>OY796659.1:23974748-25395066 GCA_963680705.1 Rhagium mordax | reverse complement strand
TCTCCTCATTCAGCAGTTTATCATTGAACAAGCAACATGTCTGCTAAAGATTTTTTTAAATATTTGTGTGTGAGCATAGCTGCTCTGCTTAGCGTTCTGTCCACTACGTATAGTGAAGATACAGCCAAGGATGGTCTTAGAGAATGCGCTAAGGCTGTCCGCAATATAAAGAAACAAATGAAAACGGCAAAGACTATGGGAGAAAAGCAGAGCTTATTAGCATCACTGGCCCAAATCAAAAGTTTTAGAGCGCAAATTAAATTTGAGCAGAAACGTGGGGCAGGGATAGAGTCAAGAAAGGAAACTGCATACCGTCGGGTTCATTGGGATGATACGGATGCAGCATTCACTAGTCGCATCCGTACTGGAGTCATCTCCAATTTAAAACATAGAGATTCCAAGGAGTTCCTCAAAGACTGTTTTGTTTTATTTAAACATCGCATCGCCAATGCTCTGAAAAAGGACGAGTCCATTAAGGTTAATGCTGTGTTTGGGGGGCAGTTTATCCTTCAGAAAGCGGATAGGGTCATAGAGGAATTTAAGTATTTTAATACTAAGAATGCTCCAATCTATCAGAACACCGATCTGTCTGCGTGGTTCCAAAAGCATGTTATTGACCCCATTTTAACGCATCTGGAAGAGTTCCAGGAAAGAGACTCTGGATTTTCGTTGAAGGCCATCACCAATTTAGGCATTAACATTAATAAATTTACACTCCAGCTTGGTTCATCGTACATTGATTTACCGAAAAAAATTGCTAAAAAGCAGGCATGCATCAACATCAAAAATGACGACAACGCCTGCTTTGCGTGGGCAGTTACTTCAGCCCTTTATCCAGTTGATTGGGGATGCAATCCAGGCAGAACATCCTCCTACCCGCATTACTCTGAAGTTTTAAACCTAACCGGTATCCAGTTCCCTATGACCTTGAAGCAGATACCTCGCTTTGAAAAGCTGAACCTGATATCGGTTAATGTTTATCAGCTACAGAAGAAGAAGAAAGCATTTGATGTGCACCCAGTTTATCTAACTAAAAATAAAATGTCCAAGCATGTCAATCTTCTATTGGTCCAAGATCGTTATGATGAGGAAGAAGAAGAAGAAGAAGATATACCCAGCAACCCCCTCCAGTACCACTATGTATGGATTAAGGATCTATCCAGGCTGGTATCCAGGCAGCTAAGCCATCACAATAGCAAAAAATACTTTTGTGACCGCTGTCTACACTATTTTTACACTCAACCCAGCTTGGATAAACACACAGAGGACTGTATTAATATGAATGAGTGCAAAATCCGACTGCCCACCGAGGACCAGAAAATGGTAGAATTTAAAAATTTTAAAAACAAAGAAAAGACACCATTCATTATTTATGCGGACCTTGAGTGTGTACTTAAACCCACAGATGGAGGGGGCAAATATCAAGAGCATGTGCCATGTAGTGTGGGCTACTACGTCAAGTGCTCATATGATGACTCGTTGTCCTTTTATCGATCGTACCGAGGCGAGGACTGTATGTCTTGGTTTGCGCGCGAAATGATGGAATTTGCAGAAGATGTGGAAACCGTTTTCTTATGTCCCTTCGACATGACATTGACAGCTGAACAACAAGCTGAATTTGATAAAGCCGCGCATTGCCACATCTGTGAATGCACCTTCAGTCCGGAGGATGTTAAGGTACGGGATCATAATCATTTAATACCTGAAAATAATTATAGGGGTGCAGCCCACAAAAATAATTATAGGGGTGCAGCCCACAATTCTTGTAACATTAATTACAAGGATAAGGTGAATATACCGATTGTCTTTCATAATTTATCTGGATATGACGTACATTTCGTATTGGAAAATATCGCGAATGACATGCCGGGTCGCGTTGATTTATTGCCCATAACCAAAGAAAAATATATTTCATTCACAAAAAATTTAGAACAAAATTTAATTAAATTCAGGTTTATCGATTCATATAGATTTTTAGCTTGTGGGTTAGAAACATTAGCCTCATATCTGACTGACTTTCCAATCTTAAAAACAGAATTTTCGACATTCACAGACGAACAATTTGAGTTATTGAAAAAGAAGGGTGTATTCCCATACGATTTCATGGACAGCTTTGAAAAATTCAATTTTGACGCTTTACCGGAACAAAATCAATTTTATAATCGTTTGGAAGATAAAGATATAACAGACACACAGTATGAACATGCACAACGGGTTTGGAACGCTTTTAACATTAAAAATTTAGGTGAATATTCAGATCTGTACATGAAAACGGATATTATTCTTTTGGCTGAAATATTTGAACAATTTAGGGAAACCAGTCTAAAAAATTATGGGTTAGATCCGGCACATTATTATACCTTGCCGGGGTATACTTGGGACTGCATGCTCAAGTATACCCAGGTAAATCTCGAGCTCATGACCGATATCGATATGGTCATGTTTATCGAAAGGGGTATTCGTGGCGGGCTAAGCCAATGCTCTAAACGCAAAAGCATTGGCAACAACAAATATCTACAAAATTTTGATCCCAGTAAACCGACTAAATATATATCTTATTTCGACATTAACAATCAGTATGGCTGGGCGATGAGTCAGTATTTACCATACGGAGGGTTTGAGTGGGTAGATCCAAACATCGACGTTACAACTGTGTCGGACACATCGAGTGTGGGTTATGTATTGGAGGTGGATCTCGAGTATCCCGAAAATCTCCATGACCTTCATAAAGATCTGCCGTTTTGTCCTGAACATAGAGCTCCTCCCGGCTGTAAAAACAATAAACTTTTAGCTACTTTACACAACAAAACGCGGTATGTTATTCATTACATGGCGCTAAAACAAGCATTACAACACGGTCTAAAGCTAACAAAAATTCATAGAGTCTTGGCCTTTACACAGAGTGCCTGGTTGAAGGATTACATTGATTTGAATACTTCGCTACGTCAGGCGGCAAAAAATGAATTTGAGAAAAATTTGTTTAAGCTCATGAATAACGCAGCATTCGGAAAAACGATGGAAAACATCCGCAAGCACTCTAATGTAAAGCTTGTTAACAAATGGGAGGGGCGCTATGGAGCAGAGGCTTTAATTGCTAAGCCCGAGTTCAAGGCGGCAACCATTTTTAATGAGAACTTGGTGGCTGTTGAATTAAACAAGACGGAAATTTATTTTAATAAGCCAATATACGTTGGAATGGCGATTTTGGATCTCGCAAAAACCACCATATACGACTTTCATTATTATTACATGAAACCCGAGTTTGGTGACGACTGCACCGTCCTCTATACTGATACTGACAGCCTTATATACGAAATAGCCGATAAAGATATATATGAAGTCATTCATCGCGATTGTCATTCACGATTCGACACCAGCGATTACCCCAAAGACAATAGGTATAACATCCCTCAGGTCAATAAAAAGGTTTTGGGTATGATGAAGGATGAATTTAACGGTGTACCAATCCAAATTTTCGTGGGGCTTAGGGCGAAAATGTATACTGTTAAACGAGCAGCGAATGATGGCGAGGCTTTATCAAATAATGTCGGGTTAACCAAAAAGATAAAGGGTATTAAGAAATCGGTGATCAAAAATGTCATCACACTCGAAGATTTCATAGAGTGCGTAGATAATTTTAAAAATAAATTCATCACGCAAAATTTAATTAAATCAGAAAAACATCAGGTTTATTCCATCACCCAAGACAAAATAGCTCTCAGCCCGCACGACGATAAAAGGCGCTTGATCGAGGGGTCATATGATACTCTGCCTTGGGGACATTATTCCATCATGGCTACATGTAATGGTCTTTCTTAAACCTCCGAAGAAGAATAAACAACATACACACAACCATTCATCATCATTTTCAGTCTGACAGCCAAACAGTCAACATGCCTAGGGAGTGCGATTGGGGAAGAGCCTGCAACTGTTCAGAGTGCACTCCTAACCTCAAAGATGCCTGTGAAAAATGTGGAGAAAAAGCTTACGGTGTTACCTCCATATACAGACGCGATAGACGAAACATTGGCTATTACGATTTCACAACATGCTGTTATAATTGCTATCAATTAAATGGGGGAATAAAAGAAGCTTCCAGATTTCGGGATATGTGTAACCAGGTGCAAGGATTACCTCTAATTGAGGAAACGGACTCTCTACCTGAAATACTTAAAAAGCATTTTGCTTTACAAATACCATTGATTGAAGATTTTCGTAAGATTACCAAGGAGATGCTACGTATAGAGATACATATGATGCTTTATAGTAATAAGATCAAGCACAGCACTGCGTTAGCACCGATGATATTATGTAGTGACACGGATCCAATGCAATGGTTTGAGAGTATTGTATTGAATATGGCCGTTCAAGAGCTGCAGCAATATAGAAGCCCTATCACATTATTATCAATGACTGTGAATGTTTTATAATTTATGTATTACTTTTTACATATAATTTATATGTAATTTGTATATTCTCTAATCATATATTTCAATATTTATTTACTTTGCGTTCTATATCCTCAGTAAATATGTTTATATTTTAATATTTATTTATCTTTATTAAAAACCTACATTTTATATTGTATTATGTAGCCTCTATAAATTGAGGACTCTATATATTTTTATTAACATAAATTAAGAATTGTATTATGCTTTATATTTATTCATGTTTTATATTATTTAAAATTGATAGTATGTAGTCTCTATAAATTGGGGACTCTGTATATTTTTATTAACTTTAATTATGTATACTTTATATTTTTATTCATGTTTTATATTATTTAAAATTGATATTATGTAACTTTAGCAAAATTGATCTTAATAAAATAATCAATTTATTTACATGTGTTTCATTTAGAAAACATTATTACCATCCTATCCTCTTCTAAAATTACGTGTCTCCTACTCTTGTGATCTGAAACAGAGAGAAAAAAGGTGGGAGTCAGACTAATTATAAATCTGAAGCTGTTAAATGATAATAGACAAAATCACAATTTAAGTTTAAATGTCATAAAAGTTTACAATCTTACAAAACATAACCTCAATATCAAACATAAAAAGTTTTTAGAGGATAATGCTAAAAGCGTTCCCCCGTAAACAGTTAGGGATAATAATCTGTTCCTCTGTAAACAGTTAGGGATAATAATCTGTTCCTCTGTAAACAGTTAGGGATAATAAACAGAGTCTATAAGCCATTCGGGATAATGTTGAACTGATGAGGACCAATGAAATGAAACAGCATATATGATGCCCCTAGTTGGTTTATATGCTGCGAGAGCAAATTTTTTAATAACAGTCATTGTTAAACAGGTAAACAGCTATTTTAAACAGGTCTGTAAACAGGTAAACAGCTATTTTAACGGTCTGTTAAAATAGCTGTTTACCTGTTTACAGACCTGTTTAAAATAGCTGTTTACCTGTTTAACAATGACTGTTATTAAAAAATTTGCTCTCGCAGCATATAAACCAACTAGGGGCATCATATATGCTGTTTCATTTCATTGGTCCTCATCAGTTCAACATTATCCCGAATGGCTTATAGACTCTGTTTATTATCCCTAACTGTTTACAGAGGAACAGATTATTATCCCTAACTGTTTACAGAGGAACAGATTATTATCCCTAACTGTTTACGGGGGAACGCTTTTAGCATTATCCTCTAAAAACTTTTTATGTTTGATATTGAGGTTATGTTTTGTAAGATTGTAAACTTTTATGACATTTAAACTTAAATTGTGATTTTGTCTATTATCATTTAACAGCTTCAGATTTATAATTAGTCTGACTCCCACCTTTTTTCTCTCTGTTTCAGATCACAAGAGTAGGAGACACGTAATTTTAGAAGAGGATAGGATGGTAATAATGTTTTCTAAATGAAACACATGTAAATAAATTGATTATTTTATTAAGATCAATTTTGCTAAAGTTACATAATATCAATTTTAAATAATATAAAACATGAATAAAAATATAAAGTATACATAATTAAAGTTAATAAAAATATACAGAGTCCCCAATTTATAGAGACTACATACTATCAATTTTAAATAATATAAAACATGAATAAATATAAAGCATAATACAATTCTTAATTTATGTTAATAAAAATATATAGAGTCCTCAATTTATAGAGGCTACATAATACAATATAAAATGTAGGTTTTTAATAAAGATAAATAAATATTAAAATATAAACATATTTACTGAGGATATAGAACGCAAAGTAAATAAATATTGAAATATATGATTAGAGAATATACAAATTACATATAAATTATATGTAAAAAGTAATACATAAATTATAAAACATTCACAGTCATTGATAATAATGTGATAGGGCTTCTATATTGCTGCAGCTCTTGAACGGCCATATTCAATACAATACTCTCAAACCATTGCATTGGATCCGTGTCACTACATAATATCATCGGTGCTAACGCAGTGCTGTGCTTGATCTTATTACTATAAAGCATCATATGTATCTCTATACGTAGCATCTCCTTGGTAATCTTACGAAAATCTTCAATCAATGGTATTTGTAAAGCAAAATGCTTTTTAAGTATTTCAGGTAGAGAGTCCGTTTCCTCAATTAGAGGTAATCCTTGCACCTGGTTACACATATCCCGAAATCTGGAAGCTTCTTTTATTCCCCCATTTAATTGATAGCAATTATAACAGCATGTTGTGAAATCGTAATAGCCAATGTTTCGTCTATCGCGTCTGTATATGGAGGTAACACCGTAAGCTTTTTCTCCACATTTTTCACAGGCATCTTTGAGGTTAGGAGTGCACTCTGAACAGTTGCAGGCTCTTCCCCAATCGCACTCCCTAGGCATGTTGACTGTTTGGCTGTCAGACTGAAAATGATGATGAATGGTTGTGTGTATGTTGTTTATTCTTCTTCGGAGGTTTAAGAAAGACCATTACATGTAGCCATGATGGAATAATGTCCCCAAGGCAGAGTATCATATGACCCCTCGATCAAGCGCCTTTTATCGTCGTGCGGGCTGAGAGCTATTTTGTCTTGGGTGATGGAATAAACCTGATGTTTTTCTGATTTAATTAAATTTTGCGTGATGAATTTATTTTTAAAATTATCTACGCACTCTATGAAATCTTCGAGTGTGATGACATTTTTGATCACCGATTTCTTAATACCCTTTATCTTTTTGGTTAACCCGACATTATTTGATAAAGCCTCGCCATCATTCGCTGCTCGTTTAACAGTATACATTTTCGCCCTAAGCCCCACGAAAATTTGGATTGGTACACCGTTAAATTCATCCTTCATCATACCCAAAACCTTTTTATTGACCTGAGGGATGTTATACCTATTGTCTTTGGGGTAATCGCTGGTGTCGAATCGTGAATGACAATCGCGATGAATGACTTCATATATATCTTTATCGGCTATTTCGTATATAAGGCTGTCAGTATCAGTATAGAGGACGGTGCAGTCGTCACCAAACTCGGGTTTCATGTAATAATAATGAAAGTCGTATATGGTGGTTTTTGCGAGATCCAAAATCGCCATTCCAACGTATATTGGCTTATTAAAATAAATTTCCGTCTTGTTTAATTCAACAGCCACCAAGTTCTCATTAAAAATGGTTGCCGCCTTGAACTCGGGCTTAGCAATTAAAGCCTCTGCTCCATAGCGCCCCTCCCATTTGTTAACAAGCTTTACATTAGAGTGCTTGCGGATGTTTTCCATCGTTTTTCCGAATGCTGCGTTATTCATGAGCTTAAACAAATTTTTCTCAAATTCATTTTTTGCCGCCTGACGTAGCGAAGTATTCAAATCAATGTAATCCTTCAACCAGGCACTCTGTGTAAAGGCCAAGACTCTATGAATTTTTGTTAGCTTTAGACCGTGTTGTAATGCTTGTTTTAGCGCCATGTAATGAATAACATACCGCGTTTTGTTGTGTAAAGTAGCTAAAAGTTTATTGTTTTTACAGCCGGGAGGAGCTCTATGTTCAGGACAAAACGGCAGATCTTTATGAAGGTCATGGAGATTTTCGGGATACTCGAGATCCACCTCCAATACATAACCCACACTCGATGTGTCCGACACAGTTGTAACGTCGATGTTTGGATCTACCCACTCAAACCCTCCGTATGGTAAATACTGACTCATCGCCCAGCCATACTGATTGTTAATGTCGAAATAAGATATATATTTAGTCGGTTTACTGGGATCAAAATTTTGTAGATATTTGTTGTTGCCAATGCTTTTGCGTTTAGAGCATTGGCTTAGCCCGCCACGAATACCCCTTTCGATAAACATGACCATATCGATATCGGTCATGAGCTCGAGATTTACCTGGGTATACTTGAGCATGCAGTCCCAAGTATACCCCGGCAAGGTATAATAATGTGCCGGATCTAACCCATAATTTTTTAGACTGGTTTCCCTAAATTGTTCAAATATTTCAGCCAAAAGAATAATATCCGTTTTCATGTACAGATCTGAATATTCACCTAAATTTTTAATGTTAAAAGCGTTCCAAACCCGTTGTGCATGTTCATACTGTGTGTCTGTTATATCTTTATCTTCCAAACGATTATAAAATTGATTTTGTTCCGGTAAAGCGTCAAAATTGAATTTTTCAAAGCTGTCCATGAAATCGTATGGGAATACACCCTTCTTTTTCAATAACTCAAATTGTTCGTCTGTGAATGTCGAAAATTCTGTTTTTAAGATTGGAAAGTCAGTCAGATATGAGGCTAATGTTTCTAACCCACAAGCTAAAAATCTATATGAATCGATAAACCTGAATTTAATTAAATTTTGTTCTAAATTTTTTGTGAATGAAATATATTTTTCTTTGGTTATGGGCAATAAATCAACGCGACCCGGCATGTCATTCGCGATATTTTCCAATACGAAATGTACGTCATATCCAGATAAATTATGAAAGACAATCGGTATATTCACCTTATCCTTGTAATTAATGTTACAAGAATTGTGGGCTGCACCCCT
Source organism: Rhagium mordax (assembly GCA_963680705.1). Lineage (NCBI taxonomy): Eukaryota > Metazoa > Arthropoda > Insecta > Coleoptera > Cerambycidae > Rhagium > Rhagium mordax. Next base: position 25,386,078 of record OY796659.1, on the reverse strand, counting down.
ATAATTATTTTCAGGTATTAAATGATTATGATCCCGTACCTTAACATCCTCCGGACTGAAGGTGCATTCACAGATGTGGCAATGCGCGGCTTTATCAAATTCAGCTTGTTGTTCAGCTGTCAATGTCATGTCGAAGGGACATAAGAAAACGGTTTCCACATCTTCTGCAAATTCCATCATTTCGCGCGCAAACCAAGACATACAGTCCTCGCCTCGGTACGATCGATAAAAGGACAACGAGTCATCATATGAGCACTTGACGTAGTAGCCCACACTACATGGCACATGCTCTTGATATTTGCCCCCTCCATCTGTGGGTTTAAGTACACACTCAAGGTCCGCATAAATAATGAATGGTGTCTTTTCTTTGTTTTTAAAATTTTTAAATTCTACCATTTTCTGGTCCTCGGTGGGCAGTCGGATTTTGCACTCATTCATATTAATACAGTCCTCTGTGTGTTTATCCAAGCTGGGTTGAGTGTAAAAATAGTGTAGACAGCGGTCACAAAAGTATTTTTTGCTATTGTGATGGCTTAGCTGCCTGGATACCAGCCTGGATAGATCCTTAATCCATACATAGTGATACTGGAGGGGGTTGCTGGGTATATCATAGCGATCTTGAACAAATAGAAGATTAACGTGTCTAGCCAGCTTATTTTTAGTTAGATAAACTGGGTGCACATCAAATGCTTTCTTCTTCTTCTGTAGCTGATAAACATTAACCGATATCAGGTTCAGCTTTTCAAAGCGAGGTATCTGCTTCAAGGTCATAGGGAACTGGATACCGGTTAGGTTTAAAACTTCAGAGTAATGCGGGTAGGAGGATGTTCTGCCTGGATTGCATCCCCAATCAACTGGATAAAGGGCTGAAGTAACTGCCCACGCAAAGCAGGCGTTGTCGTCATTTTTGATGTTGATGCATGCCTGCTTTTTAGCAATTTTTTTCGGTAAATCAATGTACGATGAACCAAGCTGGAGTGTAAATTTATTAATGTTAATGCCTAAATTGGTGATGGCCTTCAACGAAAATCCAGAGTCTCTTTCCTGGAACTCTTCCAGATGCGTTAAAATGGGGTCAATAACATGCTTTTGGAACCACGCAGACAGATCGGTGTTCTGATAGATTGGAGCATTCTTAGTATTAAAATACTTAAATTCCTCTATGACCCTATCCGCTTTCTGAAGGATAAACTGCCCCCCAAACACAGCATTAACCTTAATGGACTCGTCCTTTTTCAGAGCATTGGCGATGCGATGTTTAAATAAAACAAAACAGTCTTTGAGGAACTCCTTGGAATCTCTATGTTTTAAATTGGAGATGACTCCAGTACGGATGCGACTAGTGAATGCTGCATCCGTATCATCCCAATGAACCCGACGGTATGCAGTTTCCTTTCTTGACTCTATCCCTGCCCCACGTTTCTGCTCAAATTTAATTTGCGCTCTAAAACTTTTGATTTGGGCCAGTGATGCTAATAAGCTCTGCTTTTCTCCCATAGTCTTTGCCGTTTTCATTTGTTTCTTTATATTGCGGACAGCCTTAGCGCATTCTCTAAGACCATCCTTGGCTGTATCTTCACTATACGTAGTGGACAGAACGCTAAGCAGAGCAGCTATGCTCACACACAAATATTTAAAAAAATCTTTAGCAGACATGTTGCTTGTTCAATGATAAACTGCTGAATGAGGAGAAGTCTTCCTTTCCCCCGGTTTTATTAAAGATGAGCCGATGAGTAGCGGTGAGATATAACCTGAAAATAGATCACGTGATCAGAGCGTGTTCAGAAATTCTAGTACGTTCAGAAATTTTTATTGCTAAATTGGAATATTCTAGAACGATTTTTATGAAATCTAATATAATAGCCTTGTTCGTAGAGTAGTCAGAAACCACCAGAAACTGTCAGACGCATGCGCATTTGTTTGTAGAGTTGCGCGTGTTAAGTCAATGCACTTTTAAACTTCAGAGGTCTATTAAAAATCACATCTCTACAGTCATCAAACTATCACAAATCGGTTCTACGAACAAAGCTAATATGATTGGTTTTTGGCGGGAAATTTGAAAATTAAAAGAGATTCTTTATTATGAAATATGATTGGTTTTGATGCGAAATTTAAACATTTTTCTTGGAATTTAGGATGTGAAATTAATTTTAAATAGAGCTAATCAATAGGATTTTCTCAGAAATTCACCACAGAAACAGGTATTCACTTTAAGAGTACGCATTTTTTTAAATACAATCATAACCCTATTTTTAAACAAGTAAAAAGCATCATCTAAAAATTGAGTAACATCTTTGTGTGTTAAATTTATTATTCCCGTACGTACTCGACCCTGAAAAACTGAAATTATCTCGTCCCATTTCACCCTATCACTGCGATTTTCTTTCACTGGCGCGACTCCTCCTACTCCCCCAATACGATTTAAATGTTCAATTACTTTCTTAAACCGTTTAAGATGCCCGAGATTAGTTTGTAGTTTTCTCAGGGTACCTACGGCTAAATCTGAATCGCGAATTGCCTTATTAAAAAGCCTAATATGCTGTTTTAGTTGCTTAAGCCAAGTGTCTCTCTCCCGCGGCGTAAAATTTCTTTTTTGAGCTAAAATTACCTCGACTGATTTAAATTTCGCTACAATTTCGTCGCTGAGACTAGCAATTTCTAATTAACTTATTTTTTTACTTAAACGTACTTAAATGCACTTCACAATGTTTAATAAAAAAATTTATACATACAGATTTCAATATCGATCCTATTTTATCTTAATTAGTAGTGCTGCGGCTGCTGCGGTCTTGCAATGATTCAGCTAAAAAACATATACAAACATTAGAAAAAAATTAAAAATTAAAAAAAAATTAAAAAAAAAATAAATAAAAAAATTAAAAAAAAAATAAAAAAATTAAAAAATAAAAATAAAAAATAATAAAAAAATAAAAAAAATAAATAAAAAAAATAAAATAAATAAAAAAATAAAAATAAATAAAAACAATAAAAAATAAAAAAATAAAATTAAAAAATTAAAAAATAAAACAAAAAAATAAAATAAAAAAAATTTAATTAATTGTCTTTACTTACTTTTCACAAATTGAAAGCTTATTCCCATAGACGGTTTCTTAACGTCCTTCAAGCCTCCAAAAATAATGCTGTATTTGCTTTCGGTAAAATCAGATAAATTGTTTCTCATTAAAGGCGTCACCCTTTTCGGCAGAAAGGCCTTATTATCCTCCAGTTCAAGCAATATGCTATCGCCAAATTTTGTGGTCACTACTTGTGCTGATAATACTGGCTGAGGACTGTTTATTGGTAAGTCGGACACCTTAACGAGTGGTTTCGTTTCTAAAAGCGCAGTTCTTGTAAATTAGCCATCTAAAAATATTATACATTCATGATTTGAAATTTAAACAAAAAAGATTAAAATGTACTCACTTTGTAATTAATAGCGCACACTAAAACACCAAAAAAGTATGAAATGTACTGCTGAACTATGAAGCGTACAGACTTATTAACTGCTGAACTATTCAGACTATAATAGCTATAATCACACTAAAACACCAAAAAACTATGAAATGTACTGCTGAACTATGAAGTGTACAGACTGCTGAACTATTACGCCTAGAATAACGATACGCTGACTTTTATATCCTTTCCCCCTCCCCATACTTCATTGCGAGTCAGCAAAAACGGAACCGTGAGAACGCTTTAACCTTGAACGCTAGCGGTCGGCCGGAAGCCATTATTCACACACCATCAAAGACTTCTTTGTTCTAAAACTAGAGCGCTTTAACCTTGAACGCAGGTGTGCGTATGACTCATCATTCTTATGTTGCTCTTTTAGTCACGTACTCACCACCCACACGCCGCACTCCTTTGATCTAGCCGCCTACAGACAAATTTCGACAAGTCGCTAGCCTTGAACGCACACGTGTGCCATTCTTAGAAATGGATGTTGCTCTTTTAGTCACGTACTCACCACCGGAAACCATTGATCACTCCTTTGATCTAGCCGCCTACAGACAAGTCGCTAGCTTTAACCTTGAACGCAGAATGACTCATCGATTACGCCGGAAACCATTAATCACAGCTTGTTTACATATATCTGACAGCTATTCTTGGAACCACCTACACAGACTCCTTTGTTCTAAAACTAGAGCGCTTTAACCTTGAACGCAGGTGTTCCATTATTCTTAGAACTGAATATTGCTCTTTTAGTCACGTACTTATGACTCACCACCGGCATTAATCACTTATATCTGACAGGTCTTCTTCAAAGACTTCTTTGTTCTAAAACTAGAGCGCTTTAACCTTGAACGCAGGTGTGCGTATGACTCATCATTCTCAGAACTGGATGTTGCTCTTTTAGTCACGTACTCACCACCCACACGCCGCACTCCTTTGACCTAGCCGCCTACAGACAAGTCTCGACAAGTCGCTAACCTTGAACGCAGGTGCGCCATCATTCTCAGAACTGGATGAGGCAATATTGCGCAATAACCTTGAACGCGCACGTGTGCATTCTTAGAAATGGATGTTGCTCTTTTAGTCACGTACTCACCACCGGAAACCATTAATCGCCCCTTTGATCTAGCCGCCTACAGACAAGTCGTTAGCTTTAACCTTGAACGCAGATTGACTCATCGATTACGCCGGAAACCATTAATCACAGCTTGTTTACATATATCTGACAGCTATTCTTGGAAACACCCACACAGACTCCTTTGTTCTAAAACCGCCTACAGACAAGTCTCAACAAGTCGCTAGCTTTAACCTTGAGCCACCTACATTAGTTTGCTCTCTACCTATGAAGACATCCTCCAGGTCTTCAGCAGGTGGGAGTGGAGGGGGTAAATGGGAACAAAAATGTGCAAAATGAACCTCCATAAGAAATAACATGGGATTTTGACCCCGTACGCCCATAGCCTATCTACTCACTATCCACGGAAAAGTTGGATGTTTCAAAACGTTTTCATATGCAAATTAAATCTAATCACTAAAACGGGTATTTTAACCTATTTCACTGGGGATTTGCACTGAAATTTTAACTCTGAAATATTCTGCTTTTCCATGAAAGTAATATTTTATAGACTCTTCTACTTCGAGTGACATATTTCTTGTTTCTCAAATATAGTTCATTTTACCTAAATAAATTTTGCTTATTGCGCACTGCCATATCGCCTACCTACTATTCCGGCCAATTTTAATCCCATTCTTAACCATTTAAAATGTGACATGCTTGTTATTAAATTATTTACGGTGCAGGTACAGGCCTACCGTGCCCACTGCCCTGGATAGCAAACCCACTCGCCCCTACTAGTTTACTAAATTTCCCTGCTCCCACGCGAAAGTTGAACTGGCAACACTAGGGGTCGCTGTTTCTTTGTTTCCATCAATTTCTATAGAAGTCACATTTCTCTACCTTTATGTTCTGTGTTTAGTACCGTCTTCGCAGCGAGGGAATTCACGTCTTGCAAATGCTGTTGATATAATATATGCGTGAAATTTATATATTATATTATTTATCTCCTACAATATGCCACTCGATTCCAATGCACAAAACGAAGTGTCCATCATAGATTTGTATAACTTAATAAAAAATAATGGACAGGAACTAAAAGATGAAATTAGAAACCTAAGACAGGAAATTATACAGGAAAATAAAGAATTAAAAACTGAACTTTCGGAACTTAAAGAAGAAAACAAAAAACTCAAAGATAGGCTTCTGGCTTCTGAAAGAAAACTGAAGAAATATAATTTAATCATATATGGTGTAAAGGGTGAAGAAAATCAAACAGTTTCCTCGGTGCTAGATATATTTAACAACAACCTCCATATTGCGTGTTCGGGGAATGAAATTCGTGATCTTTATAGAATAGGAGCAGTTTTACCAGATAAGCCTCGTCCTGTGGTTGTAGAATTTTTACATAATAAGTTAAAAATTGAGATTTTACAGAACGCACAGAAACTTAAGGGTACTGGAATTTTTATATCCCAAGATTATATACCAGAAGATTATGAAAAACAAAAATTTTTGGCAAAGCATTTAAAATTAGCACGAGAAAAACATCTTAATGCAACAATCAGGAAAGATATACTAATAGTATATGGTGAAAAATTTACATACGAAAATTTAAAACAACAACCTCAATTTATATTTGAACAAAATAACGAACCGATAAGAAATGCTGGACCTCACGCCTCAACAAGTGCTCCTTCAACACCTACGACAGTAGTGCCCCCTAATACTGAAATCGTGGCTACCCAAACCGCATACGAAGAAAAGAAAAGAAAACAAGACCAGATAGCAGATGAAAATAAAGCCAAAAGAGAAAAGTCTAGCCAAAGAACCAGAAGACAAAAATAAATTGTTAATTATTAATATAAAAAGGCATTTGCCTATTTGATTATAAAAAATTCTTTATTGATTCCTTTCTTTGTTTTCTTTTTATTATTATTATCATTTTTTTTTTCTTTCTCTTCTCTTTATCTAGTAACTAGTATAATGGTTACTATAGCTCACCTTAATATTAGATCCTTACTTCCTAAATTTAATGACCTCAGAGAGCATATTATATAGTCTAACTACACTGTACTTTGTTTAACTGAAACATGGGCTTCACCTATGATCAGTAATGATGTCTTTTCAATAGATGGGTATATATTTTTAAGAAAAGACCGTAGATTGGGTAGAGGGGGGGGTGTTGGTATATATATCAAAGAATCATTCTCGTATACAATTATTGATACAGGCATAAATAATTTGGAACATTTGTGGATAAAGCTAAAAATTAATAAGCCGTTTTATGCGGTCGGGGTCTTGTATAGACCACCGGATTTTTCCTATGTTGAATTTTTAAATGGTTTAGAGCAAAGTTTAGCATATTTATTACCATCTTATGATGAAATATTCTGTCTGGGTGATTTCAACATTGATATGTTGAAAATGGAGTCCTCAGCATTTAACAACTTCAATCGATATTGGAAAGCTATAATATGGAACAAATCATTAATTCGCCGACCCGTATAACACCTACATCCACTTCTCTGATAGATCTTATTATCACAACTAATAATAGTAAAGTTATACAAAATGTAGCAGTTAAACCGATGGATTATATGTCAGATCATGAACTTGTCTGTTGTAAGCTTAGTGTCGAGTATAAAAATGAATTACCAATTTTCAAAATAATAAGAGATTATAGAAATTTCAATCAGGAAATATTTTACGACGAACTTAGACTCACTCCTTTTGAAATGGTCTTCGACATGAATGACATTAACGAGAAAATATCCTTTTTAAACGAAAATATACTACTTCTTTTTAATTATTATGCACCACTACGAACAATTAAAATTTCCAAAAGATATTCTCCGTGGATTACGGATAATATCCGGTTACTTATATCCCTCAAAAATAAAGCTCGTTGCAAATGGCGTCAAACAAAAAATGAAGCCCATTACAACTATTTTAAAGCTTTACGAAATTATACCACCCTCGCTTGTAGACGAGAAAAAAGGCTTACTTTGAAAATAGACTAAGAATAAATGGTATTAATAAAGTTTGGAAAGATTTAGATATATTAAACATTAGAAAAAGAGCGCGGAAAACCTACCAGACACTTTAAAAAATGTCAATTCTATTAATGACTACTTTGTTAACAGTATCCCTAACATGTCAGCCGACCCAAATGTTATCAATCAATTTGAGAATACTATTAGGAATAATATTGTTGATACTTTTGAGTTTAAGTGTGTAACCGAGTATGACGTTCAAAAAATTTTATATAATATAAAATCAATTGCTCAAGGTTCTGATGGACTTAATATTAAACTGTTGTTAATGTGTTCTCCTTTTATTCTACCATTTATTACTCATATTATTAATTTTTGCCTAGAAAGTGGTATATTCCCTGAAGTTTGGAAGCACGCTCTGGTACACCCTATTCAAAAAAACCGAATCCCTCTGACTTCAAAGATATGCGTCCTATTAATATATTGCCAGTGCTGTCTAAGGTATTGGAAAGAGAGGTAGACTCGCAACTTCGTCAGCATGTCTCAAAATTTCATATACTGCCCGATATTCAATCAGGTTTTCGTCCTTTATACAGCTGTGAAACAGCCCTGCTGAATATCACAGACGATATAATGAGGGGAACCGATAATAAAATGGCCACAGCGTTGGTACTAGTTGACTTTTCGAAAGCATTCGATACAATTAATCATGAAATACTTTTAGCTATATTGAAATCTATTAATTTAAATGATAATGCGATTAGTTTTTTTCGTAGTTTTCTGTTTAATAGAAGTCAACGAGTTAAAATTGACAATGACATATCTGCCCCCCTCATGGTGCCGTCTGGTGTTCCGCAGGGATCAATTCTAGGTCCGTTGTTATATACACTTTATACAATGGATTTCCAAAATGAGTTTAAAAACTGCCAAGCTCATTTTTATGCTGACGATACACAGTTTTACCTCTCTTTTGATCCATCAAAATATATTGAGGCATCTAATGCTATCAATCAAGATATCAGAACTCTAACAGAAACAGCTACAAAACATGCTCTTCATATTAATGCTAGTAAAACTTCATTACTTGTCTTTGGACCTCAAAATGTAAGGGGGGTTTTATCTGAACAACTGCAAATTAAAGTAAATGATAGGCAAATAGTACCTTCAAATACCGCAAAAAGTTTAGGTTTAACCTTTGATACAACCTTAAGATTCACCCCACGTCAATAATTGTATTCGTATAGCATATATGAATTTAAAAATGATTTTTAATAATCGCCACTTTTTAAATAAAATAGTTAAAACAATTTTGTGTGAATCTCTGGTTTTGTCAAAATTTAACTTTGCTGACTCTGTTTATGGCCCATGCTTAGATTCTGAGGATTCACAAGCTTGTTGTTAACAAGGTACCAAATTTTTTGTATAAAAAAATTAACTACAGGTCAGATGTTCACAATATAAACATTAGGTTTAAAGGCACACTTACTCCTGCCCTGCACCGTACAGAGCTATTCAAACGATCATTTACATATCAAATCTGCAAAGTTTATAATTCTGTGCCATCTGACATTAAATACAAATCTCTTTCTACCTTTAAAAAATCTTTTAAAAATAATCTTACTCAAATATAGTATATTTGTGAAAAATTTAAACTTGATTTTGTATTGGTGTAATCAGTTATATTTTTTTTTATTTCATATCTTGTTTCTCTTGTTTTTTTTGTATATGTATATGTATAGAACGATAAGCTGGATTATTATAATTAGTTCTTTTTTTTTCTAGTAATTATCATATATATGTGTATTTTTTTTTATGCTTAAGATTAAATACAGGGGTAGTGCTAACCCACGGGCTTGTACTACCATCTGATCTTCGGCAATTTTCTGTTAGGTATGTTGATGTATAATATGTATGTACATAATTGATAGTATTGATACTGTCTTTTTTATATATTATCTATACTTACTGCTTAATGGAAAATAAAGACCTGTTATTATTATTATTATTATTATTATTATTATTTTTTTTTTATTTTTTTTTTCCCGTTTCGGAACGAAAGTGCTGGACAGTCTCCCTGTGGCCTCCGACACCACACAGCGAGAGCGCCAGCGAATAATCTACAGCAACTCCCCACATCCCGCAGGGTTAGTCACTGTAGATTCCAGACTCGTGTGCTTTAAGTAGACGAAGGGATCCCAGGATGACCGCTTTCTGCATTTGACCAGCCAACCATTCTGCCGATGTTTGGCAGACAGGCATGGTCTTCAATGCGGAGAGCAGCGTGGGCTTTATACCTCCGAGTACACCGATTATCAGGACGACCATTTTGACAGAGTAGCCTGCGTATAGCACTTGGAGCTCGTACCGGAGATCTCTGTATTTAGTCCGTTTCTCCTCCTCCTTCAAGGCGATGTTTGTCTCAGCAGGTGCTGAGAACTCGATGACATACATCACCTTGGTCTGATGGTCGAGGAGGACTATGTCAGGCTTATTGGCGTGAATTCGCCTGACGGTCGGGAACGAGTAGTTCCAGTAAATCCGGCATTTCTCGTTCTCGACAACGGACTCGATATCTCCGGGGACGTAAGGCAGCACTGGTGTTTGGTCTATCTGGTACGAGTGCCGTAGATGGTAGTATAGCACTCGTAAAGCCGCGTTATGTCGTTGGATGTAGACCGAAGTCGCATAAATCGGGCATGCAGATAATAAATGCATGAGCGACTCCGGCGCCTGCCGACAGGTCCTGCAGTTGATATCAGGTACCTCTACACCCATCACGCGACTGCGATAGACCAATGTGTTAATAACACCATCTTGGCAGGCCACAATATATCCCTCGGTCTCCGACTTCAGCCCCGCTGACCTTAAAAATGCGAAGGTCAGCTCTGTCGATAAACCCAGTGCTTCTATGTTGTTATAGAAAACACCGTGCAGGGGTTTATCGACGTGCTGCCTGAACAGATTTCTCTGTTCGGCAGCTTTGATGTGGGCTGTCAGACGATTAGGCGGAAGCTCAGTGACTGAGTCACCTCGCCGGCCTTCTCGCCTGTAGTCGAACACGAGACCGAGTTCATCTGCGGCCCTCTGTGCTGCCCTAAACAATAAAGCGCCAACTCCCACAGTTTCATGATCTCTCACTAACTGTAGGAGTGGGTCCGAGCTCCTGATGACATTACATGCCATACTCAGTGCCACTCTGCCATGCATGCACTCCAGACTCAAGAGTCCTCGTTGACGTGGGAGGTACACACTAGGAACGGACGATCTAGGATGAATACTCCTATGAATATTCATCATCTTGCGGGTATTCCTGTCCAATTGACGCAGCTCATCTACTCCCCATTTGACTACGCCAAAGGAGTAGAGCAGAATCGGAACGGCAAGCATATTAGTGGCAGACACCTTGTTCTTCCCCGAAAGTTCTGATGACCAGATCTTTCGGAGTCGGTGTCTGTACTTGCCACGGAGAGAATCCTTTATTTGGTTCACATCCTGGATGTGGCGTTGTTCCACACCCAGGTATGTGTAGGTCTCTCCGGCATCCAAATGTCGTAGGATGCTTCCGTCTGCGAGCTGCGCATCTTCGTGGAATTCCCCGCATCGTCCTCTCTTGAGGTGGACGACTGCGCATTTGTCCAACCCAAACTCCATTCAAATTGCCCGCGTGTATTCCTCGACCACCCTGAGAGCATTTTGAAGTTCTCGCTCTCCGGAGGTATAGAGTTTAAGGTCATCCATATAAAATAGATGGGTGACCTTATGCCTCCGGTTGTTGGGTGGCCCACACTGATACCCGCGGGTCTGGCGGAGTCCAACAGATAGCGGCAGCAGTGAGATGCAGAAGAGGAGCAGACTCAAAGAGTCGCCCTGAAACACTCCTCTCTTAAATGTCACCAACTCTGTCGAAACTCGCTCGGCACCGGATGTTATGGTGAAGCGAGTTCTCCAAAGCGGCAACAGTTGTTCGATGCATCTCACTAGTGGTGCTGGTACCGCAAGACATCCGAGCAAGTGTAACAAAAGCTCGTGGGATGTTGTATCAAATGCCTTGCGATAATCAATCCAGGCCATTGACAGATTCCGCTTGTACTGCACAGAATCCTGTGTAATACAGCGGTCTATCAGCAGGTTTTCCTTGCAACCTGCCAGGCCCTTCTTGGCACCACGCTGTTCGTTTATCTGTTGGTAGACCGGATCAACAGACCTCAACATCCTGGTATACAAGATACGAGTAAATAACTTGTAGCAGGAGTTGAGGCAGATAATCGGCCTATAATTTTTTGGGTCAGACAGATCCCCCTTTTGGGGATTATTATTATTATTTTTTTTTTTTCGGTTTCCCGAATCTAATGCTGGACAGCCTCCCTGTGGCCTCCGACACCACACAGACAGAGCGCCAGCGAATAATCTACAGCAACTCCCCACATCCCGCAGGGTTAGTCACTGTAGATTCCAGACTCGTGTGCCCTAAGTAGACGGAGGGATCCCAGGATGACCGCTTTCTGCATTTGACCAGCCAACCATTCTGCCGATGTTTGGCAGGCAGGCATGGTCTTTAATGCGGAGAGCAGCGTGGGCTTCATACCTCCGAGTACACCGATTATCAGGACGACCATCTTGACAGAGTAGCCTGGGTATAGCACTTGGAGCTCGTACCGGAGATCTCTGTATTTAGTCCGTTTCTCCTCCTCCTTCAAGGCGATGTTTGTCTCAGCAGGTGCTGAGAACTCGATGACATACATCACCTTGGTCTGATGGTCGAGGAGGACTATGTCAGGCTTATTGGCTTGAATTCGCTTGACGGTCGGGAACGAGTAGTTCCAGTAAATCCGGCATTTCTCGTTCTCGACAACGGACTCGATATCTCCGGGGATATAAGGCAGCACTGGTGTTTGGTCTATCTTGTACGAGTGCCGAAGATGGTAGTATAGCACTCGTAAAGCCGCGTTATGTCGTTGGATGTAGGCCGAAGTCGCATAAATCGGACATGCAGATAATAGATGCATGAGCGACTCCGGCGCCTGACGGCAGGTCCTGCAGTTGATATCAGGAACCTCTACACCCATCACGCGACTCCGATAGACCAATGTATTAATAACACCATCTTGGCAGGCCACAATGAATCCCTCGGTCTCCGACTTCAACCCCGCTGACCTTAAGAATGCGAAGGTCAGCTCTGTCGATAAACCCAGTGCTTCTATGTTGTTAAAGAAAACACCGTGCAGGGGCTTATCGACGTGCTGCCTGAACAGATTCCTCTGTTCGGCAGCCTTAATTTGGGCTGTCAGACGATTCGGCGGAAGCTCAGTAACTGATTCTGCATCAGCACCTCGCCTGCCTCCTCGCCTGTAGTCGAACACGAGACCGAGTTCATCTGCGGCCCTCTGTGCTGCCTTAAACAATAAAGCGCCAACTCCCACGGTTTCATGATCTCTCACTAACCGTAGGAGCGGATCCGAGCTCCTTAGGATATTACATGCCATACTTAGTGCTACTCTGCCATGCATACACTCCAGACTCAAGAGTCCTCGGCCCCCCCGTTGACGTGGGAGGTACACACGAGGAACGGACGATCTAGGATGAATACTCCTATGGATATTCATCATTTTGCGGGTATCCCTGTCCAATTGGCGCAGCTCATCTACTCGCCATTTAACTACTCCAAAGGAGTAGAGCAGAATCGGAACGGCAAGCATATTAGTGGCAGACACCTTGTTCTTCCCCGAAAGTTCAGAAGACCAAATCTTTCGGAGTCGGTGTCTGTACTTGCCACGGAGAGAATCCTTTATTTGGTTCACATCCTGGATGTGACGTTGTTCCACACCCAGGTATGTGTAGGTCTCTCCGGCATCCAAATGTCGTAGGATGCTTCCGTCTGCGAGCTGCGCATCTTCGTGGAAATCCCCGCATCGTCCTCTCTTGAGGTGGACGACTGCGCATTTGTCCAACCCAAACTCCATTCCAATTGCCCGCGTGTATTCCTCGACCACCCTGAGAGCATTTTGAAGTTCTCGCTCTCCGGAGGTATAGAGTTTAAGGTCATCCATATAAAATAGATGGGTGACCTTATGCCTCCGGTTGCTGGGTGGCCCACACTGATACCCGCGGGTTTGGCGGAGTCCAACAGATAGCGGCAGCAGTGAGATGCAGAAGAGGAGCGGACTCAAAGAGTCACCCTGAAACACTCCTCTCTTAAATGTCACCAACTCTGTCGAAACTCGCTCGGCACCGGATGTTATGGTGAAGCGAGTTCTCCAAAGCGGCAACAGTTGTTCAATGCATCTCACTAGTGGTGCTGGTACCGCAAGACATCCGAGCAAGTGTAACAAAAGCTCGTGGGATGTTGTATCAAATGCCTTGCGATAATCAATCCAGGCCATTGACAGATTCCGCTTGTACTGCACAGAATCCTGTGTAATACAGCGGTCTATCAGCAGGTTTTCCTTGCAACCTGCCAGGCCCTTCTTGGCACCACGCTGTTCGTTTATCTGTTGGTAGACCGGATCAACAGACCTCAACATCCTGGTATACAAGATACGAGTAAATAACTTGTAGCAGGAGTTGAGGCAGGTAATCGGCCTATAATTTTTTGGGTCAGACAGATCCCCCTTTTTGGGGATTAGCACAGTTCGCCCCTCGACAAACCAGTCCGGAATTTGCTGCCCCTCGTTCAACCATGAGTTGAAAACTCGGGCCAGATGGCGGTGGGTGGAAGCAAACTTCTTCCACCACCCGTTGTTTATACCATCTGGACCCGGGGCAGCGAAGTTCTTGGTTCCAACAAGTGCTTGTTGAACCTCTTCCGTACTGATTGCCGGGCACACTTCGTCTGGCTCTTCTAAGACTCTACGACAGAGAGCCTCGAAGTGTGCTATAGCTGGAGTGTCATTATCGAATGGACTCGCGACTTCGTAGATTTGTTACGGTATATTTTGTATTTATGATCTTTCCCAGTAAGCGTAGCGAACACATAGTTATCAAACCGCAAGCAAAAGGATATATTTTGTTTATCATTCTATTTTCCAGCTCGTAAAGCATAGCGCATTCGTTTAACCTTCGACAGCACTCGAATTAAACTTCTTGTTATTCGCAGTGTTTGATGGACACAAATATCCTGTTACATCTACAAAGGGACAAATAGAATTATTTCATTCTGACGATTGAACCAATTTCACCTGTTGAAAACGATGCATTGTCCATATAACGAGGGTTGTGTGGCTCTTCGCACCTTGTATTATACATTGTGGGTATAACCTTCACTTGGCACACTGGAATAGGTCAGAGCATCAGTGTTTTATGCTTGAATAATTATCGAGGCCAGACATACACCCTTGGAAGCTGTTGAACTGATTTTAGCTAAAACAATACGGTTTTATGAACTTAACCTCCCTTAGATTCGACATAGTTTGCATGCTTGTCGTGTCTAAATCATGTAATTAGGGGTATTGTGATTAGTGCTTATCTACCTTGTCGTTTTATAGTCCAAATTGCCAGGATTTATCCTATTTAGCAGTCTTCTGGTTGTTATGTTTTGGTTATCGCCATTCGTAGCTGTCAGTTGTTCTGTGCTGCCGGATGACAGATAGATGCGCGAGGTTGCGTTCGGTTGTCCACTGTGACGGAGTGGTCGAGTGTTTGCCGAGTAGGATCCTCTCAGAAATGTGCATAAAATACTTGCTGTGTTGGTTTATAACTAATGCTTTGTAGGAGGAACGACTGAGGTTGTGGGTTCAGGGTAATTCGTCTTATTACTTATCCTCTCCAGACATGCGAGGGATTTTTATGAGATTTTTGTTCAGTGTGGGAGTAGGTCGGCGTACGAACGCACCTGATTGCTTTTCCGACTGTCCAGAGGGACGAGCCATTTTGTTTTCGTTGACCGGCGTGTGGATTAAGGTGGGTTTTGTGCTGTTTGCAATTGTTAGTTGCTCCATTTGGGGATTCAGGCATATTATCCACCAGGAATTAGCTGCTCTTATGTTGGTTTTGTTGTGGAGTATTTTCTGGAAAGTGCAGCTGCGGGTCTTCCCGGATTTGAACAATCCACAGGGACGGTGAGTCTACTTTTTTTTTTGATGGTGGCTTGGAATCGTTGTACTATAAGTTTTATTATATTCAGGTTGGCGTCTTCCTACCCAAAGTCCTCTTAGGGACAAACTCGTCTAGCAAGGACCACATAAAGCCCATCCTACACCTCAGGTATGGCTAGTTCGTTCTTTTTTTTTTGTTGAGAGAGTCTACAGTGGTACTGGGGCACATGGAGGTAAGGTTTACTTTCTTCTGTTTCAGGGCTACTTGACACTGGATACTTGATACTTGGTACGTGCTTGTTGGATGCTACTTGGTACTGGCTACTTGATACTTGATACTGGCTACTTGGTACTGGCTACTTGATACTTGATACTGGCTACTTGATACTGGCTACTTGATACTGGCTACTTGATACTGGCTACTTGATACTGGCTACTTGATACTGGCTACTTGACACTGGATACTTGATACTTGGTACGTGCTTGTTGGATGCTACTTGGTACTGGCTACTTGATACTTGATACTGGCTACTTGGTACTGGCTACTTGATACTTGATACTGGCTACTTGATACTGGCTACTTGATACTGGCTACTTGATACTGGCTACTTGATACTGGCTACTTGATACTGGCTACTTGACACTGGATACTTGATACTTGGTACTTGATGCTGGTTGGATGCTTACTTGTTTTGTTTGACCGTTACTTGTATTGATCTACTTACTGTCTGGAGTCGGTGTGGCTACTGGTTGTTTCTGGGTGTACCGCTTAGTCGCTGTATGTTGGTGGTTGCTACTTGGTTGCAGCTGTCAATTCATTGGTGTCTGTTGCTGTCTGTCCGTCTGGAGGACGATATACTGGTGAGAAGGTTACGGATTCCTATGGACTGCCACTTGTTCGAGATCTGGTTGACTGCTGGAGTCTCGCTCATGCTAGCTTGTGTTCCTGTGTTTTGGTTTATGGTGGGGGTTACCGGTAAGGTGGCGGAAGATAGCTGAACTCAGGTAACTGAAGAAATTCTGTTTAATAACTCCCGATGTGTTTCCAGAGGAAACGTTAAAGTATTCGGATTTAGTCCATTATTTTCCATAATTCCGTTTAAGTAGTCACTAGTGTACCGGGTACCTTGATACTTTGTTCTTAATTTTTTTTGTCTACGTAACCCTTTTATAAATTTAGACAGCAATCATAGATAATTTTTTTTGTGTATATATGAACACCTTGTATGGTGCTGTTAATAGTATATAATTAGTATTAGTATCGTGTGGCCACATCGATAGGGTACTTTTAAGGTATCTATCGTCAAATTTACGTATTTAGAATTTAATGGGAGGGGATCCTTTTTTTTTTAAGCGGGGTTTTAATTAGTCATAAGGTATTTTCGATAAGCGGGGTCTATATGTTTGTATTGTTTGGTATTCGGTACCTAGACATCCCAAAACCAGAGATTTGTTAATAAATATACTTATTAGTCTGAAATTTTTAGTATTATTGAATTTATGTCATTCAACCCTCGAACCCCATAGGAACCCACACCCCAGGGACCTGACTAGTCGGCCGTGTGAGGCCTCTTCTCCCCTGTGGTACTGATGAGAAGGGGCACTGCACGAAAAACTTGAAATTTTGTTTGCGGGAGTTACAGGGTGGCCAACTAAAGCCCTGAATATTGTCAACAGTTAATAATTTTAAGGACCACCGTAACAACGTGGCCAGCACCGCTTACAGATTCCTTTCCAGAAGGCTTCGACATTATCAACAGTTGGCGGATTTTCGACAACACGCTGTGGCTCTTGGAACAGGCGAGACGGGTTTGTTTGAAACAATTTGTTTTGTTCCAAACTCCGCATTCGCCTGACCAAAGTTTTCTTAATAGCCATAAGCGCTCGAATCCTATCTAGACAGTGCTGCTTGATGGTCTGCAGCACTGTGCGATTTAGAGTGTGGTGTTGGCGTCTCAGTCCGGCTGCCACTCGCCGGACCTTCGGTGTAAATGGTCTACCTGCGACTATATAATCCACCACACTCTGGATTCGAGAAGCGTGTTGCCTTGCTGATCGAATTTTAGCTTCGATCTTCTGTACGCGCCGCTTAGCTTTCCCGACCCTATCAACTGCGCTTGCCAGGCGCTGTTGTGGAACGAGTTGCTTGGCGGCAGCGTACACCGCGCTGTTGATCTGCCAGATGTTGGCATCTTCTGGAAGCTCCTCACTAATCAACGAATCCATTCGTGCCAGGTCTTGTGGCTTTGGGTTAACCCTGGTGTTAAGGTTAACCCTCGTCCTTAAAGCGATATCGGTGTACTCAGGAGGATGTTCCTCGTCAGCTGGTATTTGCCGCGGTGGAAGTGCGGCAGGCACTTCCTCACGCTGACGAGGTGCCCTTACGTAACCTGTTCTGCGCAGGAAGGATACTTGATCTCTCAGATGTTGTTGAGAGAAGACGCGATACTCCGGGTGCATATCGCACCACAACCGGTGTAATCGCGCCATGTATCCCCTGCGCCCAGGTTCGCTGCTCTCGTAGCAGGTCAGCAGGTCATCCCTTAATCCCTCCGTCCACCTAAAGCGTCCATGTACGTTTGCAAAGTCGTCATCGTTAAGACCGTCCGGTATGGCCCCTCCCATCTGTCTTTGACCCCCATCCGAATGGGGTCGATTGTGAGGGGCCTGTCCTCCGTTTTGGTCGAGAACCAGAGGAGATGAGTCCCCAGGATGGTTAGCCCTGAGGACCCACGGCCGACATTTGTCAGAGAGGGTTACCCCTCCCTGTCCGGGGTGCACCGCGAGGAGGTTGCCGGTCCGAATTTTGCACCCCTTATTATTATTATTATTATTATTATTATTATTATTATTATTATTATAATTAATCGAAGATGCCTACGAAAATACGCGAGTCGCCTCTTTCCTGATGCCCTCTCACTTTTTAAGTAGCATCTCTGTCGGACTCTACATCTTTCCCGAGACTCTTCCACCGAATTCATCTAAATTTCCCGAATCCCTTAACTTATCGAAGATGCCTACGAAAATACGCGAAACGCCTCATTTCCGATGACCGTCTCACTTTTTAAGTAGCATCTCTGTCGGACTCTACATCTTTTCCTAGACTCTTCGACCGAATCCAACTAAATTGCCCGAATCCCATAATTAATCGAAGATGACTACGAAAATTCGCGAGACGCCTCTTTCCTGATGCCCTCTCACTTTTTAAGTAGCATCTCTGTCGGACTCTACATCTTTCCCGAGGCTCTTCCACCGAATCCAACTAAATTGCCCGAATCCCATAACTAATCGAAGACGCCGACGAAACTACGCAAAACGCCTCATTTCCGATGACCGTCTCACTTTTTAAGTAGCATCTCTGTCGGACTCTACATCTTTTCCTAGACTCTTCGACCGAATCCAACTAAATTGCCCGAAACCCATAATTAATCGAAGATGCCTACGAAATTACGCGAGACGCCTCTTTCCTGATGCCATCTCACTTATTATGTAGCATCTCTGTCGGACTCTACATCTTTCCCGAGACTCTTCCACCGAATCCAAATAAATTACTCGAATCGAAGACGCCCACGAAAATACACGAAACGCCTCATTTTCGATAACCTTCTCCACCTTATCTATGAATTCTCTGTCGGGCTCTGCTCTGCATCTTTCCCGAAGCATTTCGGCCGAATTCAACTAAAACGCCCGAATCCTTTAACTAATCGAGAACGCCTACGAAAATACGCGATACGCTTCATTTCCGATAACCTTCTCACCTTTTTTGTTATCCAAGACTTCTATGTCGGACTCATTGTTTTTTGCAAATTTTTTACCAAAACTACTTGATGCGTACGGTCATTATTATTTTTGCTATATTGGACCGTCTAGAACCTACTATTTCTACGATCCCACGGGAGCCATTTCTTTAATATTTTTTAAAGAACGGCGTCAAAATGTTTTCTCATTGGGGTCGAAAAAAAAATTGAAAGTGGGCGCCCAAAAAATTTTTCCGAAGGGGCCGAAATTAAAAAAGTATCGAAAAAATTTTTCCCCATTTTAGACACCCTCCTCTACCAAAAAAAATCAAAAATTTTTTTTTTACCAAAAAAACGTCACTGACCTTTATTTGACAGCTGTCATCGAAATGTTTAAAAAAAATTTTTCCTCTAAAAAAAATCTAATTTAATTTTTCTTTCCTAATTCGCACCGAATCGCTTAAGTAATCCGGTAACCAGCCCCGTAGGGGCTGAATCGTCTAGAACTCACTCTTTCTACGGCCCCGCAGGAGCCGTTCCATTACTATTTCTTAAATAGAGCCCCGCTGGGGCTCAGAACTTTTTATATTTTTTCTCAAATTTTAATCCTAAAATCCTGAATTTTTTCCAACTCCCGACCCCGCGACCCCATGTCGGACTCTACTTTTTCCCGAAATTTAAAAACCGTCTTTTAACTAAAAACCCCGAGATAAAACTACTGATATAGAGGGTCAGCCTCGCAGAGATAGGTTAGGCAAGCCAGACCCGTAGGGTCTGGTGCCGCCTAACCTAGTAGGTACATTTTATATTTTGTAATAATTACATAGATTGACTAAATTTGCTTTAATTAAAACTTTTGCATAGATTTATCTCATTTATTACAATGGAGAAAAAAGAGAACAAGTTAAAAGTTCTCTCGGGAAAAAATGAAACAATTTTCTTGAGAATACAATCGTTATTTGATTTAAGTAAAAAGGATGCAACTTTTTTGAAAAATTTCCAAATTAACTACATTAGGCTTGATCAGACGGAATCACAATTTGATGATATTAATCTTCTTGAATTAGAGATAAATCCAGAATCCCAACCTAATGTCTTGTCATATTCGCTTAGCTTACAGTCAAATTATACAAAATAGTGAACAATCTGCACGTGGTTCACGTCAAAATGAACCAATTGTCTCGAAATCGGTCAAGGTACCGAAGCTTGAATTATCTAATTTTGAACTTTTAAAAACTTTATCGTATCATTGAAAATTAAGTTTCCTTTACGTTAAATCTTTATTGATAATTATAAATATCATAACATTACAACATCTTCACAATAACTTAGTAGCACATAATACGTTAGTTACAATATATAATACTTTGGTTACCATATCATAATACCCTAGATACGAATTTTATGTTAATTATAAACATTGACGTGAATATTTTGACAGTTCTCAAATTTCAATGACACGATAAAGCCTTGAATGTAACTCGATTATTAGCGATTTAAACCGGACAATGCCAGGCGACTCGGCTAGCGCCTCGTCACCTGGCAACGTCCTCGATTATTATAAATCGCATAATAATCTCGTTACATTAATAGCTATAATTCTTAGCAACAAAGATCTCAGCAATAATGAAAAGATCCAATATTTATCATTATGTTTAAGGGGTAAATCGCAATATATTTTTGCTGGATTACCTCCAATAGGAGAGAATTACGACATTTTATGGGATAGTTTAGTAAAAAAATATAATGATAGTAGAGGATTAGCTAATCAATATTTTGAACATAATATGCTTAATTTTAGATCTTTAATGAATGTTGAAATAAAATCTTATGACACATTTTTAGAAAGATTTCATGCTCCTGCCCAAGCATTACGTAACCTAAATTTTATGATGGCTTCATTGGCTTTAATGAAATTAGATCCAGAAACGGTTAAAATGTTTGAATTAGTCAGAGAAAAAAATAGTATGCCTACTGTTATGTATGTCATAATTGTTGGATTCCTTCCTGTATAAATATGTCCTGTCTAAAAAGTAGATAGATAAGTTTTTTGTATTGTTATTTGCCTGCGTACTTGCAGTACGAAAATAATCAGCAGGTATTCAGATATATATGTGTGTATCTCGGTTCTACAGTATTGTGTTATAATAAAGAGTGTAAAAGTTACATGTTTATATTTCTCTACCCTATGTACATACATAACACCTACCTACCAAGAAATAATAGAATTTATATTAGTCAGGTTAGGACTTTACATAGGTCTGTAAAGCCGACTCGAATTTCTAGTAGTACTCGGAAAATAAATCATCTGTAATACGGTCATTTGTTGTTAGTCAATAAAATGATAATAATTTATGTAAAATTTGTAAACACGAATCACACACACTTCCTCGTTGTTCAAAATTCTTGAAATGTTCGCCGAACGAGCGATATAAAATAATTAAAGATATAGGTGCGTGTCTTAATTGCTTAGGTACCACACAAAAAATAGCTCATTGTGTTTCCAAAGTTACTTGTAACAGTTGTCACATGAAACATCATATATTGTTACATTTTAATACTCGTGGAAATACTTTTTCTGATAGTAATACTCCTTCTGGTAGTAATAATACTTTTGCTGGTAGTAATATTTCTTCTGGTAGTAATAATACTTTTTAGGTAGTAAACCTACTTCTTCCGGTAGTATTAATAATAACAATCACATTAATCGAAACAAACTCTGGTAGCTCAATAGTAGCAACCAATAGCGATTCTCCAATAGAGAATCATACTCATAGTCTTTGTTCGGTATTCAGTAGTACGGACTAGAACGGAATAGGAGGTACCTATACCGTTTTATTGTCCACAGCAATTGTATCTGTGATGGTTATTCGTGGTAAAAAGAAAAGCTTACGTTTTCTGGTAGATATGGCTTCACAGTCAAATTTTCTTACATTAGATAGTTGTAAACGTTTTGGTTTATAAACTAGCAAAATATTTTCGGTAGTTAGTGGCATAGGCGTAACGTCGCGACCAGTTAAGGGTAAAACTATAATTTAATCATTATGTCCCGCTTTGATGACAACATAAAATATCCCATTGACGTTTTACTTATAGATAAAATAACTGATCAACTACCTACTTCTATTGTCGATACAAAATTTCTAGATTATTTGGAAAATTTAAATTTAGCTGATCCACATTTTTAAAGGCCATCCCACGTAGATGGTATTTTAGGTGCAGATATTTTTGCACATATTTTACAAACCGATAAAATTGTTGGCTTATCACATACACCAAGTGCAATACAAACTCAATTAGGTTATTTAATTTGTGGGAAAAATTTTAGAGACAATTTAGCTTTTTGAACTTCTTCGTCAATAGAACCGTTTATAAAAAATTTATGGAAACTAGAGGACACTAGTTCTGCCACAAATAGTGCGGATGACGAAATTTGTGAAACTACATTCACTGCAACTTATATTCAGTGGCGCTACCTTTTAGGGAAGATCCTGTGAAATTGGGAGATTCATTTTTAACTGCTCGTCACAGATTTTTAGCATTAGAACGTAGATTAGGAAAGTCATCTCAATTACATAATCAGTATAGTGAGGTCATAAAGGCTTACCTATATTAATGACAAACATATGACGTTAATTCCTGAAAGCGATATTAATCATCTATCATATTATATTCCACACCATTGTATTTTTAAAGAATCGTATAGTACACCAGTTCGGATAGATTTCGATGCTAGTGCGAAAACCGACAACAATATTTCATTAAATGATATTTTATACACAGGGCCAAAACTTCAAAATAATGTATTCAAAATTTTGCTAAATTCTAGCCTAGTTTCTATAGCCATTACCGCGGATATCAAATAAATGTTAATAAAGAACATTGTAAATATCAATCCTCCAGTGAACCACTGATAACTTATCAATTAAATACCGTCACTTTCGGTGTGAAATCTAGTCCTTGATTAGCTTTGCGTAGTATAAAACAACTTGTAAAAGATAAAGCACAATCATTTCCTAAAGATATTGAATATGTAGATCGACATATGACTGATGGTCGAGATGGTAGCGTACCTGCCTCTCACCCAAAAGTCCTTGGTTCGATTCCCGGTCGTGGCAATGGAGTGTGAGAGGGATTTTTCCATTATACACGGATATTGGATGTGTGTCCCTTGTCTTTAAATGTGTAGCCCCCTTCCGCACAAGGCTCTTCTACAGCCTTCTGGGATAAAGGGGGTCGTAATTACATGTGGTGTATTTATTTTATTTTTATTATTTTTATAGATATTTACGTGGACGACATAGTGTCCAGTATCGAAAATTTGAGCGAGGCTAATTTAAATTCGGACAATTCGAATTAGTAAAATGGTCTACAAATAACCCGGATTTATTTTCATATTTTCCAGAATCATTGCGTTTAGTACACGTGGTAGATTTCGAACACGAAATTTTAAGAATATTAGGATTGCAATGGATTACAAATATAGATATGTTCGTTTTTAAAATTAATCTTGAATCACAAGTTTGCACGAAATGTGGAATTCTCTCAGCATTAGCTCTCTGTTTTGACCCATTGGGATTTTTAGCCCCGGTGACCTTTTATATTAAATATTAAATAAAATAATTTTGGAGAAGTTAAAGTTAACTTGGGACGAAGTTCCCCCCTCTAACTTTGTAAATTTGTGGTCACAATTTCAAACCGAATTGCCAATTTTAAATCAACTAAAAATACCTAGACATTTACCCAGCAAACACAAAATCTCTGGCAAAACAATGGGCCATTACAGTTATTGCTGGTAGAGTGATGGCAATTTTTGCCAATACCTGGAAAGTGAATATAGAGTACAGTCTAACCATTATAACCTCCGTGTTGTAATGGTGAATTGATGGTTTTGTGTGTTAAATATGCCCTTCCTGTTACTGGGTAGTTGGAATCACTTTAACGTTGCTGGTACATTAAACAAAGTTAAAGCACTTTTTTGTCTGTGACAAACCAACGTTTTTTAAGTGATGTAAAAAATCGTTTATTATATCGTTATTTGCCATCAATAATTCATTGTTGGCCGGATACATAGTAACCAATATACAGTAAGGGCCGGTTTTTCAATGTTGAGTTAACTCTAACTAGAGGATAATATCCAAGGAGACCATTGTTACAACAATTGTTTCCTTCGATATCATCCTCTAGTTAGAGTTAACTCAACATTGAAAAACTGGGCCTAAATGTATCAATGGGCCATTATTCTATTCTTGAGACTGTAATTGTAATATTTTGTTAATACAAAAAAAGCGAATTATAAGTGCATTACAATTTACAAAACGTGTTGTAACCTTACTTTTAAAATTCCCGCGATGAGAACAGCGAAACTTTTGACGTTTGACAGCTAGACGAAAACCGAGAAGGTGAAGGGACGCTTAAATAATTTATGGTTGATTTCTTATAATATTCATATAAATCATATAAGTTTTGTGGTTATTTTAGTTCCAGTTTGAATTCCTCATTTATTGTGCGTTTGTGTTTTGTGGAATCTCTTGTGGAATAGTGCCGATGTAATTGAAAAGAAAAGTTTTACATGTCGAAGGATGTCATCTTCTACTCAAAAAAAAATGGCATATAGGTAAGTAATAAAAGTCGCCTTATATTTTATTAAGATAATTCATCAAACACAAAAATACTATGGATTCTTCATTTCTTTGTGTCATAATATTTAACATCCCAATTAAAAAAAACATTCGTTTAACTAGTTTATTTATCAAACATTAGGAATGTTTACCTAATAAGCCCATATTTTTACGTTTTTATTTTGAGATAATAATACCTTGTAATACTTTTCTTTGAGAAATTCTTAGGTATATTAACGTTAATCTTGATTTTTTTTGTCTTTCGCGTTCTATTAAAGAATGATTGTTGCCTGTTGGGTGTTATGTGAAGGTATAGACCTTCTTTCATTGTGATTTGAAGCCTATTTGCACCACCTTAACTGTCACATAATTTTTTTTTTTTTAGATTCCGTAAGAATAAATCCTTTGTGTAAAGATTCATCAAAAAAAAAATATTAAAGATATTATAAAAACTTGGTTACGGGGTTCAATGGACCGCGAAGGAGGATGTACAAATAGGACCACTAATTTAAGAAGACGAGATGGATAATTAGAATTAAATTATGGTTTCATTACTATTTATTTAATAATAAGTAAGTCTATTGGCAGTTATACTTGTGTTGTTAATAAAAAAAATATATATATTTTATCTTTTAGTATCTATATGAGTTTAATATACCGACAATTTAGCGTTATTTATTAGTCGTCACCTAATAGGTTTATATGTTAAATACCTATATTATTATGCTTTTCTTCAAGTTTGTTTGTATAGACTTTTTGACAAATATTTTAATTAGTACATTATACCTTTCACTTGAAGAATTAAAATAATAAACTATTAAAACAAATTATGAAAATAAAAAAACCGTCAATGTTTTGAAAAAATAACTTTCTGTTATGAAGACTGACTGTAATTATTCTTTCTTTTATGAAAGTTGAGAAGAATAATACAGTTTTGAAAATGGAAATAGTATAGGTGTTTCTTTGAAATCGTATGTTGAACTATTTTAAGCTAAATCCAGAACTCCAACTAACTTGTAAAAAAATAATAATAGGTAACCATTAACTTTTTACTAAAAGATGTATCCTTTATTAATACTATCTACGTTTGGTGGTGATGGGCATTAATAAGAAGTAGCCTGCATAGAATGATAGAAGATCAGCTGTCAAGTTGTTACAGAAAAACAAGCACTGTTTCAAGGTAGGTATGAAAATTACGTATGTTGCAAAAGTTTTGGGGATTTTTATTTATTTACTTATCCCTACTTAAATACTGTACAACTATCAAATCAAATTAGCTAATTTATCGCAATTAAACAGAAAAAAAAAAAACAAGAAGACTACTGCTAAGGGTCCGTTGGGTTCCATAGTATGTAGTGTCTCTTTAGGCGCCCAATCATTGCTGTTTAAAATTTATTGGTATTTCTTTGACGATAAAAAAATCTTCCAAAATTTTTGCACGTTATTGTCACAACAGTCCTTTGGTTAAAAAAAGGTAGGTATGTATATGCAGTATAGTGACTATCGGAGTTTGAGAGGCCTTGCACCTGCACGTACTGTCCCAAAATACAGGAATTGTAGATATTACTGAGGTTGACATTTACTTGAAAGAGAAAATAGCATTAAAATTTCAATTTATGGTAATCAATGATAAACCATCCATGGTATCTTAATAAAATTATGAGCAGTTTTTCATTAATTACGATGGTGTAATGTTAATAAATGTCAGCCTTAATTATATTTGCTATTTCCGTATTAGGGAACAGTATGGGTGGAGGTCTATCTAATTCCAGTAGCCACAACTGCATATATAGTAATGGCAAAACATTGCTAGTATTCACTTTCTCATCACATAAATGTTAAATATTCGATACAGTGCCAACAATGGTCCCCACTGCATATATTGTAATGGCAAAACAATCGTACTTTTCATTCATGTCGTGTAAAGAATAAGTGTAAAAAAAGCACTGCACAGCCATCATTGGCAAAGTGTTCCGTGGCCGAGCGCTGGCCGGTGTTTCACTTTATTCATTAATTTAGCATTTCTTGCCAGTACTCTGCCAATGATGCAGTAAAGGCATGTATGCAGTTTATTAACAATGGGCCAATCATTGGTGTTTGCTGGGTAGGCGTAGATAGTAACCGTTCAATAGTTTTAGTTGCAATCGTAGATGCGTCTGAAAAGGGCTACGCTGGTGTAGTGTACGTACAGACGACAGATGTCCACGGTAACATTCATGTAAACTTACTTTGCGCTCAGTCCAATAGCTCCCATGGAATTAGTGTCACTTCCTAGATTAAAGCTTTGTGCAGGCAGCAGAGGCTGATAAGGCATAGCCTCTAAATTAATTAGTATAGTAATAAATACTTATCAGTTTCGTATTAAAATAGAAAAAAATATGTATTTTCGGACTCTACAATCACATTAAATTGGATTAAATTAGAACCTTACAAATGGAAAACTTTTATTGCAAATCGGGTTACAACAATCCATAGTAGAATACCGGTTAATAGTTGGTATCATGTTAATAGTTGTAATAATATAGCTGACTGTGCCAGTAGAGGCCTATCCCCGAAAGCTTTATTACCCTAATTGGTTATTTGGACTTGAATGGTTACTACTTATTGAAAGCAATTGGCCCATTAGGAAAGTAATAGAATCTATTGATAGTGACGTATTAGAGGCTAAAACAATCGCTCTCCCTGTATATACGAAAGATAATAATTCGGTATATAGTCTTATTTTGCATTTTTCTTCCTGGTCTAAACTACTGAACGCTATAGTTTATATTTTAAAGTTTGTTAAGCTAATACCGCGTGAGCCAAACATTATGCCTACTGACATAGATAAAGCTGAACTTTTTTTAATTCGTATAGTACAAAACATTTATTTTCCGGAAGAGATATGAGCTTTAAAAAAGGGGCGAACCTTGTTCTTATTTGCGTAAATTGCGACCTTTTTGGACAATGCTATTATTCGAGTGGGAGGAGATTAGATAATGCATCTGTTACGTTTGAGCATAAACATCCCATATTATTACCGAGGTCTGATCACCTTGTAGATATTCTTATAGATTATTATCACAGGAAAAATGTACACGCGGGACCTCAACTATTGTTAGCTATTTTACGTCAACGTTTTTGGATATTATCTGCCAGAAGGATTGTTAGATATCGGGTTTGGAAATGTGGAACAACTCGAGTTACGCTGGGCCATTTTACGTCACTATTACGCGTTAAAGAGGTATTAAAAGCCAAAAGGCTTATTTGTGGCTATTTGTTTGTCTAGCTACAAAAGCTATACATTTAGTTAGCCTCGGATTTAACTACTGAGTGTTTCATCGCAGCTTTTAAACGGTTTCTTAGTAGAAGAGGTCATTGTGTAGTATTGTATTCAGATAGGGGTACAAATTTTATAGGTGCCAAGGCACCTTTAGATGAAATTTATAGTTTGTTAGAGTCGAGGGACTATATGGACACTTTTCAAAAAGAGTCAATCTCGAATAGAGTAGAATGGAGGTTTACCGTCCCATCAAGCCCACATTTTCAATTCATGACCTTTATATTGCGTGAGTTGTGACCCGTCTGAACCCTTGGCTGTAACACCTGCACATTTTTTAACTGGAGAATCTTTAAAACAGTTAGATACTAGCTAAAGATTTAGAAAATCAGCCATCAAATTTACTAACTAAAAAACATTTACTCAATTCACTAGTCCAATCGTACTGGAAACGATGGCATACCGAATACTTAGCTAATTTGCAGATGAATCAAAAATGGAATACTCCTAGTTTGCCTATTAAGGTAGGTATGGTTGTAGTCTTGATGAAGGAAAATATTCCTCCTTTGTATTGGCCAATAGGTATTGTTTAGGGTTAACGTTATAATATGTGCATAGTACATATAACATACATCTAACCAGCAAACTAGTACTTTGTTACTAGTAGTAGTTTACTGTAGTTTTTCTTTTCTTTTTATTTTAATTGAAAGCTAAAGCTTTCAAGGGGTGGAGGATAGTGTGGTCACACCTTTAGTTCCTTTTTATTTTTCATATATCTGTTTACTATCGGGACAACGCGCGCACCGAAAAAGATAGATACCTATACGACTTAGATCTTAGTAGGCATTGTGAATTAAGATTCTTAAGAATATACACGCGAATATATCGAGTTGGTTGAAGTTTAATTTACGGTGTCATAGGCCATTTATAGTTAAAATACAATTTTATATCGAGTGCATCGAAATGGAAACGAAGTTTACCAAAAACAATTTTTGTAGTAATAACAGCTTCAGGGAAAAAAATTTAATGATATTTTAGATATCGCAGATAAAATATGGGAATCTTATCAAAATCCGAATATTCCACAATTTAATTCAGATGTACGTACATCAACAAGATAAAAGGAAGAGAATTCGGTAGATGATTTATTTAAATCATTTACAAATTTCTCAATAATTTGTCAAAATTCATTAGATGAAATAACACAAAAGTTACAGGCTACGGAAGCACGTATGAATACATTACAGACATCTATTCCCAGTTCTACACAATTAAGCTTTTCAAATTCAGAGAATGATAGAAGATCGCCTGTTGTAGAATAGGGTCATCCCTCGTATCAAAATTGTGATATTCTAATACCTGTGGTGAATAGCTTAGGGGTTTTAATTAATAAAAACAGCAACAAAATCTTGATTTTTCGTCAATTAGTATTTTATTTTAAAGTTTGAAATTTGCATTAGCACTAAATAATTTTGAATTCTCGCGATCAGTAACGTCATGAATCCCAGTTCCCAGCGCACGCGCATGATTCCTATTAAGCTAGATCTGACAATTGACATTAATGAAATTAATGGTGAATCATGACAGGATGTTTGTTTTCATGTTCCTTTTGTCCGAATTTTTAAATTTTGTGAAAATACGGAACAAGGATTTGTGAAAAGTGCTTCGGACAACTTGCCATAAGTGGATTCCTGCATGATAGACGAATTTTATATGGACAATTTAGATTTTTCAAATGCGGAGCTGAGAGACGTAAAATCGCACCACGACTGTCGCCGAGTTTTATCTACTGGTACTATTATAATAATAATAATAATAATAATAATAATAATATCATTTATTGATGTGAATACATACAAAAATGTTTACACAAGTCCACGCAAATGAAAGTAATAGTATAAATACCAAAATAATGTAAAATAGATTAAAAAACACACATAAAAATACGAGTAAAAATATTACAATAGGTTTTAAGCAATAAAATACACAAAATAACTTGTCAGGCATATTTAAAAGGTTATTTGTACCTTTTGGCCATAGAGATAGAATATAATAGGGAGACGGCATCACGTGGCAAAAGTGGTTTCATGTCCGCCATATTGCTACTACTTTTTTGTCAAAAATGTCAAACTGTAGTGTCATTTGTTGTCAGTTCATGTTGAGCAATATTTAGCATTTCATTTGTGTTTTGAGAACTGTCTAAGTATTTTTTGTTAGTTTGTCTTGTGCTGTGCGTAGCTGCTGTAGCAGAGACGGCGTGGATAAAAAGATGTCGGGAATAACATTTCATAAGTTAGTATAAACAATAAACAGAACCGTACCTACAAAATTATGGTATATAAATGCTATTATTGGTAGTGTACTTTATACATGCTACAGCGTAGGACAAAGGGCGGCGGTAGACAAATACAAGCATCTTAGAAGGGAAGAGAAATGCGACAAGAAAGGTTTAAACCAAGAACTAATATCTGTAGAGTCAGAATCAAAGGAGGAAACTTAATAAGCAATAAAAAATATATTCTATTTGGATGGACAGAACATTTTCAAGAGCTGCTGGCCGGAGGACCAACCCAAATGAAACACTGAAATCATTCTCTGAAGCCCACCTCGGAGAATATCAGTCAGGATTCAGACCAGGTCGCTCAACTACCAACCAAATGTTCACTTTGCATCAAATCCGAGAAAAATCCAGAGAATTTGACATTGGTATAACACTGGTATGCACCACTTGTCATCTACTTTAAAACAGCGTATGATAACATTCTTAGGTCGATGTTGCACGATGTTATGAACGAACTCGGAGTACCAATGAAGCTAACTTGTCTGATTAAAATGACCATGGTTGATACCACGTCAGCAGTTAAACTTCAGAACGACATAATATAGGAACCGTTCGAAATACACAAAGAACTGCGACAGGAAGATGCGCTGACGTGTCAGTTATTCAATATAGCCCTGGAGAAAATCTTCTGATTGGTACGTACCACTTCGAAGGAATGTGGGCGTTACACATTCACTGATCATTTTCTCTATTTACGCTTTACGCACGATCATCCCGTCTTTGTTTCCAATTTGGCTATAATTTTTCTTGGGGTACTGTATATTTATGTATTCTAAAACAATGTATAAAATTAAAGATAAATTTACTTATTTGCCTATTGTTTTACTTTCCATATTCACCATCATCCACACACCCAATTAAGAAGCTGTAGGGATTGGTACTATTGAACTAATAGTGCAGTTTTCTTTCAAAGGGACCTATAAGCCCCATAAAACTAGTTCTACTAGATTAAATATCTTGTCTAAAAAGAACCAAAAACTGCACCGAATTTAGTTGATTACGAAAGTTGAAAGTTGACCAACTAAAATCGAATCGTAAGAACGCGCATAATCCAACTCTGTTTAAGCCGCCATATTGGTGCTACAATAAGCTCCGCCCAGTGGTACCGTTATTTCCTTACCTATTTATATCGTATAGCATCTCCTTATATTCTATCTCTATGATATTGGCACAGAGGAATATTTAATCATAGTAATTTTCAATTCTTAAGAACTATCACAAAACTCGAAATACTATCATAACCTAAAACACTGTTGACAAACAAAAATCATTTTTTGGCGTATCAAACGACGAACTCCGGTTTAGCTCGTTATTGGTGTATTTTTAAATAGGAATTTATTTCAGCCAATCACAACGAAGGTCCGCAGTATCTATCTACCTTATCGACAAACAACAACCAATGCGAACGACTCGGGATTTACTACGTCACGAAGAGCGCGAGTTTTGATTTATATTTTATTTAATTTTTTTTTCTTATGTTAAATGATGCAATATAAGAAAATAAAAAAATACGGGTGATATATATATATTTTTTTTTAAGTTTTATAATTTAAAATAAAAAATATATGGGGGATGACCCTAATAGTTATTTTGAATGGTTTTGTGATTTTTGAAAAATATACAAAAAATTAAACCGTTTTACATTTCTGTTTATTTATTAAAAAATTTAGTAGGTAATGTTTTAAGTTGAAACTTTAGATATTACAGAAGAACAAGCACCGTTTCAAGGTAGATATGGAAATTATGTATGTTGCAAAAGTTTTGGGGATTTTTATTTATTTACTTATTTATACCAAAATACTGTACAGACACAATACAACCAGAACTATCAAATCAAACAAATTTCTTTGACAATAAAAAAATTTTCAAAACTGTTACACGTAATTGTCACAACAGTCCTTTGGTTATAAAAAGGTAGGTATATGCAGTATATTGACTATCGAGTTTGGGAGACCCTTGCACCTGCACGTACTGTTCCAAAATACAGGATTTGTAGATATAACTGAGGCTGATATTTACTTGGAGGAGAAGATAGCATTTATAAATTATAAACAATGCATATCAAGCAAAGAAAGAGAATTGTAAAAAAAGATAGCATTAAAATTTCAATTTATGGTAATCAATAAAAAACCATCCACGATATCTTAATGAAGTTATGAGTAGTTTTTCATTAATTACGATGGTGTAAAGTGCTACATCCTTCATTAAATGTCAGCCGGAATTATATTTGCTATTCCCGTATTAGGGGACAACATGGGTGGAGGTCTTTCCAATTCTAGTAGTCACAACTGCATATAATGTAATAATGTAATGGCAGAACATTGATAGTATTCACTTTCTCATCACATAAATATAAAATATTCGATACAGTACCAACAATGGTCCCCACTGCATATACATATTGTAATGGCAAAAAAATCGTACTTTTCATTCATGTCATGTAAAGAAGTATCAAAAAAGCACTGCACAGCCATCATTGGCAAAGTGTACCGTGACCGAGCGCTGGCTGGCCAGTGTTTCACTTTATTCATTAATTTAGCACTTCTTGCCAATTCTTTACCAATGATGAAGTAAATGCATGTAGAGTTCATTAACAATGGGGCAATTATTGGTGTTTGATGGGGAAGTTTGAGTACTACTTTACAGCTTGATACCAAGTGGCTGTATTAGTGCTTTTTAGTCAATATAAATATATGTGAAGTATCAATTTTTGGACTGAATTGATGTCTAGCTTTTAAGCTACCTTTACGTCCTTTACCACCAACGTCCCAATTATATCGTGGAAGTAAGTTTATGTGCTCCAACTATGGTAAGTAGACTATTATCACATTGTTTTCAAGGAGGTAAGTTGATTTTACCGGAAAGCGCTAGTTGTTATATTGACAACGAGAGATAAGAGCTATTCCCTCCCTTGGGAAAATAACGTCCAAAACAACGCTTTAATAACAACAAAATCAAAGCAGAGTAACTGACATCCGTTAATGTCAAAAAAATTAGTTAATATCACTGTCAAAATAAATTAATCAAAAAATGTATTTCATGAACAACAGCTGTGAGAGCAGAAATGGTCAAATACTTTGAGGAAGTATTTATATATTAAATACTAAATACTTTAAAAACAACTTTAAGTATTTGATTATTAAATATTTCGAAGATAAAAGTATTTAAATAATAAATAACAAAAGTAATTAAATAGTTTACACTGAGTATTTCAATACTTTCAGAATATTTAAATATATTGATAACACTCAAATATTTTGAAAACATCTAAATACTGTTTTTCTACGATCTCTAATTTCTTGAAATAATGACGAGACGGATGCCTTCTTTCTGGAAATCTCTGATGGCGTTTTCGGTTTACATGCTCTGCGAATGCTCCTAATAAGGTCTATGATGTCATAAATCTGACCAAGATCGCATCTAATCCGATCTCGAGTGCTGTCGTTGCTCTAATGCGGGCGTAAATGGAACACCGAACAGCGATTTCTTTTGGCGACAACCAACCAACGAACCAACACTTCTAATCTTAAAATAATTACCACTTATTAGATTAGATTCTGTGCCTATCAGATTTTATCTGGTTACGCGAAAAACTTAAAAATGAATAATGACGAAGTAATTATTAGCCAAATAATACTCGTCAACAATCACCAGCCGGTACGACATGATAATAATATTTTGTGACAAAATAATCAAGTTCTTCCTCTGAGCTATCTGAATGTTTATTCAAAACATGTACCTATCTATAAAAATCTTCTATGTTCATAACTAAAAATTCTAAGTTATCTTTTTGATTGCTCGTTGCAGTTGCTCTGGAATGCTCTGCCAAATTTTACAAAGCAGTCGAGAGCACTCGCTTTAAGATTTTAGAGCAGTAAAATTTATAAATCGAACTCAGAACTCTGAGCGTGAGCAAATTGTATTTGATAATAGAACACAAAATCTAATTGGGAGCAATCTTAGATCACCTAAGAGCAGTAAACCGAAAACGCTATTCAGAGATTTCCAGAAAGAAGGCATCCGTCTCGTCATTATTTCAAGAAATTAGAGATCGTAGAAAAACAGTTTTTAGATGTTTTCAAAATATTTGAGTGTTATCAATATATTTAAATATTCTGAAAGTATTGAAATACTCAGTGTAAACTATTTAATTACTTTTGCTATTTACTATTTAAATACTTTTATCTTCGAAATATTTAATAATCAAATACTTAAAGTTGTTTTTAAAGTATTTAGTATTTAATATATAAATACTTCCTCAAAGTATTTGACCATTTCTGCTCTCACAGCTATCGTTCATGAAATACATTTTTTGATTAATTTATTTTGACAGTGATATTAATTAATTTTTTTGACATTAACGGATGTCAGTTACTCTGCTTTGATTTTGTTGTTATTAAAGCGTTGTTTTGGATGTTATTTTCCCAAGGGAGGGAGTAGCTCTTATCTCTCGTCAATATAACAACTAGCGCTTTCCGGTAAAATCAACTTACCTCCTTGAAAACAATGTGATAATAGTCTACTTACCATAGTTGGAGCACATAAACTTACATCCACGATATAATTGGGACGTTGGTGGTAAAGGACGTAAAGGTAGCTTAAAAGCTAGACATCAATTCAGTCCAAAAATTGATACTTCACATATATTTATATTGACTAAAAAGCACTAATACAGCCACTTGGTATCAAGCTGTAAAGTAGTACTCAAACTTCCCCAGCAAACACCAATAATTGCCCCATTGTTAATGAACTCTACATGCATTTACTTCATCATTGGTAAAGTATTGGCAAGAAGTGCTAAATTAATGAATAAAGTGAAACACTGGCCAGCCAGCGCTCGGTCACGGTACACTTTGCCAATGATGGCTGTGCAGTGCTTTTTTGATACTTCTTTACATGACATGAATGAAAAGTACGATTTTTTTGCCATTACAATATGTATATGCAGTGGGGACCATTGTTGGTACTGTATCGAATATTTTATATTTATGTGATGAGAAAGTGAATACTATCAATGTTCTGCCATTACATTATTACATTATATGCAGTTGTGACTACTAGAATTGGAAAGACCTCCACCCATGTTGTCCCCTAATACGGGAATAGCAAATATAATTCCGGCTGACATTTAATGAAGGATGTAGCACTTTACACCATCGTAATTAATGAAAAACTACTCATAACTTCATTAAGATATCGTGGATGGTTTTTTATTGATTACCATAAATTGAAATTTTAATGCTATCTTTTTTACAAATCCTGTATTTTGGAACAGTACGTGCAGGTGCAAGGGTCTCCCAAACTCGATAGTCAATATACTGCATATACCTACCTTTTTATAACCAAAGGACTGTTGTGACAATTACGTGTAACAGTTTTGAAAATTTTTTTATTGTCAAAGAAATTTGTTTGATTTGATAGTTCTGGTTGTATTGTGTCTGTACAGTATTTTGGTATAAATAAGTAAATAAATAAAAATCCCCAAAACTTTTGCAGCATACATAATTTCCATATCTACCTTGAAACGGTGCTTGTTCTTCTGTAATATCTAAAGTTTCAACTTAAAACATTACCTACTAAATTTTTTAATAAATAAACAGAAATGTAAAACGGTTTAATTTTTTGTATATTTTTCAAAAATCACAAAACCATTCAAAATAACTATTAGGGTCATCCCCAGTTGAACATATCACTTTTTTATCGAAAACTTTTTTTTTTCAAATGGGAAGGTGATGGCTCATAGTGTTTGAAAAATTACAATTTTCTTTCTGATTTCATTGATATCTATTTCATATCTGTGCTATTTATTTTCAATTTTATTTCATTCGTTTAAAAGTATAAAATCCACTTTCAAAATAACTTTTATTGAACCTTAGCATAGTTACCTACCTTTGCACTACGAATTGATACATTATAAAACAAAAGAATGATGACATTTGTAAACAGTTTATTGTTAGCAAAATATTTTGATCTATTATTGATACTACTGAACATGAACTACACAAATAACGAAAAAATTTACATGATACTTATTTTTGGCGAATGTCGAAAAAATAGTGTTCTTGCATTTGAAATGTATACTTGATAGCGTTTTCGGTTTACATGCTCTGCGAATGCTCCTAATAAGGTCTATGATGTCATAAATCTGACCAAGATCGCATCTAATCCGATCTCGAGTGCTGTCGTTGCTCTAATGCGGGCGTAAATGGAACACCGAACAGCGATTTCTTTTGGCGACAACCAACACTTCTAATCTTAAAATAATTACCACTTATTAGATTAGATTCTGTGCCTATCAGATTTTATCTGGTTACGCGAAAAATTTAAAAATGAATAATGACGAAGTGATTATTAGCCAAATAATACTCGACAACAATCACCAGCCGGTACGACATGATAATAATATTTTGTGACAAAATAATCAAGTTCTTCCTCTGAGCTATCTGAATGTTTATTCAAAACATGTAAGTACTATCGCGGCCGAAAAAAAGGAATCGACTGATTTTCCCGTTGTAACTATGGTTCTATTCAGTGTCGCATCAATCCCAATATTTTTTTTATTAGTGTCAACGTCATTGTCATATTAAGCAAAAATAAATTTTTTATTACTTAATCATGCCTTATCATGTTTTGAGTGAAGAAGAAAAAGGGTACATCATCGCCAAACTTGGGGAAGGGTGGTCTCAACAACGCATAGCAAGTGAAATTAATTGCAGAAAAAGCACGATTCAAAAACTAAACAAAAAGTGGATAGAAACACATAATCTGAACAGGGCAGTGGGTTCTGGGCGGCCAAGAAAGAGTACTCTAGAAAACGACAATACCATGGTATTAACTATGTGAATTTAAACCCATTTTCTAATTCTATTGAAGCCAAAGGGCAAACCAACTTCCCAGCGTCTGTTAGGACAGCAAGAAAACGGTTGCGAGAGCAAGGTCTATTTAACTGTGCCAGTGCTAAAAAGCCCCGACTAACAGATGTTAATAAAGAGGCAAGAATGCAAGTTTGCAAATACTTAATGAAAACGATCGTTACTGGGAGCGAGTGGTTTTTTCCGACGAAAAGATATTTCAGTCATGCTACAATGGTCAACTGCGAGTTTACCGTCTCAGGGGTCATAAGTTTGATGAAGAATTTGCACAAAACAGATAATAGCGGAAGGTATTCTGTCTTTTTGTTTAGTTTTTGAATTGTGCCTTTGCTGCAATTAATTTCACTTGCTATGCGTTGTTAAGACCATCCTTCTCCAAGTTTGGTGATGATGTAGCCTTTTTCTGCTTCTCTCAAAACCATACTAAATAATTGTTTTCGTATAATTAAAAAATATTAACAACTTATTTCTTATTAGTTTTTTTTTAATAAATACGACCCCACCAATGATTTCTTGTCAAAATAATTTAATTGACATAACTGATATAAAAACTCCCATTTACAAAGGAAAATTTTTCGAAAAAACATACTACTTGATAAAAAATCGATTACTTTTTTTCGGCCGCGATAGTACCTATCTATAAAAATCTTCTATGTTCATAACTAAAAATTCTAGGTTATCTTTTTGATTGCTCGTTGCAGTTGCTCTGGAATGCTCTGCCAAATTTTACAAAGCAGTCGAGAGCACTCGCTTTAAGATTTTAGAGCAGTAAAATTTATAAATCGAACTCAGAACTCTGAGCGTGAGCAAATTGTATTTGATAATCGAACACAAAATCTAATTGGGAGCAATCTTAGATCACCTAAGAGCAGTAAACCGAAAACTCTATATAAGTATACATTTCAAATGCAAGCACACTATTTTTTCGACATTCGCCAAAAATAAGTATCATGTCAATTTTTTCGTTATTTGTGTAGTTCATGTTCAGTAGTATCAATAATAGATCAAAATCTTTTGCTAACAATAAACTGTTTACAAATGTCATCATTCTTTTGTTTTATAATGTATCAATTCGTAGTGCGAAGGTAGGTAACTATGCTAAGGTTCAATAAAAGTTATTTTGAAAGTGGATTTTATACTTTTAAACGAATGAAATAAAATTGAAAATAAATAGCACAGATATGAAATAGATATCAATGAAATCAGAAAGAAAATTGTAATTTTTCAAACACTATGAGCCATCACCTTCCCATTTGATAGTTTTCGATAAAAAAGTGATATGTTCAACTTTAGAGGCTTGGCAAACAGTTTTTAGTGAAACGAAAAGAAACATTGTATTTTTCCTTTGAAGTTTACCTACCGTATAACGAATTTTGGAATTCCAAAGGACTCTAGACGGATTTCTGAAAATACTTGAAAAAACTGAACATCGGCTCAAAAATTCGCGAAACTTACATGGTGTATGCAGAATGTTGTCCTGCATCCAAATATGTAAAAATATACAGGGTGTTCCATTTGAAAATCGAAAGTTTTAAACGGTAGTTTATGCCCCCTCCCCCAAATTTCAAATAGATAAGTTAAAAATTAAAGGAAATATGGGGATGAGCCAGTATCCTGTGGCACCCGGTATATACACCGGGTGTAAATGAAATTAGGCTCACCCCTATAACTTTTTTGTTTTTTCAGATATCATTTTGAAATTTTGGTAGTTGCAATAACAAGTAAATTTGAATTAATGCATGTTAATAAAATAGTTCTAGCACTTCCGGTTTCACCGGAAATGACCGTAACATCTGTTTTTTAAATGGAACACCCTGTATATTTTTACATTTTTGGATTCAAGGATTCATTCTGCATACGATGGTATCAACTTCGAGGAAGAAACATAACCTCAAACATTTTTTTAGGATAATTTAAGTTGGCATGTAGGGAGCCATTACTGCTGAAAAAACTTTTCTTTCTGAGCCTTTGAGTATTGGAAAAATAAAATCGTGATATTAAGTGAGCTAACTTTGCTTCTATAGCCATTTAAACATCTCGGAAATGGTTTTTTCGATTTAAGAATTTTTTTTCAAATGGAAGCACTATACCTCATTATACTATTTTAATAGAGATTTTCTTTACCTACATTTCGATAACAAACACTTCACCATTAGTTCATAAATAACTTAACAAAAGATACTTTACCTTGGTCCAAATTTATTTTAGTTTAATAAATTTGTTTTTTTGTCATTAATTTCATATCAAATGTTTAACTTGGTCAGAGCTTACTAAAATAAATTTGAACTAGGGTTATAAAGTATCTTTTGTAAGTTATTTATGAACTAATGGTGCAGTGTTTGGTATCGAAATGTAGGTAAAGAAAATATCTATTAAAATAGCATAATGAGGTATAATGATGCCATTTAAAAAAAATACTTATATCGAAAAAACCATTTCCAAGATGTTTAAATGGCTCTAAAAGCAAAGTTAGCTCACTTAATATCCTGATTTTATTTTTCCAATACTCAATGACTCAGAAAGGAAAGTTTTTCAGCAGTCATGGCTCCCTAGATGCCAACTTAAATTATCCTAAAAAAATGTTTGAGGTTATGTTTCTTCCTCGAAGTTGATACCATCGTATGCAGAATGAATGCCTGAATCCAAAAATGTAAATATATACAGGGCGTGCCATTTAAAAAATAGATGTCGGTCATTTCTCAAGTGCTAGAATCTTTTTATTAACATGCATTAATTCAAATTTACTTGTTATTGCAACTGCCAAAATTTCAAAATGATATCTGATAAAACAAATAATTTATAGGGGTAAGCGTAATTTCATATATACAGGGTGTCTTCTAAAAAACGGCCAAAGCCATAACTCAGTGAAAATTTAATTATTTTATTTTTTAATTGGGGAATATATGTTAGATAATTTACTTTTTGCTGATAATTTACTTTTTGCGATGGTCGTGTTTACTTACTTATCATAGTCTATTCTGAATCATTGTGTTGTATAATTGGGAATATTTAATTTTAAGATTCCATTTTCGAGACTATTAGTCTGCAGTCTAGATTTGTAATTCAGACAGTGAAGATCAATAAAGTGGTGTTGGTAGAATCCTGAGTTTTATTATTTTGTGCGTATTAAAAGTGCAATCTAACATCAGAAGTGAGATTTGAACCAAATTCAGCGAGATGTCTGATACGCCAAATGCAGAAAAAAATATGCCTTCCCAAAATGAGCCATTGTTGCCCAGCACCAATGAACAAAGGTCAGAAGTCAATCCCTCTAATATTCAACAATTCATGGAAATGTTTTTTACTCAATCAGCCCTATTCTGTAATGTATTGAAATCAAGTCAACATTGACATTTATGATATTTGACAGAAATTTCAATAAACATGGCCGTTTGCTATTCTGTAAAAGTTAAGATATTAAAATCAAATCAAGTTATTGGAATTAAAACAAGTGACCTTGAATACAGTCAATATTTTCAATTTTTGGTATTCTCTATGATGCTTTTCGATTGAAATGATAAGTCAATGTTAAAATTTGTCAATTGAAATCTGGCAAGTGGAGAGAGTTTTTGTTTAGACTTGCCAGAAGAATTAAATTGCGAATTTATTTGGTGAAGTGTGTTTGAGTTGCGAAAATAATGGAGTTAGTAGTTATCTAGATGTGTTTGAAGAACAAATAGCAAGATAAATATAAAATATATGTATTAGAGAATGATTAAAGAACATTTTAAGTGGTCAACTATGAGTATAAAAATACCTATGATATACGTAGATATATTACAGTTTGTACATTGTACAAGTCCAAAAAAAACATGTATTTGTTTATAGGATTGATTTAAATCGCGACAGCTGATTTTTAAGAGACAGGAGCAACCCCTTGACAATCCCAAATAACAAATAATAACTCATCCCAAGACCGCTTCTTTTATATAATAGCAGAGGCTAATAAGGGTAGATAACTTGATTCAAATAATAACAAACAAGAAGTAATTAGTTTACTCTTTTGTTGGTGACAACCTATTGCAGAGAGCTTTAACAAGTGTTTTACAGTTTTATTCTTAATAAGTACAAGACTATAAGGTTATTTCGGTTTCAAATTACTTTATGAACTGCTTAATAGATGATAAAAATAAGAATAACTGTTTCAGCACAATTTCATGTTTATAAAATATATGTATAAAAATGAATGATACATTTTCATTGAATATTCCAATATTCATTTGGTCAGGAGAATCTTTTCCGTAGGATTGTATCATCCTTTTCTATATAGTCAAGAAGGCACTTTAATTGTGCTGGAGTGGATTTTTTCGGTGGCATCTAGAAACGCTCCGTTAGAATTATTGCTTTAATGTACTAGTATTTAATAGTAGTAATTAAAAATTATCCAAAAGATATGCATTTTAATTGTATGAATTGGTATTACTCGGAGGCTACGAACTAGTGGATAAATAATAAAAAACGTATTTATGGTAAGTAAGTAGTAATATTATTACTTACCATAAATACGTTTTTTATTATTTATCCACTAGTTCGTAGCCTCCGATAATTCAAACAAACATACTGACAGCTGACAGCAGCGACAGCCCAAGCGACAGCCGGGGGCGGGAACCGGCGTGAAATAGTTCCAACCCTCAATAATAGATCAAATATACCTACTTTGCCAACGTTGCCACTTTTATTTATTGACTTGATTTCAACATTGAAATATGTTAACATTTTCTAATCAATGTTGAAATATAATAGATAGTGAATAGGAAACTTGTTTAGTATTGAAATAGAAAACAATTTTTATTGATATGATTTCAATATTAATTTTGATTTCAATATTTTA
This sequence comes from Rhagium mordax, assembly GCA_963680705.1. Classification (NCBI taxonomy): domain Eukaryota; kingdom Metazoa; phylum Arthropoda; class Insecta; order Coleoptera; family Cerambycidae; genus Rhagium; species Rhagium mordax. The sequence goes on along the minus strand of OY796659.1, from coordinate 25,343,884 downwards.
GTGAATAGGGCTGAATTTGTGAAAATGAGTGAGGCTGGAACGTCGAAATTAGAACAGCCAATCAACAATGGGGACCGTATTGCTTTCAATTTAGCTAAGTATGATAAAAGCAATTATTCTATGGAGGAATGGTTAAAAGAGGTCAACGATATAAAGACAAAACTAAAAATTGAAGATCAAATAATGATTTTGAAAGCTGGCGAAGCTCTACACGGAAAAGCTCGTAGATTTTATGATGGATGGAGACCGCTAGTTTGGAATTGGAGCAGCTTTGAGGATGATTTATTAACCGCTTTTCCTGATTATGAAACCTACCATACAAAATTATTACGTGCTGCTAGTATGAAAAGTTCCTGACTTCGAGAGTATTCAATCACCTGTGATTGGCGGTATTACTTCGAGTGCAGTTCGTGAAGGAATACGATTGCATCAACCTAAGAACAAGAAAGAATTAATGTTGCTGTTGAGACAATACGAGGCAGAATCAGAAAAATATGAACCCCCCCGCCAAAAGGTTTAAATTAGATAATAGAAACCGATATTCTGGTAAATGTTTCAACTGTGGAAGAACTGGTCATAAAAAGGATCAGTGTAGATTTACATCAACATCTGGGACCCTAACGGGAGCACACAGAAAAAGTAGTAGCAGTGAATTAGTCTCTAGTCAATGTACTTTTTGTAAACGTGTTGGACACAGTGAGTCTAATTACTTAAAAAAGAATGGTACCCCAAAGTACGTTGCCTAACAAGTAATAGGTGTTCAATTATGCCAACTGCCACTGTACCTTCAAGAGATAATAAGTGCAGTTTTACCTATATGGTTCTGGAGCGGATCGATCTGTGATTTTTCAACGTGTTACCAAATCAGTTAATGCGAATGTCACCCCTCTTATTCAAAATCTGGCAGGATTTGGAAAAGAAGAGTTGCAGTCTCTCGGAAGTTGTCTACTATACGTTACACTTCAAGAGGTTACACTAGAAATTGATTTCCTAGTAGTACCAGATGATACCATTCCCGGTGTCGATGCTCTCATTGGTTGGGATAGTCGTCCTGGAATAAAAGTCGTTACAAGGAAGCATTGTCTGGACTTACAACTTAGTGTCTTAAAAATACCACAAATTCGGTCTATAAAAATTAGCGATAAAATGTCAGGATTAGTCGAGCCGCAACAAGAACGATTAAGAAAACTCCTGGATGACCCAAACAGCAAAAGTGGTTACAACAGGTAAATTGCAAATACCGCTTACAGATGATGTACCTGTTGCATTTCGCCCGAGACGACTAGCGCATGCTGAACGAGCTCAGCTAAAAGTGATTATCCAGGATCTATTAGAACAGGAAATTATTAGAGAAAGTAAGTAGGTACCTCACCTTACGCAAGTCCCATAGTATTAGTCAAGAAAAAGGATGGATCGCTACGATTATGTGTTGATTATAGAGAAATTAATAAAAAAGCCGTTCGAGACAGGTATCCACTACCAAACTTACGTGATCAACTGGATGCACTCTAGGCCATGCAAATTATTTCACCACCCTGGATATGAAAGCTGGTTTTACACCGAATGCCCTAATGTTCGGAGAAAGATAGCGCCTACCTGCAGAGGAACAATTGCTGAAAGGAATTCCATTTACGAATCCCTTTAAATTTGACGCCATGCGAGGGAAAGCTAATGAGGAAATGGAACAAAGCAGAAGAAGGCAAGAAAGAAATTTCAATGATAGAAGATCGGAAGCAGTTCGCTACGAAATTGGAGATAAAGTCGTAGTCCAAGACACACAGAAGGCTGGTTCAGGCAAACTGGGTGCCAAGTTTCTAGGACCCTATGAAATTACGAAAGTGATAGCCAATGATCGTTATCTTTTGAAGCGATTGAATAGGAGGACACAGGGCACAAAGGTTCCAACACATGAGCAGTTACGGTATTGGCCCACAGATACCGATGTTGGGAACAATAATCACCAGTGAGGGCTTGTACGTAAGTAAGATGAATCTTAAATGGTTGTAATTTGATTAGTAGAAATTTGGAAAACTTGCATAATTGTTTGGTCCTTAAATGGACAATACTTTTATTGTTTGGTCCTTAAATGGACAATACTTTTATTGTTGGGTCCTTAAATGGACAATACTTTTATTATTTGGTTCGTAAATGGACAATACTTTTATTGTTTGGTCCTTAAATGAACAATACTTTTATTGTTTGGTCCTTAAATGGACAATACTTTTATTGTTTGGTTCTTAAATGAACAAATTGCTTGAACTTTAAATGGTCAATACTTTAGTAACTGTTTGGACCTTAAATGGTCAATACTTTAATAACTGTTGGGACCTTCAGTGGTCGATTTGTTTGCCAGGAAAGATAATTAGAGCCTTATTTGGTTGGATGGCTACTAAAGAGTCAGTGACTAATTTAGTCCCCTCTTTTTAGGTTCAGAAGAATCAAAAGAACGACGCGAGGCCGCGATAGGAACAGGATGGCTAGATTTGTAATTCAGACAGTGAAGATCAATAAAGTGGTGTTGGTAGAATCCTGTGTTTTATTATTTTGTGCGTATTAAAAGTGCAATCTAACATATATATTGGCCCACGAAACGCTTTTTTCAGCATATAAAATATGGAGGTACTAATTCCGGTTTTACCGGAAGTGACTTCATTGTCATTTTTTTAAATAGCACCCTATACATTTTTTTCGAAATCTCTATTAAGCGTAAAATTTCCTTTTCGCTGATGTGTCACAAGTCAATATTTTCCCACCAATCATCATCGGAAAGGAAATTTTACGCTTAGTAGAGATTTCGAAAAAAATGTAGAGTGCTATTTAAAAAAATTACAATGAAGTCACTTCCGGTAAAACCGGAAGTAGTACCTCCATATTTTATATGCTGAAAAGGGCGTCTCGTGGGCCAATATATATTCCCCAATTAAAAAAAATAATAATTAAATTTTCACTGAGTATTTCCTGATGTTTCTTTTAAATATTAACCATCTTCAGAGAAATTTGTGTATTCATAGACTTAACAGTACTATGGACCGAGCCTAGAGAGAGAGGTGATGAGGACGAGACCTCGAGAGAGACGCCGATAAATGGTCAGCTGATTGTGGCTTTGAAAACGAGCGCGTGTGCTGTGTACTGTGTGGCGTGGTCTGTTGACGTGAGCTGTGTTTTGCGCACTATCAAGTTATATACGCTTTTTAACTAAGTGAATTTTCCGTAAAAGAGGACATGGTTGTGTCTTACTGTGCTTATAAGTCTAAAAACGGCAATGAAGTTTCTTTTCACACGTAAGTTTCTTGAATAAGGAATAAATAACCTATTTTTGTCCTGTCATTGTATACGTAATTAATCGAATATTAGACTATTTCTAGCTTAATATTATATTAATAATACGTCATTTCATTTTATAGTTGTCCTAAGAATGATGAACTGAGGAAAAAATGGGTAATAGCTCTCAAAAAAGAAAAAACTTTTCTCCAACTGCGAGTTCAAGGTTATGTATTTTGTTCCTTAACCTTGTTTAGGTAAAGAGGATTGGTTATAAATGCCACCCCTCCTTAACTTCTTTATTTTTGAGCTTAGAAAAAAAGGCTCAAATAAAAGTTGTACAAGCGATCTGAGGTTTGTAAGGGTACTACACAAATTTATACGGGGTGTTCGAAGAAAGCGTGACCGACCAATGTTATGTTTTTTTATTGAAACATCCTGTATATTATTGGATTTTAGAAATCTACGACTTATTGCGCTTCTAGCAATATAAATATGTTGTATACTGAATCCAATCCTTTCCTTGATATACATATTGCTATAAATGAGTCATAAGTAGAATTAAGTTAGCCATGAAAAAATAACAACGATTGTGCATCATTTGTTGTCAGTGCAATGTGTGTCATATTAAGTTGAAAATGGGCTTGCCTGACGAAAAGGAACGAAAACTTAATGAAATTTATATAAAGAGCAGATACAACATGCACGAAGCTCAGCGTGAGTATGCAAACTTATGGCTCATTTATAGCAATATATCTTGGAAAGATTTGGATTCAGTATACAACATATTATTTATATTGCTAGAAGCGCAATAAGTCGTAGATTTAGAAAATCCAATAATATACAGGGTGTTCCAATAAAAAAACATAACATTGGTCGGTCACGCTTTCTTCGAACACCCTGTATAAATTTGTGTAGCACCCTTACAAACCTCAGATCAGCTTGTACAACTTTTATTTGAGACTCTTTTTCTAAATTTAAAAATAAAGGAGTTAAGGAGGGGTGGCATTTATAACCAATCACCCGGTACCTACCTATTTCTGCATAAATATCTGAGATGCACCTATTTTTATGCTTCACCGACAAATTGTACGTATTATAATGAAAACCTCTAATCACAAACGTGCTAAAATATATTTATAAAGAATCTCGGCAAAATGTTTCCATCCGCCGCCGTGTAAAAAAGTAACTTGGCCACGTGAATGTTCCTGTTGAACTAACAGTCACGTGGTTTCAAATCTTACTATCCTTGTTCTACGCACTCAATTTATATCGCTCTATCTCTCTTCAATGTCGTCCTCACACTGGCGAACGGAAAGTGGCACAAGGCTCCGTCCATACGTTAGTATTATTAAGTCTATGATTAAATTGCATTATAACTAATGCTATATAAATTTTATGACTGCTTCTGCAGGGATTTTTTAAAATAACTGTTGTTTCACCAAATGGCTCTCAAAATATTAGTCGAGGTTCCCATTATATCGGTGTCATCAGATCAAACTGTTAAAATTATAAAAACACAGTATGAAAGCTCTGTTTTTATAATGAGTTAGTTGTATAAATTCTATAAAACTCTCCTAATCCAAAGCCCTCACGATGGTCTTATCTACCTCTAAATTTTAGTGCATATAATGTGTGTTATGAAATTACCGCTTAATCCTAATGCATTTGGAAGACTATTTCTAAGCGAGTGCGCGTTCAATAGCAATTTTTTAAATTTCATTACTTACGTTTACCAGGACCAGTAGTAAATCGTTGTTGTTGTAAAAACGAATTATACAGTCTGTCGTACATTTTTAATTTCACTGTTTATTAATTTTAAAATATTCTTACTGATAAGTGAGTTTTGCATTAACTTATTATTATGAAATTGTTGACATTTCAATTTAATTGTAATACGCACATTGACACATTTTTGACACATTTGGTAACAAGTTCATAATCTTTGATTTTCCTTTTAATAAGCCATAAATTGTTTTACTGTTAGCATTGTTTATAAATACTTTATAAACAATGCTGTTAGTGAGGTATGTCCTAGCTAGAACACTATCTGCATCACAACTTGGCAACAGCGTATTTTTGTTGTGACATTTCCTGATTGCGTCCGTTTCTAAGTTACAAAACTATGTTTTATGTCTTATCATTGAGTATATTATTTTTACTCAATGGTCTTATTAATTATTAATTACTTTGTTGACAATATTCATTTTTGGTAGTACCCAGTTTTTCAATAGTCCCTACAGTAGGCATTGGTGTTCAGTGATAATGATAATTCTATTTCATTCAACAAAAATTGTACGGTGTTCTTGGAGAGCCGAAATCTGTTAAAAAATCTAAATTGTCCCAATAATTTAGATGATCCGCTCTTTGGTGGAGTGTACGAGGGTTTCTGAACACAATATTTACATAATCCTCTAGATCACTGTCAGAGTCCGATGAATCGGAAAAAATGTTCACATCCAATAAAGGAATGTTTCCTGGAATATTCATTATAAATACAATCCGAAATATTAACAAGCTTTATCCAATGGATGACAAACATATAAAATTGACGTTATAGGTTATAGTTTCACATATATCTGGCAGATTAAATACAAACAGGCAGATGAAGCGGCTGAAGGGGCCCACAAACTGCGTTTTTGATCGACGATTTTGTTCTTCGAACATAACCGGCAACGTACAGTTGCACACACACCTCAGTTTTGTTCTAGCAGCCTCAACGTAGACAATACTGAGTTTTTAATATAAAGACCATACATGTGTATGGAGTTGGTGTAAAGTTGGCACCGAAGTTATAAATTTGTTAATAACTTTGCTAAAACAATTAGCACCTCTGTTTTTTTTGCATATTCGGAGGGTGCTAAATGGGAGGTCCGTCAAGTTAGCGACTCATATGTTGAATTGTGAAGTTTACTCGACACTACAATTTTGTGCTCATTTTGTGCCAAATTGTGCTGCAAGTCACAAATTTTGTGCTCTTCCTGTTTTTTAGTAATTCCCAGCACTAAAATGAGTCGCCATCTTGACGATACGACTCACTTGTGAAAAAACTTATATTTTAATATGTAGTTATTTTGTGCTCATTTTGTGCTAATTTGTGCCGTAAAATGAAAATTTTGTGCTCCTGTAATTTTTGAGTTATGCTTAACACTAAAATGAGTCGCCATCTTGACGCTGCGACTCACATATGAAAAAATTAATATTTTATTATGTAGTTATTTTGTGCTCATTTTGTGCTAATTTTTGCTATAGAGCAGATATTTTGTGCTCGTTCCCTTTTCGAGTAACGACAATTAATAAAATGAGTCGCCTTCTTGACGCTGCGACTCACATATGAAAAAATTAATACTTTATTATGTAGTTATTTTGTGCTCATTTTGTGCTAATTTTTGCTATAGAGCAGATATTTTGTGCTCGTTCCCTTTTCGAGTAACGACAATTAATAAAATGAGTCGCCTTCTTGACGCTGCGACTCACATGCGAAAAATTTAATATTTTAATATGTAGTTATTTTGTGCTCATTTTATGCTAATTTTTGCTATAGAGCAGATATTTTGTGCTCGTTCCCTTTTCGAGTAACGACCATTAATAAAACGAATGACGAATCGTTTTATTAATTTTATTAATGACGTGACGCTGCATCTCACATGAGAAAAATCTTATGTTTTAATTTATAGTTATCTCCTGATTAACTTGTGTTTATTTTTGCTGCAAAACTGACATTTTATGCCCATCTTTAATTGGGTAGCTTGAGTAGCGTATAATAATTAGTAGTCATGAATCGATAAAACTCACATTATTTAATATTTTATTGTGTAACTGTGTTTTTCTCGTGGTCATGTTTCCATACTTTTTTCTCTTTTTCATTATTGTGAAAAAAATTAAAAAGGAAATGTTCCTACTCTCGTAGAAAAAATCTTGTTCATAACACGGTCCGAAAAGATTTCCCGAATTCTTGCATTTACAGAACGAGCATACGCAAGTTATGTAATACATTGCACTCAAGCACGATTTCTCTAACTTGTTATGAAAATAACTCGTTTATAAAAAATATTACATGTAAGTTAGAAAATGTGTAGAAAATTTCCGCAGTGGTATAATTGGTGATTTCTTTCTTTTAAAACAGTTGACTATACCTTGGTAAAAAAAATGTTTTCTTCAAAATGTTTTCTTAACCGTCTCAATTCACCGAAGTAACTCTTGGAAAATCCTAGAATTTTGTGTTAGGCAAAGAAAGGCGAGGCCCTACAGTTTATTGTGGAGTCCGAACCACATCTAAGGCAGTTCTCTATCCATCTAAGTCCGAAACAAATCAGAAATAAATTTTTAATTTGTCTCAGGATGGATTCGAACCATCGATCTACGCAACCAAGTAAGTACGTATCAACACATTTGCCCACTCGGCTACCGTGCCAATAAAAAGTCAGTTATAATAAATAAAATAAAAGAAAAACATTTGCCGTTGATTTCTCTGAGACATTAATCACTTTCTTTGTCATGTCATCATATTTTTCCCAAATGTCCGAGAGCACCAATTACAGAGGATTCTTTGTAATCGACGACACCTCGCAAAAATAATGATATTTTTAAATGTATATTTAATATTTTTGGAATTTTTCTAAATTCAACGGTTAGTGGCGTTTCTTTTTCACCAGCCCTTAGAAATGACGTCACCTCCACAAAAATTGTATTATTACACACTCTATTTGGTAAATATGTATATTCTTTTCATTACAACTGGACAAACAATAAACTCCGGGAGTATTTTCCTTATTGCGGCTTCTAAATCTTATATGCCATTAAGGCTTAAAATTTTATCCCAAGTTGGAACACTAGAAAATTTATTTTCTCCTAGATACCACACTTGCAGGATGAAGTTTCAGCATAACTGTAAAATTTTAGTATTTTCACCATTTGAGAAAAAGTGGGTTCGCAATTTATTTCTTGTAATTAATACTGCACATATTATAATGTTCTGTTTAGGTAATGTATCTGATGATATTTTTTCACGATTAGATATTTTGTCTTATTTGAATTACCTCCAGTTGCTTATTATGCAATGATACGTAATATTATAGATCATAATTAAAAATTAGCAGTCCTTAAATTATTAAAAGCCTGCCCTGCTCAGAGACCATGTGCCTGTTAATGCCCAAAACTATCAGCGCCTCTAGCAGTGAGTAGTTCAACTAAATGTTGCAACGGATTAACTTTTATCAATTCGTAAAATTTGTGTGATACATATATCTTACAATCTTAGAATATACATACAATTTCTTATAACTTTTTACGTTTAAAGTGTTATTTTGGACTCTGAGCAACACAGCACGTGTGGTTAAAATTTAGTATAACCTCACTTTTGACGTACGTAGTGAACCAGTGAACAAATAATATGTCGGGTAGAAAGCCTAGTGTAAGTGGTGTCGAAATTGACAATATTTTATTGCAAGAATTTACAGCGCAAAAAAACGTTCCATTTCCATCTGACTCTATGTGGGGCATTATAATTAATAAACATAAATTAAATATAAGTGCAAAAAATTTATATACGCGCGCCCTCCGTCTGAATAAAAATAAAGTGGCGAGTAAGGACGTGGCATTAGATGAAAGCTCACCAAACTCTTCGTCTTCTAGTAATAGTGACAACACGCATCTTAATTCTGATAAAACCTACAATACCTCTGATGATGAATACAACAAAATTAATCAATATTTTGTTATTACTTTGAATACAACTGAACTGGATATGATAAAACCCTCTACTTGTACTTATAATAAGCGAAATTATTTCAAACTGAAACCTGGTCTATGGTCACATATAATAGCTGAAAAAATATATGCGACGACAAAATTAGAATGTGCATTTAAATTCAGACAACATTTTGTAAATAAAAATAAAACATGTACGTATTATTTAAGATTGCGAGCCATATGCACCGAATGTGAGGCTAATCTTGTATGTTATGCAAAAAATGGTGATCATTTGTCTTTGGAAAATGGACTAAACATTTCATGTATTTATACGAAGGGTAAAGAGATTGTACATAAAAAGAAAAGATTTATCAAAGGATCAAAGAGAAAGATGTTAGCCAAAGAACTTATTGAAAAGAAAAATTTGGCAACTAAAATAAGAAAAGATTTAATGAGAAATAATGACACTCTATTTGCCAAGGAGTCGCCCTGTATACCAAAATGTGGGGTATTACGCCAAATTAAATATGAGGAAAAAGCGAAATTAAGAACTGATGGAGACCCAGTTATGTCTTTACATTTAATGGCACAAACCAATCCATTTAACAAAATAATTCATGAGATTGGGATATTTAAATTTTTTGTACATTATTGGTCACCAGAACAACTTCGAGTGTATAATGAATTGTGGAAACGAATAAAATATATGAAAGTAGTAGGAGACGCTACAGGTAAAGTTTCGAATAAAGTGAAAAGACTTGATGGAATGTCTGGATATATAATGTTATACAGTTTAGTAACTAAAATTCCGGATCAAGAAGAATCTGAACGGCAACACTCTAATGCTATCGAATATTGGTTATCTGAATGGATTCGTTTGGGAGCAAATCCGCCACATGAGTTTGTATGTGATTACTCGCCTGCATTTCTTAATGCAGCCTGTAAAGCGTTTGCTGGATCTTCCAATAAACATTCCTATGTTGACAATTGTTATGAGTCAGTTATTTATAATAAACAACCACCCAAATGTTTTATAAGAATTGATGTTGCTCATTTTATTAAATCTGTTGTCAATTGGAAAGAGTTACGTAATGTAAAAAGAAAAATAAAACAGTTTTATGTAAGAGCAGTTGGACAATTAATCTTATGTACAGACTTACAGGAAGCAAAGTCCATACTGATATCGACTATTGTCACTGCTTTGAGTGAAACCGAAGGATTTTACAATAATGAGTCTACCCCTTGTGAATTACATAAGAAAAAATTATTACAAAAATTCTCATTTGGCGTGGATCATGTTCTTGCTGCATATACTATAGATATTTCAGAAAAGGAAAATTTACCAAAAGAGGATACTCTTTTTGAGAAATTAAATTCGAAACCAAGTAACATTTTTACTAAATGGGTAAATGAGGTTTTTCAAGAAGGAAGGGAATTATTAGGGAATGATTTGGGAGATAGAGATAACCTTCTATATTTACCAACAATTTTAAATCCTTTAAAACGAATAAGCAATGAGTAAGTATTCAAAAACTAAATATTATATTTTTCTCTAAATTGTAATTGAGTACCTATAGTGTTGTGTAAAAGATCGGTGATTAAATGAAAATCTGTGTTTGTAATTAAAATAGATTAGTTGTATCGTAGGTAAAATGACAAATAGTTATTTAAATAATAAGGGAAGTAGGTGCTATTTACCAGTTGAGGGCGGTTTTACGCCCAGCGAAAGCGAGGGTCGGTAAAAAAGCTTGAAACTGGTCAAGATAACCAACTTCCCGTGTTGTTTATTACATTTTTCCCACTCCCTAATTAAAAATTTAATAAAAAGGTAATTTTTTATTTCTGACATTTTACTATTTTATTTTGACATTACTTTAAATGCTCCTGTCAGGTATATTATAAAGTTGATTTGACGTTTATATAAATTTCTGATTGCTTTTTTAAAAAAATATGAATAATTGTAATAATTGTACTGTTATACTGTTAATAAACATTTCTGATTGATTTTTTTGAAAATAGTATGACTTATTGTGATAATTGTGCTGCTATTATGCATATCTCTGATTGATTTTAGCGTGTTTTTACTTTTTATCCCTAGGGATGTAAGTAACCTAGAGAAGTAACAAGTAACTGCACTTACTTCCCGTCGTCAATGGTAACCAATACCTATTCTGGTAAGGTCACTTACCTCCCTTAGAAAAATGTCATAATGATGTGTTTACTACGTAGGGGGTGGGAAAATATTAGTTATACTATGTTTAATATTATTTTTGCAAAAACTAAGAGTCAGATAATATATTACATTTTTTAACTTAATGAAAATTATTGTCAATTATAAAGAAATATCAATTACGAATGTTATCAGAAGTTTCCAATTTTGATATTTTAGTGTTCTGATGTGGTCTGGAATTATGATTAAAAAATTTGGTTATGGTACACTTACTTCCTCCTCTGCTGCAGTAGAAAGTCATTTTAATGACCTGAAAAACAGATTACTATTTGGCCTACCTCTACGACCAGATGAATTTGTTATGAAGCACATACAAATATTACAAGGTATAAAGTACAAAAGAATCTGAGATTGACTTTTATCTAGATAGTATTTTCACTTCACTTGAATTGTAAATTATTTGTAAAAAAGTAAGTAGCTGTCCATTTGTCCACTATTAAAATTTAAAAAAACAACTGAAAACAAAAAAAAAATCTCGTTTTTTGAGTTTTAACACTTACTTAATATTAAAGTCAACTCAGTGCTTCGTATGTTTGATTCGTATGTTTTTAGATACTATGAAGCTGGCATCTGGTTTAAACTTTTTCCATGTTGAAGTTAATAAAAATATTACTAGTAATGACAAAGAACTGTATGAATGGAACACTGAAACTGATACAGATAAAGAAACTGTAAGTAGAATTCATTTAAAAAATTCAATCCTTTCAATTTTATTTATACATATTTGGTTCATTATAACTTTCGTCTCGTATATTACGAACTTTGAATTACGATTAATTATTGTTCTGTTTTATTTCAGATTTCTTCCACTTTAGAAGAAAGTAAATACAATGAGACCTTAAAAGAATGTTTAAATTCTTTTGAGAATTGGAAGGGTAAAGCAGAAAAACCAGTATCTTTAGATAATAAAGATACGAATACGAAAATATTAAAAAGTAGTTTTTACCTTAATCCACAAGCAGAATGGTCGACAACCGAATTAACAGAAAGGTAAATGGAGAAACCTGTGAAGGTTTGTTTGTTAAAAAATGGAGGTTCATTAAAATTATCTTGCAGAAGATTAGGGCAAAATGTCATTAGCCTTACTAACACATGTGCCTTTGATTCGCTTGTTCAAATTCTAGCAACAAGTTTTTGTGATAGCAAAAATGTATCTGATATTGCAAGTGAACAACTAAATGATACATGTCAGTTGGCAAAATTATTAACAAAGAAAAATTCATTAAGTTCAGCATATGCCGATCGTGCAAAAATCTTATCAGATACATTACCTAAACACGACATATGTGGAGTATTACAAGAAATAAATTGTGAATCCACTATTTCTCAAATGGTGAAAGTACTGAATTTTTACAGTTATGCTGAAACTTCATTCTGCAAGTGTGGTAATCTAAGAGAAAATAAATTTTCTACTGTTCCAACTTGCGATAAAATTTTAAGCCATAATGGCATAGAAGATTTGGAGGCTGCAATAAGGAAAATACTTCCGGAGTTTATCGTTTGCTCAATTTGTAATAAAAAGAATGTACCAAATAGAGTGTATAATAATATAATTTTTGTGGAGGTGACGTCAATGCTAAGGGCTGGTGAAAAAGAAACACCACTCACCGTTGAATTAAAAAAAATACCAAAAATATTAAATATACATTTAAAAACATCACTATTTTTGCGAGGTGTCGTCGATTACAAAGAATCCTCTGTAATTGGTGCTCTCGGACATTTTGTGTCGTACTGTCGAAGAAATGACAATATGTGGGAAAAATATGACGACATGGCAAAGAAAGTTATCAATATCTCAGAGAAATCAACGGCCAATGTTTTTCTTTTAATTTATACCATTTAAGGTTATTTTGTTTTATTTTATTTTTTTATGTACCTCTATTATTAAATAAAGTTTTGAGGAGAATCCAATTAAACTAGTTTTATTCCTTTTGAGTGTTTCTCATTTCTAGATTTTTATCACTTTACTCCACATAAATTACAAGAAACAATTATAAATTTATTATAACTGACTTTTTATTGGCACAGTTGCCGAGTGGGCAAATGTGTTGATACGTACTTACTTGGTTGCGTAGATCGATGGTTCGAATCCATCCTGAGGCAAATTAAAAAATTATTTCTGATTTGTTTCGGACTTAGATGGATAGAGAACTGTCGGTGCCTTAGATGTGGTTCGGACTCCACAACTGTGGGGCCTCCTCTCTTTGCCTTACACAAAATTCTAGGATTTTCCAGGAGTTACTTCGGTGAATTGAGACGGTTAAGAAAACATTTTGAAGAAAACATTTTTTTTTACCAAGGCATTATAGTCAACTGTTTTAAAAGAAAGAAATCACCAATTATATCACTGCGGAAATTTTCTACACATTTTCTAACTTACATGTAATGTTTTTTATAAACGAGTTATTTTCATAACAAGTTCGAGAAATCGTGTTTGAGTGCAATGTATTACATAACTTGCGTATGCTCGTTCTGTAAATGCAAGAAGAAGAAGAAGAATTAATTTTTTGCACAATAATGAACAAGAGAAAAAAGTATGGAAACATGACCACGAGAAAAGCACAGTTACACAATAAAATATTAAATAATGTGAGTTTTATCGATTCATTAGGTACTACTAATTATTATACGCTACTCAAGCTACCCAATTAAAGATGGGCATAAAATGTCAGTTTTGCAGCAAAAATAAACACAAGTTAATCAGGAGATAACTGTAAATTAAAATATAAGATTTTTCTCATGTGAGATGCAGCGTTACGTCATTAATAAAATTAATAAAACGATTCGTCATTCGTTTTATTAATGGTCGTTATTCGAAAAGGGAACGAGCACAAAATATCTGCTCTATAGCAAAAATTAGCACAAAATGAGCACAAAATAACTACATATTAAAATATTAAATTTTTCGCATGTGAGTCGCAGCGTCAAGATGGCGACTCATTTTATTAATTGTCGTTACTCGAAAAGGGGACGAGCACAAAATATCTGCTCTATAGCAAAAATTAGCACAAAATGAGCACAAAATAACTACATATTAAAATATTAAATTTTTCGCATGTGAGTCGCAGCGTCAAGATGGCGACTCATTTTATTAATTGTCGTTACTCGAAAAGGGGACGAGCACAAAATATCTGCTCTATAGCAAAAATTAGCACAAAATGAGCACAAAATAACTACATATTAAAATATTAATTTTTTCATATGTGAGTCGCAGCGTCAAGATGGCGACTCACTTTAGTGTTAAGCATAACTCAAAAATTACAGGAGCACAAAATTTTCATTTTACGGCACAAATTAGCACAAAATGAGCACAAAATAACTACATATTAAAATATAAGTTTTTTCACAAGTGAGTCGCATCGTCAAGATGGCGACTCATTTTAGTGCTGGGAATTACTAAAAAACAGGAAGAGCACAAAATTTGTGACTTGCAGCACAATTTGGCACAAAATGAGCACAAAATTGTAGTGTCGAGTAAACTTCACAATTCAACATATGAGTCGCTAACTTGACGGACCTCTAAATGGGTGCTAAATGATGGTGTGGGTTTCGCAATTAGCACCGATGGTGGTGGTGCCAAGTTCACAGACCTAATGCAAGCATATTTTAATACTTTAATTTTAGATTGGTTTTATTTAATTCAGTATTGAAACATTCGTATTACAATGTTACAATTATTAATGTAATTTAATGAAAGTCTAGAATATTTTAATTTATTATAATAACGAAGAAAATTAATTATGTATTTAACGTTCATAACTAACCTCAAATATATGCATTTTCTAAAATTTTCAGATGTATAGTAAATTTTTCTAAAATTTCTGCTTAATTCCTGTACTATCAACTAAAATTTTGTTCAGTGCATACTAATGAACTTTTAATTGCTGTAATCTAATATAATAAGATGCTTTTTGTTGGTTAGAAATCCAACCTATAATTAGTAGTCTATTTTCAATAATCTACAATATTGAAACTTTATATATAGGTATATACTATCTGAGTGAGTTTTTAAATGTTATAATGGATCCATACTAAAACTGCCGAAATTAAAACTGAAAATAAATCTACAAAAACTAAAAATTTAAGGTTATGTTAGTAATATGATGCCCATGATCCGTACGTAAGCACATTATATAATTTGAAAAGATTAATAATTTTCTTAACTGAATAGAAGGAATGAAAGATTTGTTCTTATGCTTAATACCTAAATATGATTGTATAAATTATGCCGACATAAGATAAAGATATCAGTTAAAAATTTTTCTTAATTTGAAGCAAAACTAATCAAAATTTAGTACTTTAGTAAATATGTACTTTATCCCATCTGATGGTTCTCATTTACAGAATAACAAATAAACAATAAGCGGAAGACACAGACAATTTTTAACATCTATTAATTTATTTATTAATATAAACAAAATTCCATTACATGGGTACAGTAAATATATAAGGAATATTATTATATTATATAGAAATATTATATAGAAATATTATATAGAAATATTATATAGAAATATATTATATAAGAAAAATTATCATTATAATCACATGCAGTATATATGCACGATTGTATACAAAACAATACAAAATGTAGATGTGAGGGAGAGGCACGTCAAATAACGGCAATAATTGCTTTCTAAAAATGTTTTTCATTTACCTTTCTGTCTAAATTTAGTTTTGCCCAGGGTCGATCCAGTCAAACCATGAACAAATTAGAGACAAGCTGATATTTGGTATATAAGTTTATATTGGGGTCCTTAAAATACCACCAAACCCCACCGGTAATCCGCCGTGCCTGTCACCCCTAAACAACCCCCGAAAGGGGTAAAAATCGGACTTTTTCTAGTTATTTGGCAATATCTTAAAAACAAAGCTATATACGAAAAAATATGAAGATAGGAAAATTAAAGGGCATAAAATTTCCTATAAAATTGCGTTTAGTAGATATATTTTTCTTTAGCAGTGGCGGAGTTATGATATTTTTAATAATTGGGTATTTTGTAAAAATATTCTCTAGCCTTTATTTATTGGATTTTCACATTAAATATACATAACAGTGTATATAAATATTTTGGTACATACATTTAATACATTCTTACATCAATAAATTAGAAATAAAAAACATACCAGTGGAGTACTATATTCTAATTTCATACATTATTTTGCATTAGCTAATAGAACTTCATTTTTCGTGCCTATTAACTGTAACAAAATAATTATTTTAAATATCCGTGGAATTTCTGTTACGAATTGAGAGGAATTATTTTTATATTAATAATATTAAGGACATATACCGCATGTCAAGGCAACTGAGTAGTTTTCTGCGTCGCCATTCGCCCTGTATGTATGCTCTCTTCGTATATTCTCGATACGACTCCATTACGCTAAACAAAATTTGTATAATATGCTACGCCCAGGAAGAAGTTCGAAACCAAATAAAATTACTAATACTTCAAAGTTGCAGCATAAGTTGGGACCTTTAATAAATGTTAAATAAATAAATAAATAAAGTGTAAGAATAGTATTTTGTACTAAACTTCGCCCATCAATAAAGACGTTTATTATTATTATTATTATTGCCATGCACGCCATTTCCGGATGTAATACTACATCTGGCCTGTTTACCAGGGGAAAAATTAATTTGGTCAATACCTACTGTGAAAAAGAAGAAGTTGGTTGACCTTCTTGAAGAATTTTACAATCCAAATATATCCAAAGACAGATTGAGGACCTTAATTTCGACATTTTTTATTTCCGTATACGCTTGTGTAGTAGCTATAGTGGCGCCGCGTAGTGGTTACATCATGTCAAAACATGGCTGGTAAACAAACTGTATTTTGTTCATCACGCCGATAAAAACCTCGATAAAAAGAGTTTCAAAAACAATTTTTTTTTTTTAACGCGTCAAATGAACAAAAGGGGTGTAAAAAACGTCGGGCATGCTTTTTGCGTCCCGGGTTGCACTAATCGCCGAAATGAAAATCCGGAATTACAGTATTATATTTACTTTATATTGCTGGCAAGATTCTTCAACAAATGAAGCTGCAACTCAAACGAGTATTACAGTTAATAATTTACAGAAGGAAAGTGAAAAAGTTTTTGTTATTGAAAAACCACGGAAGGTTTGCACGCAATCTGTTCGTGTGGGTCCTGATTGTGAAATGCGAAATGGGTTTCAGTGGTACGATGATATGCAAGACGATAGTTCTTTCAAGCAATTGTGTGGAATAATAATATATAATATTTTATTAAATTTTATCAAGCCAAATGTGTTTGGCCAGCCAGGTTATTTTAAAGTCATGAAAGCTGAAGACAGACTGCTAATGTTTTTAATGAAAATGAAGTTGGGGTTGAATTTTGTTGCTCTTGCATGCTTGTTTCAAATATCAACCAAGGCAGCAAGTGATATTTTTATAGTGTTTTGGAAACTGTATTTCATCACACAAAAATATGGATTTTTTGGCCGTCAAAAGAAGCAGTAAAAGCTACTTTACCAGAAACCTTAAAAAATTACCCGAACTGTCGAAACTCCTCCCACTGTGAAAATGCGAGCATTTATATATTCCACGTACAAGTCTCATTTTACATTAAAATATTTGATGGCTATTACTCCAAGTGGGTATATAAGTTTTGTATCGAAAGGATATGGAGGTCGTACTTACGTCTGATTGCATTATAGTTAATGACTGGTTTTCTGACTCTGGTTGAGCCGGGAGATCAAATTTTAGCTGACAAGGGCTTTCCTGGAATAGAGCAAGAATTGTCACAAAGAAAATGTACACTTTACTATGCCTCCTTTTGCTTTTAATCCGTAATTTTCGTGCGAGGAAGTATTACATGGATACTCAATAGCTTCAGTGAGAATCCATGATGGAGAAAGAAGCACGTATAAAAGTTTTTAAAATCCTAGAACACATAAATATAAAACTATTCCACATATGGATAAAATCATGTACGTAGCCTGTGTATTGGCTAATAACAAGGAACCCCTTATCCACAAAAAATAAAAAAAGGATTTTATAATTCTTTATTATAAAATATATTAAATTCTGTGTTGTAATTAACTTTGAAATATGTTTTTTAATCACAATACGAATCAAAATGACGTTTGCCTATGTATTAACATTGTTTATAATAATACTTTATAAACAATGGTATTAAGAAGACTGAATAAAATATTCAAAATAAAACATTTCGATTTTTTGAATTAATATTGATAAAAATGACTCGCTTTTTGGTATTTTCAGGCACACGTGATCTTGCTACGAATATACGAAGAAATGGCACATTTTCAATTCCCAAAATATACATGAAAACTTGAATCTGCGTGTAATACTTGTCATTTTCTTTTAAAAACAATTCTCCATTTTCATCGAACATGAGATATGGAACAAATGACATTTTAGTCTTGAAATCCACAATCTTGGTGTTCTCGCAACTGTACGGGCACTTGATTTCCAAAAGCTCCATATTTTCACCAGCGTCTATTATACCATCAGGGCTGCATGCCAGATATGGTTGTTTTAAAGACACAATCAGACCGACTTCGTGAGCACGGTATCCGTATGTTTCTTCAAACAGTAATCTTGCTGTTAATTCCATTTCAAGTCCGTATTGGATAGCGATCGGTTTTAGTGGTTTATTTTTCTGCTCTGTCAGTGTGTGAAAATTTGCTACTCTTGTTTTGATTCTATGTGCCTTTTCACTGTAAGTAATCCTTGTGCATCGTTGTTGCAACCCCATATAAGTATTTGAATGACCTATAAAATTGAAAGCCATTTCCATCCATTTCTCTTTGTCGACTTTGATTTTCTCATATTTACATAAATATTCTTGTGGGCAACTTATTTTCGCAAATTTTGTCTTCATATTTTGCGTTGAGAAACAATTATAAGCATTGTAAATTTGAAAGCTCGAGTTGCTCTGCAAATGGTACAATTTTTCAGGAACACTTTTCTTTGCGATATTTCTTTTTTCCTGCTCAAGCATTCTTTCGTGCATTATTTGATTGTGCGATTCGATCTCGCTCTTGATTATTTCAGTTTGTGGAGAGTCTTCAGACAAATGCTGGTCGTTAATGTTTTTTAAATCCTCAAATCTGAATACTTGGTCCTGCCTATTTCCTTTGCAAGGAAATAATGTTTCAGTTCTACATCCTTTATGGTATTTATCAAGCTGTATTTGTGGAGATCGATTCCATATCATAGGTTGATACGTTTTGAATATGTAGGATTTTTTATATTCACAAAAATGCAAATTGCTGCGGCGTGTTTACAGAAGTTCTTTCCTGCTTTGCAGTTGCAATGTGTGTCCAGAATTGTACGGTCAAATTCGAGCTGCAAAAAAAATATTATAAATGTTAACACAAATATACAAATTCTCCTACAATATTCTACAACAAGCAATTTTTGCAAAAACTTAGCAGCATTACACCTATTGCTAGGATTTCCAATACATTTTATATTCGTAAATTTTAACCTCTTTAATATTTGTTATTGTAATTAAGAAAATACCTGTACAACCGGAGTATACGTATTTTCGTGTCTTCGAGTGCTATGAGTTCCTGGGGTTTCCCTTAAAACTGTTCCAATTAATTTTCTACTATGTCCGTCAACCACTTTTTTCACGTACTTTCAAGCATTTTTTTCCCTTTGCTCAAGCTGTTTTTGCGGAAAATACTTGTATTTACAGGTAAAAACCCTCAAGTAATTTTAATTATCATTTTATTTGAAGAAATAACACTTAATTTTACACAAAATCACTTTAATACTACACAGGCATTTCACGGTTAAATTAGGCAAATTTGACATTCACCAGCCACTTATTGACACGGCAAATCCGCGAGATGGCACGGCGGTCTCCCCGACACGCGACTACACAAGCATATACGTCAAAAATAGAACAAGTACCAATTTGAATAACGTCAGATACATTCTCTACCAGCAGTATGTAGCAAAGCAAAGTTTAAATAAAGATTTTAATCTGGCTTCACTTCCACCGATCATAAAAATGCAGCTCAGTACCATGCATATAGGACACTTCATCCAGCAACTCTACATACATATTTTATTTACATGTTACATGTATGATTAACTTTAAGGTTCAAGCATGGTTGAATAATAGCTTACCACTCCAAGACTGGGGATGGATTTCTAGTGATTCCGGAATCTCTCCAGTCCAGATGGATCAAGATATAGACCCCAAAGGGTTCTTTAAACAAATTTTTTGCAACTGTTCATCAGGTGGTTGCAAAAGTGCATGCTCATGTCGTAACCTGTTTTAATAGGGCAGTTGAGGATTTATAGGCGGAAGACGACATCTCAACATGCAGATAAAATATATTGGATAATAAGTAATTAAAAACATACATTACATTCATTTACTTAAACATAACCTGTAAGTATTTTAGTTTACTTAAGAAAAAGCGCACAGTTGCTTTTTACTTACTACATAAAAACTCATATTTTATGTATTATTATAGTTTTAATCTGTTTTGGTGTAAAAGACGTAAAATATATTAATGTAACGTAATTATTTTGTGGGAAATCTGTATTTTGTTAAAATATACTGGAATTTACAATACGATAACTCCACCACTGGTAAAGCAAAATATATCTGCTAAACGTAACTTTATAGGAAATTGTATGCTCTTTAATTTTTCTGTCTTCATATTTTTTCGTACATAGCTTTGTTTTTAAGATATTGCCAAAAAACTAAAAAAAGTCCGATTTTCACCCCTTTCGGGGGTTGTTTAGTGGTGACAGGCACGGCAGATTACCGGTGGGATTTGGTGGTATTTTAAGGACCCTAATACAAACTTATATAACCAAATTTCAGCTTGTCTCTAATTTGTTCATATTTTCCTATATAAAGCTTCAGATCGACCCTGAGCTATATATGCGGTATTATGTCCTAAATATTATTAATATAAAAATAATTCCTCTCAATTTCTAACAGAAATTCCACGGATATTTAAAATAATTATTTTGTTCCATTTAATAGGAACATAAAATGTTAAAGTTCTATTAGCTAATACAAAATAATGTATGAAATTAGAAATATAGTACCTACTCCACTGGTATGCTTTTTATTTCTAATTTATTGACGTAAGGATGTATTAAATGTATTTACCAAAATAGGTACCCATATATATTGTTATGTATATTTAATGTCAAAATCCAATAAGTAATGGCTAGGGAGTATTTTTACAAAATACCCTGTTATTAAAAATATCATAACTCCGCCACTGGTAAAGCAAAATATATCTGCTAAACGTAATTTTATAGGAAATTTTATACTCTTTAATTTTTCTGTCTTCATATTTTTTCGTATATAGCTTTGTTTTTAAGATATTGCCAAAGAACTAAAAAAAGTCCGATTTTCACCCCTTTCGGGGGTTGTTTAGGGGTGACAGGCACGGCGAATTACCGGTGGGGTTTGGTGGTATTTTAAGGACCCCAATACAAACTTATATACCAAATTTCAGCTTGTCTCTAATTTGTTCAAGTTTTCCTATATAAATCTTAAGATCGACCCTGGGCTATTTATAATTTATTACGGTATGATTTCAAAGATGATGTCTTTCTTTTCCACAAATTTTTCTACCTTCTATCTAATTTTAGTTTTACAATGTTGTATTTTATTACGATAAGATTTCAGAATAATATCTTTCTTTTGTACAATTTTTCTCACTTTTCTAATTTCTGCTTCTTTTTTAATTTCTGAAAAATCACTGGATTTGATTCTTTAGGTATTGTATCGTCGCTTGAAGGTCGTGACAATTCCAACGGTGATTGTGAAGTTACTTAATTCGATGCATATTAACGAAACCTTCATTTCTAAAACTGAATAAGCTTCTGTTGAGAGTGATATTTTCGTTATTTGTATTGCTGAGGTTATCATCAGGAACCACGTCTGAATGATATCTACGTATTATTTAATGTAATTCCATAAAAGATAAAATGTGCGATTACCAAGTGATTTACTTGCAAATTTGTTCTCTTTTTGCTTTTTGTTGGCTATTTTATTTAATCGAAATCCACATACCGGGAAACTATTTTATCACAATCACTAATCACAAATAGAGTTTTCATACGTTTAATAAATCCCAATAAATTGAAAGATGCACAAGAATACTCCAGTGTGACAGCACAAAATAATCAGGAATATCTAATTATGACAGGACAATTAGTGCCATGCACGTGGTATTACAACTAACCTCAAAAATGTGCATTTTCTAAGTTCTTGGAGTATTATGTCGCTTTTATCAAAATTTCTGTTTGGTTGCTGTACTATCAACTAAAATCTTGTTCAGTCCATTATTACTGAAGAGTAATTACCTTGATCTAATAAAATAAGATGCTTTTTGTTGGTTGGAAATCCAACCTATAATTGGCAGTCTATTTTTAATGATCTACAATATTGAAACTTTCTATATCTACTGTCTGAAAGAGTTTTTAAATGTTATAATGGTTCGTTCCAAGCTGAAACTACAAAAATTAAAATTGAAAATTAATTTACAAAAACTAAAAATGTAAGGTTATGTTAGTAATATGATATGCACATGATCTGTTTAAAAATTTTAGCCTCATTTTATACCACGTGACCTCTACTACCAATCAAAATGCTGACCACCTATTGTCGCCTCTGTCTCTATAAAGCCTCTGTAGTAATATACACTTTAAGATGCGCCATCTATTATTCGAATGCAGAAGGTCCGTATAATACCCATTGGCATTCTAACAATGGGATGGTGTATCTTATACTTATTTAATCTATGCAGTAGCTTTGGTTAATGACCGATAGTTAATGAATAACATTCCAATATTTCCAATGACAAAATTATAAATTATAATAACAGTATCTCTAGTACCACCAGAGTACAAAGGTATACAAACAAGTGCGAACAAAGTTTAAAAATCCTTTGTTTTGAAAAATTACCCTTCAAAAATGCGCATACCGTCTTATTTGATCAGTCATTTGGCCACTCGTTAATAGAGGTCGCCCGAAAAAAGTTAAATTAATGAAATCAATGACCTATAAAGAGGAGACGGGAGATAAGTTGAATTTGTTTGGCTTTCCTTCTGATGTTACAGTGTGGTTGCGCAGCGACTTTCGCTTTGTTATTTACGACGCGACGCCACTTTAGGAATCTTCAAAAATCATGATGTCATATACATATAGGCGTCACTTTGGCATTTATTCAGAAAATAAATTTTAAGTTTTGCTAATTCTGTAATCCTACGATGGTTTTGAAGTGCCGCAGTAAAAATTAAAAAAACTGGAAATATCTACTTTAAAATTAGATACTTCTTTGAAAATTTGAAATTTCTACTTAATAAGTAGAAATTTCTAAGTTGAAAGTAGAAATTTCTACTTTAAAACTAGAAATTTCTACTTTAAAACGTGTATACGCTAAGTGAGTATCAGGTGTTCGCGGAGCACCCGCCACCTACTGGATTTTTGTTGTGTCAGTTGGGAGCAAATGTCTCACTGTTTACCTTGAGTATTATGACATTAAAAGTTTTTTCAATCCATTAAACACTCCTAAGAACACAATAGGTACTGCAAATAATGAGTCTAGTTTTTAAAAGCCTTTTTCAAACCGTCGATACTTTCAGGCCGAAAGTGATAAGCAAAGGACAAAAACTTGTGAAAAGTTATCATGTCAACTAAAATAAATTTTTATGTTTATTTTTATTATGATCCTGTAGCTGGGAGGAAATCGAAGAGTTAGTCGACACTAACTGTAATTGTAAAGGCAAAGGGTACTATAAACATGCTGCAGCTGTTTGAATTTTTGAAATGAAGAAAACACGCGCTCACAAACCGATTTATCCATGATTTGGAAGAGCCCTCCCGATGAAATGTTACGTGAGAAAACGAGCTCAGAAAATTTTCAGACTACTACTAGCCAGCCAAAATCAGTATATAAATTCAAAGATGTAGAAAATGTAGATCCAATTCTTCAAGAGAACTGCGCCCTTGCATTAAGCTGAGGTAGAAATTGAAGAGTTAAAGCGAGTTAAAGAGATTGAACTGCGTGATACTTTATTGAATTTTCAAAAGTTGCAAACAAATATGTGTTTTCCTCAGTATCATGCGTTTAAAAGTATCGCTAACGAAAACCTTCGTCTCACACTGTCTGTTGTAAAGTGTCTCGAAGCATATAGAGCCTTTTATTATTCTCATGTTGTCGTCGATGACCAAGCGTGGAATTCTATTTGTTTTAATTCAATAAAGCAATCCGAAACTGCAATGTAGTACAAGGAAAGACATGTACGCATTACAGCCAGTCAAAAAGCTCACCGAATAAAAACAAGAGAAGGAAATTTTGAAAATTTAGCTGCACAGTTAAAAAAACTGCTTTACAATGGAGCCATCACGGATGCAATGCAATACGGATTGTCGATGGAATCTGAAGCTAAAAGCGTATTTGTGCTAGGAAAATATGATTGTTCGAATACTAGACAAATATTGTGCAATTATTTTGCGTTACAAATAATCCAATTCAACTGGATAATGTTGCTCCAGTTGTTGCATACACTCTTACACAAATCACACGGTTGTCTAAATATTTAGTTCTGTTGCGGTCGTAACTTGCCGCAATAATTGCACAATTGCACAAATAAATTGCGATAATTGTGCTAATATTGCTCGATATGTCTGTCTATCGGGGTAGAAATGTTTTGAAATACGTGGAAGAAAACATGTAAACAACATTAGGTTATACTTACGCGACTCGACGCATGGACACAATCCACTTTTTTCGTCGATTTATATCCCACGGTCTACTGGGAAAGCTTTAAAAATGTAATTCCGGGTTTTTTGAAGACCAAGACTTACAACCAACGACACAACAAACTTTTCCAGTAATTTTTCCCGACGTGCGTTACTGCGGCTTAATGCTGTTTGTCAACATTTGCTCCCACGTAATTTTACGAGCGGCCGCGCGTTGGCGCTACTGTAGTTACTCACTTAGCGTATACTGTGAATTGTTTGAAATATCGATATCGACTAATAGGCAATTTACATCAAAAAAATTTATGGAGTGTTTGATTCGGTCATACCTCAAATACCTTTATACAGAGTTTAAGGTTTAAGTTAGGGTGTTTGGTTGAAAATTTTATTTTTTTACTTTTCGATTGACCCTGTACAAAAATCTAATAGTTAACAAAAAATGTAATCATTCGATTTAGGGCTACCTACATCAGATACACAGGGTGTTTCGGGAGGAAAGGGAACCATTTTAAGGACGTATTCTAGAAGTCCAAATAAGAAAAATGTTCCTATAAATAAGTCTCAAAAAATGCTTCCTTTTCGAGATAAAAGTGTCAAAAAAAAAAAAAAAAAATTCCTTTTTGTAATATGTATATTTAGCATGCCAAACAAATACCTACACCACTAAAAATTGCATATATTGATGTTTTAACAGACGTATGCATCGTTATCACAATTAGCCGCGATTATGATCGGAATTATAAATTTGTAGTCAATTTCTTATGGTGAGTCTCCATTGTGACAGTGCAACGTCGACGTTTTATTTTAACTGTACAAATAATTACGCTTTTATTTCGCAAGTACTTGTATCCATACCACAGATGACGTCGTCGTCACGACACATTTTCAGGATATTAATCCTTTGTTTACATATACAAAAGTAGGCTGGTAAGTAAATCATAACTAAAGTTGTACAGTAATATTTATTGCCATGCCAACAGCCTGTACGGTAATATTACAATACAGATCTGTCAACAGATGAAATTATAAATAATGCAACTATAGGGCTATTTATTAATACAAACAGACAGAAAACTCAAAACAATAATAATCAAATACTGAAATGTATCACTACTGCTCCTGCTTCTTATGAAATCTATTAATAATGTCTTTATTTTCTGAAACCGATAAACTATTGAACAAATCACGGATGTTATGAATCACAACAGCATATGTCTTAAAATCAAATCGACATCTACGACAGTTATGATACTCATAACATTCCTAGATATGTTAATAGCTATCAATTGTTTGAAGTGTCATTATGATTGAGGATAATGAACTTATTATTTATAATACAACTGCTCGCCATTCATAACCTAACAAATAAACATCACACGAAAAAGTGTTAAACTGCCACACAGTTGTCGTCGAAAGTTAACACTTGGTCAACTTTCGCGCCACGTTGATTTTAAATCCGACGTCGTGTAGTAGTTTATTATGATTGGTTTGCTGATGTGCAGTCATACAGTTCACAGTCGTACTGCTACCGTGGAGACTCACCATCGCTTAATCAAATACAAAGATTAACTAATCCTAGAAGAGTACTGGCAACACTGCACAAAGGTGAATTTCTTGGCAGATTCACTGTCAGCTGTCAAATATTGGTCGATAATTTCCTATGAAATGGATTATGATGTTTTAAAAGATGAGAGACTGAAAAGAACACCAAATTTTACAAAAAAAAAATATTTGATATATTTGATTTACCAAAAATATCAATGCATTATTGAGAACAAACAAATAATTAGTTCCAAGGCAATTAAAGTGGTTTCTATGGATAGTCGAAACCTCCTGAAAAAACTCATGTTGTTCATAGTATCAAAATGTTCACTCCTTTCTTAAAGTCTCCTGGGAAATCCAAAATTTATTATATCTGAATTATCACCATCAACTTCTACGGATATTTCTTCTTCAATTTCTATGTGTAGGTAACAGATAACCGACACAAAAGCATCAAAAACTATTATTATTCGAATGGCATGAAATATTAACATTTTAAGGTTATAAATACTTTAATCTGAGCTAAGACTTAAACCAACTTTGCTGACCGATTAACGGGGGCGGTCCCAGTCGCTAACCTTATAAATTCCAACAGATGGAACTATATGTAGCTTTTGCCAATATAACCGTATTGACGTATTGTAATTTATCTACTATGAGATAGGTGGAGTGATGTGTTGTAATTTATCTACCCTTTGATAGATGGAGACATTACACTCACATCTTTTACATTATTATGACGTGCAACCGCGCAATCTAAATTAATTCGTTTTTATAACTACATTTACAAATGATCATACATATTTAATTACTAGTGACTTTTTTTCTGATAATGTTTTTAGATTTGACAGCTTGTTTTATCTAGTTATAAATATTTATATTATTTTGTGATTTGGATATTTGTAGAAATTTTTGTGTATTATTGTAACTGTTTGGACTTATAAATTATAAATATTTATAATATTTATTTGTGTCTTGGACAATTGTGTTTTTTATGGGTAGTGCTGTAAATAATCTAACTATTTGAGCATTATCATTTTTTTTTGTTACTACGACCATATGATTAACATAACCTTAAATTTATAGTTTTTGAAAATTTATTTTCAATTTTAATTTTAATTTTTGTAGTTCTAGCTTGGATCCATTATACGATTTAAAAGCTCATTCAGATAATAGACATATAAAGTTTCAATATTGTAGATTATTAAAAATCGACTGCTAATTATAGGTTGGATTTCCAACCAACAAAAAGCATCTTATTTAATTAGATCAGGGTAATTAAAACTTTAATAATCATGGACTGAACAAGATTTTAGTTGATAGTACACGAACCCAGCAGAAATTTTTTGATAAAACCGACATAATATTCCAAAAACTTAGAAAACGCATAATTTTGAGGTTAGTTGTGACACCCCAGAACAGCTGTTTATATACTTTTCTTGGCATACCTGCCATACGTACCATGTTCCTGAGAAACAGAAATCATTTTCCTTCGGATATGTTTAAGGTTGGAGTAATAAAACATAAAACAGAAAGACATTATTTAATAGTATATTTATTATATATAATAGAATGATTGCATTATTAAAAATAATAAGAATTGTTTTACAATCATATCAAACTATTATAGTGCTAGGTAGGTTCCTAACATGTTATTCTGAACAACTTGCTGTAGAAATCTGTTTCAATTTGGGTACTTCCTTTTCTAATACAGCTGAAATACACACATTTTACTTCTTGCCAAACTAGCTGATTTCCAGTATACTATAGATTATAGATGTTAATTAAGATTTTTCCCTTTGTTGGTGCAGCCATGTTTAGGTGTTATGAACTTCGGCACTTAAAAATTTCACGTTCACAACATAAAAATCGTTTATTACCATATTATTATCGTTGTCTACAACTCGTAAATGTCAAATTCCTTTTCAATTTTACTCATCTTTTTAAATAATACTAATAATAAATAACACATTTCCAATGTTCATAGTCGTTAACTCATTTTCGTCTGTCAGCTGTCACTACTTGTCATTCACGTGCGCTTATGCGCAGCCTCAAAATTCGGCAACATGAGAATATATTCTCAACCAAGCGTTAATCCTTTACGAGATTCTATTGGTGGTGCCTCATAAATGTACTTCAGGCTACCAATAGGAATGTAAGGTACGGAAAGCAAAATGCAAACGAAAATGGTTGGGAATGCCCCTTTATAGCAAACTGCTGCGGCGGTTTATATCATCCTGATTTCAATATGACCTTTCAAATAAATTAAAAGATTGACAGAATATTCAATTTATAATTTTGATTTTGCTGCCATCTACGAGACAGTAGCCAAAGTTCTATATGTCATTCTTTAGTATCATTTCGAACCAAAAAACTTGTTTCCTGCATTATATAACGTATTTAATTTCAGTGATATTGGTTTAGTAGTTCGACATTTTTTCAATAATTACTTAATAAAAAATCAAAATTTAAACATGTATGTGTTTAATATAGCGTAGCGGATTGGACCAGAACTATTTTATTGAGATCACGACTTTTTTAATTATTTCAAAATTAGGTTAAAAGTTTACGAAGTTTAACAGCTTGGTAAGAAAAGAATCGTCATTTTCTTGAGTTTTTTAATAGTCCAGTACTATTCTACCGAGTTTTTTCTAAAAGCCAGTCAAAAAATATTTTGAATCGGTTCAGGGATATGGCAGAAATTGTCGAACTACGAAGTGCTTATTTTAAGCAAATCTAACCTATTTTTCCGCCCACCTTAACCCGTCGCTAACCTTACAAATTCCAACAGATGGTGTAAGCGGGAATAGCCACGTTGTTAAGGTGGTCAATAGAATTACTGACAATTGAAAATATTCAGGGCTTTAGTTGGCCACTCTGTAACTCCCGCCAACAAAATTTTAAGTTTTACGTGCAGTGCCCCTTCTCATCAGTACCGCAGAGGAGAAGAGGCCTCACACGGCCGACTAGTCAGGTCCCTGGGGTGTGGGTTCCTATGAGGTTCAAGGGTTGAGTGACATAAATTCAATAATACTAAAATTCAAAACAATAAGTATATTTATTATAACAACTCTATGGTTTTGGGGTGTCTAGGTACCGAATACCAAAAAAAAAAAATAGTCACCGTCTGCGGTGTAACTAAATTGCAAATGCCTAAAATACCTTATTACTAATTAAAATCCCGTTTTTAAAAAATATATCCCCTCCCATTAAATTCTCGATACGTCAATATAACAATAGATACCTTAAAAGTACCCTATCGATGTGGCCACACGATACTAATACTAATGATACTAACTATATACTATTAACATCACCATACAAGGTGTTCATATATACCAAAAAAAAAAACAAAATTGCTGCCTAAATTTAGCAAAAGGGTTAAGTAAACAGAAAAGAATAAGAACAAAGTATCAAGGTACACGGTACACTAGTAACTACTTACATGGAATCATGGAAAATAAATGACTAAATCCGAATACGTTAACGTTTCCTCTGGAAACGCATCGGGGAGTTATTAAACAGAATTTCTTCAGTTACCTGAGTTCAGCTATCTTCCGCCGCCTTGCCGGTAACAGCCACCATAAACCAAAACCCCGGAACACAAGCTAGCATGAGCGAGACTCCAGCAGCCAACCAGATCTCGAACAGGTGGTAGCCCATATGAAGCCGTAACCTTCTCACCAGTATATCGTCCTCCAGACGGACAGACATCAACAAACACCAATGAATCGACAGCTGCAATCAAGTAGCAACCATGTAAGCCACCAACATACAGCGAATAACCGGTACACCCAGAAACAACCGGTAGCCACACCGACTCCAGACAGTAAGTAGATCAATATAAGTAAAGGTCAAACAACCATCAAGCAGCCCTGATGTGTATGATGGGCTTTATGTGGTCCTTGCTGGACGAGTTTGTCCCTAAGAGGAATTTGGGTAGGAAGACGCCAACCGTCCCTGTGGATTGGAAGACCCGCAGCTGCACCTTCCAGAAAATATTCCACAACATAAGAACAGCTAATTCCTGGTGGGTAATATGCCTAGTACATGGAGCAACTAACAATTGCAAAACAGCAAAAACCACCTCAATGGACCGCATTAGTGTGACGTCACATAATTATGCAACCATACGTACTACTATCATGACAGACGGGTTGCGTTCAATCTCACTGGAAATTGGCATAAGGCGACAGTTTTTGGTATAGAAACATGTGGAGTTTTATTTTATTTCTCCTGCGGAAGAAATATATAAGAACTTTCAGTTACCATTTATCATGCACAAGATATCGGAAAATATACAGAAGTATAAAGCATTACGAAAACTTTATTATTAATATAATAAATCAATATTAAAATAAAAGTTTACACTGCTGCTGACTTCATTAGTCGTTCTTTGGCGTTGACCAGGTCAAGAGATTTCGGTCATTATTGGTCAATGCCTGGTCAACTATACTGTCGGTTTGGTTTTGGTCATACAACCAAAGCGCGAAAATGTATATTTTGTGATTTTCGGTGTTCCTTAACCTCACATTTTCTGTACGATATTAACCTTACAGAGTACTTTGCTAACCTGACCTATTTGTTTACAAGAATTGACGTTGATAATGAAATAGGTTTAGATTACCTACGATTTTCTTCATAAATTCTTTTTTCTTCAAGCGTATAACAATACTTACATTACATAATGCAACACGTCCTGTAGAAAGAGCCTATTATTGTATTAGTACAAATATTTCTCATTTTTTTCCTAGTACAAAAATGAAGTAATGTATCCATGGCAACGAATTAAAAATCTAAGATATGACTTGTCATAAACTGTCATTTTAAAAGTTGACGTCGCGCGTCGAGCCGTTTTTTAAATTTAAAAGCGAAAATGTCTGAAGAAATGCAGTGCATACCACCACCTGAAATATTTGAAATTGCAAATTCACCTATGACATGTTTCATTGATAAATAAAATGGTTAGTATTACATATATTTTTTTTTTACTAAGGTTGAACGCATTTGACCTGATGTAATTTTTCAAAAGTAAAGTTTTGATATTTTTTATTTTAACGCTTGAAGAAAAAATAGTATATGTCACTCGGAGTAGAAGGCTCATTATGTGTTTCGCCCAGTTTGCTGCCTCGGCTTGCGCCTCGGCTGAGCAAACTTCTGGGCTCAACAATAATGGTCGCCTTCTACTCCTTGTAACATAATATACTTTTATATGTATGATCATCTACCACTTTTGTATATTTTGTGTTATTTTCATCCAGTAGAATAATTTGTTTCATATTGTTTGTAGTTTGTTTGTGGCGGATAGTTAATATTCATTGAACTTAATTCTGGGAATCACGCCAAATTCTAAAAAATAAATAGAAATAAGAAAATTGCCAAAACTGTTGAGGTTTGCCTTTGATACTACACTTTTATCTTGACATATTTTGGAAACTTTCTTATTTCTATTTATTTTTTAGAACTTGGCGTGATTCCCAGAATTAAGTTCAATGAATATGAAAATTTGTTTCCCCTGACGCAAACTTTATAACCTCTTATCTTGGTGTCAATAATACAATAAAAATCAATTAAACCTATTTATAAAAATATATAATATTAAAGAAAGCACAGGTAGGTATTTGGGCATTATTTTGTCTTTACAATAATTTACATATCCCCATATTTAAGAAACGATAATCACACTAACATACACATTATAGCTTTACCTCTTTTATTTTAATTTGGAATCCTTTGGGAAACTAAACATTTTACATCCAGTTTTATTGATATGATCACACTCAGGTGCAAAGCACAAACCTACATTTGAAATTAAACACAAAAACGAGTTTACTAGAAAAAATAGATTTGGAGAGAAAACTTAAGTTAAACGTCAAGTTCATTGTCAAAATGAACGAACATGAATTAAGTGTTTGAAGGGTGCGCTGCAAACTCATAATTTGAATTTTTACGTTCTTTATTCCTATACGCTAAGTGAGTAACTACAGTAGCGCCAACGCGCGGCCGCTCGTAAAATTACGTGGGAGCAAATGTTGACAAACAGTAGTAAGCCGCAGTACCGCACGTCGGGAAAAATTACTGGAAAAGTTTGTTGTGTCGTTGGTTGTAAGTCTTGGTCTTCAAAAAACCCGGAATTACATTTTTAAAGCTTTCCCAGTGGACCGTGGGATATAAATCGACGAAAAAAGTGGATTGTGTCCGTGCGTCGAGTCGCGTAAGTATAACCTAATGTTGCTTACATGTTTTCTTCCACGTATTCCAAAACATTTCTACCCCGATAGACAGACATATCGAGCAATATTAGCACAATTATCGCAATTTATTTGTGCAATTGTGCAATTATTGCGGCAAGTTGCGACCGCAACAGAACTAAATATTTAGACAACCGTATGATTTGTGTAAGAGTGTATGCAACAACTGGAGCAACATTATCCAGTTGAATTGGATTATTTGTAACGCAAAATAATTGCACAATATTTGTCTAGTATTCGAACAATCATATTTTCCTAGCACAAATACGCTTTTAGCCATCCATCGACAATCCGTATTGCATTGCATCCGTGATGGCTCCATTGTAACGCAGTTTTTTTAACTGTGCAGCTAAATTTTCAAAATTTCCTTCTCTTGTTTTTATTCGGTGAGCTTTTAGACTGGCTGTAATGCGTACATGTCTTTCCTTGTACTACACTGCAGTTTCAGATTGCTTTATTGAATTAAAACAAATAGAATTCCACGCTTGGTCATCGACGACAACATGAGAATAATAAAAGGCTCTATATGCTTCGAGACACTTTACAACAGACAGTGTGAGACGAAGGTTTTCGTTAGCGATACTTTTAAACGCATGATACTGAGGAAAACACATATTTGTTTGCAACTTTTGAAAATTCAATAAAGTATCACGCACTTCAATCTCTTTAACTCGCTTTAACTCTTCAATTTCTACCTCAGCTTTTACATACAATGCAAGGGTGCAGTTCTCTTGAAGAATTGGATCTACATTTTCTACATCTTTGAATTTATATACTGATTTTGGCTGGCTAGTAGTAGTCTGAAAATTTTCTGAGCTCGTTTTCTCACGTAACATTTCTTCGGGAGGGCGATTCCAAATCATGGATAAATCGGTTTGTAAGCGCGTGTTTTCTTCATTTCAAAAATTCAAACAGCTGCAGCATGTTTACAGTACCCTTTGCCTTTACAATTACAGTTAGTGTCGACTAACTCTTCGATTTTCCCCCAGCTACAGGATCATAATTTATTTATTTATTTATTTATTTATTTATTTATTTATTCTCAACAGGTTAGAACCCAGTAACAGAGAAAGCTTAAAAAAACATAACAAAATATTACACTACATACAATGTACAATACTACAAGTTTACAACCTAAGACTAACAGACAATAGACAATAACTTACATATTAGTAAAAAAGTACTTTACAACTTGTTTCCTGAACATATTTTGGCTATCATTAATTATATCACAGTTATTTAATAGATCATTTCGTAGATTGTTATATAAGATACACATTCTTATAATGGGCGACTTAATATATCTATTAGTACGTGGGCAGTCATAAGTAAAAAGACTGGAGGAACGTGTTCTGATATCAGGTACTTTAAAGTTAATTTGCGCAAGCAGTGAACTATCATCAATTTTATTATGTAGTAATTTATGAAGTAACAATAGTATAGTGACCTTCCTTCTTGCTTCTAGAGTGAGGTATTTATAATCTCTACACATGTGTAAGTAGGGGATATTGATGGGGTATTCACCATGATCCTTGAAGTGTAAATATTTTAAGAATTTGTGTTGGCACCTTTCAATAGCATATATATATTTATTGTAATATGGATCATAAATACCAGTGCAGTAGTCAAATTTACATCTCACATAGGTATTATACAGTAATTTAATGGTATATGTATTATGGATTTCCCTACTATTTCGTATAATGAAACCTAGCATTTTTAATGCACTATTGGTTAAGTTATCAATATGTATTCTGAAACTTAATTTGTTGTCAAACATGATACCAAGATCCTTAAAAGTAGTTACCTGCTTGAGATTTATGTCACCTATTTTATAACTAAAATTTAGTGCCTGATTCTGTTGCCCAGAGTAAACCATGCACATGCATTTGTCTACATTAAGTGGAAGTGAATTAAGACGGGACCAATTATATAATGAGTTAAGATCATTTTGTAACATTTGAGAATCCGTAATGTCATTTATGGATTTGAATAATTTAGCATCATCAGCAAATATCAATATATTTGAATTTTTTATTACACTTGGTAGATTGTTAATAAATAAAATAAACAATAGAGGACCGAGGTTCGACCCCTGGGGTATTCCAGATGTTGGAATATATGCACTTGATGTATAATTATTATGTACTACATATTGTTCTCTATTGGCAAGATAAGATTTAATTATTAAAATAATTTTAGAAGGAATATTGTATTCTGTCAATTTCTCAATTATAAGTTCATGGCTAACCGAGTCAAACGCTTTTGCGAAATCGGTATATACCACATGAACATCCATTTTTTTTTCCAGAGAGTTTGAAACATACTGAGAAAAGTTTACGAGGTTAGTAGTTGTAGATCTACTATTCATGAATCCATGCTGGTATGTTGAGATACTAGTTTTAATATTAGGGTAAATGAATGAATATAGTATAGATTCGAAAATCTTACCAAAGTTAGGTAATATACTTATAGCTCTATAATTAATTATTAAACTACGATCACCTTTCTTATGGATAGGGCATACTTTAGTATATTTCCAGCTTACTGGAAAATTCGATGTTCTTAAACAAAGGTTGAAAATACATGTAAGTGGTGCAACAAGTATATATTTACAATCTTTTATAATAAATGCTGGTATTTTATCTAACCCCATAGTATACTTATTTTTAAGCTTATTTGTGGCTTCTAAAACTTCATTTTCTGTGATGATAATATTATCACCAAGATGTTGGTAATTGTCTACTAAGGTGTTCGATACACTAGCTGAATCTGAATAGACGCTCTTAAAATAATCAGCAAATCCTTCCACAATTTGTTGACTATCTGTCAATTGATTATTATCATAAATCATATTACAAGGAATACGTGAATTACCTTTCTTACTGTTAATGTATGCAAAGAAGTTATTTGGATTGGTCTTAATTTGGTTTTCAATTTTATGCAAGTAATTTTGATAGCAGACTTGAATATCTGCTTTCAATTTATTACGAAGATAGGAGTAATCAAGACCACACTGTTGAATATTATACTTTCTGAAAAGTTTTCTATTGCGTTCTTTAGATTTTATATCTGAAATTATTTCATGGGTGAACCATGGAGGATATTTGGACTTTTTTAAGCATATTTTAGGAACACAAACATCAAATATTTCATACATTTTTCTGTTAAGGAAATTAACTGCATTATCAGGATCACTATAAATATCAATGTCATTCCATTTAGTTTCCAACATAAGTTGATAAAGCAGCGGAAAGTTAGCCTTTTTAAAGTTGTATTCATATGATTTATTTAATTTAGTTTTTTGAATGTGGAGGGAAAGTTTACAATTCACTATTAGGGGTGGATGAAGATTGTCGATGACTGTTAAGGGCATATCAGCTAATTCAACAGAGCAGTCTAGATTGGTAAATACCACATCTAAGATCCTACCATGAAAATTTATTATAGAATTTTTTTGTAAAAGACCAGTAAACGAAACAAAATTACTACATAATCTTTTTGTGTTAGAATTAGAATCATCATTTAACTCAGGTATATTTAAGTCTCCCATTATTATACAACTATTATTAATTGATACAATTTGTTCTTCGACAATATTGAAGAACTCCTCATATTTATCTGAATGCATACTTGGGGGAATATAAAAAACACATAGGGAACATTTAGTATTACCCATCTCAACAGTGCAACATATTATTTCAAGCTCACGAATATTATGATTTATTTTCTTTTGCTGAGTTTTGTATTCATTGTTTATGGCGAGTAGAACTCCACCTCCACGAGATTTACCAGTTATTTCCTTGTTTCTATCATGGCGATAAATATTGTAATTCTGATTAAATAATTCTGAATCATACACAGAATCACTTAACCACGTTTCCGTCATGGCAATGACGCTATAATCATTATATAATATATTTCGATTCATAATATCAAGTTTAGAATTTAACCCCCTTACATTCTGGTAATATATTTCTAAATTATTAGTTGGATTATGATAATCATTTTTGTGATTAATGGAATTTACATTACCTACATTAAGTTGGTTATGAGGATCTATAAAAAATCAGATTCATTGTTATATTTTCTATGTTTACGAAAATCAAAACGCCTATAACCAATATTTCTTGGCCAAAATTTAGGTTCATACATCTCATCCATCATCGATATGGGCGCACTGACAACGAAACATTTTCTTCTACTACCCTCAGCAGTCAGCTCCCTAACATCAACTTCAATATCCTTGAATGAAGGCTTTTTTCTTATCCAATTCATGATTTTATCTTCCGTAACATGTTGTTTACATCTGTATACATATATCCATACTTTTCTTTCAACACCATCAAAACCATCATCACTGTCTGCATTTCCTGTACCAAGTACTTTTTTAAATTTATTAGTATTTATACTGTGACCTCTGTTATTATTGTTCCTACTTCTTCTGTTACGTACCTCTATGAACTGATCACTAGTTGCATCAGAGTCAGAGAGAATGCTATGTTTACATTCGTCTATTTGAGACAAATTTGATGTGTCTGTGGTGGTCTGAATTCTGGCAGATATTTCTGCATGCGCCATCTGTGTATTTTGCAATGTGATAGGCAATCCCTGAGGTTTGACTGTCTGCTTATTTGAAGCACCAATGCTTTCCCTCTGTTGTTGACTAGTAGCAGTTATCACATTAAGTTTGTCCTTACCTGCCATCTGAGACTTAGTTATAGTACTGTAAGTTGGAATTTGAATAGATTGAGATTTTAAATTTTTTTCACAGGTTTGGTGATTATTTATGTTCTTATCAGTAATTTTTTGTTGGATGTTTTTAATTTTATCTAGGAGCAGGTGATTATTTTCCTTTAATATATTATTTTTATCTTCTAATTCTAATATAATTCTTTCCAAATAGGTAATTTTGATTGAATATTTTTCTAACTCTAACTCACTCTGTACCGTTGAACTAGGCTCATATTTCTTATTATCACAGCATATTACTTTGTTGCCATCCAGCTTTTTCACTTTGTTTTTAAGCCTGTCAACACAACTGTTATGGAAGATTGAATAACAATTAACACATATCATTATTGTACACTTTTTAGTTGGACAACATTTTAATAGTCCTTCTTTATTATTCGTAGTATTTTCAATATTTATTTCACTACTTTCACTACTTATTTCTTGCTTTTTATCACCCACTTTATCATGACCATCACTATCGCCGGCCATCTTTAAATAAACATAAAAATTTATTTTAGTTGACATGAAAACTTTTCACAAGTTTTTGTCCTTTGCTTATCACTTTCGGCCTGAAAGTATCGAGCTGGACGGTTTGAAAATGGCTTTTAAAAACTAGACTCATTATTTGCAGTACCTATTGTGTTCTTAGGAGTGTTTAATGGATTGAAAAAACTTTTAATGTCATAATACTCAAGGTAAACAGTGAGACATTTGCTCCCAACTGACACAACAAAAATCCAGTAGGTGGCGGGTGCTCCGCGAACACCGGATACTCACTTAGCGTATTGGAGGAAGCTTCCACCGTTTTACATATTAATTTATAAAACTAAAATGAAGTTTTTATAAATCATACGTGGATACATATCTTTTAACATATTTCTTAAATGTGAAATAGGTATTGGAAGTCCTTAAATAGTCTTTCAACATACAGAAATACTATAAAATTCCCGACAATGTTTTAGTACTATATATTATTCGCGAAAATCATGCTCAACAGATGGCGTTAGTGAATTTTCAAAATGTCGGATATAGTGAGGAAAACATTGCGGCTGTCATAACCTGAAGTGTATTATTTTCGTATAAATAACTATTTATGAGAAAGGTTTTCCGACATGCCAAAAGTTATAGTAGAATTGAGCGACATTTTTGGTTATGTTGGAACCAAAAGTAGACCCATGGGAAAGATGGCGAAGCCGTATTTTAAGCTGGTCATATCATTCTCGGCCAGGTTGAAGATGTCATCAAGCAACAAATATTTGCCCTGTGTTTGTAAACATCTGCATTAAATTCTCCACCTCATGAAATAAAAATATGTATACGAGATGAGCCCAATAAATGGCAATGCGTTTGCAGCTGCAAAGCAGGTCAATCTGGGTTTTGTAAGCATATAATATCCATGCTTATTTACATAAACCGGCAAGATTTGTTAAATTATAAAATAATTCAGTAGTTTTTGTATTTATTATAGGTACTTATTATTTAATATTATTCTGAAAATGCATATTAGTTATGAGGATTAATGAATTAGAGGAGCTAAGTTGCACAGATGTAACGCAGGCATGGGGTAAGGAACACACACGTTTTTGTTTTTTTTTTATTAGATTAAAGGAATTTTTTTTTTATTAATAGGTCTATTGCGAGTTAGAAGCCGAAGGCGATAGCCGGAGGCAGGTTAGATATGTGTGTTATTCCCCTGATAAAGGAATTTTTTTTATTAGATTAAAGGAATTTTTTTTACTGTTCACTTTGGCGCAAAGACAAGTAGGCGACATATCAGAGTACAGGGTTATCCAACGAAAAGGCCCACTCTTATATTTTCTTAATTTTTCGAGTTAGGAAAAAATGTTTCAAATAAAAGTTGTAGTGAATCAAATGAACTCATTTAAAACCCCTGCAAAGAATATACAGGGTGTTCCATAAAGTCGGGACAAATCTAACTTACATTTTTTTAAATGGAACACCCTATATTTTTTACATTTTTCAAATCTGTGTTTTTTTGTGAATTTAAATATATATATATATATATATATATAGAATAGAATAGAATAGAATAGAATAGAATTTATTAATCCAATTGATCATACAAATATGATATAGGATAAGTCAACACAAAACAAAAGAATACAATAAAGATAACAATAATAAATTCACAATATTTACAATAAAGATAACAATAATATTTCACAATATTTACAATATTTATAGGTACTATAGTTTACTTTCTATATTATATAGATGAAATAACAATGACGAATTTCGAATTAGAACCTCAAATACTCTTCTACCGAGTAAAAAGCATTACTTACAAGGTATTCCCTAACAGCAGATGAAAATTTCTTAACACTTGAAATGTTCTTAATTCCATTGCTAAGTTTGTTATATAAAATAGCACCTATGTAATACGGGTTAGATTTAAATAATTCTAACCTATGCATATTGTATTGCAGATTTTGTCCATGACGTGTGTGGTACTCATGATTAGAATTAAGCTGAGTAAAATGCAACAGATTATTTTTAACAAATTTAAGCATATCCAAAATGAATATGCAAGGAAATGTTAATATTTTTTGCTGAATAAACGTTGTTTTACACGATTCCCGATAGTTAAGATTAAACATGAAGCGTAAGGCCCTCTTCTGCAATAAAAAAACACGGTTAGACGACACAGAGTTTCCCCAGCAAATTACACCATATCTAATCCTAGATTCAAAGCTTGAAAAGTAGAACACTTTTACAGTTTTTATACTGGAAACTTGGCACAGTCTTTTTATTGCAAAACATATACTAGCACACTTATTACAAACATAATTTACATGACTTTTCCAGTCCAGGGACAAATCAATGTATATTCCCAACAATTTAAAATCTCGTATTTGTTGAATAGATTTCCCCTGAAGTTTCATTAGTGGGCTAGCCATATAGTTCGCCCCAACTGGATGAAACTGCAAAGAAAAGGTTTTATCTTGATTCAAGACAAGTTTTCTTTCAGCAAAATAATTAATGTTGTATCTTATCTTTTACTGTTTTTTATTTATTGCAAATTTCGTGAACAATATTATTTATACCACCAGCATCTGCATGCGTATCAATCAGGTTAGCCACGGATGAAAAGTTTGCTTTTTGAATTTATTCAATTATTCTGTAAGGCATAAGTGTCAAATTAATTGTTTGTCATTCATGGCTACCCTGATTGATAACCATGCAGATTGCAGAATGCAGATGCTGCTGGTATAAATAATATTGTTCACGAAATTTTAAATAAATAAAAAACAGTAAAAGACAACATATATATATATATATATATATATATATATATATATATATATATATATATATATATATATATATATATATATATATATATATATATATATGCAAACAGTCGAGTTATGAAATTTAACAGGATACTCGGTGTGGTCTGGGTCTCGAGTACTGAAAAATAAGTTATGATTAGTACGGTAATAGGTCACACATTTGCTTATACTGGATACAGTCGTCTGCTAGATATCTCTGGCTAGAAAGAAAGTTATGGTTAGTACCGTAAGCTTTGCTACGTACGTATACGCTATATCTGATGTTCGTACGCTCATATATAGCATAGACCGGCAGCTGGCTTACTCAAAAGCTGAAAAGAATACAAAATTAGTGCAGAATTTAATACTTTACAATAGCCAAGTTCTCACTTACAATCTCTACCTGCATACCTGACTTACTTTCGCTTCCTTGGACACTTCTGGACAGGAACGGCGGTCGACAGCTACTGACTGTTTTGAAGTCGGAAATCGGTATTATAATTATTCTGAAATATTTAGAGTAGTAGGGATGACGCCAACTGAGCAGCGCAGTGAATAAACTACGTCACCGCTGGATTCGGGCCCAAAGGTTACTTACTTTCGGTGGTGTACGTCTGGTCTCCGGCGTGGTCAGCGATGTACTGACTGTCGCTCTCGGCGGCTCGGCATATCTATTCTTGATGCGTGGTGGGGTCGCGCTACGTCACAGCGTGACGATTACGGACGTCGGACGTCTGGGTGCTGATTGACGTAGTACAACGACGCAATTGCTAGCGTACTCGCGTTGTCCCAACTATTCACGTTGACTCGGGCAGGTAGACTGAACTGACGGTAGACTGTGGGCTCGCCACTGGCTCGGCGTGGATACACTTCACTTGCTAGGTATTGCCGGGGCAGATATCGGCGCGGAATATTATTTATTTGTGCTTTATTAATTACGGATTTATTAATTACTTATTAATAACAGGACAGGTTATATTATAAATCAAAAATAAATATTGGTTACAGGTGAAAATAATATAACAATGCGGAAAACAATAATTAAATTCTATACGGGGTGTATCGAAAAATAAATTTTTAAACAGGAACTAGTAACGAAAAAATCACTTCGTTACAATGCCTATTACACTAATTTCCTCATCTTAAAATTAAATTTTCAAAGTCAAAACTTTTGTAAATTATCTTTAATTTTCAAACTTGATTGCCTTGGTTAAAACATATTTCTTCCTCACACTGCATGGAACCTGTAGAAGTTGTAGCTACATTTGGAATAGCACTATCTCGTAAATATCTTACTCCAGATGGCTTTGTTACAAAAGCATTGTTCGCAAAATGGTCAGAACAAATAAAAGTATTTTTCGGAATAACATAATCTTGTTTCCCCAGGACCTGCTTCCATATATTCATTCTTTCCAGATTTTTTGGAAATCTAAAAAAACGAATTTACTGCATTACGATTGTAAAAACATAATAACTTGATAATAAGTCTCCAGATCAGAAATTAAAATGAGGTACTCACTGGAAGAAATAGTTAGTTATACTAAACTTAAAATTATTTGATATAATATTAATTACAACATTCCTCGAGATTCCTATCAAAAAAATTCGATTTATCTAAAAAATATTCAAATTAACTAGTTTAAAACTGGGAAATAACCTCTACGCCTTTGACGTAATGTCAGAGGATCAGTTAGAGGGTGTTTTTTGACAACTAATAGGAATTAAATTAATACAAAAATACTGCGCTGACGTTTCGGAAACTATATCCGTTTCCTTTTTCAAAGTTTAAGCTTTAGATTTTTATGTAACGTGTAGAATAACACGGCATAAAATAAAAATTGTTTATATCATTTCCATAGATACTTACCATAGAAATCTTAAAAAATATACTAAATAATATTAATTTTATTGAGTTCTTCTCTCAACATTGGTAACCAAGTTGAACAAAATTCTACCGAACAATTTGATACGCATTTATCTTCATTAAGTAAAATTATTGCAGATTCTTTGATTTTTCTTTTTTTGCTGTCTGCTTCTTTGGTCAAAATTTTTGCTGAATCCCATTTTATCCTGTGATCGTTTTCCCAAGCATGTTCACAAATTTTAGATTTTTCAAAATCACCTTTTCTAATATACACGTCGTGTCGG
The DNA here is from genome assembly GCA_963680705.1 of Rhagium mordax. Taxonomy (NCBI): domain Eukaryota; kingdom Metazoa; phylum Arthropoda; class Insecta; order Coleoptera; family Cerambycidae; genus Rhagium; species Rhagium mordax. Next base: position 25,300,994 of record OY796659.1, on the reverse strand, counting down.
TAAAAAATTTGGCGTTAGAACAATTTTTCAAACAAATATTACTTTAAGATCCATATTGACAAAAACGAAACCATTAAATCCTGAACAAAATTCAAAAAATTGTATATACAGTATCCCGTGCGAGTGTAGTAAACATTATGTGGGTGAATCATCTAGACCACTTAATGTACGATTAGGCGAGCACAAAAGTTATATTAGAAAAGGTGATTTTGAAAAATCTAAAATTTGTGAACATGCTTGGGAAAACGATCACAGGATAAAATGGGATTCAGCAAAAATTTTGACCAAAGAAGCAGACAGCAAAAAAAGAAAAATCAAAGAATCTGCAATAATTTTACTTAATGAAGATAAAGGCGTATCAAATTGTTCGGTAGAATTTTGTTCAACTTGGTTACCAATGTTGAGAGAAGAACTCAATAAAATTAATATTATTTAGTATATTTTTTAAGATTTCTATGGTAAGTATCTATGGAAATGATATAAACAATTTTTATTTTATGCCGTGTTATTCTACACGTTACATAAAAATCTAAAGCTTAAACTTTGAAAAAGGAAACGGATATAGTTTCCGAAACGTCGGCGCAGTATTTTTGTATTAATTTAATTCCTATTAGTTGTCAAAAAACACCCTCTAACTGATCCTCTGACATTACGTCAAAGGCGTAGAGGTTATTTCCCAGTTTTAAACTGGTTAATTTGAATATTTTTTAGATAAATCGAATTTTTTGGATAGGAATCTCGAGGAATGTGGTAATAAATCCCAAAAAAGAAAAGGAAAGAAATAATTTATGAAATGCCACAAATAACATTTAAACAATATTAATTACAATACCTGACCTAAAACACCTATTGCCATTACAAACCTCCGCCCATGCACTGATTCACTTACCTATGAAATGACCGCTTTTCGCCCTTTTTAAATAGAACTTTACAAACAAAGCACTTCCTAACCATGTCTATACACTAAATAATGTCTATAATACCAAAATAACTTTAAAACACAATCAAAATCACACATTAAACACAAAATTACGCTGCTAGATTAATGGCTGCCGGAGTAAAAAAACAATTGTCAAAGTTGTCAAACATAAATTCAACGCGGATATGTCCGAAAAACAGCGGGAGTACCCGAACGACACGCGCCAAATTTAAAATTTGATGAACCGACCAATAAAAAAGTGTGTCCGCAAATGTGTGTAAACACTGTTGATTTGTTTATGTACGTTCGCAAACAAAGCATTTCAAAGCTACTTCTAGTGGTACTAATTCGTTGGTTTTAGCTAAAAATCAGTTCAACAAGTCCCGATGGGGTATGTCTGGCCTCTATAATCTTACAAGCATAAAACACTGATACTTTGATCTATTCCAGTGTGCCAAGTGGAGGTTATACCCACAGTGGCGGCTGCTCCATAGGTGCGGCAGAGCTGCAGAACTGCCAAAAATTATAACACCCAGAACCCACGTTGACCACATTTTTAATAATTATTTTAATGAATATAATTTATCATCTACACAAATGTTTGAAGTCCAGCCCTGTCCGTTGAAACAGGCGCTCGCCGTACGGTCCCCACCAGCCACTTACTAATGCAGTGAGCCAGCAGTTTAAAATACTAGATCATATGTATTCCATCTTGAGTAAATAGCTCAGCAACATTGAAGAGCTGTGCTCGACACTGTAATAATATGAATGTTGCACGAATGATCACGAGTATCACGACAATGCGCGAGGTTAGGCATTTTACGTTATAAAAAGTGCTGCATTTTCCCACAGTTCAGCAACCAGCAACGATTTTCTTGTGTGTTGTGACTATTTGTGTTGTGTTTTGTGTTAATTAACGTGTGTTAAATGTTTGAGGTTTGAGTTTTTTGTGTTATTGTGTAAAAATGGATGTTATATTCAATATACTTAGTAAAGACTCTTTGAAGCTTACGTATGAAGAAAAATTGCGGGTAAAAGACAACGGCCGTCCCTTGCCGGACATTAACATTGAAGTGGCGGGCAGTAGCAGTGGAAAAACATATAAAAGACAATTTAATAGGGAAATATATCTGAAAAGCAATTGGATATGTGGTTGTAACAGGAGAAATGCTCTATTTTGCTTTCCTTGTGTCTTGTTTAATGGTGAAAAAGCATGGTCGGAGACAGGGGTAAGAGATTTGGTGCATTTAAATGAAAAAATAAAAAAGCACGAGAATTCAAAAACACATATTTCCAATATAATGCAGTTGAATGTGTTTGGAAAAATTAATATTCAGGCTCAAATTGATTCGGCTTATTGGACTAATATTCAAAAATATAATCATGATGTAACAAAAAACAGATACGTTTTGTCTAAAATCATAAACCGTATTAAATTTTGTGGCGCTTTTGAATTGACTCTTCGTGGTCATGATGAATCTGAAACGTCAGAAAATCCAGGTATATTTCGCGGATTAATTAATTTTTCGGCAGAACTTGACAATACTCTACGTGACCATCTACAAAATGCAAGCGTTTTTAAAGGTACTTCCAAAGAAATACAAAATGACCTTTTAGACTGTATGCTTAATGTGTGCCATGAAGAAATAACTCGAGAAATTGATGAGGCGCCGTTTCTTGCAGTAATGGCAGACGAAACTACGGACGTTTCTGCAAAATTTCAGATGGTAACAATTTTGCGTTATACAACCAAAGACGGTGACCCTGTTGAGCGTTTCTGGAATTTCTTACTACCACCGAAACACGATGCTGAAACGTTGGCTGAAACATTAATAGGTGTAATAGATCCTCTATTAAAAGGTGCCAATAATAAACTCATTGCACAAAGTTACGACGGCGCCGCAGTAATGAGTGGACAACATGGTGGAGTTCAGGCTAAGATCAAGGAAAAATATAGTAATGCTCATTTTGTGCATTGTTATGCACATCAATTGAATTTAGTTATGTTAAAAGCTAGTTCAGTAAATTCACAGGTCAAGGTTTTTTTTGGAAATTTACACGACATTCCTGGATTTTTCAGTCATTCGCCTCAACGAGTAGCTGTGTTGAATAACATTGTGGGAAGGAACGTGCCTCATTCTGTTCCAACACGTTGGAATTTCAATATTAGAACTGTCAACGTTGTATATGAATATAGAGACTCACTAATTGAGTGCATGGAAGAGTTAGAAGAAGATTATAACGCAACAACTTGCCATCGGGCTTCAGGTATTCGACGTATTCTGCAGGACCCTATGTTCATTTTTTGATTGACATTTTTCCATAAAGTCATGTCACACGTCGATATATTATTTAACCAGCTTCAAAAAAGGCAAATTGATCCGACAGAAGTTCAAAGAACCTTGAACCTTGAAAGCTGAAAAATGCAATTTTGAAAATATTTAAATTAATATCAAGTTTAATACAAATTTTGAGGTACTTGTAAAACACAATGACCTTGAAAAATCTGAAAAATTTTCGCCTGCGGCGCACCGCACCCCCTGCAGCTTTCGTCCCGTGTACACAGCCTTTTGGTCTACAGCACCTCCATTGCTCAAAGTCACGAGCCGCCACTGCCACAATGTATAATACAAGGTGCGAAGAGTCGCACTTAACACTCGTTATATGAACAATGTATCGTTTAAAACAGTTGAGATTGGTTCAATCGTCAGAATTAAATAATGGTATTTGTCCCCTTGAAGATGGGATATTTGTGTCCATCAAACACTGCGAAAGAAAGGAAGTGAAGTTTAATTCGAGTGCTGTCGAAGGTTAAATGAATGAGATATGTTTTACGAGCTGGAAAATAAAATTATAAACAAAGTATATCCTTTTGCTTGTGGTTTGATAACTGTGTGTTAGCTTCGCTTACTGGGAAAAATCATAAATACCAAATATACCGTAACAATGGCACTATACAGGGTGTGCGATTTAAGACCGAAACACCCCATTATTTCGGAACGCTTAACATTTTTTTTGGGACATAGTGCTCGATGAACTCTATTTGACCATGTGGAAAAATTTTAAATTTTCATTTTCTCAAGACCTGCTAAGACCCGCTAAATAGGTCGAAATTTAGAGATCGACCATCAGGCAATTTTTTTTTTCGAAAAGATGGATAGCGCATCCGATTCAGACGTGCCTCAAATATCTTTATACAAAGTTTGAGCTCAATACCTTTGTCAGAGTAGCGAGTTTTAAAATTTTTCACTTTTCGACTGACCCTGTATAAGTCTTTTATGCGTACAAAAAAGGTAAAGTATTCATTCGACTTAGAGCCATGTCAGATATCTAGAAACGAAGTTTTATTGCTGTAACTTCTACATTTCAACAATAAAGTATGTACGTAATAAAAAAAATTGTTGAATTTTTTCGAAAAACAATTGTCTAATGGTCGATCTCTAAATTTCGACCCATTTAGCGGGTCTTAGCAGGCCTTGAAAAAATGAAAATTTAAAATTTTTCCACATGGTCAAATAGAGCAGTCTAAAAAAAAAAAAATTAAAATCGGTCACCGCATTCCGAAATAATGGGGTGTTCCGGTCTTAAATCGCACACCCTGTGTAGTTTAAAGTAACTTATTAAAAAGGACATTGAACAATATACTAATAAAGTCGAGTATATTTTAACTTGGCATCTGTATGAGTTGATATTGCGCACTCAAAGTTAAAGCGACAGCATAACACTCAATATTCCCGTATGTCAACCAAGCTTCTATGTCCCTGCTTTTGAGATGGAAATATAAAAGTTAGGAAGGTTAATCCCATATGAGTAATTGTTCATATTGTGGAAAAAATAGAATACTACTCATAAAATTCCTTTATTGGACGTCCAATAAAGGAATTTTATGAGTAGTATTCTATTTTTTCCACAATATGGGAAATATAAAATATTCACTGAAGAGAGATACATAATCTAGGTTTTCAATAAGATCAGCGGCTGTCAAACTCTCAAGATTTGCCAATCGTTACAATGAAATATTATTTATTTGGGGTTAACAGTCGTCTCAAATTAAAATTAAATTCATCTTTATATGAATTATTATTTGTTATTTTTAGTGGTAAATAGTGGGTATTTATCCGACAAACGGACATTGTCAAACCACTATAACTCTTACAAGTTTATGTTACCTACATATTGCACGTTTCACAACGTAAGTAACGTAGTCGCGTGGCTCATTGTGTAAGATACTCGAGTGTCAGAATAGCAGTGGAGTACCTCAGAGTTCAAATCCCGTTCACGGCGGAACCGCTTTTTTTTTTTATACCCCGGGGTCGATCTGAAGCTTTATATAGGAAACCATGAACAAATTAGAGACAAGCTGAAATTCGGTTATATAAGTTTATATTGGGGTCCTTAAAATACCACCAAACCCCACCGGTAATCCGCCGTGCCTGTCACCCCTAAACAACCCCCGAAAGGGGTGAAAATCGGACTTTTTCTAGTTATTTGGCAATATCTTAAAAACAAAGCTATATACGAAAAAATATGAAGATAGAAAAATTAAAGGGCATAAAATTTCCTATAAAATTGCGTTTAGCAGATATATTTTGCTGTACCAGTGGCGGAGTTATGATATTTTTAATAATTGAGTATTTAGTAAAAATATTCTCTAGCCTTTACTTATTGGATTTTGGCATTAAATATACATAACAATGTATATGGATATTTTGGTAAATAAATTTAATACATTCTTACGTCAATAAATTAGAAATAAAAAACATACCAGTGGAGTACTATATTCTAATTTCATACATTACATTGTATTAGCTAATAGAACTTTAACATTTTACGTGCCTATTAAATATAACAAAATAATTATTTTAAATATCCGTGGAATTTCTGTTACGAATTGAGATGAATTATTTTTATATTAATAATATTAAGGACATATACCGCATGTCAAGGCGGAAATAAAAAATGTAGAAATTAAGGTCCTCAATCTGTCTTTGGATATATTTGGATTGTAAAATTCTTCAAGAAGGTCAACCAACTTCTTCTTTTTCACAGTATTGACCAAATTAATTTTTCCCCTGGTAAACAGGCCAGATGTAGTATCACATCCGGAAATGGCGTGCATGGCAATAATAATAATAATAATAATAATAATAATAATAATAATAATAATAATAATAATAGGGCTAACCATCCTGGGGACTCATTTCCTCTGGTTTTCGACCGTAACAGAGGACAGGCCCCTCACAATCGACCCCAGTCGGATGGGGGTCAGAGACAGGTGGGAGGGGCCTTACCGGACGGTCTCAATGATGACGACTTTGCTATTGGACATGGACGCTTTAGATGGACGGAGGGATTAAGAGATGATCTGCTTAACTGCTACGAGAGCAGCGAACCTGCGCGCAGGGGATACATGGCGCGATTACACCGGTTGTGGTGCGATATGCACCCGGAGTATCGCGCCTTCTCTCAACAACATCTGAGAGATCAAGTATCCTTCCTGCGCAGAACAGGTTACGTAAGGGCACCTCGTCAGCGTGAGGAAGTGCCTGCCGCACTTTCACCGCGGCAAATACCAGCTGACGAGGAACATCCTCCTGAGTACACCGATATCGCTTTAAGGACGAGGGTTAACCTTAACACCAGGGTTAACCCAAAGCCACAAGACCTGGCACGAATGGATTCGTTGATTAGTGAGGAGCTTCCAGAAGATGCCAACATCTGGCAGATCAACAGCGCGGTGTACGCTGCCGCCAAGCAACTCGTCCCACAACAGCGCCTGGCAAGCGCAGTTGATAGGGTCGAGAAAGCTAAGCGGCGCGTACAGAAGATCGAAGCTAAAATTCGATCAGCAAGGCAACACGCTTCTCGAATCCAGAGTGTGGTGGATTATATAGTCGCAGGTAGACCATTTACACCGAAGGTCCGGCGAGTGGCAGCCGGACTGAGACGCCAACACCACACTCTAAATCGCACAGTGCTGCAGACCATCAAGCAGCACTGTCTAGATAGGATTCGAGCGCTAATGGCTATTAAGAAAACTTTGGTCAGGCGAATGCGGAGTTTGGAACAAAACAAATTGTTTCAAACAAACCCGTCTCGCCTGTTCCAAGAGCCACAGCGTGTTGTCGAAAATCCGCCAACTGTTGATAATGTCGAAGCCTTCTGGAAAGGAATCTACGAAGTCGCGAGTCCATTCGATAATGACACTCCAGCTATAGCACACTTCGAGGCTCTCTGTCGTAGAGTCTTAGAAGAGCCAGAAGAAGTGTGCCCGGCAATCAGTACGGAAGAGGTTCAACAAGCACTTGTTGGAACCAAGAACTTCGCTGCCCCGGGTCCAGATGGTATAAACAACTGGTGGTGGAAGAAGTTTCCTTCCACCCACCGCCATCTGGCCCGAGTTTTCAACTCATGGTTGAACGAGGGGCAGCAAATTCCGGACTGGTTTGTCGAGGGGCGAACTGTGCTAATCCCCAAAAAGGGGGATCTGTCTGACCCAAAAAATTATAGACCGATTACCTGCCTCAACTCCTGCTACAAGTTATTTACTCGTATCTTGTATACCAGGATGTTGAGGTCTGTTGATCCGGTCTACCAACAGGTAAACGAACAGCGTGGTGCCAAGAAGGGCCTGGCAGGTTGCAAGGAAAACCTGCTGATAGACCGCTGTATTACACAGGATTCTGTGCAGTACAAGCGGAATCTGTCAATGGCCTGGATTGATTATCGCAAGGCATTTGATACAACATCCCACGAGCTTTTGTTACACTTGCTCGGATGTCTTGCGGTACCAGCACCACTAGTGAGATGCATCGAACAACTGTTGCCGCTTTGGAGAACTCGCTTCACCATAACATCCGGTGCCGAGCGAGTTTCGACAGAGTTGGTGACATTTAAGAGAGGAGTGTTTCAGGGTGACTCTTTGAGTCCGCTCCTCTTCTGCATCTCACTGCTGCCGCTATCTGTTGGACTCCGCCAAACCCGCGGGTATCAGTGTGGGCCACCCAGCAACCGGAGGCATAAGGTCACCCATCTATCTTATATGGATGACCTTAAACTGTATACCTCCGGAGAGCGAGAACTTCAAAATGCTCTCAGGGTGGTCGAGGAATACACGCGGGCAATTGGAATGGAGTTTGGGTTGGACAAATGCGCAGTCGTCCACCTCAAGAGAGGACGATGCGGGGAATTCCACGAAGATGCGCAGCTCGCAGATGGAAGCATCCTACGACATTTGGATGCCGGAGAGACCTACACATACCTGGGTGTGGAACAACGCCACATCCAGGATGTGAACCAAATAAAGGATTCTCTCCGTGGCAAGTACAGACACCGACTCCGAAAGATCTGGTCATCAGAACTTTCGGGGAAGAACAAGGTGTCTGCCACTAATATGCTTGCCGTTCCGATTCTGCTCTACTCCTTTGGCGTAGTCAAATGGGGAGTAGATGAGCTGCGTCAATTGGACAGGAATACCCGCAAGATGATGAATATTCATAGGAGTATTCATCCTAGATCGTCCGTTCCTCGTGTGTACCTCCCACGTCAATGGGGGGGCCGAGGACTCTTGAGTCTGGAGTGCATGCATGGCAGAGTGGCACTGAGTATGGCATGTAATGTCATCAGGAGCTCGGACCCACTCCTACAGTTAGTGAGAGATCATGAAACTGTGGGAGTTGGCGCTTTAATGTTTAGGGCAGCACAGAGGGCCGCAGATGAACTCGGTCTCGTGTTCGACTACAGGCGAGAAGGCCGGCGAGGTGACTCAGTCACTGAGTTTCCGCCTAATCGTCTGACAGCCCACATCAAAGCTGCCGAACAGAGAAATCTGTTCAGGCAGCACGTCGATAAACCCCTGCACGGTGTTTTCTATAACAACATAGAAGCACTGGGTTTATCGACAGAGCTGACCTTCGCATTTTTCAGGTCAGCGGGGCTGAAGTCGGAGACCGAGGGATATATTGTGGCCTGCCAAGATGGTGTTATTAACACATTGGTCTATCGCAGTCGCGTGATGGGTGTAGAGGTACCTGATATCAACTGCAGGACCTGTCGGCAGGCGCCGGAGTCGCTCATGCATTTATTATCTGCATGCCCGATTTATGCGACTTCGGTCTACATCCAACGACATAACGCGGCTTTACGAGTGCTATACTACCATCTACGGCACTCGTACCAGATAGACCAAACACCAGTGCTGCCTTACGTCCCCGGAGATATCGAGTCCGTTGTCGAGAACGAGAAATGCCGGATTTACTGGAACTACTCGTTCCCGACCGTCAGGCGAATTCACGCCAATAAGCCTGACATAGTCCTCCTCGACCATCAGACCAAGGTGATGTATGTCATCGAGTTCTCAGCACCTGCTGAGACAAACATCGCCTTGAAGGAGGAGGAGAAACGGACTAAATACAGAGATCTCCGGTACGAGCTCCAAGTGCTATACCCAGGCTACTCTGTCAAAATGGTCGTCCTGATAATCGGTGTACTCGGAGGTATGAAGCCCACGCTGCTCTCCGCATTGAAGACCATGCCTGTCTGCCAAACATCGGCAGAATGGTTGGCTGGTCAAATGCAGAAAGCGGTCATCCTGGGATCCCTTCGTTTACTTAGAGCACACGAGTCTGGAATCTACAGTGACTAACCCTGCGGGATGTGGGGAGTTGCTGTAGATTATTCGCTGGCGCTCTCTCTGTGTGGTGTCGGAGGCCACAGGGAGACTGTCCAGCACTTTCGTTCCGAAACGGAAAAAAAAAAAAAAAAAAAAAAAAAAAAAAAAAAAATAATAATAATAATAATAAACCGGACGGTCTCAATGATGACGACTTTGCTATTGGACATGGACGCTTTAGGTGGACGGAGGGATTAAGAGATGATCTGCTTAACTGCTACGAGAGCAGCGAACCTGCACGCAGGGGATACATGACGCGATTACACCGGTTGTGGTGCGATATGCACCCGGAGTATCGCGCCTTCTCTCAACAACATCTGAGAGATCAAGTATCCTTCCTGCGCAGAACAGGTTACGTAAGGGCACCTCGTCAGCGTGAGGAAGTGCCTGCCGCACTTCCACCGCGGCAAATACCAGCTGACGAGGAACATCCTCCTGAGTACACCGATATCGCTTTAAGGACGAGGGTTAACCTTAACACCAGGGTTAACCCAAAGCCACAAGACCTGGCACGAATGGATTCGTTGATTAGTGAGGAGCTTCCAGAAGATGCCAACATCTGGCAGATCAACAGCGCGGTGTACGCTGCCGCCAAGCAACTCGTCCCACAACAGCGCCTGGCAAGCGCAGTTGATAGGGTCGAGAAAGCTAAGCGGCGCGTACAGAAGATCGAAGCTAAAATTCGATCAGCAAGGCAACACGCTTCTCGAATCCAGAGTGTGGTGGATTATATAGTCGCAGGTAGAGCATTTACACCGAAGGTCCGGCGAGTGGCAGCCGGACTGAGACGCCAACACCACACTCTAAATCGCACAGTGCTGCAGACCATCAAGCAGCAGTGTCTAGATAGGATTCGAGCGCTAATGGCTATTAAGAAAACTTTGGTCAGGCGAATGCGGAGTTTGAAACAAAACAAATTGTTTCAAACAAACCCGTCTCGCCTGTTCCAAGAGCCACAGCGTGTTGTCGAAAATCCGCCAACTGTTGATAATGTCGAAGCCTTCTGGAAAGGAATCTACGAAGTCGCGAGTCCATTCGATAACGACACTCCAGCTATAGCACACTTCGAGGCTCTCTGTCGTAGAGTCTTAGAAGAGCCAGAAGAAGTGTGCCCGGCAATCAGTACGGAAGAGGTTCAACAAGCACTTGTTGGAACCAAGAACTTCGCTGCCCCGGGTCCAGATGGTATAAACAACTGGTGGTGGAAGAAGTTTCCTTCCACCCACCGCCATCTGGCCCGAGTTTTCAACTCATGGTTGAACGAGGGGCAGCAAATTCCGGACTGGTTTGTCGAGGGGCGAACTGTGCTAATCCCCAAAAAGGGGGATCTGTCTGACCCAAAAAATTATAGACCGATTACCTGCCTCAACTCCTGCTACAAGTTATTTACTCGTATCTTGTATACCAGGATGTTGAGGTCTGTTGATCCGGTCTACCAACAGATAAACGAACAGCGTGGTGCCAAGAAGGGCCTGGCAGGTTGCAAGGAAAACCTGCTGATAGACCGCTGTATTACACAGGATTCTGTGCAGTACAAGCGGAATCTGTCAATGGCCTGGATTGATTATCGCAAGGCATTTGATACAACATCCCACGAGCTTTTGTTACACTTGCTCGGATGTCTTGCGGTACCAGCACCACTAGTGAGATGCATCGAACAACTGTTGCCGCTTTGGAGAACTCGCTTCACCATAACATCCGGTGCCGAGCGAGTTTCGACAGAGTTGGTGACATTTAAGAGAGGAGTGTTTCAGGGTGACTCTTTGAGTCCGCTCCTCTTCTGCATCTCACTGCTGCCGCTATCTGTTGGACTCCGCCAGACCCGCGGGTATCAGTGTGGGCCACCCAGCAACCGGAGGCATAAGGTCACCCATCTATTTTATATGGATGACCTTAAACTCTATACCTCCGGAGAGCGAGAACTTCAAAATGCTCTCAGGGTGGTCGAGGAATACACGCGGGCAATTGGAATGGAGTTTGGGTTGGACAAATGCGCAGTCGTCCACCTCAAGAGAGGACGATGCGGGGAATTCCACGAAGATGCGCAGCTCGCAGACGGAAGCATCCTACGACATTTGGATGCCGGAGAGACCTACACATACCTGGGTGTGGAACAACGCCACATCCAGGATGTGAACCAAATAAAGGATTCTCTCCGTGGCAAGTACAGACACCGACTCCGAAAGATCTGGTCATCAGAACTTTCGGGGAAGAACAAGGTGTCTGCCACTAATATGCTTGCCGTTCCGATTCTGCTCTACTCCTTTGGCGTAGTCAAATGGGGAGTAGATGAGCTGCGTCAATTGGATAGGAATACCCGCAAGATGATGAATATTCATAGGAGTATTCATCCTAGATCGTCCGTTCCTCGTGTGTACCTCCCACGTCAACGGGGGGGCCGAGGACTCTTGAGTCTGGAGTGCATGCATGGCAGAGTGGCACTGAGTATGGCATGTAATGTCATCAGGAGTTCGGACCCACTCCTACAGTTAGTGAGAGATCATGAAACTGTGGGAGTTGGCGCTTTATTGTTTAGGGCAGCACAGAGGGCCGCAGATGAACTCGGTCTCGTGTTCGACTACGGGCGAGAAGGCCGGCGAGGTGACTCAGTCACTGAGCTTCCGCCTAATCGTCTGACAGCCCACATCAAAGCTGCCGAACAGAGAAATCTGTTCAGGCAGCACGTCGATAAACCCCTGCACGGTGTTTTCTATAACAACATAGAAGCACTGGGTTTATCGACAGAGCTGACCTTCGCATTTTCAAGGTCAGCGGGGCTGAAGTCGGAGACCGAGGGATATATTGTGGCCTGCCAAGATGGTGTTATTAACACATTGGTCTATCGCAGTCGCATGATGGGTGTAGAGGTACCTGATATCAACTGCAGGACCTGTCGGCAGGCGCCGGTGTCGCTCATGCATTTATTATCTGCATGCCCGATTTATGCGACTTCGGTCTACATCCAACGACATAACGCGGCTTTACGAGTGCTATACTACCATCTACGGCACTCGTACCAGATAGACCAAACACCAGTGCTGCCTTACGTCCCCGGAGATATCGAGTCCGTTGTCGAGAACGAGAAATGCCGGATTTACTGGAACTACTCGTTCCCGACCGTCAGGCGAATTCACGCCAATAAGCCTGACATAGTCCTCCTCGACCATCAGACCAAGGTGATGTATGTCATCAAGTTCTCAGCACCTGCTGAGACAAACATCGCCTTGAAGGAGGAGGAGAAACGGACTAAATACAGAGATCTCCGGTACGAGCTCCAAGTGCTATACCCAGGCTACTCTGTCAAAATGGTCGTCCTGATAATCGGTGTACTCGGAGATATAAAGCCCACGCTGCTCTCCGCATTGAAGACCATGCCTGTCTGCCAAACATCGGCAGAATGGTTGGCTGGTCAAATGCAGAAAGCGGTCATCCTGGGATCCCTTCGTCTACTTAGAGCACACGAGTCTGGAATCTACAGTGACTAAGCCTGCGGGATGTGGGGAGTTGCTGTAGATTATTCGCTGGCGCTCTCTCTGTGTGGTGTCGGAGGCCGCAGGGAGACTGTCCAGCACTGTCTTCCGGAAACGGAAAAAAATAAAAATAAAAAAAATAATAATAATAATATAATGGTGTCGGAGGCCACAGGGAGACTGTCCGGCACTTTCTTCCAAACGGGAAAAAAAAAAAAAATAATAATAATAAACGTCTTTATTGATGGGCGAAGTTTAGTACAAAATACAATTCTTACACTTTATTTATTTATTTATTTAACATTTATTAAAGGTCCCAACTTATGCTGCAACTTTGAAGTATTAGTAATTTTATTTGGTTTCGAACTTCTTCCTGGGCGTAGCATATACAAATTTTGTTTAGCGTAATGGAGTCTACTCAGTTGCCTTGACATGCGGTATATGTCCTTAATATTATTAATATAAAAATAATTCCTCTCAATTCGTAACAGAAATTCCACGGATATTTAAAATAATTATTTTGTTATATTTAATAGGCACGTAAAATGTTAAAGTTCTATTAGCTAATACAAAATAATGTATGAAATTAGAATATAGTACTCCACTGGTATGTTTTTTATTTCTAATTTATTGACGTAAGAATGTATTAAATGTATTTACCAAAATATCCATATACATTGTTATGTATATTTAATGCCAAAATCCAATAAGTAATGGCTAGAGTATATTTTTACTAAATACCCAATTATTAAAAATATCATAACTCCGCCACTGGTACAGCAAAATATATCTGCTAAACGCAATTTTATAGGAAATTTTATGCCCTTTAATTTTTCTGTCTTCATATTTTTTCGTATATAGCTTTGTTTTTAAGATATTGCCAAATAACTAGAAAAAGTCCGATTTTCACCCCTTTCGTGGGTTGTTTAGGGGTGACAGGCACGGCGGATTACCAGTGGGGTTTGGTGGTATTTTAAGGACCCCAATATAAACTTATATACCAAATATCAGCTTGTCTCTAATTTGTTCAAGGTTTGACTGGATCGATCCTGGGCATTAGTAAATATTAAAGGTTCAAATTTTTCTCTAGAAATTTCATTTTATTAATTCGCGCAGCGAGTTTTGTTAAAACTGTCTTTTTACTAAACAATTTTATTTTATTATTCCGCCTGAGTTTATCTGTAACAAAATCGACTTTCGGATGTTAAGTGGCGTGCTTATTTTATTTATTTGAATATCCAGGGCCTTTATTTTTTATTTATTATACATTATGACTTCAATTTTTCGTATTTTATTTCTCTCTAATAAACAGTTAGGCCCCAAAATTTTATGTTGGCGTTGTGTTAAACAAAGCCGGACTTGTAGAGTATTTTTTAAGGAACGCTCCGTTTCTCTAGGCTGATGATATGTGCGCCGATAAATCAATTTAAAAAAACTATTCCGGATATTGTTTTAGTGGTAAATAAGTAAGTAGATGCTTGTATTCTTGACTGAAAGGTATATTTGGAGTGTTGTAGTAATAATCTCAATTGCAATGTTTATAGTTTGAATATACGAATGGCGAAATTTTCTTCCAATTTAGTTTTCGAAATAATAATATTGTTATTGACCGAATATTGGGCAATTCATTGTTTATTATTAGTTTCATTTGTGTCCGAGCCTATATATAAATGCAGAATTCCACTAAAACGACAAATTTAGTAAATTAATACATACTTCTTTCTTAATTAATTAATACTTTTTTACAATTATTCCTAAAGAGGGGTTGGAACCTTTGGTGTGGAACTTACACTTGGAGTAGTTTTCCACATACACCAAAACACACACACTCGACGCGCGTTTCGCCATCCAAGTTGGCATCATCGGGAGATGATTAAAACTAAGCTTAACCTAACAATGGGACCTATTTATACCTAAAAATGCGTTACGCTTCGACGAACAATTACCGCGATAGTAACAAAAAGGCGGGTAAAATATTTAGCTTCGTTGAAGCGTTAACGCTTGACTAACATAAAAAGCGGGCTATTTGGAATGGGCCCTCTGCCACTATTCATACTATGTTTACATTTGTTAATTTCCAAGCTTAAGAGCCATATCAAACCAAGATTTTCATATTTATTTTAACAACTGCTCAAACTGCTTAAATTTTGTTTCGACGCGAAAAGGAAAAAATTAGTCCACTTACCTAATCATTTTAGAGCATGCATTTGAATATTAAAATGAATTTATCTCGAACACGGTAACTCCGATCGAAGTTGCACAAGAGGGCATTTCCTTTGTGAAAAACTCTGACAATTCATAATTTGAAGTCAAAACTCAAAAAAATTTACAAATAAAAAAATTGCGGTAATTTTTACCCCCCACCCCTACAGCTTGACCCACCCTTGGTAAACATTTTGAGATGATATTTACCTCATTCTGTTAAGCTTAGAAAGTTTAGTGGGTGTGCAAAATTTCATTACTTTAACTTGACAGTTTCGGAGATAATAAATAAAAACCGTCTTCAGGGGTCCACATTTAGGGGCCTGTAGCTCCCTTAGGAAGCATTTTGGTATAGAGGTAAGTTTGGTCCAATCGATTTATTTTGACCTCGGGAATATGTGGTTTCTTTTTGATCGCTTACTTTTGAAACACCCTGTATTATGTGGGTGACCTAAGTTTACATATTATTATTGTCTATTTTTTTTCTACAGTCTTTAAGTTCCGTATTCCAACGTGATGTGACAGTTGTGTCCATATTTTATTCTCGATTTAAATTGTGTTAATTGCAAGTGAAAAAAGGAAAAAAATCAAAATAGTAGTATAGTGTTGAAGAGGTCATTCTACTACGTCATTTTCGAAAAAGTTAGTGCCAATGTTAATATTGCAGTAGTTGTTTGATGCAATAAAACTTACTAGGAGTAAGAGGTTATTAGTCGATAAGGTACAAATTGGCTTATTTATCTGATAGACAGGCAAAGTTTTTTGCGCTACAGTTCGACTACGTTAAATCAAAATAAATACATAGAGCACTTAGCTGATTAAATTATTTTGTCATCCTCACTGATAAATTTGAAAATATGAATGATGTCCAACTTTCAAAGCTCTTAGATGCAATCACCTCAGTCAAGAATGAGATAAAAGAAATAAAAGCAGATGTAAAGTATGAGAGCACTGAGTTAAGAAAAGAAATTAAATTCGAGAACGAGGAAATCAAAAAGGAAATTAGACAGGAAAATAAAAAAATTTTAGAAAAACTGGAAAAGCAAAATGAAGCAGTAGAAGAACTGAATAAAAAATATAATAAATTAGAGTCACACTTCCAGAACATCGAGCGAAAACTTAGAAAAAACAACATTATAATCTTTGGTTTAGAAGTAAAAACTGGTAGTGACTTGCTAAGTTTCGTAATAAACCAAATTAAAAACTTGCTGAATATTGATTTGTTAGAGAGTGAGATAAACAATGTATACGTACTAAAAGTCAACAACGGCACGCCCATTAAAATTGAATTTGTAACATACTTAAAAAAGCAACTAATATTGAGATCGGCTTTTAGACTCAAGGGTACGAAAGTTTTTATAGCCCAAGATCTATGCTACGATGACAGGCAAGACAATAAACTTTTACAAGAGCATTATAAACTAGCCAAGGCTAAAAACATTCCCGCAAAAATTAAGAATAACAAGCTAATTGTTAATGGTGATGTCTACACCGCAGAGCAGTTAAAGAAAACAAACACCTCATCCAATACACCCTTAATCAGCGAAAACAGCGAAGAAGAGATAACCCATAATCATAGTGAATTTCCACCTAAAGCGAATAGTGTACCTGCGACTCCGACTTCCAGTAGCTATCCAGATAATAACGTGTTCATTGATACACAAATAAGTAACGATACACAAATAATAAGAAACGAACCCGAAAGTGTAGTGAAAACTCCTACTATTCAACACACAAAACTTAAAAAAGCGGCCGAAATAAAAATTGGTCGTCTAAACAAGGCAACATTCTGTAAAAGATAAAAACTATATGTTAATAATAATTTGTATAATTTTTTATAAAGTGTGTAATTGTATATCTTCTAAGTCATTGTGTAATTCTGTAATTTTTAACCTACTATTTTAGCTACATTTCAAATAATATAGTGTAATTATATATCTAATCTCATTGTCTAATTCTGTAACTTAAACCTATTATTATAGCTATATTTGTCAATATCATATACATACATAACCTACAAAATTATTAACTTCGTTAATTTAACATGAAGTTCGGACATCTCAACGCCCAATCTTTATTAACAGACTTCGATCAATTGTATGAGTTCATCATTAATGAAAAATTCGAAATATTTGCAGTCTCAGAAACATGGTTAACTGCTGAGACTCAGCCAAATTTGATTTCAATACCTCATTTCAATATAGTTAGGGCAGATAGAGTTGGCCGAGGCGGAGGAGTTGCATTTTATATTAAAAAATCCATTCAGTACAAAGTAATTCTGCAGAAGATAGATGAGTACTTAGAGCAACTATGGGTATCTATTGTGGCTTGTGGAAAAAGGTATGTATTGGGAGTACTTTACCGCCCACCTTCGGCTAATGTTTTAGAAATGTTTAACCAGCTAGAAAATTCTTTGTATGAAATATTACCCCATTCAGATACCATATTAATTACTGGCGATCTAAATATTGACTTGTTGTCTACACGACAAAGTGAGATCAATAAAATACATCACTTTAATAATTTTTTAGAATCATATGATCTCTCTCAGTTAATAAAAGATCCTACGCGGATCACACCCACATCGCAAACGTTGTTAGATGTTATAATTACATCAGACACGGAGTGGATCTCTGAAGGCAGCGTAATTAAAATACATGGTATATCGGACCACTGTGCAACTGTTTGCGAGCTTAATAAAATTAGAATTAAAGATAGCATAAAATATGTGACATTTAGGGATTACCGCAACTTTAATGAAACCATCTTCCTCGAAAAATTTCACGCCATAAACTGGGATTAGATGTATAACTACACGGATGTCAACACAATGCTCCTCTTCTTAAATACCAATCTTCTATTTGCCTTCGAAAGTTGCGCGCCGATTCGCACCGTAAGAGTCACGAAACCCCCGGCACCCTGGATTACACCAGTCATAAGAGAAATGATGGAACTGCGGGACAAAGCATATAACCGATTTAAAAAATCTAAGTCATTAGCGCACTGGCAATACTACAAAATATTACGTAATTATACAAAGCAAGCCATTAAGCGTGAAAAGAAAACTTATGTTGACACAGTCTTAAAAGAAAAAAATTCCAAAAGAACATGGAACACACTACGTCACCTACATATACTAACTGATCGAAAGAACTTTGAGTTACCTCCTAATTTAAATAATCTTAATGCAATCAATGATCATTTTGTAAGTACTCCTCAACTAAATAAAAATGAATCTCAGATAAAAATATTAGCCAAATATAAACACAAAATGAATCCAAGTATTACATTCAAGTTTAAGCCAGTTAATAGTAATGATGTCGTAAAGTGCTTTAATTCCCTGAAAAGTAATGCTGTGGGTGCTGATCTAATTTCATTAAAAATGTTCAATTTAGTATCTTTCTTTCTAATAGACCACCTAACATTTATCATAAACCACTGCCTCAAATCCTCTACCTATCCAGAGGCATGGAAGATAGCGAATGTACTTCCTTTCCCCAAAATAGCTAACCCTCTTGATCTATCACACCTAAGACCCATAAGCATACTACCAATGCTATCAAAAGTGTTAGAAAAAATCATGCATTTTCAAATTTCTGAATATGTTTTCGACAATGACATAATTCCGAATATACAGTCTGGTTTCAGACAAGGTCACAGCACGACCACTGCACTTATAACGGTAGTTGATGATATTTTGCGAGCCATAGATAATGGAGAACTCAGTGCCATGGTCTTACTGGACTACAGTAAAGCCTTCGACACTATGGATCACGCAGTATTTTGCTCAAAACTTGAATACTATGGATTTGACAAAAACTCCGTTAAGTTACTACACAATTATCTTAGTGGTAGAACTCAAAAAGTTATATATAACTCAGAGACCTCTAATTCACAGCCCCTAATACAGGGGGTGCCGCAAGGATCTATACTTGTTAGATATATCAACGGTACATAACTTGAAGCTGAATGCGAATAAATCATTTGTAATATTTTTTGGTTCAAAACAGAGAATAGACAATAAGCTCCCTTTAGATATATTCATCAATGGTGAGGCATTACCAGTCAAAACGGAAGTAAAAAATTTAGGGTTGTGGTTGGATTCATATTTACGGTTTGATAAGCACGTGAATCAGCTGTGTAAGTACTCTTATAATATACTTAGACAGCTTTACCCGCATAGGCACATAATGAGTTCTCCTTTAAAATTGCAGCTCTGTGAATCTTTAATTATATCAAAGATCTCCTATTGCGGCAGTGTCTACGGTCCCGCTCTTCTTTCAACTGACAGCTACAGACTGCAAAAAATACAGAATTCTTGCTTTCGTCTCGCGTTTGGTATCCGTAAGTATGACCACATTACACACAAAATACAGGAGAATAAAAGCCTAAAACTGGAAGACCTGCGATCACTTCATCTCTTAACGCTAACACACAAAGTTTTACTTACGGGAAGACCCCAATACATACGAAAAAAACTGTTGAGATTTCAACATGCAAACAGGTTTTCCACAAGAAACTCTAGACTCCTAATAATACCCCATCATAGAACAACAACATTTAAACGCTCTTTTAGCTATAGCGCTCCTAAATTATACAATAGCCTACCCCACGACTTTTTTAATTATACGCTGCAAAACTTCAAAAAGAAATTAAAACACCACTTATTGTATGCTCGATGGTCACAACAATAATAAATGATACGTATGCGTAAACAGTAATATGGGAAAATTGTAAAATTGTAATATTGTAAGATTGTAATATAGTCTAGGCTCATTAACTACATTTCTAATTTATAACATATGATATAATAGGTAATAGTGTAGTATAGTGTTGTAGTATGTATAAATTTATTTGTATATTTTGTAGCATTTCTTCTACTCTATAATATTCGATGTAATTATTTTAATTAATATAATAATTCTTTTATATTTGTTGTAAGTTGTAACATATACCGTTAATTGTTACTATTGTCCGTGTAAAATTGCCAGGTAGAGTTGAAAAACACCCAAGTTGGGTGACACTCCGCCTTTTCATCCATGTTCATTATTTATTTTTTTTTTTTAAGCTTTATATACTTATGTAATATTATATTTGGATGAATAAAGACGCTTATTATTATTATTATTATTATTATTATTATTATTATTATTATATGTCGTTGGCAACACATGCACATATACCTATATATATTTGATATTGCATTTTGTACCAGAGCACAAGACCAATAAGAAAAATTTAGATGTTTATTGTCCCAACACGTGCAATTTATTGAATAACAAACAATTTAATCCTAATATTTGATTCCCCTTTAAAATGGCCACTATTGAAGTCCACGACATTCTATTTAGTTTCAAATCTTTTGCATATGGTTTTGACAACATAAATGCTAAAATGTTACAGATGTGTTCACCTAAATATGTTAGACAAACATTTAACACATATATTGAATTGCTGCCTAGAGATTGGATATTTTCCAGAATGTTGGAGAATTTCGTTGGTAAAGCCTTTTCCCAAAGTCAATAATCCTTCTAGTTATACCGATCTTCGCCCAATTAGCTTAATACCAACTTTATCAAAACTTTTAGAAAAAATAGTGTACAATCAATAGTTTCCTATGTCACTTCTAATAATATGTATACTCTGTCCACTACAATCTGGCTTTAGGAAGGGGTACAGTACTACGACAGTATTATCGGACGTTGTGGACGATATTCTTAGGTCACTTGACAGAGGTGATGCAATGGCTTTGGTCTTACTTGATTTTTCCAAGGCCTTTGATACCCTTGATCATTCTCTTCTTTGTACAAAACTTAAGTATTATGGACTTGATGAACTTTCTGTTAATTTTTTTAGGTCTTATCTAAGTAATCGTCACCAGATAGTAGTTTTAGACACTGAATGCTCACAGTTTGGTCATATAACCTCAGGTCTCCCTCAAGGCTCCGTGCTTGGTCCACTACTTTACCTCCATATACTTCAGACATTTTTAAAATTGTTACATATACCAGTATTATGGCTTACGCCGATGATACTCAGTTATCATTATCATTCGATGTCAATAATATTAAATCAGCTTGCAAATTAATTAACTCAGACCTAAAATCTATTTCAGAATACTCTACACAAAACAATTTAAAACTAAATATAAATAAATGTAACGTTATCTGTTTCTGTCCAAAAAGAACTCGGGTGAATATTAATACGGAATTAAGTATAAGAATTAATGATGTACCCATAAGTGTAGTAAATGTTGCAAGAAATCTTGGCCTTTTTCTCGATTCTAATTTGCGCTTTCGTGAACATGTCACTCACTTAGTTAGAAAATGCTACGCTGCGTTAAAATTACTTTATTCTAATATTAATATAATTAATTTTAAATTAATAAAAAAATTAGTTGAAACTCTCGTATTATCCATTATAAAGTATTGTAGTATAGTTTACTATCCTTGCCTAGACAGAATTACGCAATATCGTGTTCAAAAAATTCAAAACACCTGTTGTAGGTTTATATTTGGCTTAAAAAAATTTGACAGAGTGTCTGCAAAAATTAACGAGTTGGGCTGGCTCAACATAAATAATATGTATAAACAACACATCGGCATTTTTGTACACAATTTAATCCGTACGTCCTCTCCACCATATCTACGTGAAAAATTAATCCACCGTAATGAAATTCATGATCTTAATATAAGACATCCCAATACACTATCTCTTCCTAGCTTTCGTTCAGCCATGTTCACTAGATCTTTCACCTACAATGCCTGTTCTGTTTATAATTTACTTGAAGATGAAAAAAAAAAAATACTCAGTGAATGTCTTTCGAAAAAAGGTCAAATCATTTTTTATTGCTACACAGTAGTTGACGCCTATCATTAATTTTTACTGCACTGTCCAATTTAGATCATCCTAAGCCTGAACTCTAGTTAGTTACCATTGTTTCTACTATGCTTCTTATATGATGTTTTAGTACATTTATATATTATATTTTAGATGTAGGTATATTATTTTGTTTCTTTTGTCTTCTTTGTATAATTTATGTATAATTATGGAGTTAAATATTATTGTACTACTTTATGTGCAATACTTTTGAAATAAAGACTTTTTATTATTATTATTATTATTATTATTTAGATAACATTATATGTCAAAATTAAATTATATATATAAAGAATAATAAAGAGGTGCAACCAAGCACATTTTAAGATTTTAATACTGTATTTTTTTGTCAAAAAAAAAATACAATACTAAAATATCAACACTTGCACGATTTATTTTTTCCCATTACTCAATGATTATATTTAATTGCAACTTTGTACAAAATCTACTGTATCTCACTACACTGGCGATTAATTATTTCATAAGTTTTGTTGTTGAATGGTGTGCCCTCACTAAGTCGGCGCCTATAATTGCTTGTGACTAATTTCCTTCTAAGTATGTAAAATATCTATATATTATTCTCAGAGATATTACGTATTTTTAAACGACTAAATATCAAATCTTATCTTTGATTAAATTTGATAATTATTTTCATATCCATCAGTACACATGATATAATAACGTACTATCTGTACATACATTATAACGTGCGTATCTACATAAAATAATTATGCTTCTGGTGTATTTATTATTTACATTGGTAAAAACGAAACTCTTATAAGTAATATGATTTGAATTAATTTATTTTAGGATATGTTGAACATGTCAATGTTTATCTCAGTTTTCGGTAGACAAATTATATTTCTAGGAGGATCACATTTGTTCTTGAGTTTAATAGGATCGTGCAATGCATTAATCAGTTTGCTGTGGAAACCAGTTGCCGTAAGTTTTAATTTATCATGATTATTTATGTTTATATTTTATGTTAATTAAGAAACTTAGGTAATATGTACATTATGTGGGTTACCTACCTAAGTTTACACAATGGATATAAATCGTTAAATTCTGAACTTTCAAATTATAATTCTGTTTTTTAACAATTATTATTGATATTTTTATCTAAATATGACGAAACATGTCACAAAACATTGTGTAAGTAAAGATTATAGTTGGGAAATTACGTGATTTTAATAATAAATTATACATACAAATGGTGTTTTAACTTTAAATAGCCATATAAGTACATGGAAAACTTGATTTTTGGACTGCGTGTCCAGATTTTTTATCAGTTTATAGTTTTTAAAACCAAAATCTTTAACTGCCAATGGAAAGTGATTTTATTGAAAAAAAAGTACTTATAACCCAACTGTTTTGTAGTTATATACGTAACACGTGTGTGACATATACAGTAAAGACCGAGAAGGTTCGAACATGGGTATTAGTTTGCGCGATTTACTTGTGCCCGTTGTAGGCAAGCGGACACTGGGAATCGTGGATCTCCGCGCTGTAGCCGATGGCTCTCGCGTCTACTGTTACTTGTTTGGATTCTTTTATAATAATTTTTATTACACCTGCAACCTGCAACACTCGAGGTGCAGCGACAATTTTATGGAAATGGAAATATTTAAATGTTTTGAGATTTTTTTAAAATTACAATAGTTAATCCTATCTAGGATGAATTATTGAAGTTAGAAAAATTTCGAAACGTAAATCAAGTTTCTTTCAGACATGAGTTCTACATCCCAACACGGTTAAGGCTTAAACACAATGAAAAAAATAAGAGATAAGAAATAAGAAATAAAAAATATGGAATAGAATTAACAAATAATGATATCCAAAAAGCAAGGAACAATTTGAAGTTGAATTTTAAATCGAATAAGAACTAACATATTTATTATCGCCCAGAGTATTGTGTATTTAAAACTTGGAATAATTATTTATCTTATTTCTTATTCCATTTTCTTATCTCTTATATTTTTCATTGTGTTTAAGCCTTTAAATGAGATACTAACAACAGTCTGCTGACTGCTGAGCGAGCAGTGAGAGGCCACAGCGCACTGCCGCGCCCTTCTAATGTACAAATTTCGAACTGAGGCAAGTTGTCGGCCACTCGTATATTCGTCCCAATCCCTGTCGTGTTCGAAGCATCCTGGACTTATCTGTATAACTATTACCTGTACAGGGTTATTCATTATAAATTACCCACCCCTTATCAGCGTTATTATTGCCTATAAAAAAAAAAGTTTTAAATAAAAGTTTTGTGGTTATGACTGAATTTTGTTAAAATGCCATCAAAAGTACAGTGGCATGCAGATTTCAGGGGATACAAAAAAATAATACATTTTTTTAAATAGGATACCTTGTATATTATTACATTTTTGGAATGATCCTTTTTTCCTGATTTCAAAAATATACCATATGTTACCCCTACCATATACCGTTTTTGAGTTATTAAATGTCGAATATCTTAGTTAAACTAGTTACTGTAAATATGGAAAAGATGACCACCACCGGCCATGATCTCCCCTCTACTTCGAATATGTACGATCGTCGTGTCTCGATGTAGCTGTGAGCTGTGAAAGCACGGTATGTCCCTTGCCATCCTCTGATAACAAGTGGGCCGGTTTTAACCTATCGATGGTGACTCGCACATCCTTTCCATTGATGCGTACATGTAGCGAGTTTAACAGTTGACGGCGTAGTGGTTCGGGCACGTGCAGTCTAGCTGATTTCTCGCTACATTCATAAAACAAATCGCAGTTGAAATCTGGCACGTGCATTTTTCGTAACTTTAACGAGCTATCTTTATCGCGGAGAATAGTCTGTAGTTCGGGGTCGTTCTCTTCTTCCACTGCTAGCGTCCGGTAGTCCACGTCCTGCGTAATGGCCTCCACTCGCGACAACGCGTCCGCCACAGTGTTATTCACTCCCGCGACTGAATATAAAATACAAAAAAGAGAAATAAGTCGACGCATGAGTTCCACAGGGTTCTAAAAGTACTTTTTAGTTAATTTTTCAGGAAATCAATTTTAAGTATTTAATTGAATATTATGGACTAGTTTGATTTATAAATGACGATTTTCAAGCGGAACGGTCTAACACCAAAGATAACATTAACAGTGACTTTTGTTTCTCATCAGTCGATGACAGTTATATTGTCCCCATTATCACGCATATTGTTAATTATTGTCTGGAAAACAGTGTCTTTCCAAATCAATGGAAAATAGGTATGGTAAAACCAATTCCTAAATGTAATATAGTAACTGAGTATATAGATCTAAGGCCAGTTTGCATTTTGCCGGTACTATCAAAAATACTTGAAAAAATCATAGAAAGTCTGCTTAGAGAACATATAAACGATAAACAAATAATTCCATTATGCCAATCAGGTTTTAGGCCACACCATGGCTGCCTCACTGCTTTGCTGAATATTAGTGATGACATTATAACATCTACTGATAATGGCCAGATTACAGCCCTTATTCTTCTTGATTTCAGTAAGGCATTCGACACTTTAGATCACGATATCTTAATTGCAGTATTAAATTTCATAGGCCTTACTGAGGAGCAATCAGCTTATTAAATAATTACTTAACAGGGAGAAGACAAAGGGTTGTAATAAATAATGAGTCGTCTAATATACTTGAAGTATCATCTGGTGTACCGCAAGGCTCAATACTTGGGCCTCTGTTGTATACTGTATATACTTGCCACTTTTTTCTTATATTACTTATTGTGGATACCACTTCTACGCAGATGATACTCAGCTATATTATTCTTTTGACGCCAGTGATGTTCAGCAAGCTAGTGATAATATAAATTTCGATCTGTTGAGCATAACTCAAGCTGCTGCTGAACATTCTTTAACAATAAGTTCAACTAAATCAGCATTAACTGTATTTAGTAAAAAAACTGTTTTAGGAGAGGTAAGAAATAGTACTAATGTAAGAGTAGGGGATAATTTATTGACAAGTGAACGAAGTAAAAAATCTGGGAGTAATTATGGATTCGGATATAAAATTTAAAAAACAAATAAGCAAAATGATCCGAACGGCATATTATAATTTAAAAATACTATATATCAGCAAGGATATGCTTACCAGGAAATTAAGGGCATCTTTATGTGAATCGCTGGTTTTGTCACAATTTAATTATTGTGACGTACTATATGGTTTTTGCATTGATAAACAGGATTGCTACAGAATGCAAAAAGTTCAAAATTCTTGCGTTAGATTTATATACGGTATAAAAAAACAAGATCATGTTAGCTACAAACTTAAATAATTAAACTGGCTTAATATGTTGGATAGAAGAAAGTATCATTCTTTGTGTTTTTTCATAGGCTGATATTGTTGAAATCACCACAATATTTATACAGCAAGATCAGATTTCGCACTGACATACATAATATCAACATTAGAAAAAAAATGTATGCTTTCCATGCCCCATCACAAAGCAGTCTTATATCAACGGTCCTTTTCCTATAATATAGTAAAGTTATATAATCAGATCGATAAAGATATTAAACTTATGCCAATGTCAAATTTAAAAAAAAGTTAAGCAACTATTTTAAAAGATTTTTCTTTCTTCAGTATGTTGTTTTTTAAATTATTACTATTGGTGGTGGTGGTATTTAACTATATAGGGCGTAACAGAAAATATATTATATTTACTTACTTTGTATTTGTCAAGTGTAACATTTCATTCTCAAATGCCCTAATTGAAGGATGTATGGAAGATCTTTGGCTGCTATTGGCTAAGCTTTTAGCAGTACATTGAATGCATTCCTTTTCATTCCATGTATTGATATATCATTTTTATTTATGTTCAATTTGTTTTAAATTGGAGTGAATAAAGGTATTATTATTATTATTATTATGTGGCGTATATCTGTAGAGAATTGTCCTATAAAGTCAAGGTATCTAAACTGCCGCGTAGAATATTTTTCGGGATTTTGTCGGAAAGCAAAGGTTAATGGTTAATGGTTAATTGGTAAATCGCAAACTCATGACCTTCTAGCGCGTAACAAAAACGTATCACTGCCGCGTATATCGCGAAAAGCTCGCGGTCGTATGCGCTATATTTTCGTTCGGCAGTTGAAGTGATTTCGTGAAGAAAGCTAGTGGTTGCCATATCCCGTTGGT
The DNA here is from genome assembly GCA_963680705.1 of Rhagium mordax. Taxonomy (NCBI): domain Eukaryota; kingdom Metazoa; phylum Arthropoda; class Insecta; order Coleoptera; family Cerambycidae; genus Rhagium; species Rhagium mordax. The sequence continues at coordinate 25,273,709 of OY796659.1, read as the reverse complement.
TTGCTGCTGCAGAGTGGCACCGATAGCGTAGTCCGATGCGTCGACTGTCACGAAAAGTGTGGCTCCTAGATCCGGATGTGCTAACATAGTGGCTTCTGCGAGTCCATTTTTCATGTTCGTAAAAGCGTTTTCTGTAGCTTCCATCCATTCTACCGATGCGTTGTTTCTTACCTTCGGTCCTCTTAGTAATTCGTTGAGGAGTTGTTGGCATGAAACGTCGATAAAAGTTTACCATCCCCAAGAATCTTCGAAGCTGTCGTACTGACGAGGATCTGGGAAAATCGTTAATCGCTTGTACTCGATCAACTAACGGTCTCGTGCCGTGGAGGTCAACACAATATTCCAGGAACTTGACTTCCTGGGCACCAAACGTACATTTTGTCGAATTTATTACGAGTCAGTATTCATTAAAACGTTCAAACAGTATTTTTAAATGTTGGCGGTGTTCTGTCTCATCTCGCGATGCCACTAAGACGTCGTCGATATAGGCATAACAAAAGTCCAGTCCTCGTAACACGTGGTCGATGAAGCGCTGAAACGTTTGCGCGGCGTTACGCAAACCAAACGGCATTCGTGGGAATTCGAACAATCCAAACGGTGTCGTGATTGCAATTTTCTCTATATCTTCAGGTGCCACTGGAATCTGATGATACGCTCTTACCAAGTCGATCGTGAAAAAAATCGTCGTGCCATGACAAGCCTGCGCGAAATCTTCGATGTGCGGGACAGGGTAACGGTCGGGCACTGTCCTCGCGTTGAGGGCTCGGTAATCGCCGCAGGCCCTCCACTCACTGCTTTTTTTTTTCACTAAATGTAGAGCTGATGCCCATGGGCTCTTCGACTGACGGATGATACCCTGTTGCAACATGAGTTCGAATTCTGTCTTCGCAGCCTTTAATCAATCGGGGGCTAGGCGTCGCGGGCGACAAAACACTGACGGTCCAGGAGTCGTAGTTATGTGGTGCACGACGTCGTGTTTAATGTCCGCACAACTATTTCGTGGAGGTCGGGTGACGTCAGAATACTCACTAAGCGATGATATTCTGAATCCACTAGCACAGTTTTTATCGATGCGATTTTCCCGTTATCCGACATTATAAAATTCCACTTAATACTACGTCTAAGCATTGAGTAAAAAATAATAAAGAGGTGCAACTGTCAAGGTTTCGAGATTTTAGTATTGTATTTCTTTGCCAATAATTCCATGACTGTCTTCAATTTTTAGTGATACGGGAAGGTATTTGTAATGTGGCTGTATAGCCCTTAAAATTGAAGACAATCATGAAGCTATTGGTAATAAAATACAACACCAAAATCTCGAAACCTTGACAGTTGCGCCTCTTTATAATTTTTACTCAATGGTCTAAGTTTAAAATCAAGATCTAGAATCACTGTACCATATGACATGTATCGATGGGAGCTCCGTTAGCGGCGTATAACGTATAATCGCACTTTTGTGTTCATCCTCTCACTTGAGAGCGGGGATACACGCATAAATCGGCACCAGTGTCCACGAGAAATTGAATCTTCGTATTTTCGTCAGTGACAAAAATTCGACGAGCCGCGGGCCTGTCGTTGATTTCTTCTATCAACGACGGTTCTATCCGTTTCCCTGTTGGAAATTGCAAGGTGCGCGACACTTTGTAGCATTGGCTCCGAATTTCCGGTGGTACCAACATTTGTCGTCGTGTCCGTTTCCAGCACTTCGCATTCGGGTGTTACTACGTCCGCGAGACTTACTACGTTGTCGTGGCCGCGTATGTCGTTGGTCGTTGCCCCAGGTAATATCGCGAATCATGAGTTTTAATTGTCCTATTTCCTCGCGCAATGCTCCTATTTCACTGTTCGCGGGTGCCGCAACTTGTGCCGATGTTTGTATCTGCGGCGTGGATTCACCACCTCCAGACACTTCTCTAATTTGACTTCTTCCCGGGATGATCTCATGTATGCGGTCGGCTAACTCTGACAGATTCGCAAGGGCTTGCTCAACAGATGGCACTAACACTCGCTGTGTCGACGTTGGTAAACGATTCATCCATAAGGTTTTTATAAAATCGTCCGGCACATTTGTACCTGCCAACTGGCGCAGATTAGATGTCGCAGAAACTGGGAAGGTTTTCGGTCTCCCAATTCTTCGCTCTCTAGCAGTTTTCTTACTCTCTGAATGCTGGAGTCTGATAGCTGCTTAATTAATTCGGTTTTAAGCTTCTCATACTTGCCATCGTTTGGTGGGTTGCTAATGATATCTTCCACTAAGTTCATCTGTCGGCTGTTCAGACTTGCTATGACGTAACTAGATTTCGTAGCGTCCTGTGTAATTCCAGCGATTTGGAACTGGGCCTCTAGCTGTAGAAACCACTGGACTACTTTGTCGGTCCAAAACGGTGGGACGCGGATGCCAACGCGGTGTATTTCGGCACCGCACATTTCCGTTTTGTTACCCTCAACCGGAGTCGTATTTCCTTTCGTTGGTCATTGTACTTACAGTAGTTTTTTAAACGATGTCACTTCACTATCACACGAAGAATGTTTTTATAGTCTTTCGTTGCTTATCACGTCGGGGTCACCAATTGTGGAAGTATCTATGTTCGTGTAAAAAGACTGAGCAACGAATTAATATAATTTATTAAACGATACCACTATAACTACTACACACAAAAGACACAGATATTTAGGAAATCATCCGATCGGGTTGAACTGTTGTTTCGAACTGATCTAGTCTTCTCTTCTCCCATCTACCTAACCTCTAATCTACCTGTGACCATCGCCTCCTCTCGGTATTTTCGTAATTTAGGGGGATACTCATTCTTGGGAAATACCACCCTTAGCCGGTGGTCAGACCTACCTAGATAGCTATGGTAAATTCGATTCAGAGAAATTGCCGTTCGGCGGAAGACCCTAATAAACTTTATGGTGTCTTACTTAAATGTAAATTAAATTTAAACATATTACAAACAGCTTTACTAAAATTTAATTACGATCCGCTACAAATGTTTTTCTGAAAAGGCTTCCTAACCGAGCTACAGAGTTTTTTTTAAATGTTTGTAGTTTTTATAAGTTTTTCAAATAACTAGATAAGATACTATATTTAAAATTGGTACACTCGAATGTCTTAATCAGATGAGTCTAAGTTGACTGGCTCAATCCAGTGGCGTAAAACCGTTTAGGGTACTCACTTACATAAAAAAAAAACGTACTGCCACAAGACATTTTGAACGCTATCTATAAAATTAATGATTTCTTTTTCAATTTTTTAAAAATATTTTTACTATGGACTAGTTAATTGCGTTATTTTATAATAAATAAAAATGTAGGTAACAAAGTACTTAGCGAACAAAAGCTCCGACCTGCATTGAATTGCGCCTACAAATTCAAATTGGTAGCCAAGTTTATTATTTGTCTTTTCTTTACCAAACACAGACCGGTTTCGAACTTATTATGTTCTCGTCAGTGTGCCATAGGTAATCGAAAGGACAAATAATAAAGGCAAACCATACTAGTCTTTATGACAGACAGCAAATTATAAATGATGGGGGATAAGTGTATCCCTCTGGTGGTCAGTTGCTACTACTTGTCAAGAAAAGACAAATAATAAACTTGGCTACCAATTTGAATTTGTAGGCGTAATTCAATGCAGGTATGAGCTTTTGTTCGCTGAGTACTTTGTTACCTACATTTTTATTTATTATAATTTAGTCCACTTGGGCTAGAGATCGCCTGCTCTAAAAGGTACTTTAGTAGAGTCGCTATTTGTCACAGAGACATTGTATGCCTTTACCAACCAATGCAAAATCAAAATACAGGAGGGATTAAGTACAATGTTCTCACATCTTATAAATCAGAACAATGATTTTAAGCATGCTATCCACAGTAATAAACAAATTCAGTAATGGAAATGAAACAATATGCATTGCTGAATGGAACGCCAATGGCCTAGCTACAATAAAGTGGAAATAATAAATTTTATTCAACAAAACAAAATTGATATACTACTTATATCGGAAACTCACTTCACCGATATAACACTCTATATACTCGTACTCCACCCACCACCCTGATGGAACAGCACATGGAGGTGCTGCTGTAATTATTCGTAACACCATACCACACCATGAGGAAACAAAATACCAGACAGATAAAATACAAACAGCAGTAATCCATATCAATGCTCAACCATGGTCTTTTGATATTGCTGCAATGTACAGCCCACCAAGACATGGGATTGTCACAGAAGAATATGAAGACGTCTTCACACAATTAACAGGCAAATTCATCATTGGAAGGGACTGGAACGCCAAATATACAGAATGGGGGTTTAGACTATGTACGACAAAAGGACGAAATTTAAGACCAACCATTACGAACTTGAACTGCTCTTATCTATTTACAGGTCAACCCACCTATTGGCCATCAGACCCAAATGAGGCTCCAGACCTCTCAAACTTCTTTGTCCTTCGAGGTATTGCTCCAAATTATATTACAGTACAAGCATCCTGGGACCTCTTACCGATCATACACCCATAATCATCACACTTAGCACTCATATAATAAATCGTTCAAATACTCTAAGCTTATCATCATCAAAAACTAATTGGTATGCATTCAGAACCTATACAGATGAAAATCTGAATCTAAATATTAGATTAAAACATAGACATAGACAAATTCTTACAGGCAGCGGCACAAAGAGCTACGCCCCAAAAAAATAATGAAAAGGAACCCGAAAACAATATACCTGTACACATCAATAGCTATTTGTACAATTAGGGAGGAAAGTGTATCATTTCCTCCCGCGGATGAAAGTTGGTGCCTGAGCGAAGCGAGGGCAGCAATCATCCAAGGGAGGAAATGATACTTTACTCCAGAGTTGAACATATGATTTTTTTGACACCTTCACATACTCGTTCACACATATTATTTATGATAAAGCTTCATAAAACTATAGAGCTTACTGGAGTTGAATTAAAATTTAATAAAAACATTGTAAAGATCTTAACAATATATAGATCGCCTCAAGGTAATATTAATGAATTTTTGTCAACCTTAGATAGAGTTTTGAATTCAACAGTAAATAAATGTGACGTCATACTTTGTGGTGATCTAAACATTGACTATCTTTCTAATTCTTCAAATAAAAATGAGTTGAGGGACTTATTGCAAACATACAATATAAATATGTTAATAAATGAACCAACAAGAATATCACTAAACACGAAAACCTGCATTGATTATATCTGCACAAATTGCAATAATTCTCATAAGGAAACATGTAACATTTTGAATGATGGTTTGTCTGATCACACTTCTCAAATACTAGAATGTGAATATGCAATTAAGGCTTCTGATGAGCAATCTTATCGCTATGTCAGGTCATATAGTGAAAACAATTATAAAGATTACTATTACCAATTAGAAAATGAAAACTGGAATGAAGTTTTTAATGCAGTGACAGTAGATGAGGGTTTTAATAGCTTTATGAATATTTTAATGTATCACCATAATACAAACTTTCCTTTAAAAAGAACAAATTGTAAAATTGCAAATAATGCATGGGTAACTCCGGGAGTAAAAATATCATCACAAAAATTGAAGCTATTGCATCAAATTAAATTGGCAACAAATGATCCAAATGATATTGATTATTATAAGAAATATAAAAAAATTTATAATAAAGTTATTAGTAATGCTAAAAAATATTTTTTTGATACTTTTTATAATGAAGCTAGCAATAAATCAAAAGCAGTTTGGTCAATAATTAATAATAACTTAGGTAACAAAGGAATAAAAAATGAAATTAGTGAATTGTCAATTGATAACAAGAGTATAACCGATTCGTTTATTATTGCACAACAGTTAAATACTCATTTTATAGATTTACCTGCTAAATTAAATTATGAGTTAGGAGATACTCCTGATATAAATTATGATGCAATTCCAGCTTATCCTACAATGTTTCTTAAGCCAGTCACGGAAAATGAAATTTTTAATATTATAAATGAACTAAAAAATACTTATTCAGCTGGAGTAGACAATTTAAGTCCTAATTTAATAATAAAATCTGTCCAATTCTTAGTAGCTCCTCTAACGTATTTAATTAATCTATCTCTGTCCAAAGGAATGTTTCCATCTATACTGAAAATAGCAAAAGTTCTACCGCTTTATAAAAAAGGTGATAACACTCTACCAGATAATTATAGACCTGTGGCACTTCTTTCTACTATTTCTAAAATATTAGAACGTGTTATTTTTAACAGAATTTTGAATTTTACAGACAAATATAATATATTATCAAAAGCACAACATGGTTTTCGTAACAAACATTCGACCCAAACCGCAAAAATGAAATTTTTAGAGAAATTATATGAAAATATCAATGAAAACAAGAAATGTGCCGGTCTCTTTATGGATTTAAGTAAAGCCTTTGATCTAATTAATCATAAAATTCTTGTGCAGAAATTAGAAAAATATGGTATAAGAGGTAAAGTAAGAGATCTGTTAACATCTTACCTCACAAATAGATACCAAATTGTAGAAGTTGATGGAATTAAATCAGAAAAATTAAAAATTGATTTTGGTGTACCTCAAGGGTCTGTACTTGGACCTTTACTTTTTCTATTTTATGTGAACGACTTGCCTAATTTTTTTGATGAATTTTTAATTATGTTTGCGGATGATAATTCCTATTTGTGCTGTGGTAAATCTATGGAAAATACTCTATCAAGCTTACAAGATAATGTTGGTAAATTTTCTGACTATTTTAAAACAAATAGATTATTTTTAAACGTTTCAAAAACTGTGTTTGTTGTATTCTCACCTAGAAATTCCGTTTATGATAAAAGTCACTTAATTAAAATAAATGGTAAAACGATAAATCAAGTAAATGTCACAAAATTTTTAGGACTCAATATTGACAATGCATTAAGTTGGGGTTCTCATTTAGATACGATGGCAAAAAGACTCTCTTCTACCTGTTACGCATTGTTCAGACTATCTAAATTAGCCAGCAGGAATACTCTGCTATCTTACTATTACGCTCATTTTGTGTCAAGGGTTTCGTACGGGATTATTTTTTGGGGTTCGTCTCATAATTCTGAAAGGCTGTTCAAACTCCAGAAGAAAGCAATTCGATACATTTCAGGGGCATCAAAATGTGAAACATGTAAAATGTCCTTTAAAAATTTACAAATATTAACTTTACCTTGTATATATATATTAGAGATATTAATTTATATAAAAAATAATTTAAACCTCTTTTTACCGAACAATTATAATCACAACTACAACACTAGAGAAGGTTACAATTTAATGATTCCTTTGCACAGCCTGTCAAAATATGAAGAAAGCCCTAAATATATGAGTATAATATTATATAATAAACTGCCAAATCGATTTAAATCTATTACAAACTTGAATACGTTTAAGAGAGATGTGAAAAGCTATCTAATTCAAAACTGTTTCTACTCAATTGAAGAATTTTTAAAAAGTTGAAATTTATTCGATATCTGTTTATATTTTATTCATGTTTTAATTATATATATATTTGTGTTTTTATTTATACATACATGTGTTTTATAACTTTACTATATACATATTTGTCTTTTTATTTACACATAAGTACTTGTATTTTAAAGAAATTAGTGTCCCCCTTTTGTGATTAGTCCTATACCGATGTAATGATTGGTCTTTTGGATAATAAAGTATTATTATTATTATTATTATTATTATTATTATTATTATTATTATTATTTATTTCTTATATTTTGATGAAATCAAAAATATTTAAATATAAAAACCATGAGCAGGCTAGTAAATGTTTCCAGTTTCTATGGTAGCGAGTAATAGTCAAACAAAAAATTGTTTACTGCACAATTATTATTGCAACGCGAGTTAGTGCATTACGAAAAAGAAAATGAGTTCGGATAGTGACTGTGAAATTCCTGAAGCTATTGTAGAAGAAGCAAGAATTGCCACACTAAATCTTCTTCCAGCAAAATCGAGATTAAAATATGAAAACGAATATAATACGTTCAAAAAATGGATGACAACGTCAAAATAATAAATGATGATGTCATTTTGGCTTATTTTTCATTTGCCAGTAAAAAATACAAATCGTCGACCCTTTGGGCAAAGTATTCGATGTTAAGAACTACGCTTCTCTTAAGAGAAGATATCGAGATAAAAAAACAGAAACTGATAAATTTTTTGAAAAGGCAAGCTGCTGGATATCAGCCGAAGAAAGCAAAAACTTTCAGTAGGGAAGATATAAATAAATTTATTTCAGAAGCCCCTGACGAAATATATTTGTTCATGAAGGTAAACTTAATTGTTCTATGACTTATTAGTAGTTTTTCTCACACATCCTGTTTTATTTAAGGTTGCTGTAGTTATATCAATTTGTGGGGCTTGACGGTGTGACGAATTAACCTATTTACGTCTCGAAGATATTCAAGATAAAAACGACATTTTAGTTATTACGATTCCAGACACAAAAACGCACATTGCACGTACTTTTATTGTAACTAATGATAAGATTAATGGAAATAACGTTATTGACATATATAGGAAGTATTTTGCATTAAGATCTGCAAAAACAACACATTCCAGATTTTTTGTAAATTATATTAAAGGAAAGTGCACAGTGGAAGCAGTTGGAAAAAATACATTTTCCCAAATACCCCGTAAAGTTGCCGAGTATCTTAAATTGCCGGAACCTTCTAGTTATACTGGACACAGTTTCAGAAGAACATCCGCATCGCTTCTGGTAGAAGCTGGAGGGGATATTATAAGTTTGAAGAGGCATGGGGGATGGAGGTCCTCAGCAGTTGCTGAAGGATATTTAGAAGATTCTATCTCAAAAAAGTGTAAAGTGGCTCAACAAATTATTACTGGAGGTAAAAAATCACAGTCAGTATCAACTTGCGAAAATATAAATAAAGACAAGCAAATTATTATTGAGGGTTATGAATCACTATCAACAATAACGAGCGAAAATCAGGACATTGATATTAACACAACAACATTAAGCTGTTCATTAATTGTACCATTAATGTTCATAATGATAAATAAAAATTGATTTTTTTTTATTTGGTTTCATGTTAATATTGGCTCCCGTCTCTAATAGCAACGGGAGTAAATGTATATTGTCTCCCGTTGCTATTGGAAACCGACTAAAGGAAGACAAACGTCTATTTTCGCTAATAGAAAATACACTGACAAACAACAGAAAATGTCACTTTCGGAAGCAGGTGTCAAAAAAATCCTTTGCATATGGCAAAGAAGTGGAAACCCCATAGACAAAAATGAATACGATAGATTAACAGGACAATTAAAAGCAGTTCTACAAAAAACCAGAAACGCCACATTTGAATCAAACATTAACAATCTATCAAAAGATGACCACAGAATTTGGAAGGTAACTAATAGTACATTACCTACCGAGCTGGGAAGTACTTCATTATTAGTCCAACCGGGTATTTGGAAAAAAGGGCAATGTCTTGCAAATTGTGATAAATGCATGAAATTTGGTACAGGTGCTTTTTAGGCAATTATAAGCGATTTGACCCGCATGACCCATATTTCGAACCCGTAGGAGCAAGATGGCGGCGGTTTTCAAAATGGCGACTATCCAAAACAAAAAACGGTTAATAATGTGTCGATTTTGACAATGTGGGGGTCGCTTTCAAGTAATTCTAGGATGAATCAAACTATAGAATGCATATTTTTTTTTCCAAAACCATTTTGCTTAAAAAAATGCATTTTTTTTAACATTGCTTCGTAAATTTAAAAATTAACGGTTCTTGATAGTATTCTACTTATTTTAAAAAGATCAATGGAAATTTAAATATTGGTCTTGTAACCTATGTTCAGAATGTCCCAGCTCTCAACTGGGTCAACAGGGTATACATAATAAAACCTATTTCATTCAACATACACATATTTATTGTTATAAAATTTTAATTTTTGTTATTACAGGATGCTGAACATTTACACTGTAAAGTACAAGGCAGATCAGCACGCTTACACGAACATCGCATTGTATCGCAACCTGATTTGCAACCACACTTCTCAAGTTCTCTACACGCGTTCCATATATGTGGCAAGGAAGACCACAATGGTTCCCAAATGCCATTCGATTTTATCCAGCCCCAATCATTAAGTACTGGTAACGTCATATTCGACATATCAATTGCTCGGCCCCATATCTGCCCAGCCTGATACGCAGATCTTAAACAATGTTGTTTTAGAGCAGCTGAGGTTGAAGGAATAAGGTGAATGGGCGAATTTTCTGTGCAAAAGAGGTGTTTTCTAAGTTTATTAACTTCGACGTATTCTCCTTTTGAACCGTACATTTTTCCCGTGAATATTTTCAATGATTTTATAGTGTCCTCGGGTATGTTGCTTTACGGAGAAGATATGAAGGCAAACGTATCAATGGCCTCATCGGAAGAAACAAATGTCTTCCAAGCAGTCTTCTTGCCTTTTGTTGCGAAAAACGAAACACTATCGCAGCCTGTAAAAGCGTGAAAACCCCTAAGTGGCGCAAGAAAAAACGTTACATCGCAATACATCGTATTGCTGAAAAATTGGGCGAACCAAAAGGTGCGGCACTTAGAGGTTTTCACGCTTTTACAGGTTGCGATAGTCTTTCGTTTTTCGCAACAAAAGGCAAGAAGACTGCTTGGAAGATATTTATTTCTTCCGATGAGGCCATTGATACGTTTGCCTTCATATCTTCTCCGCAAAGCAACATACCCGAGGACATTATAAAATCATTGGAAATATTCACGGGAAAAATGTATGGTTCAAAAGGAGAATACGTCGAAGTTAATAAACTTAGAAAACACCTCTTTTGCACAGAAAATTCGCCCATTCACCTTATTCCTCCAACCTCAGCTGCTCTAAATTGTTTAAGATCTGCGTATCAGGCTGGGCAGATATGGGGCCGAGCAATTGATATGTCCAATATGACGTTACCAGTACTTAATGATTGGGACTGGATAAAATGGAATGGCATTTGTGAACCATTGTGGTCTTCTTTGCCACATATATGGAACGCGTGTAGAGAACTTGAGAAGTATGGTTGCAAATCAGGTTGCGATACAATGCGATGTTCGTGTAAGCGTACTAATCTGCTATGTACAGGGTTAGTTTTATTGTTTGTAGTTTATTTGTGGCGGATAGTTAATATTCATTGAACTTAATTCTGGGAATCACGCCAAATTCTAAAAAATAAATAGAAATAAGAAAATTGCTAAAATATGTCAAGATAAAAGTGTAGTATCAAAGACAAACCCCAACAGTTTGCCCCAGAAAACTACTGTATATAGTTCTAAATGAATATAAATACAATATTGTTATCTAAAATTCGTATCAGTGGTTTTCTAGTATTTTACACTAGAAAATATAATAACAAGGGTTAGTTTTATTAATGTAAACCCCCCATTATTATTTTTATTTTTGCCCGATTCGAAAAATAAAAAAACTGGCCTTACACGGTTTTTTACGTAGATTCCACTTCTGCTAACGGATTGGCAATAGCGTTTTAAATATACGGGGTACGCAAAAATGTTAGATTTTTTAAATGGAACACCCTGTATATTTTGACATAGGTATTTGAATTCCTCCAATCATTCTGATTACAAATATATACACATATTGTATAATCGCTTTACTGGTTTTTGAGTTATTTTCACTTTATTATGGATACGTTGAAACAAAAGCGTTATTTTATAAACTCATATAATAAATAAATAAATGGAATAAATCAAGAACAAAACAAAATATATGAATTATTAAAACAAATTACGTAACATTTTCAACATTAACTTCGATAAACAACGTTTAATAAAATTCGAACGGAGTCCAGACCTTAATCCAGTAGATTATTTTCTTTGGGGATCGCGCAAAGAAAAAATTTACAGTGAACCAGTGAAAAATTTTAAACAATAAAAAAATCAAATTGTAAAAAATATAACTTTGCTAAGATGCAGCACTTTTTCTTCGAAAAATTCTTTCGAATTTTATTAAACGTGGTTTGAAATGTATCGAAGTTAATGGTGGTTGGTTATGTTGAAAATGTAATATAACTTGTTTTAATAATTCATATATTTTGTTTTGTTTATGATTTATTCCATTTATTAATTTATTATATGATTTATAAAATAACGCTTTTGTTTCAACGTATCCATAATATAGTTAAAATAACTCAAAAACCAGTACAGCGATTATACAATATATGTATATAATTGTAATCAGAATGATTGGAGGAATTCAAATTTGCCAAAATATACAGGGTGTTACGTTTAAAAAAACTAAACTTTTTTGCGTACCCTGTATATTTAAAACGCTACTGTTAATCCGTTAGCAGGAGTAGAATCTACATAAAAAACCGTGTAAGGCCGGTTTTTAATTTTTCGAATCGGTCAAAAATAAAAATAATAATGGGGGGTTTACATTAATAAAACTAACCCTGTACTTTACAGTGTAAATGTTCAGCATCCTGTAATAACAAAAATTAAAATTTTATAACAATAAATATGTGTATGTTGAATGAAATAGGTTTTATTATGTATATCCTGTTGACCGAGTTGAGAGCTGGGACATTCTGAAAGAAGAGCGAGGCGGGGGGGGTTCCCCTTACTTGTTACATAGGTTACAAGACCAATATTTAAATTTCCATTGATCTTTTTAAAATAAGTAGAATACTATCAAGAACCGTTAATTTTTAAATTTACGAAGCAATGTTAAAAAAAATGCATTTTTTTAAGCAAAATAGTTTTGGATCAAAAAAATATGCATTCTATAGTTTGTTTCATCCTAGAATTACTTGAAAGCGACCCTCACATTGTCAAAATCGACACATTATTAACCGTTTTTTGTTTTGGATAGTCGCCATTTTGAATAGCGCCGCCATCTTGCTCCTACGGGTTCGAAATATGGGTCATGCGGGTCAAATCGCTTATAATTGTCCATGGTTGAGATAAAATATGGTTAGTTTTATCTCGGCTCGATTTTCGTACTGTACTGCGCAAGTAGAAAAACTTGTTGAGTGCCACTAAATAGCTATCTGTTTTCTGCAAAGTGGGAACTGTCAACTGTCAAATAACAAATTGTCAAATCTGCTACACAACATTTAAGAATGTTAAGTTTTGGTTATTTGAATTTATTAATTTAGTCTGGTGGTATCAGTTTTAATTGAAAAATGCTCAAAGGTCATGGAGGACTCCTTTAACCACGGCGAGAAATTGAAGAGGATCAAATCTTTGACAATATGGCAAAAGATGCTTGCCAGCTATGCTATTCAATTTGTCTCGTTTGGACAAGAACTTACTTAAATTCGTCTACGAGAAATCAACAGAAAAATACAAGATAACTCTAGAAAAACAAACAAGATCACAAAATTTACAGGATTCAAAAAATAGTTATGTTATGCTTTATTATGTAGTTATTATTATGTTTTTCCATGTCCTTTTTAATAGTAAGTAGATTTCAACTTTGTTGAATATCCCTCATTACTTTAAACTATATATTCTTTCATCGAATATTATGAACAATTATGTAAACATTATCTAACATTCTATATTCAATGAAAGAATAAATTATTTTCAATTAAAGTCTACAAATGTGAAATGTTACAACTTTTATTTATTAAAAATCATGATTATAATTTCAAAGTTTATTTCATATTATGTCAAATACATTCTAATTAAAAGTGCAGGTAAACATTCCGATAATAAGCATCGTTGATTTTCAATTTGTAGGTACTTAATTTCAAGATTAGATGTTATTTAGAAATAGCAAAATCTATCCAATTATTCTACTTTATATTTAAAATTCGCGCCAAGATTTCTACTTGATGACGTAGTCCTAGCGGTAGTCAAAATGTGCGCCGTGACATACCATGTTATATCTCTACCATGATAATTGTCTAAAAAGCATCTGTACCAAATTTCATGCTTTTATCACAATTTGCAAGACATTTGAAATACCCGGTTGGACTATACATATAGCCGAGGGTTGATATCTGACAGAGGCGCGTAGTGTCGAGGTCAGATATAAACGCAGGGCTGTAATGAAAACGACCAGCGAGGTATGTATACGTATACCTACTATTTTATTCACAATTAGTGTATGTATAGGGTGGCGCATAATGTAGTGACACATTTTGAAGTCTAATAACTTTGCCTCTGAAAAACCTATAGGTAAGTTTTTGGTGTTGTTCGATAGAAAAACTCAAAAAGTTTTTTTGTGTTGCAAAAAAATACAGGGCGAACCAAAGTATAAAATGATTTTAATCAAAATATGGAATTCAAGAAATTTAATAACAAGGGAAACTAACATAATAATAATAATAACTAGCCTAATTTTGAAAAATTGTGTCTAAAAGATGACCTTCTCTTCTTGAATATTCTTCTACTCTAGACACCATATTTCGCATAGCATTATGCAACATTAATGGAAAAATATTCCGGATTTCTGTTCAAATATTTTCTTTTAACGATATTTTGCGGATTATTGATGTAAACATTGGATTTTCAACAATAAAAGCGCGATGATTCACTTTTCGAAACCGGCAGTACGTTCTGTCTATTTGTACTGTCAATTTGACAATTATAACAATTAACTCTATGGTTACGCTTCAAAAAAATAGTAGTATACAGATTTTTTTACTTAAATTTTTATGCTTTGGTACACCCTGTATTTTTTTGCAACACAAAAAACTTTTTGAGGATTTCTATCGAACAACACAAAAACTTAAGTATAGGTGTTTCAGAGCCAAAGTCATTTTTTTATTTATTTTATTTTTATTTATTTTATTTATTTATTTAAATAGGAATCCTAATATACAATACTTATTAACTCATAGGTAAATGCATATGCATAACAAAAAACTAAGTATAAATATATATATATATATAAATATAGATAATACAGAATGAATATATATAAATACAAATAATATATTATAATATTAATATAATAATATAAATATAATATAAATATAAATACAAATGCCATATTTTATTAAACTCAATCTAATTGTTATTTTCTCTAATGTACTTTCTTAAAGATTGCTTGAAATTGTAAAGAGTTACACATTCCTTGATATGATCAGGTAGTCTATTATATTGCAATAGTCCTTTATGAAAAATTGAATTCATTGTTCGACTAAAATTAGTTCGTTGAACATATAAGTGATTATTATATCTTGTAGGATAATTATGAATTTCATGATGATATGTAATGTATACCCTGAAATACGTTGGTCCCAAATTATGCAAAATTTTAAAAATAAATAACATTGAAAAATAATATAATCTGTCTTTTACAGAATATCAATCTAAGACAGTTAACATGAGACGAATTGGTGTATATCTGTTACATTTAAGTATAATGCGCATTCCTCTGTTCTGTAGCTTTTGGAGCATTGATATACTGTTGTTATCTAATAGGTACAGCATACTTGCACAATAGTCGAAATGTGGTTGAATGATTGTTCTATATACTGTTAATATAGATTGAAAAGTTAAATTAGTAGAAATTCTGGATAAGAAAAACAGCTTTTTGCTAATTTTTTTTTGGACATATTGAAAATGTTGTTTTAGCGTTAAAGTATTATCTAACATAAACCCAAGATATTTAATTTCTTCAACTATTTCGATTTTTTCCCCATATATTTCAATATTAATAAGATTGGTGTCAATTTGTTTATATTTATGTTGCGTAGTAATTATCATAGCTTTTGATTTTTGTACATTAAACTTCAATTTATTGATATCTAGAAATATTGAGATATTTTCCAATGTTAAATTTATTTTCCTAATAGCCTCGTCTAAAGAATAATCACTAGCCGTAACTAGTGTGTCATCTGCAAAAAGGTTGATAAATTCACAATCATTTATAAAATTGATGTCATTTAAGTATAGGATAAATAAAATAGGGCCCAATACACTACCTTGCGGTACTCCAGAAGTAGCTCTAATTTTACTCGAAAATTGATTATTTATTTTAGTATTCTGAAATCTATTACTTAGATAATCTTTGAACCAGGTAAGTACCTTTCCCGCAAATCCATAATATTCTAATTTTTGCAACAAAATGGTAACATCAATTGTTTCAAAGGCTCTCTTGAAATCTAAAAATATGGCTACAGTGTATTTATTATTATCTGTCTGAAGTTTCCATTTGGACAAGGTAGCTTGCAGTGCTGTCTCACATGAATGTTTTGGTCGAAAACCTGATTGAAATTCCATTAATATGTTATTATTTATTAAATATTCATTAACTTGATCATACACCGCCAATTCAATGACCTTTTCTAAACAGGATAAGGTATTAATCGGTCTAAAATTTACTGCTTCATTAGTATTGATGACTTTAGGAATAGGAGTAATGGTACTAGTTTTTAATTCCAACGGTATCTTACCTGTTTCAAGTGACGTATTAATTAGGTTCAGTATTATATGACCAATTACTTGAGACATACTTTTAAGAACTTTGGAGTTGATAATAGCAGAGTTACATTTATTATCTAATTGATTAATTATATTTTGTAAGCTTTTCATATTTAATAATTTAAACTGAGACATTGTGCTAAGTACAGGAGGTAGATTATAGCTAGACCACCTTTCTGATTGACCAATAGAGGCTTTTATTTCTAAAATACTGTCTATGAAATATGCATTAAAGTTTTCAGCTTTCTCCTTATCATTTTCTACAATTATGTCATTGTCTAATTTCTTAAATATTATTCTATGAGGTATGTCCTGCTGCCTAGGTTGAATTAGATTTTTTAAGGTTCTCCACATTTTTTTAGGTTGATGAATGATGAACATTTGAATCTATCTTTGTTTCATAATATTGATTCTTTTTTATTTTAAGAGAGTTAACGACTTTATTGCGATAATTTTTATACCTTTCCCAGTTTATTGTTCTATTGTATTCATCTCTACTAGTCCTAAAAGATCGATATGCCTCATTTCTGTCATTTATGAATTTTACCACCTCCTGATTAGACGTCAAAATGTGTCACTACATAATCTTAGCATGCAATTTTTTAATTTAATGGAATAGATAGTGAATGAGTTAGGAAATTATTCAAAATAAGTAGATAGGCTGCAGTGACAAAAGTTGAGCGTAGCTAGGTAACGAGATATTCTTTCAAATAAATTAGGTTATTTTCACAAGTATTTATTATCAATAATTTCTGTTAATCGCTCAAAATTCTAAAGAAAATATGTTTGGTTCTAACCATTGTGACTTAGAGGGTGTACCTGTTAACGTACCCAGGAGAAGCTGTATAAGTAGTTTTAAGTAAAAGATCCCAATTAGACATAAGCACACAAGCTAAGGCTTGAATGGTGTATATGGAACATCTGTTCCATGTACACCATTTTTTTATCAAAATTATCTCGAATTTCACTTCAGTTCCTAAACACCAAAATTCCTTCTTTTTGCCTGGTATGCATGAATCCATGCATATCAGGATTTTTTATAAAATTTTAAAGACGATTTTCAGTACACTTTCCAAAATTCCCTTTATCTTTTTCGGCCCATATCTCATGTTTGAACGAACGCATCCAGGCACGATGCAGCATGTAGAGACGACCAAGGACATGCATTGTCCTCAGCCAGTACCGATTCCTCGAAGGACGGACTGCGCCACAACAATGATCATAGCGCAGATGATCATTGTCATAAGCCGGTCTAACGGATCACAGGAATACTCCACAAAGGCGCGAGAGTGAATCTACCGTAGATCGGTAGCTCTTGATCTGATCTATCATAGACTGATCCACCTTCGTGGTCGCACTGATCTACGGACCCATAGGAGTAGAGTGGTAATGGCGGAGCTGGGTCTCCCCCCACCCTTTCTTTTGTGGTGGGGGGTAACTAGGGTAATTAGAGTAATGTAGGTAATTAGACTGATGTAATTGCAATAGAGGTAATTAGAGTATTGCAGGTAATTAGCCTGATGTAGTTGCAATAGAGGTAAGTAGAGTAATTGCAGTAATTAGACTGATGTAATTGCAATAGAGGTAATTGGAGTGGTGCAATGCAATTGTAGTTGTAATTAGTGTATGTACCAATATGTGTATGAGTACTCCAAGTAGTGGTGGTGGGGTAGCTCAGCTAGACTGCTATAAAGAAGATGTAGTCGCAACACAAAATCATTTCTATCGTGTTCTATCGTGAACCATCTACAGCTAACAAATCAGCCTAGTGCAGTCAGTGACTTCAGTTATTTCAAGTGAGCAATATCTTATATTACTCTTTATAATTCTTTCATTATATTTATTTTAAATATGGCAATTTCCGAAGTTGACTTATTAGCACTTAATGAGCTAATAAATCAAGATATGCAGGTTTTAGAGCAAAGATCCATTTCAGCGTTAATTTTAAATAAACCTTATATCATAAAAAAAATATCTTTGGTTAATACAAGATTTGGAAAATCAATCATAGTAACTTTGTTTGAGGAAAGTTCAATTACGACTTTTAAATCATTTTTACCGAAACGGTTTGTGGAAATTATATGTGAGAACACTATCGATAAAATAACTTCGTCAAATGGTAAAGTTACATTGACATATTTAGGACAAAGTTCTCCAGCTTATCCTGGAGCAAAATCTAGTCCATTAATAAGTTTCGGTGTTTAATTCTCAAACAAAAATAATCGCAAAGTATTTAAGTTAGCTAAGTTTAAGTATTAAGTAGAAATGGAATATTGTGGAAGAATGCTAGGAGTATTATAGAATAGTGTCACTTGTTAGCCTATAAAGATTCTGATATATCTAAATTGACATTTGTACAACATATTTTTACTTCGTGTACACCAATAGCTCAAACGTAAGTCCATTTAGTGCTGTTTTTTATATATTTTTTTACATTTCATTTTTTATTTGTAGGTACGCAGCAAAGATGTGGATGCAATATTCAACCCAAACATGGACCCCTGCAGAAGACATTAAATCTGCCATTGAGAGATTGTCTTGTAAACTAGATGACTTAATAAGGGATGCATTGGTTTCATTAAATTATGATATGAATATCTGCTTCGACGCTGAAGAAGTTCGACGGGTTAAAGAAGCTTCTAAAGCGTATAGCATTGGTGTAAATCTATGTGGTAGATATTCCCGTGGCTTCTTAAATTTGGATGAGTTTTGTGAGCATATGGACAGAGTGGAACTAAAACATTTTCTATACGAGATAATGGAGTACCTACCTAAGAATATTATTGAAAAATATCAACTCGACCAGTCTGATGTAGAAGATAACAATGTAGATACATAAATAATATTCATCTTCTATTGTCATATTTATTACACCAAATATTGTATGTATCTGTAGTAAACAATATTCTGTATTTTATATTATATTATAAAACTGAATAAATAAAATACACATTAAAAGATTACATTCATTTTATTTCATATTTCTTATTACACAACAAAAAATACAATCATAGTATAATTAGAACAGTTTTTATTTTAATTTTATATTTAATTCTACAATTACATTCTGAGAAAATAAACAGTTGCAAGTACATCATGATTATTGTTGATAAAATTATCCAGATATCTTGATAGAAATAGGTTGCACTACTTAATTCCACAATAATAAATATTTTCTTTTTTTACTTGACATCGAGAAAGCCATTCTGAACCGAGCCATCTAATGCGTTATAACTTAAATATGTATCATGAAGTATAAGTGCATACACTCGAGTTTGTTCCGGAAATTTCGCTTTTCGTGTTTCAAATTCTATTTTTATGTCGACAGTAGATGATTTCACTGCAACAGGTTGGTGTGAACAATCAATGACAAACAAAGGATTCTTCCTGAATTCCCCAAGATCCATCATGGGTTCACTCATATCTTTATCATAGTAACTACTTTGGAAGTTCTCATAAGCATAATATGCTGCAGAATCGAGCTTCTTATCGAAATCTAAATTCCAACGTTCATATGGATATACTTCAGAGTTTAGAAATAGTCGAATATTATTTATGTCTGCGTGTTTGAACTGTGTAACATCCTTTGTTCTATCATTGGCCTGATCAGTGCCTTGAAAGCCAAGAAGGATGAAAAGTGGGCTTTCAAGACGGGTGGAGAGTTTAAGAGCCCATATGTCATAGGTAGTATCGCGTAGACAGGGAAGCTCATAAAAATCCCACGCACGGTAGACCATCTTAACTTTGGTATTATTACCACTTTTATTAATTCGATTCAATAATTTTAACTTTTGTCGATCTTCAGGTACAATGTGCCTTATCTTCCACTCAATTTTGCTGATTTCCAACTCTGCATCAACCTCACCGATATAGGAGTCTTTAAATGAGCGTGCAATTATCATAATTAATTCTTGCTTCACATTCAGTATGCCTTTGGTATAATCTTCTGCAAAACCCATAAGGAACTTAAGGGGTAGTTTGCCACTGAACACGTGACTGGCGGTATCTAAAATATCTTGTCTCGTTTGAGTGAGACCCCAACCTGTTGTTATTAATGAGCGTGCATGCGTTTGCCCATACGACACTATAGTTTTCATTGTGGTAGTAATACCAGGTCTTCTAACTACTGCTACTTGTTCACCACCCATTTCCAGTCGTATCTCTTCAAAGAGAAATGTTAGTGCATTATTGGATAAATAACAACGCTTTGTGGTGTCGCTAGGAGTAAATTTTCCCTCTATGTTTATATAACTTTCTGAAATGTCGAGTATAACATCTTGAAAATTGATGGGAATACGTATTTCATCAGAGTTTCTGTAATATGGGGATCCATATGGTTTATATGTATGCTCATGTAGGCTAACTAGGGAATGATCTAACACAGGTTCATCAAACACCTCAAGTTTGTCACTAGTTGCAGTAGCCACCATTATTATGACCAATTTTTTCGCAGTTTTAATCCAATAGATTTTAAAAAGGCTTGATCCTCAACTGACAATCTATGTCTTAACTGTTTAAGGTATAGACTTTGAATGAATTGCTTTCCACATCTCCCTTTCTTTTTATCTATACTGTTGTTCGCTACAGTATCATACTGATGGTGATGTACTTGCTGTCGCTGTTTATATCGAAAACCCATTTGGTTGGTGATATCCGACTTTCTTCAATTCTAGCCTTACAATAATTTTCTCACCTCGAAAATCGATCAAATCACCGTTGTCGTCCAGTATGCGTAGTGTGATGTTGTCTAATAACTGACACCCTTTAGGTCTAACAGGTAAATATATGATATTTTTGGGTTCTCTAGTAAGTTTGTAGCCAGGCTCAACGTCTATGTCAAATTCAAAGAGAGTGTGTGACTCTTCTGCATTCAGATAAGCTCCAGAAATAATATTGCAATCTACGCGTATCATCCTTACTTTCATAATATCAACAGGCTGTGTTGATTCGTAATTTTTATTTGGTTGTAAATATATTTGTCCAAATCCCAACAGACTTCCTATTGAATTTGGTTGTCTAAAATCTACTTCATACTTTGACAAAATCTCGCACTTTAAGGTATTGTTGTTTGCCCTTAAAGTGAATATTTGCGTGTAATCCTTTCCATCAATATTCATAGCTTTCAACATTGCAGCATATATTTCATCAATTTCATAAGCCCCCAGAGGTATGTGAACAGTAGTGAATGTATCTTTAGCACTAACCCTATATTGGAAGATGTTATTTGTTTCATCCACATTGTATATGGAGTTGTAAGAGTAGAATCCAATTAAACCTAACCCATGACGACTGCTCCTATCCAGTTCAATGGGTGGATCAAAGTTGACACTTAGCTCACTTAAGCGGCTCGTTAGTGTGAACGTGTACGACATGACTGATATAATTAAATTGTGTTACCCAATTTATTGTGGATTACAGCAATAATGGTATAATTTCCTCTTCTTAGAAGTTGATGGTAATATATTTACATTGTGATTGGATGCCACATTTACATCGTTTACCTTACAATAGCAGCAAAACATTTTTCTAGGTGTTGGACCATCATTTACGTCAACATTGCTTTCATAATCATTAAGGTAATGTTCTGTACAATATTGATATTTTAATATATCGACATCGTTCTGAAGATGTGTAGGTAGCTTATCCCATACTAATGCAATTTCATGTGAAGCCAACCCAATCATCACCTCTTTGGGCATATCTGCTAGTTGTTGTTTGCTCATCTTCAACAGACTACGCAAACGGGAGAATGCAATTAGTGAGTGACCCATTCGCTTGATACCTTCTCGATCTATTGCTGGGGTCATAGATTTCAGTTCCATGGCGTTTTATATTTGTTTCGTAGAGAGAAACTTTAAACACAAATGTCCACACAACACTGTGTTAAAATTCTGTACACGTTTGTAGTTATAGAATATTTGGTTGGCCCTCCTTGAATCGTTATTGAAATATGTAACTAATTCTATAGGTGGGGGTAAGTCGCCAAAACTATCAAAATAATTTACTAAACTACCTCGTTTTTTATATGCCACCCAATGTGTCCCAGGACCATATATACTATCCAAATTGATTATTGCGGATTCATTGTAATGTGGCCCATGTCTTGGTAGTGAGTCACGCATAAATACACCTCGAAAGTATGCTACCTTCATTTTATTAGCATAATATTTAAGATCAATGTCGGTAAGAGGTCTCCGAGGTAGGGAGTCTATTAGTTTTTTGAATTCTGTTTTAGATAAAGACCCATCCCCTTTCGGTATGGCTTCATATACATCCCCTTACCACTTTTCATAGCTATTGCTTCCATACTTCTGTTGTGCCGATTTGCTTCAGCTAATTCTTCTCTACCCTTTTTCACATCATTTACAGCTTTAGCAATACCAGCAGCCGTACCCGCCAAACTACCCAATGCAGATAATCCAGCAAAAATGGGTATTAGAGGTAAAATACCGCCAACTTTTGGTATTGGTATAATTCGAGGTGTTCGAATATTGCGTTTTCCACCGGCCTGTTTTATATATCGACGTGCAGCTTTTAGAGCAATTTCAACCGCCTTCTTTTGGTCTTTTACTTTTTTGCCTCCAGCACTTCGCAGTGTGTCACGCACTTTTCGTACTATCCCAGATCCAAACGCTGTCTTTTTAACATTCTTCTTACCCTTCTTTGTTTTCTTGATGATTCGTTTCCTAATTGGATTACGAGATATTGTTAAATTACATCCCATACCAAGACGTTGTTTTCCTTTCATTATAGTTGTAAAACCAAGCAGCGGCCTTTTCTCCACGTCCTGCGTCTTTGGATTTCACCCGTTTCCACGCAGCCTGTTCAAGCTGATAGTCTGCTTTATGGCGGGCTGCTAGGTTACTGCTGTTTTTGTCGTATGCAATATCGTGTTGCTTGCACGCTTTATCGAGCTGATTTATGCCAGGATCACCTCGTGCCAGCCGTTTATTTAAATCTGTGCCTGGACCACAAAATTGATAACCTGGCAAATGCAACTCGACGGGGAGCTTATTAATCAGGGAATTAACTAATCCTCTACCGCGCTTCGTACGTTTTTCACGTGTGTATCGTATGGTGGAAACCATTTAAATAAGAGTTGCAAGTCACACATCTATTTATATACCAATTAGCCGCTATACAATGCACATTGTGAAGCAGAAACAAACTCTTTCCATAGATAATTTGGATGAAAAAGTTGGGCGTGGGTTAAGTGCACATAATCGTCATGGACCACTACTACCTTCAACTGTACGTGCCCTCATAATAGGACCGTCGAATTGTGGGAAAACAAATGTCTTAATATCTTTGATCACCCATCGCTTAGGTTTACGCTTTTTAAATATTTACCTATACTCAAAGTCTATAAATCAACCCAAGTATGAGTATCTACGTAAGGTACTAGCGCCGATTAAGGGGTTAGGATTTTATACATTTAGTAACGGAACGCAAATAGTGGAACCATCCGAGGCAAAGCCGGAGTCTTTATTTATATTTGATGATGTGATATGTGAGAAGCAAGATGTTATAAGAGCATATTTTAGTATGGGCCGCCATAGAAATGTGGATTGTTTTTATCTTGGTCAGACATATTCTCGAATACCGAAGCAGCTAATAAGAGACAATAGTAATTTAATTATTGTCTTTAAACAGGACGACGTGAACCTTCACCACATATTTTCCGATCATGTGTCACCCGATGTAACGTTTACAGTATTTCAAAATATGTGTGCAGAGTGCTGGAATGACAAATATGGGTTTCTAGTGATTGATAAGGATAGAGAAGTACAAGGTGGCCGATATAGAAAAGGGTTTGATAACTTCATATATCCATAATGCATTTTAATGAAAACTTCACTTGAACCACATACTTCGTTAGGGTTACTTCGTTTACGTATGCGTTAAGATGAAGGTTACCAAAGATAATAAAAAATATAATAATCTTGCACATCCCAGTAGTGAAATAGCCCTCAAGCGACAGTTGATTGAGGCTACAGATGCGGTACGTAAGAAGTTTAACTCTATTAAGAACAAAGATATGGAGATGCATGTAACACTTGAAAAGATCTATCAACCAATAACTGAACCTTTAAATGCTATATCTTCAGCAGCGGAGAACAAACCACACGCCCAACAACCACCATCATCATCATCAAGGGTGTCTACTCAGAGGGCAGTGCCATGGGAGAGTGCTTCTGAAGGAGTATCTGATAAGTATTTAGGCGATGATGATGATCCACCGTTTACCTCCATCATGGAAACTCCACCATCGTCTATAAGAACAACCCCCGTATCTGAAACTTCTCTAGCTAGAAAACTAGAAAAAGGATATGACGTAGTAAAAAGACATATACAAAATTTAGAATCTGGTGATTCCAGGTATGATACTTTATATGGAGTGCGTGTAGATCCCAAGACAGACAAACTGCTTATGGGCAATGCGGAAATACGTTTTTCCCATGGAAATATTACACTGTGGTATGGAAATAAGAAACTTGGCGTGTATCTAGGTAGTCCGAAATTGTACGATCTAATATTTCTAAAACGCCCACCAATTTTAGATGATAATAGAGAAGGTGTTCTCGATGATGAGTGGAGCAAGATATATGGAGAAATACTAAGAAAAACAAAAGCGCCTTACAAAAAATTCAATGTAGCGAGTGGCTATAACACCACTAAACGTACAAAATTTCACAAAATTATCAAACCATTAACATCCTCTACAATTGAGACACGATCATCAACAAGTGGTTATGGATTAAGACGTGTACCTACCCACAAATTGTATAGAAATAATGATAAAGAATTTATTTACTGGAATAAACCCAACGAACTTGTGGATCGTCTACGCCTTTTATGGAGTTCAAAAATGGCGGGAAATAACAACCACGACAATGAAATAATAGAAATAATATCAGAACTTAGGGAAGAAAAAATTGTGTATTAAAGAGGAAATAAAACATCATTATACTCAATAAGTATTATATAGTCTGTAATTTATAAACTGTATCAGATGCAGTCAGAAATGTCTACTGTAAACAACACTATTGACAAATTTGGTCGCAGTAAAAGAGCTAGTGTGAATAAGTTAAAAGCCCTGCGTGGATTACCTGGTGTTGGTTTTAAACTAACCAGAGATAATCACTATGATATTCAAAACAAGCGTTTAAAAAATCTAGGGGAACCTGTCGATGATCAAGATGGTGCAACATGTAATTACGTTAACAAGCGTCTACAAACAAATGATGAAAATGCTGCCAAAGCTATTTTTAATACAGCCGATATAATTACTGGGAAAATGAAAAAATATGTTGATGTGGGACTTATAAAAAGTGGAGAAGAAAATCGCACTATTTTCAATAAACAAAATAATGAGATGATGCAGAAAATGAAAATAGAAATGAGGAAGTATGTTGGCAAAGTAATTTCTGAAGTTAAACGTTCGGCCATAAACAATCACAATACTTTAATCACTAGAATCTCTAAATTAGAGCATATTGCCACCGAACTCCAACCAAAGAAGGTGCAATCCGGAGCCCTAGCATTTCCACCAGAACTAATGCCTGAAGTTGATATATAACTGAAGACAATTTTATAATGGAGGTTAGCAGCGAAAAATTACAAGTTGTTAACGAGTTACATAGATGTGCTAGACGAAATTTTCGTAGGACTATAATTAAAGGATATGGCGATTTATGGCAAATAGATTTGGCAGAAATGCAACCATTTGCATCTGACAATAAAGGTTACCGCTACATTCTCGTGGTGATTGATTGTTATTCCAAATATGTGTGGTGTAGACCCGTTAAAAATAAAACTGGTAGCCAAGTTAGCTGGGCTATGAAAAGCATCTTTCAAGATTCTGGTTACACCCCTCTCAACTTGCAGAGTGACAATGGTACAGAATTTTACTAAGAAAAACAAAAGCGCCTTACAAAAAATTCAATGTAGCGAGTGGCTATAACACCACTAAACGTACAAAATTTCACAAAATTATCAAACCATTAACATCCTCTACAATTGAGACACGATCAATTTTACAATAAAATCTTTGCCACATTAATGAAGGAACATAATATCAATCATTATTCCACGTATAGCACGAAAAAAGCAGCAATAGTAGAACGAGTAATAAGAACCCTAAAAAACTGGTTATATAAGGAGTTCTCAGTTAGAGGAAAATACAAATGGTTCGACATTCTATCCAACATAACAAAAATGTACAATAATAAGGTGCATAGTACAACTGGTATGAAGCCTGCGGATGTCACATCTACTACACGTTTAACTGCATACAATCGTATTAAAATTTTTGTAAAACCTAAATTTCATATTGGGGACATAGTGAGAATTAGTAAATTCAAAGGTATATTTGAAAAAGGGTATACGGCAAATTTTTCAACAGAACTTTTTAAAGTCGTAAAAATAAATGTAACGAACCCCACAACTTACCTGCTTGAAGATATGACGGGTCGACTAATAAAGGGTGGTTTTTATGAAATGGAGTTGCAGAAAAGTAAACATCCTGATGTATATTTAGTAGAGAAAGTTTTAAGAAAGTAAGGAAACAAACTGTTCGTTAAATGGCTGGGATTGCCCTTAGAACAGAGTTCATGGATTGATGAAACTGCTATAGTTTAATATCATCAGTCGATTTAATAAATTTTAGATTTAGTGTATTACACCCATAACTATTAGCTGAGGTAAAATTTATTTTCTCATGAAACAAACTAGTATTGTATTGAAATAGCCCATACATATTTATTCTTTATCTTAGCTGTAATAATTATTTTGCTATATTTTATATTGAAATGTTTAGCCCTAATAGTTAATGTAGATGCTAACACTTGAAAGATAATAAACATACACATAAATGTTTTAATTCCTTTTTATTTTCCTACAATCTATATTATAAGAATGATACAAATATACATATAACATAAAACATAAAATTAATAAAATATAATTAAAAATTATAATTAAACATTAAACAAACATAAAAAATAATATAAAAAGTACAAACTAGAAAATCTAATACTATTATATGGGTACTGTTCTTTTTCCAGTATTATTGCACACAAAACAACCTTCGATGGCACCGACTGTCACTGTGTCATCGCCACAAGCTTTGCACTTTATGGTAGGTACGTCCCACCACTCAACCGTGTTGTGCAGACTTGCGTGTTGGTGAACAGCCCCCTCTACGACCATGCGAGAATACGATACGTAGCACCTAGTGCACATAAAATATTTTCCCTGGTCAATGCTGCATACCACAACGAAGGCCGCTGTAGCACACACCTTGTCCATTGTACCAGCCACCATATCTTTTATCTGGAAAGCCATCTCGTGCTGGTCTTCCTCGATGAGGTCCGCAACATCGACTTCTATACCATCGTCCACCATTTCGTCGACTCCATCGTCCACTATACCATTTTCGCCGCCTTCGATGACTTCCTGGATATCGATGTTGGCACCATTGGCATCAACATCAGCAGGTGCTCCAATCTCCACAGCCTCAGCAGGTATCCCTATCTCCGCAGCCTCAGGATTGAACAGCATCCAATTATTGGAATCTTCTTGCGCCAACCGTCTTAGAATAGATATAATAGATGGATTTGCCATTTCGATACGTGGTATATAGATAGAAATAGTAAATGCAACTAAGTTTGGTTTAATATTACTCCCATATATATCGTAGTGTGGGGAGGAAGTCACTCTAAAATAATAGAGGGGGTATTCATATCCAATCATAGGATACGTGTTATTATGAATTTTAATTAGTGAAGATTTAAAATTATTAACATCATGGACACTTCTCAAGTAAATTGCATCTCCTCCAGCACCGACTCAAGATCAACGTCATCGACCTGGTCAATGCCTAGTGAATACGGTCCAGACAGCAGTGATTGGTGGGAACGGTCACCTCCATCGTATTCGATAGACGAAGAGGACCAGGAAGACGAAGAGGACCAGGAAGACCAAGCTACCCCAGATAGCATTGACGACAGACCAATATCACCTTCATCTTATTGGATAGGTGAGAATCTAGGCGAGGACCAGGGAGACCAAGATAACCCCCCGGACAGCAGCACTGATAGGGCAACATCACCATCAGCATGGTCTATGGAAACGGTGTTCTACGATCCAGACGGCCAGCCATCACCTGACCAGAGCCACTGGTCAGATTATCAGCTCTTGATAGAGTGCGATAATGTCCGCGAGGGATCAGATTAGGCATCCATATAAATTAAACATTGTAAATAATTTAATAAATAGTTTTAGTTAATAAATTAATTGTAAAGTCATTTTAATACATTTATTTACTTAATAAACTCTTAAGAATATTACATGATTTTAATACATAGATTTAGTTGATGCAATGTCAATAATTTAATAAATAGTTTTAGTTAATAAATTAATTGTAAGTCATTTTAATACATTTATTTACTTAATAAACTCTTAAGAATATTACATGATTTTAATACATAGATTTAGTTGATGCAATGTCAATAATTTAATAAATAGTTTTAGTTAATAAATTAATTGTAAGTCATTTTAATACATTTATTTACTTAATAAACTCTTAAGAATATTACATGATTTTAATACATAGATTTAGTTGATGCATTGTCAATAATTTAATAAATAGTTTTAGTTAATAAATTAATAAATAAGTCATGTTAATAAATACTTTATTTAATAAATTTTAAGAATGTCACATAATTTTTTGTATCGGGGGCTTCGCCCCCTCTTAGGTATAAAGGGGCTTTCACCCCCTGTAAAGTATAGAGGGGGCTGCGCCCACTATAAAGGCGGCTTCGCCGCCTATAAAGGGGGCTGCGCCCCCTATGACGGCGGCGAAGCCCCCTTTGTAGTAAATAATTTTATAATTTTTCCTAATCTAACAATACATATTCTTATATAATAATTTACGAATATACTAATAATTTTTTTATCATTTTTCAATATTTTTGTAAATTTTTTTATTATTAATATATTTTAAACCTAATTAACAATAATCTTATCTAACTAACAATATATTCTTACATAATAATACACAGTAATTTATTTTTTATCATTTTTTGTCTTTTATTTGTATCATTTTTTTAAAATTATTTCTGTCATTTATTTTTTTGACAAACTTTTTAATTTTTTTTAATATTTTTTTATTAATAATATATTTTAAACCTAATTAACAATCTTATCTGACTAACAATATTCTTAAATAACTTAAAAATCTAACTTAATTAATTTGCCTTTATTTGTATGATCTTTTAATTATTTTTGTCATTTATCTTTTTTGACAAATTTTTATTTTTTTTTGGGGCATTTATTTTTTTAATTATTTTTGTCATTTATTTTTTTGACAAACATTTTAAATTTTTTTTTTTATTAATACTATATTTTAAACCTAATTAACAATAATCTTATCTAACTAACAATATTCTTAACTAACTTAAAATCTAACTTAAAATAACTTTCCGCCGCGTGTGTGCAAGTGCTCAGCCACCCATTTGGTCCGAAATAAACCTCATCTGCTTTGCAGTTTTGTCGAGAGCCTCCCTTTGTCTCTTTACGTCGGCCTCTAATTTTGCGGCTCTTTCCCGCATATCAGCAGCACGACGCAAGATTTTCGGATGATCCCGACAAAGCCTCAAATTTAAATCATGTGTTCTCTTAAGTTGACCGTATATTTTAAAAAATTGTTTAACAGATGTTTTGGTGTCAACTTGCGAGAACACCTCCGATTCAGAATCAGAGTCTGCTTGTGCTGGGGGCGGATTCTCATTCACAATCGGAGCTACCTCTGGCGGCGGTGGCAACACCGCATTAGAGCAACCCGGTTGTTCTAATGCGTCATTGCGTGGTGGTGGCAACACCGCATTAGAACAGCTTGGCTGTTGTAATGCGCTATTGCCAGGTAGAGGTACAGCCACAAACGACGCAGACGGTTTTACCTGCCCTTTACCTGCCGAAACCTTAATTTTTTTTGGTGAAGCAGGTAGCGGACTTAGAGGGGCAGGTACAACTGTCTGCGTGAAATCCATTATTTCGTCCCATAAAGTCGCGTCACAGTCTATGGATTGTGTTTCTGTACGTCTACCTTTACCTTTTGATGGCGCCGACGACGACTTTGTGTTTTTATTGTTGTTTACATTACCAGTGCTAACACTAGGCAAAAAGTCGTCATCGGAGTCATGTGCCACCAGAGACATAGATGATTTGCGCGGATGAGATGCGCGTACATCCTGACACCCTGAAGTAGATGGTGTGACTTTAAATTTTTTGTTTAAAGCCAAACCATGTAATTTCGGGGTATGAACGGCTTTACCTGCATTACCCCTGGATACGGTGACATTGACGGTATTGCCGAGGTCACCATCTTCAAGGTGCAAAACAGGTAAATCTGCGCCAGGATGTATATTGCCGTGCATCTGCTGATGGTGCCCATGATACGCTAGCTGACTACCGCCTTCGTTAGAACACGAAGCGCCCCCAACGTCAGCAGCAATACCATCTTTAACAATAATGTTGTTTAAAACATTAACTCTGCCAGAGGATGGATTTTGTATTGCTGACTTCACAGCACCGCCATTAATGGCGGAACCTGACGCTGTAGATGCGTCAGGTGATGGTTTTAACGTAGCCAAATACGTCATTAAAGTCAAGGGCGGTAAAGTTGGTGGCGGTGTCGACGAGCGCCTTTTACGCCCACCAGCAGATGATACGTTTTTAACGGTTCTTACCATTTTGTTCACAAATTCACAAAAACTGAGCAATGAAATTCACGAGAGCACACTTGCACACACTAGCACAGGCGAAGACGGAAAGAATCTTGTAAGCGTCCTCAAACCCAAGCCAAGCTAACTTCCCCCCCCAACGGTAGGGAGTGGGTGACCACTCTCGTCTCTCATTGGTTGGACGACATCACGTGATTTATGCAAGCCAAGCTTTCACCCCACTGTTGATTTTCTTTGTCTCAACAGAATCCCGCTACAAAGTGACGTCAAACTTTTCTAAATGTCATGCGCACATCGAATAACTGACGCAACAACTTTCTATTTGAAATGACATCACATTCCTGACTGCAGCATAAAACGACATTTTAGTTTTAGCAACGTCACCTACTCTTACATTGTAAAACTGTATCATTACACACACCTCTTCAAGTCACTACCTACATTATTTATAATTTACGATTTAACCTAATCGATATTTAACTTATTTTGGGAGAAAGGTTTACTAATAACAACACTGTGATTTTTATTTAGATATTTTTATTCTATTATTTGAAAGTACTTAAAATTATCACAATAATTTTGTATTATAATGTTACAATTAAATATTGGTGAAATTTTGTAGTTTGAATTTTCCAGTTTAGTTCATGTATTCGAATTTTCGACCTTTACGTTAGAAGATGAAATAAAAATTTTAAATTAATTATTGGCTTAAATCAGCTATTGCTGCAAGTAAAGCGTCCAAGTTTTCATTTTTTTTCTCCATATTATTTATGGCAACTATCAGTCGTTCTATATTTTGTTCTTGTTCGCTCTGAAAAAATGATATGTCACGGTGCCCCCACGGTAATGTTTTAGTAGTATTAGGAATAACAAAACGTTTGTCATCGTGTTGGGACAAGGCCACTTTGTTCTTTATTTCTGTGTAAATGTCATGCAAGCAACTCCGAAACGTATTCATTTTTCTAAATATTAAACCTCCCCGCTCAACGATTTTCTTATAGTCATCTATTGACAGCTGCTTTCTAATAACAGATTTCTTCACACCTTTAGCTTTTTTGAGTTCATTATCCACCGATTGTATATAATAAGCTTTCGCACCCGTACCATAAAAACTAATAATGGGATCAGAGGGGAACTCGTATTTCATTTTACCTAACACCGACAAGCCCTTATGAATATTAAATTTATTTATTTCTTCGTAGTTAGATGTATCGAATTTGTCTGGATTCTGTATTATGAAATTATAGAAGTTATCTGTAAATGTTTTTATAATCAACGAATCCGTATCTGTATACAGCAAAGAAGCATTATCGCCGAAATGTTTTTTGATAACGTCGTAGAAAAAGTTGTATAATACTGTCTTAGACAACTCCAAGATACAAAAACCAACGTAAATTGGTTTGTTGTAGACTACCTTTAGTTTACCCATATGGATGGCTACAAAATCATCAGTAAATATTGAGCATGATTTAAAGTTAGGGCGTGTTATTAATGCATTTGCACCCATACTCCGCCTAACGCTCTCCCAGTGGGTAACTAATTTTATATCCATTCTATTATCAACATTTTCCATTGTCTTACCGAATACTGCGTTATTTAATAATTTATACTGATCTTTTTCAAATTTATTCTTAGCCTTATTTCTCATATCAGTGTTTAGGTCAATATATTTTTTAAGCCAAGGTGATTGTTTGAATTTAAGTATTCTATGTGTTTTTATAACCATTAACCCGTTATCTAGCGCTTGTTTCAAATTTATATAATGCACAATATATCTCCTCTTATCGTTTAAATTTGGTATCAGTTTTGTCAATTTCGATTTTAATTTTGGTGGAATAATATTTTCTACTAAAAAGGGTAGGTCTGAGTGTAAGTCGTGTAAATCTTGTGGATAATGTATGTCTACTTCGAGAACATACCCATGGGTGCTTTCATCTGAAATGCTCGTAATATCTAAATTCATGATTTCTTCTTCGGACAGCCACACGAATCCACCTGTCGGCAATTGTTGCGACATACTATGCCCATATAGGTTCGTGGCATCTAGATATGTGATGAATGAAGAAGGTTCTTTGGGGTCGTAGTTAGGGTGAAATTTGTTATTCGCAATATGTTTCCTTTCCGTACACTGGCTTACTCCACCACGTATTCCCTTTTCAAAAAAATGGATCATATCAATGTCCGTTAATAATTCCAACTCCACTTTGGTTAGTTTTAACATAGCGTCCCACGAGAGACCCGGACAAGTGTAATACTGAGCAGGATCAAGTTTATATTTTTCCAAACAAATTTTACGAAAATTTTCAAATACGTCACACAAAAGGAGTACGTCTGATTTTAAATAAAGATCTGAGTAATCGCCCAAATTCTGACAATCAAACAAGTTCCACACATCGTTAGCCCTCTGATAATCTTTATCTGTTATATGTTCTTCATTTAGGTTATCGTAAAATTCATCTTTCGAGGGTAACTCTACATTATTTAGTTTCTCTAAACTATCCATAAAACTATATGGAAATACACCCTTTTGCCTCATTAAATTAATTAATTTTTGTAGTGAGATGGGGTCATGCGTACAATTGCCGGTCTTCGATCATCGGAGCAAAGCAGCGGTGGTCAAAGCCGGGGAATGGATGGGTGACCGTATCTCATTACATTACCGAGGATAGTGCAGCGGGCTAGATCGCCCTTGAGTGGCACAAGGCGACTAGTTACTGCCTATCTCTCCTGGGTTCGAGTCCCAGCTCCGGCAGATGGCAATGTCGGAGGGAATGGGTGTATGTGATGTGTCCTGGTTAAGTGTCAGAATAGCTCTAAGCTAAACTTCGCCAGGACGTTAATATAAATAAGACGATTAAAAAAAAAAAAAAAAAATTAAATTTTTCCTTATCTGTATAGAAACTTCCCGTAACAAACAATTGGTTATCAGTTAAGTTGCCCCCTAAATTTTGCAACGATGTTGATAAGAACTTAAAACTATCGATGAATCGTAGTTGTATAAATTTCCGTTTTTTCTCCCCTTTCTTATTGACGTAATCATGCATATAAAGGTGTTTCGTGAAAGATATATATTTTTCTTTATTTTGTGCTATAACATCAACTCTGTCCTTATGTGCACAGAGCTGTTTTATAAATAGGTGACTGTCGTAGCCACTCATATTGTGAAATATGATAGGTACAAAATTTGGTAATTTGTAATTTAAGTTACATACAGAGTGTGCGGCACCAAATCTTACTTTACCAGTTATATGACAATGATCTCTAACTTTTACATCCTCTACTTTAAATGGTTTCTCACATATACCGCATACGGTCGCATTCAGGAAGTCTTGTCTTTCTTGTGCTGTGAGTTTAGCCATTGGGACTATATCTTTCATATATCTGTTATAGATTTCCCTTACATCGGCTTCAATACGCGATACAAAAACTTTGGCTACATCAGATCCTCGATAGAGTTCAAATTTTGATAAAGAATTGTCAAAAGAACATTTTATGAAATATGCGAAGGAGTAAGGTTCGTGTATAAAAGTTTTATTTGTATAAGAACGTTCGGGGTTCGGTTCACAAGTATGAATAGGTTTCAGAATTGATTCAAAGTCTGCATACACTACAAATGGTACTTGCATTTGTCTTTCAAAGTTTTCAAATTTTAATATATTTTCAGGTACTTGTTTACCATATTTATCAATCCGAAATTGTGTCGATGGTGTTGTTGTATAAACATGATTACAGTCATTTCTCTGATGCTGGAATAACTGACGCTCATTATTAAAATATAGTAAGCAACCATCACAAAAGTACTTTTTATGATCATGAGCTGAAATTTGAGCGGAAACTAGCTTAGACAAGTTTTTTATCCAACAACAGTGATTATTAGCGCAATCTTTCTTACAGTGATGATTTACACCACATTCACCGGAAAGTAGTAACAAATTTACATGCATAAATAGTTTTTTTTCAGAATAACGTAAAGGCCCAACAACTTCATACTTTATTCTATTATTCTCAAATTTTTCTTCTAACCCGTACACGTTAATTGAAATATTATTCATCTCCTCAAATTTTGAAATATCCCGCAATTTTACTGGAAAATTCATACCTGATAAATTTAAAACTCTTGAAAAATGTGGATATGATGAGGTCTCAGATGTGCAGCCATTTGCAGGATACAACGCTGAAGTTACAGCCCAAGCAAAACAATACTGATCCTGGTTTTTTACATTTACCACTGCCTTCTTGTTTTCTATGGATTTTGGCAACTTGACATATGATGAACCACCCAGAGGACTATATTTATTCACATTGATTTCAACAAAAGCAATTCGTTCGAGGGCCCATCCTAAAATTAAATTATAATTAGTCATTTTCTTTCCACCTTAATGTATGTTTAAATACCTGAATCACGTTCCAGGAACTCCGTAGTTTGTGTAATCATAGCATCCACAAAGGTGTCCAAAGTATCGTTCAAATCCATAGCTTGATCCAAGATTTTGTTGGAAGTGTTAAATGATTTCATTTCAGATAGTTCCTGTGTCTGTAATACGTACGTAGCAAACGTTTCCATATTTACTTTTACTGTATTATGAATACGTAACACTTCCTCGAAGAGATTTAATATTTTTGGTCTAATTTCATTGAAGAACATTACATAGTCTTGGTGATTATTTTCGCTATATACTCGATAGGTTACAATCCTGTATTTGAAAGCGCTCTGCACAATTTCTACACCTTCTATAAACGGAACACATGAATTTGTCCTATGTTGCAATGTCCTTCTATGGGAATTCATTTGGGTTGTGCTTAGAGTCACATTACAGCAATTACAAGTTTCCATATTTGTAGATGTTGAAGGATTACATTCCAGTTTAGGATATTTTGCTTGCGGACCACTATCATGTATCTTCTTACAAGATTGCCTCTGATGTCTTCGCAAATTGTCACCACGTGTAAAACTTACACCACAAGAAGTACAAATATACATTTTATGTCTTTACTCTGGGAGACTAGCACCACAAATGGCTGTGTGCTCCTCATCCTCATTTATATACACGGAGTGAAGCTGCCCCACCACCTCTACTTGAAATACTCATACACATATCAGTACATACACTAATTACAACTACAATTGCATTGCACCACTCCAATTACCTCTATTGCAATTACATCAGTCTAATTACTGCACATTACTCTACTTACCTCTATTGCAACTACATCAGGCTAATTACCTGCAATACTCTAATTACCTCTATTGCAATTACATCAGTCTAATTACCTACATTACTCTAATTACCCTAGTTACCCCCCACCACAAAAGAAAGGGTGGGGGGAGACCCAGCTCCGCCATTACCACTCTACTCATAGGTTCACTCTACCCTCGCGTTCTGGAATTCCTAGTGAGTCCGTGACCTACGGCTTCCAAGGATGGTTGAGCTGGCCTCGCCTACCCATTGGTCATCGTCTCTACCGGGATCGTGTCTGATAGCACCATTTTGAAATTTTAGGAACTGTATCAAAAAGTGAAATTGCGGAATTTTGCGACGCCACGTGGCGACGTGAAGTGGTCTCGGGTCTTTTCCATATCTATAGTGGGAGACCTCCCAATGATCTCGCAAAATGGAAATAAGGTATTTTTGATTAAATCAAGGATAAGCCTCAGTGCGGCACGCACGGGTACCGGGGCACTTCCCCATTATTACCAGGTGACCGCCTTGTGAGATAGCATTCAAAGAGATTTCCCCTTTCTGAAATATCCACAGACGTCTAACGGCATATACCCCTTTTGGAGAATATTACCTTAAATTTTTAGTCTATAATTCTAACAGTAAATCTATAAAACCCATCACTAAATTGCCAGTCACGTCCATGTAATAATTCTCTTTCGGCAATCGATCACTCGTCTTTAAGCGCGGCCGTCGCGGTCGCTGACCCCTTGTGGGGGTATCGTGGTTATGGTGGCAGACCTTGCTAGGTGAGGCTCTATATGTACTATGATGATTGTTTAATATATACCCTTATTTATTATCCATGTCTTCTTATTGCGTTCTAGTATTAGTCTAGTATCTATGTTGACCCCATAGCTAACGACCTTCGCAATTGCGTCGGTTTGACCATTCGGCTGAGCCAAAGAAGAGTGAACGAGCAAGACCTGTCTGGGCAGGTGTCAGAAGTGAATTGTGTATTGTGCAAAGTGTTTAGCTAGTGCTGTATCTTTAGTTCAGGACGTTGCGAAGCCTGTATACGAGGAAGCATTCATTGTCGACAGTTGCCGTTAATCTATCGATTTCGAGACTTCGATATATTAAGGGTTTGCCACGACCTGCGTTGAATTCAACGGCCAAGAGTTAAATCAGATGTGGTGACAGCGGTTGGTTGACTTAATACGAATATCGGTCGTTCCCTCCCACTATCACTGGTTATAACGAATGGTTAACTAACGTTGACACAGCCTTAGCAAATTAGTTTAGTTATTAAACGTTGATATACCCTACGAGATTTGAAAGCTGCTGCAGGAAAGATAACCAAAATATTTGCTGCCGCAAAGTGACGTTTAACTTGCCGGTAATAGTAAGTATATTGTGCGACAAGTGCAGAAAAATGCAAATTTCTCACGAGTCTGAAGAAGTTGTGGCAAGAGTGAACGTGAGTGCCACAACTCAAACGAGTGAGAAATAGTACATTATACTGTAAGGGAGAGAAATGCGTTATTTTGGCAGAGGTGCAATTTGAAGCCCGAGTGCGAAGCCCGAGGGCTACAATGCGCCGAGGACAAAATAGCATCTCTCCCGAATGGTATGTACTATTTTTTCCACGGTCTCATTAACTTAAAAACACATATTTTGTCATTATGAAGTAAGTAGCACCAGAATTATTGTATTTGGATTTGAGCATTCATTTAGTAGTCGTTGAGTTATTGTCATAACTACAAAATAAACAAACAAAAAGAATTGTCAAATTAAGGTGCTAGTTTGGTTTAGTTTAAAGTTTGTTTAGTGCACAATGAATAATTGTGAGTCGGAAGAGATTGTGGAGGCTGCAAATATTGCAATAAGCAATTTGCTGCCTACGAAGTCAAGATCTTTATACGATATAGCCTACAATCGGTTCAAAAAGTGGTGCGCCGAGAAAAATGTTCAAGTATACAGCGAGAATGTTTTGTTGGCATACTTCAGTGAAAATGCAAAGAATTATAAGTCTTCCACATTATGGGCGCAATATTCTTTGGTTAAGTCATGCTTGATAATTTACGACAACATAGATATAAGCAAATTCCCCAAACTGATCGCATTTTTGAAAAGAACCGGTGACGGATATCAAGCGAAAAAATCGAAAATATTGACAAAGGGAGAAATCGACCGTTTTCTATCAAGTGCAGGTGACAAAGAATTCTTAATGATTAAGGTAAGATTACTTTTGTTGTTAGGTATTTCAATTATTAAGTATTTTGATTTTTTATAGGTTGGAATAATTCTGGGGATTGCCGGAGCTTGTCGAACTGATGAACTAGTCAATTTAACTGTAGATGATATTGAGGATGTAGGCTCTTCCTTGATTGTAAAAATTCCAAACACTAAGACAAAGATTCCACGAACCTTTGTGGTTACCGATGTGGGAAATATGCTTGAATTGTTTCGAAAATACCTGTCCCTTCGTCCTCCCCACGTCAAGCATAAGCGCCTTTTTTTGTACTACAAAGCAGGAAAATGTAGTTCGCAGCCAGTTGGCAAGAATACCATGGGAAAAATTCCTAGTGTAGTAGCTTCGTATTTAAAATTACCTGATGTTGCATGTTATACTGGTCACTGCTTACGAAGATCTTCAGCGACATTACTGGCAGATGCTGGTGTGGATATCACGACAATAAAGCGTCATGCTGGTTGGAAATCAACGACAGTCGCTGAGGGTTATGTCGAGAACTCCATTGCAAATAAGACCAAAATTGCTAATCAGGTTTTAGTAGGTACCACCACTAGCGCAATCACAAAAACTGTAAATGTAAGCGAAAGTAATATTCCTTCTAATATTAATTTTGAAAATTGTACGAATGTAACATTTAATTTAAATGTCAATAAATAATTTCAATGTTATCTTTTTTTTTTTCATGAAAACCGTTCTCCATAATGTAAACTCCCTTGGGAGCATTATACTCCCTTGGGAATAATCGACTATTTCTGTTTTAATTTTGATGTCATAGAAACTGATTTCTACTCCCGGCCGTGGAAAAATACATTTTTGCACGTGTATACCACACTATACCTACTTGTTCTACAACCACACTTTTTCTCCAAAAATAAAAAATTAATAGATTTTTTCCATTAATATTTAAAGTTTTTATTGAAACTGTGCACATAAAATTTTTTTCCGCTACCACCATCCAAAACACGCTTTTGTTCAGTGATCACTGTACAGGGTGTTCACGCAAGAATTGAACCCCCCGCCTAGATCCTTCCCCTTTGACACAATTTGAAAAATAGAAATTCGTTCCTATACGATCTTTTCCGCAGTTTTCAGATTCCAGATTCCAGATG
This sequence comes from Rhagium mordax, assembly GCA_963680705.1. Lineage (NCBI taxonomy): Eukaryota > Metazoa > Arthropoda > Insecta > Coleoptera > Cerambycidae > Rhagium > Rhagium mordax. The sequence continues at coordinate 25,233,986 of OY796659.1, read as the reverse complement.
TCCATCATAATTTCCTACATCTCATCATATACAGAGTGTTGCAAATTTTTTTTCAACTTGTGTGACACCCTGTATCTAATTATCGTAGTTGCTGCAGTTTTTCATTCTAAACACAAATAAATGAAAAAATCTAACGGACTCAAGTCCGGACTTCGAGATAGCCTTGCTATAAGACCGCGGTTACCCATCCATTGACCATAGGTATTATTTAAATAATTAACCACCGGTAAAGATATTGTGGGGCGGTGCTCCATCTTGTTGCCAAATCATGTTGCCATATATTTTTGGAAAGCGAATATCGTGTTATGTTATGATTATTTGGATCATTGATAATTCCGCACCATACGCTGAAAGACTGCCCCAGCTTTAACCAGTGACGTAGATATGGGGTATGTTGGGTACTTTTTTGCATGAAATTATGGCACGCCACTGGGCACATTTTTTGCATTATTTTTTTAACGTTAAATACAATATTACGCACGTATTGTACACACAAAATTTCACTTCAATATCTACATTTAGGGAAATAATTATTGTATTTATTGAAAACTACAACGTCCTCTATCTTGGAAACGAAGGCTCTCATGACAAATGTTTATATGACAAAATATTCTTAAATTTGCACGAGGAATACACTCCCTCATTTATGACATTCCATTATGTTACACCCTGTATAGTGTATAGTATAGTATAGTGTATAGTGTATATGTAGGTATCATTTCTCACTTCAACTGAATAATATACCATATTTAGAAGCAACAGAGAACAATCAAAAACAATTAATTAAATACCTGTCAAGATGTAACTTACGAGAAATTATTTCGTTGCGACGAAAGCCACCTTTTTTTGGAAACCAACTATGATCCGGAAATTCATTCGATTAAATTAATTTTCTGTTCGGTTATTTTTGAAAAAAACTATTAGTATTATATATTCAGAATGAAAAACTGCACCTACTACGATAATTGGATACTGGGTGACACACAATTTGAAAGAAAATATGCAACACTCTGTATATGATGAGATATAAGAAATTATGATGGACATATTTGAAAACTGCGGTAAAAATCGTTAAGGAACAAATTTTTATTTTTCAAATTGTGTCAAACGGGAACGATCTAAGTTCAATTGGCACGTGTACGCAAACTAGTTAATTTCTCACACCACTTAAAAAGTGACATAAGCGTGCCGTGCCGTAAAGTGCATAACTTTACCGCAAAAATTTTATCTGCACAGTTTCAAGGAAAACTTTAAATATTAATTGTAAAAATTTATAAATTTTTTATTTTTGGTAAAAGTGTGGTTGTAGAAAGCAGCGACTTATAAAGAGGAGACTGGCGATAAGCTGAATTTGTTTGACTGGAACAATATTCCCCTGTTGATGCCCAATTGCCACAGAGCGGTTGCGCAGTTACTTTCGTTTTGTTATTCTACACGGCTTTGCGACGCCATTTTAAAGTCTTGTTTGATTTGTGTGCCAGCGTTTTTTCGTGTTAATTATCTGTTTTGTGTTTAAAAACGTTATAAATATGGTTAAACAGTGTTTGTATTGTAAAAAAAACTATAGTATTAACGTCAAATCCAAGTTTTCACATGCAAGTACATAAAAATCATATATTATGCATAGACGTCACTTTGGCATTTATTCAGTTTTGTTAATTATACCTAATCTGATTTTGTTAATCCTACATTCCGGGCTTTAGTATGCTTCTTATGCAAGTGTGTACAATTTGTATTATGTGTATTGATCATATACCTAAGTGTTTATTAAAATATTATTTTCAATCGATGCCACAAGATTTTCATAACATCGTCGCTGATAATATTAAAATTATTATGGAATCTATTATGTGGCAAATGTTCCATTTTATGTATATAATTTAACTTTTTTTTGTTTTCCTTAGGTTTAAATTATGCGACAGAAATGGTTCCAAGCAATCATCAATATGGAATTTGAGCAAACTGTGTATATTTATTTGTGTTCTGACCATTTCTCAAAAGAATACATTGTACGGAATCCAGTGGACACAGATATTTAGTAGCAGATCCAGTTCGGGCAGTGAAGTCAGGAAGTAGCATATATTAATGAAAAATACGCTCAAGGTACGAAATCTTTGTTTATTATCTTGGTTTATCATTTGATGTTATTGTCGTTGTTTACATTTTCAGCGCAATTGGCGGTCAGTTTTCTGTAACTGATAAGGAGGTATCAGGCCTACTATTTTCAACACCAACGTCGAGTCTAAGCAAAAAAAAAAAAAAAAAAAAGATTAGAAAGTAAGTACTAATTTTATGACAATTATTAGTACAAGTTTTACAAATAGTGAATATCAGATAAACCAAGATAATAAACAAAGATTTCTTACCTTGAGCGTATTTTTCATTAATATACCGGGTGTAAACGAATTGTGGGCCACCCCTATAACTTCCTCGTTTTTTTAAGATATCGGGTTAAAATTTTGTATCGTGAAATTAGGTAAGATTTTCAACTTTTTGAGATCTATCCGCCATATTTATCACTTCCGGTTTCACCAGAAATGGCCCCAATAGTCTTTTCAAAATGGACCACCCTGTATGTTTTTACAATTTTGAAATAAAGGTCAGATTTTGGATACATTTATACTATTTTGAACAATTTATACAGGGTTGCACGAAAAATAATTCGAATTCTAGTTGTCAATCTAGATGGTTGCGAATATGTTAAAATTATTTTTGTTCCAATGTAATTCATATAAAAAATACGAAAACGTCAATATGTCCAATAATACATTATACAGGGTGCTCTAAACTCATTAATATCACATTTTTCAAATAACTCTTTTTTTTAAATATTATGATATGGGTCACCCGGATATTCAGAAAGCTCTATTTAGTAGGGGTTAAACGGTACCAAGAGTTCCGTAATGTGTAATCGTTACCGGCAGGAAAGACAATTTTTCTTAAGAAATGTATGATTTATATCTAACTTCAATTAAATTTTGATCAACCCTGTATATTTGTGTTAATATTTTATGATATGCAATAAGAATGAGCCAGAAGCCCATTCTGATTAACGAAAATATACAGGGTCGATCAAAATTTAATTGAACTTCGATATAAATCATAAATTTCTTAAGAAAAATTGTCATTCCTGCCGGTAACGATTACACATTACGGAACTTTTGGTACCGTTTAACCCCTACTAAATAGATCTTTCTGAATATCCGGGTGGCCCATATCATACAATTTAAAAAAAGAGTGATTTTGAAAAATGTAATTTTAATGAGTTTACAGCACCCTGTATGATGGAATATTGGACATATTGACGGTTTCGCATTTTGTACATGAATTACATTGAAACAAAAATTATTTTAACATATTCGCAGCCATCTAGATTGACAACTAAAATTCGAATTATTTTTCGCGCAACCCTGTATAAATTGTTCAAAATAGTATAAATGTATCCAAAATGTGATCTTTATTTCAAAAATGTAAAAACATACATGGTGGTCCATTTAGAAAAGATTATCGGGGCCATTTCCGGTGGAACCGGAAGTGACAAATATGGCGGATAGGCCTCAAAAAGTTGGAAATCTTACCTAATTTCACCATACAAAATTTTACCCTGATATCTTTAAAAACAAGGAAGTTACAGGGGTGGCCCACTATTCGTTTACACCCGGTATGCCACTTCCTGACTTCACTGCTCGAACTGGATCTGTTACTAAATGTCTCTGTGTCCACTGGATTCCTTACAATGTATTCTTTTGATAAATGGTCAGAACACAAATAAATATACAGTTTGCTCAAATTCCATATTGATGATTGCTTGGAACCATTTTATTTATTATTTGAAGATTCCAGACTCGTGTGCCCTAAGTAGACGAAGGGATCCCAGGATGACCACTTTCTGCATTTGACCAGCCAACAATTCTGCCGATGTTTGGCAGGCAGGCATGGTCTTCAATGCGGAGAGCAGCGTGGGCTTCATACCTCCGAGTACACCGATTATCAGGACGACCATCTTGACAGAGTAGCCTGGGTATAGCACTTGGAGCTCGTACTGGAGATCTCTGTATTTAGTCCGTTTCTCCTCCTCCTTCAAGGCGATGTTTGTCTCAGCAGGTGCTGAGAACTCGATGACATACATCACCTTGGTCTGATGGTCGAGTAGGACTATGTCAGGCTTATTGGCTTGAATTCGCCTGACGGTCGGGAACGAGTAGTTCCAGTAAATCCGGCATTTCTAGTTCTCGACAACGGACTCGATATCTCCAGGGATATAAGGACTGGTGTTTGTTCTATCTTGTACGAGTAGATGGTAGTATATCACTCGAAAAGCCGCGTTATGTCGGTGGATGTAGGCCGAAGTCGCATAAATCGGACATGCAGATAATAGATGCATGAGCGACTTCGGCGCCTGACGGCAGGTCCTGCAGTTGATATCAGGAACCTCTACACCCATCACGCGACTCCGATAGACCAATGTGTTAATAACACCATCTTGGCAGGCCACAATGAATCCCTCGGTCTCCGACTTCAGCATCGCTGACCTTAAGAATGCGAAGGTCAGCTCTGTCGATAAACCCAGTGCCTCTATGTTGTTAAAGAAAACACCCTGCAGGGGTTTATCGACGTGCTGCCTGAACAGATTCCTTTGTTCGGCAGCTTTAATTTGGGCTGTCAGACGATTCGGCGGAAGCTCAGTAACTGATTCTGCATCAGCAACTCGCCTGCCTCCTCGCCTGTAGTCGAACACGAGACCGAGTTCATCTGCGGCCCTCTGTGCTGCCTTAAACAATAAAACGCCAACTCCCATGGTTTCATGATCTCTCACTAACCGTAGGAGCGGATCCGAGCTCCTTAGGATGTTACATGCCATACCCAGTGCTACTCTGCCATGCATACACTCCAGACTCAAGAGTCCTCGGCCCCCCTGTTGACGTGGGAGGTACACACGAGGAACGGGCGACCTAGGATGAATACTCCTATGAATATTCATCATCTTGCGGGTATCCCTGTCCAATTGGCGCAGCTCATCTACTCGCCATTTAACTACTCCAAAGGAGTAGAGCAGAATCGGAACGGCAAGCATATTAGTGGCAGACACCTTGTTCTTCCCCGAAAGTTCAGAAGACCAAATCTTTCGGAGTCGGTGTCTGTACTTGCCACGGAGAGAATCCTTTATTTCGTTTACATCCTGGATGTGGCGTTGTTCCACACCCAGGTATGTGTAGGTCTCTCCGGCATCCAAATGTCGTAGGATGCTTCCGTCTGCGAGCTGCGCATCTTCGTGGAATTCCCCGCATCGTCCTCTCTTGAGGTGGACGACTGCACATTTGTCCAACCCAAACTCCATTTCAATTGCCCGCGTGTATTCCTCGACCACCCTGAGAGCATGTTGCAGTTCTCGCTCTCCGGAGGTATAGAGTTTAAGGTCATGCATATAAAATAGATGGGTGACCTTATGCCTCCGGTTGCTGGGTGGCCCACACTGATACCCGCGGGTTTGGCGGAGTCCAACAGACAGCGGCAGCAGTGAGATGCAGAATCGACTCAAAGAGTCACCCTGAAACACTCCTCTCTTTAATGTCACCAACTCTGTCGAGACTCGCTCGGCACCAGATGTTATGGTGAAGCTAGTTCTCCAGAGCGGCAACAGTTGTTCAATGCATCTCACTAGTGGTGCTGGTACCGCAAGACATCCGAGCAAGTGTAACAAAAGCTCATGTGATGATATATCAAATGCCTTGCGATAATCAATCCAGGCCATTGATAGATTCCGCTTGTATTGCACAGAATCCTGTGTAATACAGCGGTCTATCAGCAGGTTTTCCTTGCAACCTGCCAGGCCCTTCTTGGCACCACGCTGTTCGTTTATCTGTTGGTAGACCGGATCAACAGACCCCAACATCCTGGTATACAAGATACGAGTAAATAACTTGTAGTGAGGCAGGTAATCGGTCTATAATTTTTTGGGTCAGACAGATCCCCCTTTTTGGGGATTAGAACAGTTCGCCCCTCGACAAACCAGTCCAGAATTTGCTGCCCCTCGTTCAACCATGAGTTGAAAACTCGGGCCAGATGGCGGTGGGTGGAAGAAAACTTCTTCCACTACCAGTTGTTTATACCATCTGGACCCGGGGCAGCGAAGTTCTTGGTTCCAACAAGTGCTTGTTGAACCTCTTCCGTACTGATTGCCGGGCACACTTCGTCTGGCTCTTCTAAGACTCTACGACAGAGAGCCCTCGAAGTGTGCTATAGCTGGAGTGTCATTATCGAATGGACTCGCGACTTCGTAGATTCCTTTCCAAATGGCTTCGACATTATCAACAGTCGGCGGATTTTCGACAACACGCTGTGGGTCTTGGAACATTATTATTATTATTTTTTTTTTTTATTTTTATTTTTTTTTTTTCGGTTTCCCGAACCTAATACTGGACAGTCTTCCTGTGGCCTCCGACACCACACAGAGAGAGCGCCAGCGAATAATCTACAGCAACTCCCCACATCCCGCAGGGTTAGTCACTGTAGATTCCAGACTCGTGTGCCCTAAGTAGACGAAGGGATCCCAGGATGACCGCTTTCTGCATTTGACCAGCCAACCATTCTGCCGATGTTTGGCAGGCAGGCATGGTCTTCAATGCGGAGAGCAGCGTGGGCTTCATACCTCCGAGTACACCGATTATCAGGAGGACCATCTTGACAGAATAGCCTGGGTATAGCACTTGGAGCTCGTACCGGAGATCTCTTTATTTAGTCCGTTTCTCCTCCTCCTTCAAGGCGATGTTTGTCTCAGCAGGTGCTGAGAATTCGATGACATACATCACCTTGGTCTGATGGTCGAGGAGGACTATGTCAGGCTTATTGGCTTGAATTCGCCTGACGGTCGGGAACGAGTAGTTCCAGTAAATCCGGCATTTCTCGTTCTCGACAACGGACTCGATATCTCCGGGGATATAAGGTAGCACTGGTGTTTGGTCTATCTTGTACGAGTGCCGAACTCGAAAAGCCGCGTTATGTCGTTGGATGTAGGCCGAAGTCGCATAAATCGGGCATGCAGATAATAGATGAATGAGCGACTCCGGCGCCTGACGGCAGGTCCTGCAGTTGATATCAGGAACCTCTACACCCATCACGCGACTCCGATAGACCAATGTGTTAATAACACTATCTTGGCAGGCCACAATGAATCCCTCGGTCTCCGACTTCAGCCCCGCTGACCTTAAAAATGTGAAGGTCAGCTCTGTGAATAAACCCAGTGCTTCTATGTTGTTATAGAAAACACCGTGCAGGGGTTTATCGACGTGCTGCCTGAACAGATTCCTCTGTTCGGCAGCTTTAATTTGGGCTGTCAGACGATTCGGCGGAAGCTCAGTAACTGATTCTACATCAGCACCTCGCCTGCCGCCTCGCCTGTAGTCGAACACGAGACCGAGTTCATCTGCGGCCCTGTGTGCTGCCTTAAACAATACAGCGCCAACTCCCACGGTTTCATGATCTCTCACTAACCGTAGAAGTGGATCCGAGCTCCTTAGGATGTTACATGCCATACCCAGTGCTACTCTGCCATGCATACACTCCAGACTCAAGAGTCCTCGCCCCCCCCGTTGACGTGGGAGGTACACACGAGGAACGGACGACCTAGGATGAATACTCGGAAAAACGCTGATGAATACTCGGAAAAACGCTGATGAATACTCGGAAAAACGCTGACACACAAATCAAACAAGACTTTAAAATGGCGTCGTAAAACCGTGTAGAATATCAAAACGAAAGTAACTGCGCAACCGCTCTGTGGCAATTGGGCATCAATTGGGGAATATTATTCAGGCCAAACAAATGCAGTGGATATATAGGCGATCTCCAGTCTTGTATTATTAAGTCGCTGGTAGAAAGCATAGTGTGCTACACGTGCTAAAATGCAACTTCTTAAAACTCGTGAGAAATTTGCTCTTTTCTGCACTTGTCACACAATATACTATTGTGGCACAGTTATGTCACTTTTCGGTACGCTTTTTAAATGCTGTGAGAAATTATCCAGTTTGCGTGCAGTAAACACTAGTAAACAGTGCACAAAAGCGTAGTATATGATTGTGAAGAAAATCATTTAAGAGACCTCATATTCCACATTTAAAGAAAGACGACGGAAGTTGGGGAAATACTGAACAGGAAAATGCATCAGCCCTCGCATCAGCCTTTGCAGAACACCTCTCACAACTTTTCAGTACACCGGAGCCTAACAATAACCACAATGATGAACGTTAAAAACTTCTTGGACACTCGCCCGATGATACTACTAATTATATTTTTCACTCCAGCCGAAGTAAAAGAAATTATTGCGAAATGTAACAATCACAGAGCACCCGGCTTTGGGCTTTGATTTGATTACCAGTCAGATCTTAAAACAACTACCCAGAAAAGCAATTGTTTTAAGAACCATAATATACCGGGTGACCACGAAATGAGGCTCGCCCTTATATCTTCTTTGTTTTACGGAATATAAATTTCAAATTTGGACACGTCAAATAACGGTTAAATATGCATTATTTCAACCATTTTATCACTTTCTGTCGCTTCCGGTTTCACCGGAAATGATATTTTCCTGGTTATTAAAAAATTATGGTTTATTCACAAAGTGACAAAGTGGATATGCAGAACGCTATCCACTAAGAAAATGTAGAACGGGAGCGGGAGCTGAGACAAGAGAGAGTAACTCAAGAACACCACTTTGTCACTTTTCGAATAAACCAAAATTTTTTAATACGTATCATAATAATACCTGATTCTCATAGATTTAAATATCATTTGAGCTGTCAAACTATTCATTTGTTTCTGTCGTTACATTTCAAAGGCACCTATTTGATAGAAATTCAGTTTTAAATATGAGTTTATTTTCATTTATATCTTGTTGAATGTAATTTTTATGTATTATAATATGAACAAATAATGAAGTGTTTGGTATCAAATTATCGGTAATGAAATGCTTTATTAAAATAACATAGTGAGTCACCATGGTGCCATTTAAAAAAAATTAGGTATTCTGGAAAACCGATTTCCGAAATGTTTAAGATCTTATAACACAAATGTCATACGACATAATATCATAATTGTATTTTTTGATTAATTATTGAAGCAAAACAAAACATTTTTTTGGGATCACGGCCGCCTAGATGAACAATTAAATTTGCTCATAAAAATGTCTGTCAATAATATTTTTTCTCAATATGCCTTAACTGCATTCAAAATGACCTGAATCCAAAATTGTAAAAATATACAGGGTGTTCCATTTAAAAAACGAAAGTTAGTGTCATTTCCGGTGAAACCGGAAGCGACGGAAAGTGATAAAACCGTTAAAATAATGCATATTTAACCGTTATTTGACGTGCCCAAATTTGAAATTAATATCTTGTAAATCAAAGGAGATATAAGGGCGAGCGTCATTTCGTGGTCACCCGGTATAACAGTATATTAAGATTAACATACTTCCCAATCACATGGAAGTTCGCACAAATAATAATGTTTAATAAGCCAAATCAACCTCCAATATAATTACTTGATATTAAGCTTGCTGCCGATCGTGTCTAAAGCTTTGAAAGGCTTCTACTCTAAAGAATATCGGAAGATACTGAGATAAATACATTAATACCAACTCATCAGTTCGGCTTTCGGGAAGGTTATTCAACCCTACGCCAATCGCCAGAAACATTATCATAAGTCTCGAGGAGAAGAAACTATGTACAGGGTGATTGTCTATAGATTATTCGATTTCAACCCTCGATATCGCCTAATTGGAGATATAAACAAAAATGAAAAAGATCCTTCAATGGGATTTCGTGTAGATTACAGACGCATTAACAAACTATTATTTGTCGTTCATACATACAAAGGACACACGGCCATTCTAGATATAATATAAAATTTTTTCTGGTTTTTCATACATTTAAACTTAGTTTATTGAATACCTAGCTCACTAATTTCTCAATTAAACATATGTGTGTTTATATATCGTCGACTGTGACTTTTCCGACCATCAATTAACATGCATATTAAAGGTAACTGGTAAAGAAATGGACCTAAAATGTGTACCCACAGAAGTTTTAAACACTTGAACTATGAGGTATTTGAACGAGATCTATATAGCGTTTATCAAAATAATATAGACGAAAAAGAAATTTTTTTTACGAATCTCGCAAATCTCGTTGATCAACATGCTCCTATTGTCACAACAAGGGTCACAAAACCCCTTACACCATGGTTAACAGGTAGGTACAATAAAATTAATGTCAACTATACTCGGGCCAAAAAGAGTAGTCAGTAGAGCCAGGGGCGTACGGATTTACGAATTTCATAAATTCCATAATTCGAACAAATGAAAGCGGATTGTGTTAATTATGCATGAGTATGAGTTACCATGTCTTAAATTTTAAATAATATGCTTACATCTGGCAACATTATCTTCACGAATTAGGTATAGCAACGCAGTTGAACAATGCACATCCTTTGCGTTGCAGCATATGTGACGCCACTGAATGCGCTATCTTGGCTCTCTCGACGACCTTTATAATAGTCGAACAAATTATTGGGTATAAGGGCGGCACGTTCAAGCATGTACTATATTTGGTTGACTATACCAATTAAACATAATGACCTAGTTGTGGTTCTCATCTCTGGTAGGCGGAGAAAACTGGATATATTTCTCTGAATTATATGGGATTATATGGTAAAACGAGCTGCCGCTTCTGTATTCCATAACAGCTAAATCCTTTGAAGAATTGCCGGTGGATTTTTTGCTCTACTGACTACTCTTTTTGGCCCAAGTATAGAGATAAGGTACTAAGGAGATATAGGAAAGCACAAAAATAAAGCACGCTTTCAGTATTACAAAGAATTGTGTAACTATAACACAGAAGCTATAAAACGAGAGAAAAAAGCATATTTATCTTTTCAGTTAAATTCCTCATCTAAAGAATGCAGGAAAATACTCAAAACAAATAATATAATACCTAACAATAAGACAAATGATATTCCAGATACTCTAGAGAATCCAACTGAGCTCAATAACCATTTTGTTAATGCATTACCAACAACTTACCCCTCTGTAGATTTAATTAATTTTTATGAAACCAATCCTACTCTTTGTAACACCAATTTCCAATTTCAAATAGTTAATGAATTTACTGTGTATAAAATTATATATGAAATATCATCAAATGCCTCAGGGTGCGACGGGATTAATATAGAGTTAGAATAAAATTGTCATGTCCACATATCCTGCCTACTATTTCTAAATTAATTGAAAAAATAATAGAACGGCAATTGAGAACACACCTATCTATTAATAATATTATACCTCATGTGCAATCTGGCTTTACGCTTGGTCATAGTTGCACCTCGGCGCTGCTGGGGGCTGTAGATCAAGGTTTGTGTACTATTCTTGTTTTACTAGATTTTAGTAGAGCGTTCGATACTATTAGAGTCCGGCCGCTATAAGAACAAGCCAGGGGCGTTGCAACAGCTGCGCTAGCTTTGGAGATACCAAGCTTCTACAAAGTAAGTAGTGACGTGCATTTATCAAACTCAACGCTGGGAATAACAGATTTTAAAAATATTATGATGATACGCTATATATACTCGAGTAAACTTTAACTTGGCGTGTGGATGAGTTGATATTGTGCATATTATTGTATTTTCTCTTGCACACAAAATTGAAGCAATGGCCCAAAACCATTGTTTACGTATAAACATACGTGAACAATGTTTTTGGATTATTGGTTTAACTTTGTGTGCAAGAGAAAATGAAATAGTATGCACAATATCAACTCATCCACACGCCAAGTTAAAGTTTACTCGACTATAGCAGCCGGAGTCTAACTATCAATTACTTGAATCAATTCTGCATTATATCGGTTTGTCTGAAGGATCTATTATGCTTCTTCAAAATTATATTAGTATTTAGTAATTAGACACAGAGATCTCTTAAAGAAAAAAAAACTAAATAAATTGTATTCCGTTGAATCTCTTACGCGTGAGATCGAGTAAACTCTTCGTTTGTAATATAAAATGGAACATTTGCATTGTTGATTTTTTTTTTTCAAGTTTTCGTCCCACAGCACGCCCCTGGCGCTTTGTCAGTTGAGTTTTTTTGGATACAAGTAAAGTATACACCCCATGTGCATGAGATCGAGTAAACTCTTCGTTTGTAATAAAAAATGGAATATTTGCATTGTTTATTAATTTTTTTGCAAGTTTTCATCCCACAGCACGCCCCTGATGTTGTCAGTTGAACTTTTTTGGAGACAGTTAAAGTAAAAGTTTGTAGGTTATTTGGTGGAGTAAACTAGTCGTTTGCAGTATGAATATCAAACGGTTACAGTATTTAGGTACTTATTATTTTTTCTTGCAATGCAGCAATTGTAGCACATCACTCTACAGGGATATCCAACGAAAATGACCACCCCTAATAACTTCTTTATTTTTGATGCTATAAAAAAATTTTTTCTATAAAAGTTGTAGAGTTTATTGAAAGCATTTAGAATATGTATTCAGAAAAATAAATGAAAGTCATTTAAAGGACATGTGGTTTTAACCAGCGACTTAATAATACAAGACTGGAGATCGCCTATGTATCCACTAAATTTGTTTGGCCTGAATAATATTACCCAGTTGATGCCCAATTGCCACACAGCGGTTGCGCAGTTACTTTCGTTTTGTTTATTCTACACGGTTTTGCGACGCTTTAAAGTCTTGTTCGATTGTTTGACGTAATGTCAGAGGACATTGCGTCAAAGGCGTAGAAGTTATTTCCCAGTTTTAAACTGGTTAATTTGAATATTTTTTAGATAATTCAACTTTTTTGGATAGGAATCTCAAGAAATGTGGTAATAAATCCCAAAAAAGAAAAGGAAGAGAAAGAATATATTTTCAGGTCAGAACCATTATCTCATTCACGTTCTTCTACAGTATCTGTTGAATCGCCATCAAAATCTACTATAACAGCAGATTCTCCGGTGGTAGAGCATGAAAAAGAAAAACTATAAGTACAGCAAAGTTCACAAATAAAATTGTTATTTGTTTTATTTTGTGTGCTACTACATAATTAGAAATAGATTTACACTGGCGTAATTAGAGCATTAAATTGCCCTATTTTTTTAATGTTCATGGCATAATAAAACAAAAAGATATTTTAAAAATTTTATTTCAAATATTATGATTGATAATTAAGATGGCTCCGGAGGCAGTAAGGAATTGCAAATCACTCTGAAATTATAAATTATTTCGAAATTTGGTTTTTGCTACAGTATTTCTAAAAACTGTCAGTTAACCAAATCAGATTATATATAATTATATATATAAATATAATTAACACAACTTAAAATTATTTATATGCTTTTTATGTACTTACATGTGAAAATTACGATTTGACGTTGACACAAAAGTTTTTTTACAATACAAACACTGTTTAACCATATTTATAATGTTTTTAAACACAAAGCAGATAATTAACAACACAAAGCAGATAATTAACCAGATAAATAGAATTAACACGAAAATAGATAGAAAAGCGCGCTGACACATAAATCAAACAAGACTTCAAAATAGCGCGCAAAGCCGTGTAGAATAACAAAACGAAAGTAACTGTGCAACCGCTCTGTGGCAATTGTGGCATCAACTGGGTAATATTGTTCAGGCTAAACGAATTCAGCTTATCGCCAGTCTCCTCTTTATAAGTCGCTGGTTTTAACTTGCATTTATTTAAATAGAGCACCCCATTTTTTTTGCATTTTTGAAATCAAGGTACTTTTCTCACTTCGAATAAGGTATCGGCTTTGTATCGAACATGAAGGGCGTCATTTTGAACAGTTTATGTAGGATAGTTTTAATCACTTTTATTTATAGTTGTAATTAATATCTAAATTAGCCAAATGCATTCTAAAAATAAAAATTTGTTTTGTTATTTTATTTCCTTGTTGTTTTCGGGCCACAAAAAATGCAATAATTAAAAAACCCTAAAAGATGATATATATCTATATATTCGAAATGAGAAAAGTACCTTGATTTCAAAAATGCAAAAAATGGGGTGCTCCATTTGAAAAAATGCAAGTTAAAACCATATCTCCTCTAAACGACTTTCATTCATTTTTCTGAATATATATTCTAAATGCTTTCAATAAACCCTACAACTTTTATAGAAAAAATTTTTTAAAGCATCAAAAATAAAGAAGTTATTAGGGGTGGTCATTTTCGTTGGATATCCCTGTACATTGTACAATTAGTTTTTCATGCTTTTCATCCCAATTATAGTTACTCTGGTAAGCGAGAGGAAACGTCGAAGAAAATGCGTGGATGGAAGAAGTGAGCATGAAAAACCGTGGATGAAAGAGAGTGGCTAAATTCACATAAATATTTACCTTTATAATAATTATAAACTACATTTTGCTCTTTTCTGAAATTATTATTTCTCTTTGTTCGAGTTCTAAGACTAAAAATTAATTGAGCTGGTGAATACATACTTCCAATTACAGGTGTGTTTGTGTATTCCATTAACGTTATTTCTTTATCAACATTTGATTTTAATGATTTTTTTAAAATATCTTTACAAATTCCTACACCTTTCTCCGCAAGACCATTACTTTTTGGATAATAAGGACTTGAAGTAATAATTTTAAATTTCCATTCGCTGTTAAAATTTATAATTTCATATGAATTGAAAGGCATATTATCTGAAATAAAAAGTGATGGAATTCCATGAATTGAAAATATATTCTTTAATCTTTTTATAATTTCTGTAGCTGTTTTATTTTTAAGTTTAACTAATTCAATCCATCTTGAAAAATAATCAATTAACACTAAATATGGTACACCTCCAAAATCTAGAATATCACGACATGCTACTATATAAAAAGGCAATTCTGGTATCTGGTATCTTGAACTAACATTGGTTCTTTAATATTTTTATTTCTATATTTTTCACAAATTCTACATCGATTTATGAAACTTTTAATATCAGTGTCCAGATTTATCCAATAAAATAAAGATTGCCCCTGCTCTAGTTTTAGTTACACCAAAATGTGATTCATGTAAATTATTTAACATTTAATTACGCAATGAAATAGGTACCATTACTCCATGATACAACTACACAAGATATGATATCAAAGCGTTCAAACTTCGTCCGGTTTGCGCATGACGTCACACAGTGAGTAATTTTTAAAATCTATGTCGCGGTTTCGAATTTAATATCAAATTTTGTTAGTGAGGAACTCTGTGTTATGGCTTTTATTCATAATATGGGTTCACTGCTTATAGTGTAATACTAAGTTAATGACGGCTATTTAAATTATTACATTTTAGATGAAATTTATTAGAGCCCAGAGGATAACACTGATTATTACATTTGATTTATTTTATGCAGATATTTCTATATTATACGTGAATATAAGTATAATAATACGAAATTATAACTCCCAATTTATATTTTCGTAGGCATGTATTTCGATTTGTAATTGTTGAATATGTCTGGCCCTACAAATTAATAATTTTGGGGTTCTTGTTATTCGAAGTTTTCAAACTTACAAAAATGGCAAGTCAAATGTAAAAAAGGATAAATTAACCATATATACAGTCAATATATTTGATATTTAAGAATTTTGAAGAATGTTTTTACGTAAAAATACAGTGCGATCGTCTGACGGTATGCAGCATAATAGAAAACTTATTTATAATTAATTTCTCAAAAATTGTTTCTTGCCGAAAGTTAAGTAAACTATAGTTCATATTTCTTAAGCAGGAAAAAAATGCCGCATTTACAAAGCAGAACGCGGCCTCTTTAATGTTCGCAAAGACGCCGCCGCACGTGTTTCTTTGTCGGTAATTTTTTATCTGCGGAACAACTCTGAAGTAGACTTTATACTAAGAAAAACCAGTTTTGACGTCAAATGTTACCTTTAATATGTAGGAAGTTAAAAAAATATAAAAACGTTAATAATTAAGGTAAAAAATGTAAATAAACTTTCTCTAAAAATTTTCTAGTTAAGATAATTGATGCTAAATAGTACATTGTGTGCTTAGTAGGAAAAACTTAAAGCATTCCCGGACGACCGTGCAGATTGCTTATCGAGGCGTAAGCAACACGGAGTTCGGAAATATGCTTTTACTACGATGATACACATACTATTTTTTCTGAAACCGCGTTTCCATACACCCTGCAGTTTTTTATTTCAGGGAACTAAAAAACTTTATATCGTGCGTAGAATCTCTTGATTGATTATCAGCATCACAATCGTATACAGGCACATCACATTTTCGACGTTTTCTTAACTTTTAAACCCAAAAATATCCGCAACAACTTGACAATTCTACCTGACACTCCTGACAGCCGGGCCTTTAATGGCGTCCTAGCTCACCGACTGACGTCATGAGCTGCGCGATATCTTATCTCTTATTTATTGTATCATGCCATTACTCTATCTTCATGAAAAACTAAATTTTCATTTACAAATATTTTATCTCTATTATTGTAATAAAATGTAATAGAATCATCCACTTAGTTTTTGAATTTGGCCATCCTTTATTATATAGATTTAATAATTGTCTTAATATTGGATCTGTCTGAAGTAGATATACCAGGCCGGTATGACACCACTTTCAAGGCCACTCGTTCCGGATGGACACGGTCCGTGGATGGGGGTTATATGTTACCGCTACACTCCGGGGTGTTGACTTAAGACAATCACCAGAGGCTCTTGAGTTTTTCGGCGGTAGGGTCCTAGACTCCAGGATCCCAGGTCTTCAAGCTTGAGGCTGTAGTCTTAAGAAAAATCGGCAATGACCAGAAGGTTAGTTCTAAAATTAGTCACTGCATTTTTGCAGGTGTCGCTGTAGTCGATGACGTCATAGCGATAAGCTCGAAGCAGATAGTAATGTAAACAAAAAGCATAGAAAATGCTTGAAAAGGGGATATAATTATATTAATTATTAGTGAGTACGCCTATGGTAGAAATTTTTATTTTTATTGCGGCATTCCGACGTCCGAGTTAGATAAACAAAACGTGATGTTTATGTAAATATATGCACCTGTTCAGATTGGCTTCACAGTTTGGAAGGCAAACTGATTTTTTATTCAGCCTCAATAGGTAAGATAGAGATATATATGTTTTATTCTTTTTAAGAATATGCCTAGAGGATTTTAATTTTCAATGTTATGGAGTTAGACAAAACAAAGAGCATCATGTTTTATTCTTTTACGTTAAGTCTTTAGACATTTACGTGAAACTTTACTATTATTAACAAAAGAGTGACGGTTAATAGGGTTAAATAATACAAGAGATAAGAATAATGCCGCAGACCCCAAAAAAAAAACATGATGCAGCTACGGACACGTGTTTCGGAGTTATTGCTCCTCATCAGCGTAGCGTAGCTTAAACAATGGATCTGTGTAATAAGATCAGAACAATAACTTGTAACCTTTTTTCGTTATGCCGGAAGTTCGAAGGAGGTTACTTTGACGCCTGAGGGGCGGCGGTGCTTTTAGGACGGTGTCTCGGGCGCCAGTTTCTGTTTAGAGTGCAGAAACCCCACTTTACTCTATTAGCAGGATAATAGAGGCTTCAGGTAGCTGCAGTGAAGACAACGGTTAAGCCAGTGGTCTAATTAACCTATAAGGAAAACTCAGAATTTCGGATTAACAACAGAACAAGCTTTATTCAAGATTTAATACAATACAATAAATTACGGAAAATAAAGCACAAATATATACAGGCAAAATTTAAAGCAGGCAGGCTAGGCAAAAACTAAAGGCGGCAAACTACGGTTGAAAAATAATACGGTTAAACGGAGAGCGTGCGGCCGGTAAAAAACTCTGTCTACAAAAGTTACTAGCAAAAGCTCGGATGGAAATATATTGTCTTACTCTTTCTAGCTGCGGAGCTCCCTTCTGGTTTGGTGCGGACTTCTTCTCGGACTGGCGGTCTGGTCTGGATCGGGCGCATCGCCAACTGATTTTTAAACGGCCGGATTGTTAGTTTTATAGCCGGTTGATGACGCGTATCCCTACCTATCTTGCGCTATGAACGAAAAGCTGACTTCAAACGTCCTATACATAGGTTGGCGCGGTGCAGGCTGGCACTGCAGGTTCGCTGCAGTTCCTGCGTTCACTTGCATAAGGAGTGATCGAATCAACATCGAGATTATTGCATTCGTCGTGTCATAATTTAAAAATGTATAAACGGAAAAGACGCGGTGCAGAAGGCTTAATTTGAAGTAACTTAATATCAGTTAAATTTTACCTGCCTGTTTTATACATTTACAATTATATTTTAATTAAAACTAACAATATCTCGTAGCTAAAATTTACTTCGTTACAAACTAATGGTTAGAAAGCACAGTACACAGTACTCAAATTCGTGCTTTCGTGCATCACCACGATTGCAGCCTCAAATGACAGCAGTCGGCACATTGAGCTCTATGCGTACTGCTTTTTTATATTATATTTAAAATTAGATATTAAGTTATTTAATATACTACAATCAAATTTAGCCATATTATACGAAGGAAAACAGACAGAACTAATTACTGGTCTAAGAGGTTTATTATCTTTGTGTATTTTTGGTAACCCGCACGCCACTGGTAATTTAGAATTATGAACCGTTAAATTTTTACTTACCCGTTCATCAATATAACCATTGTTTTTTAGTCGGATTTAAAAAAAAAACAAAACTATCTTTCAATCAATTATCAAATATATCATCACTTGAACAGAAATAATTACGCAAGGAGGATCGATTATTGCAACTGGATTTGACATAATATTGTACCGCCAAACAATAATTTCTTGAGAAAATTTGTATTTTCGGATCAGTCAAGATTTAACAATCTGGGCTTATCAAATAGATATAATACAAGATAAGTACTGGGTACATGAAAATTACCATTTATTGAGACTTGGTCGCTTTCAAGTACGTTTTGGTTTCAACGTTTGGCATCAGAAACGCATATATACATCCTATAATTATTGTTGAAGGGGTTTTGACTTTTAGATAGTTAGGGTTAGGGTTTCTATAAAATGAGATTCAGAGATTTTTTGATGATATTCTGTTGGCTAAGACAATAAATGAGCCAGCGAGATGGCGATGCGCTTCCTCAACACTAGGATAGCAACGGAATACCTTCGCATCAGCTTCGGAAAAAATGGATTACTACAGATGGTCCAGTACGACTAAGGTAATCTGATTTAAACCCCCCGGACATTTTTATTTGGGGTCATTTGAAAAAATATTGTCTAAGCACAACCCCTACTATCCGAGAAGTTGAATGGCGTAAGACAAGATATACAAACAATAACCCCTCTCCAATTAATCGCGGTTATTCCAAATACGGTGAAAAGGGTTAAGAAGTGCATTGACGTGAAATTTGTTTACAAGAAAAAACTCATCCGCCAAACTATTATAAATTTTCACAGTATTGTTTATGAAGAAGCGCTTAAAAATGGTTTTATGATAACTAGCTGCAATTTCCACACGAAAGACTTTTTTTAAAATGTATTTTAATTATATAATTAATAATAATTAATTTATAAATTATTTTAATTTTTTTTTCTAAATATTGAATTCAACTTAGCTCTAGAGATTTAGTTCCTTATACAGGGCAATCGCTCAATCTACGTTTTATATTTTTAGATTATACATTTAGGATTTTCCGGGGTAACTTTAGTGACTTTCATAGGTTAAGAAAACAAGAAAAATGAATAATTTGGTAGACCCCGAAAAAGAAACATGATGCAGCTACGGACACGTCACTCTTATGTTTATATTTGCCGCCTAGGTAGAAATAGAGCAGTACGCATATATAGGGCTCTATGTGCTGACTTGAGGCTGCAATCGTGGTCCATGATGCACGAAAGCACGAATTTGAGTACTGTGTACCGTGATTTCTAACCTTTAGTTATTGTTCTGAATTTATTATACAGATTCATTGTTTAAGCTACGCTACGCCGATGAGGAGTAATAACTCCGAAACACATGTCCGTAGCTGCATCATGTTTCTTTTTTTGGGGTCTGCGGCATTATTCTTATTTCTTTTATTATTATTAGCTGAAAATATACAGTTTCATCAAAAGTTTATGAATTTTTTAGTTAAGAAATAAAAGACACATATTGTTACAAGATATGTATTCATATATAAAATACAATAATATGATATTTTGCAAGATTAGTCTGCCCCTTTGATATCCGGGTATATTTCAAGAAGTTCGTCACTTAACAGTCCAGAAAGATGTTTCTTTAGCAAGTCGTGCTGTCCGCATCGGTTCATCGAAGCGCAAAATTTATCTAGCGGAAGATAATAATCACAGAGATAAGGATCACCATATTTTATTCCTAATTTATAGATTTCCATATCTCGCGGGGAAGCTATCCACCAGGTACTGAAATCTTCTTCAAGTTGTTGAGTATATAACTTCATACTACATCTCAAGTTAAAGCGTGGAGAATTAATAATAATAATAATAATAATACTGTCACAGGGAGACTGTCCAGCACTTTCTTCCGGAAACGGGGAAAAAAAAAAAAAAAAATAATAATAATAATAATAATCGGCACTCGTACAAGATAGAGCAAACACCAGTACTACCTTATATCCCCGGAGATATCGGGTCCGTTGTCGAGAACGAGAAAGGCCGGATTTACTGGAACTACTCGTTCCCGACCGTCAGGTGAATTCAAGCCAATAAGCCTGACATAGTCCTCCTCGACCATCAGACCAAGGCGAAGTATGTCATCGAGTTCTCATCGCCTGCTGAGACAAACAGCGCCTTGAAGGAACAGGAGAAACGGACCAAATACAGAGATCTCCGGTACGAACTCCAAGTGCTATACCCAGGCTACTCTGTCAAGATGGTCGTCCTGATAATCGGTGTACACGGAGGTATGAAGCCCACGCTGCTCTCCGCATTGAAGACCATGCCTGCCTGCCAAAAATCGGCAGAGTGGTTGGCTGGTCAAATGCAGAAAGCGGTCATCCTGGGATCCCTCCGTCTACTTAGGGCACACGAGTCTGGAATCTACAGTCACTAACCCTGCGGGATGTTGGGCGTGGCTTTAGATTATTCCATGCGCTCTCTCTGTATGGTCGGGGGCCACGGAGAGAATGTCCAGCATCGGGTAACAGAAAATAATAATAATAATATCTTTATTGTGTAAAATATAAATATTGGACACAAAAGATTAACGGTATACACTGATATAGAAACTGCTAACCTAACATAGCAATAAAACCTAACATAAAATATTATAATATTTCAAAACAAATTAAAATTAATATTTAAGTTCTTGCTCAAAACCAGAGCCTTCAATTGATTTTTTAACATTTTTGTCGATTTGTCGTGTAGCTGCAAGGGCAGATTATTATAAACATAAGTGGATAAATATGTAAAAGATGATCGAAATTTTTCATATTTAGGCCGTACTGTATAAAAGTGACATTGGTATATGTCAAATTCCGGGAATGCATAATATTTCTCATAATTTATCAAAAAGATAAACAGGTTTTTGCAATATAATTACATTATTCAGCAATGAGGAATAGTGTACAAACCGCCTTTCATTTAATTTTAGTAGTCCTAGCTGTCTAATGTGAGGTGTAATATGCTCATAAAATGAAGTATTTGTAACAAATCTAATACAGATATTCTGAATTTTCTGTAATTTACTTTTTTCTGATAGATTTAAGCAGGGCCCATAAACCTAGTCACAATAGTTGACGTGTGATAAGACCAAAGATTCACATAACAGTAGTTTAATATCTCTACCAACTATATTTCTAAACCCTGAAATCTGTTTAAAAGAGCAGAAGCATTTTCTACAGACTTCTGATATATGAGGAATAAAGTTTTTCGTCCCTTAAAACTGGGACACCCTGTATAGGCATGATTATTTTCTCACATAATTTTTTCCTTACTTTATAGTTAAGTATGGACTTATTTGCATATAATAGTTTCAGGCGTACGTAAGATTTTTTTAATAAATTATTTACATGCTCAATAAATTTTAGGTTTTGATCAAGTACTATTCCAAGATTTTTAGCGTGATTTTCAATTATTAATTGATCGTCAATTTTTAAATGTAGATTCGCCTTTAGATTTTCAAAATTTGACCTTGCAGTAAATAACATAGTAACTGTTTTATCTGAATTTAATTTTAATTTATGCTGTTTGCAATAATCACTAATTTTTTCTAGGTCATTATTTATTTCTTTAGCAGCTATACGGTATTTTATAGGATCAAATTTTAAGGAAATTTGTGTGTCGTCAGCATATGATTGAATATCACAATAAGGTATGCGCATGATTTTTGAATTAAATGTAATTTTGTAAATTAACTTACTAAATGGCTATCGCAATAATAAAAAACGGTTAAAATGTAACCCATTATCCAAAAAAATTAACAAAAATTGGTTATTCCAAAAATGACTGTGACGTCATGCAAATGGCTGCTGTGGTGTTGTGACGTCAGAAACTCGCATTTCCATTTAATGTTTGTTAAAATAGCGTTTAATGAAGCATTTTACAATGGAAAACAAGGATATTATTGATTTTAAGCATCCAAGGTACTGTTAAATACCGCAGTGCCAGTCGTCCATAAAAAAAACACCAGAAAAAAGATTTGTCTCATTACCAATATACCATCAAGCTCTAAATTAAAGAAAAAACGAAAATTATGGTTACGTACCATGAGGAGTGAAACTGATATATCAGAAAACACTAAATGGGTTGTATGTGAGGATCATTTCAACGTAAGTGCGATTTTGTACCTTTTTAAAATCATACAATTTTAGGTTAGGTATGTATTTTACTTTTTTTTTCAATTAGAGGAAGATTTAGAAAACTAGGGGAAGGCGGGGTAATTGTAGACATTTGTCTATAATTACCCCTTGGAAAAAAAAATTCATTGTCATTAAAATATGTTAACGTTTATCAAGCTGAATTTTTTCATGGATCTTATACAACAATAGTACCATCATTCAGTATGGTTATTTTTTGACCAGTTTTAAAATTTAAAAAATTACATATATTTTTTAAAAATCCTGCAAGTGTCTACGCTTACCCCGGTATATGGGGTAAATGTAGACACGTCGGATTTTCGTACTTCTTTTGATACTAAATCAGTTGGGGCTATTGGAGACACAAAAGAAAACGTATTTAAAATAGTAGACAATTTCTCTCCTGGAAATTTTCGGATATACATTAACTACACATTGCAACGAAACGTTTATTGTCATTTTAAATTGATAACAACTGCATGCTATTTTAACATAAATCTTTAAAAACTGAAACATAATTTGTAATAAACTTAAGAACAACATAAATATCTAGTAAAAACATATTTAAGTAGGTTTGGGCACCACAAAATAAACAAATAAAATTCTTGTAAGTGATAAACATCTAGGTATAGCACCTAGGTACTATCAACAAAATTATAAAGGAAACAAAACACAAGCAGGTAAGTAAATCATAGGAACTTTTACTCACTACATTGTTTGTTTAAATTAAGCACTACACTGACTTTTTAAATTTGGCCCATGTTTTATCTAATTCTAATGGACTGGGTGATATTGAAAATATATTTATGCCTTCCACCTTAATTGGCCCAGCAAAGCACAATGTCTTAGACACGGAAACAATGTCGTCTAGCTTTGGCCATCTAAATTTGTTTTCGGGAAGACGTTCCAAGAACTTTATTTTAACTTCAGTTCCTCCATCTTCGATGATACGACCAACGTACCATTTTTTCACATAATCTACCACAACATATGTATCAATAGCACAAGGAATCTGTTCATTATCACTGGCTTTAGGAATGTCTATCAAAGGAAGTAGGTCTTCAGAATATTCAGCTTCATTATGGGTATCTTCATTATTATAGCGGGCAACAATATTCCTGTCTTTATTGCTTGTTGATGGTAGGACATCTTCATCCGAATATAGACCCCCCAGTTATGCTACAATCGTCGCTTGAAGGCAGGTTGTCTATTTCATCATACAATTGACTTTCTGTATCTGAGTCTGATGAAAATTCTGTAACCTTACGTTTTATTGCTTTGGTATTCAGCACTTTTCTTTTAATTGTTCCGTCTTTATTTTGATTTTTATTATTTTTTCTCGGTAAGTGCTTTCCTTTTTTTGCAGCTGTTTTTGGTTTCTTATTCTTCCTGCGTTCTTCCTCTTCGATAAGTCTTTTTAAAACTTGTTTGCTGGTAAGTATCTCACCTTGTTGTTCTTTTTTCAGCCTTATTTGTTTTTCTGTTGACTTAGTTTGATTTTGTGGGGAAAATTCTTGTCTCATTTTGTGGAGAAATACATCCATTATGGACCTTCGTCCATCAGAGGTGGTAGGCTCGTCAATGTTCACACAATTTTCACACTTTTTGGCTAACGTTTGTCCATTGGAAGTGGATGAATGTTTATTTGATTGAATGAGCTCTATTGGTTCGTGCTGATTTTGTTCATGTTGGACCGGGTCTGGTTCATATTGCTCATTAGGTTCCATTGGTTCTGGTTCATGTTGCTCAAATTCAATCGTTTCTACTTCATGCTGCTCAAATTCGATCGGTTCTAGTTCATGTTGCTCAAACTCGATCGGTTCTTGTTCATGTTGCTCAAATTAAATCGGTTCTAGTTCATGTTGCTCAAGTTCAGATTGATTTTGCTCAGGGTTAATTGGTTCTTGTTCATTTTGAATATTTGGTTTCTCTTGAAGAGCTTTAAAGCGTTTAAGTTTGTTCTGGTCATATTCGCTGTCGGGGAACTTTGAAAAGTCTACAGGAAAACATCCGGTCTCCCGAAATCCAGATATAATGTTGTTTAAGGGCAAATAGGTTTTCCACGCATCTGCTAACAGTCCAACAAAAATTTTTCTATTCAGTGTATTGAAACTAGTTAACAGGTTTCGGCGACCAAATAAAACAAGGATCTTCTCCCAACCAATTTTGAGCGGTCCAAAAACACATCGGTCCAGTGGTTGCATAAGATGAGTTAAATGACTGGGAAGTTTCAATAGAATTAAGTTTCCACCAATAGCAGCATTAACAACTCTAAGGCTTATATGGCTTTTATGGCCATCCATTATTAAAACTGCTTTCTTTTGAATTCGGTTCTTTTGTCTAACAGACTCAATATACGGTATTAAAGAGTTAGTACGCCAAGAATAAAAGATCGGTTCTTCCATGTAACCATTTTCTGAGGTGGCGTATGAAGTACCAGTATACTCCTCTTCAGGATTGGTCCATCGTACTTGGACGCCACCTTTGGCTTTAAAAATTATAAGGGGTGGCAACACATCACCTGACGCTGATACGCAACAGTGAACAGATATATTTTCCCGACCTGTACCGCCTACTCGGCGGTAAAATGACTTTTTCCCTTTTTTCCCGATAGCCTTCATTTTGCTTGGGTCTGTGGCAAAATCAGTCTCATCACAGTTCAAAATCAACTCAGGGCAATTCCCAAGATTCTCTCTTCGAATGACTGTTTTCATTTTTTGATAAAAATCATATGTTACGAATGGATCAGCTGCATCCGCCCTTTTTTGCTGTAACTGCTCTGGTCTTCTTAAACTTAAGTTGGCCCTTCTCTTCATAAATGCCAAATACCAGTCTTCACCGGGCCTGTTATTCTTAAACGGTGTCTTGATATTGATAACAGTAACATAGTCCTTTACTAGATCCAGAAGTTCCTGTCTATCTACTGGGTACCCCCACTCAGCACGAGCCAATATGCATTGGGCCAGTTGGTCCTCAATTTCTTTAGACAATGCTGGTGGTCTTCCACCGCCAATTTTATTCATACTTGTCTTTCTGTCAGAAAGTCTTTGGTAAATCACTGACCGATTTACTTTATAATGTTCTTGCGCTTGGCGATATGTCATTCTTCTAGAATGAACTGCTTCGCATGCTTCCTCAATTTGCTGAACTGTGTAGGTACACGCTGGCTTCTTGCGTTTATACTGACGGGGCATTTTGTCAAACACTACCTTAGTTTTTAGATTACCTTAGTTCTTTATTACCTTAGTTCTTTAGATCTGTAACAAATAACCAACATAAAGACAGTGTCTATAATTACCCCACTTATCTACAATTACCCCAATAAGTAGTCTACACCCCAAATTCAATAGAAATTGGAGTATGTGTAGACAGCCTATTTTTTTTTCTAACTATGGCAAAGTCAGAAATTGAAAAAACACCCTGATAGAGCATGTAAAATAACACATTATAACAGCAAAAAAATTTATTAGCTAAACAAAACAAGGGCCAGGAAAAAATAAAAAGTAAAAACGTGCAGAAACTGACGTTAAAATGACATTTTACAAATTTTTCATCTGGGCAACAAATTGCGTCACAACTCCGTAGGATCCTGAAACTAAAATGTAAATTAGTTCTTTAGTGTCTAGTCAAAACCTAGTATAAATTACCTGAATTCTATTATTAACTACAAAGTTATTTCATGCGTCTCCAATTACCCCAGTCTACACTTACCCCACTTCCCCCTATATGATGTTTAAATTAATGGGTAGTTACATACATTTAAAAGATTATGTATTTTGATTGTCGAACTGGCAGAAAAAGGCGCTTTCCACTTAAAAGTAGTACAGCAACAAAGAGAGCAACATTGGCCAAATTATCTTTCTGGGCTTTTACAAAATCTGTTCCACTCACTTTTCCGTGAAAAATGTTAATATTTAACACCGAAATCGCACATTGAATCTACACGTAAACAGTAAAACATATTGCACAACGGCAAACATAAAAGATTCTCTAAAGATCTGTCAAAAAAACGGTGACTGACGTCACGGTGAGATTCGAATTCCATCGTTTGTTCTCGGCCAGTGGTCGTAAACTAAAAAATAATATGAATTTTAATTAACAAATACATAAATATAGGGTACATTGTTGATAAAATTTTATTGTTATTAATTTTTTCATAGCATTAACTATCTTTTATAACCAATTTTGCTTAAAAATCTCGCATATGCGCATACCCTATTGTCTACTTTGCTATATATATCAAATGTGTATATAAGAAACAATAGAAGTCCTAATATGGAGCCTTGTGGCATTCCAGATGTAACTAATTCTGGCTGAGACATACCCAAGTTGGTACGAACACTTTGATTCGAAGTAGCATTCAAAGAACATTACTGCACTATGTTCAAAGCCATAATACCTTAATTTAGCACATAACAAATCATGATCAACAGTGTCAAAAGCTTTGGAGAAATCTAGTAAAACTAAGACAGTTGCAAATTTTTTATCTAAACCTGTGATAATGTTGTCTGATATATTAAGTAATGCGGTAGTAGTACTATGCTGCCGTCTAAAACCTGACTGATTCGTAGGATATATGCAAAGAGAGGAGGATATGATGGACCTAATCAAAACTCACGAAAGTACTATTGAGGAGATGAGGAAACAAATAAGTTGCCTTAATAAAAACCTTAACGAAAATATTATTAATAAGACTGCATCAACATCAAAAGAAAGACGTTGCCAAATAAATTTAATTATTAGTAAAAATATATCAACCAGTACCGAATTAAATTCCTCCGATCTTGCTATAAATAAAAATATAGCACAAAACACGCAAAATATACAAAAACGACAAATCGACAACACGCAAGAAACTGCCAGCAACAATAAAACTTCAGTGATACTGGGTGGAAACAAAAACCCAAATATAAATACTGCTAATGGTAAAAATAAATATATTCCAGATAAAATTTCTAATCTTAAGAAAAAACGCATTCTATTACTTGTAGATGATGACATAACCTGGCAGTTCAGAAAGTTAATAGATCTTAATTTATATGATGTATTATCTGTTAAGAAACCAGGTGCACTCTTAAATCAAATTATGGAAAATATGACGACACTAACAAAGGATTTTACGTGATTGTTATGGGGGGTAAAAATGATATCGATAAATATCGTGCACCATCTTTTCGGCTTATCTGCAATCAGTTGAAGATGTGCACTCATATCAATGTACTGTTTTCGTCTGTACCATTTTGTCAAAAAAATGAAAGAAATCGACATATTTTCAAATACAACACTAAATTATATGAATTCTTGTCTAAATTCAACAAATATACTGAAGGTCAAGTCGCATATATAGAAATAAACAAGGAAAATTCAAAGAAGCTTACGAAATTGGTAATGGCTTCCCAGATTAAAAATGCAGTCTCAAAAAAAGTTCCCATAAAGAATTTAAAATTTGTCTGCGTAATGAATAACACCCGTAGTGAAAGTGATAGTGTGCCGTAACTCCAAGAATTGAAATTGATCTAACTCAAAATCTTCAGGAGAAAATTACGGCAACAGAGGTAAACCTCAGTGGTGTAGGACCAGATGACAGTGATAGTGCCGAAGCTCCAATAAGTGAGTTAACCCAAAATCTTCAGGAGGAAATTATGTCAGCAGAGGCAAATCTAAGTAGTGGAGGATCAGATACTTTTTTATACCCACGGCTCTCTCAAATGTCCCTATTATAGGTAATTGTAATACTATTAATAAAAATAACTGCAGCTTAGTTTTAGTTTTGTTAAATATTCAGTGTATTCGTAATTAAACTGATGAGTTGGACATTTTCTTAGATAGTCTATCTTACCCTGATATAGTGTTAATAACTGAGCATTGGCTAAAAAACAACGAACCAATTACTTTATTCAATTATTCTGTTTTATGAAGGTATAACAGAATTAATTCTATTCATGGTGGAACATTAATATTAGTAAATAATACACTACAAAATAGACTTCATTTTGATAATTTTAATAAATATGACGATGCTCTGGAGGAAAAAATATTTGAGTTTTCAATAACTTATTGTAGCGCTATTAATATGTATATTTTATGTTTGTATAGATCACCTTTATCAGATGTAAATGCATTCCTAGATAAACTTGAATCATTGTTAATTCGGTTTCCTGTAAAATCTTCTATTGTGCTAGCTGGTGATATTAAGGGTCAGTTGTATAAAAGCGGTTCAGCGAAAGTTCAGATGATTTGGTTCAAAATCCAAGGATACCGATTGTTGCAATAATGGTATCCTTGGATTTTGAACCAAGTTCAAATGAACCACTTTTATACAACTGGGTCTAACATTAATTTTAATGACAAAGAGTCGGTTGACACCTAAATGATGGCCAACCTTTTAATCTCTTTAAATCTCAATATGCATGTTAATTCATGTACTAGAGTGTCTCAGAACTCAGCTACCACAATTGATTATATGTGTAGTAATTTAAATGAACAAGATGTATCATGCTCAGTAATTGCAGCTTGTCTATCAGATCATGAAGCTGTATATTGTACATTACAGATAGAGTCAAATACAGTCAGCCAAAAATATAAATATGGACGTTTATATAGTCGGAATAATTATAATAGGTTTTCTCAGAATTGCATAAAAACTGAATGGACAGATCTCTTAAATACGGAAGAACCTTTCGATGCTTTTTATAGGTGTCTAACTCATGCATTTAATGATGCTTTCCCTATTCAAAAAATTAAATTAAAAAATAAAAAACCATGGGTGACTAAAGGCATAAAAACTTCAGCAAAAAATTTAAGATCACTTCATTACATAAGGAAATATACAAATGATAAATTATTTTTTGATTATTTTGCCAAATATCGTACTATACAGGGTGATTCACGTTGACCGCCTATTAGAAGTATCTCGAGAAAGAAAAAATATATTGATTTGAAATTATGGTTATGGTCCTAAGTGGGTAGGATCTATTTAATGAAAATATTTTCAAAACGGTGGCATTTCGGAAGTTGACCCTAACTTTGTTATTTTAAATGAGATGCCCCCATTTTCAATTTTTTTTTAGATTCCTTGGAAAATTTAAAGGTCACTTCATTAAATGTTCCCTATGTCTAAAATGAATATTTTCTGAGATATTAATTTTTTTACCAAAATATTGACGGAATAGTTGTATAATGTAAAAATCAATATCTCAGTAACAATTAATGATAAGACGTTGAATTTTCTATTGAGGTAATACAAGGTATTAGAGCTATCCATCATGTAATAAAATTGTCAAAATCTCAACTGCAAAGTTTCTAATATTAACGATATCTATCGACCTCATAGAAACAGCAATAAGTAATTTTTTTTAAATGGAACCATATCTAATTAAATACACCAATCGATAGCGAGAAAAAATGCGCATCTAAATATGTATCATGTTCCTATACCCAAAATATATGATTCTTTAGATATTTGCGATTTTCTATTTGATCGATAAAAATTGAAGAGTATGCTTTGACTTTGACTATGGACGAAACAAAATACAACAAATTCAACAAATGTGACAGCTAATACGTAACTCGTGTTATTGTTTTTCATTATAAATATTCTGTATTGTGTCTTATTATGGAGAAAATGGCAAATAATTACTCAAACTCAGATATTTTTCATTTACTTTACATTCATGGACAATGTGACAGAATAATTAGCAGAACATTTAATGAAATGTATCCTGAATTACCATCAATAAACCCAAAACAATAACACGAGTTACATATTAGCTGTCACATTAGGCTTGTTCTGGTTCTCATTAGAACAGTTCTGGATCAGTCCCCGTCATGCGCAATGAAGAAACAGCCATGCGCTGTGTATTAAAATTGGTAATTTTTTACATTACGCAAGACGGGAACGGTTTTAGGACTGCGAAAATTTTGAACCAGAACAAGCCTATTTGTTGAATTTGTTGTATTTTGTTCCGTCCACAGTCAAAGTCAAAGCATACTCTTCAATTTTCATCGATCAAATTAGAAAATCGCAAATATCTAAAGAATCATACATTTTGGGTATAGGAACATGATACATGCCACGGTGTAAGACAATTAGGTGGTGAAACGCCTCAATGTATCGTATGGTTAGAATGTCTCCAAACTGTTAATGCAAGCGAAATCGTAAGACAAAGAGAGAGAGTGGGTGGCCGCGAGGGCCGCGCGGGCTAAGCCCCGCATCGTCCCTAGTTAATTTCCACTTCATTTTACCAGGTCGAAAAATATACCATTCGATGCAGAAAAATATGTAGAACACGATTGTTGAAAAATTATGTGTCTAAATGTCGGCTACTGTGCAAAAAAAAAATAAAAACCATAAATGAAATTGGACGCCGGCACGTTTAACTCGAAACGCTGCTAAAACCGTTCGAGTTATGAAAAAAATTAACGTAAACAATTTTATAGAGAACTAAATTTCCTATAAAAAAGTCAGTGACGGCATATGTCTATCATAAATATTTTAGGCGTGAGCACGGTGTAAGACAATTCTTACACCGTGGGCGTGAGGGTGGCTGAAAGTTGTGCGCTGGAAAACGATAAGTTTAATTTAACAAAAGATCAGCGCGCGAATTTGAGGCGCCCTCACACCAAAACTATTAAAGATAGACTAATGCCACCACTGACTTTTTTATGGGAAATTTAGTTCTCTATAAAATTGTTTATTTTAATTTTTTTCATAACTCGAACGGTTTTAGCAGCGTTTCGAGTTAAACGTGCCGGCGTCCAATTTCATTTATGGTTTTTATTTTTTTTTTGCACAGTAGCCGACAATTTACACATAATTTTTCAACAATCGTGTTCTACATATTTTTCTGCATCGAATGGTATATTTTTCGACCTGGTAAAATGAAGTGGAAATTAACTAGGGACGATGCGGGGCTTAGCCCGCGCGGCCACCCACTCTCTCTCTTTGTCTTACGATTTCGCGTCTCTTGCGTTAACAGTTTGGAGACATTCTAATTGAGGCGTTTCATCACCTAATTGTCTTACACCATGATACATGCTTAGATGCGCATTTTTTCTCGCTATCGATTGGTGTATTTAATTAGATATGGTTCCATTTAAAAAAAAACACTTATTGCTGTTTCTATGAGGTCGATAGATATTGTTAATTTTAGAAACTTTGCAGTTGAGCTTTTGACAATTTTATTACATGGTGGATAGCTCCAATACCTTGTCTTACCTCAATAAAAAATTCAATGTCTTATCATTAATTGTTACTGAGATATTGATTTTTACATTATACAACTATTCCGTCAATATTTTGGGGAAAAAACTAATATCTCAGAAAATATTCATTTTAGACATAGGGAACCTTTAATGAAGTGACCTTTAAATTTTCCGTGGAATCTAAAAAAAAATTGCAAATGGGGGCGTCTCATTTAAAATAACAAAGTTAGGGTCAACTTCCGGTATAACCGGAAATGCCACCATTTTGAAAATATTTTCATTAAATAGATCCTACCCACTTAGGACCATAACCAAAATTTCAAATCGATATCTTTTTTCTTTCTCGAGATACTTCTAATAGGCGATCAACGTGAATCGCCCTGTATTTAAAAAACTTATCAAAAGGGCAAAAGAAAATCATTACAATTCTAGAATTGACCTGGCAATTAATAAGACAAAAGAGAGCTGGTCAATTATAAATGACCTTAGGGGTAAATGCAAATCATCTATTAAAAGTTCTTTAAATCCCAACGTTATAAATAAGTACTATTGTTCAATCGCAGATAGATTAACCGAAGACATAATTCCGCCAAAAGACCTCTTGAACTATTTAAATGGAATATATAATCAAAAAACCTTATATTTATATAATACAAATTTAATAGAATTAAAAGAAATTATTAGAGAGATTAAAAATAAAAAATCATCTGGTATTGACGAAATTTCTGTTAAGATAATTGAACAATTGCCTGAATCCGCTCTTGTGTTGGTAGCCATAATAAATAAGTCTTTTGAATCGGGAATATTCCCCACTTGTTTAAAAACATCAGTAGTAATTCCGCGATATAAAGGGCGTAAATTAGATGATCCATCTAACTTTCGTCCTATATCATTAATTCCCACATTAGCAAAAATATTTGAAAAATTAGTTAAAAAAAGAGTTGTAAATTTTTTGTCTTCCTGCAACTTATTAAGCGAAAATCAATTTGGCTTTCAAAAAAACAATAGCACAAATGATGCAATGTTTTCACTATTAAAGAAAATTTACACAGAAATAAATAGTGGAGATGCCGCTGCAGCAATATTTTGTGATTTTTCAAAAGCCTTTGACTGTGTCCAACATGAAATACTGTTGCAAAAGCTTGAACACTATGGTTTCAGGGGCACTACCTTAAACTGGTTTCGTTCTTATTTGTCTGATCGCAGCCAAGTAGTTAAAAATCCAACCTACTCCAATAAATTAAACATAAATCATGGAGTACCCCAGGGTTCTGTTCTAGGCCCTGTTCTTTTTTTGCTATATTTTAATGATCTGACTGCAATTAATATTACAGGAAATTTCACCTTATTTGCTGATGACACTACTATACTGTGGCATAACAAAGATCAAAATGCTCTTCAGAAAATAATATGCTCCGATGTAAGTAAGGTTAAAGACTGGTGTGACTCTAATCTACTTTCTTTTAATATTAATAAGACAAATATAATGACAATTCGATGTAGTCCTTTGGATATTCCATTAGGTAACCATGTCCTTGAAAATAAAACATGTTCTAAATTTCTTGGTTTGAATATCGATTGCAAGTTAAAGTTCAAAGAACATAAATGATTAGCTTAAGTAACAAACTAACATCTGGAAGCTATGCAATCAAGATTATATCCAATGAATTAGGCTACGCAGCTGCAAGGACTGCATATTTCTCGTTAATAGAGTCACATTTAAGATATGGTATTTCTTTCTGGGGAGTATGTAGTGCATATCTAATGCGAATAATATTTGTAATTCAAAAGCGTGCTGTTAGATACCTATGTAAAGCCAAAATTCGCGATTCATGTAAACCTCTATTTCTGGCTCATGGTATCCTCACTGTAATATCCATTTATATTATGGAATCAGTATGTCTAATTCATAAACATAAAAGTAATGTCAATATTGTTTCTTCTCATTATCTAACTTGTCAGGTTAACAATATTGCTCTACCTATTCCAAGATCCACTCTATTCAAAGACTCTATTATTTACAATGGGTATAAGATATATAATCATTTACCCAAAAATATTAAGGAGATTAATTCAGTCAACGAATTCAGAAAAGTTGTGAAATCCTTATTAATTACGTAACCTTATTACAATTTACAAGAATATTTTGTCGATGCTCTTTAATGTAATACTAGGTTAGGCGGCGCCAGCCCCTACGGCTCTGGCTTGCCTAACCTATCTCTGCGAGGCTGACCCTCTATTTCAGTAGTTTTATCTCGGGGTTTTTAGTTGAAAGACGGTTTTTAAATTTCGGGAAAAAGTAGAGTCCGACATGGGGTCGCGGGGTCGGGGAGTTGGAAAAAATTCAGGATTTTAGGATTAAAATTTGAGAAAAAAAATAAAAAGTTCAGAGCCCCTGCGGGGCTCTATTTAAAAAATAGTAATGGAACGGGCCGTAGAAATAGTGAATTCTAGACAATTTAGCCCCTACGGGGCTGGTTACCGGATTAGTTAAGCGATTCGGTGCGAGGGAAAAAAAATTTAATTAGATTTTTTTAGAGGAAAATTTTTTTTTAAACATTTCGATGACAGCTGTCAAAGTCAGAGAAGTTTTTTGGGAAAAAAAATTTTCTTGGATTTTTCTTTTTGGTGGGGGAGGGTGTCTAAAATAGGGGAAAATTTTTTTCGAAACTTTTTTAATTTTGGCCCCCTTCGGAAAAATTTTTTGAGCGCTCACTTTCAATTTTTTTTTTTTGACCCCAATGGGAAAAAATTTTGACGCCGTTCTTTAAAAAATATTAAAGAAATGGCTCCTGTGGGATCGTAGAAATAGTAGGTTCTAGACGGTCCAATATAGCAAAAATAATAATGACCGTACGCATCAAGTAGTTTTGGTAAAAAATTTGCAAAAAAAATGAGTCCGACATAGAAGTCTAGGATAAAAAAAAAGGTGAGAAGGTTATCGGTTCTCGATTAGTTAAAGGATTCGGGCGTTTTAGTTGGATTGGGCCGAAAAGCTTCGGGAAAGATGCAGAGCCCGCCAGAGAATTCATAGATAAGGTGGAGAAGGTTATCGGAAATGAGGCGTTTCGTGTATTTTCGTGGGCGTCTTCGATTAGTTAAGGGATCGAGTAATTTATCTGGATTCGGTAGAAGAGTCTCGGGAAAGATGTAAAGTCCGACAGAGATGCTACTTGAAAAGTGAGAGGGTCATCGGAAATGAGGCGTTTCGCGTATTTTCGTAGGCATCTTCGATTAGTGAAGGGATTCGGGCAATTTAGTTGGATTCGGTCGAAAGAGCCTCGGGAAAGAAGTATAGTCCGACAGAGATGTTACTTAAAAAGTGAGAGGGCATCAGGAAAGAGGCGTCTCGTGTATTTTCGTAGGAGTCTTCGATTAGTTAAGAGATTCGGTCAATTTAGATGGATTCGGTCGAAGAGTCTAGGAAAAGAGTCCGACAGAGATGCTACTTGAAAAGTAAAACGGTCATTGGAAAGGAGGCGTTTTGCGTATTTTCGTAGGAGTCTCCGATTAGTTAAGGGATCCGGGTATTTTAGTTGGATTCGGTGGAAGAAAATCGGGAAAGATGTAGAGTCCGACAGAGATGCTACTTGAAAAATGGGAAGGGCATCAGGAAAGGGGCGTTTCGCGTATTTTCGTAGGCAATTTCGATTAGTTACGGGATTCGGGAAATTTAGTTGGATTCGGTCTAAGAGTCTCGGGATAGATGTAGAGTCCGACAGAGATGCTACTTAGAAAGTGAGAGGGCATCAGGGAAGAGGCGATTCGCGTATTTTCGTAGGCATCTTCGATTAGTTATGGGATTCGGGCAGTTTAGTTGGATTCGGTGAAAGAATCTCGGGAAAGATGTAGAGTCCGACAGAGCTGCTACTTAAAAAGTGAGAGGGCATTAGGAAAGAGGCGTTTCGTGTATTTTCATAGGAGTCTCGATTAGTTAAGGGATCCGTGTAATTTAGTTGATTTCGGTCTAAGAGTCTCGGGAAAGCTGCAGAGTCCGACAGAGATGCTACTTGAAAAGTGAGAGGGTCTTCAGAAATGAGGTGTGTCGCGTATTATCGTAGGCGTATTCGATTAGTTAAGGGATTCGGGCAATTTAGTTGGATTCGGTCGAAGAGTTTCGGGAAAGATGTATAGTCCGACAGAGATGCTACTTAAAAAGTGAGAGGGCATCAGGAAATGAGGCGTCTCGCGTATTTCGTAGGCATCTTCGATTAATTATGGGATTCGGGCAATTTAGTTGGATTCGGTGGAAGAGTCTCGGGAAAGTTGTAGAGTCCGATAGAGATGCTGCTTAAAAAGTGAGAGGGCATCAGGAAATGAGCGTTTTGCGTATTTTTGTAGACATTTTCGATTAGTTATGGGATTCGGGCAATTTAGATGGATTCGGTCGAAGAGTCTAGGAAAAGATGTAGAGGCCGACAGAGATGCTACTTGAAAAGTGAAACGGTCATCGGAAATGAGGCGTTTTGCGTATTTTCGTAGGCGTTTTCGATTAGTTAAGGGATTCGGGCAATTTAGTTGGATTCGGTCGAAGAGTCTCGAGAAAGAAGTAGAGTCCGACAGAGATGATACTTAAAAAGTGAGAGTGCATCAGGAAAGAGGCGTCTCGTGTATTTTCGTAGGAGTCTTCGATTAGTTATGGGATTCGGGAAATTTAGTTGGATTCTGTCTAAGAGTCTCGGGATAGATGTAGAGTCCGATAGAGATGCTACTTAGAAAGTGAGAGGGCATCAGGAAAGAGGCGATTCGCGTATTTTCGTAGGCATCTTCGATTAGTTATGGGATTCGGGCAATTTAGTTGGATTCGGTGGAAGAATCTCGGGAAAGATGTAGAGTTCGATAGAGATGACACTTAAAAAATGAGAGGGCATCAGGAAAGGGGCGTTTCGTGTATTTTCGAGGGAGTCTCCGATGAATTAAGGGATCCGGGTAATTTAGTTGGATTCGGTCTAAGAGTCCCGGGAAAGGTGTAGAGTCCGACAGAGATGCTATTTGAAAAGTGAGAGGGTCATCCGGAAATGAGGCGTTTCGCGTATTTTCGTAGGCATCTTCGATTAGTTAAGGGATTCGGGTAATTTAGTTGGATTCGGTGGAAGAGTCTTGGGAAAGATGTAGAGTATGATAGAGATGTTACTTCAAAAGTGGGAAGGTAATGAGAAATGAGACATTTCGCGTATTTTCGTATTAGTCTTCGATTAGTTAAGGGATTAAGGTAGTATTAGTCTTCGATTAGTTCAGGGATTAGGGTAATTCAGTTGAATTCGGTGGAAGAGTCTGGGGAAAGATGTAGAGTTCAACATAGATGCTACTTGAATAGTGGGAAGGTCATCAGGAAGGAGGCGTTTCGTGTATTTTCGTATTAGTTATGGGATCCGGGTAGTTAAGAGATTCGGGTAATTTAGTTGGATTCGGTGTAAGAGTCTCGAGAAGGGAAAGATGTAGAGTCTGACAGGGATGCTACCTGAAAAGTGGGAAGATAATGATAAATGAGGCGTTTCGCGTATTTTCGTATTAGTCTTCGATTAGTGAATGGATTCGGGTAATTTAATTGGATTCGGTGGATGTCTCGGGAAAGATGTAGAGTCCGACACAGATGCTACCTGAAAAGTGAGATCATCGGAAATGAGGCGTTTTGCGTATTTTTGTAGGCGTTTTCGATTAGTTAAGTGATTTAGGTAAATTAGTTGGATCCGGTCTAAGAGTCTCGGGAAAGAAGTAGAGGTCTATAGGGAAGCCACTTGGAAAGTGATAAGGTAATGAGAAATAAGGCGTTTCGCGTATTTTCGTAGGAATCTTCGATTAGTTAAGGGATTATGGTAATTTAGTGGGATTCGGTCGAAGAATCTCGGGAAAGATGTAGAGTTCGACAGAGATGCTACTTGAAAAGTGGGAAGATCATCAAGAAAGAGGCGTTTTGTAGACGTCTTCGATTAGTTAAGTGATTTGAGTAAATTAGTTGGATCCGGTCCAAGAGTCTCGGGAAAGATGTGGAGTTCAACAGAGATGCTACTTGAAAAGTGGGAAGGGCATCGGGAAAGAGGCGTTTTACGTATTTTCGTAGGCGTCTTCGATTAGTTAAGTGATTCGGATAAATTAGTTGGATTCAGTCTAAGAGTCTCGGGAAAGAAGTAGAGTCCTACAGAGATGCTACTTGAAAAGTGGGAAGGGCATTAGGAAAGAGGGGTTTCGCATATGTTCGTAGGCATCTTGGATTAGTTAAGGGATTCGGGTAATTTAGTTGGATTCGGTGGAAGAGTCTCAGGAAACATGTAGAGTATGATAGAGATGTTACTTGAAAAGTGGGAAGGTAATGAGAAATGAGGCATTTCGCTTATTTTAGTATTAGTCTTCGATTAGTTAAGGGATTACGGTAATTTATTTGAATTTGGTGGAAGAGTCTGGGGAAAGGTGTAGAGTTCATCAGAGATGCTACTTGAATAATGGGAAGGTCATCAGGAAAGAGGCGTTTCGTGTATTTTCGTATTAGTCTTCGATTAGTTAAGAGATTCGGGTAATTTAGTTGGATTCGGTGTAAGAGCCTCGGGAAGGGAAAGATGTAGAGTCTGACAGAGATGCTGCCTGAAAAGTGGGAAGGTAATTAGAAATGAGGCGTTCCGCATATTTTCGTATTAGTCTTCGATTAGTGAAGGGATTCGGGTAATTTAGTTGGATTCGGTGGAAGAGTTTCGGGAAAGATGTAGAGTTCAACAGAGATGCTACTTGAAAAGAGGGAAGGTCATCAGGAAAGAGGCGTTTCGAGTATTTTCGTAGGAGTGATTAGTTAAGGGATTCGTGTAATATAATTGGATTCGGTGGAAGAGTCTCGGAAAAGATGTAGAGTTCAACAGAGATGCTACTTGAAAAGTGAGTGTCATCAGAAATGAGGCGTTTCGCGTATTTGCGGAGGCATTTTCGATTAGTTAAGGGATTCGGGTAATTTAGCTGGATTCGGTCAAAGTGTTTCGGGAAAGATTTAGAGTTTAACAGAGATGCTACTTAAAAAGTGAGAAGGTCATCGAGAATGAGGCGTTTAGCGTATTTTCGTAGGCGGCCTCGGTCAGTTAAGGGATTCGGACGTTTTAGTTGGATTGGGTCTAAAAGTTTCGGAAAAGATGAGTCCGACATAGATGTCATAGATAAGGTGAGGAGGTTATCGGAAATGAGGCGTTTCGCTTATTTTCGTGGGCGGTCTCAATTAGTTAAAGGATTCGGGCGTTTTAGTTGGATTCGGTTGAAAAGTCTCGTGAAAGATGTAGAGACCGACATAGAAGTCATGGAAAAGTCATGGAACAGTCCGACAGAGATGTTACTTGAAAGGTGAGATGGTTCAAGGATGAAGGGTTTCGTGTATTTTCGCTTGCGTTCCTGTTTAGTTACGTGATGATCCGGGTTATTTAGTTGGATCCGGTTTAAAGCTCTCGGAAAACATGTGGAGTCCGACAGGAATGACACTTGAAAGGAGAGTAGGTTCAAGGATGAAGTGTTATGTGTATTTTCACTGGTGCTCCTGTTTAATTAAGTGATAATAATTCGGGTTATTTAGTTGCATCCGGTTAAAGATATCGGGAAACATGTAGAGTCCGACAGAATTGTTGCATAAAAGGAAAGAAGGTTTAGGGATGAAGTGTTTCGCGTACTTTTACTTGTGTCCCTGTTTAGGCAAGTCATGATTCGGGTTATTTTGTTGGATTCGCTCGAAAGATCTCGGGAAGCATGTAGAGTCCGACAGTAATATCAGATGAAAGTGGATAAGGTTCAGAGATGAAAGGATTCGTGTATTTTTGCTGGCGTCCCTGTTTAGTTAAACGATGATTCGTGTTATTTAGTTGGAACCAGTTTAAGGATCTCGGGGAACATGCAGAGTCAGACATGAATTGTCACTTTAAAGGAAAAAATATCAGGGATGAAGAGTTTCTTGTATTTGCGCTGGCGTTCCTGTTTAGTTAAGTGATGATTCGATTTAGTTGGATCCGGTTTAAAGACCTCGGGAACAACATATAGAGTCCGACAGGAATGCCACTTGAAAGGAAAGAAGGTTCAGGGATGAAGGGTTTCGTGTATTTTCACTGTTCAGTTAAGTGATGATTCGGGTAATTGGATCCAGTTTAAATATCTCGGGAATCATGTAGAGTCCGATAGAATTGTCCCTTGAAAGGATAGAAGGTTCAAGAATGAAGGGTTTTGTGTATTTTCACATGCGTCCCTGTTTAGTTAAGTGATGATTCGGGTTATTTAGTTGTATACAATTTAAAGATCTCAGGAAACATGTAGAGTCCGACAGAAATGTCACTTTAGAGGTAAGAAGTTCAGGGATAAGGGTTTTATGTATTTTCGTTTAGTTAAGTGATCCTTCGGGTTATTTAGTTAGATCCAGTTTAAAGGATTAGGGATACATTTAGAGTCTGACAGGAATATCCCTTGAAAGGAGAAAAGGTTCAAGGACAAAGGGTTTCGCGTATTTTTGCCGGCCTCCCTATTTAGTTAAGTGATAATTCGGTTATTTAGTTGAATCCGGTTAAAGATCTCGGGAAACATGTAGAGTCCGAAAGAATTATTGCATGAAAAGAGAGAAGGTTAGGAATAAATGGTTTTGCGTATTTTCGCCGGCGCCCCTCTTAAATTAAGTGATGATTCGATCTATTTAGTTGGATCCGGTTTAAGGATGTAGAGATGTAGAGTCCGATAGAATTGTTGCATAAAAGGAAAGAAGGTTTAGGGATGAAGTATTTCGTGTACTCTCACTGGCGTCCCTGTTTAGTTAAGTGTTGACTCGGATTATTTTGTTGGATCCGGTTTAAAGGTCTCTGGAAACATGTAGATTTCGAAAGGAGTGCCACTTGAAAGAAAATAAATTTCAGGGATGAACAGGTTCGTGTATTTCCGCTGGCGTCCCTGTTTAGTTTAGTGATGTTTGGAGTTACTTAGTTGGATCCAGTTTAAATATCTCGGAAAATATTTAGTGTCCGACAGGAATGTCTCTTGATAGGAGAGAAGATTCAAGGATGACGGGTTTCGTGTAATTTCGCTGGCGTCCATGCTTAGTTAAGTAATAATTCGGGTTGTTTAGTTGGATCGGGTTTAAAGATCTCGTTAAACATGTCCAACAGGAATGTCATTTGAAAGGGGGTTCAAGGATGAAAGGTTTAGTATATTTTCGCTGGCGTCTGACAGAAAGGAGAGCAGGTTCAATGATGAAGGGTTTCGAGTATTTTCACTGGCGTCTCTGTTCAGTTAAGTGATGTTTCGGATTATTTAGTTGGATCCAAATTAAAGATCTCGGAAAACATGTAGTGTCCGACAGGATTATCACTTGAAAGGATATAAAGTTCATGGATGAAGAGTTTAGTGTATTTTCGCTGGTGTCTCTGTTTAGTTAAGTGATATGTTTTGGGTTATTTAGTTGGATCCAGTTTAAAGATCTCGGGAAACATATAGAGTCCGACAGGAATGTCACTTGAAAGAAGAGAAGGTTCAAGGTTGAAGGGTGTGGTGCATTTTCGCTGGAGTCCCTGTTTAGTTAAGTGATGATTCGGGTTATTTATTTGGTTCTGGTTTGAGGATCTCGGGAATCATGTAGAGTCCGACAGGAATGCCACTTTAAAGGATGAAGGGTTTCGCGTATTTTCGCTGGCTGACGTCTCTGTTAAGTGATAATTCGGGTTATTTAGTTGGATCCAGTTTAAATATCTCGGTAATCATGTAGAGTCCGACAGGAATGCCACTTGAAAGGAAATAAATTTCAGGGATGAAGAATTTCGTGCATTTTCGCTGGTGTCCTTGCGATGATTCGGGTTATTTATTGGATCCGGTTTAAAAATCTCTGGAACATATAGAGTCCGACAGGAATGTCACTTGAAAGTAAAGAAAGTTCAGGGATGAAGGGTTTCGTGTATTTTCGCTGGCGTGTCTGTTAAGTTAAGCGATGATTCGGGTTATTTAGTTGGATCCAGTTTAAAGATCTCGGGAAACATGCGTACAGTCCGACAGAATTGTTACATGAAAGGAAGTAAGGTTCAGGGAAAAGGGGTCTCTCGTATTTTCATTGGCTTCGCCGTTTCGTTAAAGGATTCGTGTTATTTAGTTGTATCCGGTTTAAAGTTGTTTTTATCTTTTGCAGCTGCCGCATTTTGCTTTTGTATTATACCAACAAACATTGCCCCTGTTTCATAGTAAAAGTGCAGCATGTACCTATTTTCTTTTCTTGTATTTTTGTTTGCATAAGATTTTAAAAATATTCTTGTGATTTCATTATTATTAACCAAAAGTATTGTATAAACCCAAATGGTTAATTTCCAATACGTATCATAAGCATCAAATACTATAAAGTAAATCGCTGTTTCCTCAATACTCTGTAATTAGATGCGCCACTCTTGCTTATGAGGGCAGAATACAAAAAATGTATGCGACATTCGGCATGGGTATTTAATAAGGGTGTCCACATGTTTGGTGACGCCACCGGCGAATTTTCGGCGTTCCTTTTTAATTTAAAATATTCACCGCTCGGTCGCCGGTGGAGATTAAGGAACGAAATTTTCAGGGACCCAAGAGGTAGGATGGATCTAGCTTCCCGAAAGTCCGGTCGAAAAAATCCTCCGGTTAAAGAAGTTAGAGCCTGGGGAAAAGTAGCGTTTTTCTGCAAAATCGACCTTTTTTAAATATTCGTATCTCGGGTAATATCTCAGATGGACGAAAAAGAAAAAAAAGAGTTGTTCATTTGTCCTTCTCTAAATCCAAAGGGAAAGGCTGTGACGCGTTTCTAATGGGTAGGTGTCGGAAGAATCGTCGAAATCCGATAAAATCGCCGCTTTTCAAAAAATCATAACTTTCTTGGGAGGCAAAATCGAGAAAAACGATTTTCGACAGCGATTTTCTAAATTTTATCTAGTTTCCAAAAAAAAATACGCCGCCGGCCCGTCTCAAAGGAGTCGCGAGTTAATAAGCTCGGAAGGGGGACATGTTTTGGAAATTCCTAAAAATTGCGGAAACGCGTACACTTCAAACGTTATTTCCAAACGAAAGATCGCCGCCGGACCGCCGTTCTGGCGCAAAAATCGAGTTAGAGGATGCAACTTAAAACTACATCGCGAATCGCGCGGCCCCCCGCTGGTTTTAGACTCAGTAGGAGCGAACGAAAAAGCTCTATTTTGACGTCTATCGTTCAGAAAACGTCGGCCATTTTTTTTCAAATTTCTCGCGTTTCGTATCTCTTTCTAATTTTCCCGGTTTTTGCAAACGGACCGACGTGGTGCTATCGAAACGTTAATAATTCTTTTAATACTTCGCGGATCGCCACGAAAGTCGGCAATTCGATAGCCCCGACACGAAAACGTCCATCACGCACGGCGCTGCGCGGCCAAACTGGTTAAAAAAAAAGCCTTTAGCG
This sequence comes from Rhagium mordax, assembly GCA_963680705.1. Lineage (NCBI taxonomy): Eukaryota > Metazoa > Arthropoda > Insecta > Coleoptera > Cerambycidae > Rhagium > Rhagium mordax. The sequence continues at coordinate 25,190,605 of OY796659.1, read as the reverse complement.
CCGCAGAATATGTGAAAAATCGGCGATAAATTAGAGTGAGGAAGGGCTGTCAGATTTTAATATAAGAGTGAGGAAGGGCTGTCAGATTTTAATATATATGGATAATTGTTTTTTACTTTGCATTATAATTGTTTTTTTTACTCTTTATTTATCTGTTGGGACTATATATTGTCCCTATATGTTAATTTTACACCCTGTTTTATGTATGTATATGATGTGTAATATGTGTATATTTATATTTATACTTGTTTATACTTATTTCTTGACTTTTTTTTACTTTGTCAATGATAACTTGTTGTCTGGACAATAAAGTATATTATTATTATTATTATTATTTGTTTAATGAAGAAGTCGTTTATCTGCAGATACACAACTTTTTCAAGAATTTTGCTCAAGACTGAAAGCAAACTAATGGGTCTTAAATCCTTATATTCTAATGGATTATTTACTTTTGGAATTGGACAAACGACAGCATGTTTCCAATACTTAGGAAAATAGCCAGTTTCTAAGCAAACGTTGATTAAATGAGTTATGTATATTGATATTACGTGCATACATAATTTCAACATTTGTAAAGATATTTTGTCTACTCCACTAGCATTTGATTTTAAATTTAATACAATACTTTCAATATGTTCCCGACTAACAAGGCTAAATTTAAACTCTGCATTTTCTTTATATTTTGTTGTAAGATAGTAATTTAAAATGGTTTGACTTGCTTTATCTTTGTTAAAGACAGATAGAAAAAACTCATTTATTTTAGTAAAGTCCTGTAAGTTTTCCGGAAGACTTGGTTTAGATTTAGACTGTATATTCATTATTTTTAGTCTTTTCCATAAATCTATAGTGTCACGTTCCTGTGTAAATTTTAAGTATGCAGTTTTTTCTCTTTTAATAGCAGCTGTAGCAAAATTTCGCAGTTCCTTAAAATTTTCCCAATTTTCCTGTGTTCTGGATTTTTCATATTTATTATATGCCCTGTCCACGGTGTAAGACAATTAGGTGGTGAAACGCCTCAATGTATCGTATGGTTAGAGTGTCGCCAAACTGTTAACGCAAGAGACGCGAAATCGTAAGACAAAGAGAGAGAGTGGGTGGCCGCGAGGGCCGCGCGGGCTAAGCCCCGCATCGTCCCTAGTTAATTTCCACTTCATTTTACCAGGTCAAAAAATATACCATTCGATGCAGAAAAATATGTAGAACACGATTGTTGAAAAATTATGTGTCTAAATTGTCGGCTACTGTGCAAAAAAAAAAATAAAAACCATAAATGAAATTGGACGCCGGCACGTTTAACTCGAAACGCTGCTAAAACCGTTCGAGTTATGAAAAAAATTAACATAAACAATTTTATAGAGAACTAAATTTCCTATAAAAAAGTCAGTGGTGGCATTAGTCTATCTTTAATAGTTTTGGTGTTAGGGCGCCTCAAATTCGCGCGCTGATCTTTTGTTAAATTAAACTTATCGTTTTCCAGCGCACAACTTTCAGCCACCCTCACGCCCACGGTGTAAGAATTGTCTTACACCGTGCTTACGCCTAAAATATTTAAGATAGACATATGCCGTCACTGACTTTTTTATAGGAAATTTAGTTCTCTATAAAATTGTTTATGTTAATTTTTTTCTTAACTCGAACGGTTTTAGCAGCGTTTCGAGTTAAACGTGCCGGCGTCCAATTTCATTTATGGTTTTTATTTTTTTTTGCACAGTAGCCGACAATTTAGACACATAATTTTTCAACAATCGTGTTCTACATATTTTTCTGCATCGAATGGTAAAATGAAGTGGAAATTAACTAGGGACGATGCGGGGCTTAGCCCGCGCGGCCCTCGCGGCCACCCACTCTCTCTCTTTGTCTTACGATTTCGCGTCTCTTGCGTTAACAGTTTGGAGACATTCTAATTAAGGCGTTTCATCACCTAATTGTCTTACACCATGGCCCTGTCTCTTTGCTTCATAATGTTTCCTGCTACATCAGTTAGCCACGATGCGTGTGGCTTATTTATGCGTATAGTACGTATGGGAGCATGTTTATCAAACAACTCAATAATATTTTGTGTTAGAAAATGAACCTTTTCGTATATGTCATTAATATTTATTATGTTTTGCCATGGTGTATTATTAAGATCTAACATAAAATCTTCATAAGCAAAATATTTGAAATCTCTAACAGTGTACATTCTCTGTTTAGATCGATTGACAGTAATATTCAAGTTACAGAAAATTAAACGATGATCTTATATATTATCAGCATTAAGTGTACCACTGTTACAATACAATTCCGGGTCACTGATAAATATTGGATCCAATAAGATAGCAGAATGTTGCGCAATACGAGTCGGTTCATCCACACAACCTGAGAATATCCGTAAGCATTAAAACACTGTGATAAAGGATTACTCAAGTTAAATAAATCTATGTTCACATCTCCAGTAACAATTATGTTATGATAGATCGGGACAATTCTGGACAATATGTTATCAAAGATTTCAATACAATTTGCAATATTATTATGAGGAGGACGATAAACAATACCAACCAAAATGGAGACTTTATTATATTTTAAGTTAATCCACAGTTGCCCAAGGACATTCACGTCTTCCATGCTAATATCAACCTCCTCACAATCATATCCATTATGTACATAAGCTGCAACACCACCTCCTCTTCCCTCACGGTCCTTTAGAAATAACCGATAACCAGGAATATTCAAAATATCATCAGGCACATTAATATTTAGCCGACTATCAGATACTGCAAGTACATCAAAACAATGACTTCTAAGTAAGTTTGAAAAATCAGCAAAACTAGCTACTAAAGATCTTGTATTTAAGTGACCTATTTTAAATTTCTCTTGACGTATGTTAACCATAGTTGATTTTATTTTTTAAGCGCATAATATTGTGATGATATGAAGGACAGTCAATGTCTAATGAAGAATGGTTAATTGGTAGATAATTGTTTTTATTTCTCTGATTAAAATTGAAACAGTTTGTACATTTGTGTTTGTTGCTTTATCACAATTTTTAAACTCATGATCTTCAGCACAGAGCGGGCAAACATTTTTATTACTCTTACAGTCCTTTTGAAGATGACCGAATTGGGAGCACTTGTAGCAGCGGGTCACTACCAAATGATCTTCCACATTACATTTCTTCCAACCAATAAATAAAAATCCTTTAGACAAAATTTGGTTTCTTGTCTCAGGAGAAACTTCTACGATAAGGTTCAGTGAAAACTTACGCTTGATTATTGTTATAAATTTCATTGTATCATCCGTTATAAGATTCAACTGCGGATTATTTCCGGTAATTTCACTTAATAAGGTTTCCGATGAAATATTCTCATCAACACCCTGTATAACTAATCTTGGATTAAACTTTTTGGGTTCACTGATAGTATACTTAGCTCCAAATTTTTTTGTAACATCTTTTAACTTAGATACAGAGTTTTTATCGCTACAATTTATAACAACTCCTCCCTGTATGAGTCTTGTGTTATTTACCATTATTTTTTCAGTGGCTGGATTAACATTTTCTTTGATATCCTTCATGATCAGATTTAGACAGTTTACAGTTTTTTTTATTTGACTTAATAAATAAAGCAACCGATTCGGCTTCTTTGTTTACATTGTTTTTGGCTATAGTACTATAGAGAGCTGGCCTTTCTTTATTAATAACTAATAAAGAACTACTTACTGTTTTTGCCACTAGTTCATCCAATTTTTCTGTTTGTAATTTATTAGTAATATCCTGCTCTTTAACTAATTTATTTAGTAGGACATTTTCCCGTTTTAAACACTCGTTTTCTTTAAAAAGTTCCACATCACATATCCCTGCATTATTGTCCTCACTAGTATCACAATTTCTACAGCGCCATTCAGCTCTTACGATTTTGAATACTTTCGAGGCATTTAAAAAACACTTTACATGTAAAGTTACTTCACACTCAACATCAGCACATTTCATTCCACCAGTTCTTATGGGTAAATTACAAATTTCACACTTTTTTTTTTTTGTTTTGATCTGACTGAACCGACGAGCCACCCGGCTTGCCAGTTGCCTGTTCGCCGGTCGACATCAGAATTATATATTTGTATAAAAAATGGCGGAACTATTCAACGTCGAAAAAGAAATACGGCTAGAGATGATTTTAAATTTAATTTAAATTACCAAAAATATTACACATTTAATATACACTAAGTTCCATAAAATGTGACGCACTCGATTTTTTGAGTAATTTTAAAGTTCTTTAGTTTTTAAACCGGTGGACCGATTTAAACATTTTTTATCTCAGTTTATAGCAAAATTCATTCTGTATGATCCGGATCGGAAGCAATGGTGAGTTCTTCCATATTTCATGGAAATTAATGGAGAATTTTAAACCTAAGTTTTTTCACAGGTTTTCAAAACACCCTGTGGATTATTCTCGCATTCATGGAAAAATTATTCGTTCTGCATTCGATGAACCATTTTTTAATAAACATTTTGTTTTTTCATTCATTGATTTATCTCTAAAATTGTCCGAATTACAGCTTTTTTGCTGAAACCTTGCGTATTACCAACTTTCTGAATTTACCGAGTTTTATAGTGAAATAAACTGATACGAATTTTAAAAAACATTTTAATTAAACACAAATTTATAAACTTGTTCAGGATTTATTTGAGGCATTTTGTGTAATTTTAGTCTCTAAAACTTCTTTAATGACTCTTAATTAATGACACAACAACAAAGTATGGAGGCATATAACGAATTAATTGCTATGGCAACGGCAATTGCTTTTTCAAAAGCAATGTGATCCTACAATGAAATAAATTTCCACCTCTTTATTTTTTGAAAGACAAAGGAATTACCTACCAATAATTAAAAAAAAATTAAAAATAGGTCCACTGGTTTAAAAAAAAATAAAAGTTAGGTCAAAAATCAAATGCGTCACTTTTTTTTGGAACTGAGTGTATTTAAGAACCTTGACAAATTCTATTGGTTTACATGCTATACAATTCTGCAGTGAGTATGACCACTCATCATGTGCATCATTTCTCAATACACGAAAAAGCAGGGTTCACGTAAAAACGTTATATCTCGGAAAGTACCAGCGATAAAACAGTGAACAAAAAAACAAAATGTTTATTAAAAAATGGTTCATCGAATGCAGAATGAATAATTTTTCCATGAATGCGAGAATAATCCACAGGGTGTTTTGAAAACCTGTGAAAAAACTTAGGTTTAAAATTCTCCATTAATTTCTATGAACTAAGAACTCACCATTGCCTCCAATCCGGCCCATACAGAATGAATTTTGTTATAAGCTGAGAAAATAATGTTCAAATCGGTCCACCGGTTTAAAAACTAAAGAACTTTAAAATTACCCAAAAAATCGAGTGCGTCACTTTTTATGGAACTGAGTGTATTAAAAAACAAACAAAAAGTATAAAACAAAACTAGACAGACAAATCAATTTTGGATTATAGATGAGTAATTATTTTATTAATTGCCTAATTAATTAATGATTATTAGTAGACTTAATTACTGCAAGAGACTCAACGTCGAAAAAGAAATACGGCTAGTGATGATTTTAAATTCAATTTAAATTACCAAAAATATTACACATTTAACAAACATATTAAAAAACAAACAAAAAGTATAAAACAAATTCTTCATGGCATCCCATTTTTTTCGTCACTCATAACAATTTAATTTAATCATGTTAAACGATCTCATGATACGTATCGGTAAATTAATTTTTTTGTGTGTAAATGTTATATTTTAAATTTAATAGGAATAGGTTTGTTTTTTAATATGTTTGTTAAATTAAATTAAATTTAAAATCATCACTAGCCTATTTCTTTTTCGACGTTGAATAGCTCCGCCATTTTTATCTAAATATATAAGTATCATATATTTTTGTAATCAGAAAAGATCGCTCTATCGATATACGTAAAAATATACAGGGTGTTCCATAAGAAAAAAGTACATTTTTTTATTTACCCTGTATACCGTTGGCTTTAGAAAACTTTGGTTAGCATATTCAAAACCTACGGAAAAAAATACAGAGGCGAGCATTTTGAAATTTAAAAATATCTTAAAAACTCGGGAGAAAAGGGGGTGGTTACTTTAACGTGGGACACTTTAAAAACTGAATCATCAAATAGTACTTTTTCTTTCCCAAAGGATCCAGTGCTGCAAAAAATTGGCTTAGAGCACGGAAGACTACTGCATTAGTAAACATTCAGCTATTTCCAGTTTGCACTTTAAAGGCAGAGAAGTTACAACCATGGAGCTTTATAAAGATAGGTAATACGCACGAGGCTGAACTAACATATCTGAAGGAATGTGGTAATAAATCCCAAAAAAGAAAAGGAAGAGAAATAACATATCCTCGTTTAAATGACGATGCAGTTCTTCACATATTTTCCAATCAACCGAAGTATCTTTCTACAACTGAGCCAGTGTCTCGACGTAATCCTGAAGAAAGAAGACAAGATGCTTTACAAAGGCAAAATAATGATATTGAGCAGTTTCTTACCGATGACATCATATCAAGCTTTGAATATTTTGTACAGGCTGTGTCAAAAAATAAGTGGAATTACAAGTGTGTGAACAATGTCTTGTATTTTTACATATTAAATATTGACTACGACAGTGAAGAATCTGATACTGATAGTAGCGAAGTAAAAGTAGTTTCAAGTATTAGCGTAAACCAAAGTTTTAATGTTAGTATTTTTGTAAATAGTCATGAATTACCATCAAGCAATTTAGAGTGGATTTTACCCTATTAAGTGTATATTCTAGAATTATATATTTGTAAATTATTCATTTTGGGGAAATAAATTTATAGCACAAGTTTTGGGATCTTTATACTTTATTTCCTAAACAAAATCCTTAAATCAGTGCATGAAAGTAAGGGATGGATGAATTACAAACAGGACTACCATTGACAGGAAATGCGATGTTGCCATTGTTACTTCATGGCTTGTAACTGTAGAGGGCTATGGTATAAGTAATTTTGGTATAGATATTTTCTAAATTTAATAAAGCAAATCCAATATAGTGCCCAATGTGGCCAAAGGATCAAATATCACTAAGAGAACTATTTTTTGTGCCATTGCCTAAATTTATTTTAAATACTTGGAAAGGAGTCCGTTTACATGTATGTTTTTGAAACCTATAATCTCTTTATCCTTCTAATGATAAATTGACGATTTTGACAGTTAACGACTGCCAACCAGTTGTCAGGTCAACATTAACAATTCAAAAACTTTAAACTTGAAATAATCTAATGATCTTGAAAATTGATGTTATATTTTTCTGGTTGCAGTATTTAAATTTTTACAGTTGACAGCTGTCAAAACAATATCAAATTACCATTAATTATTAAAAACTTGAAATAATTTTATAGCTTTATGGTTTTGAGGTCGCTGAAATCAACTTTCAAAATTAGAATTGAGATAATCCAAGGTCGTGAGATAGGAACACTTGAACATAATGAACTGCAAAGGAAATAAAAATTTCGTCCTCTTGCAGTTGGATATTCTTACCCTTATTAATGAAATCTTTAGAATTAATAACTGAAAAACTAGGTTGCGCAATAATCCAGTCAATGAGTGCTCAAAAGAGGGGTGTAGAGTACATGGAATATGCGAGACTTTTTGACTTCAGGACTTTGTTAGGGGTAGTTAGAAGGTAAATATACTAAAAGTCTCCACCCCTGGGAGGTGAGCTTACGTTGGAAGAGGGGGGAGAAGGTCCCATTTTTGGGTTTTTCGATTATATCTCGGAAACGGTGGACTCTAAAAAAAATATGTTCTATATAAAAATGAAAGCTAATTAAATTTCCTATAAAACTGTATATACATATTTGTCGAATATCCAAAGGTTTTCGAGATATACGTGATTGAAAATCGATAATTTTCTAAAAAATTATTTTTACGCTTTTTGTCAAACATTTGCTTCTAGTGCCTCCAACGATCGTTTCTCAGAAAAACTGTAAAATCGAAGTTGTAGAGCATTAAATTTCCTTCACTTATATACATTTTTGCTACTTTTATCTTCAACCAATCAAAAGTTATAGAATTTGTAACATGTACGCTCAATTTCGATGTTCCTCTAGAAATGAGTATATTGATGCTACCATGATGATTATGATGATGATTTCCTTTCCAACTATCATAATAAGAGTCAGCTGATAAACCTGCTGATGATGCAGCTGCAGAAAAATGGGTAAATATGCTTCAGGTGATGCTGACGTTGATATTGCGAAGATCGCAAAATTCCTCGGTAGCTGTTATTGGAGAGGACGTCGACTTGGCTGTTCTCCAAAACCCCAACTGATCGTGACATTCTGCTGGTAAAACCTGGAAGAGGAAAGGTCAAGACTATTGTATATTCCTCACAACAGCTGCAGCAGGAGCTGAAATGAAGCACAATGCCCATTTGTTATTCTTACATGCATTCACAAGCTGTGACTCAACATTCGCAGCGTATTGCAGGAGTAAAGTGGGTTTTGTCAAAATGTACCAGAAGTTCAAAATCATACAACGTGCAGCTGAGGTATTTGCCAGCGGTTCTTCTTCCCCTGACTCTATTGAGACTCTCTCATGGTATGACGCTCTAGCCACAGAAAAATCCCTCACTACAAATCATTTGTCAAAGCAGCTGCAAACATGAAGCCTGATCGTTCAACTCTCCGCCCAACTGAAGGAGCTGTTAAGCAGCATGCATTCCGGACGTACCACCAAGTACACCTGTGGTTAGAGGAGGAAACTAATGGTGGGGCGCCGATTGGGGTTGGGAGAGGAGGAATGACCAACTAGTTCCGAAACTGTCAAAGTTGGATGCTGCTCCTGACGAAATCTGAAGATGCACGAAAGGATGTGACGGTGGCAGATATGTGGTTGTAAAAAAGCATCGTTAAACTGCTCTGTCGCATACCCGAATTGCAAGGGCAGTTGCAACAACAGTGTAGGCATATTAATTCAGGAAAAAGGCGACGACGACGACATCGATACACTACCAATCTCTTTGGACAACGTCTCCAGTGCTGAAGAAGATGAAAGAGCATCGACCCTTCCGCCTCAAAAAAACCAAGATGTCACCTTGAATGATTATTTTTTCATTTTTTAATTACTATCAGTCCATGTAAATACTTTAATTATATGATTCGTAATAATATAATAAAAGCTATAATTATAGAAAAAAGTTTTGTGCCAAAACTACCTTATTTCTATTGGTAATCATCATGGTAGCGGTAGCGTCAACATCCTCATTTCTAGAGGAACATCGAAATTGAGCGTACATGTTAGAAATTCTATAACTTTTGATTGGTTGAAGATAAAGTAGCAAAAGTGTATATCAAAGTAAAGGAAATTTAATGCTCTACAACTTCATTTTTAGTTTTTCTGAGAAACGATCGTTGGAGGCACTAGAAGCAAATGTTTGACAAAAAGCGTCAGGTGAAAATGATTTTTTAGAAAATTATCGATTTTCAATAACGTATATCTCGAAAACCGTTGGATATTCGACAAATATGTATATACAATTTTATAGGAAATTTAATTAGCTTTCATTTTTATATAAAACATATTTTTTCTAGAGTCCACCGTTTCTGAGATATAATCGAAAAACCCAAAAATGGGACCTTCTCACCCCTCTCCCACCGTAAGCTCACCTCCCAGGGGCGGGGACTTTTAGTATGTTTACCTACTAACTACTCCTAACGAGGTCCTGAAGTCAAAAAGTCTCGCATATTCCATGCACTCTACAATATATTCATTGATTGGACTACAATGGGTTTTTTCTTTAGAATTCCTTGGTCAACCATTTTGATAAGTAGTAAGTCGGAGATCCAATAGATGATACTATAGGATGCATTGATTTTCCTGTACAATCTAGCTACGCTAAGGTTGGATGCATGTAGTAGCTATTTTTTACGGATGGAGTAATAAGGTTGCTCCACAATTTGATTACCGTAAAGTAAAGTAAAGTACCTACAGGGATATCCAACGAAAATAACCACCCCTAATAACTTCTTTATTTTTGATGCTATAAAAAATTTTTTTCTATAAAAGTTGTATGGTTTATTGAAAGCATTTAGAATATGTATTCAGAAAAATAAATGAAAGTCTTTTAGAGGAGATATGGTTTTAACTTGCATTTTTTCAATGGAGCACCCCATTTTTTTGCATTTTTGAAATCAAGGTACTTTTCTCGTTTCGAATAAGGTATCGGCCTTGTATCGAACATGATGGGCTTCATTTTGAACAGTTTATGTAGGATAGTTTTAATTACTTTTATTTATAGTTGTAATTAATATCTAAATTAGCCAAGACTAATGCATTCTAAAAATAAAAATTTGTTCTGTTATTTTATTTCCTTGTTGTTTTCGGGCCACAAAAATTGCAATAATTAGAAAACTCTAAAATATAATATGATATATATCTATATATTCGAAATGAGAAAAGTACCTTGATTTTAAAAATGCAAAAAAATGGGGTGCTCCATTTGAAAAAATGCAAGTTAAAACCATATCTCCTCTAAACGACTTTCATTTATTTTTCTGAATACATATTCTAAATGCTTTCAATAAACCCTACAACTATTATAGAAATTTTTTTTTATAGCATCAAAAATAAAGAAGTTATTGGGGTGGTCATTTTCGTTGGACATCCCTGTACATTCCTCATTTCTGTAGTTTTTTTGATAGAGGGTTTCTGTAAGTTTTTTATAAGGACTAATTAGGTTGTCTACCTGTTCATAATAGTCCTTTTTAGTCACAGAATATATTAAAAGAGGTGTTATCAAATGTTTATATGACAGGGCAAAAACAATTTCTTCTACTGAAGAAATATTAAATAAAGAAAAAATATTTATTACAAATGTACTAATTATTAACAATAAGTACCCAGAAGTCTTTGTTGATAGAACATTGATAAATATTGAAAATAGAATTAATAATCAGCATCAACAAGTACCCGAACGTCAATACACAACATTAGCGTTGTTTCGTTATAAGGGTTATCTGAACAGCTACGCAGTATCGGTGATAAATTTAATGTTAAAACGGTATTTCAAACTATCAACACTGTAAGATCTATACTTAGAAAAACAAAACCGGTTAACAATGACCAAAATTCAAAAAACTGTATTTACAGTATTCCGTGTTGTAAATGTGACAAATATTATGTTGATGAGTCATCCAGATCATTCAATGTAAGATTAGGAGAACACAAAAGTTATATTAGAAAAAATTAAATTTAAAAATCAAAAATTTGTCAATACGCTTTCGAAAACGGACATCGAATAAATTGGGATGGAGAAAAGATTTTAACAAGAACCGGAAAAAGGAAAAAATTTAAGAATCTGCAATAATTTTATTAAATGAAGACAAATGCTTATCAACTTATTCTGTAGATTGTTGTACAATGTGGTTACCGATGCTAAAAGAAAAACTAGGCAACGTGAATATCTAATCTGAACAACTTTTCTGTGAGCGAAGTATCTATGGTAATATAAACATTCAAATTGTGTAATTAATTGCACAAATAACACAAACAAAAAGATTTTTAGCATTGAAAAAGGAAACAGATTAAGTTTCCGAAACGACTGCGAGCCATCATTGTTTTTATTTTTATTTATTTATATTTTGTCAAAAAACAACCTTTAACTGTTCCTTTGACGTAAAGTCGCAGGCGTAAAGGTGTTTTGTTTTAAATCCAGATATTTTTTAGATTGTCTGGGAAATATTCAGGACTGTGGTAGTATATCCCAAATAAAAATAGAAAAAAACCGTAAGATGCCACAAATAACTTTTAGACAATATTTATATTGACCTCGCGAAACTGCATGAAACAGAATGCTTCCCCTTCAATGATAATTTCTTCGAGCAACATGAAGGGACAGCAATGGGTAATTCTTTATCACTTACATACCTATAGTCATGAACCACTGTTAACCATGGAAATTTGTTATAAAATAATAAATAATCAATTATTTCATATACAACAAAAATTTGTTAAGTAATTCATGTTTTAAGATCCCATTTTGTAGTGTATTTTAATATACTTATTTTTTATTAGGTATATGTTTTATCTTTTCATTTTTATTTATGGAACCATATTCTTAAATTGATGACCCCGGCCACAGTTTGTTGTCGAAAATCCGCCGACTGTTGACAATATCGAAGCCTTTTGAAAAGGAATCTACGAAATCACGAGTCCATTCGGTAATGATACTCCAGCCATAGCACACATCGAGGCTCTACCGCCATCTGCCACACGCACACGCCACTGCCACTTCAGCCAATTCAATTTTATAAAAAAACATCTGAGCACCACAGCAACTACGCCAAAACTGTCGATTAAGTTTGAACGTCTGTAGGCAAAATTAAAAAGCACGTTATTGCCTGCACGTTGATGAACGCACGTTCATGTATTAAGTCATCAACGACCGTGTTATAATTTACTTCCATCTGAAATTAAAAAAATTACAGATTTAAAAATCTGTAATATACCGACTTAATTTGAAACAGTATCTACTTCTTTTAATCATACCTTTATTTGATTTCTTCTTCTAGCCCAGGGTCGATCTAAAGCTTTATACACTATTGGTAACGTTTAATCTTGGAAGCCGATATAAATGCATCAGACGGAGATAACTTAAAGCATTTACAAGTTAAACAGACAACGCGCTATCCCCTAACTCCCACCTTCCATTCTTTACAACACGCGGTCGAAGGGGACGACGGAATCGGGCGAATGTGTCGAGCGGCCGCGGTGTCGCGGCACAGGTCACCTGTGGGCCCTGTGGCACGGCTAGGTCGGCTGAAACGATGTCGTCGAGCGCGCTACACGCACATCCCCTCTTTAGTAGGAGTGTAGGAATGGTTAGGCATCTCTTGTTAACTGAAGGCTTTGCCCCTATGTACCTTCTCTCTTAGTTGCATTACAGATTTCGTCTTCCAAAGTCGATTCTTGCCAACAGTGTATAGGAAACCATGAACAAATTAGAGACAAGCTGAAATTTGGTATATAAGTTTGTATTGGGGTCGTTAAAATACCACCAAACCCCACCGGTAATCTGCCGTGCCTGTCACCCCTAAACAACCCCCGAAAGGGGTGAAAATCGGACTTTTTTTTAGTTTTTTGGCAATATCTTAAAAACAAAGCTATATACGAAAAAATATGAAGACGGAAAAATTAAAGAGCATAAAATTTCCTATAAGTTACCTTTAGCAGATATATTTTGCTTTACCAGTGGTGGAGTTATCGTATTGTAAATTCTAGTATATTTTAACAAAATACACATTTCGCACAAAATAATTAGGTTACATTAATATATTTTACGTCTTTTATACCAAAACAGATTAAAACTATAATAATACATAAAATAAGAGTTTTTTATGTAGTAAGTAGCACAGTTGCTTTTTCTTAAATAAAATAAAATACTTACAGGTTATGTTTAAGTAAATGAATGTAATGTATGTTTTTAATTACTTATTATGCAATATATTTTATCTGCATGTTTAGATGTAAATCCTCAACTGCCCTATTAAAACAGGTTACGACATGAGCATGCATTTTTGCAACCACCTGATGAACAGTTGCAAAAAAATTGTTTAATGATCCATCTGGACTGGAGAGATTCCGAAATCATTAGAAATCCATCCCCAGTCCTGGAGTGGTAAGCTATTATTCAACTATGCTTGAACCTAAAAGTTAATCATACATGTAAACAAGATATGTATGTAGGGTTGCTGGGCTTACCTGAAGAAATGTCCTATATGCATGGTATTGAGCTGCATTTATGATCGGTGGAAGTGAAGCCAAATTAAAATCTTTATTTAAACTTTGCTTTGCTACATACTGCTGGTAGAGAATGTATCTGACGTTATTCAAATCGGTACTTGTTCTATTTTTGACGTATACGGAAATAAAAAATGTCGAAATTAAGATCCTCAATCTGTCTTTGGATATATTTGGATTGTAAAATTCTTCAAGAAGGTCAACCAAGCTCTTCTTTTTCACAGTATTGACCAAATTAATTTTTCCCCTGGTAAATAGGCCAGATGTAGTATCACATCCGGAAATGGCGTGCATGGCAAGAAGAACATTTTTTAAAGGTCCCAACTTATTCTGCAACTCTGAAGTATTAGTAATTTTATTTGGTTTTGATTTTCTTCCTGGGCGTAGCATATACAAATTTTGTTTAGCGTAAAGGGGTTGTATCGAGAATATACGAAGAGAACATACATACAGGGGCGAATGGCGACGCGGAAAACTACTCAGCTGCCTTGACATGCAGTTATATATCCTTAATATTATTTACATAAGTTACATTTAATAGGCACGTAAAATGTTAAAGTTCTATTAGCTGATACAAAATAAAGTATGAAATTAGAATATAGTACTCCACTGGTATGTTTTTTATTTCTAATTTATTGATGTAAGAATGTATTAAATGTATTTACCAAAATATCCATATACATTGTTATATATATTTAATGTCAAAATCCAATACCTAAGTAAAGGCTAGAGAGTATTTTTACAAAATACCCAATTATTAGAAATATCATAACTTCGCCACTGGCAAAGTAAAATATATCTACTAAACGCAGTTTTATAGGAAATTTTATGTCCTTTAATTTTTCTATCTTCATATTTTTTCGTATATAGCTTTGTTTTTAAGATATTGCCAAATAACTAAAAAAAGTTCTATTTTCACCCCTTTCGGGGGTTGTTTAGGGGTGACAGGCACGGCGGATTACCGGTGGGATTTGGTGGTATTTTAAGGACCCCAATATAAACCGACATACCAAATATCAGCTTGTCTCTAATTTGTTCATGGTTTGACTGGATCGACCCTGGGCTATTCCTTCAATTTTAATATTAGTCTTTGTAAATATACTATTATTTTTCTAGGGAAGCCTGAGTGATACAAAAGGTACAAGAAGAATATTACTATGGTGTCTGATGTCTTGTTTATTTGGAAACTTATTAACATGCTGGTTTGATTCTTTATATATACATTTTCTAGCCAGAATGCTGTGTGGTACGTATATTAAAACAAATTATGAAACCCTATATATTTTTGAATTATTATTATAAATTACTTTTTCTCTTTTTTATATCACATATATTTACCTTACCTTCCATGTTTTAACATATGTAATTAGTAATTTACATAAGGTACCTACTAGTAACTTTAAGATGCTTTTTAAGTTACTAGAGAATTTAAAATTATCTAATAACGTAAGAAGCAGATAAAGTTACCAGTATCGTAACACGCTCATCAACCTAGCGTAGTTCAAGAAATGGATTTGTGTGGATAAAATCCGAAACAATGAGTAATTATGAGAGGTTAGAAAGTACAGCACACAGTAGTCATTTTGTACTGTCATATACCATCATGTGTCACGTTTGTGGCCTCAAATGATAGTGCAGTAGCACATAGAGCACCAAGTGTATTGCCTTATTTATACCTGGACAAAGTGTAGTTAAAAAAATGGATCTGTGTTGACAGATCCGAACAACCTTGATTGAGGTACTATTTAAATTGTGTAATATTTACTCCCGTTAAACTTCTATACCCGTTCATCTTTCTATCATTAAGGCGTCCTCAATATACGATTTTCCTTTCATTGAGCTATCATCAGAGCGTCCACAGTGTATATTTTCGTTGGTGCTACTATCATTGAATCGTCCGACGGTGTTGCCACTACATGTGAGCGTTTATTGTAATGCGAAAGAGAAAAATTGAGAGCGGTTATTTCGTCAAAATCATGTTTGCTATAGTATTTTAAATAACAAGTTTTGAAAACGAATCTTCTCACACGAGTGAGACAGTTTGGTGGGACGAGCCAAAGGCGACACAAGTCGAATGAGTGTGAAAAGATGTTTTCAAACGTGTTGTTTACAATATTTTTTCTACGATTGGAAAAAAACAAACAATTTGATAGATATTTTTATTTAATAAAACCAATTACATTAAAAATTAAAATTACAAGTCGGTTACTATAGGTGTGTTTTTACAAGTACATCAAACCGTTTAAAACTATCAAACGCCTGCGCAATTAAGATTTGGCTGTTCTTACAATCTCGATCTCAAACTCAAACTAATAATTGGATGTTCTTACAAATTTGCAAACTGATTTCAAACAGTTTGCTGACTGTCAAAGCGGTTTGAGGATCGAATGCAAACTGAGAATCAGACGCATGCGCTTTGATAATTTAACCAGAATCTAACATTTAATTTTAAATCTATGAATCTAACGGTGAGTTATCTAATTTTAATTTATTACCCTTCTTTTTCTTTTTGTAGGTAATTAAAATAAATCCGCTTTTTTATCTAAAATAAGCAATGCCCATTTTGAATTATATGTGAAAATAATGATTAAATTGTTTAAATTTTTGGTCGTAATAGTTCATGTGATGTTTTATGATTCATTTTATAAATAAATTATTATCCCGGTTATGCTGGTTGCATAAATATAAAAAATATGGCGTTCTTACAAGCCAAATTCCAAACTGATTCGAAACCATTTGCAAACTGTTTGAAATCGATCATGCGCACTAGACACAATTTGCAAACTATCACAAATTCTTTGTAGAAACAAACCTTATGAAACTGAATGCTAAGCTTAGCCTACCTAAAAAATACAAATAACAGATGTCCGTTCTGTTTTTGACAGGAGTGTGTGAAAAACATGACAGTACTGTGTTTTCGGATTTTTTGCACACATCATGTGAAAAATTATAGTTTCGGGTCGTGGTTACTGTGGGTTTTTTGTAATTTTCGAGGGCAGTCGTAGAAAAAATATTTTAAAGTTAAATAACTTAAGGTTAAATATCTTAAGGTATTTAGTGTAGTATTAAGTAAGACCTGGCACAATATAATTTCGCGGCTTGTACTTTTATCTTAATTGTGAATTGTTAAATTACCCTTCTCTTGTTTGACTTGTATTACACAAATTTGTATTTGTCCCTGATATAAAATTCTATTCTATTCTATTTTAAATAGAACACCCTGTAAATGTTTGCGATACTCAATAGTACACTTTATTCTGAATCCAATGATATATTGTTAACGTGTACTGTCAACGATTTAGGCCAACCCTAGACGCTGCTGTGCACTTGTACGGTATGCTTGCGCAAGTGAATCGTTACCAGCAGAACTGAGAGTGTAGAAGAATAGTTTGTGTAGTTATGCAGATCAAAAACAACACAAACTACACAAACTATTCTTCTACACGCTCAGTTCTGCTGGTAACGATTCACTTGCGCAAGCATACCGTACAAGTGCACAGTAGCGTCTAGGGTCGGTTAAATACAGAGCTTTGTATGTTACCTACTCTGTGATAAAAAATATGTTTAAACATTAAATATTCTAACAAAAGAAAGAAGTTTTTGGGGAAGTTAACTAAAATAGAGAGAAAGTTTTTGCCATTTACACCAAGAAAGAAACATGATGCAGCTACGGACACGTGTTTCGGAGTTTCGAAGAAATTGGTCCATGGTCCACGAAAACACAAATTGTGTGTTGTTACTTTCTAACAGTTCATAGTTATTGTTTCTAATCCTACTCACACGGATCCATTAAGCTACGCTACGCTGATGAGGAGCAATTCTTTCTTGGGATAAATGGCAAAAACTTTCCCTCTATTAAAAGATATTCTATTAGGTTAAGAGATAAACTTATTGGACTACAGCGCCAAAATCCCATGTTATTCTAAAGGGAGGTTCATCGTGGACATTTTTGATACCAAATATGTATTGCGGGTTGCTTACCCCCCTAATCATGAGAGGTCAAGGTCATGTGCCATCAATTACTTAATAGGTTCTAATGATAATATGTTAATAATAATAAACAGGTAGGTAATTAGGCCAAGCAATAGGGGGTCAGAAGTGCTTTACCTGGAAAAAATATAGGAGTTTTGAAACTTGTCAGTTAGGTACAAATGTATGACCTTAGCTACATACATTATTTGCGACCTTGGCAAGCCGCCGCTAGCACCGCCATATTAATAAAATGGCATCTAAAATCGGTTTCTTGACCATATCTGTTTTACAGTACCTCCTAGACAAAAAATCATTATGTCCTTATAAGAATTGTAGACAAAGAGATTCTCTACAAGTTTTGTATAAATAATTTTTTTGTGGGATCAATATTTTGAGAGTTATATTAATATAAAATAGGGGGGTTTTTTAGTAAAATTTTACAATGCTTCCTGAATAGCGTACATAATTGATTGATATTGTCTATCTATTCAGTAATTATTTCTTATACTCGTTTCCACATCATCTGAGGTAGAGTACCCAGCGCGTTTTATTTTATTCTGGTTTCCCAGTAGGCCTAATCCACATTTGTAAGTTTAATAAACATTTATAGTCGTCTTCGTTGTTATTCCCTGAATGAACCAGATTTGCTTACCTCTACAGTGGCTGTGTAAGTGTTTTCCACTTGTTCTGTTCCCTCTTCCCCGGAATCTTCATCCATAACATTGGATGTCAGCAGTTGGATCATATGGTCTAGATCTTCGTCTTCAAAGTCGTTTAAAATTATACCCACACATATGACATACAACAACCAATCACTAGAAGACCCTCAGTTAATTGTAGACAACTTTGCCGATTATTTTTCAAATGCATTTATAATTTCCAGTGATTTCAACACAAATAACATTTTACATGGCAGTGCGTCAAGCAGCACTATTTTGTCCACTACAGATATCTCAGCCGCAATAAAAAAACTTAAATCTAATATGACCATGGGACCTGATCTTATCCCTGCGTTCTTGATTCGTGATTGTGATATCTTACTGCGTGAACCTTTGTGCACAATATTTAACCTAATTCTCAAAACTACTACTTTCCCAGATGTTTGGAAAATCTCTAGAATATGTCCTGTATTTAAAAAAGGCGATAAAAATGATATAATCAATTACAGGGCAATCGCAATTTTATGTAATTTTAGTAAAGTGTTTGAATTTGCCATTCATAACATTTTATCATTTCAAACTAGAAATCAACTAATCGCGGAGCAGCATGGGTTTATGGTTGGGCGATCTACAGCTACAAATTTGGTCTGTAAAACTCAGTACGTAAGTGAGGTTCTTGATCGAGGCAGTTAGGTGGATGTTATCTACACCGATTTTTCGAAGGCCTTCGACAGGCTAGATCACGGTTTACTGCTGTGCAAGCTGGACTCTATTGGACTGAGTGCCGATTTTATAGGGCTAATAAAGTCTTACTTATCCGGTCGAACGCAGTTTGTGCAGTGCCGTGGTTACAGGTCTGCTGAATTCTTCCAAACCTCGGGAGTTCCCCAAGGTTCTATTTTGGGGCCTTTAATGTTCATTATCTTTATCAATGACATTGTATTAAATTTAAATGTTAAATATCTTCTGTATGCGGATGACTTAAAAATATTTTGTGAAATTAAATGTGAACTTGATGCAGTTAATCTTCAAAACAATCTTAGTGCACTAAATTCGTGGTGTATTGATAACAAGTTACCTCTTAATCTAAATAAATGTAATGTTATGACATATAGCCGCATGAATATGCCATTGTTATTTGATTATTCACTTGACAGTTCCATTCTTAGCAGGCCTAAGGTAATTAAGGATCTTGGTATCACGTTTGATCCTAAACTGTCTTTTGTTAACCATATTGATAATCTGGTAGCCAGTGCATATAAGTGTCTAGATTTTGTTGTCAGAAATATGAAAGATTTCAAGAATATTGGCACAATGCGACTATTATATAACACATTTGTTCGCTCAAAGGTGGAATATGCATCAACTGTATGGAGTCCAATCTACAATGTATATATGTATTATATCAATTGAAAAAGTTCAGCGTCGCTTTTTTAAATCTGCAATTTACAATATAGATAATATATATCCACCTAGAGGTACTGCGCAGGAATTGTTTCAAGAGCATTTTGGCATGAATAGCCTGTCTAGTAGACGAAATATGCACTCTTTAATTTTTTTATTTAAAATAATAAACAACATATTTACGAGTAACTTGTTAGTAGCTATGCTAGATTTTCATGTACCCCGGGTAAATGCTAGGGTCACGCATCTGTTGGAGTTGAAAAACCACATTACAAATATATATAAAAGTTCTCCATTTATCAAATGGTAATAAACTATTCCCACATTGAGCCCCAACTGGATATACTATCATGTAGTATAAATGATATTAAAAATATTTTTGTGAATATGCCTAATTGATGGATACATGTTATCTGTGTTGTAGCTTTTTATGTGTTATACTCTTGATACCAGAAAATGTTTTTCTTATCTGTTTCTCTCGATCTGTGATATCTTGTGTTATTTAGTTTCTTTTCTACCACCGTTATCATTATTATTGTATTATTTTTATTATACTTGTATATTTCTTTTTACCACTGTTTATATGTATCTGTGCTTATACCATGTACACTTTTTTGTTTTGTATTTTTATAAATTATACATAATTGTAGCCTTATCCTGTAATTGGGCCCTGGCCCGTTGGATATTGTAAATTAAATAAATTAAATTAAAAAAAAATTAAAAAAATTTTAACACCGTTACAGTACATGCAAATGACCGACCAATTTGAGAAGCACTTCTGGAGCAGGGTCTTTTGTTGTTGTAACAAGTCCGGCCATACTTCATTTTCATCCCCATTTTTCCGGATTTTTTTCAATGCCGTACCAGGTCTGAACTTGATGATATCGGAATGAATGTTGTTTTACCGCTGCTGCTTTGGGGACCTCACATTCTTTTATTTTTCAGGTCCAATGTAATGTAAGTTCATAGCTTCATAAAATTTTGTTCAGTTGATATCTATAAATCTATCCTAACTCCATATGTCGCAGTTAGGATACCTACGAAAAATCCAACTACCATCCTAACTCCACTATTACACAAAAAAACAATTCATTGTATTTATACCTTTACAATCGACTTCTAAACAACTACCAAATATAGTTTTGCTTGCGAGTGTTGGACACCACACAGTTAAAAAAATGCTTCTCATGTAAAACCTCTAATTTTTTATTAGGATAGTTCTGCATTAGGGTGACGACTTGTCTGGTGGTGGTTTTTTTTTCTTTTCTGGCGACTTTTTGTTTTTTTTCTGGCGACTTTTGTATGCGCGCGCAGACTACAATTTTAACACCACTGCAGATGATGTCAGTCAGTCAGTCAGTGCACGCGTCAGTGCAATCGACATTTATTACTGAAGAAAACTGGGATTCAGATTGTCATACAACATACAATCGCCTACAGGGTATTCTGGAGAAAGACATCATCCGTACTCCACCCTTTGGAGGAAACAGACAATCTAAATATGAGTTTCGTCAGGCTGAAAGGAAGAGACATCAAAATTTAAGTCGCATTCGTCAAGTGCAACAACCTCTTCCACCACCAATGTCAGTGGAGTGTGCAGAAACTGGGATTAGCAGTTTTCTACAAATAAGTGACAATATGGCATTACATTCCTTATTGAATAAAATTTTTGAAGGAGAAGCTTCCCTTCGTGATTGGAAATACTTCGCGGAAACACTAACAGTTATGACATTGGAGGACTTCAATAATTTTCAATGTACTTTAACTCCTAGGGTGTGTAATTTTCTTTATAATCACTTTTCTTTTCAAATACCTACTCGTCCAAATTCACCAGAAGTAAAAAGAGAGGACTGAAGGATTATACGTTTTTAATTTTATACTATCGTATGGACTAAATTTTAATATTCTACATATTAATATTCGAAGTATTAATAAAAACTTTGACGAATTTTTGGTGTATTTGGAAAGTATTAAATATTGTAACGTAGATTTAATTATACTAACTGAATCTTGGAACATACATGACATAAAAAAATACAGTATTGAAGGATATAATGTCTTCTATAATAATGCGAACTTCAATCAAAATGATGGAGTAGTTATATTTTTAAAGGATAAATTTGACAGTAACATAATTAATATTAAATTAACTGAAGTTACGATGGTAAAAGTAACAATAGTAATAGAAAATAAATCATTTAATATAACAAGTACATACAGACCTCCGGCAACTTCAAAAGAACAATTTATAAGCGATTTAGACAATTATTTAAAAAACAATACTTCAAATGACATAAATATATTTATTGGGGATGTAAATATCAATTTATTAAATTTAAATGATAATCTTAATTTAGAATATGCAAATACTTTAGAAAAATATGGATACTTATCATATATTAATAAAATAACACGGAGAGATGGTGATTCTGGTTCTTGCATTGACCATATATATATAAACCAAAAACAAACCAACTGACCTATAAGTCTTGTGTACTTCTAACCGATTTAACAGATCATTACAAGACATTTTTAAGCATAAATTTTGATAAAAATAAACAGCCCAATAATCTTTATCTTAATAACAGTGGAAATCAAAATAAGTATAAGAAAATAGATCATACAAAATTAAATACGTTACTTGAAGAGGAAAAGTGGGAGGATATAATACATAATAATCATCTAACCGTCCAAGACTTAACAACTCTATTTTATGATAAATTAAATTCACATATACACAATTCGACAACAGAAATAAAAGTAAACTGTAAATTAAAGAAAATTAAACCATGGATAACGAGCGGACTAATAACATTGATAAGACAGAGAGATAAACTCAAAACTAATTGGCAAACATTAAAAACAGATAATTCACTACAAGAGTATAAAAAATATAGAAATCATATTAACAAACTCATAAAAATAACAAAAAACGAGTATTACAAAAATCAAATAAAAAATGCGGGGAATAACTATAAAAAATATGGAACACTATTAACTCAGTCACGAACAATAATAATAAATTAAGAAATCAAATTAGAGAAATAGTAACGGATGAAGGAGAAAATATATATGACACGCAAAAAATGGCCGAACATGTCAACTCATATTTTATAAATATAGGTGAAAAAATAGCGTCTAACATTGAAAAACCAAACCATTTCAAAGACAACACAAAAATTCAAAATTGTCACACTTTTTATTTAAAACCATAAATAAATAATTTAAAAAGCTATAGTGCCCCAGGTAAAGATGAACTAAATTCTAATCTAATTAAAAAAATACATAAATACATAATTGACCCTTTAGTACATATAATAAATAAAATTTTTGTGACGGGAGAAATACCTTTTCAATTTATAGAAAGTATAGTTGTCCCAATTTTTAAACAGGGTGATAAAACCAAAACTGAAAATTACAGACCGATTTCCATCAATAACTTCGCAAAAATTTTTGAAATTTGTGTTAAATCAAGGTTGGTTGAATTCGTAGAAAAATTTAACTTGCTATCACCTAATCAGTACGGTTTTAGAGCTAAAAAAAAATACAGAACAGGCAATATCTAAACTAACATCTAACATCATGGAAATGATTAATGACAAAAAAAAAATAATTGCAGTTTTT
The DNA here is from genome assembly GCA_963680705.1 of Rhagium mordax. NCBI lineage: Eukaryota > Metazoa > Arthropoda > Insecta > Coleoptera > Cerambycidae > Rhagium > Rhagium mordax. The sequence goes on along the minus strand of OY796659.1, from coordinate 25,167,145 downwards.
CTCGACCTACAAAAAGCATTTGATACCGTTTCTCACATTGAATTAATTAACAAGCTATCCGACATTGGAATAAGAGGACTTTAGTTAGAATTATTTAAAAATTACTTATCAAACAGACCACAAATAGTAAAATTAAACGATACATTTAGCTCTTCTCAAATAGTCAAAACTGGTATACCACAGGGCACCGTATTAGGACCTATCCTGTTTATATTATATTTAAATAACTTATTAGAGCAAAATGAACATTGTGAAATTATGTCATTTGCAGATGATACGGTTCTACTATGCTCTGGTGAAACGTGGGAAGAGGTATACAAAGTCTCTGAAAATTGTTTAAACTCTACGAATGACTGGTTGGATATAAATCTTGTCTCATTAAACTTAAAGAAAACAAAATATATGACATTTGCTGCTTCAAAGTCTGGCTTACCTATTGTACCCAAAGCTATTAATATAAAAGGAACGCCTTTGACAATTGAGAAAACGGAATCATTTAAATACTTGGGTGTGATGGTGGATCAGAACTTGAATTGGCAAAGTCATATAGAATTCTTAAACAAGCGTCTCAAAAAAACAATATATATATTTTATACGCTTAGAAATATACTTTCAAAAAAAAACTTAATAATCGTGTACACAAGTCTTATAGAGTCAATACTAAGATATGGTATAATTAGTTGGGGACTACTATACAACAACGCACTTCGTCCATTACAAATAACACAGAACTACATACTAAGAACAATTTTTTCAAAGGAAAAGGGTCTACTCCTCAAACCTCCTTTATAGTGAATATAAAATATTAGACATTAGATCATTAGCTATTCTTAAAATATCAATTTTTGTGCATGAAATGGAAAAGAAAAATATTATACAACACACTCATGACACTAGACTTTAAACAAGCAATGCATTAAATCTACCCCTGCAAACCAAAACAAAATGTCGTTACAGCTTAAATTACTTAGGTCTTAAAATATACAACAACATACCCACAGAAATAAAAAATTATAAAAATAGTTTCAAATTTAAAAAACATATAAAAAAATACGTTATGGATCATAAGGATACTCTTATTAATTTGTTAAAAAGATGAGTGAATATTATTATATACTTACATAAAAGGAAAGAATAATGGGACAGTTATAAGAAAATTATAAAGAAATAATTAACAATGCTTTCAAAATAAATAAACGGCACACACAGGTCACTCCAGGCTTAGGTGCTGTATTAAATTTACTTAATAAATAAAAAAAAAACTGCATTTTATAATGATATAGAGATATTAGTATGAATTATTACTTTACTTTATACAATTACATAAATTCCTAAGAATAATCAATATAAATATATTTATATATAATGTAAAATAATATAAGTGAATATGTAGTTATGTAGTCATTTAACAACCTTAAATAAATAAATAAATAAATAAAAATAAATAATTACAATTTTATAAATACTTATTTGTTCACTTTGTAATTTTTACTTGTATACTTTTTATGTATTTCAATGTATTGAATCAACATCTCAACTTGAAAAATAAAATTATTATTTGTCTATCTGTTTATTTATTCCATAATTATCTATTTCATAAATATCTCTAACATAAATATAAGGATTTATTTGCATTTTCTGATAAATAATAAATAATTGTAGATACAATTTTTACTATAATCACATCTTAAATGTACTGTGTGCCAAATTACTTAAGCTACACCATGTATAATCTCTTCCAAGTTAATCAAGCAAGTTTTACTAACAACATTCCAGTCTAGCTTAAAATTACCAACAAGCCGGTGACTGCATAAAACTACATGTTACGAATGAAACGGGTTTCAAACCACTCTTTAAAAACGGCAGCTTGTGAATTTACTTTTATTTTATAAATATCTATTTATTTTTAACATAAATTAGTGGTTTTTAAATAAAATTATATTTCTTTTTACATCACATCTCTTTATTAAAATATTATTTTGTCTTTGCAGAGACTTTCTATAACATCGGTGAATTTATTTTTTGGTTAAACCGTATGCAACATCTCTCTGATGTTCTACTAATCTACAGTCAAGATGTAACTAACAACTGAAATGGGTGGGTGTGGTCACTAAATTAGTGGGTGTGGAAAGTGGGTGTAGTAGTAGTAGTAGAAGACCAATAAGAAAAGTGGTGGGAGGAGGATTATTTTGCACTGGCAGCTTCTCTCCATTACATGGACATGCGCGGAGCCCTAAAAGGGGCCCCATATAATGTGAAGTTAGGTACAAAAAAGGGTTAGGCAACCAGCTACATTCCGGGAGCCCCATTACATGGACATGAGCGGAGCCCTAAAAGGGGACCCCATATTATGTGAAGTTAGGTAGAAAAAAAGGGTTAGGCAACCAGCTACATTCAGGGGGCCCCATTTCATGGACATGAGCGGAGCCCTAAAAGGGGCCCCATATAATGTGAAGTTAGGTACAAAAAAGTGGAGGGGATGGCCAGAACTGGGGTTTTATCTACTCATATACAGGGTGTTTCAAAAGTAAGCGTAAACCTTCTGGGGGCGTAATCCTCGGATAAAAATAAAACAAAAACTTCCTATCAACATGGGTCCGGAAATGCTTTCTGAGGAAGTTACGGCCCTTCGAATGGGGCACCCTGAAGACGGTTTTTCCGCAATATATCCGAAACCGTTAACAATCAAATTTCGAAAATACATACAATATATAAACTTTTGACGCTGAACTCGATGCTGAATTCAGAATTTAAAAATTTAGGCAGGGGCGTCACATACCGGGAAGGTTAAGGGCTAAAATAACCCCATTTTTTTTCGTTTCAGTTTAAATGGTTTTCGTTGAAAATTATAAAATTTCAAAGTTTTCTACGTAAAAAAGGTACTCTTAGTGCATCTCGATAGAATGAACCGTTTTCGAGAAAATTGATTATGAAGAAGATCATACTAACGTTTGTCATTGTTTTCAAGTAATTTAAAGTTTTACTGATACTGATTGTCATTGTGCCATGTGATTTAATTTTGGTCCAGTCTAGTTAGTAATTATTAAAATTAAAAGATTCAATAAAATAAGAACCTTGTACTATACTGTGGTATGAGCAGCATATGAGCGAAATAATTATGTATTATTAATATTATGGTGCCATTATTTACTCTCCACTTTTTTTAAATGTTATATAGGTACCTAATTTTGGTTAATAATAATAATAATAATAATAATAATAATAATAATAATAATAATAATAATAATAAATAAGGGGTGCGAAATGCGGACCGGCAACCTCCTCGCGGTGCACCCTGGACAGGGAGGGGCATCCCTCCTTGACAAATGTCGGACGTGGGTCCTCAGGGCTAACCATCCTGGAGACTCATTTCCTCTGGTTTTCGACCGAGACAGAGGACAGGCCCCTCACAATCGACCCCAGTCGGATAGGGGTCAGAGACAGGTGGGAGGGGCCTTACCGGACGGTCTCAATGATGACGACATACGCAATGGAAATGGACGCTTTAGGTGGACGGAGGGATGACCTGTTTAACTGCTATGAGAGCAGCGAACCTGGGCGCAGGGGATACATGGCGCAATTACACCGGTTGTGGTGCGATATGCACCCGGAGTATCGCGCCTTCTCTCAGCAACATCTGAGAGACCAAGTATCCTTCCTGCGCCGAACAGGTTACGTAAGGGCACCTCGTCAGCGTGAGGAAGTGCCTGCCGCACTTCCACCGCGGCAAATACCAGCTGACGAGGAACATCCTCCTGAGTTCACCGATATCGCTTTAAGGACGAGGGTTAACCTTAACACCAGGGTTAACCCAAAGCCACAAGACCTGGCACGAATGGATTCGTTGATTAGTGAGGAGCTTCCAGAAGATGCCAACATCTGGCAGATCAACAGCGCGGTGTACGCTGCCGCCAAGCAACTCGTCCCACAACAGCGCCTGGCAAGCGCAGTTGATAGGGTCGAGAAAGCTAAGCGGCGCGTACAGAAGATCGAAGCTAAAATTCGATCAGCAAGGCAACACGCTTCTCGAATCCAGAGTGTAGTGGATTATATAGTCGCAGGTAGACCATTTACACCGAAGGTCCGGCGAGTGGCAGCCGGACTGAGACGCCAACACCACACTCTAAAACGCACAGTGCTGCAGACCATCAAGCAGCACTGTCTAGATAGGATTCAAGCGCTTATGGCTATTAAGAAAACTTTGGTCAGGCGAATGCGGAGTTTGGAACAAAACAAATTGTTTCAAACAAACCCGTCTCGCCTGTTCCAAGAGCCACAGCGTGTTGTCGAAAATCCGCCGACTGTTGATAATGTCGAAGCATTCTGGAAAGGAATCTACGAAGTCGCGAGTCCATTCGATAATGACACTCCAGCTATAGCACACTTCGAGGCTCTCTGTCGTAGAGTCTTAGAAGAGCCAGACGAAGTGTGCCCGGCAATCAGTACGGAAGAGGTTCAGCAAGCACTTGTTGGAACCAAGAACTACGCTGCCCCGGGTCCAGATGGTATAAACAACTGGTGGTGGAAGAAGTTTCCTTCCACCCACCGCCATCTGGCCCGAGTTTTCAACTCATGGTTGAACGAGGGGCAGCAAATTCCGGACTGGTTTGTCGAGGGGCGAACTGTGCTAATCCCCAAAAAGGGGGATCTGTCTGACCCAAAAAATTATAGGCCGATTACCTGCCTCAACTCCTGCTACAAGTTATTTACTCGTATCTTGTATACCAGGATGTTGAGGTCTGTTGATCCGGTCTACCAAAAGATAAACGAACAGCGTGGTGCCAAGAAGGGCCTGGCAGGTTGCAAGGAAAACCTGCTGATAGACCGCTGTATTACACAGGATTCTGTGCAGTACAAGCGGAATCTGTCAATGGCCTGGATTGATTATCGCAAGGCATTTGATACAACATCCCACGAGCTTTTGTTACACTTGCTCGGATGTCTTGCGGTACCAGCACCACTAGTGAGATGCATCGAACAACTGTTGCCGCTTTGGAGAACTCGCTTTACCATAACATCCGGTGCCGAGCGAGTTTCGACAGAGTTGGTGACATTTAAGAGAGGAGTGTTTCAGGGTGACTCTTTGAGTCCGCTCCTCTTCTGCATCTCACTGTTACCGCTATCTGTTGGACTCCGCCAAACCCGCGGGTATCACTGTAGGCCACCCAGCAACCGGAGGCATAAGGTCACCCATCTATTTTATATGGATGACCTTAAACTCTATACCTCCGGAGAGCGAGAACTTCAAAATGCTCTCAGGGTGGTCGAGGAATACACGCGGGCAATTGGAATGGAGTTTGGGTTGGACAAATGCGCAGTCGTCCACCTCAAGAGAGGACGATGCGGGGAATTCCACGAAGATGCGCAGCTCGCAGACGGAAGCATCGTACGACATTTGGATGCCGGGGAGACCTACACATACCTGGGTGTGGAACAACGCCACATCCAGGATGTGAACCAAATAAAGGATTCTCTCCGTGGCAAGTACAGACACCGACTCCGAAAGATCTGGTCATCAGAACTTTCGGGGAAGAACAAGGTGTCTGCCACTAATATGCTTGCCGTTCCGATTCTGCTCTACTCCTTTGGCGTAGTCAAATGGGGAGTAGATGAGCTGCGTCATTTGGATAGGAATACCCGCAAGATGATGAATATTCATAGGAGTATTCATCCTAGATCGTCCGTTCCTCGTGTGTACCTCCCACGTCAACGGGGGGGCCGAGGACTCTTGAGTCTGGAGTGCATGCATGGCAGAGTGGCACTGAGTATGGAATGTAAGGTCATCAGGAGCTCGGACCCACTCCTACAGTTAGTGAGAGATCATGAAACTGTGGGAATTGGCGCTTTATTGTTTAGGGCAGCACAGAGGGCCGCTGATGAACTCGGTCTCGTGTTCGACTACAGGCGAGAAGGCCGGCGAGGTGACTCAGTCACTGAGCTTCCGCCTAATCGTCTGACAGCCCACATCAAAGCTGCCGAACAGAGAAATCTGTTCAGGCAGCACGTCGATAAACCCCTGCACGGTGTTTTCTATAACAACATAGAAGCACTGGGTTTATCGACAGAGCTGACCTTCGCATTTTTAAGGTCAGCGGGGCTGAAGTCGGAGACCGAGGGATACATTGTGGCCTGCCAAGATGGTGTTATTAACACATTGGTCTATCGCAGTCGCGTGATGAGTGTAGAGGTACCTGATATCAACTGCAGGACCTGCCGTCAGGCGCCGGAGGCGCTCATGCATTTATTATCTGCATGCCCGATTTATGCGACTTCGGTCTACATCCACCGACATAACGCGGCTTTACGAGTGCTATACTACCATCTACGGCACTCGTACCAGATAGACCAAACACCAGTGCTGCCTTACGTCCCCGGAGATATCGAGTCCGTTGTCGAGAACGAGAAATGCCGGATTTACTGGAACTACTCGTTCCCGACCGTCATGCGAATTCAAGCCAATAAGCCTGACATAGTCCTCCTCTACCATCAGACCAAGGTGATGTATGTCATCGAGTTCTCAGCACCTGCTGAGACAAACATCGCCTTGAAGGAGGAGGAGAAACGGACTAAATACAGAGATCTCCGGTACGAGCTCCAAGTGCCATACCCAGGCTACTCTGTCAAAATGGTCGTCCTGATAATCGGTGTACTCGGAGGTATGAAGCCCACGCTGCTCTCCGCATTGAAGACCATGCCTGCCTGCCAAACATCGGCAGAATGGTTGGCTGGTTAAATGCAGAAAGCGGTCATCCTGGGATCCCTTCGTCTACTTAGGGCACACGAGTCTGGAATCTACAGTGACTAACCCTGCGGGATGTGGGGAGTTGCTGTAGATTATTCGCTGGCGCTCTCTCTGTGTGGTGTCGGAGGCCACAGGGAGACTGTCCAGCATTAGGTTCGGGAAACCGAAAAAAAAAAAAATAAAATAAATAATAATAATAAGCGAGTTTCGACAGAGTTGGTGACATTTCAGAGAGGAGTGTTTCAGGGTGACTCTTTGAGTCCGCTCCTCTTCTGCATCTCACTGCTGCCGCTGTCTGATGGACTCCGCCAAACCCGCAGGTATCAGTGTGGGCCACCCAGCAACCGGAGGCATAAGGTCACCCATCTATTTTATATGGATGACCTTAAACTCTATACCTCCGGAGAGCGAGAACTTCAAAATGCTCTCAGGGTGGTCGAGGAATACACGCGGGCAATTGGAATGGAGTTTGGGTTGGACAAATGCGCAGTCGTCCACCTCAAGAGAGGACGATGCGGGGAATTCCACGAAGATGCGCAGCTCGCAGACGGAAGCATTCTACGACATTTGGATGCCGGAGAGACCTACACATACCTGGGCGTGGAGCAACGCCACATCCAGGATGTGAACCAAATAAAGGATTCTCTCCGTGGCAAGTACAGACACCGACTCCGAAAGATTTGGTCTTCTGAACTTTCGGGGAAGAACAAGGTGTCTGCCACTAATATGCTTGCCGTTCCGATTCTGCTCTACTCCTTTGGAGTAGTTAAATGGCGAGTAGATGAGCTGCGTCAATTGGACAAGGATACCCGCAAGATGATGAATATCCATAGGAGTATTCATCCTAGATCGTCCGTTCCTCGTGTGTACCTCCCACGTAAACGGGGGGCCGAGGACTCTTGAGTCTGGAGTGTATGCATGGCAGAGTAGCACTAAGTATGGCATGTAACATCCTAAGGAGCTCGGATCCGCTCCTACGGTTAGTGAGAGATCATGAAACCGTGGGAGTTGGCGCTTTATTGTTTAAGGCAGCACAGAGGGCCGCAGATGAACTCGGTCTCGTGTTCGACTACAGGCGAGGAGGCAGGCGAGGTGCTGATGCAGAATCAGTTACTGAGCTTCCGCCGAATCGTCTGACAGCCCAAATTAAAGCTGCCGAACAGAGGAATCTGTTCAGGCAGCACGTCGATAAACCCCTGCACGGTGTTTTCTTTAACAACATAGAAGCACTGGGTTTATCGACAGAGCTGACCTTCGCATTCTTAAGGTCAGCGGGGCTGAAGTCGGAGACCGAGGGATTCATTGTGGCCTGCCAAGATGGTGTTATTAATACTTTGGTCTATCGGAGTCGCGTGATGGGTGTAGAGGTTCCTGATATCAACTGCAGGACCTGCCGTCAGGTGCCGGAGTCGCTCATGCATCTATTATCTGCATGTCCGGATTATGCAGCACTGTCTTTCGGGAAACGAACAAAAAAAAAGAAAAAAAAAATAATAAAAATAATACATTTATTTTCCTTTTGACAAACTTTTACATATGTATAGGAATCGTCACAGAAGCTTAACTAACCCAACTAGGGTTCACAAACACAAAAAGTCCTTGAAGCAATAATAGTACTTGTCTATTAAAAAAAGTTTTATATCATTTTTAAACCTAAATAAACTTCTTGCTTTTTTTATATGGTCAGGTAAACTTCTATAAACATTAACTCCTAGATAATTAGATGAACAATGGGATATTTTATATTTACTAAAAGGTTGATGAAAATCATTTCTTTGGCTCGTATTAAAATTATGTACAGGGTAAGTCTCCTAAGATTGACATCCCCCTTATCTCACTTATCCTTTGCCGATTTAACTCATTCAAAAAAGGAGTGGACACGGTTTTTGATGAATTTTTATAATCTGAGAACGGATATTAAAAATCTCGTAAAATATACAGGGTGGAAATTAAAACATGATTTTTTTAAATGGAACACCCCGTATATTTTTAGACCAAATTAATGTCCTTAATTTTCTGAATCCAAAAATATATAATTGTTATATAATCACTCCACCTGTTCGTGAGATATTACTAAAAACTTATCACATTACGGGTGTCAATAATTATAAAATTAAAACATCAAGATGCCTCTGGAAACAATGCATATTTGCATTGTTTATTTGTTGACAGATGTCATCCAATTTTTTGTGAGATAGTAGTTCACTCTCGTAGATATTAGTGTAAAGAATACGTAGTGTTCGTAAAGAAGCAAGTTATTTTGAAAATGGTAAATTCATTGGAAGAGTGAAAAGAGTTACTTGAAATTTATATCCTTCCAAAAATAGTTTTAAAAACATTGAGTTCTATTTCTTCTCCTGTTTTTATTCTTCGCCTTTCCCTTTTCTTGTCTCTCAGAGACTCAGTATTCGTAAACTTTGCATAAATGTTTTTAAAACTATTTTTGGAAGGAGGTAGCCTTTCTGGAAATAACCTAACATACTCCCTCCGAGCAAGAGACTTATTCTTGTTGCACTGAATATAAATTTCTAGTAACTCTTTTCGCTCTTCCAATGAATATACCATTTTCAAAATAACTTGCTTCTTTACGAATACTACGTATTTTTTACGCTAATATCTAAGAGAGTGAACTACTATCTCACAAAAAACTGGATGACATCTGTCAACAAATAAACAATGCAAATATGCATTGTTTCCAGAGGTATCTTGATGTTTTTATTTTATAATTGACACCCGTAATGTGATAAGTTTTTAGCAATATCTCACGAACAGGTGGAGTGATTATATAACAATTATATATTTTTGGATTCAGAAAATTAAGGACATTATTTTGGTCTAAAAATATGCGGGGTGTTCCATTTAAAAAAATCATATTTTATTTTCCACCCTGTATATTTTACGAGATTTTTAATATCCGTTCTCAGATTATAAAAATTCATCAAAAACCGTGTCCACTCCTTTTTTGAATAAGTTAAATCGGCAAAGGATAAGTGAGATAAGGGGGGTGTCAATCTTAGGAGACTTACCCTATACATTGGAGTTTACAATGAAGTTACTTTTATTTACAAACACAAATACACATAATTCAAAAATATGAATTCCTGCAAGAGTTAAAAATTTAAAATTTTTAAAAACCTCTCTACATGATTGAGTACTTGAGATACCCGAGATACTTCTTATAATGCGTTTTTGTGCAACAAATACGTCAGATGCTAAGGTGGACCTATCAACGTTTAATAACTAAACTAATTGCTAAGGCTGTGTCAACGTATAGTTAACCATTCGTTATAACCAGTGATAGTTGGAGGGAACGACCGATATTCGATTAAGTCAACCAACCGCTGTCACAACATCTGATTTAACTCTTGGCCGCCGAATTCAACGCAGGTCGTGACGAGCTTTTAATATATCGATATCTCGATATCGATAGATTAACGGTAACCGTCGACAAAGAATGCTTCCTCGTATACAGGTTTCGCAACTTCCTGAACTAAAGATATAACACTGGATAGACACTATGCACAATACACAATTCACTTCTGACTCCTGCCCAGACAGGGTTCCGATCATTTCTCCTCTGGCTTCAGCCGAAGGGTCTCTGTCGCACAATGTGAGACCCGTATACTATGGGATCAACACAAATACTAGACTAATACTAGAATGAAATAAAAGAAGACATTGGTAATAAATAAAGATATATATATATATTAAATAATCATCATTATACAATTATACATATAGAGCTTCACCTAGCAAGGTCTACCACCATACCCCCACAAGGGGTCAGCGACCGCGACGGCCGCGCTGAAGGACGAGTGATCGATTGCCGAAAGAGAATTATTACATGGACTTAATTTGGCAATTTTAGTGAGTGGGTTTTATATACTGCTAGAAATATATACTAGAAATTTAAGGTAATATTCTCCAAAAGGGGTATATGCCGTTAGACGTCCGTGGATATTTCGGAAAAGGGGAATCTCTTCGAATGCTATCTCACGAGGCGGTCACCCGGTAATAATGGGGGAATGCCCCGGTACCCGTGCGCACCGCACTGAGGCTTATCCTAGCCTAATTTAATCAAAAATACCATAATTCGCATAGTCGAGATCATTGGGAGGTCTCCCTCTATATATACGAAAATGACCTGAGACCACTTCACGTCGCCACGTGGCACCGCAAAATTCCACAATCTCACTTTGTAAGTCAGTTCCTAAAATTTCAAAATGGTGCTAGCAGACACGATCCCGGTAGAGACGATGACCAATGAGAAGACGAGGCCCGCTCAACCTCCCATGGAAGCCTTTGGTCACGGACTCACGAGGAATTCCAGAACGCGAGGGTAGAGTGAACCAGTGAACCTATTTTTCCGTAGACCAGCGCGACCATGAAGGTGGATCAGTCTATGGTAGATCTGATCAAGGGCTACTGATCTACGGTAGATTCACTCTCGCGCCTATGTGGGTGCTTCACTCGCGATCCGTTAGACCGGCTTATGACCATAATCATTTGCGCCATGATTATGGTTGTCCAGTCGTCCATTGAGGATTCGGCACTGGCTGAGGATAATGCTTATCCTTGGTCGTCTCTACATGCTGCATCGTGTCTGGATGCTTTCGTTCAAGAGTGGGATAATGGCCAAAAAAGGATAAATGGAATTTGGAAACTGTACTGAAAATCGACTTAAAATTTATAAAAAAAATCCTGATATGCACGAAATCATGCATATCAGGCAAAAAGATGGAATTTTGGGGTTTAGGAACTGTAGTGAAATTTGTGATAATTTTTGTAAAAAAAATGGTGTATATGGAACAGATGTTCCATACACACCATTCAAGCCTTATGCTTGTATGCTTATGTCTAATAGGATCTTTGTACTTATAGCTACTTATACTGCTTCTCCTGCGTACGTTAACACTCCCCTCCTTTGGAAAATTCGTCTTTCGGAATCGATCACTATATCACTGTATCACTGCTTAAGATTACTTAAAATAATGGGTTATTTCCATCAGGAAATAAATAAAAGGAATGGATAATTTGGTAATAGGATTTATTAACAACTCTTGTGGGAATATGGTGGTGGTATGGTTAACATAGATAAAACACATTACAATTTATACAATTATTGGCCGAATGGTAGTAGGAGACTGAACATTAAGAATTTATAGAATTATTGGCCTCATAGGTTTAAAAGTAAAATGGATCATATCATTGGTAATTTATAGAATTATTGGTCAAAAAAGTGGACTTAACATATTAATCGAATGAACATATATGGAAAACATGATAGTGTCTTTATGCACTGTTTTCTGAGTCTTCTGTCTTGTTCTTCGATCTTCGTCTTCTGTCTTCGTCTTCGTCTTCTGTCTTGGGAGTCCATCCTCTTGGGGAATGCTGCGCTCCACTGCTTGGCTCGTTCGTCTGGAATCTGCCAACATACCATTGGGACTTTGGTGGATCATTGCATTGGGAATTTCTGGGTTAGATCTCGGATAGGATCAGCAGGAATCTATTTATGTTCAGGCTGTGAACATAAATCAGTACGTATTAGTTAAAATTGAAACAAAGTATACCTCAGTATCCGACTATAAATTTGGACTTTAAAATTTCTGGACATAATCTCATCATTCTTATTTTCTCCTCGCGTGTGGACAGCGAAAGGAGAGACTTCTTTACGGAACGTCTTTAGAAATACAACTTAAATTTGGTAGTTTAACATTTGTCAAAGGAATTATGAGTCTTCGCTCTCTCTCGAGATTGAAAGGATTACAGGAATTTTGTGGAATATTTTCAGGAAGGTTATTTGCTTCAGAGGAACACTCTGCAAGCGGAATAGTCTGGTCAGGAGTTTGCTTGGAATCATTGGATCGAATAGAATTTTGGTTAGTTACTAGTGAGGAAGGATCTGGATCATGAATGGAAATATCAGCATGCGGAGCTGCTTGCTGCGAACTGGTTTCCGGCCCTTCGGAAACGCTATCCTTTGTCTGCTTCGACGCAGGATGCCTTCTTACATTCGAGACAGCTACGCTGGCTGTATTAGGGGTATGAATTCGGACTTGTACGGGAATTGGGTCATTGGAATGCTCTGGTCCATCGTGCGGATCGCCCACTGAAGAGTCATCGGAATCTTCGTCTTCACTGGAAGCGAATCCTACTTCCTCCGTTGGTTTCACAAGTCTCAGATCGTTCACATGTAATCGGGATAGATGTGGATAATATAAACCTCATTTGACACTTTCTCTGTCACCCTATGTGGCCCAGTCCACGATGGTATAAATGCCTGTTTATCTTTACGCATATTTTTAGCCATAACTCTGTCTCCAACTTTTAAAACAATAGGAGTGACTGCTTCCTTGGGGCGTATTTTTGTCTATACTGCTGTGAATTTTGACTTATATTTTGAACGATAGCTGGTCGGGTTAATGTGGGTTGTCTTTCTTGAAAATAGCTTTCTATCTGCCAGTCGCCTGCTTCTGCGAGTTCGTATCCTAAAACTGCAAAGCTCGGGGTATATCCTGTGGAAGCGTTCTTTCTAGTTCTTAGGTTGTAAAGCATTTGTACAATGTACATATCCCATGTGTCTGTTGCCTGATTGAACATAAGAGATTTTAAAATTTTCTTGGCTTCTTGAACCTGCCTTTCTATTGGATTTGCTTGTTGATGATAAATGGGCGTATAATAATTTTGAATATGGTTTCGTTTACTAAACTGCGTATACCATCCACTTTGGAAATGTCCTCCTTGATCTGATATGATTGTTAGAACTCTAACTTTTGATAAATTAAAAACTTGAACTCAACAACTCTTTACTTCTATATATCTGCACAATTCAGCAAATCTTCGTATATAAAATGCAACAAACTCGTAGCTTCTTTCAAATATATTTTATTATCAGAAAATAGACAGTTAACTTAATAATTCTTGACAACTGACGACTACTTGACTATTAAAACACGTTAGCTGCCACCCATATATAATCATATTGATTATTGGGAGGCCGCGTGGTCCGCCGATGACCTAATACAATAGATGATTTCCAGGCCACGTGGATCGCTGTTGACCCACGTTTCTATGTATTTCTAATGGAACATAACTTCCAATGGCGCTACGGTAATGTAACTGTCTTAGCACTGTTGGCTTAATGTGAATTAAAATTTTTTTTTCGCGTTTTTTATTTTTTTAAATCCGTTGAGAATGGCGTGGTAATCATGCAATGACGTGGGTCAACGGCGAATCACGTGGCAGCTAACGTGTTAACAGAAAATATTTCTAACATACTCCCCCCTTGAGTCGCTATCTATTCAACAATATAGTGACTCAATTTTTTGAAATTATAACAAAACATTGAAAATGAGAAATTAAGTTATAAGTATCTTAATGGAGTTTTTACTTTTCTCCCTTTGCGAGTAAACTGCACTTGATTACTAAGAGGCTTTTCACTAACACTACCAAGATCAGTGTCACTTTTAATTCCACTACACATATTGTCTTCCTTTTTGTCAGGACGTTCTTGTAAAAAATTATGTGTATCCCATGGCGTGGTCTCCAATAAACACACCTTCTGTACAGGTCGCAAAACAGTTCCTGTGGATGTCTTCAACTGTATAAGTCTGACCTCACCATCTTTCCCTGGTAACAGTTTCTGAACAACAGCAAGTGGCCAATCAAGCCTTTTGGTGTTCTCATTTATTATCAATACTACGTCTCCTTTCTTTATAATCTCAGTTTTGATTCGCTTTTTTGAAACCTGCACTAGCTGCCCCAGACACTCGTTTCTAAAACGTCTCCTCAAGTCGTCATTTACTTTATACCGATGTCTAACTTTTTTCTCTAGGGCAGTACAATCAACTGCATCACAGTCAGGTGCCCCTCCCTTTTTAATGTCTTGCAAAAAATGTGCAGGTGTCAGGGGTATCATATCCTCTATATCTTCGGATATATATGTTAATGGACGCGAGTTTATAACAGCTTCACAGTCGCACAATACAGTTTGTAACTGCTCATAAGATAGAGATGCTCTACCTAGCACTTTTCTAAGTAGTTGTTTCACCAGTCCAACTAAGCGTTCCCACCAACCTCCCCACCATGGTAATGCAGGTGGATTGAATTTCCATTTTATTCGCCATGAACCACAATTTTCTAGAATATTCTTCCAGTCTAACTTTGCAAAAGCGTTCTCTGCTCCTATAAAATTACTTCCATTATCACTATATATTATGGAAGGCCTACCTCTTCTGGCAATAAAACGTCTTAGTGCTTGTAGAAAGTCAGTGGTGCTCATGGATGTCACTAGTTCTAGATGGACTGCTCGATAGATGCTGCATGTGAATAGACAAATCCATGCTTTTGTTCCTTTTTGGAGGTACACTGGTCCCGCCATGTCAATGCCTGTCACTTCAAATACGGAGGTATCTCGAACCCTGTCCTCTGGTAGTGCCACTGGAGATGTCTGAAGACCTTTTGCGTCGTATCTACGACAAATGATGCATTTCTTCACAACGGCTCTTATAGATTTTCTGCCTTTTATTATCCAATACTCTGCACGTAAACTACTTAGCAGACTTTGTATACCTGCATGACAGGATAGTATATGTTTTTCGTATATGAGTCTTTTAATTACAGGATGATCTCCAGGTAAGAGTATAGGGCACGTAAACTCATTGGAGTCTTTTCGTTCAGTTAACCTGGTTTTCACTCTTAACAACCCTTCTTCATCCTTAAAAGGCTTAAGTGAAACTATACATTTATCGTCAACTCCTTTAAATGAGTCTTTCTGGACCAACTTAAGTACAACTTTAGTAGCTTCAACTATTTCTTCGAAAGACAACTCCCCAGTTCTACGTTGTTTAGCATGACTGCAGTTATAAACAAATCTCCTTGACCATGCAGATTCTGCAGATTTTTTGAAATTTGGAAAAATAGATGTAATACCAGTCCGCGTCTTGTGCCTCTGTGTTGACCAATGAGGAGACAATACCTTTCAATTTTTCTTCATTGATCTCCTGTTCATCACAAGTAGAATCAGTATAATTCCAGCTGTTAATAGGTTCTTTCAACCATTCAGGTCCTTCCCACCATCTTGAATGTAGAAGCTTTTTTGCTGAGCAACCTCTACTAGGAAGGTCCGCTGGATTTAAATGACCTGGAATATGTTGCCAAGAACTTGGTGAGGTCAGCTTACGAATTTCTTCGACCCTATTTCGAACAAAAACAGCCCAAATATCCATTCTTTTTATCCATGTAATAACGGTAGTCGAGTCACTCCAAAAAAAACATGGAACCTTTTTTGCGTTTAAACTATCCGTTACAGATTTTGCCAATCTAGCTCCAATTAATGCGGCTAACAGCTCTAATCGGGGAATAGTCATACCTTTACTGCTAGGAGCAATCCTGGATTTTGCCTGGACTAGCTGAACCTTTATCCCATTTATTGTTTCGACCCTCAGGAAAATAGCAGAGGAATAAGCAATTTTGCTTCCATCACAAAAAATGTGTAGACTCCAACCTTCCATACTTGATTCTCCAAATAACCATCTAGGGATCCTAACCTCACTCAAGTAGTGAAGCTCATCTAGCCATTTCAGAAATCTCCTTTTAATATCGTCGTCTATTTCTACATCCCATCCTATTTTTAAGGCCCACGTTTCTTGCAGTAAAATCTTAGGTAACAAAGTTGTAGGACAGAATACTCCTATAGGATCAAATAGACGATGCGCTACTGTCAAAATGGACCTCTTCGTTACAACTTCTGGATACAGGTCTACAAAACAGTTTGGACTTAGGCTTAAGGTATCTGTTCTTCTATACCAACTAAGACCAAGTACAGAAGATTGCATTGTGTCTTCTGGAAGTTGAATATCAGTATATTCCCAACATCTTAGATCGAATTTACATTCATGGAATATATCAGTTGCCTCGTTGATAAAAATATTTAGCTCATCCATACTAGACACACTAGTAAGACAATTGTCAACATAAAAGCTTCTTTTCAGTTTTGTTAAAGTTTCTCTAGAATAATTGCTATCTCCAGCCTCCACTTTGTACATTGTACTGTCTAAATGATGGCCAATCACAGCTCCTAATATAAAAGGACTACAAGAAACTCCAAATACAACCCTGGTATGGCGATACACTTTTAACTTGTTATTCTCATCATACCATAAAAATTTTAGAAAATTTCTATCATTTTCCTGGAGGCTTATCTGTAGAAATGCTTTTCGTATGTCAGCACTGACCCCTATCTTGCCTAGCCTGAACCGCAGTAAAACCGCTGGTATTAGTTCAATTAGATTGGTTCCCTTTTCCAAGCAACTATTTAGAGAAGGTGATGCCTTTTCTCTCGCTGAGGCATCAAAAACTGGTCTAACGGGAGTTGTACTATGAGTTTTTATAACAGCTCTATGGGGTAAAAAATGGCCTTCATTTTCTTCGCAAGCTTGGATTTCTTGAATTATATTCTCTTGTTGCCACTCTTGTAACACCTTTTCATAAGCATCATAATAGCCATCTCTCCTCAGCTTTTTTATTGTAACTTCTAACCTCCTCTTTGCTACATTATAATTGGATGGAAGTTCTGGATGCTCCTCTAACCATGGCATTTGCATCTCATACCTTCCCTCCTTATTGATCTTAACAGTCTGTCTAAAATGCTCTGTCGCAGCTTCTTCCAACTCTTTCCTATTTTTTCTCTCGAGTGGATCTTCTATACCGAGTACATCTAGCCTCCATAAATCATCAATCCGTGCGTCTTTACATAATAAAGAGGTTACTGTTGTATTAAAATAACTAGATGTTGATTCCATAGGAGTTTTACCCATTAGTGTCCATCCTAATGTTGTTTCTACTGCTACCAGTCCACATTTTAGAATGTAACGATGACCAGTTAACAGCTTGCCTGCTACATCTGCACCAACTAATATTGCAATCGGTCCCTCTTGGTTGTCATTGAGTTGTATGCCACATTGTGCAAGTTCATTCATCCAGGGACCTCTTTTAACAAGTGATATCTCCCCACAAATAACTGTCTGATCCAATACATCGAAGTTACACGCATAATCATTACAAGTATTTTTAAGTCTTATCTTATAACGGTTGTGATTTATAGGTTCTGACTGGTTACCTCCAAACAGTGCATGTATTACTGTTTCTTCTCCTAATGTCAAGTAACCCATTTCTTTGGCTAGCTTCTGTGTCATATAGGATCGCTGAGAGCCCGTATCGATGAGAAGACGTGCATGGCATCCAACATTGTTCTCTCCTCGTACAAACACCTTCAGAGTTTGCAACATAACCTCTGCATAAGTATTATTAGTCAATGCATTTTCCACAGAAATACCTTCTTTGTCTTCTACTGGGGGGGTCGAAGATTCATTACCCTGACTGTTTTCTAGTTTTGAACACATAATAGTTACATGTCTTCTCTCACAGAGTAAGCATCTAACAGAAGATCTACATTTCCTGGACACATGACCTGGTCGTAAACAAACTAAACATAGTTTATACTTAGCCAATATTTTTTGTTTGACTTTGACTGAAAGTTTCTTTGTTTTTGAACATTTCTCCATTCTGTGTTCTAAACTATTACAAAATATACACTTGGACCCTTGACTAGAATTAATAAGGCCTGTGGCTGTAGGTATATTACGTTTTTCTTCAAGGATTACTTTTGTCTTTGACTTAGCTCCAGAACTTAAGCTTTTCATATCGAACCCAGAAACAGCTAACGAAATTCTCTCCTCATTCTCTACTTCTTTACGTAAAAACAACATAAGGTTATTTAATTGGTCTTTAAGGTTAGATCCCCTATCACACACTGGACTTCTTTGCCATACTCTTAAAATATCCTCGGGCAAACAGGATTCTACAAGAGGGAATAACATTGCAGCATATTTTTCTGAGGTCACCTTTAATGAATCTAGTGCTCTCAACTGTGCTTCTAATTTATCATATAGAATGGATAGACTCACTTTATTATTGAGATTCTGTAAAATTAATTTTAGGAGTTCCCTCACATAAACTTCTACTAGCAAGTCGTCTCTACCAAATCGAGACTTCAAACTCTCAATGGCCTTAGAATAATTTTCACTTGTAGCTGGAAAACTTTCAACTAAAATGCGTGCTCTCGACCCCGGCACTGTTGCTTGTAGTAAGTACTGAAATTTGTCTTCGTCTGCAATATCTTTGTCCAAGTCTATATTTTTAAACTGTGACCAAAAAGGTAACCACTCTTTTACATCATCACCGAACCTCTTAAACTCAATTGTAGGTAACTTAAATTTCCGTCTATAATTGTCTTCTTGGTTCAATTCACGATCCAGAACCGAAGTTCTCGATTTATTAGATGGAATTTTTACACTGTCAATGTCATTGTTAAAGCTTTCAACCATTATTCGCGTTTTGTTAAAGATTCTTGCATATCCATCAGCCGTCGTCATCTCTGCTTCCAAACTGGTTTCATCCAGGTCTATTTCCAAAAGGGCATCAAAGATTTGCTTATCCATTGTAGCAAGCGCATCGGCCCTCTGTTCTAACACGCCAACATTTGCTTGAATTTCATTTAAATCAGGCTCCTCTGCTTTGCACAAATCTACTATTAAGTTAGCTTAGTAAAGGCTGCTCTATAGACCGCTCTGGTCTTTTTTAATTTATCCATTATATTTCGGGTCCTGTCACGATCGCCAAATGTTAGAACTCTAACTTTTGATAAACTAAAAACTTGAACTCAACAACTCTTTACTTCTATATATCTGCACAATTCAGCAAATCTTCGTATATAAAATGCAACAAACTCGTAGCTTTTTTCAAATATATTTTATTATCAGAAAATAGACAGTTAACTTAATAATTCTTGATAACTGACGACTACTTGACTATTAACAGAAAATATTTCTAACAATGATAGTCTTCGGCAAGCCAAACCGAGATATCCAGTGCTCCTCCAGAAATCGAACTAAAGTTTCACCATTCACCTTTACGCTTGCGCTTCGGTCCACTTGGTAAATAAATCGACCGTCATGACTATAAATCGATTACCAGTGTCCTTAGCGCGTTTGTATGGTCCCAATATATCCATACTGATCACCTCAAAAGGGTATTGAGGTTCATGACACCGTAATGGGGCTTCCGGCTGCACTTGTCGTCCTTTAACAGATTTGCACACTAAACAATTTTGAATATATTGGCCTACTAGCCTGGACATGTTGTTAAAATAATAAGTTCTAGATATGGTCCGAAAGGTTTCATCTCTTCCTGGATGGCCGACACCAGTCTTGTCGTGAAAATGTGAAATAGTATCTTTAATCTTACGTTTAGGTACCACTAAATAAATTTTATTTGAAATCAATCTAATAAGTATCCCATTTCTTACTTGATGAGTTGAGTAAAATTTCTGGTCTTTAACCGATCTCTCTTGTAAAGTGCGTTGACTGAGTTCAATCCAACGACTGACTTTCTCCCTGATGTTCGTAGAATCCTGTTGACTTTCGATAATTGATTGATAAAGTTCCAAATGGGTGATAGCCAAAATATTTTTTTTTGATTTGAATTTAGGCGGAAACATTCGCTCTTCATCGAGATGTTCCAAACTTGAATTTTGAGGATTCCTACTGAGATAATCGGCCAAAAGATTTTCTTTGCCTGGACAATGTTCAATTTTGAAAGAATATTCCTGTAACAACAACGACCATCTTGTGAACTTCGTTTTCTCATCTCGGTGCTTATCCAACCACAGGAGAGCCCTATTATCAGTCCGGACGATGAAAGGTTTGTCTGCTAAATAAATCTTATATCGCTTAACGTAAGTAACCACACTTAGACATTCTAGCTCGTTTATGTGATATTTTCTCTCTGTAGGAGACAAGGTATGACTTGCATATGATATAATATGTCTTTCACCTCCATCGCCGAACTGATATAAAACTGCTGCCATGCCTAGTAGACTAGCATCCGTCTGAAGAATAAAAGTCTTGTCCAAATCTGGTCTATGAAGTTCCAAGGGTTCTGCTAAGATCTGCTTAATATTCATAAATGCGTTCTGGGCCTCCTTTGTCCATTTGTATCGGACGTCCTTCGAGAGTAGTCTGGTTAGCGGCTTGGTTATGATGGCTGCATTAGGGATGTATTCTCTTACCCAGTTGCATAGACCGAGAAAACACTGAAGTTGTCGTTTATTGTTACGAACAGGATAGTTCTGAAGCTGCAATTTATGTCTATCAAGTGGTCTAGTGGTATCTAAAGTAATCTGATGTCCAAGATAGGTAATCTCATTGGTAGCGATTACACACTTATTCGGAGAAACCTTCAAGTTATGTAGCCGTAATCGTTCAAAAATCAACCTGAGGTGCTCCACATGTTTATCCAAATCTTCACTATATATAATGATGTCGTCTAAATAGACTTTACAGAAATGGTGCAAATATCCTGTTAGAACATCTTTGGCCATGAATTTTTGGAATGTGCACGGGGCAGTCTTCAAGCCGAACGGCATAACATTGAATTGATAGGCAGCTCCATCATGAGTAGTAAACGCTGTGTAAATTTTGGATGAATCGTCTAAAGGAATTTGCCAATATCCGCTCTTCAAATTAAGTACAGGAAATACTGTAGCTTTCCCCAGGTCCTTGATACTTTCATAGATTTTTGGTAAAACAGATGCTTCGTCGAGCGTGACTTCGTTTAATCTACGATAGTCGATACAGAAACGCGGTTTCTTATCTTGTCTTTCAGTGATCACTGGGGGTGAACTACACTGATCGTTTTTTGAAGTGGTTCACCTAAAAAATGGGTCCACTTTGATGACTTGTAACGTTTGAACGGATGGATGTATCTTTGAAAGGTTTTTTTTGTCAGAAAGAGTGTTCCTTCAGCAGCGAGTGTGCATAATTGCATTCATTTGAGATTATTGATATTGATTTTACAGGGTGATTTGTAAAGCTATGATTTTTCTATCAATTTTTTTGATGCACACGAGGTAAACGAGTCACCCTGTATATTTCATTGTAAGATCATCATATAGCGTCATGTCTTAGTTATGCATAATTTTTTGAATTTTGGTCATAACTCATTTGTGTCAAAAGATATGATTTTTTACTACAAATATACGCAAAAATGCGAAAATGTCAAAAAGGAAGTTTATTATAAATTTTTAACGCAATAACAATAAAGAATGAATTTAAAATTGTAAACATTAATTAATAATGGGTGGGGCCACCTCTACTCCTTATCACCTCCTGACATCTTTGAGGCATACTGATGATGACGTTATTGATTAGATCACCCGGGATGGCCTCCCATTCTTCTTGAAGTGCATTTCCCAGCTCTTCAATCCCATGTGGTTCCATTTCGCGATCCAACATTCTTCTTTGCAGCGCATCCCACACGTTTTCGATGGGGTTGATGTCCGGCGAAAGTGCCGGCCATTCCATTCTTGTGATATTTTCTTGTTGAAAAAATTCGTTCACTATGTTGGCTCGATGTGGTCTCGCGTTATCGTCCATACAGACAAACTGTTCACCCATTTGATGATACAAAGGAAGAACTATTGGCTCCAGAATTCTTTCCAAGTATCGCAAAGCTGTTACTGTCTCATGGACAAAAAGTACAAGTTCAGTGCGATGGTCTATTGATATCCCACCCCAAACTGTAATTGAGCGACCACCGAAAGGTGTAACGCCTACCGTACAATCTTGTTCGTAACGTTCATTCACTCTTCGCCATACACGCAGGCGGTTGGTATCGGGACTTTCAGAAAACCGTGATTCGTCTGTGAAAGGACATTGAGCCCAGTCATTTGCATTCCAGTTTTGATGATTCAAAGCAAATTCCAGACGTCGTCTTTTATGCTCACGAGTCCACTTTGGATGCCTAGCTGGTCGTCTCGAGTGAAGTCCACCTTCATGCAATCGTTTTCTTATTGTTGATGTTGAAATGATGTTACCCGTGGCCACTTGGAATGCTCGTTTCAGTTGGGTAGCATTAGTTCGTCTGTTCTGCAGAGCGGTTCTTCTTAGAAAACGATCTTCTGCTGGATTTGTTACCCTTTGGCGTCCACCTCCGTGTGTATATTGCGGGGAGTTATTGTTTTGGTATCGTATCCAAGCGCGATTGACCATACTGTATGCAATATTAAAGCGTCGAGCTACTTCTCTCCGTGAAACACCAGCCGAAACCATTCCAATTATTCTTTCAAGAATTGCACCTTGTAGACGCGGCATTTTTACAAACAATTCAATTGACATTTGTCAATTCCAAAGCAATCTTTTATTTTTTCACGCAAATAGACATGAAGTAGAAAAAAATAATATCCTCAAAGGACAGTGAGTTATGACCAAAATTCAAAAAATTATGCATAACTAAGACATGACGCTATATGATGATCTTACAATGAAATATACAGGGTGACTCGTTTACCTCGTGTGCATCAAAAAAATTGATAGAAAAATCATAGCTTTACAAATCACCCTGTAAAATCAATATCAATAATTTCAAATTAATGCAATTATGCACACTCGCTGCTGAAGGAACACTCTTTCTGACAAAAAAAACCTTTCAAAGATACATCCATCCGTTCAAAAGTTACAAGTCATCAAATTGGACCCATTTTTAGGTGAATCACTTCAAAAAACGATCAGTGTATATGGTGAGGTACTTGACTCTATAACACCGGCCTTTAACATTTCCTCTATCTGATCATACATGATCTTCTTTTTGCTAGGCGACATGGGATATGGCTTTACATTGAATGGACGATGGTCCTTAACAATAATTTTGTGTTTAACACTTACGGTGGTTGCTTGAGTCAATTCCACCGTAAATAGATCAGAAAACTCTTTGAAAAGTGGATTGAAAATTGAGTTAGAAATTTTGAGGGTTTCCGGCAATTCTTCATTAGATGCTCTCTCGGTTGCCTGATTCCAGAACACGGTTATACGTCTGTCTATTCCCACATACACACATTTCCTATGATAGTCAAATACGACATGTTGAGAATAAAGCAATGTAGCTCCTAATATTATTCCTTCATTCAGTTCTTCGATAACTTGAAATGGTACATGGAAACGAACATCCAATATAAAGATGTCTAGAGAAGTAGTGCCTTGCGAATCAATAACTTGATCGCCACAAGCGAGAGCAAAAGTCTGAGGATCTGATAGATCATTCATTGATGAGAGAAATTGCGGATGAATGATATTGCGGGTAGCACCGGTATCAAGAAGTGCGTACACAAGTTTATTATTATAGATAATTTTGACTCGTGGCAAAGGATAAAAATTGGATAAATGATTAATGGCTTCTGATAGGATTATAGGTTGAAAGTTGGCAGGGTCTTTGGCATATTCTGGGTATTCTGACGTCAGGTCAGGTAAGTGGTCAAATGGGTTTATGGATAGGTCTACTGACGACGAGGCGTGCTCGTAGGGCCGACTGGAGGGGGATTGCGGGAATAGGGTTATTTCATGTTAAAGAAAAACTTAAAAATACCTATCAATTTGGATAGTAGAATATGCAAGAATAATGTATTGGTAAATACCATGTCTTTATTATTTGTTAATTATTCATAAATCAATAAAAAGTATCGTCAATAATTTCAAATTTTATTAACTTCTGACGTTACGGTTTAGAACTAAATCTAGCAAGATTTGTTTTTGTTAAGAGTCTAGAGTCATTTGACACTTTTGACAGTTTGCTTTAGTTTGTGTTAGTTCATCATTTTTTACTATAATGGAGCCTAATTTCGTTAAAGCTAGCAGTGAAAATTTACCTGAAGTGAACTACGTTATGATTCAGGAATTCTTTGCGAAAAATATGGACTATTTCAGTGTCGAGTTTAAGAGCGTGAAAAATGTGAGGTTAGTTTTCTTGAGATATTTCATCTACGCTATACTGCGCATGCGTAAACATTGACGTCACGGCTGTTGGCGGGAACTTAATATTTTCAAATTACAAACCGAGTTTAAAAATACGTAGGCGCAAAAAAAATACTTTTTTTCCAAATATACAGTATTTTTAAGTGTTCCTGATTGTACATTTAACATAAATATAAATTGTGAAATAACCCCATTGCCCTGGTTGCCATGTTCTCGACCCCCTGAGAAGTTTCCCTGTTGTCGTCTTTTATAAGGATTGTTAGGACATTCGGAATGGTAATGCCATTGTACATCAGGACAATATCGACATGGAGTAGGAGGCGTTTTAGTATTAGTATTATTAGAATTTTGATGGGATTGATTTCTAGAGGTTGCCTGATCTTGGAAGTGGACTTGTCGATTCCTGACGTCTTGAGTTTCTCTATTGGTATTCTCACTGCGGGAATTTTGCCAAACACGGCCATTATAGGAGTTGCCAGAAGATGATTGATTATAATTTTGATTAGATTTTGTCTTGGATTTGGATTCGCTTGAACGCGCCGCAGATCCTTCATCAGCTATATCTCGCTCTACCCTAGATGCTATAGATACAAGTGATTCAGTGTTAAAAATATGTGTTCCGCGTAAGCGAGAACGTATCTCCGGTCTGAGTTGGTCCAGTATGATACTTGCCTTCAGAGCTTCCGGTTTGAAGGGATCGACCCTATTAAAAAGACATATTTTCTTGGTAATGAATACCGCTGAAGAATCACCTGCATGCTGCATTTTTCCATAAAGTTTGGTGATTGCCTGAGTGTAGATATCGCCTGAATCGAATCTATTGCGGAAACGTTCAATGAATACTTCGTATGAAAATGAGAGTTCTATATTGATCGAACCATTTTCGGGCTTCTCCTTTCAGTTGTTCTGTTATTAGATGGAATTTATCGATATTATTGGTAATTCTTGCTCTATGGCAGTAGTCTTCGAAATTTCTTATGAAAGTATCGGGACTCTCATGGTCTAAGCCATGATATTCCACGTTAGGACTACGTGGTCGGTCATAAGTTGAAGTTGTGCACTGTGCTGCGTCCTGCATAGCATTTACGAAAGTTTGTGCCATCTTGGCAAATAGATCTTCCATTGATGGAGGATTATCAGGGGACCTCGACGAGGGAGAAACATTACTGATCAGTTCCGGCCGCCTCTCCGGCACTACGGAGGAATCTTCCATCAACCCGGTCTCTTGCTCGTAAAAGCCACTAGGGGTTAAAGATATCAAAGGATTGTCATTCATGACTACGATTCTTGCAAGATATTCGATTAAGTCAACCAACCGCTGTCACAACATCTGATTTAACTCTTGGCCGCTGTATTCAACGCAGGTCGTGATGAGCTTTTAATATATCGATATCTCGATATCGATAAATTAACGGTAACCGTCGACAATGAATGCTTCCTCGTATACAGGTTTCGCAACTTCCTGAACTAAAGATATAACACTGGATAGACACTATGCACAATACACAATTCACTTCTGACTCCTGCCCAGACAGGGTTCCGATCACTTCTCCTCTGGCTTCAGCCGAGGGTCTCTGTCGCACAATGTAAGGGTCGTATACTATGGGATCAACACAAATACTAGACTAATACTAGAATGAAATAAAAGAAGACATTGGTAATAAATAAAGATATATATATTAAATAATCATCATTATACATATAGAGCCTCACCTAGCAAGGTCTACCACCATAGCCACGATACCCCCACAAGGGGTCAGCGACCGCGACGGCCGCGCCGAAGGACGAGTGATCGATTGCCCAAAGAGAATTATTACATGGACTTAATTTGGCAATTTTAGTGAGTGGGTTTTATATACTGCTAGAAATATATACTAGAAATTTAAGGTAATATTCTCCAAAAGGGGTATATGCCGTTAGACGTCCGTGGATATTTCGGAAAAGGGGAATCTCTTCGAATGCTATCTCACGAGGCGGTCACCTGGTAATAATGGGGGAATGCCCCGGTACCCGTGCGCACCGCACTGAGGCTTATCCTAGCCTAATTTAATTAAAAATACCATACTTCGCATAGTCGAGATCATTGGGAGGTCTCCCTCATGCGTTTGGGAAGCCAATTGCATCAACGGATTTCGGATTTCTTTACAGCGTTGAATAGTCTATTAAAATACCTTTCTTTTGGGGTATCACAAAGGGTAGGTTGCCATTTGAAAAAAAAAGTTGGGGTGGCTGGGGGAGGGGGTGTGTAGAACTAGAAATTATAAATCACACCAAAAGTTGCGTAATTGAAAATAAAAATCGACCTGTCCAAGGGTTTTTTTATACAATCAATATTTTAAAAGTTATGGTCATGTTTCAATACTTTTTACACACGCTGTATATACACACCACACACCACAGAAATTAGACAACCCCCAAATCCAAAGCCAAAGGCTGTCCGGAAGGGGGCTACACATTTGAAAAAACGCAGACAAACATCCATACCCACCGACATTACCATTTGCCGGTGCCCGGTCTCGAACCGGGACTCGATAGGCAGTGTAGTCAGAGCCATGTCTGTCACTCACGCCTTAGCCCACTGCGCCACCGAGTCGGTGTACGAAAATGACCTGAGACTACTTCACGTCGCCACGTGGCACCGCAAAATTCCACAATCTCACTTTGTAAGTCAGTTCCTAAAATTTCAAAATGGTGCTAGCAGACACGATCCCGGTAGAGACGATGACCAATGAGAAGACGAGGCCCGCTCAACCTCCCATGGAAGCCTTTGGTCACGGACTCACGAGGAATTCCAGAACGCGAGGGTAGAGTGAACCTATTCTTCCGTAGACCAGCGCGACCATGAAGGTGGATCAGTCTATGGTAGATCTGATCAAGGGCTACTGATCTACGGTAGATTCACTCTCGCGCCTATGTGGATGCTTCACTCGCGATCCGTTAGACCGGCTTATGACCATAATCATTTGCGCCATGATTATGGTTGTCCAGTCCGTCCATTGAGGATTCGGCACTGGCTGAGGATAATGCTTATCCTTGGTCGTCTCTACATGCTGCATCGTGTCTGGATGCTTTCGTTCAAGAGTGGGATAATGGCCAAAAAAGGATAAATGGAATTTGGAAACTGTAATCAAATACTTTAGAAAATCCAGATGGAACTGTGATAGGTCTGTAATTTTCCAAAGCATGTTTATCGTTCTTTTTGTAGATTGGTATAATTTTACCTGTTTTAAGACAGTTTGAAAATGTTCCCGTTTGAAATGATAGATTCACCAAAAATGTAAGTGGGGCTGCTATTACCGTAACAACTTTTTTTATTAGGAAAAGGGGAATTTTATCAGGTCCAGAAGACTGCTTATTTTTTAGCTTACTATTTAACATGTTAGATAGCTCTTCGTTTATAAAGGGCGATAAATACAGGGAATATTGTTGATTTGGAGCATTAAATGTGTTAACATTGGTATTATTATTAGGTATACGGTTAATTACTTCCTTTGGAGCATTTATAAAAAAGTTATTGAAACCAGAGGCTAATCTGGGATTTTCACATACTACACCATCAATTTTGATTTCTATATTTTTGAAATTTGATTTTTTATTTGATAGTTCGGAAATAACACTCCACGTCGCTTTGGTAGAATTATCAGAGTTAACTAGTATTCTGGTAATATTGTTTCTTACTATTTTTAACCAACATAGCGTGCTTCTTTTTTGCCAACTTATAAGAAGATGACAACTCAGGATACACATTTTTTAGGTTATACAGATCTTTTAATTTATTACTAGACACCTCGACGTCATCATTTACCCATGTTTTTTCTTTTCCATTGCAGTTTGAGTACAATTTCCTTAATGGATAATGATAGTCGAAATAATATAAAAATGTATTTAAGAAATAATCAAAAGCGTCATCTATATTTGATATATGATAGATATTGAACCAATTCTCATTGAGAAGGGCCCAACTAAAGTTGGAAACCGCACCGTCACTAAAACTTCTCCTCAAAGACAAGGTTTTATTTGTATTATCAATATGTTTGAGGTTAAAATCAAATAACACCGTTCGATGATCCGATATAGTATTGTCAAAAACTGAATATGTTAGTAGTAAGGAGGTCAGGACACTCGGCAAAATTGCCAAATTTCTCAAAATCTCAAATTTACCGTATTTTACCAAATTTCTCAAATTTTACCAAATTTCTTAAATTTTCTGTATTTTTCTCAAAATCTCAAATTTTCTGTATTTTACCAAATTTCTCAAATTTTCTGCTTTTTCTCAAAATTTCAAATTTTCAGTATTTTTACCAAATTTCAAATGTGCATGCGTGATGACGTCATCAAGGTCAAAGGTCAAGGTCATTTCAAAACTGATGACGTCATCAAGGTCACGAAGTGGTCACGTGATCAACTGATGAATTTTCTCTAATTTTACCAAAATTTTTCAAATTTCTCAATTTTCAGTATTTTTACCAAATTTCTCAAATTTTCAGTATTTTCATCAAATTTAAGTGGTCACGTGATCAACTGATGAATTTTCTCTAATTTTACCAAATTTCTCTAATTTTCAGTATTTTTACCAATATTTTCAAAATTTGGTAATTTTTACCAAATTTCAAAATTATACGCATGCGCAAAATTGATCAACTGATGAACTTTCTCCAATTTTACAGTATTTTTAAATAGTTTTTAAAATAGGTGCACTATGTCAGATAGGCCACCTATAATGTTGATAAAATTGATAAATTTTTAATATATTTATATTGAAATTTGATAAATTTAACTTGTGGTAAAAATTCCCACAAGTTCATTTTTATAAAATTTTAAAGCTTTAAACCGTGTACGTAATATATTTTCTCTATAAATTCATTGATAAATTCTTGCGATAAATTTTGTTTATAATAAATACAATACCAATCAACTTCATCTTGAAATTCTCTTATAAATTCTTCAGATAAAATTTGATATTCAGAAATAACAGTCCAATCTACTTTATTTTGAAATTTTCTAATGAATGATTCAGATAAAATTTGATATTCAGAAATAACAGTCCAATATACTTTATTTTTAAATTCACGAATAAAAGATTTAGATAAAGTTTGATATTTAGAAATAGCGTACCAATTTACTTCATTTTGAAATTCTCGAATAAAAGATTCAGATAAAGTTTGATATTTAGAAATAGCATACCAATTTACTTCATTTAAAAAAGCTATAATGAAATCTTCAGATAAAGTTTGATATTTAGAAATATTCCACCAATCTACTTCATTTTTAAATTTACTTAATTTTTGATATCTAGGAACATGATCCCAATTTACTTTATCTTTAAATTCTCTTATAAAATCTTCAGATAATTCATAATCTTGAGAAATTTCATACCAATCAATATTTTTAGATGTATTAAGATAATCAATTAGCGAATTTTTAAATTCAGAAATTTCAAACATATTAATTAAATCTTTATAATTTAAATATTTATAAATATTAAAATATATAAGATGATTATTAAATATGTTTTCCATTTTTAAAACTTTATTTAATAGAAAAAAATTTATTCAAAATTAATTTTATTTACTAGAATTAAATTTTAATAATAAAAATGAAAATATTAAAAAGATGTTTTTAGTAATTCATATTTATAAAAACTCCCAATACTTTCTTCTCCTTTTAAATCTTTAATCTTATAAGTTATAGGATTAGTATCTAAAATTTCACTAATTACAAATATTTCTCTTGTAATGTATAAGTAATATGATATTTACTATGAAATCTTTCTTTTTTACTAGTTATTCTAACTCTATATCCAATTTTAAAAACAGGATTATCATTTCCAACAATATAAGCATAAACAGTATTCAAAAGATGTTTTTCATTAGATTTATTAACATCTGAAGGTGTCATTTTAATAGTACTATGAATATCTGAATAATTATATTCATGAATTAAATTTTGTAACATATCTACCCATCTAAAATTTGTATTCATTTTCAATTTAATTTTCATTTTATTATTTAAAGTTCTATTAAATCTTTCAATAATAGATGATTTTTCTTCATTTTCTGTATGATACATTTTAATTTTAAATTTAACCAATACTTTTCTAAAATCTTAATTTTTAAACTCTGTTCCTTTATCTACATGTAATAATTTTGGAGGAGAATGTTTTCCAATATTTTTAATTATATCTAGAAAAGCATTTGCAACTTCTATACCTGTTTTTGTTTTTAAAGGCCTACTCCAAACAAATTTTGAAAATGTATCTATTACATTAAGCATATATTTAAAACCGTCATTTTCCCACTAATCTATTGCACCTTTTAGCACTTAAGAACATACACATATACAAAGAACTAATGCGTTTCCTGAAGAATATCAACCAGCTGCTATAAAATCGTATATAGGTTAGAATCGTATCCTTATGTGTTATGCCTCTTGTTTATTGAACCCCGTCTATCCGTGGCCTCAAACCTGTGTGTCTATACTTTAATGCTCTGATGGGCCCCTGGGCAAGAAGAGTGTAACCCTGTTTGTCTCCCCGTTGTTGGTCTTCTATTAATTTATCCGTAATCTTGTGTTAGGTTTTGTTGTATGGATCTGTTTTAAAATAGTGGCTGGCTAATGGATTCCTGATCCAATGCCATTAAAAAAAACCGTCATTTTCTTTAGAATGCCGCCCATATATCATCTATTCCATTTGTTATAATTTTTCTTTTTTCAAATTTAGTTATAACAGGTTTATGTAATTCTCGAGCTTCCTCTTCTGAATGCCCGAAACCTATACGTTTTTTGATAATTGACTTTTTAAAGTTCCACATTTTATACATTGTGCAGATATTCTAGTTCTATTATTATTTCTAATAACTTGAGGATTAATATTTTTAGTTTTGGTTTTACATTTGAGACAATATATATTTTCCATTTATAACAAATTTTTTCTTATAAATACAATTCTATTTAATAGGAAAAGAATTTAAAGTGTTCTGTTTTATATTTTTACAACCCAAAATAAAAACAATTCTAAAAAAATAATTTTATTACATACAAATATTTCTAGTAAATAAAATAATTTTTTCATTAATTTCTTTCTATTAAATAGAATTGTAAAAATGGAAATCGAAGAAGAGGTTGTGAACATATTTAAGAAAAAATTTATTTGACTTTTCCTATACAATGTAAAATTGTCGTTTGGAATAAACGTGTTATTATTATTATTATTAATTTTTTTTTTTTTTTTTTTTTTTTTTTTTTTTCCGTTTCCGGAAGAAAGTGCTGGACAGCCTCCCTGTGGCCTCCGACACCACACAGACAGAGCGCCAGCGAATAATCTACAGCAACTCCCCACATCCCGCAGGGTTAGTCACTGTAGATTCCAGACTCGTGTGCTCTAAGTAGACGAAGGGATCCCAGGATGACCGCTTTCTGCATTTGACCAGCCAACCATTCTGCCGATGTTTGGCAGGCAGGCATGGTCTTCAATGCGGAGAGCAGCGTGGGCTTTATACCTCCGAGTACACCGATTATCAGGACGACCATTTTGACAGAGTAGCCTGGGTATAGCACTTGGAGCTCGTACCGGAGATCTCTGTATTTAGTCCGTTTCTCCTCCTCCTTCAAGGCGATGTTTGTCTCAGCAGGTGCTGAGAACTCGATGACATACATCACCTTGGTCTGATGGTCGAGGAGGACTATGTCAGGCTTATTGGCGTGAATTCGCCTGACGGTCGGGAACGAGTAGTTCCAGTAAATCCGGCATTTCTCGTTCTCGACAACGGACTCGATATCTCCGGGGACGTAAGGCAGCACTGGTGTTTGGTCTATCTGGTACGAGTGCCGTAGATAGTAATATAGCACTCGTAAAGCCGCGTTATGTCGTTGGATGTAGACCGAAGTCGCATAAATCGGGCATGCAGATAATAAATGCATGAGTGACTCCGGCGCCTGACGGCAGGTCCTGCAGTTAATATCAGGTACCTCTACACCCATCACGCGACTGCGATAGACCAATGTGTTAATAACACCATCTTGGCAGGCCACAATGTATCCCTCGGTCTCCGACTTCAGCCCCGCTGACCTTAAAAACGCGAAGGTCAGCTCTGTCGATAAACCCAGTACTTCTATGTTGTTATAGAAAACACCGTGCAGGGGTTTATCGACGTGCTGCCTGAACAGATTTCTCTGTTCGGCAGCTTTGATGTGGACTGTCAGACGATTAGGCGGAAGCTCAGTGACTGAGTCACCTCGCCGGCCTTCTCGCCTGTAGTCGAACACGAGACCGAGTTCATCTGCGGCCCTCTGTGCTGCCCTAAACAATAAAGCGCCAACTCCCACAGCTTCATGATCTCTCACTAACTGTAGGAGTGGGTCCGAGCTCCTGATGACATTACATGCCATACTCAGTGCCACTCTGCCATGCATGCACTCCAGACTCAAGAGTCCTCGGCCCCCCCGTTGACGTGGGAGGTATACACGAGGAACGGACGATCTAGGATGAATACTCCTATGAATATTCATCATCTTGCGGGTATTCCTGTCCAATTGACGCAGCTCATCTACTCCCCATTTGACTACGCCAAAGGAGTAGAGCAGAATCGGAACGGCAAGCATATTAGTGGCAGACACCTTGTTCTTCCCCGAAAGTTCTGATGACCAGATCTTTCGGAGTCGGTGTCTGTACTTGCCACGGAGAGAATCCTTTATTTGGTTCACATCCTGGATGTGGCGTTGTTCCACACCCAGGTATGTGTAGGTCTCTCCGGCATTGAAATGTCGTGGGATGCTTCCGTCTGCGAGCTGCGCATCTTCGTGGAATTCCCCGCATCGTCCTCTCTTGAGGTGGACGACTGCGCATTTGTCCAACCCAAACTCCATTCCAATTGCCCGAGTGCATTCCTCGACCACCCTGAGAGCATTTTGAAGTTCTCGCTCTCCGGAGGTATAGAGTTTAAGGTCATCCATATAAAATAGATGGGTGACCTTATGCCTCCGGTTGCTGGGTGGCCCACACTTATACCCGCGGGTTTGGCGGAGTCCAACAGATAGCGGCAGCAGTGAGATGCAGAAGAGGAGCGGACTCAAAGAGTCACCCTGAAACACTCCTCTCTTAAATGTCACCAACTCTGTCGAAACTCGCTCGGCACCGGATGTTATGGTGAAGCGAGTTCTCCAAAGCGGCAACAGTTGTTCAATGCATCTCACTAGTGGTGCTGGTGCCGTAAGACATCCGAGCAAGTGTAACAAAAGCTCGTGGGATGTTGTATCAAATGCCTTGCGATAATCAATCCAGGCCATTGACAGATTCCGCATGTACTGCACAGAATCCTGTGTAATACAGCGCTCTATCAGCAGGTTTTCCTTGCAACCTGCCAGGCCCTTCATGGCACCACGCTGTTCGTTTATCTGTTGGTAGACCGGATCAACAGACCTCAACATCCTGGTATACAAGATACGAGTAAATAACTTGTAGCAGGAGTTGAGGCAGGTAATCGGCCTATAATTTTTTGGGTCAGACAAATCCCCCTTTTTGGGGATTAGCACAGTTCGCCCCTCGACAAACCAGTCCGGAATTTGCTGCCCCTCGTTCAACCATGAGTTGAAAACTCGGGCCAGATGGCGGTGGGTGGAAGGAAACTTCTTCCACCACCAGTTGTTTATACCATCCGGACCCGGGGCAGCGAAGTTCTTGGTTCCAACAAGTGCTTGTTGAACCTCTTCCGTACTGATTGCCTGGCACACTTCGTCTGGCTCTTCTAAGACTCTACGACAGAGAGCCTCGAAGTGTGCTATAGCTGGAGTGTCATTATCGAATGGACTCGCGACTTCGTAGATTCCTTTCCAGAAGGCTTCGACATTATCAACAGTTGGCGGATTTTCGACAACACGCTGTGGCTCTTGGAACAGGCGAGACGGGTTTGTTTGAAACAATTTGTTTTGTTCCAAACTCCGCATTCGCCTGACCAAAGTTTTCTTAATAGCCATAAGCGCTCGAATCATATCTAGACAGTGCTGCTTGATGGTCTGCAGCACTGTGCGATTTAGAGTGTGGTGTTGGCGTCTCAGTCCGGCTGCCACTCGCCGGACCTTCGGTGTAAATAGTCTACCTGCGACTATATAATCCACCACACTCTGGATTCGAGAAGCGTGTTGCCTTGCTGATCGAATTTTAACTTCGATCTTCTGTACGCGCCGCTTAGCTTTCTCGACCCTATCAACTGCGCTTGCCAGGCGCTGTTGTGGGACGAGTTGCTTGGCGGCAGCGTACACCGCGCTGTTGATCTGCCAGATGTTGGCATCTTCTGGAAGCTCCTCACTAATCAACGAATCCATTCGTGCCAGGTCTTGTGGCTTTGGGTTAACCCTGGTGTTAAGGGATCCCAGGATGACCGCTTTCTGCATTTGACCAGCCAACCATTCTGCCGATGTTTGGCAGGCAGGCATGGTCTTCAATGCGGAGAGCAGCGTGGGCTTCATACCTCCGAGTACACCGATTATCAGGACGACCATCTTGACAGAGTAGCCTGGGTATAGCACTTGGAGCTCGTACCGGAGATCTCTGTATTTAGTCCGTTTCTCCTCCTCCTTCAAGGCGATGTTTGTCTCAGCAGGTGCTGAGAACTCGATGACATACATCACCTTGGTCTGATGGTCGAGGAGGACTATGTCAGGCTTATTGGCTTGAATTCGCCTGACGGTCGGGAACGAGTAGTTCCAGTAAATCCGGCATTTCTCGTTCTCGACAACGGACTCGATATCTCCGGGGATATAAGGCAGCACTGGTGTTTGGTCTATCTTGTACGAGTGCCGAAGATGGTAGTATAGCACTCGTAAAGCCGCGTTATGTCGTTGGATGTAGACCGAAGTCGCATAAATCGGACATGCAGATAATAGATGCATGAGCGACTCCGGCGCCTGACGGCAGGTCCTGCAGTTGATATCAGGAACCACTACACCCATCACGCGACTCCGATAGACCAATGTGTTTATAACACCATCTTGGCAGGCCATTATGAATCCCTCGGTCTCCGACTTCAGCCCCGCTGACCTTAAGAATGCGAAGGTCAGCTCTGTCGATAAACCCAGTGCTTCTATGTTGTTATAGAAAACACCGTGCAAGGGTTTATCGACGTGCTGCCTGAACAGATTCCTCTGTTCGGCAGCTTTAATTTGGGCTATCAGACGATCCGGCGGAAGCTCAGTAACTGATTCTGCATCAGTACCTCGCCTGCCTCCTCGCCTGTAGTCGAACATAAGACCGAGTTCATCTGCGGCCCTCTGTGCTGCCTTAAACAATAAAGCGCCAACTCCCACGGTTTCATGATCTCTCACTAACCGTAGGAGCGGATCCGAGCTCCTTAGGATGTTACATGCCATACCCAGTGCTACTCTGCCATGCATACACTCCAGACTCAAGAGTCCTCGGCCCCCCCGTTGACGTGGGAGGTACACACGAGGAACGGACGACCTAGGATGAATACTCCTATGAATATTCATCATCTTGCGGGTATCCCTGTCCAATTGGCGCAGCTCATCTACTCGCCATTTAACTACTCCGAAGGAGTAGAGCAGAATCGGAACGGCAAGCATATTAGTGGCAGACACCTTGTTCTTCCCCGACAGTTCTGATGACCAGATCTTTCGGAGTCGGTGTCTGTACTTGCCACGGAGAGAATCCTTTATTTGGTTCACATCCTGGATGTGGCGTTGTTCCACACCCAGGTATGTGTAGGTCTCTCCGGCATCCAAATGTCGTAGGATGCTTCCGTCTGCGAGCTGCGCATCTTCGTGGAATTCCCCGCATCGTCCTCTCTTGAGGTGGACGACTGCGCATTTGTCCAACCCAATCTCCATTCCAATTGCCCGCGTGTATTCCTCGACCACCCTGAGAGCATTTTGAAGTTCTCGCTCTCCGGAGGTATAGAGTTTAAGGTCATCCATATAAAATAGATGGGTGACCTTATGCCTCCGGTTGCTGGGTGGCCCACACTGATACCCGCGGGTTTGGCGGAGTCCAACAGATAGCGGCAGCAGTGAGATGCAGAAGA
Source organism: Rhagium mordax (assembly GCA_963680705.1). Classification (NCBI taxonomy): domain Eukaryota; kingdom Metazoa; phylum Arthropoda; class Insecta; order Coleoptera; family Cerambycidae; genus Rhagium; species Rhagium mordax. The sequence continues at coordinate 25,130,504 of OY796659.1, read as the reverse complement.
GGAGCGGACTCAAAGAGTCACCCTGAAACACTCCTCTCTTAAATGTCACCAACTCTGTCGAAACTCGCTCGGCACCGGATGTTATGGTGAAGCGAGTTCTCCAAAGCGGCAACAGTTGTTCGATGCATCTCACTAGTGGTGCTGGTACCGCAAGACATCCGAGCAAGTGTAACAAAAGCTCGTGGGATGTTGTATCAAATGCCTTGCGATAATCAATCCAGGCCATTGACAGATTCCGCTTGTACTGCACAGAATCCTGTGTAATACAGCGGTCTATCAGCAGGTTTTCCTTGCAACCTGCCAGGCCCTTCTTGGCACCACGCTGTTCGTTTATCTGTTGGTAGACCGGATCAACCGACCTCAACATCCTGGTATACAAGATACGAGTAAATAACTTGTAGCAGGAGTTGAGGCAGGTAATCGGCCTATAATTTTTTGGGTCAGACAGATCCCCCTTTTTGGGGATTAGCACAGTTCGCCCCTCGACAAACCAGTCCGGAATTTGCTGCCCCTCGTTCAACCATGAGTTGAAAACTCGGGCCAGATGGCGGTGGGTGGAAGGAAACTTCTTCCACCACCAGTTGTTTATACCATCTGGACCCGGGGCAGCGAAGTTCTTGGTTCCAACAAGTGCTTGTTGAACCTCTTCCGTACTGATTGCCGGGCACACTTCGTCTGGCTCTTCTAAGACTCTACGACAGAGAGCCTCGAAGTGTGCTATAGCTGGAGTGTCATTATCGAATGGACTCGCGACTTCGTAGATTCCTTTCCAGAAGGCTTCGACATTATCAACAGTTGGCGGATTTTCGACAACACGCTGTGGCTCTTGGAACAGGCGAGACGGGTTTGTTTGAAACAATTTGTTTTGTTCCAAACTCCGCATTCGCCTGACCAAAGTTTTCTTAATAGCCATAAGCGCTCGAATCCTATCTAGACAGTGCTGCTTGATGGTCTGCAGCACTGTGCGATTTAGAGTGTGGTGTTGGCGTCTCAGTCCGGCTGCCACTCGCCGGACCTTCGGTGTAAATGGTCTACCTGCGACTATATAATCCACCACACTCTGGATTCGAGAAGCGTGTTGCCTTGCTGATCGAATTTTAGCTTCGATGTTCTGTACGCGCCGCTTAGCTTTCTCGACCCTATCAACTGCGCTTGCCAGGCGCTGTTGTGGGACGAGTTGCTTGGCGGCAGCGTACACCGCACTGTTGATCTGCCAGATGTTGGCATCTTCTGGAAGCTCCTCACTAATCAACGAATCCATTCGTGTCAGGTCTTGTGGCTTTGGGTTAACCCTGGTGTTAAGGTTAACCCTCGTCCTTAAAGCGATATCGGTGTACTCAGGAGGATGTTCCTCGTCAGCTGGTATTTGCCGCGGTGGAAGTGCGGCAGGCACTTCCTCACGCTGACGAGGTGCCCTTACGTAACCTGTTCTGCGCAGGAAGGATACTTGATCTCTCAGATGTTGTTGAGAGAAGGCGCGATACTCCGGGTGCATATCGCACCACAACCGGTGTAATCGCGCCATGTATCCCCTGCGCGCAGGTTCGCTGCTCTCGTAGCAGTTAAGCAGATCATCTCTTAATCCCTCCGTCCACCTAAAGCGTCCATGTTCAATAGCAAAGTCGTCATCATTGAGACCGTCCGGTAAGGCCCCTCCCACCTGTCTCTGACCCCCATCCGACTGGGGTCGATTGTGAGGGGCCTGTCCTCTGTTACGGTCGAAAACCAGAGGAAATGAGTCCCCAGGATGGTTAGCCCTGAGGACCCACGGCCGACATTTGTCAGAGAGGGTTGCCCCTCCCTGTCCGGGGTGCACCGCGAGGAGGTTGCCGGTCCGAATTTTGCACCCCTTATTATTATTATTATTATTATTATTATATTATTATTATTATTATTTTTTTTTTTTTTTTTTTTTTTTTTTTTTTTTTTTTTTTTTCGGTTTCCCGAACCTAATGCTGGACAATCTCCCTGTGGCCTCCGACACCACACAGAGAGAGCGCCAGCGAATAATCTACAGCAACTCCCCACATCCCGCAGGGTTAGTCACTGTAGATTCCAGACTCGTGTGCCCTAAGTAGACGGAGGGATCCCAGGATGACCGCTTTCTGCATTTGACCAGCCAACCATTCTGCCGATGTTTGGCAGGCAGGCATGGTCTTTAATGCGGAGAGCAGCGTGGGCTTCATACCTCCGAGTACACCGATTATCAGGACGACCATCTTGACAGAGTAGCCTGGGTATAGCACTTGGAGCTCGTACCGGAGATCTCTGTATTTAGTCCGTTTCTCCTCCTCCTTCAAGGCGATGTTTGTCTCAGCAGGTGCTGAGAACTCGATGACATACATCACCTTGGTCTGATGGTCGAGGAGGACTATGTCAGGCTTATTGGCTTGAATTCGCCTGACGGTCGGGAACGAGTAGTTCCAGTAAATCCGGCATTTCTCGTTCTCGACAACGGACTCGATATCTCCGGGGATATAAGGCAGCACTGGTGTTTGGTCTATCTTGTACGAGTGCCGAAGATGGTAGTATAGCACTCGTAAAGCCGCGTTATGTCGTTGGATGTAGGCCGAAGTCGCATAAATCGGACATGCAGATAATAGATGCATGAGCGACTCCGGCGCCTGACGGCAGGTCCTGCAGTTGATATCAGGAACCTCTACACCCATCACGCGACTCCGATAGACCAATGTATTAATAACACCATCTTGGCAGGCCACAATGAATCCCTCGGTCTCCGACTTCAACCCCGCTGACCTTAAGAATGCGAAGGTCAGCTCTGTCGATAAACCCAGTGCTTCTATGTTGTTAAAGAAAACACCGTGCAGGGGCTTATCGACGTGCTGCCTGAACAGATTCCTCTGTTCGGCAGCCTTAATTTGGGCTGTCAGACGATTCGGCGGAAGCTCAGTAACTGATTCTGCATCAGCACCTCGCCTGCCTCCTCGCCTGTAGTCGAACGCGAGACCGAGTTCATCTGCGGCCCTCTGTGCTGCCTTAAACAATAAAGCGCCAACTCCCACGGTTTCATGATCTCTCACTAACCGTAGGAGCGGATCCGAGCTCCTTAGGATATTACATGCCATACTTAGTGCTACTCTGCCATGCATACACTCCAGACTCAAGAGTCCTCGGCCCCCCCGTTGACGTGGGAGGTACACACGAGGAACGGACGATCTAGGATGAATACTCCTATGGATATTCATCATTTTGCGGGTATCCCTGTCCAATTGGCGCAGCTCATCTACTCGCCATTTAACTACTCCAAAGGAGTAGAGCAGAATCGGAACGGCAAGCATATTAGTGGCAGACACCTTGTTCTTCCCCGAAAGTTCAGAAGACCAAATCTTTCGGAGTCGGTGTCTGTACTTGCCACGGAGAGAATCCTTTATTTGGTTCACATCCTGGATGTGACGTTGTTCCACACCCAGGTATGTGTAGGTCTCTCCGGCATCCAAATGTCGTAGGATGCTTCCGTCTGCGAGCTGCGCATCTTCGTGGAAATCCCCGCATCGTCCTCTCTTGAGGTGGACGACTGCGCATTTGTCCAACCCAAACTCCATTCCAATTGCCCGCGTGTATTCCTCGACCACCCTGAGAGCATTTTGAAGTTCTCGCTCTCCGGAGGTATAGAGTTTAAGGTCATCCATATAAAATAGATGGGTGACCTTATGCCTCCGGTTGCTGGGTGGCCCACACTGATACCCGCGGGTTTGGCGGAGTCCAACAGATAGCGGCAGCAGTGAGATGCAGAAGAGGAGCGGACTCAAAGAGTCACCCTGAAACACTCCTCTCTTAAATGTCACCAACTCTGTCGAAACTCGCTCGGCACCGGATGTTATGGTGAAGCGAGTTCTCCAAAGCGGCAACAGTTGTTCAATGCATCTCACTAGTGGTGCTGGTACCGCAAGACATCCGAGCAAGTGTAACAAAAGCTCGTGGGATGTTGTATCAAATGCCTTGCGATAATCAATCCAGGCCATTGACAGATTCCGCTTGTACTGCACAGAATCCTGTGTAATACAGCGGTCTATCAGCAGGTTTTCCTTGCAACCTGCCAGGCCCTTCTTGGCACCACGCTGTTCGTTTATCTGTTGGTAGACCGTATCAACAGACCTCAGCATCCTGGTATACAAGATACGAGTAAATAACTTGTAGCAGGAGTTGAGGCAGGTAATCGGCCTATAATTTTTTGGGTCAGACAGATCCCCCTTTTTGGGGATTAGCACAGTTCGCCCCTCGACAAACCAGTCCGGAATTTGCTGCCCCTCGTTCAACCATGAGTTGAAAACTCGGGCCAGATGGCGGTGGGTGGAAGGAAACTTCTTCCACCACCAGTTGTTTATACCATCTGGACCCGGGGCAGCGAAGTTCTTGGTTCCAACAAGTGCTTGTTGAACCTCTTCCGTACTGATTGCCGGGCACACTTCGTCTGGCTCTTCTAAGACTCTACGACAGAGAGCCTCGAAGTGTGCTATAGCTGGAGTGTCATTATCGAATGGACTCGCGACTTCGTAGATTCCTTTCCAGAAGGCTTCGACATTATCAACAGTTGGCGGATTTTCGACAACACGCTGTGGCTCTTGGAACAGGCGAGACGGGTTTGTTTGAAACAATTTGTTTTGTTCCAAACTCCGCATTCGCCTGACCAAAGTTTTCTTAATAGCCATAAGCGCTCGAATCCTATCTAGACAGTGCTGCTTGATGGTCTGCAGCACTGTGCGATTTAGAGTGTGGTGTTGGCGTCTCAGTCCGGCTGCCACTCGCCGGACCTTCGGTGTAAATGGTCTACCTGCGACTATATAATCCACCACACTCTGGATTCGAGAAGCGTGTTGCCTTGCTGATCGAATTTTAGCTTCGATCTTCTGTACGCGCCGCTTAGCTTTCCCGACCCTATCAACTGCGCTTGCCAGGCGCTGTTGTGGAACGAGTTGCTTGGCGGCAGCGTACACCGCGCTGTTGATCTGCCAGATGTTGGCATCTTCTGGAAGCTCCTCACTAATCAACGAATCCATTCGTGCCAGGTCTTGTGGCTTTGGGTTAACCCTGGTGTTAAGGTTAACCCTCGTCCTTAAAGCGATATCGGTGTACTCAGGAGGATGTTCCTCGTCAGCTGGTATTTGCCGCGGTGGAAGTGCGGCAGGCACTTCCTCACGCTGACGAGGTGCCCTTACGTAACCTGTTCTGCGCAGGAAGGATACTTGATCTCTCAGATGTTGTTGAGAGAAGGCGCGATACTCCGGGTGCATATCGCACCACAACCGGTGTAATCGCGCCATGTATCCCCTGCGCCCAGGTTCGCTGCTCTCGTAGCAGGTCAGCAGGTCATCCCTTAATCCCTCCGTCCACCTAAAGCGTCCATGTACGTTTGCAAAGTCGTCATCGTTAAGACCGTCCGGTATGGCCCCTCCCATCTGTCTTTGACCCCCATCCGAATGGGGTCGATTGTGAGGGGCCTGTCCTCCGTTTTGGTCGAGAACCAGAGGAGATGAGTCCCCAGGATGGTTAGCCCTGAGGACCCACGGCCGACATTTGTCAGAGAGGGTTACCCCTCCCTGTCCGGGGTGCACCGCGAGAAGGTTGCCGGTCCGAATTTTGCACCCCTTATTATTATCATTATTATTATTATTATTATTATTTTTTTTTTTTTTTTTTTTTTTTTTTTTTTTTTTTTTTTTTTTTCCGTTTCCGGAAGAAAATGCTGGACAGTCTCCCTGTGGCCTCCGACACCACACAGAGAGAGCGCCAGCGAATAATCTACAGCAACTCCCCACATCCCGCAGGGTTAGTTACTGTAGATTCCAGACTCGTGTGCCCTAAGTAGACGAAGGGATCCCAGAATGACCGCTTTCTGCATTTGACCAGCCAACCATTCTGCCGATGTTTGGCAGGCAGGCATGGTCTTCAATGCGGAGAGCAGCGTGGGCTTTATACCTCCGAGTACACCGATTATCAGGACGACCATTTTGACAGAGTAGCCTGGGTATAGCACTTGGAGCTCGTACCGGAGATCTCTGTATTTAGTCCGTTTCTCCTCCTCCTTCAAGGCGATGTTTGTCTCAGCAGGTGCTGAGAACTCGATGACATACATCACCTTGGTCTGATGGTCGAGGAGGACTATGTCAGGCTTATTGGCGTGAATTCGCCTGACGGTCGGGAACGAGTAGTTCCAGTAAATCCGGCATTTCTCGTTCTCGACAACGGACTCGATATCTCCGGGGACGTAAGGCAGCATTGGTGTTTGGTCTATCTGGTACGAGTGCCGTAGATGGTAGTATAGCACTCGTAAAGCCGCGTTATGTCGTTGGATGTAGACCGAAGTCGCATAAATCGGGCATGCAGATAATAAATGCATGAGCGACTCCGGCGCCTGACGGCAGGTCCTGCAGTTGATATCAGGCACCTCTACACCCATCACGCGACTGCGATAGACCAATGTGTTAATAACACCATCTTGGCAGGCCACAATGTATCCCTCGGTCTCCGACTTCAGCCCCGCTGACCTTAAAAATGCGAAGGTCAGCTCTGTCGATAAACCCAGTGCTTCTATGTTGTTATAGAAAACACCGTGCAGGGGTTTATCGACGTGCTGCCTGAACAGATTTCTCTGTTCGGCAGCTTTGATGTGGGCTGTCAGACGATTAGGCGGAAGCTCAGTGACTGAGTCACCTCGCCGGCCTTCTCGCCTGTAGTCGAACACGAGACCGAGTTCATCTGCGGCCCTCTGTGCTGCCCTAAACAATAAAGCGCCAACTCCCACAGCTTCATGATCTCTCACTAACTGTAGGAGTGGGTCCGAGCTCCTGATGACACTACATGCCATACTCAGTGCCACTCTGCCATGCATGCACTCCAGACTCAAGAGTCCTCGGCCCCCCCGTTGACGTGGGAGGTACACACGAGGAACGGACGATCTAGGATGAATACTCCTATGAATATTCATCATCTTGCGGGTATTCCTGTCCAATTGACGCAGCTCATCTACTCCCCATTTGACTACACCAAAGGAGTAGAGCAGAATCGGAACGGCAAGCATATTAGTGGCAGACACCTTGTTCTTCCCCGAAAGTTCTGATGACCAGATCTTTCGGAGTCGGTGTCTGTACTTGCCACGGAGAGAATCCTTTATTTGGTTCACATCCTGGATGTGGCGTTGTTCCACACCCAGGTATGTGTAGGTCTCTCCGGCATCCAAATGTCGTAGGATGCTTCCGTCTGCGAGCTGCGCATCTTCGTGGAATTCCCCGCATCGTCCTCTCTTGAGGTGGACGACTGCGCATTTGTCCAACCCAAACTCCATTCCAATTGCCCGCGTGTATTCCTCGACCACCCTGAGAGCATTTTGAAGTTCTCGCTCTCCGGAGGTATAGAGTTTAAGGTCATCCATATAAAATAGATGGGTGACCTTATGCCTCCGGTTGCTGGGTGGCCCACACTGATACCCGCGGGTTTGGCGGAGTCCAACAGATAGCGGCAGCAGTGAGATGCAAAAGAGGAGCGGACTCAAAGAGTCACCCTGAAACACTCCTCTCTTAAATGTCACCAACTCTGTCGAAACTCGCTCGGCACCGGATGTTATGGTGAAGCGAGTTCTCCAAAGCGGCAACAGTTGTTCGATGCATCTCACTAGTGGTGCTGGTACCGCAAGACATCCGAGCAAGTGTAACAAAAGCTCGTGGGATGTTGTATCAAATGCCTTGCGATAATCAATCCAGGCCATTGACAGATTCCGCTTGTACTGCACAGAATCCTGTGTAATACAGCGGTCTATCAGCAGGTTTTCCTTGCAACCTGCCAGGCCCTTCTTGGCACCACGCTGTTCGTTTACCTGTTGGTAGACCGGATCAACAGACCTCAACATCCTGGTATACAAGATACGAGTAAATAACTTGTAGCAGGAGTTGAGGCAGGTAATCGGTCTATAATTTTTTGGGTCAGACAGATCCCCCTTTTTGGGGATTAGCACAGTTCGCCCCTCGACAAACCAGTCCGGAATTTGCTGCCCCTCGTTCAACCATGAGTTGAAAACTCGGGCCAGATGGCGGTGGGTGGAAGGAAACTTCTTCCACCACCAGTTGTTTATACCATCTGGACCCGGGGCAGCGAAGTTCTTGGTTCCAACAAGTGCTTGTTGAACCTCTTCCGTACTGATTGCCGGGCACACTTCTTCTGGCTCTTCTAAGACTCTACGACAGAGAGCCTCGAAGTGTGCTATAGCTGGAGTGTCATTATCGAATGGACTCGCGACTTCGTAGATTCCTTTCCAGAAGGCTTCGACATTATCAACAGTTGGCGGATTTTCGACAACACGCTGTGGCTCTTGGAACAGGCGAGACGGGTTTGTTTGAAACAATTTGTTTTGTTCCAAACTCCGCATTCGCCTGACCAAAGTTTTCTTAATAGCCATTAGCGCTCGAATCCTATCTAGACAGTGCTGCTTGATGGTCTGCAGCACTGTGCGATTTAGAGTGTGGTGTTGGCGTCTCAGTCCGGCTGCCACTCGCCGGACCTTCGGTGTAAATGGTCTACCTGCGACTATATAATCCACCACACTCTGGATTCGAGAAGCGTGTTGCCTTGCTGATCGAATTTTAGCTTCGATCTTCTGTACGCGCCGCTTAGCTTTCTCGACCCTATCAACTGCGCTTGCCAGGCGCTGTTGTGGGACGAGTTGCTTGGCGGCAGCGTACACCGCACTGTTGATCTGCCAGATGTTGGCATCTTCTGGAAGCTCCTCACTAATCAACGAATCCATTCGTGTCAGGTCTTGTGGCTTTGGGTTAACCCTGGTGTTAAGGTTAACCCTCGTCCTTAAAGCGATATCGGTGTACTCAGGAGGATGTTCCTCGTCAGCTGGTATTTGCCGCGGTGGAAGTGCGGCAGGCACTTCCTCACGCTGACGAGGTGCCCTTACGTAACCTGTTCTGCGCAGGAAGGATACTTGATCTCTCAGATGTTGTTGAGAGAAGGCGCGATACTCCGGGTGCATATCGCACCACAACCGGTGTAATCGCGCCATGTATCCCCTGCGCGCAGGTTCGCTGCTCTCGTAGCAGTTAAGCAGATCATCTCTTAATCCCTCCGTCCACCTAAAGCGTCCATGTCCAATAGCAAAGTCGTCATCATTGAGACCGTCCGGTATTATTATTATTATTATTATTATTATTATTATTATTATTATTATTATTATTATTATTATTATTATTATTATTATTATTATTATTATTATTATTATTATTAAAATATAAAGCAACAGAATTAAAAAAATATTGTAAAGGAAATGATATTAAAACAACATTGAAAAAGGATGATTTAGTTAAAATTGTTATATATCATCGTTTATCCTTAATAGAAGGTGATACTATTAATATTGAAGATTTATTTCTTGAACTAAATGTAGAAGAACCTGAATTAGATTTATATGCAAAAAAATTCAATACTACTGTAAATGATATCGAGGAATTGATTTCTAAAAAATATAAAACAACAGAATTAAAAAAATATTGTAAAGAAAATAATATTAAAAATTGTTCAGCATTGAAAAATTATGATTTAGTTAAAATTTATACAAAACATAAGTTAACCAAAAGGATAGAAAAAGCACCATTTTTCTACATTGATGATTCTATATTTGAAAATAATGAGCAAGCTCCATTTACAATTATACAAAAAGGAGAACCTCGAAGAAATAATAAATATAAAACATTAGAAACTTCTTTAAAATTAAAATTGAATAAACGAAATCAAGATATAGAAAAAGGATTTTCTACTGTGATAAAAAATGTATGAAAAGAATCAGATTTTAGAAAAGGAGATCTTATGAGAATAATTGTAAGAAATGATTATTTACATAAACCTATATCTACAAAATTAGATAAAAACATGAATACAAAAAATTTAATGAACCACGTGCAAAGAATGATCACTTCAGATGAAAATGTTAATATTGACGATTGTGAATTTAATTTTCAAGTAATTAATATGCCAAGAGGTGGAAAAGGTGAAAAAATATTAAATATTGCAGAAGATAAAAGAACTAAAAAATATATAACTATAATTAATAATAAAGATAATTTATGTTGTCCTAGAGCTGTTGTAACTGCTTTAACTTATATATCAAATATTATTATGGATAGAGAATTAACCGAGAATGAAATAACTTATATAAGAAAAGGAAGAAAATTAGAAGAAACCTTAGCAATAGAATTATGTGATAAACTTGAAAGAAATTATGAAGAAATGTTTACTTTAGACGATGTTAAAAATATAGAAAATTTATTAAATATTCAAATATATATTATTTGTACTGAACATTTTAATAATGTTATTTACAGAGGAGAAAATAAAGAAATAAAAATATACTTATACAAAAATAAAAATCATTTTGATGTAATTAATAGCTGTACAGGTTTTTATGGAAGTAGTTATTATTGTAAAAAATGTAATAAATGTTATCAAGATAAAAACAAACAAATGTAAAGAAGATAAGAATATGTGTAATTTATGTATGGAAACAGAACATGAATATGTAAATAAAATATATTGTAATGATTGTAATAGATACTGTTTAAATAAAGAATGTTTAAATAATCATAAAGAAGTATGTGAAAAAATATATAAATGTAAAACATGTAATAAAATATTAAACAGAACCGATGAACACAAATGTGGATATGAAAAGTGTAGAAATTGTTACGAAGAGGTAAATATTAATAATCATAAATGTTATATACAGTATAAAAAACAAAAAGGGGGAAAATGTAAAAAATATTGCATATGTAATGGTAATAATGCAAAATTAAAAGAATGTACTTATAATGAAAAATATTTATTTTTCGATTATGAAGCTCAACAAGATACAGGTGTTCATATTTCAAATTTAGTTATCTGTCATGATTTTGAAGGAAAAAAATATACATTTAATAATAATAATGATTTTTGCAAATGGTTAATTTCAAAGGAGCATAAGGGATATACTGCAATAGCACATAATATAAAAGCATATGATTCATATTTTATTTTAAAGTATTGTATTGAAAATGGATTAAAACCATATACAATTTATAATGGAACTAAGTTAATGTTGTTAGAAATAGGTGAAATAAAAATTATAGATTCAATTAATTTCATTGCTCAACTATTATCAAGTTTTCCAAAAACATTTGGATTAAAAGAATTAAAGAAAGGGTATTTTCCACATTTATTTAATACACCCGAAAACCAATGTTATTTCGGTCTTATTCCTAGTACTAAATATTACGGGGTTGATACTATGAAAGAAAGTCAAAGAAATGATTTCTTAAAATGGTACAAACAAAAAGCTTCAGATATTTTTATTTTTATGGAAGAATTAATTGAATATTGTGACTCAGATGTAGATATTTTAAGAAGAGAATGTTTAGAATTTAGAAAACAATTTTTAGAAATTGCAAATATTTAATATTTAACAATTGCAAGTGTTTGTATGGCTATATATAGATCAAAATATATCAAAAATAATACTATTGCTGTTGTAAACGAAGATAAAACAGAAATGTATAGTAAAGGTTCTATTTCTTGGTTGAAACTTTTAAAAATGTTCGACATGCTTTAAATGGTGGAGAAGTAACAATTTGTGGAGCAAAGGTAGATGGTTATTATGATAAAACTGTATATCAATATCACGGTTGCTTCTGGCACGGTTGCAATAGATGTTATAAAGAAAATACAATTAATAATGTAAATAAAAATACAATGGGTGACTTGTTTGAGAAAACTAAAGAAAGAACAAAACAACATAGGGAAAACGGATATGAAGTAATAAAAATGTGGGAATGTGATTGGATTAATTCAAAAGAATATAAAAAATGTAAGAAATACATAATTGAAAATTTAAAACCAAGAGATGCATTTTATGGCGGTAGACCTAATGCAACAAAATTATGTGTTAAAGGAAAAAAATTAAAATACACTTCGCACATAAATTATGGAATAGGTAAAAAAATGAGTCAAGTTTATACATTCATATTTTTGTTAATATTGAAGCAATTTCAATAATTTTTTTACTGCGGATAGGTCATTTCTTCTGCAGTTTAATACCGTATGTTCGATTTAACTACGAGTTTTGTTATACAGGGAAACGCGAAAAGTATGAGGGCATGTAAATTCCCTAAAATTTCAAAATGATCTGTGGCAATTAGGAGCCTATGAAAATTTATTTTTATAAGTGTTTCGGTTACGGCCTCTCCTATTGTACTCACTGCGTCAAGCAATTTGCCATACGGTTCTTGGTAAATAAAAAATTGGCAATTCTTTGAAAATTTTTTTGTTGCGTGTTAAGACTAATTGTGTTAGAAGCCTTCAAAAATGTCGATCAAATGTTCATTCCAGATTTAATTTTAAGTATGTCCAATCGATGCCAAACTGTAGTAAATGCCAGGGGAGGTAATAACCGTTATTAGTTTGCATTATTGCTTAGATTTTTGTTATTGCTATCGTTCTTTTTCCTGTTAAATAAATTTATTAAGTTATTTTTATTCCAACTTGTATTATTAACCTCGATATTGGTTTCATAACTCTTTAATGAGAGGAGAATGAAACAAAATCCACTAAAATTATTGTTTTTAACAGTTATTGGCAACAGAACAATTTTCAAAGAATTGCCAATTTTTTATTTACCAAGAACCGTATGGCAAATTGCTTGGCGCAGGGAGTACAATAAAATAGGCTGTAACTGAAACACTTATAAAAATAAATTTTCATAGGCTCCTAATTGCCACAGATCAAATTGATATTTTAGGGAATTTTCATGCCCTCATACTTTTCGCGTTTCCCTGTATAACAAAACTCGTAGTTAAATCGAACATACGGTATTAAACTGCAGAAGAAATGACCTATTCGCAGTAAAAAAATTATTGAAATTGCTTCAATATTAACAAAAATATGAATGTATAAACTTGACTAATTTTTTTACCTATTCCATAATTTATGTGCGAAGTGTATATTGATATAGTTAGTTTATATCCAGCAGTAAACTTTTATGATTATTATCCAGTTGGTCATTCAAAAATAATAAGAAATCCTAAAAATGGAATAATAATTGGTTTGATATATACAATGTAAAGTTTTACCATGTAAAGGATTATATCACCCTGTACTACCAAATAAAGGTGAAAAAATTAACATTTATATTATGTAATAAATGTTTTGAAGATAAAACTAACATATGTAATCATAATGAAGAAGAGAGATGTTTAACAGATACTTGGACTACCATAGAAATGAAAAAGTCATTAGAAAAAGGATATATTATAAAAGAAATTTATGAAGTTCAACATTTTGAATAGAAAAGTAATAATATTTTTAAAGGTATGTTAAAGATTTTATGAAAATAAAATTAGAATCAAGTAAACATAATTATAATAGTGATGAAGAATATATCTGAGTAATTAAGGAAAAAATAAATATAGACTTGGATAAAATTGAAGATAACCCTGGAAGACGTGCTGTAGCAAAAATTTGTTTAAATAGTTTATGGGGTAAATTCGGACAAAGAATAAATATGAGTCAAACAGAATATGTTACAAATGTAGAAAGATGGTATAAATTATTATTAGATGATAAATTGGAAATATCAAATTGTTTATTTATAAATGATAATATGGTTCAGGTCAGTGGCGGCTGGCCAGATGAGGCAAGTGAGGCGCCGCCTCATGTCCCGCAAGTGTCCGTTTTTTATTTTCACATTAAAGAAAAAATTACATTCAGTATATATTTTAAATACGAATTTTTTACCTTGTTTTCATTATATTTAACACAATACATATTAAATATAATATAATTACAACATAAATTTGAATAAAACACATGACTCACATGAGTGAGGCGATGAAATTTGCGGCTCAAATAATCGATTCACCGTTACGTCAGACGATTGTTGAAAGCCATTTAAAAGCATTTAAAAGGTAAATTCTGAGGCGACACTTCGGCCGGTTCATGCAGCATACGGCAGTAGTCGTGTTCATTCGTAGCCTACTGAAATTTTTGTAATTTGATATACCGCTATGAGTTTAATATTATTTTGTTACTATGTAAATGTAAATATTATTTTATTCTCCAGTTACTCCGTTGAAAGATCTTTTTTTATAGACGTGGATATAGATGAATATTTGGAATGAATGGTTAAAATACAAAGAATGCTTATTTGGTTATTTTTAATCACGATATATTTTAATTTTTAACACAGTTTGAATATGATCGTTGTGTTCAATACATGCTTTTCAATAAAGTAGTTAAAGTACATGTTATTGTTATTTTAAAAGTGAATATTTGTGTTCATTTTTGTGTCTTTTTCTACAAGTTGTGAACTAGTGAACTATTTGGTGCTGTTACTGCGCTGGTTTTTTCCAAACTATGAATATGAATCCCGTGAATGATATAGTTATTTCATTGTTAACGACGCCGTTTTCACGGCGTAGAAGGATGATAAGAGGGAAATATTAAACGTGGACCGTCCAGATATTCAGCTAAGTATTTTGTCTGAGGTTAAAAAACATGGTTAGAAATATTCCCGGTCGTTTCAAATTTCATGGTATGAGCGTTATAAATGGTTATGTGGAAGTTTCTACACACAACGGTTATATTGTTGGCCATGTTTATTATTAGGAAAAGGAAAAAACGTGTGGTTATCTGATGGTTACGGAGACCTAAAAAATTTTTCTCGTAGTGCTAAATTACATGACGGTTCTAAAGAACATATTCAAAACTTTATAGGTTTTAAAAGACTGCAAAAAAATTCGTCAACCATTGCTGATGCTCTTCAAGAAAATTCGCATCTGTGTAAAATTTTATATAATGAAAATGTTAGAAAAAAACCGCCTTTTAATGACCTACTTAATTGACACAACCCTTTTATTGGCTAAGCAAGAGCTTGCTTTTCGAGGACATGATGAATCAGATTCATCATTTAATCGCGGTAATTTTAAAGAAATGTTTAACTGTTTAATAAAACGAAATGAGGAACTGTCAAAACACGCGGAAGAATTCAAAAATATATTTACTGGCCAATCAAAAACAATTCAAAACGAATTAATATCCTGTATTGAACGAATTAATATCCTGTATTGAATTTATTAAAACAGAAATTAGTAATTCACTTTTCTTTTCTGTAATAGCAGATGATACGACTGATATCGTCGAAAAATCGCAGTGCTCCATAACCATTAGATATGTCAATGCAAATGGACAATTGAAAGAAAGATTTTTAGGCTTTTTTGATGTAAGCGCGGATCGGAGGGCGATTGCATTATTTGAATTATTAACCTCAACATTAGAACCCTACAATTTTACGGAGAAATTGGTTGCACAATGTTATGATGGAGCAAGCGTTATGGCGGGAGCTTGAAATGGATTGCACGTCAAAATTACATCCGTCGCACCATTGGCCCTTTTCACTCATTGTTGCGCTCATAGATTTAATTTGGTTTTACAACAAGGTTGCAATTTAATTTCTCAAAGTAGAATTTATTTTGCAACACTTACTGGCATTCCAGGTTATTTTCACAATTCTGCAAAACGAACCTTTGTTTTAAATCAAATAGTAGGCAAAGGTATGCCGCAAGCTAATGCAACTAGATGGTATACTCGGTCAAAAATTTTAGTTCTTGTTGGGACGGAGTGGGAAAAGTTAATTTCCGTTTTTAAGCAGATTATCAATGACCCCGAATCTGGAGCAGAGTCCCGTTCAGCTAAAGGTTTTATAAAAAATTTGTATGATTTTGAATTTGCATTTTTAACTATAGTATACAAGGATATATTTTCCATTACGGACATTCTTTTCCAAATACTCCAGAAGCGTAACTTAGACATTAAATTTTGCATTTCTCAAATAAATATCGCAACGTCGCGTGTAAAAGAACTAAGAAAATAATCTACATTCAGTACTTATTTTGAAAAGGCCAAATTATTAACCGGTTTGCCTTCGGGAAGGCACTCATTAAATGAAGATAGTGTTAATAATAAATACAAAGTGCTCTTTTTTGAGATTTTAGATTGCATAATTCTTCAATTAAGTACCCGTTTTGAAAATCTTGAAAAACTCGAATTTTTATCACTACTTGATTCTGGTAAATATACCGCGTATGCTAGTAATTTTCCAAACCATTTACTTGAGAGTCTATTAAAAATTTATCCCGGAGTTTTTGATAACGACAGAATAAAAAATGAGCTTTCCATATTTTACAGAGATGAGCAATTTCAAAATTGCGATATTTCAACTATTTTAAAAATTTTACATCCAGATTTCAAAGATATATTTTCGGAAATTTATAAACTTGTTTGCCTAATATTAACTATTCCCGCAACGAGTGTGTCCGTAGAAAGAAATTTTTCTTATTTAAAACGGGTAAAAACGTATCTAAGAAATACCATCTCCCAAGAAAGACTCACAGCCCTCTCACTGATATCGATTGAAAAAGAGCTAGTGTCCAAACTTAGTGAAAGTGGACAGTTTTATAACGATATAATTAATAAATTTGCTAATTTAAAAGATAGGAGAATAAATTTAATTTACAAAAAATAGTCTTTTTTCTAAATTTTTAATGTCGTTCTCTAGTTGAATCGAATATCCTGTGATGATTTTATTACAATTTATTGTTTCTGAGGACATTTCGACTCGACGCTAATACCCCTATAACAGCTTACATCAAAGCCCACCCCCACCCGAAATTAAGAATGCGTCCCACATATAATCAGTTTTTGAATGTTTATGTAGTATTTTAAAAAGTGTTTAAATGCTTGAAAAACACAATGACCTTGAACGTCAAAAAAAATTTTCGCCTGCGGCGCATTATAGCTAGCAATCGGTGTACACCACTAGTGGCCGCCTCACCTCTTTAAAGGTCCGCGAGCCGCCACTGGTTCAGGTTAATTATAAATATAAAGATGTTTATGTGGAGAATAAAAATAATATTAATATACATATTGCTGCATTCACAACTGCACATGCTAGATTAAGATTATATGATATGTTGGATAAATTAGGAAAGGCAGTTGTATATTACGATACTGATTCAATAATATATATAGATAATGGTTTTGTTAAGACAGGTAGTTCACTTGGAGAATGGGAAAACGAATTAGAAAAAGATGAATATATAATTGATTGGATATCAACAGCACCAAAAAGTTATTATTATAAAACTAATAAAGAAATAGAAGTAATGAAAGTAAAAGGGTTCACACTAAATTTCGAGAATTCTAAAAAGTTAAATAGAGACAGCTTAGAAAAGATTTTAAATAAAGAAATAGACGAAATAAAATTAAATTACAATATGATTACTAGAGATCCTAAAACTAAAGATATACCTAGTTACTAAAAATAATGTAAATAAAGTATTTAAATTTACTTATGATAAAAGAATAATTGAAAAAGATTTCGATACAAAACCTTGGGGTTATTATTAGATTAAGTTAGTAATAGTAGATTAAGTTAGTAATAGTTAGATTAAGTTAGTTGGAAAATATATTTTTTTATTTATAGGGAAAATTTTTTCTTTTCATATTTATAGAATTTTGATTTATGACAATCTCTACATGTATAAGCTAATCCATCATCAGATTTATTATTCTTATTAAAATTATCATAAGATTTTTCTATTTGACAATAACTACATTTTTTTATTTTATCAATTCTTCTACGATGTATATCAGTAGGTAGTTAAATGTTTTTTAACATTTATAATATTTTTTCCACATTCACAAATCTATTTTTCCATTTAATAATAAAAAAATATATATATTTTCCCGAATAGTATGATTTATAATATCATATATGAATTCAGAATAAGAAACCATACAAATATAACAAATTGTATTATCTGGAATATCTTTATTAAAGTCTACATGTAAAATGATATTATTTCTACCCTGACCTACATTTTCGGGTTGATTTGTTGTTAAATCAATTACAAAGAAAGGTCTAGAATCTTTAAATTGGTTTGGATTGACGTAAATTAATGGTAAATCGTTATATAATTTAACAAATACTTTTTTATAATGGGTTAACATATCATAAGCAATACAATATTTATTTTTATCCCAATCTAGATCTATTAATTCTTCTGGATATCTTTTTCCATTAACTTTAAACCAAATATTTTTTACATTACAATGATTAAATAAACTACAATCTTTATTTTGATCACGATTTGATTCCTTATCCCATTGAAAAGATACAATACCAAATAACGGATTATTAATATTGTCAAAATTTATAGTTTCCAGAAATATTTTTATTTTGAATACATTGCCAAGATCTAAATCTAAAAACGTAATTGTTATTTTTTTATAAATCAATTAATTCTTTAGTTAACTCTATTTTTGCCAAATCATTATAAGTGATTATTGGAACTCTAATAATAAATTCTTCAATAATTATTTTTGCTCTTGGATCATCTTTTTGTTTATAAATTGCAAAATGAGCATCATTTCTTGTGAATATTATTTCAAAGCCTCCTTTATATATTGGATATTTGACATCTTTAAAGAAACCAAGACCAAAATTTGATAAATTTCCTACAACTGAAAAATATTGAACTTTTTCTGTGAAACTTGATTTAAATCCTGAATTAATAGTAGGTCCATTGTTATCTAATGAATAATTTATAGTACCCTTTATTGTACTAGCTATTCGGACATATTCAATTTGATCTAATGTTTTACTATGCTTTTTTAACTTCTATTTCAGAAAATAAATGAGCAGGAAAATTATCAATTAGTTTTACAGTGTTATCTTTATCTAAATTATGGTCGTTCTCTTCTGTAACAACTTTACCAGATATATAATATTGAAATTGTGGTCCTAGAAAATTATCACCAGCATCAATTTTAAAAACTGTTTTCTTGTTTAAAACATTTAAATTTAAAGTTGATACCGGTTGAAAATTTTGATATTCATTTCTGATAATACTTGTTGAATATTTTTCGCAAACGTTTTCCATTTATATAGAAAAAATTTATAAATAAAATTTTTTATAAACTTGTGGGAATTTTTACCACAAGTTAAATTTCAAAAATAATAAACATAAGTGTCCACAAATTGGTGGATCGTTATAATTTTGATAACTATCTTCATTATAGTAAAGATTATCTTTTCCTAAGTAATTTACAAGTTCTTTAGGTGGAACTGAATTTCCATAAGAATCAAAATAAAGTTTAATCTTTTTTATACCATGCTACCCAGTGTGAACCATTTTGATAAGAATTTTCTAAATTTAATATTCCACATTCATTTTTATTTGTTTTTAAAAGTAATTCATCTTTCATAAAGCATCCTCTAAAATTTTTAATATTTTTACCATATTTATCCATATCATAATTAGTTAATGGGGTTATTTTTTCAATTTTTTTTATACCTTTTCCTTCCATACTTTATTATGTCTTGCTTGTTCTTCTAATTCTTTATCTTTAGATTTTTTATTTATAACCGCATTTCCAATTGCGGCTGCGCCGCCGGCCAGAGCGCCTAATGCGCCAAGTCCAGCAAATAACAGAGGTAAAAAACCACCACTATGATTTTGTTTAAGTTGATCATAGGTTAAAGTTATTCTACATCCTTTATTTTCTTTCTTACATTTTTCAATTTTATTAATTTGTCTTTGATTTAAAGATATTTTTTCTTTTCCATTTGATAAATCCTTTAATTGAATTGTAACTGGTACTTTTTTCTTATAACCAGATTTGATCTTATTTTTATGATTTTCTGACAAGTTAATTTTATATTCCATTTATATATAAAAAAATTTGTAAAAGATTGTGATATAAATTATTTTAATCCCATTCCAAAATATCTTTTAACTTTCATAATATTTGTAGTTACCCAAGCTGGAACTTTTTCATTTATTTTTGCATTTGGATCTAAAACTCTATCCCATGCTTTATATTCTAAAACTTCATCTGCTTTATTTCTTTCTTTTGTATCTTTATTATTTTTATAAAATATATCGTGTTCTCGTGCTGCTTCGTCTAATTTATTTATTGGTTTGTCATCTCTAGCTAATCTTTCATCTAATTTAGTTCCTGGCCCTAAATGTGAGTAACCAGGCTAATGTAATTCAAAAGGTAAACTATTTATTAAATTATTAATTATTCCCGATCCTTTTACAATTTTTTTTGGTAGAAACGAAACAAATCTAAATAAATAATTAGAACCCTTTGGTGTATCAAGTAATTTTTTAAATTCATTTTGAAAAAAATTAAATATACCTAATTTTTCGTTAAGAAAATTATTATTTCCAGCATTTTCTTCAGATGCAATAAATTGAATTCTTTTAAGTAATTCGTTTTAGTTATCAATATATTTATATTCAATTGGTCCATCTGCGTACTTTTTAAAACCAGATCCTCTTTTTGGAGTTGCTCCTTAAATCACTTGTGTAATCCCATGATAAAGATCTTTCTCTAAATGGAGTAATTGGTAAATTTTACTTAAATTCAACCCAAATAAACTTGATATATTAATTTTTGATATTTTTCTCCTTGATTTGATCTTACTTTACCAATAGATCTGTCGTAATTTTGATATAAACAATCTGTTTCAAATAAGATTCTTTTATAATTATTATAATCTTCCTTAGTATTTTGGGTTGGTGCGCCAACAGATGTTAACAATTCTCATAAGCCTTTAGTACCCTTATATTTTGTATCACCAACAATAATATTATTATCTTTAATAAAAACTTCCTTATTTCCAACCATGTATGCATTTTTTGTTAAATCATTATAAATAAATACCATATCTATCAGAAAATGTTTTACCATCATTTCTTTTTGTCGGTACTGTTTTTAAATATGATAGAGCAATAGGGCCTACATTTATCATAGCTCTTGTTTGAGTTTCAACATTTTTAGTTTCAGGAACATTTTTAATTTCAGGTAAAGTGGGGGGAATTATTATTTTTTGAATATCTGGATTTTTTACTGCTTGTTCAACTTTTTCTAAAGCTTTAGTAATTGGTAAGAATTGTTTTTCTCTTTCTACTAAGCCACTTCTTTCATCTAAAATTTCTTTTTTGAAAGTATTTTTTTAAACTTTTTTTTCATTTTTTAATTTTGCAACTTCTTTAATAGTTATATCTTTTTTAACTTTATTTTCGGGAAGATGTGTAACTTCATTATTTCTAAAAATTTCTACATGGTTTGCTTTTCTATTCTCATCAAATTTTAATTCCTCTTGTAATTCATTCTTTATTTTTTTTAATTTTTGAACTTTTTTAATTAAGCTGTTCCTAATTTTTTCCCTTTCCATTCATAGAGAAAAAATTTATAAACAAAACGTAAACGTTACGTTTTTTCAAACTTGTTGTAAAATTTATTATTCTTCAAATCGATAGAAACGAAACCGTGTTGTTCTTTCCATGTTTCAACACAAAGAATAAAAATCATCAAAAGTCATTATATTAAAAAAATCTTTCCAAATTTTTTTAATATAATGATCTGATTGTTTAAATATTATAAAAAAATTTGAATTTGTTCCAACAACTTGTAAGTCTACTAGACTATAACATTGAGTTAAATAAATACATGAAATATTTTTATGTCTTGATCTTACAAAATAGTTTTTTATAGTATCTTGTTTTTCTAAGATGCATCAAATACAACTAAACTGTTAGGTTTGCATTCATCTAAAGAAATTATATCATCACAATTATCATAAAAATTTATTTCAATTATATCTATTCCATTAAATATTTTTTGTAGTTCTTGATAAATAGGTTGTTCAATTGATTTTGTAAAAATATATAAATTTTCATACGGTATCCAAAATTTTGTTATAATATTCCATAAAACAATTGTTTTCCTATAATTAAACATCTTGATGGAATTGGAAATAATCGTATTTCTTTTTCTTGTTTAAAATTAATGTAATTTTATATTTATCTATTTATAAGAAAAAAATATAATAAATGGAGGAATATTTAGAAAAACGTATGTATGTTTATCGTAAAAGTTTTAATTTTTATGAAAAAACTAGCATTTTGTTATTAATTTTAAAATTAATCTTTAGTACAGGGTTATCCAACGAAAAGGCCCACCCTTATATTTTCTTTATTTTTCGAGTTAGG
Source organism: Rhagium mordax (assembly GCA_963680705.1). Lineage (NCBI taxonomy): Eukaryota > Metazoa > Arthropoda > Insecta > Coleoptera > Cerambycidae > Rhagium > Rhagium mordax. The sequence continues at coordinate 25,108,401 of OY796659.1, read as the reverse complement.
AAAAAATGTTTCAAATAAAAGTTGTAGTGAATCAAATGACCTCATTTAAAATCCCTGCAAAGAATATACAGGGTGTTCCATAAAAGCGGGACGAACCTAACTTACATTTTTTTAAATGGAACACCCTATATTTTTTTACATTTTTAAAATCTGTGTTTTTTTGTGATTTCAAAAAATATATATATGTTGTATCTTATCTTTTACTGTTTTTTTATTTATTGCAAATTTCGTGAACAATATTATTTTTACCAGCAGCATCTGCAATCTGCATGGTTATCAATCAGGGTAGCCATGAATGAAAAACAATTATTTTGACACTTATGCCTTACAGAATAATTGAATAAATTTAAAAAACAAACTTTTCATCCATGGCTAACCTGATTGATACGCATGCAGATGCTGGTGGTATAAATGATATTGTTCACGAAATTTGCAATAAATAAAAAACAGTAAAAGATAAGATACAACATATATATATTTTTGAAATCACAAAAAAACACAGATTTGAAAAATGTAAAAAAATATAGGGTGTTCCATTTAAAAAAATGTAAGTTAGGTTTGTCCCGCTCTTATGGAACACCCTGTATATTCTTTGCAGGGGTTTTAAAAGAGATCATTTGATTCACTACAACTTTTATTTGAAACATTTTTTCCTAACTCGAAAAATACAGAAAATATAAGGGTGGGCCTTTTCGTTGGATAACCCTGTACATCTGGAATAACCTCGTTTTATTATTTTGCATTATCTTTGTTACCATTATGTACAGGAATTATTAAAATAGTTGAGAAATCAATTAAACAAAATGAAAGATTATCAGAATTTAGATTATCTTACAAATTTTATAAACAAATGTTAGATTTATATAAAGGTGGAAAATTAAGTGAAGAGGAAATTTATATAAGAGAAAAAGATCATTTAGAAAATATTAATTTCTTTCCTAGAGAAAAATATTTAAAAGAAGCGGAAATTAATGGATACATATTTATTTAATATTTAGTTTTTTATTTATTACTTTTATTTTTAATTCATTCATTCATTCATTCATTCATTCATGTCATTAAGTTCTTCTTCAGATGGAGTATACGATTGTTTTAAAATTTCAACATGTTTTTTAATATCATTTATTTCTTTTTGTAAAGGACCATACATTAAATTAAATGCTGCATACATTTCTTTTTCTTTTTCATTTAGTTCCGATTGAAACTTTTTAAAATTTTCAGTTTCACTTTTTATCTTTTTATCTATTTCTGATTGAGTCGATTGTTTTAAATTTTCAATTTCTGTTTTTAACTCATCAATAGGTGACGACATTAGAGGTTCATACCAATAAGGAAAACCATAGGTATTCATTTATTAGAAAAAAATTTCTTAAATAAATGATTTTAAAATTAGAAGGAAATCAATCTGTTTTAAATTTTCATTTTGAGAATCATTTCTCCAATAATGATAATAAACTGGGTTTAAGAAGTTTCTGTAGTACAAATTTAATTAATAATATTACAGAAAAAAATAATAAAATATATTATGAAAATAAAGTTTTAACAATTCCTGTTGGTCAATATGATTTTTTATCACTTAAAAAATATTTACTTAAATTTGGGTTTGATTTAATAAAAAATGGAAATAAAATAGAAATTACTTCACTTCATAAAATTATTGAAAAACCAGATAGTTTAACACACTTTTTAAATTCACCATATTGAAATAATAATTATTCATTGTAATTTAATAAACGGAATGTGTGTAAAAGGCGATAAATTTAACCATAGAGAAACAGATATCATAGCAACTTTTAAAATAAATTCTTATTTTAACCACCCTATTGAAACACCCCATACCCCCCTCGATTATCCCTGTGACAAATCGTGAAGCGATAAGTCCAATACAGGGTGTTTGTTTGTTTGGCATGATCGTCTAGTTTTATTTGGTTAGGACCAACTACGTTGTAATTTAGTAAATTTAACAGATTCTTTAATAAAGTTTGATATTACTTGTTCTTAATATTGAGATGTTTTGAATTATTACTTGTTTACTAACTTTCTCGTAACCTAATACACTTTCATTTATTATTTCGTTTGATTTTCAACTTAGTTCAATCACATTAGTTTAAATGTAGGAAGATAATTAGTCTTCATAAAAAAAAATAAACACAGAAAAGTGGTTTAACAAGTTTATTTTCAGATAAAGACCAATAGTCAAAATCGACGTGAAAATAACCTGGCTGAAGATGCAATTTAACGAAATCTCGTTAAATGCAGTGGAAATATCCACTGTCATGTTCAGTTAATCCTGACGTCAGCAAAATAGTGCCCAGACGTCAAGGGAAATATCCCTTGTGAACACTTTGATCTCCTCGTTTGCATGGGCGACAAGTCAACAAGCAGTACTTGTTGAAAACTTGGCACGTTGTTACTATACTTATTGCATTGTGCAGACTTTCGCCGAAGCGTAGTTATGTATGGACCAATCAGGAACCATACGAGGACATTGTCCCCGGACGACTTCACGTTGTGATGTATGCAAATATGCCTTACACCGAGGAAATTTCCCCAGGTCGTCTTTTAATTCGTAGTAATGATAATTGCGTAAGCAACGCAATACAACAGTATAGTGACGTTGGCCGTATAGTTAAACTGCCAGATGTGTTAAGAAAACAGGCTTTCAGTTGTCTTGTCACCGCAGCAAAGATTTGTTCAAGTGGCCACAAAAAGGACCGTAGTACTAACCGATACATTGCAAATACAGACCAGATGTCAAGTCACATCGTAAAACAATCATTGGATATTATTGAATAACTAACCGACACCCTAAATATAGATCAGCTGACCGTAAAAGCAGGTCAATAGAAGTTAAAAGACTTTGTTAGATTAAATTCACTTATACAATAATTAAACTTCAAAATAGTAAATTGGTACCAACAGTTATTTCCCTAAATTCGTTAAAACCGGTATGTGGATATAGAGTCGCGATTGATTTGAATGTACTTTCGATTCATAAATTTAGGCCGAACTGGTTTAATGTAAATTTGGAAGAAAAGTCGATAGTGGAATCGAAAGACATCGTTGGGACTTTATTAATTGCGGACTTTCTCACCTATTCGTGGATAGACGGACCATTCGTCCATCTCTTCTCCCCCGGATTCGCGGATATCTGAATAGCTCGAAAGCATTGTGGTCGCGTACATTCTGTCACAGTGGCAGTGACTTCGTTGCAACGTTTAGTAGGGCCAGCGGTCAGCGCAAGCTACGGCACGTTCTCGAAGTCACCGGCACTTACTAGGTCCTGTGGGGACCGTAGTTTAGTCGGCGCTGGGGGTTGTGAAACCCAACGAGAACGGCAACGTTATCGAAGGCACCGGCACTTACTAGGTCCTGTGAAAGACCGTAGTTTAGTCGGCTCTGGGGGTTGTGAAACCCGTCGATAACATTCGTAGCGGCGTGGCCAAGGACTGACCCGGAATCTACTTTCCGGGTTGTATTTATACGACTTTCGAACAAAAAAACGCGGTTGTGGTGGATACGTCACACCCACCCACTTGCATATGTGCACAAGGGAGGCTGTAATCTAAAGAATTTTAATGATGCTAATGCATCGGGATTTAGACGGGATTTAGAGTATCAATACCTGTCCATAAGGGCGCTTCTTCCGTACTATAATTTGGAGTGGCTCTAATTTGTATATTTTAACATTCCCGAGTTTCTGTGAGAATTCACCCAACTTGGCCCTAACCTGATGCTAAAACTGCGAGCTATGCTGTGTATTGAAACGAATATTTTAAAATATTATATTGATGCATCGACTAATAATTTAATTATCCCCGAATAAAATCATTGACTATAAGTAATGAATAATTTGGAATTTCACGATATCAATGACTTGATATAATTTAATTTCATGATAAAATTTAGGAAAATATTTGTAAATTACTGGCCCGTGTTTCATTCTCCCCCGCGGGGTTTATGAAATAATTGCGAAGTTAATTATTATGTGAACCCCGGATCACGTAATCATTTAACTGTGGTACCCCTAACACTTATTATTTTTCAACCTACGAAAAACCCTAACCTATTACTTTGACAACAATTTCGTTTCCGTCGCCGTTATTAACGGTATTTATATATTTGTTCGATAAGGACGCAGGTTGCCAGTATTGTAAGTGCCCTTAATTTTTCCTGTTTGGGGGTCTGCTATCTTATATACATTGGGATGCGGCACACTGATTATATTAAATGGTCCCTCGTATAGCAGTGCAAATTTCTGAGCTAGGCCAGCGGCGGCGTCAGATACCGGGTTAGTTCGTAGCAGTACCAGGTCTCCAATTTGGTATTGTTTTGTAACTTACCTTTGTTGTGCGGCTCTTTTGAGTGCTGTCTTAATTAGGAAATTTTGTACTGATTGTCTAACTTGTGCTATGTCTTCCTGGGTCCGGTGTGGTAGGTGTTGGTCGATTAATGGCTGGAGGTAGTATCTGGGTGGATTACCAGTTAAGATTTCAATTGGGGCCCGCCCTGTGCTAGTGTGCGGCACGTTGTTCAAACAGTCTTCGATGTGCCGTACGTACGTTGGCCAGTTGGTGTGTTTTTCATAGCAGTATGTCCGGAAGAATCTCCCCAATTCTTTCATGTACCGTTCGCTGGGGTTTGAGGCGGCATGTCGAACAGTGGCGTAGGTTACGTTAATGCCAGCCTGCTGGAGGGTTTGTCTCCAAATCTTGGATGTAAATTGTGTGCCATGGTCGCTAAGGATTCTTTTTATCGGAAACAAAGGTACTAAGTCTCTGACGATACGGTTGACTGCCGCAACAGCATTTGCCTTCTTCAGGGGGAATAATTTAACGAATTTGGAAAATGTGTCTACTGCCACTAGTATAAAAGTGACGCCTCCCCGTCCTTTCGGGAGTGGCCCGTAAAAATCGACAGCCACTAGTTCTCCTATCTCGCTGGTGATAATTGGCTGTAGTGGCCCTACAATTTTGTTATTCGGTTTCTTGGTTCGCTGACATAAATCGCATGTTTGGAGTAGGTGGTGAATGTGACGTTTCATGTTTGGCCAGTAGTAGGAATCTCTCAGTACTAGGTAGACTTTACGTCCAGCAAAATGGCCCATCTCAAGGTGGTATTGCCATATCAGTCTATCTTGGAGTTTCCCTGGGACAGCTATGGTTTTACGTTTAGTGAATGGGTCAACGTGTAGCAGCACCCCTTGTTCACAGGTATAACAGTTGGCGATGCGTAGCGTGGCAGTGGTCACGTTGGCGGTCGCTCCTGACAAGTAATTTGAAATCTGTTGTAGGAACGGGTCGGCTCGCTGTAATTGTGTCAGCTGTTTGAAATCCTTTAGGAGGTCAGTCGAACCTTCCACAGTGAAGTTAGCAACGATAGGGTGTACGGGCTCATTGTTGGTTGCCTTCATGTCAGCCGGGTGTCGTGAAAGAATATCAGCCACTCTATTGTCGACGCCTTTAATGTGAGTGATATCAAAGTCGAATTGTTGTAAAAATAGCACCCACCGGGTGATGCGTTCATTTAGGAATCGGCAATGTTTTAAAAATGTAAGTGCTCGATGGTCGGTCCGGATTGAGAATTTGGAATGTAGTAGATATAAGTGGAATTTACGTAGACTTGCGACTATCGCATATAGTTCTTTTTCGGTCGTGACGTAGTTGAGTTCGGGTCCCCTTAAACTACGACTGTAGAATCCGACTACGCCTATGGTACCATTTTCAAAGATTTGATATAGGACTGAGCCGATACCGAAGTGTGAACTGTCAGTTCCAGAACATATGGTAAGGTGGGGTCCGGGTGGATAAGTACTACGTCGTTTATGAATTGTCTCTTTATTTCTTGGAAATGACGGTCCTCTGCAGCACCCCATCGCCATGGCTCGCCCTTTTTAAGTAAGTGGCTCAATCTCACCGTGTTGTCGGAATACTTCGGACAGAATCGCCTATAGTAGTTGCAAAGCCCCAGAAATGTCCTCAATTGTTTTAATCTGACAGGGGTTGGAAATTCTTGTATCGCCTGTATTTTTTCTGGGTCCATCAGGATGCCGTTCGGTGTCAGTATGTGCCCTAGGAATTTGACTCCCTGCGCACAAAGTGTGATTTCTCTATGTTTACGGTCATCTGGGCCGACTGTAATTTATTAAGTACAGCCCGTATATGTTGCATGTGCTCCTTGAACGTAGGTGAGGCTATGAGTATGTCGTCTACGTAGCTATGTATAAACGGACGGAGTTCGGAGCCTAATACTTGGTCCAAGCATCTAGTGAAACTTGCTACTGCTGTTTTAAGGCCAAAGGGAAGAACCTTGTAACAATAACTTTTTCCATTGTAGAGAAATGCGGTGTATTTCTTGCTAGTTGCCGAGAGTGGGATTTGCCAATAGCTTGATGTCAAATCAATCGTAGTTAGGTACTTTTGTCCATGGAATTGTTGTAATAATTCGTCGATGGATGGTGGACAGTCATGGTCGGCAGTCATTTGTTGATTGAGTTGCCGGGCGTCTAGACAGATACGGATAGAGCCGTCTTTCTTCTTGACCACCGTCATGGGGCTAGAATACGGTGATGCGGTACGTTCGATGATGCCCTGTTCTACCATCTCTTCGAGTTTTGCCTCCACCTGGGGACGTAATGAGAAAGGTACCGGATAGCTTCTCTTGAGAAAAGGTGTTTCGTCGGTCATCTCTATTTTGTGTTCGTACATATGCGTAAGGCCAGGAGTCCCGGGGAATATGGTGACAAACTCAGTTAGTAGGGCGTGGAGTTTCAATTTTTCAGTGGCGGTTAGTGTACATTCATTGACTTTTGCCTGAATGACGTCATGGATGTTTCGTTTGGGTTCGGGCTGTATCAGGGATAGCAGCTCGTTTTCTTCTGTTTCGATACGGCATTGTTCATCGGCGTCGGACTTTCGGTTAAACGGTATTTCCAGTGGGGTTCCGGTGACAGCAGTAATAGATAATTTTTGTAAATGCATATTCAATATGCATTGGTTCGCCCGCAACCAGTCGGTCCCAATAATACATGGTTTAATAAGCCCTGGCACGATGAGGCAACACAGATCGAAGTTGTGTTCGGCGATCTGTATTTTCAGCATGATTTGTTTTGTGATACGTTTGCTCTTAGTACCAAAGGCACCTTGTATTAGCATCGCTCGTAATGGTAGTGTGGGCGGCTGGGTCAGTTTTATGTCGTTGTCGTAGATCTCCTCCGAAATACAAGTAATTTCGCTGCCGGTGTCCAGTAAGGTCGTAATACGGGTTTTCCCGTAATATATATATATATATATATATATATATATATATATATATATATATATATATATATATATATATATATATATATATATATATATATATATATATATATATATATATATATATATATATATATATATATATATATATATATATATATATATATATATATATATTTCGGGAAGTAATTTCTGTTTGACCGGAACTAGGATAGAAGCCTCATCGGCCTTTTTCCATTTAATATGAAAATTGGTCGATTGCGTTAGCGGATATTCTTCATCTTGTGCACGGACTCCGTTCCTGCCAGGGTTAACATGGGCAGTGATTGGCTCCAGTCTTCCTTGACCATGTCGGCCCAAACCTTGTCCGAACTTCCAGCCCAGATGGTGCATGAGAGCCCAGCCTCCAGAGGCGGTGGGATTGGTAAGAAGGCTAATGTGGGGCCGGTGACGAGTGGGTGCGGTCGAGAGTGTGGGCCCGATTAAGTCGACCGCCGTTCGTTTCCCGCCTGGTGATTATCTCGTTCTCCTCGGTCAAATCGGAATCTCTTGTTTGGATTGGACGTCGTGGGTGCTGGCAATATGGCAGGGTTTGTCGTCGATGCGGACGGGGTCAGTATATGTTCTTGGTGGCGAAGGAATTCGGCAGCTCCGGAGATGGATTTATTTTCCTTAAGTTGCCATAATGATTGGATAGTTGGCGGAAAATGTTTTAATAGTTCATTAATTAGCGTAGCCTCGGGTATGGGATTGGTTAAAAGGCGTGCCAATCCCACGTAATGGGCAAAATGGTTTTCCATACTGCGTCCGGTTTTTCTAGACCATCGAGTTGTGGTTATGGTCTGGCGAAGTTTATCTTGTGCTTCCTCAGACCAGTAGCTGTTGAGGAAGTCGGACTTAAAATCCTCAAACGTCTCCCAAGATATCTGGTATATTGCAGCCCAATCCAAAGCATCTCCAACCAAAGACTCGTTGACGATATCAAGTTTGTCTTCTTCAGTCACGTTCATCCTGGTGAAGTAGGCCTCGAGTTCGGCAAGATATTTTACAGGGTGTTTGTTGGTACCCCTGAATATCGGCATGACGGGACTTGGAGTGACGTATACGGGTCGGTGGTCTCGCTTAGCAGGCGATGGGCAGTTGTCAGGCACATCTAGTTTTTTGGAAGCGATCTGCTCGATTCGTCGGCGGAGGTCCTGGGTGGCTGACTGTCGTTCCCGATGCATGGCTACCAAGCTTTTTCCCAGTTGTCCATATAATCGGCATTGTTCGTCTCGCATCTCACGGAGGTCGGCGGCCAAGGATGTGAGGGTGGGTTCCATGTTCGCAGGGGGTGGCGGTGGAGGAGCGGCGTTGTCGATCTCGACGTCCGGCGAACTGTCCGTGGTATTGGAATCATCGGTACCTATTCGTGGATAGACGCAGTATCAGATTCAAAATACACAACAAAAAAACATAGTTTGATATAAAATTGTAATAAGATTTGTTGCACCTACAATATTCTCAAAATTTTATTACTTGGATAATATCGCGAATTCAAAATTTCTCCAGAACTATCACATAATCAAATTAACCGAACATTCGATACCAGGAATCGATCCCGAATCTACTGACACTAGACGATAAATATTGTTTAAATGTTATTTGTGGCATTTCATAAATTATTTCTTTCCTTTTCTTTTTTGGGATTTATTACCACATTCCTCGAGATTCCTATCCAAAAAATTCGATTTATCTAAAAAATATTCAAATTAACCAGTTTAAAACTGGGAAATAACCTCTACGCCTTTGACGTAGACGATATCGAAAGGACCTCCAGAACAAGACTTATTACCCCAGTTCCCCGCATTCGCCGTTCCTGGCCGGCAACAGGATTTTATTCTGGAGAATAAAAATTAAATCTTGGCTTTACTTGAATCATTATCCTTTGTGAGGACAGTGTGGTAGTCATGGAGAACATATTATTTGACGTACTACGAACGTTTGATTTTTTTATAGAGAATATTTTCAGTACACGCAAATTAAGAGCAAAAATAATACCAATTTACGACTCCTGGTCACGGCACCAGTGAAACACCCCATACCCCCCTCGATTATCCCTGTGACAAATCGTAAAGCGATAAGTCCAATACAGGGTGTTTGTTTGTTTGGCATGATCGTCTAGTTTTATTTGGTTAGGACCAACTACGTTGTGATTTAGTAAATTTAACAGATTCTTTAATAAAGTTTGATATTACTTGTTCTTAATATTGAGATGTTTTGAATTATTACTTGTTTACTAACTTTCTCGTAACCTAATACACTTTCATTTATTATTTCGTTTGATTTTCAACTTAGTTCAATCACATTAGTTTAAATGTAGGAAGATAATTAGTCCTCATAAAAAAAAAATAAACACAGAAAAGTGGTTTAACAAGTTTATTTTCAGATAAAGACCAATAGTCAAAATCGACGTGAAAATAACCTGGCTGAAGATGCAATTTAACGAAATCTCGTTAAATGCAGTGGAAATATCCACTGTCATGTTCAGTTAATCCTGACGGCAGCAAAATAGTGCCCAGACGTCAAGAGAAATATCCCTTGTGAACACTTTGATCTCCTCGTTTGCATGGGCGACAAGTCAACAAGCAGTACTTGTTGAAAACTTGGCACGTTGTTATTATACTTATTGCATTGTGCAGACTTTCGCCGAAGCGTAGTTATGTATGGACCAATCAAGAACCATACGAGGACATTGTCCCCGGACGACTTCACGTTGTGATGTATGCAAATATGCCTTATACCGAGGAAATTTCCCCAGGTCGTGTTTTAATTCGTAGTAATGATAATTGCGTAAGCAACGCAATACAACAGTATAGTGACGTTGGCCGTAAGAACATTCATTGATAATAGTTAAACTGCCAGATGTGTTAAGAAAACAGGCTTTCAGTTGTCTTGTCACCGCAGCAAAGATTTGTTCAAGTGGCCACAAAAAGGACCGTAGTACTAACCGATAAATTGCAAATACAGACCAGATGTCAAGTCACATCGTAAAACAATCATTGGATATTATTGAATAACTAACCGACACCCTAAATATAGATCAGCTGACCGTAAAAGCAGGTCAATAGAAGTTAAAAGACTTTGTTAGATTAAATTCACTTATACAATAATTAAACTTCAAAATAGTAAATTAGTACCTACCAACAGTTATTTCCCTAAATTCGTTAAAACCGGTATGTGGATATAGAGTTGCGATTGATTTGAATGTACTTTCGATTCATAAATTTAGGCCGAACTGGTTTAATGTAAATTTGGAAGAAAAGTCGATAGTGGAATCGAAAGACATCGTTGGGACTTTATTAATTGCGGACTCTCTCACCTATTCGTGGATAGACGGACCATTCGTCCATCTCTTCTCCCCCGGATTCGCGGATATCTGAATAGCTCGAAAGCATTGTGGTCGCGTACGTTTTGTCACAGTGGCAGTGACTTCGTTGCAACGTTTAGTAGGGCCAGCGGTCAGCGCAAGCTACGGCACGTTCTCGAAGTCACCGGCACTTACTAGGTCCTGTGGGGACCGTAGTTTAGTCGGCGCTGGGGGTTGTGAAACCCAACGAGAACGGCAACGTTATCGAAGGCACCGGCACTTACTAGATCCTGTGAAAGACCGTAGTTTAGTCGGCTCTGGGGGTTGTGAAACCCGTCGATAACGTTCGTAGCGGCGTGGCCAAGGACTGACCCGGAGTCTACTTTCCGGGTTGTATTTATACGACTTTCGAACAAAGAAAACGCGGTTGTGGTGGATACGTCACACCCACCCACTTGCATGTGTGCACAAGGGAGGCTGTAATCTAAAGAATTTTAATGATGCTAATGCATCGGGATTTAGACGGGATTTAGAGTATCAATACCTGTCCATAAGGGCGCTTCTTCCGTACTATAATTTGGAGTGGCTCTAATTTGTATATTTTAACATTCCCGAGTTTCTGTGAGAATTCACCCAACTTGGCCCTAACCTGATGCTAAAACTGCGAGCTATGCTGTGTATTGAAACGAATATTTTAAAATATTATATTGATGCATCGACTAATAATTTAATTATCCCCGAATAAAATCATTGACTATAAGTAATGAATAATTTGGAATTTCACGATATCAATGTCTTGATATAATTTAATTTCATGATAAAATTTAGGAAAATATTTGTAAATTACTGGCCCGTTTCACTATAATTTATGAACCTATTCCTATTTATTTCCCAATTCAATATAATAATATCAATAAAATTAAACTTAAAATTTGTGACGAAAATAACGATTTAATTGATTTTAATGGGGCAGATATCATTGTAATTTTAGAAATGAAATAATTTTTTTCTTATAAATGTGGAATGAAATTTCTAAATCTCCTGTTGTGAAGTGAAAAATTTATTGATGAATTTAAAGAAAATTTAGATTGGGAGTATATTTGTAAATATCAAAAAATGTCAGAGGACTTTATGAAAGAACATATGTATTATTTGGAAAACGTTAAAAAATATCAAAATATAAGTGATTCATTTAGAATTTTGTTATAATGGATAATTCATAATTAATCTTCTCTTTTTCTTTTTAGAGATTTATTTGGAGTTTCAGGTAGCATTTTTTCATCACACTGTAAATCTTTTGAAGAAGAAAAACTTAAAATTAAATTTTTTAAATCTGAAAAACAAGGTTTTATTTTGATAGCATGTATTTCAATAATTGATCTTTTACAAAAGCAAAACCATTTTTTACAACTATAACAAGGTGATGTCATTTATAGAAAATAATTTTTTTTTTTATTTTTTTCTTATAAATGGATTTTAAAAACCAATTAAATTTTATAGGAAATTCTATTGAATATAAAACACTTCGTGATTTGGAAATACATAAACCATATCAAACTTCAAATTATGAAATTATTATTACAAAATATGGAAAAAAACTTACTGTTATTTTAGATGATATATACAGTGTGTCCACGTTAAGAACTTTCCACCCTTCTAAAATCTTTATTTTTTGACCGATTTTGATAAACTTTTTTTTGTTGGGTAGGTATTCAAAATGCGCAGTAAATGGGTAACTTTGTTTTTGGGCTGTAATCATGGCCAACTACGACCACTTTTATGGGCTCAAATTTCAATTAGTACTATTAGGGATTTTTTTAGAAAAAAACTGATGACGGATTCTTTTTAGAATCACTTAAAACATACCTGTACCAATTTTCATTGTTCTAAAATTTAGGGTGTGCGAGAAAAAAATTATAATATTAATAAAATATTCCTTTTCTAATAGGGTACTTGCGAGTGCCAATTTTACACCCAAATGTGTTTTTATCGGAAGCTTTATGTTTGAAAAAGACCAACTACACCATAATTTAAATTATTTAGACACACAATAATTAATAAATAATAAATAAAATTCAAATTATTTGACGGTTTCCGATCAAGTCGAGTACCTCCGACAACCCGGGTGACGTCATATTATTTGCTTACTCCTCGCCATAGACAAATTATCAAGGAAGTGACTGTTGCACGGTCCGAATATTTGACATTTGACATGTAGTGAATTTATTCTTGCTTTACTCACATTTTGTCGGGCTTGGCAAGCAGAAGGTTTCGGATTCAAATCCCACACGTTCTTGTTTTTTTTTCTATTAAATGCATATCAGGCATGAGATCTATTGCGTTAGAGGCCGGAGGCAGGTTAGATATGTGTGTTTTTACCCTGATAAAGGAGAGCAAGATTAAGAAGAAATATCCAGAATATCCAGACCGTAAGTACAGCTATTATTTTAACGGGGACGGTCGGACCGTGCAGTAGTCACTCCCAATAATTATCAATGCGTCTCGCTGGCTGGGTATCATATTATTTATTATTAGGTAAATAATTACATTGAAATGGTCTTCACAAACAAATTAACAAATTCTCTTGTGTTTTCAGACATCTCACATTTTCATTTCGTCTAATAGCTCGCAACGACAATTTTCTTTTTTCTTTCAGTTTAGCACTTGATCCCACTGGCAATGAAATAAATACTTTTTCCGGTGTTCTAATAGATTTGATTCACATTGTGGCACTAAGCAGTATTTAGAGCACTTTAAATCAGGTTTTTCCATAGTAAATCAAAAATTAAAACGAATTTACGAGTAATAAACAGTAAACGGACAGTAAACAATCACGCTCTTGTCGCTTTGACACCGCCGTTGTCAATGTCAAAAAAGTAAACAAATAGAGTGACGTCATAACATGGCGGTCGTGAAGTCAAACCCGTTTTGGGAATAGCATTATTCAAATCCGATTTTATGCCACCAACAACATATTTCAAAAAAATTAATAATCAAAGGTGTTATTAAAACAAATAGAGAATCTAATTTTATTGATATCAAAATATGTGCGTGATCCCTATTATGAAAAAAATTTACCTTATTTCTGGTTTATTTCAAAATTGTTATTTCTTTAATACACTTATTCTAATTTAATATATATGTATATATAGGTATTTCTTGAGGATTACATTGCCCCAGCCAAACAAATTTGGCAAAAGTATATATCTAAAAAGATATATTCGTGATAGCTAAATATCGAATATATCTTTTTAGATATATACCTTTGCCAAATTTGTTTGGCTGGGGCAATGTAATCCTCAAGAAATACCTATATGGTTAGGCAACGACTTGCAGCTATGCGTAACGGGTTGCATATACCTAAGCTTTTTTCTGCTATGCAGTTGAAGAGTTTGCATGTAACAGTGCTCTCATCGTAAAAATGCTGGAATATATGACTTCCTTACTCATCTTTTAGATGGCGCAAGTTACAAGTGTCCGATATTCATCGGATCCAAACTGAGATACATTCGATATTTACTACGCTAGAATTGTCTTCACTTGGGATATCTCTGATATACCCGTACCAAACCTGTACAATACTGATGAGACCTAACAGGTCGAAATAATTGTCTGTTGTTGGTAAAAGTGTAAGAAATGCACAGTGATAGCTAAATATCGAATATATCTTTTTAGATATATTCTAATTTAAAGAATTATTTAAAAAAATAATTGTCAGAACCTCGAAAAATCGAATGATTTTTACAATTTCTAGCAATATTTAACTTTATTGCTGTTTGGTAACTAGGTGTGCTGTGAAAACAAAAAATTTTTCTTAGTTATCAGCTGTCAATTACTCATGGTTAAGTAGTTTATATTATACTATAAGAAGTAAAAATCATACAAAATGTCTTATTCTTTACAAGAAAAAGTAGAAATAATAAGATTTAGTTGGTGACGAAACCATAGAATTTCAGTAAAAAAATATAATTATGTAAAAAATGCAATACATTCCCCTCACATTTAACTCTTTTTACTTATACATAAACGTTTCTTCCAGAACATTTTCTAGAGCTATACGTCACAGTTGAAAACTAAGTGCATTTTGTAACCGCAAGTTAGTTTTGTAACCTCAGTTTGGTCAATGCTTCCGCTCGATTCGTATATTATTTCTATAAATAGATTCTGATAGTACCTTCTATAAATAAATTGTTATAGTACGGGAAATTTCAATTTGCATAACAAATTAAAAGCGAAATTTATCAAATTTCAATATAAATGTATTAAAAACTTATCAATTTTATCAACTTTATTAGGTGCGCTATCTGGCATAGTGCACCTATTTTAAAAACTGATAAAATACTGTAAAATTAGAGAAAATTCATCAGTTGATGACGTCATCAATTTTGCGCATGCGTATAATTTTGAAATTTGGTAAAAATTACCAAATTTTGAAAATATTGGTAAAAATACTGAAAATTAGAGAAATTTGAGAAATTTGGTAAAATTAGAGAAAATTCATCAGTTGATCACGTGACCACTTAAATTTGGTGAAAATACTGAAAATTTGAGAAATTTGGTAAAAATGCTGAAAATTTGAGAAATTTGGTAAAATTAGAGAAAATTCATGAGTTGATCACGTGACCACTTCGTGACCTTGATGACGTCATCAATTTTGAAAGGACCTTGACCTTTGACCTTGATGACGTCATCACGCATGCGCATTTGAAATTTGGTAAAAATACTGAAAATTTGAAATTTTTAGAAAATGCAGAAAATTTGAGAAATTTGGTAACATACAGAAAATTTGAGATTTTGAGAAAAATACAGAAAATTTGAGAAATTTGGTAAAATTTGAGAAATTTGAGAAATTTGGTAAAATACAGAAAATTTGAGATTTTGAGAAATTTGGCAATTTTGTCGAGTGTCCTGAACGACTCCTTACTACTCATCTTCCGTCAAAAATATTTGTAAATATTTGGTCTAAAGTAGTTATGGAAGTATTGGTTACTCTGGTTGGCCACCCAACCACAGGTTTTAGGCAAAAACATGACTTTACGTTACATACATTATTAAAATCATTCGATGCATTATTATAGCAATTAAGATTAAAATCCCCACAAAATACAATTTTAATATTAGGTTTAAATATTAAGTTCATAACCTCTATACATTTATCTAAAAAAAATTTTAGATCTCCAGATGGGGATCTATAACACGTTAAAATTACTAATGGTGTTTGAGAATCCATTTTACAAGAAATCGCACAAATTTCAAAATGTTTGTCTATACAATATGTTTCAATTGATTTAACGTTTAAGTTCACTTTACCCCAAATGCCGACTCCACCGCCCTTAAAATTGGATCGAGTATAGCTGCTATATAAAGTATAACGATTAATATTTAGAACATTTAACATATTTAAATTAACCCACGTTTCAATTAGACATAAGAAATTTAAACTTAGAAGCTCACAGATATCCACATATAAACTATTTATTTTCTCACTGTTTAGGGATTGTATATTAAGCAATAAGAGCTTTGGCTCAAAGATTAACTTGCATTGTCCTCCCTTCTCTTCCGTATGCGTAAAAAACGACTAACGCATGCATTTTTTGGCCATTTCTTCGGATCCATTGCTTCTTTAAAATTATCTTCATCAATACTAACTTTAAAGGAAGAATACAAATTAGGATGCTTTGGGGTTATTGCCTCATATAAAACTTCAGGAAAGTAAGGCTTTAAGAAGTCTCTCAAATCCTCTGATTTTGTATTTGGCTCCAACCTATACGCATGTAAATGTATTGTCTTCGAAACCCCTTTTAATTTAGTAGAATTTATTTCACTTGATTCATTACTACCAACAATTACTGACCGCCTCTTTTTTTTGTTTGCCACTCTAGTCCACTCCTCATTGTTTTGATTTGGTGGGTTATGCCTGATTTTTTTTTCAATATTTATGTATTCGTTACATTTTAAATGTGATTCTGCTTCGAAAATTCCAGATGATACTTGTTCACTAGTGATGGTTTGTTTATTTACATTTAAAGAGCCACACACTCTATTGGTAACACCTGATTTAATTTTATTTGTATTTGCTTTTTTCACAGTGTTTATATTATTTATAGCCTCAGGTTTCTTTAATTGATATTGTTTTTGTTGAGATGGTATTGATAGATTTAGGATATCCAATTGATTGCTTAGGAGCTTAATCTTGTCACGAAGTTCATTAATAATTATATCCTTTTGCTTAATAATGTAGTTAAAAATGTTTATGTCTACCTTTTTTTCTGGCCCAGAAAGTCCGTCCATTGCCTCAAAAAAGGCATCATCTTCATTACACAAAGATGCATTTTCACAGCATATCACTGTATGATCGTCAATAATTTTAACATTACATAACTTAGCACAACTTATATGATAGGCACTTTGACAGTCTTTACATTTTACACCACTAGCCCATGTTTTTTTACACCTTTTACAGACAAACGATGCAGCACCAGCTGTACCTGTCGTAGCCATATCTCTACTGTTAAGTAGTGCAATTTGTCTCATTGACCAACCATCTTCTGCTTTAGCAATAATACCAGCTTTAGCTAAATCAATTTATATTATGGCATTGGTTTTTGCACACTTGCAATATATTTTGACAAATAACTGACAGTATCACAAATGTTAAAGTTGGATGTATGTACACAACCAAATTTTAGCAAAAATACGTTATATGACTTGTCCTATTATTTTTTGTCCCCGACAGTACCTTAGTTCTTGTTATTGACGCAGATATTTTATTCTAACTGATGATAAAAAAAATTTTGTTTAAATGTTAATTGTGGCATTTCATAAATTATTTCTCTTCCTTTTCTTTTTTGGGATTTATTACCACATTCCTTGAGATTCCTATCCAAAAACATTTTCAAAAAGTAAAATCTTATTATCAGTAGTTTTATTTAGAAATTAAAATAAAAAGTTATTTTATTAACAAAAACATTCTCATAATGAAAACTAAAATGGTATTATACAAATTTTTTTCACTAACAAACATTTTTAATGTTAAAACTGAAATAATTTAATATAATTTCGGGAAGATGAAAAGTGATTCCTAACAATTACAAATACCGATATCGGTTAATCGCAAACTATTAAACGCAGCTAATAATAATAATAGTACAGGAAAAGTGTCCAAACTGAACAAGAACATAGTGAATTAGTTGAAACTTGACTTATACGTTTAAAAATATATACCTATGTTTCAAGAAACTTAAGAGTCCCGAACCGTAAGGGGTGTGTCGGAGCTGCCTACTTGAAAAATCGTGGGATGAACTAGGTTTTTCACATGCATAATAAAAATTGGCAATTGAACCATGAGAAATTTTCAAAAAATAAGAATATTTTCATTTATAGAGAAATATTAATTTTCGACTTTTTTATTAAATTTTTTTACCAATTTTACATTTGTTTCCTTTATTTTTCTGCTTGCTTATCTGTGAGTATATTCTCCAAAAAGAAAAAGTACATAATCATTGTACAAGTGAGGATTCGAGTTGTTTAAAATTGTATATATATTGAATGAAACACACTTTGTATCTAAAGAAGATAGGCATCGATGGCATCTAAATCTTCTGCGTCGTTTAGATCCTCGATAATTTTATCCTTGTATCAATTTAGACATCGCACTACCTGACAATCTCCGTAAATTTGTGAGCATCTTCAACCTGCTTTTCTGTTGCGGTTGCAGGAGATAAGCTGCAATATTGATTCTGCTGTTGGCACAAAAAGTGT
The DNA here is from genome assembly GCA_963680705.1 of Rhagium mordax. Lineage (NCBI taxonomy): Eukaryota > Metazoa > Arthropoda > Insecta > Coleoptera > Cerambycidae > Rhagium > Rhagium mordax. The sequence goes on along the minus strand of OY796659.1, from coordinate 25,090,032 downwards.
TGTCACAGTTTGTAAGGAGCCGTTAATTTTGTTCTATCCCCACTGCTGTAGATCTTTTTCATTGTCAAGCAATTTCTGAATTTTGTAAAATACTCGTAATGAATATTAACCGACTGCCTCTGAAGTTGGTGGTAATAATTACAACTTTGATTTTTATTTGTGCAGCGATTTTTTGAATTGATTAAATCTGTATGAGTTGAGTGAGACATTTGTGATTTTCCTTGCACCGTATACAAGTAGGAAAAGAGTTTCACCAGCCTATTTTACTTGTGATGGGGTTGAATTCTTGCCATTGAAAGTTCTTACTACATTAACTAACTGCATTTCTTTCTGAAGAAGTTTGATGACTTTTAATTTTTCTTTCTGAAATATTCTAGACGTGGTATCATAACCACTGAAGGCATGAGTCAGTAAAATTGTATTTTTCTACTACCGTCTATATAAATGAACTTTGTAACCCTAGCAATACGCGCGATAACGAAAGTAAACATTCGAGTTACCTGGTTGCTAAGGCGTTGCTATATACGAAAGTAAAACTTATGCAGCCAGGACCGAAAAGTAGAAAAACAAATTTTAAACGAAATTAATTCGTCCTATTTGAACAAATTAATAAAACTAAACAATTTTGTATTAATACAGAAAGTCTTTCTAGGAAGTACGCCAACATTTTTGTCGGCACGTAGTACCTACCTACTCCATTTTCAAAACGCTTCATAAGTTTGCATATACCTTGCTTTGGATTTCTTGGGGTAAAACAAGACACAAGCAATATTCCCATTTATATCGCCGCAAAACATATGTATTTGTTTATTTTAGTTTGAAACCACCAGAAATTAAAATGTGTAATATTTCGTTGCCATGGAAACAATTTTCACAGGCAGCCTCCTAAACTATAAAATTTATTAAAAACGTCAATTAATTTCATGAAATAATTAGTTTTAAATTAGTAAATCCCATAATTTTTTTCGGTATGGTAGAGAAAATATAATACATTTCACCATGCGAAAACCCTTTTAAGTATTCGGTGTTTTTTGAAAGGTCTCGGCTTCGCCTCGACCATTCAAAAATCACCTCACACCTTAAAGTAACTTTTCGTATCTAGTAATGTAAATAACTGTTTTTAAACGTTCTTGTCATTTCTGGATTTCTGACGAAGAAAGAATTTTCCATATAATTTTTCCTGTTCCTGGCCTTATGAAAAGTATATCTTTTTCTTCTGGAGTTAAAGCGATTAATAGAACAAGGAGATCAACGTCCTCATCAACTAAGCACATATTTTAATTGCTATTTTAACAATAGGTGAATCCACATCATCTACAGCTTGTTTTACAAACAATCCTTTGTTTTAAAGATTTTTGGCAACATTGAAATTAATCGGATTTCGTTTATATCATTTGACAAAAACTTTTCTTGAGGGAGGGCTACGATTACTGAATTTTGCCTAAATTTGGTTTTCACGGTGTTAACATCCGTCGTACAAATGTGGATGCAATAAAAATCCACCTTCAAATTACATAAATAATAAGTATAGAGTTACAAAGATTTCGCAATTTTCTTTCTTATTTGATTAATTTCGGTACATTTTGCCTGTACACTTGATTTGATAAAAAAGTAGTACACTTTATTTTAGCAATGTAAACATGACTTTTGCAAAAATATTTATAAGGCCCGATCTTTTCATCTTCCCGTTAACTTTATCCGGCAGTTAAATTCGTTGATTTTAATTGTTGGAACAATTGTAACCTAGGTAAATAACTACCGGATAAAGTTAACGGGAGGTGAAAAGACCGGCTCTAAGGGCCGGTACTTTCAGTCCCACTTAATCATGATTAACTGGATGTTTCAGATGGTTACATTTAACAGAGGCTTATCGGGTACTTTCGGTGTCGGTTAGGCATAATCAGGATTAAAATATGGGCGTGGCGCTGTTAAGTTTGATGGCTCTGTAGACTAGCGATTAACAAATGTAACCAAGGTTTCTTAACCTCACATTTGATTTCACTTTTGTCATTATCTGACGGAAGTTGTAATTTGGTGTAGGTATTATATTTTATTTTTGTAAAAGTTGTGTCTTTCCATTGAGAATTCATTGGGTTAAAAGTTTAGTAATATAGGTAAAAGATGGAAGATTTAAACGAAATTTTTGAAGATAATGATGAAGAGATTATGAATTTTTTAAACAATATGAGGACATGGAAAATTTGACTTCCATGTATAGCATCAGAATCTCCTGTTGCTGGCAGACCCTCAATATTAATTTTTAATAGGAAATATAATTGCTCTTCGTACCATAAGAGCTTGAGGTCTATAGGGGGGCCTCCCCCTGTCCCTCTCTGGTGCATTTTAATAGATGACATTTTCTTTTTTAAGTTTCTTTTGATATTATCATATTTCCCTTTGACTGAATTAGCATCTCGATTGTTTAGATTGGCAGAATTAAAAAGTACAACGACTCTTTGCCACGCTTCTTGTTTCTCTTTTAAGGACACTGCATCCGTTTTTTTGTTTTCGATTATATGTATTTCTTGAAAAATACATTTCATTAAAACATCTGTCTCTGACGTCGTGAAGTTACTACTTCTCTCTTTTTTCTTGCGTGGAATATTTTCTTTATCCATATTTAAATATAATATAACAAAAAGGTTAATGAAAATAATTTCTCATAATCTGTCACCTGAAATCTTTACTTTATTTGGACTATTTCATGGTACGTCTGAACTATTTTCAATATTCATTGCTGCCAACAAAGGATAAACAGCGATTTGCAAACAGGGTGTTAAAATAGTAGTAAAGTACAGAACAATGCTTAATCAATATTAAGTTACTTGATTAATTTAACTATGTGATTTAGTAATCGTTTGATTAATTTCCGAACGAAAGTACCGGCCCTAAGTCATCTAAAAGTTAACTGACACATTTTTTTTTTCAACTTGAAGTTTATTAATATTCAAGTTTGATTAGGGAACCATTCTTGAAAATTTTAAATATTTACAACTAATAGAAATTCAGAAGATTAGGTATTGTTTCCAAATTGGAAAATGGATGGTGCGGAATTGCTTCTGAATATAACAAATAAATCCACTCTGATGAAAGTTAAAAAAATATGGGAAAATGAAAGAAACTATATCCCCCAAGCATGGATCTGGTAGGCCTAAACGAAGTAATGAGCAATAAGATGAAACCCTTATAAATTAGTGAATGCAGTTTTGAAAACAAATTTTCCTGCGTCAAGATCTACTGCCTGTAGAAGAATTAAAAATAGCATTCTGAAGTGTGGTGCTAGAAAATTAACAAATTAACGGAGGAAAAAAACAAGGACTGATCATTTTTGCACTCAACCATAATATTATTGTTGAACAATGAAGACTTTTGGTCAAAAGTCATATTTTCTGACGCAAAAGTTTTCCAGTCGTGTAATGATGGATATATAACTATTATCTTATTATCTATCGTCATCAAAATGCGGAACAACTTCGTGCCATAATTGAAGATGAATGGGAAAGTTTATGTAATACCCAAATTGCAGAAGATTTAGTTTTATCAATACATAGGAGGCTACAAGCAATTTTAGATGGGGATGGAGCAATGACTCAATATTAATTACTGTTATTTATGTTGTAATTTGTTTATTTGTGTTTTAAATTTTTATTCAAAATGTTATATTTAAAATATATTTCTACTAAAAATAGGATTATTTATTTATTTACCATTACGTAATTACAAGTGACTGCCATCTATATTTTCATTATTAAGTTAATTTCAATAATTTACTGTCAAAAGAACAATTTAGACAACTAGAAATGGGCCATTTCCCATTTCCTTATCTACGAGCTGTACTACTTTTTTTTTAAATCAAGTGTACTGTTGTAATCGTGTGACATATCATTGGATCAGGCATTGAGAGAGGAGTTGAACATATATTTTATTTTCCTTCAAATCACCGCTATTTTTGTAAATTGCGAAAAACGACAAAATTTTAAGTTACATATGGTTTTCGACTATACATATTTCGACGAGACAAAATGAAATAAGCTGTTCAACGTGCTTCTGGATGTTAAGTTGTCTTTAAGATTGTTGGACGTGACTTTTCTAACGCAGCGATAAACCTCTAACACTCCGTAATACGTACAAATCAGGTATCGGCAACCTGCCAGAGCAACCCCGATCCTAAATCCACCCCTATGATTTGTCAAATTGCAAGTCATTGACAAAATTGAAAAAATTGCAAAAACACGAAAACTTCAAATACTATTTCCAAACGAATTTCCGAGAGACTGTTTTGGTAAGAAATCCAAGGTAGAGGGTCGAACTTAGAACTACATCGTGAATTGCACGGTCACGCTCTGATTTTAGGCTCAATAGGAGTGAACGAAAAAGTGTAATTTTGACGTCTACCGTTCTGAAACCGCTGAAATTTCACGCGTTACGTCATTTTGCCATGACACTGATTTTCGACCCCCTACTAGTAAACTAAAAACATTTGTTTAATCCTGCTCTTGAAACATGCAGTTTCTTACTTGGATACAATACTCGATACAATTAAATGTCATAGTGAAGGAAAGGCACTATCGAGAAACAGAAAATTGTTTCGGGGTCCTGAAGTCGTCCCGAGTCTGAAACTGTACTCGGTTCCGTCCTAGGACCGATATTAAGAAATCATTAAATTTCGCTGGATCGACTATAAGGTGTAATCTATCGGACGCACTAAGGATTTTTTGGCGAATTTTGCGAAAACACGAAAATTTTAAACCTTATTTCCAAACCAAAACAGGCCGCCGGGCCGCCGTTCTGGCAATAAATCCAAGCTCGAAAGTCCAACTTGAAAGCACATCGTGAATTGTGCGGTCCAGCTGCGATTTTGAGTTCAGCAGATCCTAACTAAAAACTGACATTTGTGACGTTAACGAAAAATTTTAAAGTTTTGACAAGACCTGCACGCGTATGAAATTTGGAGGGTTCTGCGCGGCCTTTTTAATTACGCAAAATTTACAAAACTCTTCGACATGGGATATTGAAACGCTAATAACTTTTTAAATATTCAAAGAATCGCAACGAGATATAGCCGTTTGGATTTTCTCGACAAGAAGACGCCTATAAAAAAATAATAACATAACTGCCGGTACCACGTGATTTAGACAACCAATCATAAATTGGTCACTCTGTTGTCGCCACTGTTTCTATAAGTCATGCTTCATAATATGCAACATGAAACTGATTTTCAACCCCCTATACGAAAACAAAAACATTTCCAATGTTAAAATTCGATTTATCTAAAAAATATTCAAATTAACCAATTTAAAACTGGGAAATAACCTCTACGCCTTTGACGTAATGTCAGAGGATCAGTTAGAGGGTGTTTTTTGACAACTAATAGGAATTAAATTAATACAATACAAAAAACAAAACTCTGCCGAGCAATTTGATACGCATTTATCCTTATTAAGCAAAATTATTGCAGATTCTTTGATTTTTCATTTATTTGTTGTCTGCTTCTTTGGGAAAACGATCACAGGATAAAATGGGATTCAGCAAAAATTTTAACCAAAGAAGCAGACAACAAAAAAAGAAAAATCAAAAAATCTGCAATAATTTTACTTAATGCGTATCAAATTGTTCGGTAGAGTTTTGTTCAACTTGGTTACCAATGTTGAGAGACGAACACAAGAAAATTAATATTATTTAGTATATTTTTCAACATTTCTATGGAAATGATATGAACAATTTTTATTTTATGCCGTGTTATTCTACACGTTACATAAAAATCTAAAGCCTAAACTTTGAAAACGGAAACGGATATAGTTTCCGAAACGTCAGCGCAGTATTTTTGTATTAATTTAATTCCTATTAGTTGTCAAAAAACACCCTCTAACTGATCCACTGACATTACGTCAAAGGCGTAGAGGTTATTTCCCAGTTTTAAACTGGTTAATTTGAATATTTTTTAGATAAATCGAATTTTTTTGGTTAGGAATCTCAAGGAATGTGGTAATAAATCCCAAAAAAGAAAAGGAAGAGAAGTAATAAAAAAAATTGTTTTAGCATTTGGAAGTCCAGTTCCGACATTATTAAGAACAATTATAACAAACACAATACATGAACATGAGAAAATATCTGAAGTATTTAATAAGATAGGCATGATATTATCACTGTGCTTGATGGGAGGAGCCTTAGGAAGCGGATTCATTAGCGAATATCAAAATGGTTTTTACTATGTATATCTAATAATATCTCTTAACACATTAATAAGCATTGGTAAGTATAGCATATATTTTAAGGTATGAATTAATTATTCGATATACAGTAAGGTCCAAAAGTCAGTTACCCCCCTACTAACTTTTGAATGGTTTTAAATATTTTTTGGAATTTTAGGGGTTATAATCCCAGATAGATTTGCGATTGTTTGACGCTAAATAAAAAATTTGATGTTCCAAAATGGCGTCTGGCCGCCATATTGGATATTTCTCTATTGTCGGACCAAGGTGTGTGATACCTTAAATTAAAGGTCTATTCGTCCATAGTAACTTGCCCAAAATTCGAGGTAATCCGATGACGTATTACAAAATGGCAGCATTAAAACAAATTCGATGTTCACACAGCGTGCTCATTTATTTACCTGGTTTTTTGACATAATGATGCTCAACTATTAATCCCATGTAAGCTTTTGAATTGAACATAATAAAAATTCTGTCAATAAAACAAGTAAAATCATGTTTGAAATAAAATTTTATATTATTAGGATTTTTCAAAATTAACTAACAGTGGGATAAACAATTTTTAACTTTAAACGAACATTTTTATCTTAATCTTAAATTATAATAAATAGGACATTTGTTTACTATAATAAGTGCTCGAAGTGCCTTCCATTTTGTTCACGACAACATCGAACCCTTTTTATGACTCCTTCGCGAACTCTTCCGAGCTTTATACCATTAACACTTCTAGATATGTCAAAGATTTTTTTGAGTAAGTTCTTCTAAATTTCTGAATGGGTACGGTAAATCTGCGACTTTATGAAGCCCCAGAGAAAAAATCTAAGGGTGACAAGTCGGGAGATCGCGCTGGCCACCCTATCGGACCTCCCCGACCTATCCATCGATTCGGGAAACAATCGTCAAGATAATTTCTGACAGGTCCAAAGAAATTTAAAAATTCCTAATAAATAATAAAAAATTGTATTCCAAACATGATTTTACTTGTTTTATCGACAGATTTTTCATTATGTTCCATTCAAATGCTTACTGGGACACATCTAGAAGTGTTAACGATATAACGCTTAACAGTTTGCGAGGAATTTATGAAAAGGGTTCGCTGTTGTCGTGAACAATACGGAAATGAACCATTTGTTAAAGTAAATAAATGTAATATTTATTACACCTAATTATTAAGATAAAAATGTTCATTTAAAGTTAAAAATTCTTTACCCTACTGTTAGTTAATTTTGAAAAATCCTAATAAATAATAAAAAAATGTATTTCAAACATGATTTTACATGTTTTATTGACAGAATTTTTATTATGTTCAATTCAAATGCTTACTGGAATTAATAGTCGGGCATCATTATGTCAAAAAACTAGGCAAAGAAAGTGATAAATAAACTTAATTAAAAGTCTGTAAGTATATAAAAATATACTTGTATAGACACAGTAATATATATAATATAATATAAAGACACAGTAAACTATTAAATACATATAAATGCAACATACATACACAGATGCACACATGTATGTTTTACTTAAGCTGTGGGGCCGCCTGAATTTAACCGTGTTGTGGGGACATTGAAGTTACACACACACAAATATTACGCAGATTTTGCTGATTCTGTGGGTACACATAACTTTCCGTAATACTCGCTGCAATTCGAGAAAATCACGAAGATCGTTGTGGGGACACCTCATAATAATAGCTAAATAAGTTTGTGTATTTAAGTCCCCATTGAATATTTAAAATCAACTGTGTTAATTTGTCCTCACAATAATAGGTGAATATGTAAAAGTGTAAATATCACATTGTCCCTCCAATAATACATTGTTATATGTGTGTATAGATATCCCCGTTACATATGCGTAATAAATTAATGTGTTATTTAAATAAACATGTCCCCATTAAATATTTAAAATCAACTGGGTTTATTTGTTCTCACAATAATAGCTAAATATGTAAAAATCTTAAAATCTCAACACAGTGTCCCACCAACAATATATCGTTATGTATGTGTATAGATGTCCCCATTACGTATGCAATAATTTAACGTGTTTAATAATTATTGTTCCCACAAATATAGGTGATTAGTGAATGTGTATACATATTTGAAAATGTACCCATAAAAATATCTATTTAAAAATGTGTATTAAAATTCCTGTATTATATTTCTAAGGCAAGCGATTTAATTTGTTTTTATAAATAAATGCTATAGAGAAAAACATGCGTGCCAATTTTGTATTGCTTTTTTCTTATAGTAAGAGATGCGGGAATTAATAAAAAATACAAATATAAAATATAACAGTAGTATAAATAAAAAAGAAAAATGTAATATTATTTCAAATTACCCGCAATATTTTAGTTAATAAGATGCTCATAGATGTCGTACGAGGTATGCATATTGCGCATTTATTCTGGGGACTCCACGTGTGTTAAGTGATGTGTAAAACAATACGGTAAATCGTTGAAGGAAAGTCTTGTACTGAAAGTCATTAAAGTGCAATTCCGGTTTCACCGGAAATGGCTCCAATAGTCTTTTCTAAATGGACCACCCTGTATATTTTTACATTTTTGAAATAAAGATCACATTTTGGATACATTTATACTATTTTGAACAATTTATACAGGGTTGCACGAAAAATAATTCGAAATTTAGTTGTCAATCTAGATGGCTGCGAAAATGTTAAAATTATTTTTGTTCCAATGTAATTCATATAAAAAATACGAAAACGTCAATATGTCCAATAATACATTATACAGGGTGCTCTAAACTCATTAATATCACATTTTTCAAAATAACGCTTTTTTTTTAAACATTATGATATGGGCCACCCAGCCAGGGGCCCATTCTGTTTAACACAAATATACAGGGTTGATCAAAATTTAATTGAACTCGATATAAATCATAAATTTCTTAAGAAAGATTACACATTACGGAACTTTTGGTTTTTGGTACCGTTTAACCCCTATTAAATAGAGCTTTCTGAATATCCGGGTGGCCCATATCGGGCGCCAGTTTCTGTTTATAGTGCAGAAACACCACTACTCAGGCAGCTACAGTGAAGAAACGGAATATTCCAGTGGGTCGTTGGGAAAATGAGACTTCGTTGCGGAATAAAAGGCACAGTTAATATCACAATTAGATTTATTCAGGATATTGAACAGGATCAGCAAATACGGATTCTAATTACATAATTACAGCTACCAGGGCTTAAAAGATATTTTAAATACATTACTATGATAGTTAGCAGGGCTTAAAAAGCTATTTCAAATACAGGACTATGGTAGTCAGCAGGGCTTAAAAAGCTATTAACAATATATACAGTTACTTTTAAGCACAATCTAAAGCACAAACTACAAGGCGGCGGTGCGAATATCTAGCAAGGTGGGCAGGCGGTTAACTAACGGTTACAGACTAACAGCAAAGCGACGTACGGATACCAGGATTAACAGAAGCAAACACCAAAAAGCATACAAATATCAAACAGGTTATTTATAGGTTACAGACTTACAATCTCCACCTGTATGCCTTACTTACTTTCGCTTCCTTAGGCACGTCTGGTCGGGAACGGCAACGGACAGATACTGGCGGTATTGATGTTGGATTTCGGTATATTACTATACTGAAATTTGTCAGAGTAGTAGGGATGAACGCCAGCGTCGCCAGCGCAGTGAATAAAATACGTCACGGCTGGACTTTGCCGAAATTCGGGCCCAAGTTTTACTTACTTTCAGAGTTTTACTTACTTTCAGGTGGGTACGTCTGCTTCCGTGCGCTGCCAGCTAGAGACTGAGTGCAGCTCTCGGCGGTTCGGAATATCTAACCTCTATCGGATTGATGCGTGGTGGGGATAGCACTACGTCACAGCGTGATGGCCACGGACGTCTAGGCGCTTGTGGTTGACGTAGTACAGCGTCGCAATTGCTAGCGCGCTGCGTCCACAGGTCTATATCCTGGGCTCCGTGCTGGTAGACTGCACTGACGGTAGACTGCGGGCTCGCCACTGGCCTCGTCGCGGATACACTTTTCACTTGCTAGGTATTGCCGGGGACAGATATCGGCGCGGAATATCATTAATTTGTGCTTAATTCACGGATTTACTTATTACTTAATAATGACAGGACAGGTTATATTATAAATCAAAATAATTAACTGGTTACAGGTGATAATAATATAACAATGCGGAAAACAATAACTTAATACGGGGTGTATCGAATAATATTTTTTTTAACAGGAATTAGTAACGAAAAAATCACTTCGTTACACCCCCTCTTACTTCGCCTAAAAAAAAGAAGATTACATGATTCCCTTTTTTTTTCTTACTCTATACATTACGGAAATAAAGAAATACAGGCATTCTCTAAGGTAATAAAATTAAAACGGTACTTATTCCTAAACATTTTCTGAAAACATAAACCTGGATTCACAACTTACGGGCTAATTAAACTTAAATCTATGCCGAAATTGTGAAAATATAACAAAAAATGTTTCTTCGGCGAGGCTTCTTTATTAAAGGGGGTCACACTGGATTCCAGAGGAAATTGCGGTGGCTGCGGGGGGACGTCTACAGGTGTGGCATCTCCTTTCGTGGGAGCAACTTCACTGATGACGGGTGACAGGCTGGACTCGGTTCTCACATGGGCAATCCCGGGACATAATTCCGAACCGTCTACATCTGGAACAGAATAGTTTTAATGGGCTGGTACAGGTTTGTCGGGTATGGCCGGTTGCCCCACATCTCCAGCATAGGAGACTGGCGGAGGCGGGCAGGTAACGGGTATGGGTTCGTCTTTGTCGGTGGGCGGTCTCTTCTCTCTCTAAGTCGATTCTAAATGAGCTTGGCCTTTTGGACATGCTGGTTGGCGGTGGCAGACGGGGAGACCCTGATACTTGGTTAGCTTCATCAGTTTTCATGGTGGTGGGCAGGTATCGGTCGCATTTCATACAACTTCTGGCATATTTCACTACATCACGTGACATTCCAGGCCAGTAGTATCGGCGGGAAATTCGAGCAATGGTTTTAGCAATTTCCATATGTCCAGCGGACGGAGCATCATGGTTTTCTTGCAATACCATTTGGCGTCGTGGTGTAGGAATACACAGTTTCCATGGGTCAGACAGGTCAGGCTTGGTTGAGTTACTTGAATCCTTGAATTGACGGAATAGCTGGTCATTACGAATACAGTAATCCGGGAAAGCTTCACGGTTTCTCTCGACTTCCATCCTTTTTCGTTGATACCAAGAACACTTTGGCGGTTCAGTAATGTTGGATAGTTCTGTATCTGGTGCGGAGGACGGTCCTGCCAATGTTTGTCTGGATGTGGCATTGGCCACTTGGTTACCAATTTCTTGTTTTTAGATCGTCGACGGTGGCGGTGATTGGGTCTTCTTGCTGTTGACGGTGGTTTGCGTCGTGGCTTGTTGACTGGGGCAGTAGCGGAACTTGCTGGAGAGCAGACGGTTGACGGACTAGAAGCACAGTATGGTGCTACAGGACAGACGGTCGGTGGTAGAGAACTAACAGTCGGTGGCACAACAGTGTTATCCTTGGCTGAAACAGCGGATGGTATCTCAGTGTTGAATAGCTCCCGGATTCTCTGCTCCTCTTCTGGGGACAGTGGGGTGAATTCGGACAGGTTGCTATCATCGACGGACGCTTGAGATACGTTCTGGTCATTGAGCAGTATGGTGGTGGTGGCAAGACGGATAGAAAAATTTCCTTTTCTCAAAATATCCATGCCTAGCACCATGTCTGAGGATAAGTTGCGGAGGTGCGGTACACATTCGGAAAACCGGTGTGTCCCTATGGTGAAGTTCAACTGGTAGGACTGGGTTACAGAAGTCAGTCTACCATCTGCTAGTTGGACTGTTTGCGCGGTAACAGGAACACGGGGAATCTTCAACTGGATATAAAATGTATCCATCTGGTCCCCTATGTACGAGTGGACAGATCCAGTGTCCACCAGGGCATTAAACTTGCGTCCATACATTTGCACCGTCACATGCGGGCGGTTATCTGGGCGGATGGCGGTCACGTACTCGGCGGCGGCAGGATGGTGAATTTGTACTGGTCCAGTTACGGGGTAATTCCTTTCTATCTTCCTCGCTTGAGTGCGTTGACAGTTTCTGGTCAGGATTCCTGGTTGTCCACAGCGAGAGCAGAACAGTCTAGGCGGTGATCTGCACTGGTTTCGGTAATGGCCGGTGTCTCCACAGCGCCAGCAAATGTTGCTTTGGTCCAAGGTGATCACTGAGGTTGATGGGCGGTTGCTACGGTGGTTGTTCTGTTGGGTTTGTCGATCATCTGGGGTTTCTTCCAACCGGTCAGGTACGGGAGCGATGCGTGCTTGTTCGGTGACGGAAAGCTGCGGTGCCAGGGATAATCTCTCGGAAGCATGATTTCCTATGGCTGAGTAGTCATATTTCCTGCGGGCAGCGGTCTGTACGGTAGGCGGACGGTGAGGTTACTGGGCTTCTAATTCCAGGCGGAGGGATTCTACTCCTTGATTCTGCCGACCAGATCTCGAGGGTTCTGCACATCGCTCTGGCGGATATACTGGCGGTATTCTGGTCGAGGGTTTCTGTATAATCGCCACAAAACTTATTGTGGTGTGTATCCTCCATGTCGGCGGAGCAAAGTTTGCAGAGCTACCACATAGTCGTGTCCTGCTTCGTGCGGTAGTTGCCGTCGACTGTGTATTTGATTTTCCAAAAAGAACTGGTAGTTGGCGGGCAGGTAGAACTGCTTGAAGTCGGTCAGAAAGTCCTCCCAATGGGTCCATAAATCCCGGTTGTTGCGGTACCAGGCCAAAGCATTACCTTGAAAAATCTTATTGTCATCCGGACTGGTTCTTCAGGTGGTGTTAGGCGAGGATTATTGACAGGTGACGGTTCGGAAACGACCACTGGTGGAGGCGGTAGCGGAAAGACAGGTCGGTCGGTCCTTATTCTTGGTGAGGCACATCCTTCTTTGATGAATTTCACCAAACGTCTCTTCTTCTCGTCTACTGTTCCGGCTAGAGAAAGACCAAATTTCCCTAGTTCCTCGTCGATCTCCTCCTTCTTGAGCTTATAAATCCAGCTCAACCGGAAATCTGCGGAGTCGAGGCCTATGGTTTCTTCTTTTGAGCCACTGGCTTGGTTCTCTATCTCTTCTACTTCGGGCATCTTGGATTGAATGCTTTGCAAGGATAGTAGACTTCTCCGGCCACGGTCTAGCTATAAACTGCTCTCTTCGAGGTCTGGCGACCAACTGTTCTGGTTGCGGGCTGGAGACTGACTTTTCTTCGAGGTCTAGTTGTCAGCTGTTCTGGTGGCGGTCTGGAAACTCACTCTTCTTCGAGGTCCGGGGGCCAACTGCTCTGGTTGCGGTCTGGTGACTGACTCTTCTTGCGGTCTAGCTGTCAACTGATCTCGTGGCGGTCTTGAGACTGACTCCCACTTGCTATCTCCCAAGTGGGTCTTCTTAGCAGGCTGGTAATGACAGACTCGGATTCTGTGCCCTCGAGTTACTCGAAAAGGAGGGGTCACACGTCAGGTCTGTTTTTCCTCTGGTTTCAGACAAGCTGGGGTGAAATGGCACGAGTTCTCACGATTCAGGGTCAGGCGGTGCTAGTAGTTGCTCGTGTCACTTCTGGTCTGGTTCTGATGCTTAATATCGGCATAGTGGTCTTATATCCAAAACGGCTATTCCAACATTTTTCTATTCTCCACCCCCGATTTACTATTAAACGAGGGATCACACGCCTGGTCGATTTTGTCGTTTGAAATTCCGGGGACGGTCCCGGGGCGGTGACAAAACTTGTTCTAGGCGGTACTTCGTGATGCGGGGCACTTCTTACTATCCGTTTCACTTGGATCGGGCTTCAGCTGGCGGAACGGTGAATGAAACGGCTAGGCGGCGAGTGTCCGGAATCCTGGCAATCGAATTCTTGGGTCCGGTTTACTCGAAAATGATACCCTACTCGATTTTTCGTTGTACGGGCAACTTCGGGTAGTCTCGGGTATCTTCGGGTGCAGGTCGGTCTTCTCGGAGGCACGGACGTCTGGTCTGCTTGGCAGCTCTCTTGGAACTCCCTCTTGTTGAAAATCTTTCCCTGGGTTATTATAACTCCTTCGGGAATGATTGTAGCGGTTCGGTACTGGTCGCAATCGGTTTTTCGTAGTCGGTTATGTCGAAAATGACACCTCACTTGCCTACTGGTGTCACATGGTCCAAATTCAGTTGCTTTCGGTTCCTGCCGAATTCAAATAATCTTAAATCTTCACTAATTTTCCCAGGGTCCCTGTTCGGGCGTCATTTTTGTGACGCACTTCGGTTTTAGGCAAGAAAATTCCGAAGTGTCACTATGGCACTCGAGGCGGCGGCGGTGCTTTACTCGGGCGCCAGTTTCTGTTTATCGTGCAGAAACATACAGGGTGGTCCATTTAGAAAAGACTATTGGGGCCATTTCCGGTGAAACCGAAAGTGACAAATATGGCGGTTAGGTCTCAAAAAGTTGGAAATCTTACCTAATTTCATCATGCAATATTTTATCCTAATATCTTTAAAAACAAGGAAGTTACAGGGGTGGCCCACTATTCGTTTACACCCGGTATAGGTACTATCGCGGCCGAAAAAAAGTAATCGATTTTTTATCAAGTAGTAGGTTTTTTCGAAAAATGTTCCTTTGTAAATGGGGGTTTTTACATCAGTAAATTAATTAGTATGGTTTTGAGAGAAGCAGAAAAAGGCTTCATCATCGCCAAACTTGGAGAAGGGTGGTCTTAACAACCCATAGCAAGTGAAATTAATTGCAGCAAAGGCACAATTCAAAAACTAAACAAAAAGACAGAATACCTGCCGCTATTATCTGTTTTATGCAAATATTCTTCACCAAACTTATGACCCCTGGGACGGTAAACTCGCAGTTGACCATTGTAGCAGGAATGAAATCTTTTCGTCGGAAAAGACCACTCGCTTCCAGTAACGATCGTTTTCATTAATAAAAGTATTTGCAAACTGCATTCTTATCTCTTTATTAACATCTGTTAGTCGGGACTTTTTAGCACTGGCACAGTTAAATAGACCTTGCTCTTGCAACCATTTTCTTGCTGTCCTAACAGACTCTGGGAAGTTGGTTTGCTCTTTGGCTTCAATAGAATTAGAAAATGGGTTTAAATTTACATAGTTAACCAGGGTATTGTCGTTTTCTAGAGTATTCTTACTTGGCCGCCCAGAACCCACTGCCCTGCTCAGATCGAGAGTTTCTATCCACTTTTTGTTTAGTTCTTGAATCGTGTTTTTGCTGCAATTAATTTCACTTGCTATGCGTTGTTGAGAGACCACCCTTCTCCAAGTTTGGCGATGTTGTAGCCTTTCTCTGCTTCACTCAAAACATGATAAGGCATGATTAGGTAATAAAATATTTATTTTTGCTTAATGTGACAATGACGTTGACACTAATAAAAAAAATATTGGGATTGATGCGACACTGAATAGAACCATAGCTACAACGGGAAAATCAGTCGATTACTTTTTTTCGGCCGCGATAGTACCTATTGTATTAATCTTAAAAATAAAATGTTTTCTTGATATTGTTTAGCGACTTTTTAAAATTATTTGGTATCCAGAAGTACAAACCCAAGTTTCTTAAAATGTCTACATTTCATAAAAATACCCTCAGGATAATATTGCTTATGTGTTACGTGTTCTTAGTAAATTGTCCCCGGAATATCGGTTAATAATTGATTGTTAACACATTTAACATGATAATCTAAATTTATGGCACAATTATTTAAATTTAGTAGGGGGCGCCACCAGCCAACTGGATTTTGCGTCCCCATAATAGAAGGACATAGTTAGTCTGTTACATACCGGATTTTTACTTATGTTATGGGAACATTTTATATCTCTATGTAAAATTGTAAAATTAATCCAGAGTTAATTAAATAATAGCGACCAGTAAAAGAGAGACAAAAATATAGACATAATGGATGGTAAAATAACTGGTCCAATTGTATTTTTATTAATGGGGACAGGTGTATGTCCCCTTAAAACAGTAGTACGTGAGTATGTTCCCACAGCTCTGGTTTAATTCACACACACATCCCTACAACTTATGCAATACATACGCACCCAGACACACACACACACACACACACACACACGCACACACAGACAGAAAATTTTTTTTGTCTGAAATTTTGTGTATCGTCATAATTCGTCGAGATTCGTCCAGAAATGCAATAAAAATTTTCAAAAATTTTTTCACGAAAAATACATACCTTCCTTACTTGGTGAGGAAGTAATAGCTTCTACCTAGATGAATTATCAGAAAGTGAGGTCCTAAATATCATTAAACATAAACTAAAAAATAAATTGTCCTCTGACCCAGATGGACTACCTAATGCCATATTAAAAAAATGTGCCACTCATATTTTAAAACCATTAACTTATCTGGTTTACCTGCCATTATCTACAGGTTCCTTCCCAAATAAACATAAAGTTAGTAAAGTCACTCCTGTCCATAAAAAACAAGATCGAACAAACGCAGAGAACTACAGACCCATTGCTGAGGCATCATGTCTATCAAAAATATTTGAATATTGTATGATATGGAAATATCTAACTAAATATAAAATTCTTAAGACATCTCAGCTGCATCATGTCTATCAAAAATATTTGAATATTGTATGATATGGAAATATCTAAATAAATATAAAATTCTTAAGACATCTCAGCATGGCTTTAGAAAATCCCATTCCACCATGTCTGCCATTGATTCCTTCTTTGGAGATGTGGTTGCGGCTCTGGACGCAGGCGAGTGCCCTGCTGGGATATTTGGTGATCTCGGCAGGGCGTTCGATTGTGTCGATCATGACGGCCTCTTGTCGAAATTGGAGAGTTATGGCATTCGTGGAGTTGCCTTGGAGTGGTTTGACTCCTATTTGACAAACCGTAGTCAGTTTGTGGAAATAACTTACAAAACAGATGATACTAGTGAAAAATATAGATCAGATATCCTTGATCTGAGGGTGGGAGTGCCACAGGGCTCTATTCTGGGCCCTGCGTTATTCCTACTCTTTATCAATGATCTTCCTAATTTTATAAAAGACTATTTTATCGTAATGTACGCTGATGATACCTCAGTTTTCATCACAGGTAAAAACAGTAAAGAAATTGAAATAAAAAGCAACTTGATAATAGACAAACTAACACAATTATTTAACCAGGATGGACTATTTCTAAATATAGACAAAACAGGCTACGTCCATTTCCATACAAACCATAATACAAATAATATGGACTTAGGTATAGCACACAACAACACATCTCTCAGTAGAATGGAATCTATCAAATTTCTAGGTCTCACACTTGATGAAAATCTAACTAGGAGACCACATTGCAATGAACTTATCTCTAAGTTGAACTCTGTCTGTTATCAGATAAGGAACCTAAAGCCCCCCACAGACTTCGTTCTTTTTCATCCGTTCGTATCGTCGTGATTCGGAACGTCGTGTCAATAACGCCAAAAACCGATGTGTGTGGGGAAAACCGTCGCGTCGCATCGTCGGTAGACTCCCAAAAGTTGACAGAAAAGACCCAAAAAAAATGACACAACTCCAGAAACGGTCCAAAATCAGGTGAATTGCATTCAAATAACTCCAATCATTGAGTAAACAAATAATATAAAGAGGCGCAACTGTCAAGGGGCCGAGATTTTAGTGTTGTATTTTGTTGCCAATAACTACAGAATTATCTACAATATTTAGGGCTATGCAACCGAATTACAATTACCTTTCCGTAGCACTAAAAATTGATAAAAATTCTGAAGCTATTGGCAAAAAAACACAATACTAAAATCTCGGCTCCTTGAAGGTTGCGCCTCTTTATATTATTTATTTACTCAATGCTCCAATAGATTCCATAAAATAATCTCCATCCACACAATAAACCAAGGGGTACAACGAAAAACCCCAAAGAGAAATAATTGTTATAACCAAGTGTTTGGTAAATTTTCCGAGACGTGGACAGAAAAAAAATGTGTAAAAATTAATAAAATATTATTAGACATACCTTCGACGAAGAAAAACAACTGTGTTTAAAAAGACTCGACGAGGTCGATGGCATAGATAGATGGTGCACAAATCTTAAAAGTTGTAACTTTTCACAAAAATATAACTTATTTCTTTCCATTTCTTTGTTTGGGATTTATTACCACATTCCTTGAGATTCCTATCCAAAAAAATCGATTTATCTAAAAAATATTCAAATTAACCAGTTTAAAACTGGGAAATAACCTCTACGCCTTTGACGTAATGTCAGAGGATCAGTTAGAGGGTGTTTTTCGACAACTAATAGGAATTAAATTAATACAAAAATACTGCGCTGACGTTTCGGAAACTATATCCGTTTCCTTTTTCAAAGTTTAGGCTTTAGATTTTTATGTAACGTGTAGAATAACACGGCATAAAATAAAAATTGTTTATATCATTTCCATAGATACTTACCATAGAAATGTTGAAAAATATACTAAATAATATTAATTTTATTGAGTTCTTCTCTCAACATAGGTAACCAAGTTGAACAAAATTCTACCGAACAATTTGATACGCATTTATCTTCATTAAGTAAAATTATTGCAGATTCTTTGATTTTTCTTTTTTTGTTGTCTGCTTCTTTGGTCAAAATTTTTGCTGAATCCCATTTTATCCTGTGTTCGTTTTCCCAAGCATGTTCACAAATTTTAGATTTTTCAATATCACCTTTTCTAATATAACTTTTGTGCTCGCCCAATCGTACATTAAGTGGTCTAGATGATTCACCCACATAATGTTTATTACACTCGCACGGGATACTGTATATACAATTTTTTGAATTTTGTTCAGGATTTAAAGGGTTCGTTTTTGTTAATATGGATCTTAAAGTATTATTTGTTTGAAAAATTGTCCTAACGCCAAATTTTTTACCGACACGACGTAATTTCTCAGATAAACCTTTTATATGACTGATGGTCGAGATGGTAGAGTACCTGCCTCTCACCCAAAAGTCCCGGGTTCGAATCCCGGTCGTGGCAATGGAAAATACTGTGAGAGGGATTTTTCCATTATACACGGATATTGGATGTGTGTCCCTTGTCTTTAAATGTGTAGCCCCCTCCCGCACAAGGCTCCCAGAGCCTTCTGGGATAAAGGGGGTCGTAATTACATGTGGTGTATTTATTTATTATTTATTTATTATATATGGAATTAATGTCGAATAATGATATTCTGGTTTTGGTTGCACCGGATTGTTAACTCTATTTTCAATGTTCATGAAAGTCTTATCAACAAATTCTTTCGGGTATTCATTATTAATTAAAATTTCCCTGACAAATTGCCTTTCATGTTTGAATATTTCATCATTAGAAGAAATTATTTTTTTCTTCAAGCGTATTAAAATGTCTAAATTGTGCTACCAAAAACAGAATTAGAAATAGGACATTGTTTTAGTAATAACAAAATGTTAATACAGAACGCCACCGTGGTGGAATTTTTTTACTAGTAACCATTGAGTAAAAATAATAAAGAGACGCAACTGTCAAGGTTTCGAGATTTTAGTGTTATTGGCAAAGAAATAAAATACTAAAATCTCGAAACCTTGACAGTTGCAACTCTTTTTTATTATTTTTTACTCAATGCTAGTAACATAATGTTAGTACGGAAAGCCACCAGAGCGGCCGGTGACGCGCTATCTACAAACCATCTGTCATATATTATGTCATTACTCATTAGTTGTTTTGTTGATATTCGGAGTCGCAGGCGCCTGTCGCTGTGATGAGCTAATTGTACATTTATAATAAATAAATAAAAAAATGTTTGCATTTTAATACGCTTGAAGAAAAAATAAATAGTATATATTACACGGAGTAGAACGCCTTTTTTTGTATTTCGCCCAGTTTGTAGCTTCGGCTTCGCCTCAGCTGCAAATCCTGGGCTCAACACAATAAAAGAGTGCGTTCTACTCCTAGTAATATAATATACTATTGCCCTATCATAAAAACATTTTATAACACCGCTTTTAACGTCGAAAGACTGGTTTGAGTTAAAATTTAAATATCTGTTAGTGTGAGTCTTTTTTCGGTAAACGCTAGTTTGAAAATTATTATTATTGACTTTTTTAATTAAAACATCTAAAAATGGTAATTCATTATTATTTTCTATTTCTAGAGTGAATTTGATGGATGGTTCTTTGTTATTAATATTTTCCAAAAAATTGTTTAATGAATCTATTCCATGAGGCCAAATTGCAAAAATATCGTCAACATATCTCCACCAAGTTACCGGTTTATGAATATTATTTTCAACATATCTGTTTTCAAAATCCTCCATAAATATATTACTTAGTATTGGTGACAAAGGGGAACCCATTGCCATCCCGAAATCTTGTTGATAAAAATCATTTTTTAATTGGAAATAGGTTGTTTTTATTGATACCGTTAACAGTTCCATTATACTATTTACGCTAAGTTTAGTCCTGTTTGCCAAATTATTGTCGTTTATTAATTTGTCTCTAATTATTTTCAAAGGTTTGTCCACAGGGACATTTGTAAAAAGTGTTACGGTTTCAGGTAATGCTGGTACTTTAATCATTTTACCATTTTATACGGAGAGTAAATAAATATTATGTGTAGCTTTGCTTATTTATTTGCCAACTAAAAGACAGTTATATAGTGTATACTTGATTGCTAATATGTCGTAACGTTATTGATTCTTGAACTTCGAGAAGTCCGAACCTGAAATCAAATTAAACATATTTACTTAAATGTCAGCTTCACTTGGGTTAACAATTGGTAGTTATTCATATGTTTACTAAGGTGCTGGATTTCAAAGGCTTGGTAGCTACCTGTTAAGTATATCACACATACGAGTAGTATTCATCTACGCCACCGGTGGGTGTATGCAGTCCATATTATTGTCGTTTTGTCGGCATTGTTGGGTATCTAATATTATATCCTTGGTTATTCCAGTTAAGTTATTTCCGTATTTGACATGAGTTTACTAGTTGTTTTGCGAGTTGATTTAACCTAAAAAAAAGGAGAGAATAGTTTGGAATCTTGTTGTACCAGCTCGCATATCATAACTTAGTTTAACTCGTGTTAAAAGGAGTAATTTAATTCAGGAATATGACTACTTACCATAGGATTTGTTTCCTTATTATCGTGTTATAATATTAGGTTGGTTTCCTATTGATGCATTATGTAAATAAATCGTCGACAGAACTGTCGGACTGTCATTTGCTACTTAGGCCTGTTTTCGCCACACCACATATTACTGCGGTGGATCGGTCGTTACGGTTATACCGACATTCAAGTGAGTAATAGCATTGTTTATAAAGTATATAGTTATTCAACCTCTTGTTAGTACCGGTGGATCATTGGTAGATGGCGTGCTGGATGATGTGTGCCCATTATTACGACCGTAGCCCCGGTGTCGTTTACGTTACGACCATTGTTTATTGTAAACAATGCTACGACGCATGCACGAATTTCGTACATCCGGTGCTATCCGGTGCATCTACGTCACATGACATTCGACGAGGAACTAATGTCATAGATCGAAACTCAACTGTAATTATTAATAACTTTTGACAGTTTGTCAGTTATTTATTTTTAAAATATTGGATTTTAGTAGTGTTTCTGCTCTATGTGGCAGAAAAATTTGTATATATTTCTTTGTTATGTGTTTGTTATTGACTATTACAATTTATAATGACGAATTGTGCTGTAGCTATGTGTAAAAATCATAATAAAAGTAAAAAAGGTATCAATATAAGATATTTCTACAGAGAAGACAAAATAAATTTGAGGAATGGCAAGTAAGTGTAGGAACATGATGTATTGTATTTAAAATCTAGTTTTTAGTGATCTGGATGTTCACCTAAAAATGTCATATATCACAAATACAGATATATTATATAAACACCTCAAATAATTATTTCATCTTTTAATCAGCGTTTATGTAAAAATAATCAATCACCGAACGTTTAAATTTATTACAATAGCCCTAAAGCCGTCAAATGGATCATGTGCATCATATAGCATATAGGACTGACATAACCTCAAATTTAGAGTTTTTTTTTAATTTATTTTCGATTTTAATTTTTGTAGTTTCAGCTTGAATCCATTATAATATGATTATAACATATAAAAATGATCTCAATACAGTTTCAGTATTATAGATTATTTAAAATAAACTGCTAATTATAGGTTGGATTTCCAGCCAACAAAAATCATTTTATTTTATTAAATTACGGCAATCAAAACTTCATTAGTAATGCACTGAACAAGATTTTAATTGATAGTACAGGAACCAAGCACAGATTTTGATAAAAGCAGCTTAATATGTGAAAATCTTTAAAAATGTATATTTTTGTAAATGTATATCGAAATGGTGACTTTACATATTTGTGCGCTGGTATTACTTTTTCAACTAAACGCGTCATTTGATGACGTGCAAATCATATTTTTGAGGTTAGTTGCGATGTCACGTACACGACAGATTCATATTTTTCTCGAGCTCGACGTCACATCCGGCTGCGCAATGGCCGCAATGTGTAATGTATCGTAAAATGTATATTTTTTTTATGATAAAATATTTTAAAAACAAAAGTCAAAAACTGTAAACGTAGTCATAGAAACTGAATAGTATGTAAATTACTCACAAGTTGGCAGCACATACTTAGAAATCAGGTTGAATAACTATAATACTTTATAAACAATGGTAATAGCTACATAGTACTTTTGTTGTGGGGTACTATTCTTCGAATAATGTTGTTTATTGTCTATTGGGGACTACCAGCATACTTGATCAACTTCTGTATTCCTATCTTTGAAAATCCCGTGGGTAAATGTATTAACCGTACTCTCGGTTACTTCTTAGCTCAAGGAGAGTCTGGTGAAAATTTGCTAATTCCGTACCGAATTCTGTAGGCTTGAAGTGACGTTGAAATACCGTTTCTTTTGAACTTCCCTTTTAAAATTAATGGTGGTTGGAGAAGCACATTGTTGAATTTTGGCGGTGAGAAATTGCATATTTTCCTTATAATTTTGGATCCTTGGTGGATTTAATACCTTGTTTGGGATTAATGGGAATTGCATAATTAGTTTGATGCTTTATTGGTATATTTTGGATGCTACAAGCTTATCGAGTTGAATCTCGGATTTTTATCACTGCAACCACGTGGAGTGGACCACCACCTGCAATTACTTTTTCAACGTTTACTTTGAGCCCACACTACATCTAAGAGCTCCTTCCTACGAGTACTCCTACTAGCATTCCTACGGCTAGTCCTAGGACTACTATTGTGACTAGTTCTACCACTAGTTAAACCCAGTAATTTTCTGATGCAATCTTGTTCCTGTATTATCTTCTCTGTGTAATTTGTCTTAACTGGATGCTGTTTTGTACCTGAGAACTCTTGTCGTTGGAAGCGAAGGAGACATATGGAGATTCTAGAAATATATGGCGTTTGGTTGTCTGGATCATAATTTGGATCACGTCTTGTAGAAGCTAGGGAATATCTGTGTAACTGCACGAACATATTCGTTGTCACTGGAATTCAAACACTGCGAAGAAGAGCAATCTCAACATCCCTTTGTCTACTGTGCATCGTTGCACTGGGAGAACACAGATAAGACCTGTTGCATGCTTTGTATATGTTTTAATTTTAGTTTGGTTGATATAACCTATACATTTGCTATTTCATATTTTAAAACAGATAATTGTGAACATAAGGGTCACGTGATCACGTTCTCCGTATGGTACCTAGGTACAAATTTAAGCATACTTTTATTATATTTGTGTACATAATTATTACTTTCTAGGCAACTTGCCTTATTTGTGATTTTGATAAATTTTAGTAGATTTGGTATATATTTAATTATTTTTTTGTTAACATTAAAGTATAATAGTGTTTGGACACCCTTGACAACCTGGGGAGCTTCTAGCAAGGTTGCAGATTATTTTGCTAGTGGCGCCTATATCATTATATCTTTTTTTGGTAGAAGTAATGAACCTTCCCCAACTCGCCGACTGTAATTGAGCTAGTCTTTCGGCACTTTTGTTACGGACTATTTCTGCGGTCCAAACACCTAATATTTTTGGAATTTTATAATTAAAGATATTTTTTTGTCGAATTGCTTTTTTAATTCTCAGAGCCCGTAGCAAAAGGCTAACTACGTCAAAACTAACCATCAGATGTGTATCATGAATATTATTTTCATAAAGTTTTTCTAGAAAATGCTTACTATTTTTTATATATGAATTGGTATTTCCAGAAAGCGGATTAATAATTTTTAGTTTTTAGAATTTTGCCAAGTTATGACACGGAGAATTAATAGAACTAACAATTGGTCTTAAAGGAATGTTTGCCAACCAACATACAGCTGGCTGTATGTTGGTGGAAAACCCGTCAGCTGACGTATTTAAATAAGCGATCGGCACTCACGCCTGGCTCCCATGCTCCACCTTTCACTGCATCAGCTGACGACCTTCCCACCAACATAGAGCCAGCTGACGTTTTTATTTATTCAAAATAGCATGTAAAGTATCATCTGACACATTTACAAGTGAGAGGACATAGCTGAACGAAAATTTTTTTTTGCATGTTCGTGTGACCAGCTGACGTATAATTCACCACGGTACGGCCAACTGACTTTTTTTTATCTTCGAATAATTGCGTTAACTATCATTTAACAAATTTTCAATCGGGAGGAAATGATTGAAAACAATTTTTTTTTTACGTGATTGAGAGGCTGCCGCTGCCGCTGCCCCACCCACCCACGGAGCGGCAGCTGACGTTCACCATGCTGCATAATACAACTCTCTGAAGCATTTCACGAGTTATCGCTTGAGAGGAAATTGGTCCGGAAAACCTGTTGCTGGCTCACGGACTAAATGTTGTGTACAGTATTCCCTATAATGGCTGCAACCAACAATACATAGGTCAAACTAGCAGACCTCTCAAAGACCATATTACATCACACAAAAGTGACATAAGAAACAACAAAAGAATATGTACTTTGGCCAGACACAAGAACGATAGACAAGAAGGATAGCTCAGTCACAGAATTAATAACAATCAGAATACTAACTCCTATTGGCGGGAAAAGTTCGCGCACCGTCTTCGCGCACGTTAGTCCGCCATGTTCTTAAGAAGTGAATGTGCCAGGCCAGTATTAGCGACAGTACCCCGCTAGTATAATTTTTATACAACTAGTGTTCGCAAGTCTCTAGACAATTTCGTCAATGTATAATCAGTTATTTAAGTGTTTGGTGTAATAAAAGTGGTGGTAGAATGAACCAATTCGACTATAAATTAATTTTAGGAAAATATTTTTCATCGGTAATAGTGTTTCCTAAATAGCAAAACCCTGATATCTATTGTGTATGAGTTGAATTGAAGTGCCTATGAAAAAAAATAATGCTAAACGGAGGAAATGATACAATTATATAAGACTGGTTTATGAAAGAGCTACAAATTATTCGAGTACGGCCCTGAACGTTTTGACTAAGAATATGGCCGATGTATATTGAAGGTCACCGAATCTGGCTACAAATGATAAATGGTGAAAACTTTGAGTTTGGGTTCTGATTGTTATTAATTCTGTGGCTCAGTTCCATAAGAGCAACGTTAACCTGTTGGCGGACCGGCATTGAACGGTAGTGACGTAGCCATCAGTACAGAATTGGCTGTCGTCAATTAAAGCCTGTGTGTTTACGTTGTACTTTGATGTGTTTTCTCTTCAATTTTTAGTGACTATTTTTTAATTTTCAAACGTTGTAGAGTGATAATGAACACTCAGGAATATCATAAAATCAAGATTTTGTGACAAACTTTATTTTGTGTGTTTTTTTGTTCGTGTTTACAAAGTCCCAATTTGTGATTAGTATTTGGACATTTTTGTATACTAATCTGTTTTTCGGACGTGTTTTGGTAAGTTTATTCAATAAAACGGGAAAAAACATTCTAAAATATTATTTTTTCGTTTTAGATTGCACTGCGGGCAGATTTGTGCTGTTGCCTCGTGTAAAAGCAATAGAATTATTAACCCTCAAGAAAGAAGGTGTTGACATTTCATTCATTTCCAAAGATAAATCATTTAGTTTTATCCACAATAAAAAAAGAGTGAATAAATCGTTGTAAAAGAGAGCATAAATTCAACCCAAATACATGTTCAATATGCTCCCTATATTTTACGGGTCCGGTGAAGTTTAAGTACGGCCGATTTTTGAAATTTTCTAAAAAGCAGTAGATGGTAAAAGGCTTATAGAACAAGAAAATAAAAAAAAAATAGTTGGATGAACCACATACAGGGGAGAAAAAAATTAATTTGTAATTTTTAGCAAAGCTAGAAGATGCTTAAAATTCGCTAAAATTTTAGCTACCCCCCTAAATTGGGTCTTCTGAACACGAATATGCAGTTTTTTTTTTTTCGGAGACGTATAGTTTTTCCAAAAAAAATATTTTTGGAGAATTTTTACTTCCATTTCTATCACTTTATACACTTTAAATACGACTTTTTACACAAATTATGTTCTTAAAATTATCCTATAATGCACAGGGGGGCCAAACCCATCTCACTAATCTGACCTCTGACCAGTAATTCCAAGACCGATTGCGGACTGGCGCGAATCGCCGTTAAAAATTCAATCTATAAAGACGTTTTAATTTAATCATTTTAATATATCATTATATAACATAACCATATTGGCACGCCTAACCTAACCTCACGAAATCCGTATAAAGACATTTTAATTTAATTATTTTAATATATCATTATATACCATAACCATGTTGGCACACCTAACCTAACCTCACGAAATCCGTATAAAGACGTTTTAATTTAATCATTTTAATATATCATTATATAACATAACCATATTGGCACGCCTAACCTAACCTCACGAAATCCGTATAAAGACGTTTTAATTTAATCATTTTAATATATCATTATATAACATAACCATATTGGCACACCTAACCTAACCTAACCTCACGAAATCCGTATAAAGACGTTTTAATTTAATCATTTTAATATATCATTATTTATTTTTATTTATTTATTTTTTATTTATAATATAGGTTGCCCAACAGAATTAACAATAATTCCAATAACAGGGCTACACAGAACATAACAAATTGTAGTGTACACTGCTTAATACAAAAAATAATAAAAATATAAAAAATGATCTAAACCTATAAACCACCTAAATCTAAAAAAAATTTTTTTTTTTGTTTATATCCCTGATAAACATTAGAGAACTTATAACCAAAGGAAAAACTAAAACAATTATTTAACCTAAAAAGTGACTAAATATCAGCTAAATATGGCAATAGCCTCACGTCTAACGTGATGCAAAGATTTACAAAAAATATCAATGTGGCAGAAGAATTCATTATAATTCTTTTGAAGAAGAAGAATAGGTGAATTATTGGCATAATTGGTTAAGTATGATGTTAAATAAAATAAATTGTTTGTTCGAGTGACACATTGCTTTACATTAAGAGAAAGACTGTTAGTGATAAATCTAGAGTCAACCATATTATTGAAAACTTTAAATAAGAGCAGCAAGTATGCTATGATTCTTCTAGAGGACAATTTTAACATTCTGTAGTGTTTTAGGCTATCTTCATAATTAGAATAATGCAAATTTCTGTTAAATTTGTAATTTAATAAATTTAGGAATTTGATTTGTATTTTTTCAACACGTTCAATATATTTAACATAAAAAGGATTCCATATTACACAAGCAAATTCAAGATGACTACGAACAAGCGAGTTATATAAAAGTATAATAGATTTAGGATTAGTAAAAGATTTGGTTATTCTCATTATGAAACCTAAATTTCTGTAGGCTTTCCTAGTAATTGTTTCTATATGGGCTTCAAAACTTAATTTGGAATCTAGAATGACACCTAAATCCTTGATTGAAGTCACCTTATTAAGTTCAGAGTTATTAATTTCATATGAAAATAAGACATTCACAGGCAATCTTGAAAATGTTATATGATGACATTTATCAATATTTAAAAATAATTTATTCTTTATACAATAATTATGCAAATTAGTTATGTCATTTTGAAAATTCATAGTCAGTCAAATTTTTTATTGACATATAAATCTTCAGATCATCAGCATACAATGAATAATTCGAATATAGAAAACAGCTGGGAATATCACATAGAAATAAAGAAAACAAAAGTGGACCCAGATGGGATCCTTGTGGAACGCCTGACGTTATATTAACATAAGAGGATGAGCAGTTGTTTATTTTAACACATTGTGACCTGTTGAATAAATATGATGTAATCCACCTTAGAAGATTGCCATGTATACCGATGTTTTCCAACTTTACTAAGAGTGTATTATGATGAACTTTATCAAACGCTTTGGAGAAATCGGTATACACGGCATCTACTTGTTCTCTCTTAGACATACAATCAAATACATTTTGCACAAAGGGTAACAAATTAGTCACTACAGAGCGGCCCTGGAAAAAGCCATGTTGATTCTCACTAATTAAGTTTTTTGTTTTAAAAAATACTTCATTCGAAACAATAGCCTCAAGCATTTTACCGGGAACTGAGAGTATCGAAATCGGACGGTAATTGCACACCAATTTTCTATCACCACCCTTGAAAATAGGAATTACTTGAGCTTGTTTCCAAATTCCAGGAAAGACACCCCCGGAAATTGATTTATTATACAAAATAAACAATGGATATACTATAGACTCTTTGCAGGATTTAAAGAATACAGGAGGTAGGCCATCCGGCCCAGCCCCCTAAATGTATCGCTCAAATCTATTAAGGAAGGTGTATCAGAGGGTTCAAAAACAGATGCAAAATACCTGGAAAATTGTTCACAAATCTCAAGATCATTGGAAGCTGTTTCATTCTCAAATTGCACAAACTTCGGAATACTTTTAGATCGGTTTGTATTAGACACATAGGACCAAAAGAATTTTATATTATGTTCCATATCACGCTCAACTTTATCAATATAGTTTTTATAATCATTTTTAATGGATAACTTAGCTTGCTTCCGGACATTTGAGAATTCTTGATAATCTAATGCATTCTTAAACCTTTTCCAACGTCTGTGCAATTTATACTTTTCTTTCAATAAGGAATTAGTGTATTTAGAATACCAAAGAGGATATTCATTATTAATTTTTTTACAATGGACATGCATTCCTATTATGCTAGTTAAAAGTTCATAAAATACTTTGACAGCATCTTCTGAATTAAGATTCATTATCCCAATTAATTTTATTTATTTCATTACAGATGACCTGATAGTCTGCCTTAAAAAAGTTAAGCTTATAGAATGAATTTTTACATGTCAAGTCAGAATCGTCCATTTCAACGGCAGAATTTATTTCGATAGATTTATGATGAACATCCTCAGTTACCAAAGGTACGTCACAGGAAGTAACTGATGTATCATTTAGGGAACTAAAAACTAGGTCAAGAAGCTTACCATTACTATTAAGAATGCCATTATATTGGTAGAATTCTAAGAAATTATAGGAGTCAACAAGGCTTTCTCCAAACCCATCTGAAGTGTTTAACGCTATATAAGAATTTCTAACATTATTATATGCCCAAACAATTTTTGGGATATTATAGTCACGTACAATCAAAAATTCGTCATTTTGATGACTTTGCACAATCTCACTGACACTTAATAAATGCGCCTTTAGATTATCTAAGCTTGCATGTGGCGGAACATACACACAGCACAGATGTAGATTTTTCGACCTGCCCATATTAATGCTCACCCACATATCCTCACAAATACCAGCACAGGACCATGTTAACCTCTGGACAGCTTGAAACACTTTATTCACAGCAATCAACAACCCTCCGCCATCTTTTTTGCCACTTAATAAATTATTACGGTCACTCCGAAAAACATTATATTTATTAGTATCAAAAAGTTCAGCTGAATGTATACTGGCGTTTAACCAGGTCTCCGACAAGCAGATGATATCTGCCACACTTGACAATGTTGAAATGTAGAACTCTTGCGTCTTAGTGCGTAGACCACGCACATTCTGATAAATAGTTAATAGCTCGAATTCTCCAAATAAAGTGATATAAATGTCCTAATATATTTTCCAATTAAAGAGAATTTCTGTAAGGTACCCTCACAGTTAATAAAAATGTTTCGAGCACTTTCAGGATGCTTTACATAAATCTTACAGTCTCTCGTCCAACATTTTATGTTCCTCGGTTTACATAAGTCACGAGTTTTTTTAAACAAAGCTTGGTTACTGGCAGTTAGATGATCATTAATAAATATTTTATTGTTAGTATCTTTAAATCCCAATTTTTCAGTATTGATTCCCCTTTGTCCACGAATTGCAGCTAGAATGGCGTTCTTATGAGATCTGTTAATTAATTTAACTATGATTGACTTGGGATTTTTATTATCAGATTTAATATGTGGCACTCTATGACAAGTTTCGATAATATTGTTCTCTTTAATACCTAAAGCAGTAAATAGGCAATTCACAATATTAGGCACATTTTCTTTTGGGGCTTCTGGAATTCCATTTATTTCCAAATTATTCATACGAAGCTGCTGCTGTAAATTATCAACTTGCAATTTAAGATTTGAGATATCATTTGCATTAGCCTGTACGTCCACTTTCAAGGCAGGAATAACTTTAAGTTTATCTTCAAATTCAACAATTTTTTTAGCAAAGTCATCAATTTTATTGCCATAAAATTCAAGTGAATTAACCATCTCCACCTGATTAGTTTTAACTTGCAAAATATCGGCTTGAATATCATTCAATTTTGTCAATAGCAACCCAAGATTGGTATCTGACTCAGTAGATTTCTTAGAACATGTCACACATTTCCATGAGAGACCAGGGAAATTATTTATATCAGGCATATTGGGTGTTTGTAAACAATTCAAATGAAAGCGCTTTTTGCACTCGGAGCATTGAACTGACGACGTTTGCCTTGTTAGGTTTTTTACACAGACCGCACATGTATCATAGCCCATGGTTAAGTCGTATAAGAAAAACCCGCAAAAAAGAATTAAGGAGATACAAAAACTTCACTAATTCTCTATATACCGAGCAACACCACAACTAAAATGTTTATTATTAGCAACTCATTAATTGTTATTAACAACTGGACACGATAAATTTAACCTAATGTTATTAATAACATAAGGAGAGTAAGAATCAGAAAATTTATCACTTAAATACCAAGGATTCTTAAAGAAAATACACAGAGCACAGAGCAGAGCACACACCATACGATACGATACGATACGATACGATACTAATTATTATATAACATAATAGTCCAGGAGGCAGTGAATTATTTTCGTACTTATTTTCCCAGTCGGAGTATATATTTTAATCTGTTCCCTTAGTGACAAAAAACAAGAATTCTTCAGTCTGGCTAAAATTTTTGGATGGATTCAAAAAATAAAAATAAAATACAAGTCCACTTATTTTCCCAGTCATAAATATTTTACATTTACTAAAGTGGAACATAAAGTTTGTGAAAATAGCAGTCTGGCTTATCTTGGATAGCGGAAAGTGAGTCTGGCTGAAAATTTGCGGATTCAAAAATTTGACTGATTTTGCGGATCCGTAACCCTTATTTTTCCAGGCTTGAAATTAAGTATATATTTATATAATTGTTATAATCATAAACTGTAATTAAAAATAAGTCTGGCTGATTTACGGAATTGGCAAATGAGTCTGGCGGCATCTTCAAAATGGGAAAAATAGAAAATTTTTGCTCTTATTTTCCCGGGTTTGAAAATTTGTCACATGATAGATTATACTATATTTTCATAGAAAGTACACGTCTGGCTGACATTTACAATCACGAAGGCCTTGCCAGACTCACAGCCTAGACCCCCGTCCCTTGTATCCCTATCTTTTTTTTTTGTATTTTGTATTTCATTGTTTAATGCTCTCATAAAAAAGAACATGTACGTATGACACTAATCAACTCTGTATAATCGAACGTGCCGACTTTAGGGCGCCTAGACGATCATTGGACGAGTCTGGCAAGGCTTTGGGGGTGTTCCACATTAGCCAGATTGTATTTTAAGCTGTTATTATAATAAAGGCCATCATCTGATAAATTTTCATGACTGCGAAAATGAGGGAAATTTTTTTGATGAAAACTTTTCAGTTTTTCACCTGCCAGACATATTATCCATGCTCACAGATTAGCCAGACTATTTTTTTTACTTTACTACAGTATAACTCTTACTACTAGAACAATTTTTATCACTGGAAAAAAAAGGGCTGTGTATTCGTATGTTCTGATGCATTTTCTGCCTCAACCCATCGGAAAACCACCCTTAAACTAGAAAAAGAGCTACGTAAAAATAATCTCATTATTTTTGGATTAGAAAGTCCCGCCGAAGACCTGGCAAATTTTGTTGTTAATACGCTAAACAAGAACCTTGGGCTAACTCTTACGACTGGTGATATCAATAACGTGTATACGATTGGAAAACAAACCGTAAAGAAGCCAATTATAGTAAAGTTACTTTCTTACTTAAAAAAACAGGATATTCTTAAAAATTGCAGAAAATTAAAAGGAACATCTATTAGCATTGCCGAAGAACTGACACTCGAGGAACGAAGGGAAAATAAAATATTAAGACAGCACCTCTATATAGCACGATCAAAAAAATTAAATGCATCTATTAAGAATAAAAAACTTATAGTTAACGGTCAGGAGTATAGTGCTCAGGAACTAGCT
This sequence comes from Rhagium mordax, assembly GCA_963680705.1. NCBI lineage: Eukaryota > Metazoa > Arthropoda > Insecta > Coleoptera > Cerambycidae > Rhagium > Rhagium mordax. The sequence goes on along the minus strand of OY796659.1, from coordinate 25,057,051 downwards.
GATGAAGAAGAGGATACCGACAAGGAAGAAGAAATAGTAAACGAACAAAGTGATCGAACTCTACAAAACACTAAGCAACCATCAGCATTTAAACTAAACGGTTCCAGCGCCTCATCTACACCAATTCAAGAAGATATACAAGAAGTAAATATCGACGAACAAGACGTATTTGAAACTAGGAAAGTTGTAGACTCACTCAAAAGAAAAATTGTAAAAGTGAATCAACCTCTAAATAAAGTGATAAGGTCATCAACTAGAATAAATAATAACAAAGAATAACAATCCGTTATTTAATATCACTATTATTAATTATTATTATTATTATTTTCAAGGTCCTGTATCTTATTTAAATTTTTTATATACTTAAGTAAAATATTCGTCTATTTACATATTTTTGGGACACTGTGTGTAATGATTTTATTGTATATAAGTTCTTATTTTTAGTTTTTACATTTTATCACACTCAAACAAAAACTGAATAAAAAGAAATATATATGTTTTTTTATGCAAATAATTATTGCGTGTTATCCTATGTTGATTTGTATGCTTAAACCTATTTCATAATGAAACAATGTAATATGTGTTAGGAATGAGGACACTGTTAAAGTAACTGTAGAGACAAACTGTATTTTAAACGTATTTATTAGCTAATGTTTCAGCACTGTCGACCGTCTAGGTTGAAGCGAGATACTAAACTCACTTACAACTCTCAGGCTCTTGTTAAAAAGAGTAAGTAAAAACAATATACTAATTATGTAATGCAAAATAACAACGTACTTATGATAAACTACAACTTATGAATACACTAGAATCTACTGGAGTAATCCGAGTAAGGCTATTATAACAAGACGTCCTACACTCGGCCATCCTGTCAATGTCGTTCGTCCTCGCTACGACGGAATATATTGAATTATGAAATATCTCGATATCTGTAATATAGAAATACGTTTTAGTAATATTTGTTTACAGGGAGAAATAGAGTGCAGCTTGTGGATTCATTTCAATTACTTCTACAATCAATTGATTGAGCGATAGATCACGTAAAGTAAATTAAACAAAACAAACAATTGAAATAAACCTATAATGCTTAGCACATACGTATATAAATAACGCTACTGCATGCGTAATGCTACAGTGAGCGTAAGATATGTAATACGGCGTCAGTACATTGTACAACGGTATGTAAATACAATTACAGAGGGCGTAATTGTGTAAATACGGCGTCAGTACATGTATGTACTACCACAGTGTAACTGTGTAAATACCGCTACAGAGAGCGTAATTTTGTAAATACGGTGTCAGTACCTGTATGTACTACCACAGTGTAACTGTGTAAATACCGCTACAGAGAGCGTTATTTTGTAAATACGGCGTCAGTACCTGTATGTACTACCACAGTGTAACTGTGTAAATACCGCTACAGAGAGCGTAATTTTGTAAATACGGCGTCAGTACCTGTATGCACTACCACAGTGTAACTGTGTAAATACCGCTACAGAGAGCGTAATTTTGTAAATACGGCGTCAGTACATGTATGTACTACCACAGTGTAACTGTGTAAATACCGCTACAGAGAGCGTAATTTTGCAAATACGGCGTCAGTACCTGTATGTACTACCACAGTGTAACTGTGTAAATACCACCACAATGGGTGTAAGAAACTTACTTACTAGTCTCTAATCTGAAATGGTTTCATGTGTTCTGCGCACACAACACCCTCGTATGGAATTCTGAATCATGTTGTGAACCTGTCTTCCTTCACTCTGTAGCGATCGTATGGTAGTATTTCAACCACTTTGAATGGTCCCTTGTATTTTGCCAGCAATTTCTTACTGGAATTGTCATTTGCTGGGTGACTAGATATTCTTGTAAGCACCATGTCGCCAACCTGGAATTGTTTTGCGCTGCATCTTTTTTTCGGCTCGAAGTTTTGTGACGTCAACTGTAGGTTCATTTTCAGTGTGATGTAAATCACCGTCCATTCTAAGCTTGACCCCCAAACATTAATTCTGCAGGGGTATGTCCCGTTGTCTTATGTTTGGTGCTATTTATGCCTTGCTGTAAGTCAATAATATTGCAGTTGTTCGTCTCTGTATTTGCGCCCATTACAGCCAGTGCATCTAAAATGGACGTTCGCACGTTCCACCAGTCCGTTACCGCGTGACATACCGCTCGAAGTTTTGTGACGTCAACTGTAGGTTCATTTTCAGTGTGATGTAAATCACCGTCCATTCTAAGCTTGACCCCCAAACATTAATTCTGCAGGGGTATGTCCCGTTGTCTTATGTTTGGTGCTATTTATGCCTTGAAGTCAATAATATTGCAGTTGTTCGTCTCTGTATTTGCGCCCATTACAGCCAGTGCATCTAAAATGGACGTTCGCACGTTCCACCAGTCCGTTACCGCGTGACATACCGACGGCTGTTATGAACAGGCGTATGCCTTTTTGTATACAAAAATTTTTGAATTCATTAGAAATAAATGCTTTTCCTGCATCAGCAACAATTCTGCGGGGGTTTCCAAATATAGCGAAGATTTCGGTCAATTCCTTGACGACAGAAACTGATTTGGTGTCGGGTTTCGGCTTAATGCGTCAACGTGTAATATACGGTTACCTGGTCGATGTTTGGTTTTGAACTGGTAGTCCTGAAGTGCAAGAACCCATCTGGCAATTCTTGGTATGGTACTTTGCTTTGCTAGGGCATTTTTCACGGCATTGCAGTCGGTAATAACTGTAAAATCTATCACTACTAAATAATGTCTAAATCGGGTAAAAGTTTTAAAAATAACGAGGAGTTCCAGTTCAAAAGAATGATAATTTTTCTCTTCTTTTGTTGTACTTCGGCTGTAGTATGCTATAGGTTTCTCTCCATTCTCCGTGACCTGTACTTAAAATTCCTCCAAGCCCATCTCGACTTGCATTGGTGTATACAATACATTTTAGCTTTGGATTAAATATGGTTCGGACGGGACTAGATGAAATTACATCCTTAAGATAATTTACAATTTTTGAATGGGTGTCTATTAACTCTTTCATCTAATCTCTTTTTTTTAAGCACATTTTTTTTCAAAATGGCCCTGTATACCGCAAAATCTGCAAATTTTAAATTTGGCTTGGCAGTCAACTTCTCTAGGATGCGGAAGACCGCAGTTGAAGCATCCGGTTATACTATTTTCTTTATGATATTTTTGTTTTTTAAACCGATTGAAATTATATTTATTGGTGTCTTTACTAGGACCTGGAGTTGCGTCATCGACCGTTCCTCTTTTGTTATGGGAATCCATTACGTCATATTTTTTGTTCCTAAGGTAATTTGACAAAATATTTAAATCCTGTATATTGGCAGCCTCAACGGACGACGTAATATTGTTGTCATTTATGCCACCCAGTATTAGGGATATTTTATCAGTTTCGGTGAAGTTAATATTTAAATTTTCTATTTTGGCGAGTTGTTTGAAAAAGTACTCGTATAAACATTGTCCTGACTTTGGCCTGTGATTTATTACATCGGTCAGTAGCTGATACATGTCTCTTTGTGTGGAGAAAGTTTTTGTCAACAATTGTTTCCAATGTTCCCAATTATATTGTGACCAACCAATCTCGCTTCGTACAATGGTTTCATACCAGATTAGAGCAGTACCCTTTAATTTATTTAGAGCTTGAAAATTTGTTGTACTTTCGTTCCAGCCGTAAACTGTGGATGTATGGTCTACAACCTCTAACCACTTGCTGAGAGTATCGCATATGGGGTCAAATTCTGGTATAATGGAAACAAGATTCGTTTGCGTAACGGGGTGTAATGTAACCAAAGGGCTAGTACTTGCCACTAATTGCGTTTTAGATTTTATCGATGATGAGCGTGATTTTTGAGTGCGCTTCTTTTTTACTGGAGTGCGGGATCGTCTTGACCTACTGCTTACTGTTGGCGGTGGTGTATGGTTATCACAGTCACTGGAACTATCACTAGAACTGTCACTTGAACTATCACTGCGTCTTTTCTTCTTATTACGTGGGGCCATGTTTCTTCACCACTTCTGATGTTAGGAATGAGGACACTGTTAAAGTAACTGTAGAGACAAACTGTATTTTAAACGTATTTATTAGCTAATGTTTCAGCACTGTCGACCGTCTAGGTTGAAGCGAGATACTAAACTCACTTACAACTCTCAGGCTCTTGTTAAAAAGAGTAAGTAAAAACAATATACTAATTATGTAATGCAAAATAGCAACGTACTTATGATAAACTACAACTTATGAATACACTAGAATCTATTGGAGTAATCCGAGTAAGGCTATTATAACGAGACGTCCTGCATATGAAAATTGCACATTTAAATATTCGCTCATTAGTACCGAAATTTTTTGAACTTAAAAATTGTATTTTATCCAACTGTTATGACATATTCGCATTATCTGAAACATGGCTTAATGATTCAGTTAATAATAATTTCTTAAAAATAGAGGGATACAACCTTGTACGTGTTGATAGACCGACTAGAGGTGGGGGAGTTGCCATCTACATTCGTGATATATTCAAATATACAATTATAAGTACATCTAAGAATATTGAATAACTGTGGATTTCGGTCCGTTTAAATAACACACCATCCATAATTGGCGTTTTTTATCGGCCACCCCAAATGAATTTTAAACATTTTGTCGACGAACTCGAAGATTCAATATCAATCTGTATGCAACATGGGGAAAAATTATATTGCCTTGGAGATATTAACATAGACTTACTAAAACATGAGTCACCAGCATCCCTATATTTTTCATCTATGATAGAATCTGTCAGTATGGATCAAATAATTAATGAAGCTACCCATATTACTAATAATACGTCTTCTCTAATTGATATTATACTATGTAATGATCCTAGTATGGTGATTTCAACTGGAGTTGGTGGTATTGATCTGTCTGACCACGAAATTATATATTGCAAAATATCAGGCAAACAACCTAAAACTGAACCATTTTATTATACGTATCGTGACTTCAAAAATTTGGATGAGCAACAATTTTATCATGACTTACAGCAATTACCATTGGAAAACATATTTTATGTCAATGATGTTGATCTTAAGGTAGACATTTTAAATCAATACTTGCTTACACTGTTTGACAGGCATCTACCATTAAAAACTATTAGAATAACTAAGGGTAAGTCTCCATGGTTAACTGACAACATCCGAGTTCTCATGTCACAAAGAGATAAGGCCAAGGCTAGATTTAGAAAGACTGGATCCCAGATGCATTGGGAGTACTACAAAGAATTACGCAATTATACCAATCATGCGATTTAGTGAAAAGAGAGCTTATTTTAATCATGTCTCAAGAAATAGTAATTCTAAAAGTCTCTGGAAGGAATTAAAACTGTTAAACACGCAAAAGACAACACTCCAAATACCCCTCAATTTACAAGATCCCAATCTTATCAATAATCACTTAATCGACAGTATTCCAAACGATTTAAACAATAATGTCATTGATACAGTGAATTACTATCAACAAAATAAAATATGTTATTCTAACTTTGGTTTTGACCTTGTTACTGAAACTGTGGTTTTTAATATCCTCAAAAAACTTAAAAATACCTCTCCGGGAACTGATAATATAAGTATCAGTTTAATTAAATTATGTTGCCCTTGGATTTTAAAATTTTTGGTGAATATAATAAATAGCATTTTTCTTGATAACAAATTTCCGTCGTGTTGGAAAAGCGCTTTAGTGACTCCAATTCCAAAGAATTGGTAGTATTTCAACCACTTTGAATGGTGAGATTTTAACATGTTCCGATCTTAGACCTATAAGCATTTTACCTGGTCTCTCAAAATTGACTGAAAAGATTATAGAGTTGCAGTTACGTGAATATTTAGATTTCAACAACATTTTGCCTATTGTACAGTCGGGATTTCGATCGGGATATAGCTGTTCAACAACTTTGTTACATATAACCGATGAAATTCTGCAAGCCTATGACAAAGGAAAAAGTACGGCTTTGGTTTTATTGGATTTTAGCAAAGCATTCGACACCATTAATCACAACATTTTGTTAGCTATTCTAGAGTCCTGCGGTGTTAATATTGAGGGTGTGCGACTATTTCGATCATATCTAGAAGTTCGTACACAAAGGGTTAAGCTGGGGGGAACTATATCTAACGTAAGATATTTGTCTAGGGGTGTTCCACAAGGTTCCATTCTTGGCCCCCTTTTATTTACAGTGTACACTAGCCAATTCCCTAAATTTATAACAAACTGTTCAGTGCAAATGTACGCCGACGACACACAAGTACTTCACTCATTTTACCCTATTAATTATGATAATGCAGTAGCAGCAATAAATAATGACCTAAAGAAATTATCAAAATTGTCATCGGAACATTCACTTTTACTAAATCCGTCTAAATCTGCTGTTGTTTTATTTGGCAAAAGAACAGATTACGCGAACCTTAAGGAAGTTGTTAATATACAAATTAATGACACACAAATTCCCTTATCAGACGGCGCAAGAAACCTTGGTTTAATTGTAGACAGGTCTTTCAGGTTCAGAGAACAAACCGCTAAAAATATTCAGAGTGCCTATGCCGCTCTTCGTTTGTTATATCCTCATAGGTCGTTTTTAAATATAAATACAAAAAAAATGTTATGTCAGACTCTGGTATTGTCTCAGTTTACGTATTGTGCTCCTGTTTATGGCCCCTGCTTAGACCAAGACTGCATAAAAAGAATACAACGTGTCCAAAATGCATGTATACGATTTATATTTGGTATCAGAAAGTTTGATCACGTGTCCTATAAATTAACTGAGCTAAAATGGCTGAACATGTCAAATCGATTCCAAGTATATGCTCTGTGCTTATTTCACAAAATTATTTTGACGAAAATTCCACAATATTTGTTTAATAAAATATCGTTTCGAAGTGACATCCACAATATTAACATCAGGAGCAGAGGACGGTTAACTCCACCTGTCCACAAAACTCAGTGTTTTGAAAGAAGTTTTCAATTCACGATATACAGATTGTATAACTCTATTCCTTCTTATATCAAAGCATTTACTAATTATAAGTTCAAAAAATATGTTGTGAAATTTTTCTTTGAGCAACAAATGTCGGCATAGAAATATTAATTCTTTATAATTTGTTTGTAAGCTGTGGTAGGTATATGTTAGAAATTTTCGATTACAGAGTGGTTACTGATCGGTGGTCGTGGCCACTTGGTTGTCACTGGCCGAGCTTAATTTTGATTTTTGATCTCGGCCAGTGATGAACGGGTGGTTGTGACTTCTGGTCGGAGCAACTCTGTGCTCGGGGTGTTCTCTTAATGTCTAGTTGATGTTTTTATACTTTTTGTTTCATTTAGTAAGTAATTACCTGTCTTCTTTTCTTTGTGATTAAATATTAATATTTGTTCAATTTATTTATAGAAGTCTATTATCAATTGTATTTTATATAAACTGTACTTTATTTTTTTTTTTGTCTTAACAAGGGTTAAGTGGTAGAGCACTCTTTTGAGTGAACTTCCCCTTGTTTCCCAATATTTATCTTTATCGATTCATGTATATATATTATATCTTAGTTGGGAAATAAAGTCATTATTATTATTATTATTAAATATATATGAATTTTGCTTAGAATTACTAACTGGATAATTCTATCCATGTTTGCTGACTGGGAAAATAAGTACCGAAAATCGTCACTGCCTCCTGTACTATAATCATATTGGCACGCCTAACCTAACTTCACGAAACCGTATAAAGACGGTTTAATTTAATCATTTTAATATATCATTATATAACATAACCATATTGGCACGCCTAACCTAACCTCACGAAATCCGTAAGAAGACGTCCATGTTGGTACAATAAAACTAACGCAAAATCTACTCGGTCTATATTTAAATGTAGTTTAGAACTTTATCAATGTAAGTGAATGCATAATACCACATTCTAAAGTACACCTATATATATAAAGCCAGCGCCACACATGCGGCATTCGGCGAAAGGCGAGCGGTTACTCGGCGAAAGCCGCATGTGTGTACCTGACGCTCGCCTATCGGCGTTCGCCATTCCCGCTTCGCGTCGGTAAATTGACGCGAATCAAAGGATTCGCGCGTCATACATTCGATGACAAATAACAAAACTCTACCCAAATATTCGTGTTTCCCACATTCGCTAGTCATTCGACAAATAAACAAATGTGTGTATCAAAGCGTTCGCCTTTCGCCAAATGCCATTCGACGAAAGCCAAACTTCGCCTTTCGCCGAATGCCGCATGTGTGGCGCCGGCTTAAGCCGAATTTAACAATGTAACCTTCAGCCGTTAACGATATCTTCAGTGTTACAGAGACCAGAAGCTAGTACCCATCTCTACCACTATTTCAATTTCAGCGCGCACTATTGGCCGAAATGATGCGCGCGTATTTTCATAGTTTGTTATCCACGCACGCCAAACGCAAGTCAGAAGTCAGAATTAGTGAGCTGTCAAATATGATTGCATTAAAACAGCTATTAAAAATAAAATGAAGAAATATATAATAATAATCCTCATTCAAGATCATTCGTAAGTAAATGAAAAATACATTTCTATAGTCTGTCTCACCAACAGAAATAAATAGACTCCTCCCCAAAAATTCCCGCTAAATTTGAATGGAATTTCTCTGTTGGTCGTATTGATAGAACCCGAATTACAAAGCAACCGCTATATTTGACTGACAAAGGCCGAATTTACAACATACTCGCGAACGCGTTAAACTCTTACATCTTTTGCACCAGACCAATCAGCTTATGTTATGATTGTCGCGAAACGCATAAACGCTAAACGTATTAAAAACGTGAATAAATAGGGAACCCGCCTAACAGACCGATCCTGGCGAGATGCGGTAAATATGTCACACAGTATGGTGCGTGCGCAACAGAAGGACAATATCATTTACGAGAGAATAAATAGATTTTTGTGCACGTTCTTATATTTTTTCCATTTTCATGAAAACGGTTAACTTTATAAAAAAATCATAAAATGACTTTTTTATAGCAGACAAAATTTCCTTTCCAACGATGTATAACGCAACCTATATTCTTTTTGTATAACGACCCGGATACGTTTCAATTAAGGGGCTAATTTAAAAATTAATTCATATTTTTACGACTCTTTAACCTTTGAACCGCTCTCACGTATAAACTATTGAATATGGATATATGCCATCACGGACTTTTTTATAGGAAATTTGATTCTCTATAAAATTGTTTATATGCATTTTGCCATAACTGTAATGGTTTCGGCAGCGTTTCGAGTCCAATTCTCAGCTGCAAGTCTTGGTAACTTTTGTCGGACAGTCCACCCATTTTTTTTTAAAATGACTCTGCCATTTCAAAATTAAATTCTTTAAAGCTACCTAAACTTTTCCCCCACATCTTACTACGTTGAAATCACACGTAAATGTATGTAATCATAATAGTTATGGACCTTTGTATTTCAATAGAATCAGGCAGCCACGGTAAGCGCTTGTCTCTTCAGGTGCTTAGAACGAACCACGCATCGATTTAACCACGCATCGATTTACTGCGGCATGTTTGACTCGAAACGCTGCCAAAACCGTTACAAATACGATGAAAATGTATATAAACAAATTTATAGAGAATTAAATTTTCTATAAGAAAGTCAGTGATGGCATATATCTATCTTTAATAGTTTAGACGTAAGAGTGGTTCAAAATTTAAGGAATCTTAATACTCATTCATTTTTGAATTTGTCCGTAATTGAAACGTATCTGGGGCCGTTATACAAAAAGCATATGGTTTGTGCTATACATTGTTCGAAAGGAAATTTTGTCTGCTATAAAAAAGTCGTTCTATGATTTTTTAATAAAGTTAACCGTTTCCATGAAAATGGATTAGATATAAAAACATGCACAAATACATGCAAGGGTTCTCGGCCGTGCAGTTGCCCTTGTATTGCGCAGAACGAACTACGCACGGCTTACTGCTTTACTTAACACATAGTACGCTGTATTTATCTTTCTCGCTTGCACTACCTGGATAGGTCTACTGTCAACTGTCATATTTGTTTTTGTGATATTTATTTCTTAATTTATATCAGCTGTTTATGTTAATGAATTCGTTGAGATTTATCTTATATAAAGATATCTTACTTTGCAAATTAACGTACGTCTAAGAATTAACATGTTTAAAGAAGTTAAAAGTTAAGTATTAAGGTATGTAATGCAAACGATTAATATTATGATTAAATGTTAAAACGCTTTTTTTAAGGTTAGGTTTTCATCGAAATCTGATGGCTATGGCTATCACAGCTTTCATTAATTTCATTAAGTAAAACTGACTATTGCGCACACCGTTCTGCGCAACCAAAAAATTAATGGGGAGGAGTCTATTTATTTCTGTTGGTGAGACAGATTATACTAAAATTATTGCAAAAAAGTTGTTATTAAATGCGTACTTAAAGGTCACCGTCACCCATCATATAAATGACTTACCATATGTACGCTTGTATCCGAAATAGTCAATAAATATTATTCTTATTATTATTCTTATTATTATTAATATCAGAATGACTTTTAACCCAAACAAAAACAACGGTCTTATTTAATTCTTTTAATTTAAGTTGTTTTTCTAGAATCTCTACAATGATTTTATGTATTACGCTTAAAAGAGGTTGTTTTAAATGAAATTTCCTTACCTGACTAATATTATTATATATTATCAATGACAGATGTAAACTATAAAGACATGGAACGACATTGTTGTAATTGAAGCAAGAAAATTTACAAAATGCGGTTGGACACTCCAAGAGGGCGATACTGTTCTTTCTCTGTTTCTTTACTGATACTACTGGTTTTAAATATTTAATACGTTTTTTTGAAATAACTTTAAAGCAATATTGTAATATATGTTTTATGGATAATATTAACAGAGTAAGAAGAAAAATTTAATGTCGCCCTCTGGCAGTGTCCAACCGCATTTTATACATTTTCTTGCTTCAAATACAACAATGTCGTTCCATGTCTTTATAGTTTACATTTGTCATTGATATTATACATTTTAATGAATAAAAGTGTAGCACGGCCTTTATGAGACGACATTCATTAGTAATACGATCCCGTAGATTTTGTAAACAAGTTGGTTGAGTGGCATACATTTTAGTTTTTAAGTGTACCCACAAAAAGGAATCTTGGTCACTTAATAGTGTCCCTTCTACCAATCCACTTTCCAGGAAATGCTTGGTCTAAATAGTTCTGTACAGGGCGTACAGCGTCGTCGCTTTTAAATTATCGCGATATCAACTTAACATGTGGATTTCTGATTCTATGGTAAGTCCAATGTTATAATTAATAACCCAGTCAAATTAGACAAATCGGTGGAAAAAATTCCCAGAGAGTTGGAAATTTTTTTAAACGCTTTATTTACACTTGGGTAGACATATATCAAAAGTCCCCGAGGGTGGGGGGTGAGCTCGAGGAGGGGAGGGGGGTTAAAGGTACCATTTTTAAGTTTTGCGCTTATATCTCGGAAACGATCACTCCTATCGGTTTTTTCCCCCTTACCACAATTAAAGCTGACAAAATTTCCTACACAAATGGTCCTATGGATTTTTCGTAGGACTAACCGTAAGCGAGTTATAGGGCGACAAAAGAAACATCATTTCAAAAAATTAGCTTTATCCGCATTTAAAACAGAATTAGTATTGTGATTTGAAAAAAACTGACAGTAAATTGAATTTATTGGGTCCAACACTTCATTAGAGCAGGGTGTTGGGTCACGGGGGTCCATGAAGTCTTCAGAGTCGTCCTCATATGCTGCATTTTCTCTTCAACCTAAACATTGAAAACCGAATTACAGTCTTGTTCAGTACAATATTAAAAGATAGATGATTTAATAGAGATGATTTGAATAAAACTTAGTAAATTGAATAAATAACACGACCTCCTTTATCCCTGAAGACTCTGAAAGTCTTGTGCGGGAGGGAATGTATTGGGTCCAACAGTTCATTCGAGGGTGTCAAGTCTTCCGGGTCATCCTCATATGCTGAATTGTCGTCTTCAACTGGAGGGCCGTTAGTGCACGCGCCCTCACAGTTACCGCATATTGAAGAGCAATGGATACCTGCTTTGCGGCATCCACAATATGCCTCACAAGGTACAGCTGCAGAATATTGTTGAAAGGATGGCAGCTGGTTGATCTAAAGGTGTCAAGGGTTGAAGATCTCCATCTGCTCCTTTCATCCAAACCCAATCAGTAGGTTCCAGTTTGTTGCCCAGCCAATCTTGAACTTGCAAATAGACTCTGTAGAAGTGTTGCAGTGCAGAGCCTTCAGTTGGTGGTAGAGAGGGGAAGCCTGACTTCACCCTTGTGCTGGATTTTAGAAATGCTGCGTAACGCTGTTTGTCCAGGTCTGTTACTCTGACGTTGTACATTGCTAGGAACATCTGTTCCCCGGCGTTTGCAACTTCCTCAGTTGTTGAAGTCTTTGTGTAAAATACGTTGGAGATCAAATGTAGGATGCTGTCCCTCATGAGTAGTTAAGCAATTATTGACTTACCTTTTCGGAAAATTGTATAGGAGCCGCTAAAACCGTGAATGAACAAAATGCTCTTGGCAAAGTCAAGTTCCTGCAATTCCTTGGAGGGTAATAACTTTTGCTTCCCTCATTCCCCTTCCCAGGTTTGAAAAACTTTATCCCTCGTTCCTTTGGAGCTAAAGCGATCAGCAGGACCAGCAGATCCACATCCTCGCCAATGACAAGCGGTGAACAATCACATTCTGCTTTCTCCAAAGCGCACCGTACAATAGTTGTATCCGCATCAGCATCAGCCTATCTAACTTCTAAACCCTCTGCAATCATTTTCCGAGACAGCATACTGATGAATCTGTCCTTATTTTTTTCATTACCTAAAGAGTGTTGTTGCTGAGTCGTCACTACCATATCTTCGGTGAAATCAATGTCGACTGATGCGGTGGTGATGGTGGTGCGACTGTGCAGTATATTCACCATAGTGTTTTTTTAAGTTAAGCCACATATTGATTGAATATCACTGAGAAGGTTGATCCTATACCCCACCTGACTCGATTTAACAGGAATCCACCATCAATCAAGTGTGAACTTAAATTTTTACGCAAAGTGTCCCCCTTTAGGCAGGCCAGTTTAGTTGGGGGGCGCTCTACATACACTATTTCCATAAATATAAATACTTACCATATACTAATGTTTGGAAGGATTTTTAATGCAATTTATGTAGAATCCAAACTTCAGAAGCCCGTAGCTCGCTTACGGTTAGTCCTACGACAAAAATGCGGTGAACCATTTGTAGTAAATTTTGTTAGCTTTAATTTTAGTAAGAAGGTAAAAATCGATAGGAGTTATCGTTTCCGAGATATATACAAAAAACTGGAAAATGGTACCTTTAACCCCCCTCCCCTCCTCGAGCTCACCCCCCACCCTCGAGGACTTTTGATATATCTCTACTCAAGTGTAAAGGAAGCGTTTAAAAAAAATTCCAAATCTCTGGGAATTTTTTCCACCGATCGCCCTAATTTTGTCTAATTTGACTGGTGTATAAACAGATAATGAGCAAGTCAATTGTCTTTGCTTTGCTCTTATCTGTTTATTTATAACCCAGGACTTACGACGGAATCAGAAATCGATTTGCAAAGTTGATACTGCGACGATACTGTACATAATGAGACAATTTTGTAAATGGCGCTCATCTTTTTCCACTATTTCGGATTTCGGTTATGGCAGGATCGATTGTAGTTTCCAACAGATCTAAATACATTTCTCCATTTAAGATTCCGGGTAAAATAAGGGTCTAACTACATGTTCACCGAAGAAGTCACACGTTCAACTTTCGAATTTGTATGGCTCCAGTAGCGACAATTGTGAAGGTTTATTTACAGTGTCATTGACGAAGAATGAGCATTTGTCAGAAAAACAGACGTTAAGTATTAAATGTGGATCCTGATTTGCTCGTTCGCTAATGATCTCGCTTAATTACAGTTAAAATACTTATCTAATTCTATTTTCTAAACCTTGCAATGTAAGTTATTTGGGCATCTAACTACTTTGGATCCGAGACAAAAATAATTATGTAAAAAAAATATATTTTCTCATTTTTAATTCGTTCACAAAATTTAATAGTTTTCCATGAATTTAAAAAAATGCAAAATGTGAGGAAAATACGCGTCAAGAAGAACTTGCGTATATGGAATGACAAAAAAACACGAACATGCGACAAATCCAATGCCTACTTTTTATAAGATTCATAAATAATATCCCGCAGGTACCTACTTATTGTGTGCCAATTTGTTATACAGTGTGGCCCACTTATTTGCGGGTCACTCTATAAAATCTTTATTTATTGTGCGATTTTAACCGGATTTGTTTTAAATAGTAGAGCTTGACGAACTGTATTCTTGGAGCAAAAAGAGCCACATTCCTACAAAATTCAAGGCCTACTACATCAGTTTTTAAAAGTAAAACTTTGAGAATTCATATTAGCGATGTTTTTACGAAAAATCTGTGCACGCCATTGGATTCACCATCCGTTAAAACGGATCTGTACCAAATTTAATCAAAATGCTGGAATGATAGAAGTGACAAGAATTTAGTATTTTTTTAAAGGACTTTTCTATTTTTTTTAATTTAATTTTATTTCTATTTTTTTTTTATTTATCAAAACTAGACATAAGAATAATACCATCTTGCTATAGTATAATTTTATTTCAATATTTTTTCATGGATAACTGACAATTGACATAAATTTATGGAAAAGGTAAATATTGTGCATTTTTAATTTGGCTACAAAATCGTTATTACTTAAAAGTTTTCGATAAAATATGGTACAGGCCCATTTCGAGAGGTAGTGAATCCAATGGCGTGCACAGATTTTTTTTTTAAAATTGCTAAAATGAATTTTTAAAATTTTACTTCTAAAAACTGACGTAGAATTTCGTAGGAACGTGGCGCTTTTTGCTCCAGAAATATAGTTTATCAAGCTCTACTATTTAAAAAAGTCCGGTTAAAATTGCCTAATAAATAAAGACTTTATAGAGTGAGTCGCAAAGAAAT
This sequence comes from Rhagium mordax, assembly GCA_963680705.1. Lineage (NCBI taxonomy): Eukaryota > Metazoa > Arthropoda > Insecta > Coleoptera > Cerambycidae > Rhagium > Rhagium mordax. The sequence goes on along the minus strand of OY796659.1, from coordinate 25,041,967 downwards.
GGGTCACACTGTATATCGCACAAATCAGAATTTCATGACGAATAAGGAAATGTAAAAATATGCAGGGTGATTCATAAGTAATGGTACAACACTTAACTGTAGATAGTAGTAGTCGAAATATTAAGATTTAGCCAATAATTTCCTAAGGAAATGTTTATAATTAAAAGGATACAGGGTGTTAAAGTTAAAAATAAATTTTGTATTTTCCTTTGTAATTTAATGATTTTTTAACATTTTATCATGAAAATTGGTGGGTGGAGGTTATTTGCGGTGGGAACTCATAACACACCTTCAACTTTCGTCTAGCTCCTAGAGGGCGCTACGTACGCTATGTTTAATGTGTTAAAAGGGCTGTAACTTTTTCACCCGCACCTTTATCGCAGATTTCGCATAAAGTTTGTATTCCTCTATCATTTTTTAATAAAAAGAAAAATGCAAATCAAGAGTTGCATGTAAATTTTTTATACAATTTGAAAAATTATTTTGGCGGCTAAATTCGACATTCTTTAGTTGTAATGTTCAAAATAATACACAGTGTATTACTATTTGTTTTGTTTTAATGTCTGAAATTTTAAAGTTGTTAAACGCCATACAAGGAATTACCACATAAGCGGTATTAGCTACACAGAAAACAATATTACAACTAAAGAATGTCGAATTTAGCCGCCAAAAGAATTTTTCAAATTGTATAAAAAATATACACGCACTGATTTGCATTTTTCTTAAAATCTGTTGCACTTTTCTTAAAATCTGTTGCACTTAGTGACTTGTAACAAGTATACCTTTTTTATTAAAAAATGATAGAGGACTACAAACTTATGCGAAATCTGCGATAAAGGTGCGGGTGAAAAAGTTACGACCTTTTAACACATTAAACATAGCGTACGTAGCGCCCTCTAGGAGCTAGACGAAAGTTGAAGGTGTGTTATGAGTTCCCACCACAAAGAACCACCACCCACCAATTTTCATGATAAAATGTTAAAAAATCATTAAATTACAAAGGAAAATACAAAATTTCTTTTTAACTTTAACACCCTGTATCTTTTTAACTATAAACATTTCCTTAGGGAATTATTGGCTAAATCTTAATATTTCGACTATTACTATCTACAGTTAAGTGTTGTACCATTACTTATGAATCACCCTGTATAGGTGTTCTGTTTAAAATAAGAAATTTGTCGTCACTTCCGGTTAGACTGAAAGTAGTATTTTGTGCACAATTGTCTCAAATTCTATTTTTAGTGACCTATTCTCCACGTTTCAGTCTCAATTTCGGAAGTCTTTATCTTTCAAAACTTGCGTATCTCCAAAAATAATAAAGTAAAGGTGTACTATAAATTATTTTTTAAATGTTTGAGAGGTTTACTAGCCAAATATATATAAAAATATAGAAAATATTCTTAAAAAATTTACAAATTCGAACATCTAATATGAAATAATAAATCTAATAAATTCCTTTTTTTATTATTGTTCATAAATCTTTATACAGTAAATTCACTTTTCAACCAAAGCACTTTGTGAGTGAATAGGAGAGAATAAAGCGAGAGCGCTAACATTCTGAGATCGACATGCAGTCACGCATGTGTAGTGCTCTCGCTTTACTGCTATCTCCTATTCACTCACAAACTGCTTTGGTTCAAAAGTGAATTTACTGTATAGTGTAGGGTGTGAAGGATAAGTGAACTAGACTATATGCACATACATGGTTAGTGAGCTCAGTTCGACCTATTTATTTATTATTTTCAACGCCTATTGACTAAAATAAAGTTTATAGAAAAAATTTACTTAATATTAAATAATTTAATAATTAAATAATATTACAATTTAAAAAATTACTTAATATTATAATGTAGGTAATGTATTAAATGTTCTGTATGCCACTATGTGACAATAAAACACTTGATACAGGACCTGGAAGATTCTTTATTCTACAATTTATCTTAATACAGATCAGTCGATATTCTCGTTGCTCTTTGTTTGGTGGTGGACGCTCACATAATGGCGGGACAACCGACCACATGGCGGATGTCACATTCACTTGCTCTTGCGCCGCACTTTCTCTGGCAATGTTGCCAGACATAACATCCCCACACTTAAATTACAAAGTTATTTACATTAGTAGTCGTACATTTGTAACAACCATTTTGGCTTTACAATAAAATTAAAAAAAAATAAATAGAAAAATGTTTTCTATTTAAAATACGATAATTTTGTAATTGAATGTAATGGGCCAATACAACTAGTTGAAATTTAGTTGTTAGTTCTAAAGTGCTATTTACGAAATATTAAATAATTGAGAGCTTATCAATTATTTAAGTTTATTTACCTAGATAGAATTGAAAACTTCTGGGAAATCGCGGATACTTAAATGTTAAGTGGGTGGTCTAACATGCCAGGCGGAATAAATACAGTATATCTCGCGAGTAGATAATTGGTCAAATGAAAGGAATTTAATAACAAAAAGTGGATATATAAAAATTGGAGAGGACTATCGGTTTTTCGGGAAGGAACTGCGCGATTAGAGAATTATGCTTTGTGCAAGCCGAACGTTACTTAAATTTTGTAATTATTATATTATTATAAAAGTTTATATTTAGTATAAAAGTGAAAAGTGCCATTCTTGGAAAAGAAGGTAAACATTTTATTTTGTAATTAGCCTCTTGCAATCTTCATTAACTAATTAAAAATAGTAAATTACGACAAATTTTTCTTTTTATAGATTTGTCGGCAGTTCACGATACGCTTATTTTACGTAGAGTTTTGTTCCGTATTACCAAGCAGTACCAAGTCAAATTTGAATCATTTTTACCACGTGTTCTATGGGCATATTATACTATTTCCGCTTTGATATTTTTACGTCCGCATTGATGACATTTCCGTTTCAATTAAGAGGAATTTTTGAAATAAATTTTGCATCAAGGCGCTGCCAATTCCCAGAAATCATCAACTAAAAGCTGTTTATCCCAAAGGCATTGTGGAGAGAAACTAAGGTCAGGTCCATCCATTTTTTTTTAACGTATGCAAGAACAAATTATTCACTAGAACTTATTGTTACGACAATTATTTTTCTTAGTTTTAGAGTATTAAATTGTAAAAAAGGTTGGAATCCAAAAATAACGTTATTTGCGGAAGTTAAGAGTTTTTCATGTATAAAATAATTTTAAAATCTGATGTGTTATAGTTACCGCCCCAAATTTTTTAAATTTAATTATTTACCACGCTTAAACTGTACTTATATTTGATCAAAGTTTTTAATATAATCTGTTGCAACATTTTAAAAATTGTTGAGTAATTTATTTCTTTAATATGACAGGAAAGTAATATTTTCTTAGTTTAGTAAAACTAAGTGGCGCCCAAGTTTCTTTAGAAAAATTTAATGTTTAGTTTCCTTACTCACGACCCAGCCACCAAGCAAAATTAAAGCTGCCGGAGCATAGTGGCCTACCCTATACTAATTTTTATAAGGAATTATACTTGAGAGTGAGGGAGGGTTACACAAGTGGCGCCTAGAACGTGGGGCCTGAATAAAAAGTGTCAACTAAAAGAAAGGACACGAATAAACATAAAGAAAAAAAATTTTTTTTAGTAGTTATTGCTGTTGTATTTTATTGAATAATTTAAGTTCTTGCATAACAATATTAGTAATAATTTATGTAACTGTATTCTTGCAATATTCACGAATAAATTTCGAACAAGGTGTTCTCATTTTGGATATAACTTCTTTATAAATTTTATTTGGTGTGATAACTGATCATTCATAATTACAAAATTAGTTGAAGGTAATTCTTATTTTCCTCTATAAAACAGCTAGTTTGTACGCCCGGAGGTGTGTAAGAAATTGATACTGTTTTTCAACGGTAACGTGTTTTATTTGCAGAAAGGTGCAGGGTTTATTTAATTAATTTCCATGAAAATTATATTTTGTGAACTAGATATTTGGCTGAGTCCACAGTATCTTTGTTTCTTGTTAAGTTTTTTGTAAAGTATTTATTGATAAGAATGAACTTTTAACTTTGTAAATTCTGATTAATGATCACATACGTTCAAGCAAAGTTCTGGTATAGACAATTTATAATACAGGGTTAGTCAAAAATTAGATTGAATTTTCTTAAGCATTTTGCTGGTTTTAAAAAGTATTGTTAAGAGAAATATATTTTGGAAGTAAACCAAATGGCTAATATATTAATAATATAATAATATTTTACCGTCTTTGAATATTACGAAATATTATACTCAAAAATTATCCGAATATTTTAAGAAAAATAAAATAAATAGATAGAAGTCTTATTGTAAATTAAATAAAAATGTCAGGGGAAATTAAGCCAAACCACCTAATAATTCATGAAATAAATTATGAGCTTAGAATACGGGGTATTATTACGGAGAGAGACGTTCATGAAAAAAGAAAAATATTAGGTAAAGCATTACGTAAAGACAAAAATAGAGATTTAGTACTGATAGATCCAAATTTTGACTTTGAGGTAGAAAGAAATGAAATTCAATCTACATTAAATAGTATAAAACATCTGGTTGAGGAATTTGAAGGAACAACATCTGATTCGGTCTATATTAGGGTTCAGTCTAGATTATGTCATGCTGCGGGTAGAATAAAACGTATAGTAGTCACAGAGGCGGATGGTCCAGAAGTATTAAATTTCAAAAACGAGGCCTATGCAACTTGTCTAATGTTAGAAGCTGATCTTGATGAGAATGTCAGAGTTGATCGCGAGGAAAATGCTCCTACTTTAAACAATTCGGCTTCTGCACCAGCCACCACTATTATTAGAGTTCCTGAATCGAAAGTTGTAGACATTTATAAATGGGATATTAAATTTGACGGTTCACATAGTAGCTTAGGGGTTAAAGACTTCTTAGAAAGAATTAATGAGATAGCTGCGGCACGACATGTGGCTAAAGCCCAACTATTCGAAAGTGCGGTAGAGTTATTTTCCGGAAAAGCACTTTTATGGTTTCGGCAAATAAGAGATTTAGAATCTATAAACGATTGGGACAGCTTAGTAGTTAGGCTAGAACGCGATTTCCTAAAAAAGGATTATGATGAAGGGTTATGGGCATATATAAAAGGGCGTAAACAACAAGACGATGAAACTGTCGTAATTTTTGCCGCGGTTATGGTTTCTCTTTTTAAAAAACTTAGTTCGCAACCAGCCGAAATAACAAAAATTAAATGGATAAGAAAAAATTTAAAATCACAGTACGTAAATCATTTAGCTTTGAGTAATCATTCAACAGTAGAGGACCTGGTAAGAGATGCAAAAATTTTAGAAGAGGTATTAGCCGAACAAAATTCAAATAATTTTAACGCTAATTCACGTAGTCAAAATTCCAATATAAATTTTGGGGAAAATTCAGAGTCCAATCAAAATAGCAGACATTTTTCTTATAGGCATTCTAATACTCCAAATAGGTCAAATTTTTATAGAAACCCGAGTAGAAATATTGAGGTAAATAATATTAATGGTAATATTCACCAGAATAATAATGTAAGGGCTAGAGTTAACAACAATTCCCACTTTAATAGACAAAGTAATAAATCGGACAACCAAGGTACAACGAGGGTAAATTCCGTACATCTGGTGGAACAAAATCATAATGAGAGTGGCTCAACAATATCTTGTTGGAACTGTGGTAGAACAAACCATAAATTCCGTCAGTGTAGAGACAAACAAAAAATATTCTGTTTTACATGTGGAAAGCCTGGAGTAACTCGAACAAACTGTTGTAAGAGTTCGGAAAACAAGTAAGGGGGCGAAATCCCGGCCATTTTAACCCTCATGAAAATTTTAAGGCCGACCAAAAATCTAGAACATATAAAAGAATGTTTAGAACTCGTGAACGAAAATACCCGACATTTGAACAAAAAAATAATTTAAAGGAAGTAAAAGAGTTTCTTATAATGAACTCAAGTAATTTAAATAAAGAGATAAAAGCTGCACCGGTTTTTGTAAAAAAAAATTGCGATAATAGACCTTATGTCTGTGTGCAAATATTTAGTAGGGATGTAGTAGCACTTTTAGATTCAGGGGCAAGCCATTCTATAATTGGTTCAGCTGGTTTAGTCACTCTTAAAATGTTTAAGTTAAAAAATAATAAATCCGAAATAAAATTTGTAACTACAGCTGATGGGACGCGACAAGTAGTTAAGGGTTTTGTCGATATGCCAGTCTCAGTTAATAAAACATGTAAGATAATCAGATTTTTGATAGTACCTTCTCTAAGAAATGCTTTTATTTGTGGTAGCGATTTTTGCAGATCATTTAATGTAAGGATAGATTTTAAAAATAATACCTGGGATGTTCGAAATTCGAGGAATATAGAAATAGCTTCAGTAGACGCAAATGATTATAATTTAGGGACCAATAAAATAGTAATATCAGGGTTTGGTAATCTTTCGGCAAGCCAACTTGGTCAAGTTAACGAGATAATATCTAAATTTAATTTGCTAAGTAGAGACGGAAAATTAGGAAGAACTAATAAATTTGTTTATCACATAGACACTGGAGACGCGAAGCCTATTAAACAGAGGCAATATTTGTCATCGCCCTATATGCTAATCCATTTAAATAAGGAACTAGATAGAATGATAGAGTTAGATGTGGTAGAACCTTCTAGTAGCGAGTGGTCATCACCTGTTTTACTCGTAAAAAAGACAAACGGGGATTTTCGGCTATGTTTTGATGGCCGTAAATTAAATTCAGTAACAAAAAAGGATTCTTATCCACTGCCTCAAATAGAGAGGATTCTACAAATGTTGGGTAACGCCCGTTTTATGTCGTCAGTTGATCTGCGTAGCGCATTTTGGCAAATCCCACTTAGTAGAGAATCTAAGGAAAAAACAGCCTTTTCTATACCCGGTAGGGGATTGTTTCACTTTAAGGTAATGCCGTTTGGATTGTCAACAGCGGCACAATGCCAACAACGTTTGATGGACGCGATTTTCGGACCGGAATTAGAGCCACATATTTTTGTATATCTCGACGATATCATCATAGTTAGTTCTACGTTTGAGGAACATATAAAGTTGTTGGAAGTAGTTTTTTCTCGTCTACAGGAGGCTAATCTTACCGTCAGTATGGAAAAATGTAAATTTTTCAGAGATTCTTTAAATTATTTAGGTTTTGTAGTCGATAAATATGGATTGAGGACGAACCCAGATAAGATAGCAGCAATGGTGAATTTCCCACAGCCCAAGACGACTACGGAGATAAAACGTTTCGTTGGAATGTGTAGTTGGTACCGTCGTTTTATTCCGCATTTTTCAGCAGTGTTAGCACCTATCAATAATTTACTTTCAGGGAGAAAAAAGGGACAAAAAATCACATGGACCAAGGAAGCGGGATGACTCCTTTAACAACATAAAACAGGCTTTAGTTTCAGCACCAGTACTGGCGAGTCCTGACTTTTCATTACCGTTCTTTCTACATTGCGATGCAGCGAATACCGGAGTAGGTTGTGTGTTGACACAGATACAGGGTGGTCTCGAGAAAGTGATAGCTTTTGCGTCCCGCAGCCTATCGAAAAGTGAAAGAAATTATAGCACCACTTTGAAAGAACTTGTCGCCTGTGTATTTGGATGTGAAAGATTTCGGGGTTACATAGAAGGGGTTAAATTTACCATTATTACTGACCATGCAGCATTAAAGTGGCTAAGTAAATTAAAAGATCCTTCTGGACAATTAGCTAGGTGGAGTGTCAGATTGAGTCAATTTTCTTTTGATATTGTTCATAGAAAGGGAAAGCTTAATGTTGTCCCAGACGCACTCTCTCGTAGTCCAGTGGAGGCGGCTCCAGAAAATTATGAGGAAATATTGGCCATAGGTAATCTTGACGATTGTATATCCTTAGATATTGATTTAAGTAGAATAGACAGATTTTATGAAAAAATGCGAACAAATATTTTAACGAATCCGGAAAATTATCCTCAGTGGTGCGTGAAAAATCAATATGTATACAAGTTAGTTCGCTCAAAGGTTCCGTTAGATACAAATATTTCTGAGTGGAAATTATTAGTGCCCAAACCTCAGAGGCAAGAAATAGTTAAGTCATGTCATGATGTACCAGTTTCTGCGCATTTAGGTTTTGCGAAAACCTATGACAGAGTAGGTATCAGTTACTATTGGCCGAAAATGCGTAATGATATTCTTCGTTACGTTCGGTATTGTAAAACATGTGGAGCACAGAAGGCACCAAATTATAAAAAGTTCGGGTTTATGGGAGCGGAAAAGCAAGTGCGTTTTCCATGGCAGGTCATAGCGGTGGACCTAATGGGGCCATTACCTAGAAGCGGAAGTGGCTACCAATATTTATTGGTGGTAAGTGACTGGTTCACAAAGTACCCGGTGTTATATCCGTTGCGGCAAGCTACGTCTTCAAGTATAGTTCGTTTTTTAGAGAATGACATTTTTCTTGTATATGGTGTGCCCCAGTATATAATTTGTGACAATGGTAGACAGTTTGTAAGTAAGTCAATAAAAAAGTTAGTAGAAGATTATAATTCAAAACTTTGGTATACGGCTTATTATCATGCTCAAGCCAATTTTGTAGAGAGAGCAAACAGAACTATCTGTACTGCTATTAGAAGTTATGTAAATGAAAACCATAAGAATTGGGATAAGGAAATAGCAAAAATTGGGTATGCACTTAGAACTGCTGTTCACGATGTTACGGGATATAGTCCTTCTTTCCTTAATTTTGGTAGAATTGTTCCTAGCACAGGAAAATATTACGGAAATGTGTTGGAAAACAAGGTTGAAGTAAGGGATCGTGAATCATGGGCAAAAGGTATTAGTAAATTAAAGGAAATATATCAAGAAGTTCAGAGAAAAATTCACGCGGCACACCAGCATAATGCACGTTATTATAATTTGCGACGACGTGAGTTAGAATTTTATGTCGGAGATAAGGTTTGGAAAAAAAATATGGTTCTCTCTAACGCTGCTCAAAATTTCGCACAGAAATTGGCACCACGATATACTCTCTGCACAGTGCATAAAAAGAAATCAAAACTCGTCTATGTTCTTAAAAACGAGGATGGTACCAATGCGGGTGATTGGCACATACAGGACTTGAAACCTTATCACGGGTCCATGTCCGGAATGTCTGAACCTGAAAATTCTTCAGACATTGAGTCCGAAAACTAAGTAATTTAGTTTAAGGATAGTTAAAACAATTTAATGACCATAAAAAAAAAAAAATGTTTTCTATTTAAAATACCATAATTTTGTAATTGAAAAAAAAAAAACATGGTATTGTATTTGTATATTGTAGGAAAATATATTTTCAGTCGGTCTTATACATAATATTTTTGAAATAAAATACAATCGTTGAACATAGTTGAAAAAAAATATATGGGATATGTACAACCGAAGGGTAAGTTTATAATTTGGTATAACCCAACTGGTTATTTCGGTGTAGGTATATGTTAGTAGTTAGATTTAGGCGCGCGCATAGTATGAATGAATTAGAGTAGAGTTTAGGGTAAGGAACTTAAGATAAGGAGCTTAGGTTAGAAACATGTATATTTAGGTTCACAAAACGTGTAGGTTATGAAATATACTTACGGAAAAAAAAAAAAAAAAAAAAAAAAAAGAGAAAAAAAAAAGTTTGTATAAATATGCTATTTATATATGTTTTTTTTTTCATTTGGAAGGGGGTAGTGTAACAACCATTTTGGCTTTACAATAAAATAAAAAAAAAAAAATAAAAAAATGTTTTCTATTTAAAATACCATAATTTTGTAATTGAATGTAATGGGCCAATACAACTAGTTGAAATTTAGTTGTTAGTTCTAAAGTGCTATTTACGAAATATTAAATAATTGAGAGCTTATCAATTATTTAAGTTTATTTACCTAGATAGAATTGAAAACTTCTGGGAAATCGCGGATACTTAAATGTTAAGTGGGTGGTCTAACATGCCAGGCGGAATAAATACAGTATATCTCGCGAGTAGATAATTGGTCAAATGAAAGGAATTTAATAACAAAAAGTGGATATATAAAAATTGGAGAGGACTATCGGTTTTTCGGGAAGGAACTGCGCGATTAGAGAATTATGCTTTGTGCAAGCCGAACGTTACTTAAATTTTGTAATTATTATATTATTATAAAAGTTTATATTTAGTATAAAAGTGAAAAGTGCCATTCTTGGAAAAGAAGGTAAACATTTTATTTTGTAATTAGCCTCTTGCAATCTTCATTAACTAATTAAAAATAGTAAATTACGACAAATTTTTCTTTTTATAGATTTGTCGGCAGTTCACGATACGCTTATTTTACGTAGAGTTTTGTTCCGTATTACCAAGCAGTACCAAGTCAAATTTGAATCATTTTTACCACGTGTTCTATGGGCATATTATACTATTTCCGCTTTGATATTTTTACGTCCGCATTGATGACATTTCCGTTTCAATTAAGAGGAATTTTTTAAATAAATTTTGCATCAAGGCGCTGCCAATTCCCAGAAATCATCAACTAAAAGCTGTTTATCCCAAAGGCATTGTGGAGAGAAACTAAGGTCAGGTCCATCCATTTTTTTTTAACGTATGCAAGAACAAATTATTCACTAGAACTTATTGTTACGACAATTATTTATCTTAGTTTTAGAGTATTAAATTGTAAAAAAGGTTGGAATCCAAAAATAACGTTATTTGCGGAAGTTAAGAGTTTTTCATGTATAAAATAATTTTAAAATCTGATGTGTTATAGTTACCGCCCCAAATTTTTTAAATTTAATTATTTACCACGCTTAAACTGTACTTATATTTGATCAAAGTTTTTAATATAATCTGTTGCAACATTTTAAAAATTGTTGAGTAATTTATTTCTTTAAGAGCGCGCCGCCGTAGAATAGAGAATGAATTTGGGTTGTGGTATAAAACGTTAGTATCCCTGCTGCACACTAGAGGGTCATACATATGAGTATATTTGGTGAAAACTTCAGACTCGAATAAACTTCTCAGCAGCAAATAGTTGAAGGTCATCGTCCATCGAGCACGCAGCAGATGTCTTTTATTATTGCAACTAGTCAAGAATCTAAAGCTCCGAATTCGATCATGGGGTATGCACTCGCGAGGTATATGATTTTAAAAATATGGGTATTATCCAGAATTTTATGCCGAATCCGATTCCAGAGGGCGCGATGTCGGCCAAGATTGCGAAATTGCAAAAAAAGTAATATTTCCAATAAAAAATTTGAACTTAAATATTGCATTATCTGTCGTTTACATTGCATTTACGAGCTTATTTATAAAGATTTTTTAATAATTTTTATATCAATCGAAAGCCTAATGTTTGTAGTTTCATATAAGTTGAATAGAGAGACATTATTTTTATTATAAACAACACTATAAATTGTTTAAACAATATGTGCTCGGGAAGTGTAGTGTAATTTTCGGCATTGAGGTACTTTTGTTATTATTGCTGATAGATATGTAGTTATGTGAGACGAAATACGTAGAATAGACCAACGAACGTTTTTTATTAAAATAATTTTTTAATTCGCTGAATAATTTAGGAGATATGATTTTTTTTAAATGAAGCGCATTGTCTGGTCTAACGCGCGCGCGGTCTTGTTTCTGTAGGCAGGCCATTTACACATGATTTCAACTAAAACCGTAAAACGATATTTTGTATTATAATATTTAATGCAAATTAATTTAAAAAAAATATAATAGCAGATATGTCTCAGAACTATGGAAACTAATATGTTTGACAACAAACATTTTTCACTGACGTTTTCGATATTGCGAGTGTTGAATATTGTGGGTTTTTTAAAGTAAAATAATACATAAGATAATAATGGAAAGTCTCGAAAGTCATAGACTGTTTTTAAAATAATTTAAAAATTTCTACTTTCAGTTAATTTATTTCATAAAACAATAAATCTTTTTGAACTAGATGTTTGCTTAATTCTTGTGTATACATTAAAAATTATAAAAAACAGGCAATAATTAAATTTATAATCGGCATGTGATGTGCAAAATATTTTGCGCACGGGGTCATGGTAACGCAAAAAAAATAATGTCAATGAAAAAATGTCTCATTTTAGACATTGACGTTAATGCGCAAACATAACCTTTTTTTGACAGTTGTAGAAAAAAGTATTTACTCGTATTATTACGCACATTATTTTACAATTTTTTTTTTGTAAGGTAAGCAACATTTTTGTAACATCTTGTATGAAAGTTCGTACAGATCATAAATAATGCTCACAAACAGAACAAATTAGTGCTCTATCCTATCGGTATTTAATTTAAAAAACCTACAATGATATTAAAATAATTTTCGTCTTGATAAAATGATGGTTGTATTGTAAATTCTTTGTACATATTATGATATAACTAAAATTGGAGTATTATAGGTAAGTAGCTATAGATATGATAATAATGATAATTAATGGTCATTAAACTTATTTCTGGGAATCCCGCCAAATTCTAAAAAAATAAATAGAAATAAGAAAATGGTCAAAATATGCCAAGATAAAAGTGTAGTATCAAAGGCAAACCTCAACAGTTTGCCCCAGAAAACCACTGTATCTGGAACTATACCGGGTGACCACGGATCATGGTAAACCCCCGCCATTTCCACAATTCTTGAGCTATCCAAATGAAATTTTGCAGCAGTAATTAAACGTACGTCCAAAAAAACTCATTCCCCTGTCAAAGTTACGTCTTTTAATTGTTTCTTTCATGGCTAGTCTGATAAATAGTATAAAATGACGTGTTGTGGTGATTTTTTCCCTTTTTTATTACTTGCACATTGCAATTATTTTAAAAACAGTCTAAGAATGATTTTCGAGACTTTATCTTTATCTTAGGTATTATTTTACTTTAAAAAACCCACAATATTCAACACTCACAATATCGAAAACGTCAGTGAAAAATGTTTGTTGTCAAACATATTAGTTTCCATAGTTCGGAGACATATCTGCTATTATATTTTTTTTTAATTAATTTGCATTAAATATTATAATAGAAGATATCGTTTTACGGTTTTAGTTTAATCAAATTAAAGTCGTAGAAAAAATATTGTTTGCAACTCGTGTGCGAAATTCTTTGATCATCTCGAGTGCCTCGAAAATCGAAATCATGTGTAAATGGCCTGCCTACAGAAACAAGACCGCGCGCGCGGTAGACCAGACAATGCGCTTCATTTTAAAAAAATCATATCTCCTAAATTATTCAGCGAATTAAAAAATTATTTTAATAAAAAACGTTCGTTGGTCTATTCTACGTATTTCGTCTCACATAACTACATATCTATCAGCAATAATAACAAAAGTACCTCAATGCCGAAAATTACACTACACTTCCCGAGCACATATTGTTTAAACAATTTATAGTGTTGTTTATAATAAAAATAATGTCTCTCTATTCAACTTATATGAAACTACAAACATTAGGCTTTCGATTGATATAAAAATTATTAAAAAATCTTTATAAATAAGCTCGTAAATGCAATGTAAACGACAGATAATGCAATATTTAAGTTCCAATTTTTTTTTGGAAATATTACTTTTTTTGCAATTTCGCAATCTTGGCCGACATCGCGCCCTCTGGAGAATTCGGCATAAAATTCTGGATAATATCCATATTTTTAAAATCATATACCTCGCGAGTGCAGGGTTCGGCATTTTAGAAGCGTCTTTTTGGATGCTAGATTCCTTACTAGACTGTACCTAATTCCTATATTTTGAAAGCTGTTTTGAGGAAAATATTTTATTTTATTTTTGAGTTAGGTACTTGTTTATTTAATAGGTTTTTAAACAAGTGAGAGATTTTAGTTGAAATTTATTTTAGAGATAGATACATTTTTTATTTTATAAATTATGGCGCGAACTTACTCTAGATCTCGCAAACGCAATAAAATATCAAATTGCACTAAAAAATTGTGGCTGAAACGGCGGTAAGTATTACATAATTGCTTTCATGTTTATGTGTATTATTTTTCTGAATTACCTGAATGGTATACTCTAAAATAGTCTAAAATGTTTATTATGTAGGTACAGGGTGTTTTAAATTTGAAGCTTACTATTAGTAGCATTAAGCTTTATTAGAATTAAAGGCTAGGTGAAAATATTTATCTGCAAAGAAAATTTGAAATCATTTTTGAGAAAATCGTGAAAAAAGGGAAAAAAATTTGCGACTGATTTTATAGTAGGAGAGCCCTCGACCAGGATTTTCGACCTCATCGCGACACGAGAATTAATTTTTTTTTTTTAATAGTTCTGTCAATATAAAAAAAAATTCTATTGCGACTGACGTCTATCTCGTTGCTAAAGGGGTGAAAAAAATTATCGACATATATAAGTTAAAATCTGCGAACTATTTTTCAGTTTAGATACGGAACATCGTTATGGCAACTTGTATCCAGATACAAACCAGTATATTCGATGAACGTGTTGCCGAATCCCCAGCGATATTTCCCGGTTTGCATTTCTCTTTATTCCAAAGATGATCGAATGGTCGATTTTCTAATAGTACGCCTTGATTACGAATATCCTATTTATTCTCGTGTGTTCTTTATAATTTTTTTTTTTTTTTTAGGGCAGTAGATATTGATATCCATAATTTAGAAATTCCTGGTACTGATGAGACAGTAAAAGATAGGTGTGTATTTATTACTTTTTTCGTAAATTAAATAGGGTGCCACACTACGCAGCACCATCCTTAAACTTTTTTATTTTTAGTGAGCTAGCTTTTACTCATTGTACAAGTGACAATGAAGCAGGATGGATATCAGAAGACTTAAGTGTCGAGATTTTGACAGATAGGTTTGAATTTTCTAGTATTTTTTGTGGGACCCCTTTACTACTTTTTGTAAATGACCCACCATTTATTTTGGATGCTATAAAAGCGTATATAAAAAAAAAGTATGACCAGAAGCGTATATGTATAGCTAGTGTAACTTAAATAAAGTTTTATGAGATAAAGGCCGTTAATCTTTGGAAACCTCAATATTATAAATATATATTATATATATATTCCATCCTCCTTCCTTATACACGGTGTCTCACCGGGGACTGAAACAATATATGAAAAAGTATGTAACAAAAAATTTTGAAAATTTTAGGAATTACTACAGTCAGTGTGGCCAATCCAGCAAAAATAATTACAATCATTTGGTATTATCGGCTATACCGGAAGTCGATACCAACTGGCTCATTTTAAATGGAACACATTGTATATTTTCAAACGTATACCGATTTTGGGTACGCCAGTGGTCACCATGAAATTAAAGTACAAACAATGTAATTATTATAAGAGCGCCCTTCATAGGTAATATAATCACATACAACGAACAACATAATTAGGCTTAACGGCAAAAAAAAGAGAACAATGACAGAGGTTTTTAGATAAAAAACATAATAACATAAGAGAGAAATTAAAAATTTCTGAAATTGATTTTTCCCCATAAATCAGTGACTGAAAATACGCATCAAAAAATATATATTCTCTGTACTTAGTTTATGACTATATTTTATTAAAAAACATACTTTTCTTTCACACTGTTGACATGATTCAAATTAAAAAAATCGGACCAAACCCGCGTTTTCACGAATAAATTATAAAATCGCATACATTCATATCTATTATCCTTCTCAAATTATTTCACTACAGATACATCCTAAAAGTTCACTTGGATTCAATTGGTCAACAGTTTATTTAGCAATTATTATTATTTAAATACTGTATGTAGTTTATAATAATAATAATAAAAATAAGAATAATAATAATAATAAAGGTCTTTATTAGATACAATAATTCGAGATTTTTGGTATTACATTCGAAATTGAAAATACCAATGACCTGAAAATTTCCAGATATAAAATTTGTTCTATTAAACGGAAAATATCAATTTTCGATATTTTTTCCCGTGACCACCGAAAAAAAAAAAAAAAAGAAATTACCATCGTGATTCGAACTTCCGACCCCTGCGCTGTGAAGCAGACGTCTTATCCATTGCACCATCACGTTATTTGTCTCAAGGATATTACTACCCGTCTTTTACCTAGTGAATGTTAGTAATTGTGGTTAAAAACTTGAAATTATTTTTTTAACTTCCAAAGTTAATGATAATTTATAAATATTAATAACACAATAACAACCTAAACCTCCGAGTGGCAATAATTCAATTAATTCGATCGCTAACGCGTAGCCCTCTCTTAGAGAGTGGCTAAACCCGTCAGTACGGAGTCTAACGGAGTGGAGTGTGTGTTTGCTGTAAAACATTAAATGTATAGTATTGTCATCAACATTTCGGTCACCGCATACTTTCTTGCCAGGAATTTCCCAAAATATGAAAAAAATTGCTGTCAAAACAATATTAATGTGTGTAAAATACTTTAAAGAAGATCGTGATGTGGCGCATAATGACCTAAAATTGCTAGAAAAGAATTAAATGGGTTTTTATGTTTTTAACAAATTATTAAATTACAAGCTAATCTTAAATGTTAAAAAAATTCTTTTCATATTACGATCATCTCAGAACGGTTGTCTATTCATCGATTGCAAGTAAATAAAAAAAAAAAATTGCATTTTTCATAAAAGCTACCAGAAACTTTAACTACATAACCTCCATCTAGCGGCATTTTTGAAGACGGCGCCCTCTTAATATGACAGGAAAGTAATATTTTCTTAGTTTAGTAAAACTAAGTGGCGCCCAAGTTTCTTTAGAAAAATTTAATGTTTAGTTTCCTTACTCACGACCCAGCCACCAAGCAAAATTAAAGCTGCCGGAGCATAGTGGCCTACCCTCTACTAATTTTTATAAGGAATTATACTTGAGAGTGAGGGAGGGTTACACATTGGTTACACCACTTACATTACATCATTTTAGGAATACACATTTGAAAACTTCTGTATCCAATGTACTGTTGACTTAGATTCAGTGTGTGGCAAAAATTTTTCTGAGCTTTTTCTCTACTCCATATGCTGTCGTACTTTTTATTTTGCAAACCTCCATCGGCTCCATCCATTTAGAGTATGAATCCATGACTTTAGATATATTTTTCCTTTAAATGGTCCTAACAGATCAACATTATTTATTCTATCAAAAACTTGTGTAGTGGCTGGCCATGTCATAAAATCAGTTTTAGGTGGGTCATGTTTGTTTATAATACATGATGGCAGGAGTTTATTAAACTTTCAATATCCCGGTCAATGTTCGGCCAATAAATAAATAATCGTGCTAATGCTTTATTACCATGCGAAAATGTCCGGAATGCAGTTCCTGCAGTAGTTGTTTTCTTAGTATTTTTGGATTATTGATTATTCTGTGTCCCCATAGCAATATATCTTTTTCTATTAACAGGTCTTGTCTTCTGTTATAATACGGTTTTAATTTTTCTACTATAGCCATTTGTTTGTTCTTACATTTTCCATAACGTCTATAAGTTCTTCGTCCTTTTAGGTATGTTTTTGAATTTCCTTATTGTCAATAGGCCAACCAGTGACAGATTCTGTGAAGTTTACGAACAATTCTTTGTCAGTGTTTAAGTATTTTCATCCTCATCCTGTACAATATTAAGTGGATTTCTGCTAAAATAATCAGAAACTACATTTTTGTCACCTTTAATGTGTTGAATTTGATAGTCAAACAGAGAGATAGACAGTCCAACGCTGAAGCAGAGAAGAACGATCACAGAGAAGCGACAGTGCCGGCGGAACGTTTGAAGTTCTATGGCCCAGCCGATTTGAAGTAAACACACAGGTTTACACTGAGAGAAGTTATCCTTTTGGTACATGTACACCGGGATGTACACTGAGCGAACTGCATGACAGTGTATTATATAATATTGTTCATCGCAATTAGAGCGCATGGGTAAATGTTATAAAATGTAGACCAATTAATATTTATAATCTCTATTGCAAAACTTTGGCATTATTTATAATAAAATATAAATTAGTTTGATTCACATATAACTAATATTAGAGATGTTTATTGCATTTCTTAAAATACATTTTAGAAGGATTTTGTGCCACATTCACACACTTATATTTATTATTAATAATATGTGTTAATAGTATGTATATAAAAATAAAACAAGATGTTTCACAACAAATATTTTTATTTATATATGGGTTAAAATTTTCAATTTTCTATCTACTTTATTTATTTTGAAATACCTATTAGTATATTTAACAGAATAAAATATTTTAATATTTTTTCCTGATGTAATGTGTTCGCATATATTTCAATTTACTTCATAGCGTTTTTATAACCTAAATAAGTACATCAAAATTGGCAAGTTGATTAGGTATTTCGTTTACTTTGTCTTTAATCGTTAAATGAAATAGATTTAATAGTCGTTATTTTACTGCTTGAACAAATATTTTCAATATAGGTATAACCTAAAAAAATATTGAAATATACGCAAAAATAATAATAATTACCTTTCGTTATCCTTGGGGAATCTAAAAAGGCTTAGTCCTTCCCTAGTTTTTGTTGAACACCCACGATATGCACAATAATATCCAGACATCTTAAAAACCCGAACTAGATAGCACGCGAAACGCGTGGCAACTGACAAGTGACAACAACACACCATAGTTGGCGCATGCGCGTACGAAAACTGTTCACGCTGAAAGCCTTTATATCGCTTCTCTGTGATCGTTCTTCTCTGGTTGAAGTCTGTTTGATACGAAGGCGTATAGGGGCCAACAACTTTATTTTTTTACAAACATATGGAATTGCCAATTCAAAGTGACAATTGACACTTCAAAGTGACAATTGTCACATCGAAGTGACAATTGTCACATCGAAGTGACAATTGTCACTTCAAAGTGACAATTCAAACTGACCATAGGGTATGCGCATATAATGCTAGATTTTTAAGCAACATTGGTTATAAAAGATAGTTAATGCTGTAAAAAAATGAATAACAATAAAATTTTATCAATAATATACCCTAAATTTATGTATTTGTTAATTAAAATTTATATTATTTTTAAGTTTACGACCACTGACCGAGAACAAACGATGAAATTCGCATCTCACCGTGCTCGGCGTGACGTCAATCACTGTTTTTTTTTTGACAGAACTTTAGAATCTTTTATGTTCGCCGTTGTGCATATATCATACTATTTAGGTGTAGATTCAATGTGCGATTTCGGTGTTAAATATTAACATTTTTCACGGAAAAGTGAGTGGAACAGATTTTGTAAAGGCCCAGATAGTTAATTTGGCCAATGTTGCTCTCCTTGTTGCTGTACTACGTTTAGGTGGAAGGCGCCTTTTTCTACCAGCTTGACAATCAAATTACATGAACTTTTAAATGTATGTAACTACCGATTAATTTAAACATCATATAGTTTTCTAAATCTTCCTCTAATTGAAAAAAAAGTAAAATACATAACCTAAAATTGTACGATTTTAAAAAGATACATAATCGCACTTACGTTGAAATGATCCCCACGTACAACCCCTTTAGTGTTTTCTGATATATCAATTTCACTTCTTCTCATGGTACGTAACCATAATTTTCTTTTTTTCTTTAAGCGCTTGATCGTACTTATATTGGTAATGAGACAAATCTTTTTTCTGGTGTTTTTCTTGTGGACGACTGGCACTGAGGTATTTACACAAAATCAAACATGAGACATTAAATGAAAATGCCAGTGTCTGACGTCACAACACGACAGCAGCCATTTGCATAACGTCACCGTCATTTTTGCGACTCATTAAAATAATCATTTTTTGTTAATTTTTTATTTTATTTCATTAGTTGGTCAAGTCTGTATGGGTTGATTTGTCGCCATGGTTACAGTTATATTTTGTTTGTTTTTATTTGTTACCTTTTTTCATATTACATAAATGTTTACATTTTTAGTGTCACAACGGCTACATAAAAATGGACCTTGGATGGCCTGAAAATACATTTCAGTTGGATTTCAGTACTTAAATATTATTGTTTGGAGTTTTCAGTCTCTTTGTATTAATAAATAGCCCTATATTATAGTTTCATTATTTATTATTTCATCTGTTGACGGTTGTTGACAGATCTGTATTTGTAATATTATTACCGTACAAGTTTTAAATATAACTGTACAACTTTAGTTATGACTTGTTTACCAGCCTACTTTTGCATATGTAAACAAAGGATTAATATCCTGAAACCGATAAAAATATTTAATACGTTTTTTTGAAATAACTTTAAAGCAATATTGTAATATTTGTAATATATGTTTTATGGATACTATTAACAGAGTAAGAAGAAAAATTTAATGTTGCCCTCTGGCAGTGTCCAACCGCATTTTATACATTTTCTTGCTTCAATTACAACAATGTCGTTCCATGTCTTTATAGTTTACATTTGTCATTGGTAGGTACTTACGTAAATGCAAACGATAATCCAGACATTTTTCGGTGGAAGATAAGGAAAAGGTGCTGAACATTTTTAAGGCCTACGATAGGGAGAATCCGGAGACACCAAAGATGGAATGCATGGAGTTTACTGCAAAGGCAGCAGGTGTGAGTGTTCGAAGTGTTTCTAATATTCTTCATGAATACAAACAAGCACACCAACTTCAGCCACCAACAGTGTGTCACCGACAAAGGGCAGTTTTGGACAATATCGATGAAGGAACTAAATGTTCTCTCAAGCGTATAATCCATTCCTTTTTTGAAAGAAATGAACCACCAACTGTAAACAAAATTTTAGCAGCGGTGCATGAAGGTGATTATTTACATCATCTTAAACGGAGTACTTTGTGGGGATTAATAAGAAAAATTGGCTTTCAGTGAGTGAACGGACTCTATTTCTTCGTGTTGTAATGTAATTATTGTATTTGGCTTTATAGGTTCTCAAAAAGGTCACGTAATAGTGCCCTAAGGGGAAAAAATGAGTTTATTGTTTGGAGGCGAAGATTCCTGCGAGACATCAGGAAATGCCGGGAAGAACATAAGAAGTTGCACTTTTTAGATGAGATTTGTGTGAACGCTGGCCATGCTGTAAGTAAAGTATGGAAGGACGTTTAAAAGATCCATCGAGCAAGGGAAGTCATCTTATAGTCCTCCACATAGGATCCGAGGACGGTTTAGTTGAGAATGGTTTGTTATGCTTCGAATAAAAAAAAAACTACCCTTTGTCGATGGTACACTTTTGGTGACTGAAGTTGGTGTGCTTGTTTGTATTCACGAAGAATATTACAAGCACTTGGAACACTCACACCTGCTGCCTTTGCAGTGAACTCCATGCATTCCATCTTTGGATTCTACGGATGCTCCCCATCGTAGGAAGATGTTCAGCGCCTTTTCCTTACCCATCACCGAAGAATGTCTGGCCAGTCGTGTTTTTCAATGGAGAAATAGGAACTGCTCGCCGGTTCTGACAGTTCAGTGTAAAAAATAAAAGTGATATTATTTTTCCAATTATATTATATACGTTTATCTTATTAGTTATCGTTGTTTTAATTTATTTACAAATTTATATATATGTAGGGCTTTTAAAGTCTATTTTTTTCTATTGACTTAAGTACCAAATGTATTGTAATGATGAATAAAGCATTCTATTATTATATTATATTGATATCTCTCTTAACTTTCTTATACCCACGAGCTGTAATATATAGAACCTTGTGAAAATTAAGAAGTGTGTTGTTTTATTTATTTGGACATGTCAAAACTTATAAGTAGTTAAGTTCTCGCCTTCTAGCAAATGATAGGTTCTTTAAAGCTTTTTATCAATAAAAACAAAACAAGATGTAGATACCTAGATATAATATATAGTTGGTATAGTTTTTATTGCTTGAACATTCCACGACTATTCGTAAAAAGATCCGAAAGTAATCTTACGATAGATATTAATAAATACATGTACTGTGGTGGCAACCAAAAGGTAAACGACTCAGCAGATTTGGCTATTTTTGAGTAGTATGCGTTGGGGTCATTGGGGTTTATCCAGTGGAGTAACCTATGTGAAATTGTTCCAGTAAATCATTACAATACATTTGATACTTAAGTCGATCGAAAAAAATAGACTTTAAAAGCCCTACATATACAAAAATTTGTAAATATATTAAAACAACGATAACTAATAAGATATAATATAATTGGAAAAATAATATATGATATCACTTTTATTTTTTACACTGAACACTACTGAGCAGTCAGAACCGGCGAGCAGTTCCTATTTCTCCATTGAAAAACACGACTGGCCAGACATTCTTCGGTGAAGGGTAAGGAAAAGGCGCTGAACATCTTCCTACGATGGGGAGAATCCGTAGAATCCAAAGATGGAATGCATGGAGTTCACTGCAAAGACAGCAGGTGTGAGTGTTCCAAGTGCTTGTAATATTCTTCGTGAATACAAACAAGCACACCAACTTCAGTCACCAAAAGTGTACCATCGACAAAGGGTAGTTTTCTTTGATTCGAAGCATAACAAACCATTCTCAACGAAACCGTCCTCGGATCCTATGTGGAGGACTATAAGATGACTTCCCTTGCCCGATGGATCTTTTAACCGTCCTTCCATACTTTACTTACAGCATGGCCAGCGTTCACACAAGTCTCATCTAAAAAGTGCAATTTCTTATGTTCTTCCCGGCATTTCCTGATGTCTTGCAGGAATCTTTGCCTCCAAACGTTAATCTCATTTTTTTTCCCTTAGGGCTCTATTACGTGTCCTTTTTGAGAACCTATAATGCCAAACACAATAATTACATTACAACACGAAGAAATACAGAGTCCGTTCACTCACCGAAAGCCAATTTTTCTTATTAATCGCCACAAAGTACTCCGTTAAAGATGAGGTAAATAATCACCTTCATGCACCGCTGCTAAAATTTTGTTTACAGTTGGTGGTTCATTTCTTTCAAAAAAGGAATGGATTATACGCTTGAGAGAACTTTTAGTTCCTTCATCGATATTGTCCAAAACTGCCCTTTGTCGGTGGTACACTGTTGGTGGCTGAAGTTGTATGGCTTGTTTGTATTCATGAAGAATATTAGAAACACTTCGAACACTCACACCTGCTGTCTTTGCAGTGAACTCCATGCATTCCATCTTTGATTTCTCCGGATTCTCCCTATCGTAGGCCTTACAAATGTTCAGCACCTTTTCCTTATCTTCCACCGAAAAATGTCTGGATAATCGTTTTCTGGGTGAAGAAATTATACCTTCTTAAGCCATCATAAACCTTAAGAAAAACCGTTTTAACATTTAATCCATATTAATCGTTTGCATTTACGTACCTTATTTAACTCCCAGATGAAATGTCACAAAAACTAATAACACAGTTGAGAGTCACGCCGTCTGACGCCGGCTTCCCATTTATTCGCGTTTTTCATACGTTTCGCCTTTATGCGTTCTGATTGGTCTGTTGCAAAATGTATAAAAGTTTAATGCTTTGCGCGAGTACTTGTAGAGTCGGTCTTAGTCGGTCAAATCTAGCGATTGCTTTGTAATTCGTGTTCTATAAATACGACTAATAGAGAAATTCCATTCAAATTTAGCGGGCATTTTTGGGGAGGAGTCTATTTGCATCTGTTGGTGAGACAGATTATAAATGGCTATCGCAATAATAAAAAACGGCTAAAATGTAACCCATTATCCAAAAAAATTAACAAAAAATGATTATTTTAAAGAGTCGCAAAAATGACGGTGACGTTATGCAAATGGTTGCTGTCGTGGTGTGACGTCAGACACTGGCATTTTCATTTAATGTTTGATGTCGTGTAAAACTCGTTAAAATAGCATTTAATGCAGTATTTTGCAGTGGAAAAGAAGGATATTATTGATATTAAGCATCCAAGGTACTGTTAAATAAATCAATGCCAGTCGTCCACAAGAAAAACACCAGAAAAATGATTTGTCTCATTACCAATATACGATCAAGCGCTAAAAACGAAAATTATGGTTACGTACCATGAGAAGGAGTGAAATTGATATATCAGAAAACACTAAAGGGGTTGTACGTGGGGATCATTTCAACGTGCGATTTTGTACCTTTTTAAAATCGTACAATTTTAGGTTATGTATTTTACTTTTTTTTCAATTAGAAGAAGATTTAGAAAACTATATGACGTTTAAATGAATGGGTAGTTACATACATTTAAAAGTTCATGTATTTTGATTGTCAAGCTGGTAGAAAAAGGCGCATACCCTATGGTCAGTTTGAATTGTCACTTTGAAGTGACAATTGTCACTTTGAATTGGCAATTCCATATGTTTGTAAAAAAATAAAGTTGTTGGCCCCTATACGCCTTCGTAGTTTGACGACATTTGGGGAATGCTTTTATGTCGCCAAATAAGCTTACCAATGCTCGATGATCCGTTTTCAATATAAACTTATTGCCACACAAATAGTGAAAAAACTTCTGACAACCCCAGTATATGCTGGCTGCTTCACGCTGGCAAATTGGGTATTTTTTTTCTGCGGGGGTCAATTTCCGTGATATACCCAATAAACTTTTCATGACCATCCTTAATATGTGAAAGTGTTGCACTTAGGCCTATATCACTTGCATCCGTTGTCAATACAATCGGCAAATCTGGATCAAAGTGTACTAACACTTCGTCTGAAGCCATAATTTGATTAATTTGTTTGAAAGCTACATTGCAATTTTGTGACCAATAATATTTCTTTTCTTTCTTTAACAATTCGTAAATGGGATTTAATATTTCAGCTAATTTAGTAGTTCAGTCAATAAAGGAAGTGTAGAGTGCGTGAACAGGGACCTAAGCGATACCTTCAGAAACTTGTTCAGGGTGCTTAGGGAGTGAACATACTAAAAGTCCTGACGTCTAGGAGGTGAGCCGGAGGAGGGGGGCACAAAGAAGGTCCCACTTTTAGGTTTTTCGCTTATATCTCGAAAACGGTGCGTCGTACGGAAAAATTTACCATTTACCAAATGAAAGCTCATGAAATTCTCTACAACTTTCATTCTATATACTTTTTTAGAATTCGCAACCGTTTTTGAGCTACACGCTCCGAAAAAGTGAAAATTTTCGAAAAATAGATTTTAACCTCACATTTTTCATCAAACATTCCTTCATTCCTTCATATCGTCTAAACCATTTATCTGAGAAACCATTCGCGCCCTACTAATGCAAAGCTACCTGTGATACCAAAATAAACGCAAAAAATCAAGAAAACATATTAGGCATTTTTTATCGGAAAATTTTACTAATGAAGTTGTTCAGAATTGTCTAAAAACCTTATATCCATAGTCATTATTAAATTAAAAAATATTGATATTTTGATTTAAAACATTTTAAGTCCGAAAATATAATTTTACAATATCAATTATCATTCGTATTTGGTTGCAGAGTATTTCTTCAGTTTATTTTTTTTATATAAAAAATAAATTATTACAATACAATAACCCATTAAAATTATATTTTCAGACTTTTCAGATTTTTTCCAACAAAATATTATTATTTTTTTATTTTGATAAAATTTTGGACTTAAGGTTTTTAAACAATTCCGAACAACTTACATTAATAAAATTTTTGATAAAAAAATGCCTAATATGTTTTTTTGATTTTCACTGTTTATTTTGATATCGTAGGTGGCTTTGCATTAGTAAGGGGCAAATGTTTTGGGCCATAAGTTGATCCTAATAGACAATCTTTGAGTGAAATTTGGTTTAAATCGGATATAAATGAAAAAAGTTATAAGGGTGTTTCACTCTTAAGTGCGACACACTGTATATATTCTTAAAGGGAATGTAAGTCTCTAAAATTTCCTTAAAGGGCATTTCTTTCTCAGATGAATAGTTTAGACGATATGAAGGAATGAAGGAATGTTTGATGAAAAATGTTGTAGAGAATTTCATGAGCTTTCATTTAGTATATGATTAATTTTTCCGTACGACGCACCGTTTTAGAGATATAAGCGAAAAACCTAAAAGTGGGACTTTCTTTGTGCCCCCCCCTCCTCCGGCTCACCTCCTAGACGTCAGGACTTTTAGTATGTTCACTTCCTAAGCACCCTGAACACGTTTCTGAAGGTATCGCTTAGGTCCCTGCTCACGCACTCTACACCTCCGTTTGGGCCATTCGTTGACTGGACTATAGGCACATATTGAGAATAATAGTTTACCATGCCTGTGAAACTTCTTACTTCACTTACGTTTTATGGTACAGGTGCCTTTAATATTGATTCTATCTTGTCCTTTGCTTTTCTAAGTTTTTCTTTATTGATCCGATGACCTAAATAGCGAATTTCTTGTTTGAAAAATTCACATTTTTCTTTATTGACCGTGAATCCTGCACCCTCCAGTTTCTTAAATACCTTCTCTAAATTCATTAGGTGTTCGGCTGCTATTTCACCAGTTACTACTACATCACCAAGAAAATTTACTGCTCCATTTATTCCCTGTAAGAGTTGTTCAACTACTCTTTGAAAAACACTGCTAGCTGGCGTTACCCCAAACGCGAATCGATTTACGTTATAAAGTCCCTTATGGGTATTCCACGGTAACAACTCTACAATTTCCTTATCGACAGGAATTTGATTGTAAACTCACTGCAAGTCAATTTTTGAAAAACTTTGACCTCTGTTAAGTTTTGCAAAAACTTCAGACACTGGTTTAAAATCATCTATGGTTTTTAATGAAATTTCACCATATTTATATTTACCTATTTCACTCCTAAATAATGATGGATATTTCTGCACTAATTCATTTACTTTATCATTCATTGAAATATTATTTACTAAATTGACTTTTACCTGAAATAATTCCAACTAGTTAAGTGGCAGTTTACTACGAACCATTTAATTTCTTTGAATTCCCCATTATATTCAACTTCTGCTATAAAAAATCCTTCTGGTATAAATGTGTCTCCGTTATAACCCCTCAATATGGTATTATCTTTTTGCAATCTATAATTGGAAAATTTGTTTAAATACATTTCATTAGAAATTGCGGAAATAGATGCTCCACTGTCAAAATAACATTCTAATTTATGACCATTTACTTTAATATTAATTTTTTATGGATTGTCTTTACTTTTAGTTAAAATAGAATCTGTAAAATTACAACATTCTTCTGTAAAATACATTAAATACTCATGATACGAAGGCGTAGAAGGGCCACATCACATATATTTTTTGATCACACTTTATTTTTGTGGTATAAACATGAAATTTAAATTAATTTCGTGATATATCACGAAGTTATATTTTACTTCGAGGTACTAACTAGAAATTAAAATTACCTTCGTGATATAAGTCGAAATTATAATTTACTTCATGATATGCATTATGAAATTATCTTTTATCGTTAAGTTACATGATAGCATCATGAAATTTAAATAATTTCGTGATATAATATCACGAAGTTATATTTTACTTCGAGATATTAACTCGAAATTAAAATTACCTTCGTAATATAAGTCGAAATTATAATTTACTTTATGATATGCAACGTGAAATTATCTCTTTTATGGTAAAGTTACGTGATAGCATCGTGAAATTTAAACTAATTTCGTGATATCACTAAATTATATTTTCAGTTTTATCGCACGAAACATCTACGCGCCTTGTCCACAACCTAATTATTCTGGAATTATCACAACAATAACGTAGAACTACTGAAATGACACAAGCGACGATGGAATTGTATGAACAAACCGAGAAACCATAGCGAGAACAACTAAACGTAAACAAAAGCCCGGCATCTCGATGACGTAGCGTTCCCTTTCCCGCGCAAAGTTATCATGCAATCTGTCTTTTCTACAAACCTTGGCTGTCGCCATTGCTGGTATTGGTAGGCCTGTCCTCCCACTATTTCTTGGCGGGAATTTCGAATTTGTTACGTAGTGCATCTTGAACGTATTTTCGATTTTCTGAGCCAAAGTCACTAATTCTTCAATGGATTTCGTCTCATCTTCTTCGCACAAACGATCGAAAATTTTGCCACTCGACATACCCGTGACAATTTTATCTCTTAAGACTTTACACAAATCATCTCCAAACTTACAGTTTATGGCGTAACTCCTCACTTTTGCATATCATTCACTAATGGACTCGTCCGACTGTCGTAGGTCATAAAACTTTTGCCGTTCGCGCCAAGCACTGAACTGAAAATTGTATTGTCCGTTTAATAAAATGCATAATTCATCATCTGGTTTTTCTTTAGGAAGTTGTGGATGAAGTAAGTAAATAAGTTGATGGTCCTATAGAAGAAAGTAGGACTGCGGTTTTAATTTTCACATCAGTCACTTTATTTGTTTCAAAATGCTGGTCTAACCTTTCTTTGTAAATTTGCGATTCTGGATATCACATTCACATGCTCTTGCGCACTTTCTCTGGCAATGTTGCCAGACATAACATTAAATGTATAATGATATATTATATGAATTGTTTTATTAGTTTTAGCTAGCTACTTGCCTATGGAAGTCAACTCAGAAATAAAGGATATAAATATTTCTCAAAGTATGAAAACAGAACTGAAAATGGCCGTCATCAACCTGAGGCATATAAATTGGCGTACATATTGGGACATTTTTGTTATGAAAGGAGCACTGGACTTAAGTACTGGATTTGTGAAAATAAATATGGGAATTATATTATTGACAATTTTTAATGTCGAAGGGAGGTATATGGGATACATAATAACACTTATTGGCCTAGCTTCGATATTAAGTAATATAATTATGTTAAAATTAAATAAATCAGTTTATATTAATGATAATGGTTATACAAGAATTTTACATGGAAGTAGTTTATTAGCATTAAGTTATTTAGGACTTGGATTCTCTTCGGTAATTAGTATTTTTGTATGTTTCATAGTTACAATGAGTATATTCAGAGCATTACTAGATTCGACTCTAAATGAATTGTTGAATAGTAAAACAAATATTAACGACAAAGGTAAAGTTATGAGTTTGTTTGATAGTATATTTCCATTAGCCGATCTAGTAGCACCAATATTATCCATACCAATTGCAACTATTTATGGAGTCCAATCTACCCTTTTGTTATGTTCAGTATTAGCATTTATAGGGACTGTAATTGCCTATAGTGAAAGAAATAACTATTTTAACTTAATTTCATCACAGCCTACAAAGAATAACTAAGGTAATAATTATACATATTTTGTAATTAAAAGATTTATTAAATTGTTTATTTGTTTCTGTAACTTAAAAAATGGTTCTTAAAATGTTATCTTAACCGCCCCTTAAGTCACGGATGTAACTCCCGGAAAATCCTAGGATTTTGTATTATGTATAGGCGTGGCCCTTTTATTGTAGAGTCCAAACCACATCTAGGGCTTCGATAATTCTATTTTTATATAAGTCCGAAGAAAATCAGAAATAAATTTTTAATTTGCCCTTGTCAGAAAATATAGTGGGTGCGAAAAAATTTGTTTTTCTTTAATGGAACACCCTATATATTTTTAGGTACTATCGCGGCCGAAAAAAAGTAATCGACTGATTTTCCCGTTGTAACTATGGTTCTATTCAGTGTCGCATCAATCTCAATATTTTTTTTATTAGTGTCAACGTCATTGTCATATTAAGCAAAAATAAATTTTTTTATTACTTAATCATGCCTTATCATGTTTTGAGTGAAGAAGAAAAAGGCTACAACATCGCCAAACTTGGAGAAGGGTGGTCTCAACAAAGCATAGCAAGTGAAATTAATTGCAGCAAAGGCACGATTCAAAAACTAAACAAGAAGTGGATAGAAGAACCTCATGATCTGAGCAGGGCAGTGGGTTCTGGAAAGAGTACTCTAGAAAACGACAATACCCTGGTTAACTATGTGAATTTAAACCCATTTTCTAATTCTATTGAAGCCAAAGAGCAAACCAACTTCCCAGCGTCTGTTAGGACAGCAAGAAAACGGCTGCGAGAGCAGGGTCTATTTAACTGTACCAGTGCTAAAAAGCCCCGACTAATAGATGTTAATAAAGAGGCAAGAATGCAGTTTCCAAATACTTGTATTAATGAAAACGATCGTTACTGGGAGCGAGTGGTCTATTCCGACGAAAATATATCTCAGTCCTGCTACAATGGTCAACTGCGAGTTGTCCCAAGGGTCATAAAGTTTGATGAACAATATTTGCACAAAACAGATAATAGCGGAAGGTATTCTGTCTTTTTGTTTAGTTTTTGAATCGTGCTTTTGCTGCAATTAATTTCACTTGCTATGCGTTATTAAGTCCACCCTTCTCCAAGTTTGGTGATGATGTAGCCTTTTTCGGCTTCTCTCAAAACCATACTAATTAATTGTTTTCTTATAATTAAAAAATATTAACAACTTATTTCTTATTAGTTTTTCTTTTTAATAAATACGACCCCACCAATGATTTCTTGTCAAAATAATTTAATTGACATAACTGATGTAAAAACGCCCATTTACAAAGGAAAATTTTTCGAAAAAACATACTACTTGATAAAAAATCGATTACTTTTTTCGGCCGCGATAGTACATATTTGGATTTGCCTATTTTTTCTGATTTCAAAAATATATAATACTTGTATATTTCGAGTAATATTAAGGAAGTTATTAATAAAAAACCATTTGCAATAACAGATAAATTATATTTATTTTATCTTTATAACAATCACAATTTGAAGAAGACGAGATATGATCTGATAACATTTAAAAAGTATGTGAAAAATGCAATAAGATGAAATTTTAAATTTTATTATTACCTTATAAATAAGGAAATTATGGGGGTAGCAAGTTACGTTGAACAATGAACGTAGCAACGCATTTACCCACTCGGCTACCGTGCAACTCCTGTACTTGTGATTTTTTTTCTTGGTAAACCAATGCTAGATAATCCTATTAAGGCTTTCAAAACTCACAGTGGGAGCCCAGCGACTTAACAACTATTCCCCACATTCCGTAGGGTTAATGAGATAATCTCACGAAGGGATCACAAGATGTAGTTAGACACCAGTAGTCCAAGAACGAGAAAATTGCCTTCTCATCAGACACAAAAGGTTAATAATCAAAACAGCCTTATTCATAGACAAATTATTCGCGACTAAAATGTGACTAACTAGGAGTTAGTAAAGTTGACAACTAAGGAAAATGGCATTCATAGTGAAATTTATGCATTAATTAGTTACTATCTTTAGTACCTACTAGCTTAAAATTTAGTCAGATGACTACCCTTGTTTAAATCGAGTTTAACATTTTAAGTTGAAAGTTCTTTGTTTATAATCGTTGGAAAGTATGTACATACGTGTTTTCTGTTGATGTTGACGTGGTTATTTAAGTGTTGTATTATTAGCATTGTATGACTGATGGTCGAGATGGTAGAGTACCTGCCTCTCACCCAAAAGTCCCGGGTTCGAATCCCGGTCGTGGCAATGGAAAATACTGTGAGAGGGATTTTTCCATTATACACGGATATTGGATGTGTGTCCCTTGTCTATAAATGATTATCCCCCTCCCGCACAAGGCTCAGCCTTCTGGGATAAAGGGGGTCGTAATTACATGTGGTGTATTTATTTATTTATTTTATTTATTTAATCGATTTCAGAAGGAAAATTCCGATCGAAAATCTAAAAACAGTCTCGGGATCCTGAAGTCTCCCGAGTCCGAAAATGTATTCATGATAAACGTATTCATAATAACAGTGTGGATTTATGGTTACATCGTCGAGAACGATCCCTAGCTCTCTTGAAATCCTACAGAAAAAATCCTCCAGTTAATTAATCTATACACGGCCTCTGGAAAAGTATCGTTTTTCAGCAAAATCGACCTTTTTAAAAAATTCGTATTTCTGGCTATATAAAAAATAATTCTTCATTTTTCTTCTTGCCCGCTGTCCAGGTCCCGATCCTCTAAATCCAAAGGAAGAGACTGTGTCTCGCTTCCTAAGGGGGCGTGCTGAGAAATGCCTCCGAAAATGTCAATATCGGCACTTTTCAAAAAACTTTCTTAGAAAGTAACATCGATAAAAACGATCTCGCCCTGCGATTTTCAAAATTTCTGAAATTTCATCTAGTTTTCAAAAATATATTCGATTTTCGTTAACATCTGACATCACTCACAGTCATCACACTGACGTTTTGTTAAACATAAAACACTACACCTAGTTACAAGATGAACAAAATTCCCCCAGAATTGCAGCGTTGCCAATTTGTTTCCTCTAATAATTCAAACGTTATTTATATTCTGATTAAGTTTAGTTTGGGGAATGAATAGTGCTATAGTTTACTTAAAATGTATGTATACTGGCTAGCTTAGGTAGGCGGCCCTATTACAGGTAAAAGATGGGAAAGGTACGTCAAAATATTACTCACTTTTCTTAAATTCTAATTGCTGGTTTTTATATATTTTCTACAGAATATTGTTATAAATCAATTTTCAATATTGCCGGACACTTCCCTTTGGCGGTAACTACCGCCAGACACTTTAAAGCCCGCAAAAAAATATCAAAACTTTTCTTATAATCTAAATCTCAAATTTTATATACGATGACTTAAAGGACTATTTCAATCCCTTTTGTAAACAGCCAAACCAATCCGAAGGGCCAAACATACTCCCAGACACAATAAAAGTTCCGCTGTTAGTATGAGCGCGAGGACATTCTGTGAGTCGGACGAAGTCCCAAGTACTTGAGAGTCAACCAAACTACCTGCCCCCCGTTTTCGAGAATGCTGAACACGATGGTGATGTTGTTTCTGCTCCCCGAGTTAACCCTACCCCCCAAACGGTCAAAAACCACACCCGAAGGGGGATCGCGTATTCCTCGTCTTTCACCGGCAAAACTTTTGTCACCCCCCGTTTTTGAGGATACTGAACACGAGGATGATGTTAGTTCTGCTCCCCGAGGCGAACCAACCCCTCGAACGGCCAAAATCACCCTCCAAGGGGGTGAAAAATGTGTTTCGTGCTACAAACGAGAACACCCGCGTTATCTTTCGTTTTTGAGTATGCTAGACAAGAGAAAAATATTACCTAGTCATCTCAACCCCCGCGAGCCCCTCGAATGGGACACAAACTACCCCTTTGACGCGCGGTTTTACAAGTAAGTGCACGGGTGAATACGTACCGGATGATGATGATGACGACAGTTGATTGACTGTTTAGCGGAAAAAAAATGGACGCATACTTCGTGGCTAGGTGCATGGTATAAGAAAACATGGTATGCTCATTAGACAGACCTAAAAATGAAATCGCCGCGCATGACGTCAGCTGGCAGACACTTGACACTGACACAGTCGCAGTCCTTTGCTTTGGTTTGAATTTGTTGATCTGTAGAATATTATGTTCTCCAAGTTTTCTTATAATTTCAATGCTATTTTCTTAATAAAACGTGTTTTGTAATAGTATAGTGATATAAACAAGTTTTAATATGTAAACGTGTAAATCGTCTAACGTTAATGTGATTTACGGCTAAAATGTTGAATTGTGCTGTGGCAAAATGTAAAAACTATACCCGAGTGACCAAAGGGAGTAATATAAAGTATTTTCGGTTTCCAAAGGATGCTAATTTAATAAAACAGTGGGTTATTGCTTGTAGTCGCCAGGACAAAACCAATGTAAAGAATATTAAGTTAAGTAAATTTTAATCTGTTTCTTAAGTTATTTTTCTGTATGAAACCTGTAGAAAAAGTAAAACGTTTAAATTTTGCATGTCTTATTCAAATTTAAATAAAGCTACATATTTTTATAATTTGCTGTTTTTCTTACTTCATAAAAAATTTAGTTAAAAAATAATAAAAACTTGTGGTGCTATTCTGTAACCCATTTTACAGCGCTGGCTGTAAGGGATGTAAGCCTTTGACCTTGGCTTTTTACATCCAATATAAAATAGTGTCTATTCTATACCATAAAATGCAACTGTAAATTTATAACGGAGATGTAAAGTGTTATAGAAAAACCTAACCCTAGACTTAGTGAATTAAATTTTTATTTGTAGTTTGCATTTAAATAAACTGTTGAATATTATAGAAAGTAAGATAGACTGTCTTAATAAGTAATAATAAAAAGTAAAGTTGCCATTTACATCCTGCTATAATTTTATAGAGGTGTATGTTTATAGCACTATAAGAGAAAGTTATAGAATAGATTGTTGATAAATATATGTATATTATGTGTTTATTAAATTTATTCATATAGCAACAACTTGATAGAAATGATAACAAAACTAAGAAAAATGCCCTAAAAGCAGCGACAACAATATTTATCACAATAGGCTCGTTTATCAATTTTTTTTTATTACAAATTCTGAAAGAGCACACTGAATTTAGGGGGTATGCAAAATTTTATAATTTTCTGATGCTTATTTACTCCGTAAAAAATTCCGAAAAGTCCAAATCGAGCTCGCCAGTTGTGACGTCAACGGCCCCGTTAAGTCGGTTTTGGCCGCACGCTGAGTGACATTTCCTCGCCTGCACTGTCACAAACGGCGACACAAATGTGAACGTCTCAAGCTGTCAACGAATTAAAACAAATTTAAATCGCAACAACGGAACGCGGAACTATCGCAATACGCTTGTGGGAGCCCGTGACGTCACGTCTGCAGCACGGAGTCGGTCTTTTTATACCCCAATAATTTGGCCAATTCTTGTCCGATTCGAAAAAAAATTTCTTTGCTGCTCCAAATACAAAGTTCTTTATCGAAATTAAATATAAAAAGTAAATGCTACTAAATGAGCCTATTCTCCATACGTATTACATCACGAATTTCGAATTTTGTAATCCAGCTGACGTCATATTGTGCGAGAGAGATAGCTTTAGGATGCGCAAGAACCATAGAGATAGAATATAAGGAGATGCTATACGATATAAATAGGTAAGGAAATAACGGTACTACTGGGCGGAGCTTATTGTAGTAGCAATATGGCGGCTTTAACAGAGTTGGATTAAGTGCGTTCTCACGATTCGATTTTAGTTGGTCAACTTTCGTAATCAACTAAATTCGGTGCAGTTTTTGGTTCTTTTTAGACAAGATTTTTAATCTAGTAGAACTAGTTTTATGTGGCTTATAGGTCCCTTTGAAAGAAAACTGCACTATTAGTTCAATAGTACCAATTCCTACAGCTTCTTAATTAGGTGTGTGGATGATGGTGAATATGGAAAGTAACACAATAGGCAAATAAGTAAATTTATCTTTAATTTATATACCCATGTTATACATTGTTTCAGAATACATACTGTATATACCCCAAGAAAAATTATAGCCAAATTGGAAACAAAGACGGGATGATCGTGCGTAAAGCGTAAAGAGAAAACGATCAGTGAATGTGTAACGCCCACATTCCTTCGAAGTGGTACGTACCAATCAGAAGATTTTCTCCAGGGCTATATTGAATAACTGACACGTCAGCGCATCTTCCTGTCGCAGTCCTTTGTGTATTTCGAACGGTTCCTATATTATGTCGTTCTGAAGTTTAACTGCGGACGTAGTATCAACCATGGTCATTTTAATCAGACAAGTTAGCTCCGTTGGTACCTACTCCGAGTTCGTTCATAACATCGTGCAACATCGACCTAAGAATGTTATCATACGCTGCTTTAAAGTAGATGACAAGTGGTGCATACCAGTGTTATACCAATGTCAAATTCTTTGGATTTTTCTAGGATTTGATGCAAAGTGAACATATTTGGTTGGTAGATGAGCGACCTGGTCTGAATCCTGACTGATATTCTCCGAGGTGGGCTTCAGAGAATGGTTTCAGTGTTTCATTTGGGTTGGTCCTCCGGCCAGCAGCTCTTGAAAATGTTCTGTCCATACAAATAGAATATATTTTTTATTGCTTATTAAGTTTCCTCCTTTGACTCTGACTCTACAGATATTAGTTCTTGGTTTAAAAACCTTTCTTGTCGCATTTCTCTTCCCTTCTAAGATGCTTGTATTTGTCTACCGCCGCCCTTTGTCCTACGCTGTAGCATGTATAAAGTACACTGCCAATAATAGCATTTATATACCATAATTTTGTAGGTACGGTTCTGTTTATTGTTTATACTAACTTATGAAATGTTATTCCCGACATCTTTTTATCCACGCCGTCTCTGCTACAGCAGCTACGCACAGCACAAGACAAACTAACAAAAAATACTTAGACAGTTCTCAAAACACAAATGAAATGCTAAATATTGCTCAACATAAACTGACAACAAATGACACTACAGTTTGACAAATTTGACAAAAAAGTAGTAGCAATATGGCGGACATGAAACCACTTTTGCCACGTGATCCCGTCTCCCTATTATATTCTATCTCTATGGCAAGAACATACCGCGTAAGCTTATGTGTATCGTGACTAGGTGGGAAAATCAGGTATATCGAATCACTCGCACTATTTAATTTTTTTATTGTATTAAATCATCATCAAACATTTTTATTGAGGCATAAAATAACTTATTTACTATGTATAAATATAAAACATACTCGTAATATAATTACTTTCCAGTGTAGCATTGATTCAATCAATATAATCTACGTAACTTACAAGTGGAATTTATATAATAATAATAATTTATACTCTCATCCGTTGCAGTTAATTGAAAAAAAAAAACGCAAAACAAGTGTAGTTTTTATAATCTACGTAACTTACAAGTGGAATTTATATAATAATAATAATTTATACTCTCATCCGTTGCAGTTAATTGAAAAAAAAAACGCAAAACAAGTGTAGTTTTTGGCCGTTGAAGGGGCTCGCGGGGGTCGAGGTGACTTGGTAATATTTTTCTCTTGTCCAGCATACTCAAACACGACAGATAACGCGGGTTTTCTTGTTTGTAGCACGAAACACATTTTTCACCCCTTTGGAGGGTGGTTTTGGCCGTTCGAGGGGTTGGTCCGCCTCGGTGAGCAGAACCAACATCACCATCATGTTTAGCAACCTCGAAAACATGGGGGGGAGGTAGTTTGGTTGACTCCTCAAGTACTTGGGTGTTCGTCCGACTCACAGAATGTCCTCGCGCTCATACTAACAGCGGAACTTTTATTGTGTCTGGGGGTATGTTTGGCCCTTCGGATTGGTCTGGCTGTTTACAAAAGGTATTGAAATAGTCCCTTAAGTCATCGAATATAAAATTTGAGACTTAGATTATAAGAAAAGTTCTGATATTTTTTTGCGGGCTTTAAAGTATCTGGCGGTAGTTACCGCCAAAGGGAAGTGTCTGGCAATATTGAAAATTGATTTATAATAATATTCTGTAGAAAATATATAAAAACCAGCAATTAGAATTTAAGAAAAGTGAGTAATATTTTGACGTACCTTTCCCATCTTTTACCTGTAATAGGGCCGCCTACCTAAGCTAGCCGGTATACATACATTTTAAGCACACTATAGAACTACTCATTTCCCAAACTGAACTTAATCAGAATATAAGTAACGTCTGGGGGCCCTGGGATCTTGGACTATTAGTTACGTTTTAGTTAAAGCCGTACTAATATTACTTTTAAATTTATATGAATACGGAGTGGCTAGTAGCCAACTAAAATTTCTTAGTAGCGACTAACTAGTCATTTTCTAGTAAAGAATTAGCGATTTAACTATGAATAAGGCTACAATAAATTAAAAACTGGAAAGTTTCAAATACAGTAACAGTAAACCAAATCTTTGCAACTAAAAACTTCCCGTCATCGGTATTTCCAATAAAATTTTGTTCTCTCTTGTCAAAATCATAGATTTTTTGGCGTGATCATCTGCAAATCTTCTCTCCAAAAATGTTGTATGGTATATTTTTGGAAGTCAATGTCTCTTTTCTGCCTTTAACATCGACTTGGTAAAACTTACATGTATATTTAAGTGGTTAAACGTGATAGCGGTAACGGAACGTTTTTCCCACATTTTTGAAGGGTTTGTTAAGATCATTATTTCTTTTAAAGTACTAAGAATTAATTCCGGAAATTTCATATAGAGGGCGCTCAACTAGATCAGCATAGGGAAGCCCAGTATTTTATTCGTATTATGTGTAGCCCGAACACCTAGCAACACCGCATCAGGTAGAGTAGTTTCAAAATCTCATGAACCGCGAAATGCGCGAAAGGTCGGGTTTATCCGTATTATTGTACTAATAAGTCCATTGTGAAAACATCGGCCTCGATGCTCGGCCATGTGCCTCGTTAAACAACCAGCAATGGACGAAGGTGTTTGGTCATCTATTAAGCCAACTGACGAACGATCGCCGTATATATTTTATATATATTGATATGATATCTTGTGGACATTATAGGAAATTAATAAGAAATAAAAATAGTTGAAAAAAAAATTGAAATTATATTTATTTTATAATAGAATAAAAATCTGATAATAGTAAATAAATAATAGAATTCACTTGAATAATGAAATCAAAATAGGTTAATGGATAGGACTACAAAATTATAAATTTGTGAATGTTTTTGACAGTTAATAAATAATTATTGTATTATAGTATTAAATTTAAATATATACAAGATTTTTATATGGTGTTAAATGAAGAGAACATGATGTTTATTTAGAATGTAGTTTTGTTGTTTTAAGCGTTTAATATAGAAGATACAGAACAATTTTTGAAGTTTCACACATGAAGTGAAAGATATATTAAAAGGAGATATAGTAAAAGGTTATTAAAGTAAATAAGTATAATATATCAAAAATTGTTTAGTGTTTATTAAGGATACGATATATAGTTTATAAATTGTAATATAAACAATGTTAAAAATGTTATATATAAAATATTCAGTTGACATTTAAAATTTTGAATATGAAATGTAAGCAGATAAAAGGCATATCAAAAGGAAGTTTAGAAAACAAGGATTTAGAACGCAATATTAGAAAGAAGGTTTAATTTGCCAGAAAGTAAAAATTTGGGAAAGAAAATATTTGTCAAACCAAATTAATCAAAATCAAAAAAGATTTGGACGATTTTGTTAGAAATGTCAGAAAATAATATTGGATTCCGTTTTTAAACAGTTGCTTTCCAACCGTTGAAGGCATAGACTTAATAATACTATGGACCGAGCCTAGAGAGAGAGGTGATGAGGACGAGACCTTGAGAGAGACGCCGATATATTATCAGCTGATTGTTATATATTCGTCAAAATTTGCTTCGGGACACCTTAAAATTGACCAAGATTTACAACGCTGTAAAACTGTCAAAAATGTATGGATTTGTGCCGGGTTTTTTGCGTTTCAAGGGAAATTTAATTGGCTTTCATCTTGCCTATTTGATTCTAAGATAAAGTTACAAAAACATGTTTATACAGGGTGTCAAACGAATGCCTGTTTTTTCAGTCAATTTTTATCTTAAGCTCAGCGTTAACCAAACACCCTGTATATTAGAATTTTATAAAATTTGTTTGTCTTATGTGTCTGCTTTAAAACATTTTTTGAATTTTGCTCCTATCTTTTTTGTAGAAAAAGTTACAGAGGTTTTAGTAAAACGTTACATTTTCACAATAAAATAACGGATGGATTTGATTACTAAAATTTGGGTATATTGTGATTGACCATAAAGAGCACCTATTATAAACGAGTTTTTTACCAAAAGGGTATAAACCGCATGTGGTAGTCTGCATTATCGTCAGATTTAAACCCTACAGAGCAAATTTGGGATGTTCTACTGAGACGAATATCTAGTCGAAATCATCAACCTGATAATTGCGAGAATTTAGAGAAGCCCTTGTAGAAGAGTGGAACCAAATTCCAAACGAGATAATAAATAATTTGGATCAGAACATGCCACAACCTTGCAGAGATTTATAACATCCAGAGGCCCAACTCATTGCTAATTACATTACGGTTAAGTTTTAATGTTTAATATTGTTAAATAAAAGATATTAATGTTAATTAATGTTAATGTAAGTCCTTATGATTATAAAAGTAAAAAGTATAAAAGATTGAGATTTTTTTATTTTATTGTGACAATGTAACATTTTATTAAAACCTCTGTATCTTTTTCTAAAAAAAAAATAGGAGCAAAATTCAAAAAATGTTTTAAAGCAGACACATAAGACAAACAAATTTTATAAAATTCTAATATACAGGATGTTTGGTTAAACCTGTGCTCAAGATAAAAATTGACTGAAAAAAAAAAACAGGTATTCGTTTGACACCCTGTATAAACATGTTTTTGTAACTTTATCTTAGAGTTAAATAGGTAAGATGAAAGCCAATTAAATTTCCCTTCAAACGCTAAAAACCCGGCAAATATCCATTCATTTTTGACAGTTTTACAGCGTTGTAAATCTTGGTCAATTTTAAGGTGTCCCGAAGCAAATTTTGACGAATATAAAACGAGCGCGTGTGTGGACTGCTATATGTTTTGTGGTTGACTTGACGTGTGAGCTGTGTTTTACGTATCTTTTTACACATTTTAAGTTAATTTTCTGTAAAAGAGGACATGGTTGTGTCTTGCTGTGCTTATGGGTGCAACAATAAGTATAAAAACACGTAAGTTTCTTGAATAAAGAATAAATAACCTATTTTTGTCCTGTCATTGTATACGTAGTTAATCGAATATTAGGCTATTTCTAGCTTAATATTATATTAATAATATGTCATTTCATTTAATAGGTTTCCTAAGAATGATGAACTGATGAAAAAATGGGTAATAGCTCTCAAAAAAGAAAAAACTTTTCTCCAACTGCGAGTTCAAGGTTATGTATTTTGTTCCTTAACCTTCTTTAGGTATCTACTTATTTATGCATAAATATCTGAGATGCACCTATTTTTATACTTCACCGACAAATTGTACGTATTATAATCAAAACCTCTAATCACAAACGTGCTAATAGTATATTATATTACTAGGAGTAGAACGCACTCTTTTTTTGTGTTGAGCCCAGGATTTGCAGTTGAGGCGAAGCCGAAGCTGCAAACTGGGCGAAATACAAAAAAAGGCGTTCTACTCCGTGTAATATATACTATTTTTTCTTCAAGCGTATTAAAATGCAAAAATTTTTTTATTTATTTATTATAAATGTACAATTATTCAAATTAGCTCATCACAGCGACAGGCGCCTGTGACTCCGAATATCAACATAACCACTAATAATGAGTAATGACATAATATATGACAGATGGTTTGTAGATAGCGCGTCACCGGCCACTCTGGTGGCTTTCCGTATTAACATTATGTTACTAGTAAAAAAATTTTCACCACGGTGGCGTTCTGTATTAACATTTTGTTATTAGTAAAACAATGTCCTATTTCTAATTCTGTTTTTGGTAGCACAATTTAGACATTTTAATACGCTTGAAGAAAAAATATATTTATAAAGAATCTCGGCATAATGTTTCCATCCGCCGCCGCGTAAAAAAGTAAGTTGGCCACGTGACTGTTCCTGTTGAAGTAACTGTCACGTGGTTTCAAATCTTACTATCCTTGTTCGACGCACTCAATTTATATAGCTCTATCTCTCTTCAATGTCGTTCTCACACTGGCGAACGGAAAGTGGCACAAGCTCGGGCACAAGGCTCCGTCCATACGTTAGTATTATCATTGTTTATAAAGTATATAGTTATTCAACCTCTTGTTAGTACCGGTGGATCATTGGTAGATGGCGTGCTGGATGATGTGTGCCCATTATTACCAAGGCTGGTAAACTCTAAAGGTTACCCCATCTGAACCTGACCTAACTCAACATACGTCACTCGTAGACCGCAGGCCGGGATCGTCGTTCTCTGTTCTACAATAGCAGAGCAGTGTCTCTTTTTAAGCATATAGAACCGAGGTTTCCAGTTCTTCCTCACCCCGCATTTTCCTTGCCTTAATGCTGCTCATTGATGTAACCTGTACAAAGTCTAAAAAAGCCTTGCATTATTATGCCCGTAGCCCCCGGTGTCGTTTACGTTACGACCATTATTTATTATAAACAATGCTACGACGCATGCACGAATTTCGTACATCCGGTGCTATCCGGTGCATCTACGTCACATGACATTCGACGAGGAACTAAAGTCATAGATCGAAACTTGACTCTAATTATTAATAACTTTTGACAGTTTGTCAGTTTTCTATTTTTATATTGGATTTTTTGTTCTAAAATGAATCATTTATACATCATATGACTAACATAACCTAAAATGTTTAGTTTTGTAAATTTATTTTTACTTTAATTATAATTTTGTAGCTTCAGCTTGGATCCATAATAACATTTAAAAACTCTCTAATAAGACTGTAGATATACAGGGTGTATTAAGTATGAGTACCGTTCTTTTAACAGGTGATACATTGATGTAGAAGGAACAAAAAATTCTTAATAATTTTTTTTCTCTCTCAAACCGTTGCCCAATTATGCCCTATTTAATTAAATAGCGCATCTGGCAACATAGCGCAATGAGCAGCTGTACTAATAACTTGTGCTAACCTACCTCAATATCCTCTACTCTGGCGACTGTAATGTGCCAAAAAAGGTGTTCTTGGCGAAATATTACATTATGTTATTGAGAAATAATCTCTGAAATAATAGTAATAATTGCGTCTCGATGAACTATGTCCAGAATTTCTTCCTCAATAACCAAATTATCCGCATGTCGGTCGTTGTGGTCCCCGGTTTTGTACACGCGAAACTACACTTCCCGTATCTAACAAACGTTGAGATGTGCGAACAAAACTTCTGCGGTTAGGAAGGAACCCTTCGATTAGTTCGATTCGGAAAACGTTCTTCATAAAGACGTCTCGCAGCATCTGCATTCTGCATTCATGTGAGCTTCTCCATAAATAAGCAACATATCATGTAGGTAGTTCTTGAACAGTGAAATGTGGCATTTTACAAACTAGTCAAAACAAAATGAACTGACGAAAACAAAATAGTAAAACGCACTAAACATTAATTACCGACTTAAAACACTCGGACGGCGATAACAAAGGCAACTGAGTGTCACTGTGTCCTAAGTCCTTTGACTCCTTTGTAACAGTAGCCCACTGTCAGCCATATGATGCGACGTTGTCATATGCCTCTTTTTAAAAATGTTTTAAAATACAATAAATTATTTCACCAAAACCCTCCACCGGACAAAAAATTCGCATTACAATTGTCTATTTGTATATTCGACCGGCACCTTCTCATAAACTTTTATAACTTATTTTCTATTATTTTCCATGTAAATTTACCTTCAAAAAGCAAAGTTAAATTATTTTTTTTGGGAAAACCATTCAATTTTCGACACATGTTGTATAAGGTTTTTTTGTTTCTTTTAGGCCAATGTTTCACCCCTTAAAATAACGGTACTCATACTTAATACACCCTGTATAAAGTTTCAATATTGTACCTACGTAGATTATTAAAAATGAATTGCTATTTATAGGTTGGATTTCCAGTCAACAAAAAGCAACCTATTTCATTAGATTAGGACAATTAAAACTTCATTAGTAATGCACCGAACAAGATTTTAGATGATAGTATAGGAAACAAGCAGAAATTTTGATAAAAATGACATAATATTCAAAAATTTTAAAAAGTGCATATTTTTGAGGTTAGTTGTAAAGCCTGATTTTCATAGTCGCGAAATTGTGAAAAGCGAAATGCGAAACGTGTTGCTTTTGGTTCATTTTACATTAAAATTTGGAATTGACCAATAGCAACACGTCTCGCATTTCGCTTTTCGCAATTTCGCGACTATAAAAATCAGGCTTAAGGTGTTTAAATTAATGTTCTTTTTTATATTATGTTTGTTATTGACTGTTTATAATTTATAATGACGAATTGTGCTGTAGCTATGTGAAAAAATTATAACCAAAGTACAAAAAAAAGACATTAATATAAAATATTTCTGTTCCGAAGAACAAAGATTTGGCAAAACAGCTTGGCTACAGAAAAGATAAAATACATTTGAAGAATGGCAAGTGGAGGAACATGTTAATTATGTATATTGTATTTGAAACCTAGTTTTTAGTGATCTGGCTGTTCACCTAAAAATGTCATAAATCACAAATATAAACCATGTGCATCATAGGCAAATAGTAAATGATCATAGGATTAACATAACCTCCAATTTTTAGTTTTTGTAAATTTATGTTCAACTTTAATTATAATTTTGTAGTTTCAGCTTGGATCCTTAATAACATTTAAAAACTCTCACAGACAGTATATATATATAAAGTTTCAATAATTAGGCTCATTTAGCATTTTTTT
Source organism: Rhagium mordax (assembly GCA_963680705.1). Classification (NCBI taxonomy): domain Eukaryota; kingdom Metazoa; phylum Arthropoda; class Insecta; order Coleoptera; family Cerambycidae; genus Rhagium; species Rhagium mordax. The sequence goes on along the minus strand of OY796659.1, from coordinate 24,997,957 downwards.
ATTGCATATTCTTAATAGTGCGGCAGTTTAGCTAGGATATTTCAACATATTGTGCACTTTTTGATAAAAGCACCAAATTTGGCACAGAGGTAGACCGATGTAATATGAACAATTTTGGATGTGGAGCCATCGGCCAACTGCCCCCTGGCGGTCGTTAGAAGCGATGAAATTATTTTCTAAGTATTTTAAAAAACACTGGCATAGAAATAAATTAATTTCTTTTTTGGCAACGCAAATTGAGAAGAAAATTAAAAAAAAGTTCCAGAATGGTTTCGAAATATTTCTTGTAAAAAACACAAATATTATATATTTTATCTACTTATAAGAACACTGGTTTATGAAGAATGTAAATATTTCTCATCAAACGTAAAATCAACACAAAAAAAATCTGAAAAACTGACTATCTTAATGAATAAATAATTTTCTTCAATATTTTTTGTAACCATTCTCTAGTTATTTTACTTTTAGTATTCTTGAGTACTTACTTAACTACACTATTTATTACATAATTAATACAAACTTATCATATTATTTAATTTTAACTCACCTTAACTATTAACTTCTTAACTATTATCTTTATCATTATAAATAAATTTTGTGAACTATTATTATTATATATTATGAGCTATTGCCTTAACACTTCATAACGTACCTATTTATGAAACATTTTTTCTTTTAATATTTGATTTTGATTAAAATAATTGATGTCTGAATTGAATAAATAATATTATTGAAGTTATCTTTGTTTTTATTTCCCTAATTTCCAGAAATGTATAAAAAACATTTGTAGTGGCATATTTTTTATAATTATTACAAAAATACCTACATTCTAAATAAACACAATCGTAACTTTTTTGTAAAAAGTGGTGAACTAAATTAATGTTCTTTTTTATATGTGTTTGTTATTGACTGTTTATAATTTATAATGACGAATTTTGCTGTAGCTATGTGAAAAAATTATAACCAAAGTACAAAAAAAAGACATTAATATAAAATATTTCTGTTTTCCGAAGAACGTGTTACGGTATATTTTGTATTTATGATCTTTCCCAGTAAGCGTAGCGAACACACAGTTATCAAACCGCAAGCAAAAGGATATACTTTGTTTATCATTCTATTTTCCAGCTCGTAAAGCATATCGCATTCGTTTAACCTTCGACAGCACTCGAATTAAACTTCACTTCTTGTTCTTCGCAGTGCTTGATGGACACAAATATCCTGTTACATCTACAAAGGGACAAATACCATTATTTAATTCTGACGATTAAACCAATCTCACCTGTTGAAAACGATACATTGTCCATATAACGAGGGTTAAGTGTGGCTCTTCGCACCTTGCATGATGCATTGTGGGTATAACCTTCACTTGGCAGCAATAATTATCGAGGCCAGACATACACCCTTGGAAGCTGTTGAACTGATTTTTAGCTAAAACTGTTGTATAGGGTTATGTGACATAGGGTTTTTTGGTATTACAGTTAAGTTAAGTTTAAGTCAGTTGTAATAACATTGTAGAGATGTAATGAAGCATTTATCATATTCTTAATAAAGCATAATAAACCAGAGCTAAATAGAAACAGTTATTACAATTACAACATGGTGTCAGATGGAAAAACGATTTAAAAAATAATTAGCAGTCAGAGGTACTTGGTGTACAAGAAAATCGGAAAAAAGTAAAAGTGAGGTTCTAAAAAATGGAGGGAAGGTTTAAGGCACCAAAGGAACTCGTGTTCGTGGGAGAAAATCAAAACTGGAAGAGGTTTAAACAGCAATTTTTTATATATATGAACGCCACAGGATTAGAAAAAAAGGATGATGAGACTAAAATAGCCATCTTTCTGAATGTTGCCGGAGAAGAGGCCTTGGACATTTTTAACACCTTTAAACTCACAGAAGAACAGAAAAAGAAATACGATGTAGTAATAGCAGCTTTTGAGACTTATTGTTTGCCAAGGAAAAATATAAAAATGGAGAGTTTCAAATTTTTTAGTAGAGCGCAGAAACCAGATGAAAGTTTCGATCACTTTCTAACTGAATTAAAAATACAAGCTAAATTGTGTGAATTTGGTGACCAAGAGGAAAGATTAATACGGGATAGAATAGTTATTGGCATAAACGATTCCTTATTGCAAGAAAGGCTACTACGAGAGACTGAGTTAACGTTAGAGAAAGCCGTTCACTATTGTAGGGCTACAGAAACTGGCAAATCTCAAGCAAGAGCACTAAATGAAAAACCTTTAGAAGTAGCAGCAGTAAAAACACAACAGTATGTTAACAGAGGAAGCAGTGCTAAAGAAGAACAGGATTATAAATGTGGTAAATGTGGAAGAAAACGTAGAATAAGAGAATGTCCAGCTTATGGAAAATTATGTGCGGTGTGTAAAAACAAAAATCATTTTGCGGTGATGTGTAGACTTAAAGATAAGGTTAAAAATAAAAATGAAAGAAGAGAAGTGCCAAGAAAGAAGATAAATAAAGTCACAGAAGAGAGCGAAGATGAAGAATTTAGTTTAGACACTATATATAATGAAAATTTTTGTTATCAGCATGTAACATGTATAGGGAAACAGTGGTATCAGGATGTCAGAGTAAGAGATACTAACATTAGCTTTAAGTTAGATACAGGGGCAGAGTGTAGCACCCTACCATATGGTTATTACTTAAAATTAAACAAAAATGAAGATTTGGATTTGCAGGAAAGTAAGACTATGTTAATAGTTTATAATGGGGATAAGTTCAAACCAATTGGCTCTATTGAATTGGATTGCAATGTAGCTAGTAAAGCTATCAAAATAAAGTTTCTAGTAGTAGATCTAGACTCGGTGCCCATATTAGGGTTACAAGATTGTATTAAATTAAATTTAATAAAACGAGTTGATAGTGTTATGAATAAGTATGATCACAACCAAGCACAGATAAAAGAAAGTTTCATAAAGAATAATAATGATATTTTTACAGGGTTAGGTAAAATAGGTAAGTACAAGATAAAGCTTAGAGAAAATGCGGAGCCAGTAGTAAAACCAATTAGGAGAGTACCTGAAAAGGTAAATTAAAAAGCACTTTAGATAGTTTGGAGAATAGAAATATAAATGAACCTACGTTGTGGTGTCATAATTTAGTTATAGTCGAAAAGCCTGATAAATCTTTAAGGTTATGCATTGACCCAAAAGAACTAAATAAATATATATTAAGGGAAACGTATCTTATACCGTCACTAGATGAAATTTACAGTAGACTAGCAGGCAAAAAAGTATTTAGCGTACTGGATTTAAAAGACGGTTTTTTTCAAGTAGAACTCGATAAAGCTAGCAGTTATATCTGTACATTCGGTACGCCATTTGGCAGGTATAGATTTAGGCGAATGCCCTTTGGTATTTCATCTGCGCCCGAGGTATTACAAAGAGTTAATACGGAAATATTTGGAGATATACAGGGTGTTGAGATTTACTTTGATGATTTGATTATAGCAGGGGAAGATGGTCGAGAACATGACCAAATTATGCAAAAAGTAGTAAATAGAGCAAAAGAATACAATATAAAGTTTAATCTCAACAAGTTGCAATATAAAACGGATCATGTAAAATATGTAGGTTTAATAATATCGGGGGCAGGTGTTAAAGCAGATCCGGACCAAGTTGAGGCAGTCTTGAAATTGGAAGAACCGCGAAATGTCAAGGCTCTCCAAAAATTTTTAGGTATGTCCAATTACCTAAGTAAATTTATACCTCATTATTCGGAAACTACTTACCCGTTACGCGAACTTCTCAAAAAAGATATCGAGTGGCAGTGGGATGAAGCACAAGCCCAGGCTTTTAAAGACTTAAAATCAAAACTAAGCTGTGCACCCACCTTAAGTGTCTTGGATAGAGATAGTCCTATAACTTTGCAAACAGATAGTTCCAAATTTGGCATGGGTGCTTGCTTGATGCAAAATGGGCAGCCAGTATCATTTTACTCACGTAGTTACACTGAGTCAGGTTAGGTGGGCCCCAATTGAAAAAGAATTATACGCGATTTGTGCAGCAGTCGAGAGATATCATCAATTTATATATGGTCGTAGGGTTATCGTAGAAACAGACCACAAACCACTTATAACGATTGTTAAAAAAGATATAGGTAAAATCAGTGCTAGGCTACAGCGTATGATACTTAAACTTTTAAAATATGATTTAGACAAAATATATACCAGGTAGTAAAATGTTTATAGCAGACTTTTTGTCGAGAAATTATTTAATCAATAGTGCTAAAGATGATCCTACTTTAAGTGACATGGTACATTGTTTAGAGATAGATCTACCAATTTCAGACACTAAACTTAAACAATTAGAACAAGCCACAGTGCAAGACAAAAATTTAGAGCAAGTAATAAATTGGTATAATAATGGTTGGCCTAAGAATGATAAAAATTTCATTAATACAGAATTAAAAATCTTTTTTAGGCTTAGAAATGATCTCCATATTAAAAATAATGTAGTTTATTTAAATAACAAAGTAGTTGTACCGATTTCATTACGAAAGGAAATGTTAGGTCTTATACACTCTGGACATTTTGGTATGACAAAATGTAAAAAACGAGCTAGAAGCTTATTGTATTGGTATGGAATGTCCTCGGATATTGAAAAAATGGTGAGTACTTGTAAAACCTGTGAAAAATTCAGACCCACAAATATAAAGGAACCAATCATATCCCATGAGATTCCATCATTACCATTTATGAAAATAGGCATGGATATTTTTTATTTTGATGGACAGGATTATCTAGTGGTTATAGATTATTTATCAAAGTGGATTGAGGTTAAGAGTCTTAAGGATAAAACAGCTGAAACAGTGATTGTGAAATTAAAAAATATTTTCGCAGTGCATGGAATTCCAAAAACTATAGTTAGTGATAATATGCCATTTGCTAGTTTAAAATTTAAAAATTTTGCTGACAGTTATAACATAAACTTAGTACACTCTAGTCCCAGATACCCAAAGTCTAATGGTCTAAGTGAAAAGGCAGTAGGTATTATCAAAAATATGATGCGAAAAAGTAAATGTAGTGGATCAGACTTTCACTTAGCTCTGTTAAATTACAGGAATACTCCAGTAGCAGGAATTAATTATAGCCCAGCACAAATTTTAATGAGCAGGGTGTTACGTTCTAAGTTGCCTTGCACTGGGGAAATATTAAAACCTAAAGTCGTGACCGATGCTAAAGAAAAATTATTAGAAAAGCAAAATAGCATTCAAGATTGTTATAATAGAACAGCACATGAGAGAAAAAGTTTTAATCCGGAGGATGATGTGTTGATACAAAACCTACCTAATAAAACTTGGTCTCCCGCTAAAATAATTGAAAATAAAGGCCCAAGTTCATTTATTGTACAGCGAGTTAAGCTTGTGGCCGTTAACAAAGCCTTTTAAAAAATATAAATCAATAACTGATTTATCACAAACACTATTTATTTTAACTACGATAGTTATTATAACATATGTTAATTAAATACAACTGTATACTTTGAAGTGTCACGTCAGAATGAATAATTGTCTCTGCTCATCCTTTGGCAACCTGTTGTGGTACCCGTCGGGTGACGTCGGGGGTAGTCGCTCTGGTTATTAGGAGAATGGAACGCTTACATAACAAGCGTGAAAATGGTGACATATTGCGTAGAAATTCATTTCATTTAAGACACTCACATAATAAATGCAATATTTCACAAGATATTCGTGACATTGATACCCCACAAGTAAATAAGAGTACTTCAAATGTACCATTTCAAAATGGAAGTAGTAATGCTAAAGAAATTGTAACCCAAACGAAATCTGATACTACAGTAAATGGCCAGGACAGTTGTTCACAAGTAGGAATACCGATTCAGACAACTCGATCAGGACGTACTACTAAAGTCCCGACATATTTAAAAGATTATCTTTAAAATGAAAAATATGTTTTAATGTTTTGTATAAAAAGGGGGGATGTTGTATAGGGTTATGTGACATAGGGTTTTTTGGTATTACAGTTAAGTTACGTTTAAGTCAGTTGTAATAACATTGTAGAGATGTAATGAAGCATTTATCATATTCTTAATAAAGCATAATAAACCAGAGCTAAATAGAAACAGTTATTACAATTACAACAAAAACAATACGGTTTTATGAACTTAACCTCCCTTAGATTCGACATAGTTTGCATGCTTGTCGTGTCTAAATCATGTAATTAGGGGTATTGTGATTAGTGCTTATCTACCTTGTCGTTTTATAGTCCAAATTGCCAGAATTTATCCTATTTAGCAGTCTTCTGGATGGTTATGTTTTGGTTATCGCCATTCGTAGCTGTCAGTTGTTCTGTGCTGCTGGATGACAGATGAATATGCACGTATTTATTCGCGGACGACTTTCAAGGTTAGAAAATTTATCTGAAGATCAAAACCGTGATAAAGCAAATTTAACTGCGCGTTGCATGCAACAGATTGATTCAGTTGCTAATTTGTTGGAATCGGGAACCAGCCCTCAAATACAGGCATCATCATTAGCTACCAGGGACACTAGCACTGGCAGGGTGAATAGAGAATATTCATTGCTCGACACGGATAATCCGTTGCTCCCGGAAACTATACATAACTCAAGTCGTGCTGGCCCTTCAGGCGTATGTACGGATAACCATCAGCGGGTTAGTGGTCCAACTACAAATCCAGATAATTTGATCGAACTTGAAACCGATCGGCCTCGGGTAACTTTCAATAGTACGCCTCGAATTATATCTAGTTCACCAGGTCCAACACCTACGTTTAGCTCAAGCAACAGGGACAATGCTACGCAATCTGCGAGGGTTTCTAATAATTCTAGGGATGTCAGTTCGTCACGATCAAGGAACCTAGGGACGTTTTGTGAGTCGTCTTATTCTGGTAAACCTATCGCCATTAGTAAATGGGACGTTCGGTTTGATGGTAAAAGTAGTCTTGTTAATTTCTTAGAGAGAATAGAGGAACTACGTGTATCTAGAGGCGCGACTAAAGAGCAGTTATTGAGAGCTTCTGCAGAGCTTTTTTCCGGAGATGCGTTAACTTGGTACCGATCCTTTATCAAGGACAAAGTAAGGTCTTGGGATGAACTTGTGGTTAAACTTAAATCTGCCTTCTTGCCCTATCATTATGAAAGGGACATTTGGGATGAATTGAAAAAACGAACTCAAGGCGATCCTGAGCCAGTTATCGTGTATATCGCCGCGATGGAGAATTACTTCAACCGGTTAGCGACGAAGCCATCGGAGCGCGAGCGTGTTCAAGTTATCAGAGAACGATTACTTCCGTACTTACAGATGCACTTAGCCTCTCAATGGGCGAATCGACCGATATTGACTATCAATGACTTAGTGGAGTCATGCCGTAATTTCGGAGAGACATATCTTCATGCGCAGCATATTCCTCCTCCGCCGACTAACTATCGGACGATGTTAGAGCCTACTCCTGCCTTCCATTCTTCCCGGTTTACACACAGGGTTGCATCTTTGGGTGCCGGCCAAGGCCCGGTTATGGGGAATTCCGAAGCCGTAGTGAGTGCCGTGCGTGCTCCCGGGGAACCGTTACCACAGGAAGTTGTGTGCTGGAATTGCCGCCGCACCGGACATCTAAATCGTGAGTGCCACGTACGATTGCCACTTGCCCTAAATGTTCGGGAAACGGCCGTCCGAGTCACAGACGGACCGAAATGTGATCTCGGGGACATCTATCTCGGTCAAACAAGGCCATAGACGGGACTTGATTGCGCAAACGAGGCCCGTACTAGACTTCATCTTGGGTCACATGGATTCTGATCAACGACCATATTTAGACGTTAAGATTTTAGGTCGAGAGGTCAAAGGTCTTCTTGATTCTGGAGCCTCCAACACTGTTGTCGGACAACCCGGATGGGAGATATTACGCACGTTAGGGTTACCGATGATGAAAACTTCTAGTATCGGTCAAGTTACGGTTGCTAACAGTCGGTCATGTAAAATTGTAGGTCGCTATCATGTACCCATTCAGTTGTTAGATAAAGTCCGGATAATTGAGGTCTTAGTTGTACCAGATTTACCACATACTCTCATTCTAGGCATAGATTTTTGGGTTGAGATGGGCATCGTACCGAACCTACGGCATGGATGCTGGACATTCGACGGTGACGAACCCTCTGTTCAAGTGAACTCTGTCTTCGCGCAAGACTCGCTTACAACCGAACAGCAGTCGGAACTTAACGCAGTTGTTGGTGCTTATTTTGATAGTGTGGGTACTAAACTAGGATGTACTTCCCTGCTAGAACATCAAATCGTTACAGACTCCGAGCCGATAAAACAGCGGTATTACCCGGTCTCGCCGGCGATTCAAAAACATATTGATGAGGAAGTACAACGTATGTTAGGGGAGGACATCATCAAGAAATGTCAGTCAGCTTGGTTGAGCCCTATCTTATTGGTACCTAAGAAAGACAAAACCTTTCGTTTCTGTGTTGACTACCGCCGATTAAATCAGGTAACGAAGAAGGACGCGTACCCTATTCCATTCGTCTCGGCTATTTTGAGCAAACTTGGTAACGCTCGTTATCTCAGTTCTTTAGACATCAAATCCGCTTATCATCAGGTTCCGGTCGCTGAAGATTCTCGGGAATATACGGCCTTCACGGTCCCCGGTCGTGGGTTGTTTCAATCCATGCGCATGCCGTTTGGTTTAACCAACGCCCCGGCTACGTGGATGCGTTTAATTGATAAAGTTCTGGGTCCTGAGCTGGAACCGTACGTCTTTGTATATCTGGACGATATAATCGTCGTCACGCCAACCTTTGAAACGCATGGCCAAACACTGAAAGAAATCTTTGATCGTCTTCTCAAAGCGGGTTTGACTATATCGCGAGACAAATGTAAATTCTGTCTGGATGAGCTTAAGTACTTGGGCTACCGCGTGGATAGCCAAGGCTTGCATGTCGATCCCGATAAAGTTAGCTCGATTCTAAATATACCATCACCTCGTAACGTTACCGAAGTGCGTCAAATGATAGGGACTGCCGCCTGGTATTCCCGATTTATACCAAATTTCTCGACGGTTATTGCTCCCTTGACCAACTTATTGCTTAAGAACACCCGTTGGAATTGGACTGATGATTGTGAACATTCCTTTCAGGCAATCAAAAACTCCTTGGTTACCGCCCCTATCCTCAGTTGCCCAGATTTTGCGCTGCCGTTTCAGGTTCAGACGGATGCCTCTGCGTTCGGAATAGGAGCTCTACTGTCTCAACAGCACCCAGATGGGGAGCGAGTTATTTGCTCTTAAGTAGGACACTTAACCGGCATGAGCGCAACTATTCAGTTACGGAGCGTGAGTGTTTAGCGGTTCTGTGGGCAGTGGAGAAGCTGCGCCCGTACATAGAGGGGTTTAGGTTCACGGTGGTGACGGACCACGCTAGCCTTCTTTGGCTGAATAAGTTAAAGGACCGGCCTACCGGTCGTTTAGCGCGTTGGACCGTTCGCCTACAACAATTTGATTATGACATCGTCCATAGAAAGGGTAAGGAACATGTCGTGCCGGACCTCTTATCCCGTTCCGTCCCCCAAAACGAATTAGACGCGAAAATAGAAGTGGCGCAACTGGAACATGTCAGAGACAGGTGGTATTCAAAGATGGTGCGTTCTGTACAGGAACATCCATTGCGTTATTCCCAGTGACGAGTTAGCGGCTCACAATTGCTCAAACATATTCCGATAGCCTACCCCGAGTTGACAGGTTCGACTGATGCGTGGAGAGTAGTGGTTCCGTAGAATAAGCGCGTGGAGACTATTCGGGAAAACCATGATGTAGAAACTGCAGGTCATGCGGGCGTACATAAAACATACGAGAGACTAAAGACTCGGTATTATTGGCCACAGATGCGCGCTGACGTAGCTAGATATGTGCGGAACTGTACTGTTTGTATCGCATGCAAACCTCAAAGGCAAGCGCCAGCTGGTCTTATGGGCCAACGACCGCCTGCTACCAAACCATTCCAGGTAATAAGTTGTGACTTGGTGGGTCCCCTGCCAAGGTCTTCCGGAGGATATACTCATATTTTAACTGTCTCTGATTATTTAAGTAAGCTCGCTCTATTGTTCCCTTTACGCAAAGCTACCGCGGCGAGCGTTAAAAGACAGATTGAGGACAACGTGTTTCCTATGTTCGGGGTCCCCGAGTATCTGATTTGTGATAATGGACCTCAATTCACAAGTAAATTGTTTACCGAAATGTGCAGGTCGTATAAATGTAAAATTTCCTTTAACCCGTTGTATCACGCCCAGGCGAATCCGGTGGAAAGGATGCACAGCGTTCTTAAAACAATGTTGAGGGCATACGTTGCAGATAATCAGCGACAATGGTGTAAGTTATTACCGAAAGTGGGATGTGCGATCAGAACTCAAAAACACGAAGCTACGGATCATACGCCGTTCTTCATAAATTTTGGCCGAGAACATGTAATCTCTGGGGATCAACACGACCATCCTCTTCGTGACGTTACCTTTGAATCGTTCGGATGCTTCTGAACCTCTATTTCAAGATGTAAGAAAGCGCCTGACACTCGCATATCAGCGTTCTAAACCGCGCTACGACATGAGTAGAAGGCCCGTTGAATTATCCGTAGGTGATTCGGTATGGCTACGGAATTACGTTCTATCGAATGCAGCTAATTATTTTACGGCAAAGTTGGCACCGAAGTTTGTGGGTCCATTCCGGATTTCGAAGAAATTGTCATCGCTCCGTTACGAACTGCAAGATTTTAATGGGAATCCTAAGGGAGAATGGCACGTAAAAGATTTAAAGTTGGACCCTCGTGATGATTCCGATGAGTAATGGTATGCAAGATGATTGGTTGAGTGAATGACTGCGTGTGAGGAAATTTGAGGTTGGCATGGGGAGTATGTTGGCGTAGGGACCCTTGGCTTGGTGATACCATCGATCGATTGGATCGGATTCTGTTTCTATGCCGACGTAAATGAGTCTTCCGTTTAGTATTTTGGTTGAAATGTTTAGGCATTGCAGATTGTGGATGATTCAGAGCTCTCTTGAGGATATGTTCTCTCCATGTTACCACCTTGAATTCTTCATGGGCTGTGATAATATTTTACTTTCGTTGAAGCGTGATTGATTGTGAGGTTAGGTAGAGAAAGAGATGGACACAGATCATGTATCTGAGATGGACACAGATCATGTATCTGAATCCCTTGGCCTACTCAATAATGCCAGTACAAAATTATAAATTTCTGCAGGCCAATCTGAACCGTGCAAAGGCGGCCCACGACTTAATACACGCGGTGGCCTCAGAAATGGAGGTAGACGTAATAATTGTGAGTGAACCAAATAAACATTTTGTGGCTAGCGAGAACTGGGCGAAAGACAGCAGAGTCAACGTGGCTGTGTACCTCAGAAATAAAAAAATTGAACTCACCGAAATAGTGCCGGCAGACGGCTATATTCGCTTAAAATTTAAATTCGGCTATGTCTACTGCTGCTACAGCTCTCCGAACATCAATAGAGAAGACTACCAAAGGGAAATCGACGCCATAATGAGCGATAGCAGGAGAACAAGGGAGGAGGTCATTATCCTTGGAGACCTAAACGCGAAGTCCCCCCTTTGGGGCTCTCCGGTCACAGACCACAGGGGCGACTATCTGGCAGAGTGGCTGGCTACGCTAGATATGACGGCTCATAACACAGGCGGGAAACCGACGTTCGTTAGGGGAGAAAGCAATTCTTATATCGATGTTACCTGTTCGACAAGAAAACTAGCTGGAAGCATAAGAAATTGGCGGGTTCTGGATGACGAAACCCTAAGTGACCATTCGTACATATACTTTGAGGTACAGGAAAATGCACAAAGAAATAATAGTACACAACACCACCAACAGGGATGGAACGTGAAGAAATTAAGTAGAGAAACACTGATCCAGGCCGTAGAGGAAGGCGCTGAAAAAGCTACAAGGAGAACACCGGAAACATTAATTGATATTATGAAAACGGCATGCGATAGAGCAATGCCAAGACGGGGTCGTACGAGTAATAAGAAACAGGTATATTGGTGGTCGGAGGAGATCGCTGATATCAGGGCTAACTGCATTAGCAAGAGAAGACGACTGGTACGAGGAAGAGGAAGAGAGGAAGATGAAGATACACAACAAAATAGGCAAACGTACATAGAGGCTAAAAAAGCGCTAAAAGACGCCATTAAAAAGGCAAAGGATAGACGATGGAACGAACTGCTAGAAGAGGTCGACAACGAAATTTGGGGGCAAGGATACAAGATCGTCACTAGACGCCTGCGAGCAACTCCACCAAACGCGGAGATGCCGATAGAAATGGTAAGGCGAATAGCGGAGACGCTATTCCCCACATACTTGGACGTAAACTGGGAACAGCCGGTCGTGGAAGACATACCCGAGTTCACGGAAGCCGAGCTGAACATCGCAAGCGAGAGAATTAAAGAGAGAAAAGCACCGGGGCCGGACGGAATCCCTCCGGAGGTAGTCAAATTAGTGGTACGAGAACAGCCAGTATTAATACTCGAAATTATGAATGAAATACTGAGGAGCGGAAAATTTCCCGAAGAATGGAAGAGGGCGAGGCTAATTTTGCTCAGGAAAGCAATGAAACCACTACAAGATCCCTCCTCATACCGACCGCTATGCCTATTAGACGCTGCAGGCAAATTCCTGGAGCAACTGCTGGTGATCCTGCTAAAGGGAGAAATAGACAGAACCGGGGGACTGTCAGAAAGACAGTACGGATTTAGGGAAAAGAGATCCACCATCGGAGCGATCTCAGCGGTCATGGATATCGCGGAGGGTGCCAGAGAAGGAACCTGGAGAACTAGGACGCTATGCGCTGTCATCACGCTGGACGTTAAAAACGCGTTCAACTCGGCTTCCTGGCAGAATATACTCGACGAATTGACGAGGAGAGGAGTGGCCCCATATTTGCTCACTATAATTGGAAGTTACCTTCATAATAGGTGGATAATATTAAAGGCAGGGGACCAAACGGAAGAAGAGAAAGAGGTCAACAGCGGCGTGCCCCAGGGATCAGTCCTGGGGCCGACGCTGTGGAATGTGCTATATGATGGCATATTAAGGATACCATTACCGGAAGGCATTACACTCATCGGCTATGCAGACGATCTGGCTATGGTAATCACCAGCAGAACCGAGGAGGAGCTGATGCGGAAGGCAGACCTAGCGATAGTAGAGGTTATTACGTGGCTGGAGGAGAAGTCCTTGAGACTGGCCCCAGAAAAAACGGAAGCGGTCATGCTGACAGGAAAAAAAAGGTTAGGCCCCATCATGTTCAACGTCCAAGGAGTTAACATAAAACCGGTAAAGGCTATAAAATATCTGGGTGTTTGGTTAGACACGGGGATGAGATTTACCGAACACGTTACAAAAACTGCAAATAGGGCAAGAGAACGCGTAGCAGCACTCAGTAGGCTAATGCCAAATATAGGCGGCCCCAGAGCCAGCAAACGGAAAGTCATGAGCGCAGTAGCACACTCTATTATGTTGTATGCAGCACCCGTCTGGGCGAAAGCAACGAAGGTGTGCAGAACTATTGGGAAGATGAAGGCAGTACAAAGACTCATGGCGCTACGAGTGAGTAGCGCATACAGAACGGTGTCTACGGACGCGGTGCTGGTGATTGCAAACCGTCCTCCCATCGAATTGATGGTAGAGGAGCGGAAAGAAATATACGAAAGAACAGCGGAGGGGAATCATCTGGACACTATAAAGAAAGCGGCCAGACTGCGCCTTATAAACAAATGGCAGGAAAACTGGGAAGGACCCGGAAAGGGACAGTGGTCCAGGAGAATAATACCTCAGTTAACCCCATGGATAAATAGGAAACACGGGGAAATAAATTACTTCCTGACGCAAGCGTTGTCCGGGCATGGGTGTTTCGGAAACTATTTGTACGGTATAGGAAAGAGGTACAGCGACGAATGCGTGTACTGCGGTGAGAGTGACACTCCCGAACACACACTTTTCGACTGTGACAGATGGCGGGATAAAAGACGTGGATGGGAAGGGATAGAGAACCTTCGACCAGGAAATATAATGGAGGAAATGCTAAAATCGCAGCAACAGTGGGGAAAAATAGGACACGTTTTGGAAGGCATAATGAGAGAGAAGGGAGAAGAGGAAAGGCAAAGAGAAAACAGTCAGAGAGGCTAAACCAAGTATCGAAGTGATCCTTGACATCTGAACATGATGAAGTAATGCTTCACGGCGGTTCCGTCATGTTTGGAGAAGTCGGTAGGTGGATCTCCGGAGAGACCGAATCCGACACTACCCAGGGCGTTAGAACATCAAGCCCTGGGTGTCTTACGAAGATTTCCTAATCCCCTCAAAAAATAATAAAAAAAAAAAAGGTTTTGTGTGGGTGTTGAGATATGTTGTCGATGGTCGATAGGGATTGTCGTTAGGAGTAATCGTTGGTTTGAAGGTTTCCCAGATTCCAGGGCGGCTTAGCCCTGTGACGGGAGTGTCGAATACCGTCACCGCGGCATATACCTGCGTGGGGTAGAAGTCCCCTGTAAGGCCACTTTTTTTTAGACACAGAGGGACTCTGGGTGGACCAGGGGCGACGGCATTTCGGCGGCTCACTTTGATGTGGGGTTGGAGGAGATTGCCTGGAACGTCGGGTGGGATTTGGGGCGCAGTTGGTCACCGGTTTGGTTGGCCAGGTCGAGGCCTGGTTAACACTGCTGCGTGCCCCCGTCCCGATGATCTGCTGTGGTCTCTTGCCGGCCGCCGTCGGAAGGGTCGTCGTCGTGGCCGACTTAGATAACACTCCCGCGCGTCTGCGTCGTAGGCAATATGGGCAGTTGTAGGGCCGACTGCCTATGCCCTTTCAAGCCCAGTTTTTGTTTTCGTTGTATAGCGCAATAATAGCCGGAGGCGGGTTATTATGATGCTCTTTAGCCTCATAGGATTAGATTAGGATAGTGAATTAGGCTAGTCTCTAACGCTAATTGTTTAGTTCATTCTGGAGAAAATTCCGGGGTAATTCTCTTTAAGTTGGCGGGGTGTTACGGTATATTTTGTATTTATGATCTTTCCCAGTAAGCGTAGCGAACACACAGTTATCAAACCGCAAGCAAAAGGATATACTTTGTTTATCATTCTATTTTCCAGCTCGTAAAGCATATCGCATTCGTTTAACCTTCGACAGCACTCGAATTAAACTTCCCAACCTTAACACAATAGACAGCAAATATATTTCTCGTGGCACCCTAAACACATTTTTGGATAAATGCATTTGATGTGGCATCCTTAACACAGCACACAGCAAATACATTTCTTGTGGCACCCTAAACACATTATTGAATAAATGCATTTGATGTGGCAACGGATGCCACATGCTTGCTTAAAGTTTGTAATTTTATCTCCGAAAATACGGTGAGTAAAAGGGCGCCACCTAGCGCATTAAATTCGTAATTTTAAGTACCATGCGCACAGTGGTCGGCAACAAAAGTGCCACAATTTGATGTGTAGATTGGGTGCCACAACCATGGGTGGACAGGTAGGTGTGTGTCTGTGTGTGTGTGTTAATCGCGATACAGTTTTTGAGATAAAGCTTTCAAATTTGGTATACACGTTCTAGACGTCAAGGAAAAGATTGAGTTCGTTGATGAGCAAAATCGGTCCACTGGAAAAGGGTCTACCAGACCCCAACATTTCTATTTCTAACTTTAAAATTTTTTATTTGTGATGAAAGATTAGAAATAGAATCTAATATACAAATCCGTTATGATATTGTGTCCAAATATTGAAATAAACAAAATACGTCAAAAAACAAAATACATCAAAATTTACTTTTATTTTAAACACCACCACTTGGTGAGGAAGTTTTGATCCCATAATTGGCAGCGGTTTTTATTGTGTTTTTTAAACATATATGTTATTTCCAGCAAAGTGTTTACTTCACAAGTATTTGATTAGTTTTGACACAAACTTATGCAATTTAGTTGAATAAAACTATCTCCAAGTAAAAAAAGAATTTATGAATGGGTAAAAATTTGTATTTTTAATTTTTTCGCGGATCTGGTTCAAAATTGATATATGGAGTGCTCGTTAGATTCTGAGCACTTTTCTTAATAAAATTTTTCGATATCTTGTTAATTTGACCCATTTTTCGGTACCACCATCAACTATATTTTACAATCCCGCCAAACCGGTAATCACATGACGTGTATTTTTTGGTTGTCGGACATGTAGAAACGAACCCTTAATAAATTTTTTTAGAAATATCAATTGTAACCTTCTTTCGTTATGTCGGAAGTTCGAAGGAGTTTACTTTGATGCCTGAGGGGCGGCGGTGCTTTTTAGGACGGCCAGTTTCTGTTTTAGAGTGTAGAAACACCACTTTACTCTATTAGCAGGATAATAGAGGCTTCAGGTAACTGCAGTGAAGACACGGTTAAGCCAGGGGTCTAATTAACCTATAAAGAAAACTCAGAATTTCGGATTAAAAACGGAACAAGCTTTATTCAAGATTTATTACAATTAATTTAATATAATATACACACCCCATAAAAATTATCGCATCACTAGAAATTGATCATAAGTTTGATGTTAATTTTCTTCTGAGTCGTTTGTCCGATTTGGATGATCTTTTTTTTGCATTGTAGGTTGACTCTTCAGGAATGTTACTGTGCTGCTGAATTTTTTGTAAAAATTCACTTTTGCTTGAATACCGGGTGTAACTATGACCCGAAAATTCGTAACACCCTGTGGAGTGTACCAGCAGCAACAGCACATTACAATTCAGTGCTAACTCTACCCCTATCTTTTGTTACCATTCTCTTTTTTGATTTACTTCATTATCTGTATTAACAGATGAGATATACAGTTTTATAGTACAACATGTTCTTATTGACTTATATTGATAGTTTTTACTCTTATATTCGTAAAACTGTAGCAGGTAATAAAAAACAAAAAGTAAGTACTCTAGCCTGATCTTTTCTAAACATTCTCTTCTTTGCTTTAATTCATTATCTCTGTTAACAGATGAGATATACAGGATGAAAAAAAAGTATCAATATAGGCAATTTTTATTAAATTTCTAGAAAAATAAAATTTAGGAGACAGTAATTTTCAATACCGTGTATTTGCCCCTACCGCCCCAATTACAGCTTGTATTCGCCTTGGTAGACCTTCATAGAGGTTGTGTATATAATTCTCATCAATATGGTTCCAAATGACATTCAATTTATTTTCAAGTTCAGGTAGGGTTTTACATGGAACTTGGTCTTGCTGAATCGTCCATCCTAAATGATCCCATACCTGCTCTATTGGTTAAATATCTGGACTGCAAGCTGGCCAATTCATTGCAGTGACATTAACCTCTTCAAGATATTCTGTTACTATCCTCGCAGCGTGTGTATGCGTAAAAACTATCAATATAAGTCAATAAAAACATGTTGTGCTATAAAACTGCATATCTCATCTGTTAATACAGATAATGAAGTAAACCAAAAAAGAGAATGTTAAGAAAATATACGGCTAAAGTTAGCATTAAGTTGTAACGTGTTGTTGCTGCTGATACACTCTAAAGGGTGTCACGAGTTTTCGGAGAAAATACAACATCATTGTTACACCCGGTATTCAAGCAAAAGTGAATTTTTACTAAACATTCAGTAGCACAGTAACATTCCTGAAGACTCAATCTACAACGCAAAAAAAAGATCACCCAAATCGGACAAACGGTTCAGAAGAAAATTAACATCAAACTTATGGTCAATTTCCAGTGATGCGATAATTTTTGTGGGGTGTGTAATTACGTAAAAATAAAGCACAAAAGCTGTGTCTGGTGGAGAAAAGACAAATAACAAATTTGGCTACCAATTTTGGATTTATAGGTATAATTCAATGGGAGTAGGGGCCTTTGCCCGTCCAGTAATTGTTTCCTATAATCCTATTTTATAGCATGTTTTAGTCCATCAGGGCTAGAGGTCGCCGCTCTTGGTGCTTGCTTGGCAAGCCGCTATCGGTCACAGAGACATCGTCGATGTCTCGACTGGTAGTAGCAACTGACCACCAGAGGGATGCACTTATCCCTCACTACTCACAAATATAAACACAAGTATAACTTAAAGCAGGCAGGCTAAGCAAAACTAAAAGCGGCAAACTACGGTTAAAAAGCGGAAAACAGCAAGTAAATAATACGGTGGAGGCGAGAAAGCAAATCTACGGTTAAGCGGTTAAACGGAAAGCGTGCGGCAGGTACAAAAAGTTACTAGCAAAGCTCGGATGGCAATCTATATAGGTCTTACTCTCTTTAGCAGCGGAGCTTCCTCTTGCTTCGGTGCGGACTTCTTCTCGGACTGACGGTCTGGACTGGATTGGACGCATCGCCAACTGGATGTCTTACTCTCTCTAGCAGCGGAGCTTCCTCTTGGTTCGGTGCGGACTTTTTCTCGGACTGACGGTCTGGACTGGATTGGGCGCATGGCCAACTGATTTTTAAACGGCCGGATTGTTAGTTTTATAGCCGGTTGATGACGCGTATCCCTACCTATCTTGCGCTCAGAACGAAAAGCTGACTTCTAAACGTCCTATACGTAGGTTGGCGCGGTGCAGGTTCACACTGCAGGCTCACATTGCAGTCGGTGCGGTTTCTTACATAAGGTATAAACGGAAAAGACGCAGTTCAGATGGCTTAATTTGAAGTAAATTAATATTTGTTAAATTTTACCTGCCTGTTTTATACATTTTATAATTATTTTATTTAAAACTAACAATATATTCCTGCTAAAATTCACTTCGTTACACCCCCCTCTTACTTCGGTAAAAAAAAATGAAAAATTCCCAATTTTAAATTTTTTTTTCCCTCTCTCTATCCGGGGAGTCAAAATAATATCAATAAAATAATCTATCGGTTTCCTACGGCTACTTAAGGCGCATACCCTATCCTGGTTACGTAAAACTTTATTTACAGGGCATGTTCACCTTTTACAAACTAACAAAATAAAAAACCTATCTGTGACTCCCGGATTTAGCAGATTAACTAAACAGAAAAATGTCAATAGAAAAATCATACTCATATTTACCAAACAAATTTAAAAAAATAACTTCTTGGACACACCAGTATGGCAAAACTTCTGTCCCTGGGGTGATGTTGCTGTTTTAGTTAACTCCGGAGAGACGGCGGGTGCAGCGGTGGTCTGGTTGTCCTGTGGAGGGAGGGGATAGCTAGAAATACAAAGAAATTAGTAACAAGTAAATTTTAGCGGACGGTGGCCTAGCGTAAAGCTGGCCTTGACGGTCGGTATGTTCGGTTTTGGCAGCGGTACGGTCGGCTCGGTGAAGCATCATTGGTCTTCTACGGAAACTTCCTTCTTCTTGACGGTTCGGTTTCGGGTCTTATTCGGGTTTCAGGTCCTTGATGTGTATGTGATGGAGCTTTTTGCCGGTGGCAGATCGCAGATTGTAAACCACAGGGGAGACTACTTGCGTGACGGTGTACGGTCCGGAATACTTGGGAGCTAACTTTGCGGCGAAACCCCGGGCGGCGGAAGATAACGGATTCTCGCGCTTCATGACGCGATCACCTACATGGCATTGCCATTCGCGGCGGCGGAGATTATAATAGTGACTCTGCGTCGTGAAAGCGCGGGCCAGATTGATTTTCACTAAGTCAAACGTCTCCTTTAACTTCTGAAATCGGTGTCGGTGCTGGTCGGTATTATCTGGTTCAGATACGGGATTTTCCTCTCCATCTGGATCTTGTCGGTAGATAGCCCTCGGTAGTTCCAATTCTCGGCCGAAATTCAGGAACGCCAGGGAAAATCCGGTGCTGTCATGCTTGGAACTGGAAGTCTGGAAGATACAGGTCCCATTTCCGGTCATCCTGTTCGCAATAATGGGCTATCATCGTCTTGATTGTGCGGTTAGCTCTCTCTACTGGGTTGGCTTGCGGTGTGTACGGCGGTGTAAAACGGTGCTGGATGCCTAAGTCTTGTAGTAGTGATCGGAACAGATGGCTATCATACTGGGTACCATTGTCGCTTATCACAGTGCGAGGACAGCCAAAGCCGGTTATGACTTCCTCGTACAGAGCCTTGACTGACGTTGCGGGCGGTGGCACTACGGAGCGGTCTCCACTGGATCCATTTGGTAAAGCGGTCTTGAAAAACTATCAAATAGTTATGGATCGGGGCAGTGGCCCTACCAGGTCGGTACTTCCTGTCTCCCAGGGATAATGATTAGCGGAGGGTTGCATTTTCCCCGGTGTTTGCTGCTGAGACGGTTTGTAACGCTGGCAGTGTAGGCAGTTGCGGACGTATTTTGCGACATATCTGAACATGCCTGGCCAATAATATCTCCGAGATATCCGTGCAATTGTCTTTGCAATTCCCATGTGCCCTGCGGTAGGTGCATCATGGCTTTCGGATAGGACGGCCGGACGAAGTGGAGTGGGAACACAGGTTCCACGGATCGGTCGCTGTTGTCCCAGAAGTGTCGAAATAACTTATTATTGCGAATGCAATAATCCGGAAATGCTTCTGGGTTCTGCTCCACTTCTGCCTTCTTCCGCTGATACCAAGAACAATTGGTCGGCTCGGTGACGGCACACAGTTCTTTAGTGTCTGGTTCGGAAGAAGATCCTGGTACTGGTTGATGGGATAGCGCATCGGCGGCACTTAATCTCAAAGTCGTATTGTTGCAAAAATACACTCCACCTAGCCAGGCGACCAGTTGGGCTTTTGATGGAGTGCAGCCAACGGAGAGATTAATGGTCGGTGATGACGGTAAAATGGTATCCCTCGAGATACGGTCTCATTTTATCGATTCCCCAATAAATGGCCAAACATTCCCTCTTGGTCACGGAGTAATTCTTCTCAGCTGGAGCGAGGGTTCGGCTTGCGTACGCTATCACGTGCTTGTGTCCTTGGATCTCCTGGGTTAGGGCTATTCCCAAACCTTCATCTGAGGCGTCGGTTTGCAACGTGAAAGGTTTCTCGAAATCGGGGCAGGTTAGGATAGGTGCTTCGGTTAAGCACGTCTTCAAACGGTTAAATGCGTCTTCTTGCTCACTGGTCCATTTAAAGCGATGGTTCTTCTTTAACAGTCGGGTTAGCGGTGCAACAATCTGCGCCGGTACAAAGCGGCGGTACCAGGAAGCCATCCCTAAAAATCTGCGGATGTCTCGTGCGGTGCGTGATGTTGGAAAATTCCGGATCGATTCCACTTTTTCGGGCTCCGTGTTGATTCCATCGGTGGTAACCACGTGTCCCAAATACAAGGTGCGCCACACGAACGGGCGATTATAAAACCACGAAAAATTATCGACATGTTTAAAATAAAAAAATAACTTTTACTTCAAATTACAGCTAACGAGTTACATTTTTAGGTTTTAAAGATAATATTTTCAAGATGCCGCCCATTTCGCTTGAAACATTCTTCTAACCTAAGACGCAAATTGTTCATCACATTTTGGAGCATTTCTACTGGGATACGGTCTATTTCTTCCCTAATTGTTTGTTTTAACTGAGCGATATCTTGAAGGCGATGAGCATACACTCTACTTTTCAAGTATCCCCACAAAATATAATCGCATGCTGTCAAGTCGGGGCTTTTCGGGGGCCAAAAGATGTTTCCGTTCTTGGACATAACTCGATATTTTCCGCTGTTCGAACCTACCTCTTTCCTGATTTTCTTTCTCAGTGCAGAACCGGTTTCTTCAAAGTTTTTAACCCATATTTTGATGACGTAGTCTGAAGGAAGTGCATCGTTAAGATTTGTATTAAAGTGATTGCGGCACAATCGTCTAGTTAATTAATATAGCTATTGTTTTTGTAAAACGTGTTTACGGCAAATGCCCGGTGTTCCGCCGTCCCCGTGGCATTTTCATAAAATTGTAACTAATTGACAACATTCCAAAAGTGACAACAGCCTACTATCGTTATCCGTTTGAAAATAAAACGAAATTCATAATCGCCCGTTCGTGTGGCGCACGTTGTACTTGAGTGACTTCCTGCAGAACTGGAATTTTTCGGGGTTTAGTTGCAGGTTTGCGGCTCTTAGGCGACGAAACACTTCTTGGAGGTTTTTCAGATGTTCTTCGAAAGTTTCTCCTATGGCAATGATGTCGTCTAAGTAAGCGAACGCATACGGATCCATTTCAGGGCCAATAATTCGGTCCAAGAGGCGCTGAATTGTTGCAGGTGCGGAGTGGAGTCCGAATGGCATAACTCTAAATTGAAACAGTCCTCTGCCGGGTACAGTAAAAGCGGTGATTGGTTTACTGTCATTGTCCAATGGTATCTGCCAGTATCCCTGTTTCAAATCGATGCTGGATATATAGCGAGCTTTGCGTAGTTTGTCCAGTATGGCGTTGATAAAAGGTAGCGGATAGGCATCCTTTTCGGTGACGTCGTTGACTTTTCGGAAGTCGATGCAGAATCGGGGTTTTCCATCCTTTTTGCGGACTATAACTACAGGTGAGCTCCAGGGACTACCAGATGGTTCGATAATACCATTGCGCAGCATTTCATTCACTTCCTTGTTGAGAATCTCCTGCATTCGGGGGTATTACGGTCGGTAGCGTTGCTTGATCGGATCAGTTGCGGTGAGACGGATACGGTGGTGTACTAGGTCGGTAGTGCCATGAATATCCTGGAAGCTAGGTAATTTCTGTGCCAGAAATTCCTTGAGTCGCTCCTCTTCTCCTGAAGACAGTCCATTTAACTGATTTTTAGTTCTGGGTTTCCTGTTTCTTTTCTTCTTCCTAGTCTTCCGGCGTCTGCGGTTCTTCGTTTTATTCTTGACGGCCGGCGGACGTTGTGATTGGCGGACGGAATTTTACCTGCCTGTTTTATACATTTTATAATTATATTTTATTTAAAACTAACAATATATTCCCGCTAAAATTCACTTCGTTACACAATAATATGAGTTTTTCCCATATGTAGCCAACTTTATGGCGGGCCCTGTATGTTTATATATCACGCTTATGTAGTTTCTAAAAATAAACCAAAAAAAAATATTTAAAAATTTTACCTATCTAAATATTTTTGTCAGGCTAGATTCGCAGAATGGACCGCTGTACACCAGAGGGATACACAAACATATTCCTCAGCACTTCTGTCTTGCTTAGTTTGCCTTAGACTTATTTGGTTTACCGTTGTAATTTGTCTTTTGAATTACCTGTGTCTGGTGGTGTGGTGAGGGAAAGACGATGATATTGGCGGCTATCAATCAGGATTTGCAGGTCCAATGCAGATCGGCGTCTTTGCCCGGTTAGTTGTTTCCTGCAATCCTATTCAGCATGCAGTGTTCCACCCAGGGCTAGAGACCGCCGCGTACCCTGCTTGGCCAGGTCCCCGCGCTATCTTGTCACAATAAAAAGACATCGTCGATATCTTGGCAGATCGTAGGAGGACTAGGAGAAGTAGCACTGAGACTGACCAAATGACCACCACTTTATATTTTATTCCTCATCACTTCTTCATATGAAGAATTTACATTAAGAACATAATATATCACGTATCAAACTCATCAAAACCTATAATAATAAACCGTTATTTACATACATTACAAAAATCCATCGGTACTAATAGACTTCATATTATGCGAATTTTACATTAAAAACCCATCAACACCTATAAAAATTTCTTATTTGCATATTCTATAGAAACTCGCCAATACTAATGAACATCATATAGGGAATTTACATAAAACCTATAAAGACTTCCTATTTACCTAAATAATATATGTACTATAGAAACTCGCCAACATCAACCCGTATGGGGAATTTATATTAAAAACACAAATCAAAAATCATAAAAACTTATATTTTTTTATAAGTTTCTATAAGAATCTTTCGCATAACTTTCATCATACTTCCTAATACTTTTAGTAACTGCTCTGGGTTGATTACTTGTACTGGCCTAAGTTCTTTTGGGACAATTTCATTTGTATCACTCTGATCATTACCATCGTTATCTTTAGCAAAAATGCTAGGTGTCGAGTCAAGTTCTGCAGTGGAACGTTTTAAAATGTTTTTTTTTAAGTCACCTTTCCATTCTGCGATTTTAAGGCAAAAAATACAGTGGCAGCTACCTTTTAAGGCAGAATAAAGTTTAAATTGTTACTTACGTTGATAATATTGCTAATAGCGGAATACAAAACACAAACAAACTTCTCCTTCCTGAAGAGGGGTTGGAACCTTTGGTGTAGAACTTACACTTGGAGTAGTTTTCCACACACACCAAAACACTTTTGCACACACTCGACGCGCGTTTCGCCAACCAAGTTGGCATCATCGGGAGATGATTAAAACTAAGCTTAACCTAACAATGGGACCTATTTATACCTAAAAATGCGTTACGCTTCGACAAACAATTACCGCGATAGTAACAAAAAAGGCGGGTAAAATATTTAGCTTCGTTGAAGCGTTAACGCTTGACTAACATGAAAAGCGGGCTATTTGGAATGGGCCCTCTGTCACTATTCATACTATGTTTACATTTGTTAATTTCCAAGCTTTCGAATGCATCTAGTTGTCTAGAGTTTGTTACATTTCTAATCAACCTTAAATTATTAATATCTATTTTATGATTGTTATCAAAAGCATGTTGGGCAACGCTAGACTTCCCTATTCTTCCGTATTTTAGATGAGCCATATGCTCCTTAAATCTCGTCTGAATAGAGCGTCTTGTTTGTCCAACATACTTTTGGTTGCAGTCCTTACAGCTAATTTCGTAAATCCCCGACCTTTCGTTCATTCCAATTTTATCCTTAGGGTTGCCTAAAAGTTGTTGTAGTTTATTTCCTGATCGATGGACTACCGTCATATCAATGTTGTTGAAAATTCTACTAAGACCTCGGGTAAACCGAGGTTCATATGGAATTGATACAAATTTTGAATTTTCCTTATCAATACGAAAGGTCGAAGAATTTCGAAGTGCCTCCCTAAATTTACGCTTCCTAATTAATTTATCAATCAAATTAGTAGAAAAACCATTACTCAAAGCTATATCCTCAATTTTAATCATCTCCCGATGATGCCAACTTGGTTGGCGAAACGCGCGTCGAGTGTGTGCAAAAGTGTTTTGGTGTGTGTGGAAAACTACTCCAAACGTCATTCAGTTTTTCCAAATTTTATTCAAGTAAAAATCCCTAAATCCTCAAATATTTCAGATAAAGTTACTTATTTTGCAAAACAAAAATGGCTAGATTTAGAAATCAAATATCTGTATAGTAAACGAAGTATGCTTGAATTACAAACATATGGACTTTTCAAAAAACTTACATTTAAATTAAATAATTTAGAATATGAACAATGGTGTGACTTTCAGAGGAATATGTTTTTTATCGATTAATGCAAAATTTATCAAGAAAATGTCATCACAAAATAAAAAACTTAAAAAACTAGTTTCAGCAACGCGAAAAGACAATGTTCATCAGAAAGTCATTACAATTGTAGAAAATCATTCCTCACAATCGTTCGACAAAGAAGAACTTAGTCTCCTTAACAAGGGATTAAAGTTTGCTTTGCCTGCCTCTACAGACGTTTTGGAGGAGATCGTGGCAAATGTGGAAAGTTCAATTCAGTCCCTGCCCGACTCCCCTAAGGGTTTTATCAGAGAAGCGTGCAGAAATCAAATTTCTACAAATATTATTAATAATGTCAATAAAAAACCAATTTCCAAAAAGAATAGAAACATTGTCAAGCGATTGCGAGAGAAAGATTGTTTTTACTTAAAAGCCGATAAGGGTAATAAGGTTGTTATCTTAGATAAAAAGGACTATTATGAAAGAGTAGACAACCTGATTAGTAATGGTCCTTATAAAAAACTTTCAAGAAACCCACTACCTAAAATGATTACCGAAGTAAGGAATGTACTTAAATCCTGTAATAACCTTATTACCCCAGCTTTGAAAAATAGATTACATATATCTAACCCAAGCGTCCCTAGATTGTATTGCCTACCCAAGATACATAAACCCGGTAAGTCGGTGCGTCCTATTGTTTCAGCAATTGGATCACCGACTTATCACCTATCAAAATGGTTGTCGGAGGAGTTCGAAAATTTATCCATTTCACAACCTGGCTTTTCAGTTATTAATTCAAATGATTTCATTAATAAAATTAGCAATATTCAGCTACAAGATGGGGAAATTTTGGTCTCCTTTGATGTTTGTTCGTTGTTTCCGAGTGTACCAATTCCACAAACCATAGACTATCTCAGGGATTTACTCGAATCAAATAATTTAAGCCAAGAGGTAGTAAACGAATATATTCAACTCACAAAACTTTGTATGAAGCAAACTTGCTTTCAATTCAATAATAATTTCTTTGAACAACATGAGGGGACAGCCATGGGTAACTCTTTGTCACCATTCATTGCCAGTCTTTTCATGAATCGCTTCGAAACAGAAGCAAAAGAAGAATTCGAGTATTTTCCTAGAGTTTGGCTTAGGTATGTGGATGATATTTTTGCAGTGTTTAATACAAAAGTCGCGGATGTAGACGTTTTTGTTTCCAAATTAAATAGTCGTTTCACGTCTGTCAAATTTACATATGAAATTGAAAACAATCAACAACTACCATTTTTAGATGTACTAGTAATTAGAAATAATGAAAATAATTTAGAATTCGATGTATATAGGAAAGATACCAGCACTCTTAGATATATTCCTAATGATTCTCATCATTGTGACCAACACAAGATGGCAAGTTTTAATTTTTTGGTTAGTCGATTATTAAGTTTTCCGCTAACTAAAGAGAGGTTTGAAAAAGAAAAAGAGTTAATTGAGGATATAGCTTTGAGTAATGGTTTTTCTACTAATTTGATTGATAAATTAATTAGGAAGCGTAAATTTAGGGAGGCACTTCGAAATTCTTCGACCTTTCGTATTGATAAGGAAAATTCAAAATTTGTATCAATTCCATATGAACCTCGGTTTACCCGAGGTCTTAGTAGAATTTTCAACAACATTGATATGACGGTAGTCCATCGATCAGGAAATAAACTACAACAACTTTTAGGCAACCCTAAGGATAAAATTGGAATGAACGAAAGGTCGGGGATTTACGAAATTAGCTGTAAGGACTGCAACCAAAAGTATGTTGGACAAACAAGACGCTTTATTCAGACGAGATTTAAGGAGCATATGGCTCATCTAAAATACGGAAGAATAGAGAAGTCTAGCGTTGCCCAACATGCTTTTGATAACAATCATAAAATAGATATTAATAATTTAAGGTTGATTAGAAATGTA
The DNA here is from genome assembly GCA_963680705.1 of Rhagium mordax. Lineage (NCBI taxonomy): Eukaryota > Metazoa > Arthropoda > Insecta > Coleoptera > Cerambycidae > Rhagium > Rhagium mordax. The sequence continues at coordinate 24,970,698 of OY796659.1, read as the reverse complement.
ACAAACTCTAGACAACTAGATGCATTCGAAAGCTTGGAAATTAACAAATGTAAACATAGTATGAATAGTGACAGAGGGCCCATTCCAAATAGCCCGCTTTTCATGTTAGTCAAGCGTTAACGCTTCAACGAAGCTAAATATTTTACCCGCCTTTTTTGTTACTATCGCGGTAATTGTTTGTCGAAGCGTAACGCATTTTTAGGTATAAATAGGTCCCATTGTTAGGTTAAGCTTAGTTTTAATCATCTCCCGATGATGCCAACTTGGTTGGCGAAACGCGCGTCGAGTGTGTGCAAAAGTGTTTTGGTGTGTGTGGAAAACTACTCCAAGTGTAAAACAAACTTCTAATAGTTTTCTAGGTTTTAAAACTTCAAAGACAACCAATAAAATTTATCAATAAGCATAAACCTAAAATAAAAAAATACTTTCAATCAATTTGTAAGACACACATCGACAAGTGACTGCAGATTCTATAGCGAAAAATATTTATTTTTTTTTTAATAACTGGGAGTCAAATATTAATACTTATTGAGATACAGGGTGTTAAAGTTATAAAAATAATTCAGTAATGCTGTATTTGACAAATAGTAAATAAATACATCCAATATGTCAATATGTCTCACTTATTTCCATAGCACACTTTGTTAAACATTTTTAGAACTTACTCTTTAATTAATCAGGACGTTTGTTTAAAATTATGGGTACGCAGGATTTTCTAAAATGTAAATATCTCGATAGGGGTGCATTTTATAACGATAAAAACAAGTATCCTTTTTTTGTTTAAAAATAATGGTTAAATAAAAAATTTGCAATGAAATTATAAATGAATGAAGCGCAAAAAAAGTGATGACGGATTCTGTTAAACCAAGATAGCCCTCTATGCGATACACCAAAAATGGTAGCGTATTCGATTTTCTCACGTCAAAAAACCTAATTGTACCGACTTTTATGTTTATGTGTGAAAAAATAACTGAAATATAACAACATTACTGAATTATTTTTATAACTTTAACACCCCGTATCTCAGAAGAATTAATGTTTAGATATCGAATACACTTCTTTTTAATTTATTTATTTATTGTAAAAACAAAACAATATTTGTATAATTTAAATATACATTAGTCAATAACTTAAAAGACTCGCTCTACATACATACGCAATCACAACCAGTCAATATGAAGTTTAATTGTGACAATTTAATAAATAAATAGCTTTGTTTCGGCAGACCAGTTTGTGATAGTTTGCTGACTGTAGAGATGAGGTTATTGTTAGAACTCTGAAATATAAAACGCTTTTGACTGGATACACACATCTTTACAACAAAATGCGCAAGCGTCTGAGTTTTAAACGGTTGGAAACTGCTGCAGAAACAAATCTATTAAATAGTTTCATATATTTTATTTGTTATTATTAAATCATATAAATAATAAAATCGTCATGATACAAAAACAAAAAAAACACAAATAATATACAACAGAATAAACTATTTGTTAAAATATTAAAATATTGACATTTTGAGATCTATTGTGTTTATCAAACCTAAAGGGCACTTAAATATTACCAGTGCCCGAAGAATAAAATAAAAAATTGCTTGGTCCAAAATTGACTGGAGTTTTAGGACTTGAACAAGTGTAAATAAAATCATCAGACTGCAGTTGTGTTCGATTCATATTCGGCTCAGAAGCGGATCTACTAATTTTTGGATGATTCCTCAACAGGCCTTCTAACGATGCGTGGATTTGTCGAAACAATGGTCTCTCATCCCTATTATACTTTATACAGTCTTCAGTTAATCGTCTTAAAGCTTTAGGAGTATCAGACCTTAGTTTAGTCAAATCGGGCTTTAAATAACCCCTTCCAACCATAAATAGTATTTGATCCTTATTGTTAACATGGGAATAAGGCAATTGTCCAGCTAACATTTCAAACATAACTATTCCAAAAGCATATACATCTGATTGAAAACTGTATGGGTTGTCTTCTTGCATTCTAATTACTTCTGGAGCCATCCAGAGAATGGATCCTGTTGGTTGGTGGAACTGCTGTGATCCTGACCACCTTGTCTTAGCTGTCGCTAGTCCAAAATCACCTATTTTTACAGTAAGGTCATCGTGTAAGAAAATATTATTTGACTTTAAGTCACGGTGAATAATGTTTTTAGCGTGTAAGTAATCCATACCTTGTGCAGTCTGTCTACCAATTTCAATAAGCGTAAAAAGTTGAAATTTGGTTTCATGGACATGTAAATGTTTATAAAGACTAGAACTTTCACACCATTGTGTAACAATTGCCAGCTGTGGCTTGCTTACACATCCCATGAATAATAAAATATTAACGTGTCTAGTCTTGCGCAACACTGCTACTTCATTTTTAAAAGCTTGTAATTGCGCCACTGTTGGTATTTTAACATTTAAAGTTTTCACAGCCACAGGTCCGTGCCAATGGGCTTTATAGACAGTTCCAAAGGAACCAGATCCTACCCGAGCACCAACTAATATTTCATCAGCAGGAATCTCCCAGTCTTCAATACTTTCTCGAGGTGCCAACAATGGTTTGCTTTCATCAGCAGATCGAGCTCTTGGTCTTCTGGGTTGTAAGGAACCAGTGGGAGATGCCTGAGTACTCCGACAGTGTGGAGAGCAGTCACCATCTATGCCCGACCTAAAAATAAATTGTCACTTATTAATCATTAATTACCTACTTCATAAGAATATAACATTACTTCCAGTGATTATAATGACAATTATGGAAAAATAAATTAAGAGGGAACTAAGATACTTATTTTCCTAGGAAATAAACATTATATTATAATAATACTAATTTATTGATGAATCATAAAAAATAGTATTTATCATTGAGTAAAAATAATAAAGAGGCGCAACTGTCAAGGTTTCGAGATTTTAGTGTTGTATTTTTTCACCAATAGCTTCATGATTGTCTTCAATTTTAAGGGCTATACAGCCAGTACAGCCACATTACAAATACCTTTCAGTAGCACTAAAAATTGATAACAATCATGAAGTTATTGGCAAAGAAATACAATACTAAAATCTCGAAACCTTGACAGTTGCAACTCTTTATTATTTTTTACTCAATGGTATTTATGTAAATCAGTTGCATTGTTTTATTGTAATATTTAGTCATAAAAACATTTGAATACCTAATAAAAAAAAACAATTGAGATTTTGAAATTGATAGTTTTCATGAAAGGCTATGCGTTAACTATACAAATTTTACAGGTAATGATGGTGTAGTGTTTAAACTGTGGAAATAGAATATAAGTTTAACAATAGTCTTCATGCTAAACTTATAACTTTTTGCTGAACTTGAAGTAGTATTAAAACTACTTTGGACTTATCTACACATATGCTGCTAATTCCAGCGTTGATTGTATGTGTAGTAACTGAGATTATAGTGGTGTTAGATGCGAAACAGTTTCGAGAGTAAAGAGTAAAAAAGTACATATATACAGATAACGAAAATGCAAACCTTGACATCTATACTCTGGTCGGCGACCAAATGGAAATCGACTCCGCCCCATTAATTTTATGGCAGCGCAGAACGGTGTACGCAATAGTCAGTTTTACACGATGGAAATTAATTAAAGTTGTGATAGCTTCAACAAAATTTGTTATTATACGTGTTACATTTTCTACTACAGCTATACTATATATTTAAAATGTTTATACCCATTAAAGCTTCTATTATACATTTTCAATTTTGGACTTTTAAAAATAATACTTTATTCCCGCAAAAATTTAAACGACGTTTCCTTTATTAGTCCGCACTGCGCAAACTCAAGATACTTTTATTTCCTGCCTCGGCCAGCTGATTGCCTGGTTTGTTTACGTTTGTATTCATTTTTAGGTTAGGTTCTTTCGCGAGTTATTTCCCCATACTTTAAAGAACGTCCGTGGTACTGTAACAATTTCACATAGGTGGATAAACCCCAATGACCCCAATGCAAGATACTCAAAAATAGTCATATCTGCTAAGAGTCGTTTACTTTTCGGTTTTAACATGTCCAAATAAATAAAACGTGTTGTTTACCTACCTATTTTTTCTTTATTTTCACAAGGTTCTACTACAGTTCGTTTAAGAAAGTTACGAGAGATATAAATATAATATAAAATAGAATGCTTAATTCATCATTTTAATACATTTGGTAAATCAGTAGAAAAAATAGACTTTCAAAGCCCTACGTGTTGCATATAACAAATTTGTAAATAACATAACAATGATAAGTAATATAATTCTCAACGAAACCGTCCTCGGATCCTATGTGGTGGACTATAAGATGATTTCCCTTGTCCGATGTATTTTTTAACCCCATCGTTAAACATTGGATGAAAACCTGCCTTGGAATCAGGATTGTCGTGTCCTTCCATACTTTACTTACAGTATGGCCAGCGTTCACCCAAGTCTCATCTAAAAAGTACAACTTCTTATGCTCTTCCCGGTATTTTCTGATGTCTCGCAGCAATCTTCCCCTCTAAGCGATATCTTATTTTTTCCCCTTGGGCACTATTTAGTTAAAAACCTATAATGCCAAACACAATTACATTACAACACGAAGAAATAAAAAGTCCGTTTACTCACTGAAAGCCAATTTCTCTTCATCTCCTTCAAAAAAATAATGGATTATACGCTTGAGAGCACTTTTAGTTCCTTCATCAATATTGTCCAAAACTGCTATTTATCGGTGGTACACTTTTGGTGGTTGAAGTTGGTGTGTTTGTTTGTATTCACCAGGAATATTTTTTTTTTTTTTTTAATCACTTATTTAACGTCGGCCTATTTCCGCTACCAAGGCCAATCACCGACGCCAGGAGACGAGCAACCCCCAACCTGGAAATTTTGCCGAACCTCTTATCTTACTAAGAGTAGGGATTTTTTACTTGCCTAACATTTAATAGACAAGGGACCGACTGCTTTACATCCCCTCCGAAGGATGGTATATCCTCAATACACCTCTCGCCTACAGTTGTATTGCTTCTGCGATTTAGCTGATATACAAGCCGCTAGAAATAGGGAAACGAGACCGCGTCTTTCCCTGGAGCCCATCCAAGTACTAAACGCGGTAGCTGTTGCTTAACTTCATATAGCTATGAAGTGAGTCAAGTCAGTCCTCCGCTCGCTGCCCCATCGCCAAGAATATTATAAACACTTGCAACACACACACCTGCTGCCGTTGCAGTGAACTTTATGCCTTCCATCTTTGGTTTCTCCCGATTTTCCCCATCGTACGCCTTAAAAATGTTCAGCACGCTTTCCTTGTCTTCCACCGAAAAATGTCTGGACGTTCGTTTTTTCGGTGGAGAGGTTGGGTCCGGGCCTCCTTCAGCCAATTTTCGATTTAACCTTTAAAAAAAAACGAGATTTTAAGATTTTATCAATGATCATTTTAATCGTTTGCATTACGTAACTTAATACTTAATACACAAAACATATGTTAATTTAATTCTTATACGTACCTTCACAAAAACGAATGTAAACTAGAAATTTCAAATATCAAAACACAGACAAAGAAATAATACAGCAGTTGACAGTGAGGCTGGCTCTCCATTTATTCGCGTTTTCCATATGTTAAGCGTTTATACGTTTCGCGACAATGATAACATATGCTGATTGGTCTGTTGCCAAAATACGTAAAAATTTAATATATGACGCGACTATTGTAGAGTCGGCCTTCGTCAAATTTAGTGGTTGCTTTGTAATTCGGGTCCTATAAATTCGACCAATAGAGAAATTCCATTCAAATGTTGCGGGCATTTTTGGGGAGGAGTCAATATCCATTTGGTCGCTGACTAGTATATACCTGAATATTGCCGCTTAGTTTAGTTCGGGTAGATTGCGTGCGCAGACGATGCTCGTAACCTATGCATAGGCTGTCACGATAATAGCACTCTAGTGTTGGTGGAAACAGTAAAGTCTTTTTCGCCTCGATATCAACTATGCGAATAATGTCTAAAGTTTGTCTGATGAGATTGCAGTGGTGGAAGTGACGACAAAAGCGCGCGCTTTGATCTTATTGGTTACAGTCAGGTAGGTTTACAATGGCATTTACGAATACGAGTTGACAGGTCATTGAAGTTTGCGTGTATCGACTGTCAAACTTGTGACTATTAAGTAATAAATGTGTAATAATTCTCATATTCAAACAGGTGTATTTGTTTCTTTTCGTTTTAAAATAAAGATGGAAATCGTCAGGAAATTGCTAATTATTTCTCTCATTTCTAACATAGCAAAAATATTTGAAAAATGCCTAAAAGACATGTTGCTTGGGTATCTAGAAAAATTTAATCTATTATCAGCTAATAAATATGGTTTTAGAAATACTACAAATAACAATACTGAATTAGCAATTTATGAACTTTGTAAATCATATAAATGAATCTTTAGATAAAAATGAGAAATGTTTGGCTGTATTTTTGGACTTGGCTAAGGCCTTTGATACTGTTTTTCATAATATATTACTAAATAGAGTCGAACAAATGGGTATTGTGTTAGAACTATTAAAAAGCTATCTCAAAGATAGAAAGCAATATATACTCGTCAAAATTTGCTTCGGGACACCTTAAAATTGACCAAGATTTACAACGCTGTAAAACTCTCAAAAATGTATGGAATTGTGCCGGGTTTTTAGCGTTTCAGGAGAAATTTAATTGGCTCTCATCTTACCTATTTAACTCTAAGATAAAGTTACAAAAACATGTTTATACAGGGTGTCAAACGAATGCCTGTTTTTTCAGTAATTTTTTATCTTGAGCACAGCGTTAACCAAACACCCTGTATATCAGAATTTCATAAAATTTGTTTGTCTTATGTGTCTGCTTTAAGACATGTTTTGAATTTTGCTCCTATCTTTTTTGTAGAAAATGATACAGAGGTTTTAATAAAATGTTACATTTTCACAATAAAATAAAAAATCCTAATCTTTTATACTTTTATAATCATAAGGACTCACATTAACATTAATATCTTTTATTTAACAATATTAAAAATTAAAACTTAACAGTAATGTAATTATAGCAATGAGTTGGGCCACCTCTGGATGTTATAATTCTCTGCAACGTTGTATTGTGGCATGTTCTGAACCAAATTATTTATTATCTCGTTTGGAATTTGGTTCCACTCTTCTACAAGGGCTTCTCTAAGTTCTCGCAATGTATCAGATTGATGGTTTCAACTAGATATTCGTCACTGTAGAACATCTCAAATTTGCTCTGTAGGGTTTAAATCTGATGATAACGCAGACTACTACGCGGTTTATACTCTCTTGGTAAAAAAACTCGTTTACAATACGTGCTCTTTGTGATCAATCACGATATACCTAAATTTTCGTAATCAAATCCATCCGCTATTTTATTGTGAAAATGTAACGTTTTATTAAAACCTCTGTATCTTTTTAAAAAAAGATAGGAGCAAAATTCAAAAAACGTTTTAAAGCAGACACATAAGACAAAAAAATTTTATAAAATTCTAATATACAGGGTGTTTGGTTAACGCTGTGATCAAGATAAAAATTGACTGAAAAAACAGGTATTCGTTTGACACCCTGTCTAAACATGTTTTTGTAACTTTATCTTAGAGTGAAATTGGTAAGATGAAAGCCAATTCAATTTCCCTTGAAACGCTAAAAACCCGGCACAAATCCATATATTTTTGACAGTTTTACAGCGTTGTAAATCTTGGTCAATTTTAAGGTGTCCCGAAGCAAATTTTGACGAGTATATAAAAATTAATAACACCTTCAGTGAAAGCAAATGTCACTATTTCTGTTATGTCACTCATGGCCTGCTATTAATAAATTTCAACTTTTTATAATTATATTTTACTTTACTTATTATTTTGAGGTCTAGTAACTCGGAAACAAAGCCCTTCCGGCAAAAAAATATTTTACGTTTTTTGACAAGAATATGGATCTGTCTGTAGTTATGTTTCTTCATTTTTCGCCTCGAGTTATGAATTACCCTGTATAGTAAAAATTATTCGGTAATTTTGGCCATCCAGCTCACACACGAAGCTTACAAGTCGTTTTAAGCTCAATTCTATTCCTTGCTGTATTTTACTAAAAATTCGTCATAACGTAAGAAGGTAATGGCAACACTGTAACAGATGCCAACTTGGCCAAAAAATACATATACAGAGCTTAATGTGTAGCATATAATGATATTTAATACGGATGTCAATTTTAACGTTATACAGTGTGGCTACAATTTCGTGGACACAAGACTGTATCTATGTTATTACTTGACAGATGGTTTTCTAATTTGGGCAGGTCACATATACCATGGGAGTGCATATTTAGAACCTAATAGATTACATTTTAATCATAGGCGTGCGTTGCAGGAAACAAATAAAGGGGCAAATTTTTACGATTTTTTATTAGCGAATCGGATAGAAAAAAAGCGATGTCATATTCCTATTTATCACCCTCGAAAACATACCTAAAACACGTTTCATCCAAATCCTATACAGGGTTGTTCAGAAAATAAAGAAATATGTTTTCTCCCATATGTAATTTAATGTTATTAACATTGTGTCCCATTCACTTCTTCTTTATGGCAAGCGTACTACAGAAAAAAATAACACACAGAAAAATCACATAAATGTATTAACAGAAAAACAATTGACACTAAGAATACATTTGGGGTAATGATAAATTATTGAAGGAATTACATGAAACAAATAGACTTTTTATTCTTTTCAAGTAGATAAGTAATACCGGACCAGGCCCTCCCTGGGAGGTAATTAGACTGGGGTGGGGGGCAATTAGAGAGGGGAGGAGGTAATTTGTAATTGCGTAATTAGTAATTTGTAGATGTGTAATTAGACTATTTGCGCGTTAATTACACTATTTTATATAGTCTGGAGGGGGGATAATTAAAACCCAATTGCCGCGAGAAATGAAAGTAATTGAATTATTGCGCTGTAATTGCGTAATTAGTAATTTGTAGATGTGTAATTAGACTATTTGCGCGTTAATTACACTATTTTATATAGTCTGGAGGGGGGATAATTAAAACCCAATTGCCGCGAGAAATGAAAGTAATTGAATTATTGCGCTGTAATTGCGTAATTAGTAATTTGTAGATGTGTAATTAGACTATTTGCGCGTTAATTACACTATTTTATATAGTCTGGAGGGGGATAATTAAAACCCAATTGCCGCGAGAAATGAAAGTAATTGAATTATTGCGCTGTAATTGCGTAATTAGTAATTTGTAGATGTGTAATTAGACTATTTGCGCGTTAATTACACTATTTTATATAGTCTGGAGGGGGATAATTAAAACCCAATTGCCGCGAGAAATGAAAGTAATTGAATTATTGCGCTGTAATTGCGTAATTAGTAATTTGTAAATGTGTAATTAGACTATTTGCGCGTTAATTACACTATTTTATATAGTCTGGAGGGGGTTAATTAAAAAACCCAATTGCCGCGAGAAATGAAAGTAATTGAATTATTGCGCTGTAATTGCGTAATTAGTAATTTGTAAATGTGTAATTAGACTATTTGCGCGTTAATTACACTATTTTATATAGTCTGGAGGGGGTTAATTAAAAAACCCAATTGTTGCGAGAAATGAATGTAATTGGATTATTGCAATTAAACTAGTATAATTGCAATATATCTAATTGAATTGGTACAATTATATATTAATTAGTACATCAATTGGAGAAAATGAAAGTTTATTACGCTGTAATTAGACTAGTATAATTGCAATATATCTAACATAATTTCACGAAACAGGTGCCTATCTGAAAATCAAACCACTCGTATTTCACATACCCTACTGTCACTGTGCCTTTACAAATTATTAAAATTCCAAATTGTAGGTAGTCTTCGACCAGCATTCCATTGACATCGCATTTATTTCCTAATGATCAAAGATTAAATCAGCTTTTTAGTTTTTACTGTCGCATATCTTGAAACAAAATAGTTGGTTAAATTTATAGCTCCCATTTGCGACAGACAATATGTCTGCATAGAGGACCCAGCTACATAGGCCAGGTGGCTCACGCGAACGGTACCTGCCTGAAATCGAGGTAATGCCATTAAAGCGCTGTCACCACTCGTCAGTCGGTCGACTTTCCCGTTAAACAATATAGCATAGGCACTAGTGCAGGCAGTACATAAGGGTATTACATTGTTATAAGACACTTCTTCTATAATGACTTTGTCATAGGGAATTAACTATCTCGTAATTATTAATATTGTTACATTTTATTGTTTGGTGTCTTTAAATCGGTTGGGGGTTTACTGTTGCTTTTGTATACATTTAATGACTACCTACATAGGGGTCCGTCCTTAAAATTTTTAGTTAGCAAGGTTATAGACAAAAGAAATTTGACGGATTCTACTCGATCAATATCAAAAAAAATTAAACAGTCCGCCTTTGTTGATGCATTTTCCCATGAGATCGAAGATAGACAAGAAATAGTTTATCTTACTAATAGGACAATAATCTATTTACACGATAAAGATCAATAATTAATAATAATTTTATTAATTTATATCCCTTTAGACAGTAAACGTCTTCGAAAATTCTCAATACTACTCTACTTAAAGAAATTTGACGGATTCTACTCGATCAATATCAAAAAAAATTAAACAGTCCGCCTTTGTTGATGCATTTTCCCATGAGATCGAAGATAGACAAGAAATAGTTTATCTTACTAATAGGACAATAATCTATTTACACGATAAAGATCAATAATTAATAATAATTTTATTAATTTATATCCCTTTAGACAGTAAACGTCTTCGAAAATTCTCAATACTACTAAACACAGAAATACTCAGATACAGAATACAGAAGGATAACACTTAAAAATAAAAAATTCTTTTAGTAATTTTAAATAATTCTTCACTCCTGACAAAATGTTATTTATTTCGATACGCAACGAGATAAATATTCTATTTGCATGGTATCTCAAACCAGCTAAACCTCTTAAAACACGTTTCTGAACGATAAAAATAAGAGGAATTTCCCCAGAAGTAGACACCGTGTCTTAGACGAGATTCAAATTGTGCAGGGAAAATAATGCATTTTTTTTTTTCAACCTCCGGGTCCTCAAAGTCGAAATGCATTCATTTTTCTAAGGACAAATATATTGCACAAAAGATTAGCCATCTCCTATCTCGATTTTTACAAAACAAATGCATTCATTTTTCTAAGGACAAATATATTGCACAAAAGATTAGCCATCTCCTATCTCGATTTTTACAAAACAAAGCCACACAATTACCTGAAATTTTAAACTTAAAAATAACAGGTGAGAGTGTAATTCGAATAGGATGGAGGGTTTAGAACTGCCTACTATAAAGAAGTCATTAAATGTCTTTATTGGCAATAATTAAATAGACAAAAGGCAACCCGCCTTTGTTGCACTGATGAGAAATTTTTCAGTCCTTTTAAATTTAAAGCAATAATGTCACAGCTTAATGGACCCATTTGAAAGTTAAAATATAGCTATTAGATTCATGCTTTGTTTTGCTGTCAAGGGTCGATAAACATAAATGTTTTAAATAGTAAAACTATTCAAAAGCCATTTAAATACAAATACGCTTGGCAAAAATAACAAAAGGACACGGTCAAGATCTTTCAGCTTAAATAAACAATAATAAAATTTTCATTGATTTACAAATTTTAACATACAGGGTGCCCCGAATTGTACAGATCAAATACATGTTCTAAAAAAATATATGGGGTGTTCCATTAAAAGACACACTTTCTATACTTTCCAATGTTGCTCTATAAAGAACTACTGATAATAATTGCAGGTAATTGATGTGTAAAAGATGATGGACAATAGGTCGGCAATACACAAAAAAAAAACCATTCAACTCAAACATGAAGTCTGATAGAAGACATTAAATCTGCCATTGAAAGATTGTCTTGTAAACTAGATGACATAAGGAGGGATTCAAATAAAATACACATTAAAAGATTACAATAATTTTATTTCCTATTTTTTATTACACAACTAAAAACAACCATAGTATAATTAAAACAGTTTTATTTTAAATACACAATTACATTTTTGAGAAAATAAACATAGACGCTTAGTAGATCAAACTTTATGGTGTGATAAACTACCAAAATAATATGAAAAAAGTTCATATGTAAATGTGGGCCGGGAACACATAGTTCCGAGATACAGGGTGTTAAAGAAACATGCAAAATTTTTTTTGTTGTTTGAAACACTGGAATGATGGCACACTATATTGCGCTCTAATTAGACTAGGTGCAATTTCTCGAAATTCTATGGTTTATTACCTTATAGAAAAGCAGTATATCTTAAGATATATTTACAGATCAGTATACATCCAACTTGACGGCGTTTTAACAAAAGCAAGCGGAAACGATGACTACTTTGATAATGCATTAAAATGCAATATTTTAACGGAAATTACAGCGATGCTTTAATAAAGCTCTGGAAATGTTTAATACAGGAAATTCATATCAACGGAAAAAAATTAAAAGCCTCCTATTATGTTGCAGAAATTATTGATTTAATCATGAATATCGGTTCAAATAAAATGCAACTAGTTACCGTATCCAAAGATTAGATATAAATAAAGTTTCTTTTAAAGTTTTTGCATGACGGGTGCATTTACGGTATACATTGTTCATTGATGGTACTAAGTCGAAAACAACATGCAATTCCCACTTTACCGCATGAAGTCTGATAGAAGACATTAAATCTGCCATTGAAAGATTGTCTTGTAAACTAGATGACATAAGGAGGGATTCAAATAAAATACACATTAAAAGATTACAATAATTTTATTTCCTATTTTTATTACACAACTAAAAATACCATAGTATAATTAAAACAGTTTTATTTTAAATACACAATTACATTTTGGGAAAATAAACATTTGCATATACATCGTGGTTATTGTTGATAAAATATTTTTACTAGACATCAAGAAAACCATTCTGAACCGAGCCATCTAATGCATTATAACTTAAATATGTATCATGAAGTATAAGTGCATACACTCGAGTTTGTTCGGGAAATTTCGTTTTTCGTGTTTCAAATTCTATTTTTATGTCGACTGTAGATGATTTCACTGCAACAGGTTGGTGTGAACAATCAATGACAAACAAAGGATTCTTCCTGTATCCCCCAAGATCCATCATGGGTTCGCTCATATCTTTATCATAGTAACTACGTTGGAAGTTCTCATAAGCATAATATGCTGCAGAATCGAGCTTCTTATCGAAATCTAAATTCCAACGTTCGTATGGATAAACTTCAGAGTTTAGAAATAGTCGAATATTATTTATGTCTGCATGTTTGAACTGTGTAACATCCTTTGTTCTATCATTGGCCTGATCAGTGTCTTGAAAACCAAGAAGGATGAAAAGTGGACTTTCAAGACGGGTGGAGAGTTTAAGAGCCCATATGTCGTAGGCAGTATCACGTAGACAGGGAAGCTCATAAAAATCCCATGCACGGTAGACCATATTAACCTTGGCATTATTACCACTTTTATTAATTCGATTCAATAATTTTAACTTTTGTCGATCTTCAGGTACAATATGTCTTATTTTCCACTCAATTTTGCTTATTTCCAGCTCCGCATCAACTTCACCGATATAGGAGTCTTTAAATGAGCGTGCAATTATCATAATTAATTCTTGCTTCACATTCAGAATGCCTTTGGTATAATCTTCTGCAAAACCCATAAGGAGCTTAAGGGGTAGTTTGCCACTGAACACGTGACTGGTGGTATCTAAAATATCTTGTCTATTTTGACTGAGACCCCAACCTGTTGTTATTAATGAGCGTGCATGCGTTTGCCCATACGACACCATAGTTTTCATTGTTGTAGTAATACCAGGTCTTCTAACTACTGCTACTTGTTCACCACCCATTTCCAGACGTATCTCTTCAAAGAGAAATGCTAGTGCATTATTGGATAAATAGCAACGCTTTGTGGCATCACTAGGGGTAAATTTTCCTTCTATGTATATATAACTTTCTGAAATGTCGAGTATAACATCTTGAAAATTGATGGGGATACGTATTTCATCAGAGTTTCTGTAATATGGGGAACCATATGGCTTATATGTATGCTCATGTAGGCTAACTAGGGAATGATCCAACACAGGTTCATCAAACACCTCAAGTTTTTCACTAGTTGCAGCCGCCACCATTATTATGGTAAATATTTTCGCAGTTTTAATCCAATATGTTTTAAAAAGGCTTGATCCTCAGCTGACAATCTATGTCCTAACTGTTTAAGGTATAGACTTTGAATGAATTGCTTTCCACATCTCTCTTTCTTTTTATCCACACTATTGTTCGCTACAGTATCATATTGATGGTGATGTACTTGCTGTCGCTGTTTATATCGAAAGCCCATTTGGTTGGTGATATCAAACTTTCTTCAATTCTAGCCTTACAATAATTTTCTCACCTCGAAAATTGATCAAATCACCGTTGTCGTCCAGCACACGTAGCGTGATGTTATCTATTAACTGACACCATTTAGGTCTAACAGGTAAATATATGATATTTTTGGGTTCTCTAGTAAGTTTGTAGCCAGGCTCAACATCTATATCAAATTCAAAGAGAGTGTGTGACTCTTCCGCATTCAGATAAGCTCCAGAAATAATATTGCAATCTACACGTATCATCCTTACTTTCATAATATCAACAGGCTGTGTTGATTCATAATTTTTATTTGGTTGTAAATATATTGGTCCAAATCCCAACAGACTTCCTATGGAATTTGGTTGTCTAAAATCTATTTCATACTTTGACAAAATCTCGCACTTTAGGGTGTTGTTGTTTGCTCGTAAAGTGAATATTTGCGTGTAATCCTTTCCATCAATATTCATAGCTTTCAACATTGCTGCATAGATTTCATCAATTTCATAAGCCCCCAGAGGTATGTGAACAGTAGTGAATGTATCTTTAGCACTAACCCTATATTGGAAGATGTTATTTGTTTCATCCACATTGAATATGGAGTTGTAAGAGTAGAATCCAATTAAGCCTAACCCATGACGACTGCTCCTATCCAGTTCAATGGGTGGATTAAAGTTGACACTTAGCACACTTAAGCGGCTCGTTAGTGTGAACGTGTACGACATGACTGATGTAATTAAATTGCGTTACCCAATTTATTGTGGATTACAGCAATAATGGTATAATTTCCTCTTCTTTGAACTTGATGGTAATATATTTACATTGTTATTGGATGCCACATTTACATCGTTTACCTTACAATAGCAGCAAAACATTTTTCGAGGTATTGGACCATCATTAGCATCAAAACTGCCTTCATGATCGTTAAGGTAATGTTCTGTACAGTATTGATATTTTATTATATCGACATCGTTCTGAAGATGTGTAGGTAGCTTATCCCATACTAATGCAATTTCATGTGAAGCCAACCCAATCATCACTTCTTTGGGCATATCAGCAAGTTGTTGTTTGCTCATCTTCAATAGACTACGCAAACGGGAGAATGCAATTAGTGAGTGGCCCATTCGCTTGATATCTTCTCGATCCATTGCTGGGGTTATAGTTTTCAGCTCCATGGCGTTTTATATTTCTTTCGTAGAGAGAAACTTTAAACACAAATGTCCACACCACACTGTGTTAAAATTCTGTACACGTTTGTAGTTATAGAATATTTGGTTGGCCCTCCTTGAATCGTTATTGAAATATGTAACTAATTCTATAGGTGGGGGTAAATCACCAAAACTATCAAAGTAATTTACTAAACTACCTCGTTTTTTATATGCCACCCAATGTGTCCCAGGACCATATATACTATCCAAATTGATTATTGCAGATTCATTGTAATGTGGGCCACGTCTTGGTAGTGAGTCGCGCATAAATACACCCCGAAAGTATGCTACCTTCATTTTCTTAGTATAATATTTAAGATCAATGTCGGTAAGAGGTCTCCGAGGTAGGGAGTCTATTAGTTTTTTGAATTCTGTTTTAGATAAAGGCCCATTCCCTTTCGATATGGCTTCATATACATCCCCTTACCACTTTTCATAGCTATTGCTTCCATACTTCTGTTGTGTCGATTTGCTTCAGCTAATTCTTCTCTACCCTTTTTTACGTCATTTACAGCTTTAGCAATACCAGCAGCCGTACCCACCAAACTACCCAATGCAGATAATCCAGCAAAAATTGGTATTAGAGGTAAAATACCGCCAACTTTTGGTATTGGTATAACTCTAGGTGTTCGAATATTGCGTTTCCCACCGGCCTGTTTTATATATCGACGTGCAGCTTTTAGAGCAATTTCAGTCGCCTTCGTTTGGTCTTTTACTCTTTTGCCTCCAGCACTTCGCAGTGTGTCACGCACTTTTCGTACTATCCCAGATCCAAATGCTGTCTTTTTAACATTCTTCTTACCCTTCTTTGTTTTCTTGATGATTCGTTTCCTTATTGGGTTACGAGATATTGTTGAATTACATCCCATACCAAGACGTTGTTTTCCTTTCATTATAGTTGTAACTAACCAAGCAGCGGCCTTTTCTCCACGTCCTGCGTCTTTGGATTTCACTCGTTTCCACGCAGCCTGTTCAAGCTGATAGTCTGCTTTATGGCGGGCTGCTAGATTACTGCTATTTTTGTCGTATGCAATATCGTGTTCCTTGCACGCTTTATCGAGCTGATTTATGCCAGGATCACCCCGTGTCAGCCGTTTATTTAAATCCGTGCCTGGACCACAAAATTGATAACCTGGCAAATGCAACTCGACGGGAAGCTTATTAATCAGGGAATTAATTAATCCTCTACCGCGCTTCATACGTTTTTCACGTGTGTATCGTATGGTGGAAACCATTTAAATAAGAGTTGCAAGTCACATGTCTATTTATATACCAATTAGCTGCGATACAATGCACATTGTGAAACAGAAACAAACGCTTTCCATAGATAATTTGGATGAAAAAGTTGGGCGTGGGTTAAGCGCTCATAATCGTCATGGACCACTACTACCTTCAACTGTACGTGCCCTCATAATAGGACCCTCGAATTGTGGGAAAACAAATGTCTTAATATCTTTGATCACCCATCGCTTAGGTTTACGCTTTTTAAACATTTACCTATACTCAAAGTCTATAAATCAACTCAAGTATGAGTATCTGCGTAAGGTGCTAGCGCCGATTGAGGGGTTAGGATTTTATACATTTAGTAATGGAGCGCAAATAGTGGAACCATCCGAGGCAAAACCGGAGTCTTTATTTATATTTGACGATGTGATATGTGAGAAGCAAGATGTTATAAAAGCATATTTTAGTATGGGCCGCCATAGAAATGTGGATTGTTTTTATCTTGGTCAAACATATTCTCGAATACCGAAGCAGCTAATAAGAGACAATAGTAATTTAATTATTGTCTTTAAACAGGATGACATGAACCTTCACCACATATTTTCCGATCATGTGTCACCTGATGTAACGTTTACAGTATTTCAAAATATGTGTGCAGAGTGCTGGAATGACAAATATGGGTTTCTAGTGATTGATAAGGATAGAGAAGTACAAGGTGGGCGATATAGAAAAGGGTTTGATAGCTTCATATATCCATAATGAATTTTAATAAAAACTTCACTTGAGCCACAGACTTCGTATGGTTACTTCGTTTACGTATGCGCTAAGATGAAGGTTACCAAAGATAATAAAAAATATAACAATCTTGTGCATCCCAATAGTGAAATAGCCCTCAAGCGACAGTTGATTGAGGCGACAGATGCGGTACGTAAGAAGTTTAACTCTATTAAGAACAAAGATATTGAGATGCATGTAACACTTGAAAAGATCTATCAACCAATAACTGAACCTTTAAATGCTATATCTTCAGCAGCGGAGAACAAACCACATGCCCAACAACCATCATCATCATCAAGGGTGTCTACTCAGAGGGCAGTGCCATGGGAGAGTGCTTCTGAAGAAGGATCTGATAAGTATGTAGGCGGTGATGATGTTCCACCCTATACCCCCATTATGGAAACACCACCATCGTCTATAAGAACAACCCCCGTATCTGAAACTTCTCTAGCTAGAAAACTAGAAAAAGGACGTGAGGTTGTAAAAAGACATATACAGAATGTAAAATCGGGTAATTCCAAGTATGATAGTTTATATGGAGTGCGTGTAGATCCCAAGACAGGCAAACTGCTGATGGGCAATGCTGAAATACGTTTTTCCCATGGAAATATTACACTGTGGTATGGCAATAAGAAACTTGGCGTGTATCTAGGTAATCCGAAATTGTACGATCTAATATTTCTAAAACGTCCGCCAATTCTAGATGATAATACAGAGAGTGTTATCGATGATGAATGGAGTAAGATATATGGAGAAATACTAAGGAAAACAAAAGCGCCGTATAAAAAATTCAATGTAGCGAGTGGCTATAACACCACTAAACGTGAAAAATTTCACAAAATTATCAAACCATTAACATCTTCTACAATTGTGACACGATCGTCAACAAGTGGTTATGGATTAAAACGTGTACCTACCCACAAATTGTACAGAAATAAAGATAAAGAATATATCTACTGGAATAAACCTAGTGAACTTGTGGCTCGTTTACGCCTCTTATGGGGTTCGAAAATGGCTGGAAATAACAACCACGACAATGAAATAATAGAAATAATATCAGAACTTAGGGAGGAAAAAATAGTGTATTAAAGATATAATACCTAGTATCATCATACTCAATAAGTATTATATAGCCTGAAATATATAAAATGGATCAGATGCAATCAGAAATGTCTACTGTAAACAACACAATTGACAAATTTGGACGCAGCAAAAGAATTAGTGCAAGTAAGTTAATAGCCTATCGTGGATTACCTGGCGTGGGTTTTAAACTTACCAGAGATAATCACTATGATATTGAAAATAAGCGTTTAAAAAATCTAGGGGAACCTGTCGATGATCAAGATGGTGCAACATGTAATTACGTTAACAAGCGTCTACAAACAAATGATGAAAATGCTGCCAAAGCTATTTTTGATACAACCGATGTAATTATTGAGGAAATGAAAAAATATGTTGATGTGGGACTTTTAAAAAGTGGAGAAGAAAATCGCACTATTTTCAATAAACAAAATAATGATACGATGCAGAAAATGAAAATAGAAATGAGGAAATATGTTGATAAAGCAATTTCTGAAGTTAAACGTTCGGCCATAAACAATCACAATACTTTAATCACTAGAATCTCCAAATTAGAGCATATTGCCACCGAACTCCAACCAAAGAAGGTGCAATCCGGAGGCCTAGCATTTCCACCAGAACTAATGCCTGAAGTTGATATATAGCTGAAGACAATTTTATAATGGAGGTTAGCAGCGAAAAATTACAAGTTGTTAACGAGTTACATAGAAATGCTCCACGAAATTTTCGTAGAAGGCGAACCATAATTAAGGGGTTTGGTGATTTGTGGCAAGCAGACCTAGCCGAAATGCAACCATACGCTGATAAAAATAGAGGGTATCGTTATATTCTTGTAGTGATTGACTGCTATTCCAAGTACGTATGGACCAGATCTGTTAAAAATAAAACAGCTGTAGAAGTTACTAAGACTATGCAGACTATTATTCAAGAAGCAAATTATTCACCAAGAAATTTACAGACTGATAATGGTACAGAATTCTACAACAGAAAGTTTTCCACACTAATGAAGCAGCATGAAATTAATCATTATTCTACATATAGCACAAAAAAAGCAGCAATTGTTGAACGAGTAATCCGCACATTAAAGAGTTGGTTGTATAAAGAATTCTCAGCTATGGGTAAATATAAATGGCTCGACATCCTACCCAATGTTACAAAAAGTTATAATAACAAAGTCCATCGTACAATTGGTATGAAACCTGCTGATGTCACACCAACTACACATTTAAATGTATATAATAACATAAAAATTGCTCTCAAACCGAAATTCCACCTCGGTGACGTAGTTCGTATTAGCAAGTATAAAGGTGTATTTGATAAAGGGTTTACACCGAATTTCTCAACAGAACTTTTTAAAATTGTCAAGATAAACATAACAAATCCCACAACTTACCTGCTTGCAGACATGCTTGGACATCCAATCAAGGGGTGTTTTTATGAGATGGAGCTACTAAAGGCAAAATACCCCGATGTGTATCTAGTAGAGAATGTTTTAAAAAAGCAAGGAAATAAAGTGTTTGTAAAATGGCTTGGACTCTCTAAAGAACACAACTCGTGGATTGATAGAGCTTCTCTTGTTTAAAATTGTCACTGTCTAGAAAATATATTATTGTATCATTATAAGGTTATGTCAAATGAAATATTTTTATGTATAATAAATAAATAATAAAACGAATGTACTCAATTAATATTTGTTTAATTTATTTCCTTAATGTTGAATTGTAAACAAAATAAAAAATATTTTTAAGTTTATTACATATACTACAAATACTTAACTTAAAAAACACAAATTAATTTTTCATAAATATATATTTTATTACACAATAAATCTATTTAAATATAATACAATATACTACTATATCTCACATTTAGTATGAATTTTCCAGCTTCATAACTTTAACCCGATAAATAATGCAAATTTATTTGATATGCTAATGTTATCGTGGCTGGCTTAACTCATCTATTGCTGCAAGTAAAGCATCTAAAGGATCATATTTTTCCTTTTCAACGACATTATTTGTATTAGTTATTACGGCCAACTCATTTTGAAATATCGGTATGTCACAATGCCCCCATGGTAAAGTTTTAAACGTATTAGGAATGACGAATCTTTTGTCATCATAATGAGATAGTGCCACCTTATTTTTCATCTCTGTGTAAATATCATGCGAATAACTTCTAAATGTATTCATTTCTCTTAATATTACCCCACCCTGCTCAACTATTTTCTTATAATCATCTATTGATAAATTTTTATTAATAACTGATTTCTTTACCCCCTTAGCTTTTTTCAATTCACTATTCATAGATTTTATACAGTAAGCTTTAGCCCCCGTCCCATAAAAACTAATAATCGGGTCGGCGGGGAACTCATCTTTAAAATTCCCTAAAACCGACAGACCTTTAGGAACTTCAAATTTATTTCCTTCTTTATAGTTGGATGTATCGAATTTATCGGGGTTCTCTTTTATAAAATCGTAAATGTTATCAGTAAAAACTTTAATAATCAGAGAATCCGTATCGGTGTATAACAGAGAAGCATTTTCGCCAAATTTTCTTTTTATCACGTCATAGAAAAAATTATATAGTACCGTCTTGGATAATTCCAAAACACAAAACCCTACATAAATTGGCTTGTTGTATACTACTTTTAGTTTGTTCATATGAATCGCGACGAAATCTTCTGTAAAGATTGAACAAGTTTTAAAATTCGGTCGGGCTATAAGAGCATTTGCACCAAAGGACCTTCTAATACTTTCCCAATGCGTTACCAACTTTATATCCTTTCTATTATCCACGTTCTCCATAGTTTTACCGAAAACTGCATTATTCATTAATTTAAATTGATCTTTTTCGAATTTACTTGTTGCCGTGTTTCTCATCTCCGTATTTAAATCGATATATTTTCTTAACCAAGGAGATTGATTAAATGCGAGCACTCTATGAGTCTTTAAAACCATCAAACCGTGATCCATGGCCTGCCTCAAATTTTTATAGTGTACAATGTATCTTTTCTTGTCAAACAAATTTGGAATCAACTTTGTCGATTTTGCATTAGGAGGAACCATGTTTTCTACTAGGAAAGGGAGATCCGAATGTAGATCATGTAATTCATTGGGATATTGATTGTTCACACCAACCTGTTGCAATGAAATCATCTACAGTCGACATAAAAATAGAATTTGAAACACGAAAAACGAAATTTCCCGAACAAACTCGAGTGTATGCACTTATACTTCATGATACATATTTAAGTTATAATGCATTAGATGGCTCGGTTCAGAATGGTTTTCTTGATGTCTAGTAAAAATATTTTATCAACAATAACCACGATGTATATGCAAATGTTTATTTTCCCAAAATGTAATTGTGTATTTAAAATAAAACTGTTTTAATTATACTATGGTATTTTTAGTTGTGTAATAAAAATAGGAAATAAAATTATTGTAATCTTTTAATGTGTATTTTATTTGAATCCCTCCTTATGTCATCTAGTTTACAAGACAATCTTTCAATGGCAGATTTAATGTCTTCTATCAGACTTCATGCGGTAAAGTGGGAATTGCATGTTGTTTTCGACTTAGTACCATCAATGAACAATGTATACCGTAAATGCACCCGTCATGCAAAAACTTTAAAAGAAACTTTATTTATATCTAATCTTTGGATACGGTAACTAGTTGCATTTTATTTGAACCGATATTCATGATTAAATCAATAATTTCTGCAACATAATAGGAGGCTTTTAATTTTTTTCCGTTGATATGAATTTCCTGTATTAAACATTTCCAGAGCTTTATTAAAGCATCGCTGTAATTTCCGTTAAAATATTGCATTTTAATGCATTATCAAAGTAGTCATCGTTTCCGCTTGCTTTTGTTAAAACGCCGTCAAGTTGGATGTATACTGATCTGTAAATATATCTTAAGATATACTGCTTTTCTATAAGGTAATAAACCATAGAATTTCGAGAAATTGCACCTAGTCTAATTAGAGTGCAATATAGTGTGCCATCATTTCAGTGTTTCAAACAACAAAATTTTGCATGTTTCTTTAACACCCTGTATCTCGGAACTATGTGTTCCCGGCCCACATTTACATATGAACTTTTTTCATATTATTTTGGTAGTTTATCACACCATAAAGTTTGATCTACTAAGCGTCTATGTTTATTTTCTCAAAAATGTAATTGTGTATTTAAAATAAAACTGTTTTAATTATACTATGGCTGTTTTTAGTTGTGTAATAAAAAATAGGAAATAAAAATTAATGTAATCTTTTAATGTGTATTTTATTTGAATCCCTCCTTATGTCATCTAGTTTACAAGACAATCTTTCAATGGCAGATTTAATGTCTTCTATCAGACTTCATGTTTGAGTTGAATGGTTTTTTTTTTTTTGTGTATTGCCGACCTATTGTCCATCATCTTTAGTTAGTTCATCTGTAATTATTACCAATAAACCGTCTGATTTGTAGATCTATTATAATGACGAGGCATTTTTTTTTTAAATTAAGCTATGGGAAAATAAAGTTTTGCAAAAAAAAATGATCTGATCGTTAAACAAATACCGATATAAATGTATCTTAACGTATCTTTCTTATCTAATCAATCTCGTGGGAAAGGTCGATCGAAAGACAGGGATTCCATTTGATAACAATCAATATTTACTGACTATAATGTCTTCCTTAATGTCCCTTTTACAAAAGAAAAAATATCTACAGGATTGACCGCCCCCACTACTTGGAATACACGTACACTAATTATAATGCAACTACAAAAATTACAAGTGTACCACTGCAATTACTTGCTAATCAATCTAATTACCGTACAACCCTCTAATTACCTACATTGCAATTATACTAGTCTAATTACAGCGTAATAAACTTTCATTTCTCCAATTGATGTACTAATTAATATATAATTGTACCAATTCAACTAGATATATTGCAATTATACTAGTTTAATTGCAATAATCCAATTACTTTCATTTCTCGCAACAATTGGGCTTTTTAATTAACCCCCTCCAGACTATAAAAAATAGTGTAATTAACGCGCAAATAGTCTAATTACACATTTACAAATTACTAATTACGCAATTACAGCGCAATAATTCAATTACTTTCATTTCTCAGCGCAATAATCCGATTACTTAACGCGCAAATAGTCTAATTACACATTTACAAATTACTAATTACGCAATTACATTAGAGCGCAATAATTCAATTACTTTCATTTCTCAGCGCAATAATCCGATTACTTTCATTTCTCGCGACAATTGGGTTTTAATTATCCCCCCTCCAGACTAATTACTAATTACGCAATTACATTAGAGCGCAATAATTCAATTACTTTCATTTCTCAGCGCAATAATCCGATTACTTAACGCGCAAATAGTCTAATTACACATTTACAAATTACTAATTACGCAATTACATTAGAGCGTAATAATTCAATTACTTTCAATTCTCAGCGCAATAATCCAATAATTACACATTTACAAATTACTAATTACGCAATTACATTAGAGCGCAATAATTCAATTACTTTCATTTCTCAGCGCAATAATCCGATTACTTAACGCGCAAATAGTCTAATTACACATTTACAAATTACTAATTACGCAATTACATTAGAGCGCAATAATTCAATTACTTTCATTTCTCAGCGCAATAATCCGATTACTTTCATTTCTCGCGACAATTGGGTTTTAATTATCCCCCCTCCAGACTAATTACATTAGTGTAATTAATGCGCAAATAGTCTAATTCCACAATTACACAATTACACAATTACACAATTACACAATTACAAATTACTAATTACGCAATTACAAATTACCTCCTCCCCTCTCTAATTGCCCCCCACCCCAGTCTAATTACCTCCCAGGGAGGGCCGGGTTCGGTATTACTTATCTACTTTTTCATTTGTCATCATAACTGATATAATTAATTAATTATTATACTAATGAATTCTTCTAACTTCAACATAACCGCCATCCAAACTGATGCTCGCTTCAACCATTTTTCTAACATGACGTGTCACTTTAATTAGTTCGTGTTGTGATACTTTGACATGCCTCTGTAATTCGTTGCCGCAATTCTCCCACAGTAAGAGACCAATTAACGTATACTTTGTTTTTTATGTTACCCCAAAAATAGAAATCCATCGGGGTGAGATCCGGGGATCTTGGAGAAAACTCTTGTACATTACAAGAGTTTTCTCCAAGATCCCCGGATCTCACCCCGATGGATTTCTATTTTTGGGGTAACATAATCAACATATGAAGTGGATTATTGGGCTACGGGGACCAATAATCCACTTCATAGGAAAATTCGTGTCAAGCCAATTTCTAACCATACGAGAACTATGTGCTGGGGCACCGTCTAACAAAAAGTGAAAGTTTTCTCTCACGTTTAACGGTAAATTTTCAAGAAAATCCAGAATTTTCATTTCCATTTTTTTAAGATTGATAAATTATTGTGTTATTATTTTTAGAATTCCCTTTTAATTTGCTCGTACATTGTGTACTACGTAAATTAGTTGCTAGAAAATCTCATGATTAGAGTAGAAAAGCAGCGAGAGTTCTTAATCACCGATATGCTAAATATTTCTTTATTTTCTGAACAACCCTGTGTAGGATTTAGATGAAACCCCCGTTGATTAATAATAATTTTTATTAAAATTTTATTCATCTTAACTTTATTTTATGTAATATTATTCGCTATCGCTTATGTTTTCTATCTGTGTTGATCTATCTGCTGTGTATGGGTACAATTCTCTCTCTTGCAATATCGTTCGGCATTATCGTTTATAAGTTTTCTAACCTTGCTTTGTATCGTTTCTAAATTTAATTCTGTATCGTTTATCCATGGATTCCGAAAATTGCCTTTATTGGTGGTGTTTGTGTGACTGTGCTTGGAGTATGATTTAAATTTAAATAATTTTCTACTGCCTGTAAATGTGATATCCAGTCTGTATGTCTGTCTTGTGTCGTTATTCTCAAAAATCCCAAAACTTCTTGAATGTATCTCTCGGCTGGATTTGCCTGTGGATGTCGTATACTGGTGAAAATTATATCTATGTCCTGTTTTGTCCAATGTCGAATGAATCTGTCGTTGTTAAAGTATGTGGCATTGTCCGTCAGAAATTTTTGTGGCTTACCGATTTCCTTGCAGTATTTTTCTAATAACGCTACTGTGGTTTTGGTATTGCATCTTCTTGTCGGGTATATTTTGGTATATTTTGAAAAACAATCTATCACCACGAGTATGTGTTTATATCCCCCCTGAGTTCTTATTAAGTTGCTCACATAATCTATAGCTACTATTTTCAATTATGCTCCCTACATTGTTTTTGTTTTTTCCCAGACAGCAAATATGACAGTTCTTTATGACATTTTTGATTATTTTCACGTCTTTTTGTGCATAGAAATTTTCCCTAAAGATCAACTATGTTTTCCGTATCCCAATATGTCCATATCTAGTGTGCAAGTCTGTTGAAATTTTTTCTGCTAGTTCTGAATCTATCACGTAAATTTCTTCGTCGTTCATGAGTTTTATTATGAAATTTTTTTTAAAAATACCTATAACCCCGATGTATCTGTTTTTCTTGTAAAGTTTGTCTGATGTGTGAGAGTTTCTCTTGACTGTGTATTGTATTGTTTTCTGTGAAAAGTCCGTCTGTTGTAGTGTCTGTTTTACGCATAGAGATAGAATATAAGGAGAAGCTATACGATATAAATAGGTAAGCAAATAACGGTACCACTGGGCGGAGCTTAATGTAGTAGCAATATGGCGGCTTTTGGATTAAGCGCGTTCTCACGAATCGATTTTAGTTGGTCAACTTTCGTAATCAACTAAAGTCGGTGAAGTTTTTGGTTCAAACGTCTTTTTATACAAGATATTTAATATAGTGGAACTAGTTTTATGGGGCTTCCTTTGAAGGAAAACTGCACTATTAGTTCAATAGTACCTATTATTTCAGTTTCTTAATTAGGTGTGTGGATGATGGTGAATATGAAAGTAATAAGTAAATTTTTCTTTAATTTACATGTTATACATTGTTTACATAAATATACAGTACCCCAAGAAAAATTATAGCCAAATTGGAGACAAAGACGGAATGATCGTACGTAAAGCGTGTATTAAATAGAAAAAAGATCAGTGAATGTGTAACGCCAACACTCCTTCGAAGTGGTACGTACCAATCAGAAGATTTTCTTCAGGGCTATATTGAATAACTGACACACCAGCGCATCTTCCTGTCACAGTCCTTTGTGTATTTCGAACGGTTCCTATATTATGTTATTCTGAAGTTTAACTGCGGACGTGGTGTCAACCCAAGGCTTATAGACTTTGTACTACGAGCCTTGGTGTCAACCATGGTCATTTGAATCAGACAAGTTAGCTTCATTGGTACTCCGAGTTCGTTCATAGCTTCGTGCAACTTCGACCTAAGAATGTTATCACACGCTGCTTTAAAATAGATGACAAGTGGTGCATACCAGTGTCACAGATTAACTATATCAGATGCGAATGTAAGCGTGGCGGCCTGTCCAACGGACGGATGAGGATGGAAATAGTGCCAACCTCATATATGCGGAGGGTTTAGTACGAGGGCATTATTGTGACAGCGTGTAGCAGAGTTTACGGCGATATATTGTTAGTCCGAGCGTTCGGATTTTAAATGTCAAAATAGTGTCATACGAGTATACAAATAGAGATCTAAAAACATCAAAAAAACCTGATAAAACAAATAGAAAACTTACAATATTATCCCGTTTGTAAACATACAATTTCATATTTGTTTTAATAAAAAATATTTTATAATATATTTTTATTGTTTTTCTCGAGCGCTCAAGTGGTGCAACTAACTCGCATCCACAAAAATAAATATTAAAGTCTTGTGGTGCAAAAAGCATGCAACGTTACGAGTAGCCGACGGGCCTGTGTCGCGGACATGAAAGGCACCGCGCGAAGCATTCGCATCTGATATAGTTAATCTGTGCCAGTGTTATACCAATGTCAAATTCTCTAGATTTTTCTAGGATTTGATGCAAAGTGAACATTTTGTTGGTAGTTGAGTGACGGTCTGAATCCTGACTGATATTCTCCGAGGTGGGCTTCAGAGAATGGTTTCAGTCTTTCATTTAGGTTGGTCCTCCCACCAGCAGCTCTTGAAAATGTTCTGTCCATCCAGATAGAATATATTTTTATTACTTATTAAGTTTCCTCCTTTGTCTCAGACTACAGATATTAGTTCTTGCTTGGTTTAAAAACCTTTCTTGTCGCGTTTCATTCCTGATATAATTTTCTAATGCCATTCTTGTTTTGGTGACTTTCAAGCTAATCTAAAAGTTGGTTTTCCTTCTCCCATTTCTTTCGTTTGTAGGTATACACGTTTTCTTTCCCTCTAAGATGCTTGTATTTGTCTACCACCGCCCTTAGTCCTACGCTGTAACATGTATAAAGTACACTACCATTAATAATAGCATTTATGTACCATAATTTTGTAGGTACGGTTCTGTTTATTGTTTATACTAACCCATGATACTAAAACCTACAGATATGATCACTTGCTGAACGAATTTTGAACCAGTTCGCGCATGACGTCAACCTGTGACAATAATGTATGCCGATATATGGGGAAGCTAGCTTTTAATGTATTTTTAGATTAAAGTTATTGAAATTTTCGTTGTATTCGACTGTTATAACTGTTTTGGATATTATTTAAATATACAAAATAGAAAATAAGACATTTTGTACAATATGAGGCCTGTAAATGCCGTGTAAATGCAGAAGATGCTTTACGCATGTGATCTTATTTTGAGCTATAAACAAAGAACTTGTATACAAGTAATTGCCATAATCACAGTCTTGTATGCATAAAGTATATATTTTGTGTCTACTATCAGATTTTAAACCGTAATTTCTGTGTTATAAAGCTGGATATGCTTCTAAACAAAAACCCTACCAAATTGCTTATAGTGTGTTGTGGTTGAGTACCGAATTATTCACAAAATATAAAAATTAAATAAAAATTTCTCCTAATATTTATTTTATTTTTCTAATATCTTGCCGCCAAAACGAAATTTTGATGCAAATTAAAAATTGAACATGTCAAATTCATTACTCTTTTGATTTCACGGCCAACTTTGGAAAAAAATTGATTTTCAAAATCTTTTAATTGACATTTTAATATTTTTGAAATAATTTAATTTTTCGGCCATTTTGAAATGAAATGTCATTGTGTGACATATCATTGTATTGTAAATTTTATAACGAATAAGATACATTACAAAAACAGGTAGAGTTGTTATTAAAATAAGAAAGTTGACATCACTTCCGGCTAAATCGGAAGTAAAAAATAAGGCTACCAAGTATCAAAAGTTGCGCATTTAGATGTTATGCCTCACCTATAAATTTAAAATTAATCCGCTTAATAACAAATAAGTTACAGAGTGTAACCTCATCTCGTGGTCACCCGGTATATCCATTTTCTTCTTTTATTGCATTCTAGTGGTAATTAAGAACTTGTGTTGACCATCTAGTTAACGACCCTCGCATTGTGCGACAGAGACCCTTCGGCTGAAGCCAAAGAGGAGTGAACGAATCCTGTCTGGGCAGGAGTCTAAGGTGAATTGTGTATTGTGCATAGTGTCTATATAGTGTTGTATCTTTAGTTCAGGACGTTGCGAAACCTGTATACGAGGAAGCATTCATTGTCGACGGCTACCGTTAATCTATCGATATCGAGATATGGATATATTAAAAGCTTGTCCCGACCTGCGTTGAAGTCAACGGCCAAGAGCTGGTTCAGATGTTGTGATAGCGGCTGGTTGACTTAATCGAATATCGGTCGTTCCCGCCAACTATTACTGATTCACAAGCGAATGGTTAACAGAATCGTTGACACAGCTTTAATAATTTAGTTATTAAACGTGGGGCTGTGCTTCCATTGACTTCATCTCTAACAGAATAGTAGTCATGAACGACAATCATTTGATATCTTCAACCCCTAGTGGCTTTTATGAACAAGAGACCAGGTTAATGGAAGATTCCTCCGTAGTGCCGGAGAGGCGGCCAGAGCTGATCAGTAATGTTTCTCCCTCGTCGAGGTCCCCTGATACTCCTCCTTCAATGGAAGATCTATTTGCCAAGATGGCACAAACTTTTGTAAATGCTATTCAGGACGCATCACAATGCACGACTTACACTTATGACAAACCACGTAGTCCTAACGTGGAATATCACGGCTTAGACCATGAGAGTCCCGAAACTTTCATCAGAAATTTCGAAGACTATTGCCATAGAGCACGAATTACAATGAATACTGACAAATTTCATTTAATAACTGAACAATTAAAAGGAGAAAACAATTAAAAGGAGAAGCCGAAAATGGTTCGATCAATACAGGACTTTAATCACTTCATACGAAGTATTCATTGAACGTTTCCGCAATAGATTCGATTCAGGCGATATTTATACTCAGGCTATAACCAAACTTTATGGAGAGATGCAGCATGCAGGTGATTCTTCCGCAGTATTCATTACTAAGAAAATATGTCTTTTTAATAGGGTCGACCCCTTTAAACGGGAAGCTCTGAAGGCCAGTATCATACTGGACCAACTCAGACCGGAGATACGTTCTCGCTTACGCGGAACACATATTTTTTTTAAAACGGAGTCACTTGTATCTATCGCATCTAGAGTAGAGCGAGATATCGCTGAGGAAGGATCTACGGCACGTTCAATCTAATGAAAATCTAAGACAAAATCTAACCATCAAAATTATAATCAACCATCTTCTGGCAACTCCTATAATGGCCGTGTTTGGCAAAATTCCTACAGTGAGAATACCAATAGAGAATCACAAGATGTCAGGAATCGACAAGTTCACTTCCAAGATCAGGTAGCCTCTAGAAATCAATCCCGTCCAAATTCTAACAATATTACTAATACTAAAACGCCTCCTACTCCATGTCGATTCTGTCCTGATGTACAATGGTACTACCATTCAGAATGTCCAAAATGTCCAAATGTCCTTATCGAAGACGACAACAGGGAAAGTTCTCAGGGGGTCGAGAACATGGCAACCAGGGCAATTCCCGCAATCCCCCTCCAGTCGGCCCTACGAGCACGCCTCGTCGTCAGTAGACTCAATACAACCATTCGACCACTTACCTGACCTGACGTCAGAATACCCAGAATATGCCAAAAACCCTGCCAGCTTTCAATCTGTAATCCTACCAGAAGCAATCAATCATTTATCAAATTTTTATCCTTTGCCTCGAATCAAAATTATAGTCAATAATCAACTTGTATTTGCACTTCTTGATACCGGTGCTACAAGGAATATCATTCATCCGCAATTTCTCTCATCAGTGAATAATCTATCAGATCCTCAGAATTTTGCTCTCGCTTGTGGCGATCAAGTTATTGATTCGCAAGGCACCACTTTTCTAGACATCTTTATATTGGATGTTCGTTTCCATGTACCGTTTCAAGTTATCGAAGAACTCAATGAAGGAATAATATTAGGAGCTCCATTCCTTTATCCTCAACATGTCGCATTTGACTATCAAAGGAAATGTGTGTATGTGGGAATAGACAGACGTATAACAGTGTTCTGGAATCAGGCAACCGCTAGAGCATCAAATTAAGAATTGCCGGAATCTCTCAAAATTTCTAACTCAATTTTTAAGCCACTTTTCGAAGAATTTTCTGATCTATTTACGGTGGAATTGACTCAAGCAACCACCGTAAGTATTAAACACAAAATTATTGCTAAGGACCATCGTCCATTCAACGTAAAGCCATATCCCATGTCGCCTAGTAAAAAGAAGATCATGTATGATCAGATAGAGGAAATATTAAAGGTCGGTGTTATTGAATCAAGTACATCACCATATAGTTCACCCCCAGTTATCATTGAAAGACAAGATAAGAAACCGCGATTCTGTATCGACTATCGTAGATTAAACGAAGTCACGCTTGACGAAGCATCTGTTTTACCAAAAATCTATGAAAGTATCAAGGACCTGGGGAAAGCTACAGTATTTACTGTACTTGATTTGAAGAGCGGATATTGGCAAATTCCTTTAGATGATTCATCCAAAATTTACACAGCGTTTACTACTCATGATGGAGCTGCCTATCAATTCAATGTTATGCCGTTCGGCTTGAAGACTGCCCCGTGCACATTCCAAAAATTCATGGCCAAAGATGTTCTAACAGGATATTTGCACCATTTCTGTAAGGTCTATTTAGACGACATCATTATTTATAGTGAAGATTTGGATAAACATGTGGAGCACCTCAGGTTGGTATTTGAACGATTACGGCTACATAACTTGAAGGTTTCTCCGGATAAGTGCGTAATCGCTACTAATGAGATTACCTATCTTGGACATCAGATTACTTTAGATACCACTAGACCACTTGATAAACATAAATTGCAGCTTCAGAACTATCCTGTTCCTAACAATAAACGACAACTTCAGAGTTTTCTCGGTCTATGCAACTGGGTAAGGGAATATATCCCTAATGCCGCTATCATTACCAAGCCGCTAACCAGATTACTCTCGAAGGACGTCCGATATAAATGGACAAAGGAGGCCCAGAACGCATTTATGAATATTAAGCAGATCTTAGCAGAACCCTTGGAACTTCATAGACCAGATTTGGACAAGACGTTTATTCTTCAAACGGATGCTAGTCTACTAGGCATGGCAGCAGTTTTATATCAGTTCGGCGATGGAGGTGAAAGACATTATATCATATGCGAGTCATATCTCCTACAGAGAGAAAATATCACATTAACGAGTTAGAATGTCTAAGTGTGGTTACTTACGTTAAGCGATATAAGATTTATTTAGCAGACAAACCTTTCATCGTCCGGACTGATAAGAGGGCTCTCCTGTGGTTGGATAAGCACTGAGATGAGAAAACGAAGTTCACAAGATGGTCGTTGTTGTTGCAGAAATATTCTTTCAAAATTGAACACTGTCCAGGCAAAGAAAATCTTTTAGCCGATTATCTCAGTAGGAATCCTCAAAATTCAAGTTTGGAGCATCTCGGTGAAGAGCGAATGTTTCCGCCTAAATTCAAATCAAAAGAAAATATTTTGGCTATCACCCATTTGGAATTTTCTTTCTGTTCCTATTTGGGATTTACGGCCACACTTCTGAACATTACCCAGATAATCTGAAAAATATCTGGATTATTTAAAAAATAACCTTTACGCCTGTGACTTTACGTCAAAGGAACAGTTAAAGGTTGGTTTTTTGACATAAAATATAATTAAAATAAAATCAAAACAATGATGTTTTGCAGACGTTTCGGAAACTAATCTGTTTCCTTTCTCAATGGTAAATAGTCTTTCTTTTGTGTAACTTCACGAATTACACAAGAGAAAGACTATTTAGCATTGAGAAAGGAAACAGATTAAGTTTCCGAAACGTCTGCAAAACATCACTAGCTGTGTTTGGTGACCCAGTTCAGAACGTCCTGGACTAAAGTCAGCGAATTATATGAACTGAACTCGAATTGCTAGAACTTTAAAAACTATTTTGTTCGGTGTACAAACATGTACACTCGGGATTTTTACGTTTGATAGTTGTTGTCAAAGTGATATTTATTTTAAAACTACAGTGGGAAGTTGTAACTTTTAGTTCGGAACGTTCTGGACTGGGTCACCAAACACACCTATCGTTTTTATTTTATTTTAATTATATTTTATGTCAAAAAACCAACCTTTAACTGTTCCTTTGACGTAAAGTCACAGGCGTAAAGGTTATTTTTTAAATAATCCAGATATTCTTCAGATTATCTGGGTAATGTTCAGAAGTGTGGCCGTAAATCCCAAATAAGAACAGAAAGAAAATACAGAAAGATGTCACAAATAACTTTTAGACAATACCCATTTGGAACTTTATCAATCAATTATCGAAAGTCAACAGGATTCTACGAACATCAGGGAGAAAGTCAGTCGTTGGATTGAACTCAGTCAACGAACTATAAATGAGAGATGGGTTAGAGATCAGAAATTTTACTCAACTCATCAAGTAAGAAATGGGATACGTATGAGATTGATTTCAAACAAAATTTATTTAGTGGTACTTAAACGTAAGATTAAAGATATTATTTCACATTTTCACCGACAAGACTGGTGTCGGCCATCCAGGAAGAGATGAAACATTTCGGACCACATCTAGAACTTATTATTTTAACAACATGTCCAGACAAATCGGCCTATATATTCAAAATTGTTTAGTGTGCAAATCCGTTAAAGGACGACATGTGCAGCCGGAAGCCCCATTACGGTGTCATGAACCTCAATACCCTTTTGAGGTATGGATATATTGGGACCATACAAACGCGCTAAGGACACTGGTAATCGATTTATAGTCATGACGGTCGATGTATTTACTAAGTGGACCGAAGCGCAAGCGTTCGTAAAGGTGAATGGCGAAACTTTAGTTCGATTTCTGGAAGAGCACTGGATATCTCGGTTTGGCTTGCCGAAGACTATCATCTCAGATCAAGGAGGACATTTTCAAAGTGGATGGTATACTCAGTTTAGTATACGAAATCATATTCAAAATTTGTATACGCCCATTTATCATCAAAGATCAAATCCAGTAGAAATACAGATTCAAGAAGCCAAGAAAATTTTAAAATCTCTTATGTTCAATCAGGCAACAGACACATGAGATATGTACAGGGTGGCCCGTTTAACTTGGGCCTATACCTTATCTCAGAAACTATAGGTGTTATGAAAAAAATGTCGAAGTAAAAGTTGTTCGAAATCAAATGAACTATTATATTTTAATAAAACGAGATCTCTCTCTTGCTTTTATACAGGGCGATAAGTTAAAGTTGTATTTTTTTAAATGGAACACCCTGTATATTGTTGCAGTTTTAGATTCTACATAAAATTCTCATCATTGTCATATATGGTATCATGTATCTAAAATGCCTATTGTTTGAGTTACAAGCATTTAAAATAAAAAATTGACAGATTGGGATCAACTTTGAAAAATTTATAATTCCGATACTAGATATTATTATTATTTGAAATTTTGCACAGACGATTAGCACATGTCATTGTGTAGAACAGTCGCAGGAAAATTTGAAATTTTTTGTACAGGGTGGTTGTAAAGTCGCTGTCAATTTCCAAAGCTTTAAACCTTGATAAGTCAAAAATCTTAAATGGAACACCCCGTATATTATTCCCTAGATCGATGTAGAATTAAATTCCCTTCAAGATGGTATATAGTTTCCCTATACTTAAAGTTGCTCGTTTTGATGATATTTGACATTTACATACAAGTTCACCATTTTTACTTACTTACGAATTCCGAAACTGACTAAACATTTTCGCCACTAAATAGTTGACAGTCAATAAGCGGTGATATTATTCTTCTCGTTTTGATAATCTTTTACTACTCCTTTAAATTATTATTAGTCGATCAAATTATATAGTAGGTAGATCACATGATTCATATTTTAATTTTTTCTAATTCTAAAAAGAAGATAGCAATGAAAGAATAAAACAAATAATTCACATAGCACATTATTTGACATTTCTCGTAGTTTATTTTTAAGTAGTACTTACATACTTATCTATTTGGGGTACACGGTGCTATTAAATTTCTTGTACCATTTTTAACCCCGCAAAACATTCCTCCCTTTATTTTAGCTACGCTACGCTGACGAGGAGCAATAACTCCGAAACACGTGTCCACAGCTGCATCATGTTTCATTTTTGGGGTATACGGCACTATTAAATTTCTTGTTTAGTATTTTAGATTTTATATCAGTAAAAAGTGTTCGTGTAGAAACATTGTTAGTTGTTTACCGAAAATGTACGACTTTAATTTTTTTTCTATTTCATAGTATCGATTAAAAAATTTTCGTCTTTCTGTTTACGATTTTATTTTATTATTCTTAGCAACTTTGCTGCCTCAATTTGAATATTGAGTTTTTATAATGTGCATTGTGACATTTTGACAAACCATAAGAAATGTAAACTTGTAAATGTCAATTATCATGAAAACGAGCAACTTTAAGTATAGGGAAACCATATACCAGCTTGAAGAGAATTTAATTCTACATCGATCTAGGGAATAATATACGGGGTGTTCCATTTAAGATTTTTGACTTATCAAGGTTTAAAGCTTTGGAAATTGACAGCGACTTTACAACCACCCTGTACAATAAATTTCAAATTTTCCTGCGACTGTTCTACACAATGGCATGTGTTAATCGTCTGTGTAAAATTTCAAATAATAATAATATCTAGTATCGGAATTATAAATTTTTCAAAGTTGATCCCAATCTGTCAATTTTTTATTTTAAATGCTTGTAACTCAAACAATAGGCATTTTAGATACATGATACCATATATGACAATGATGAGAATTTTATGTAGAATCTAAAACTGCAACAATATACAGGGTGTTCCATTTAAAAAAATACAACTTTAACTTATCGCCCTGTATAAAAGCAAGATAGAGATCTCGTTTTATTAAAATATAATAGTTCATTTGATTTCGAACAACTTTTATTTCGACATTTTTTTCATAACACCTATAGTTTCTGAGATAAGGTATAGGCCCAAGTTAAACGGGCCACCCTGTACATTGTACAAATGCTTTACAATCTAAGAACTAAAAAGAACGCTTCCACAGGATATACCCCAAGCTTTGCAGTTTTAGGATACGAGCTCGCAGAAGCCGGCGACTGGCAGATAGAAAGCTATTTTCAAGAAAGACAACCCACATTAACCCGACCAGCTATCGTTCAAAATATAAGTCAAAATTCACAGCAGTATAGACAAAAATACGCCCCCAAGGAAGCAATTACTCCTATAGTTTTGAAAGTTGGAGGCAGAGTTATGGCTAAAAATATGCGTAAAGATAAACAGGCATTTATACCATCGTGGACAGAGAAAGTGTCAAATAAGGTTTATATTATTCAGAAAGACCAACATCTATCCCGATTACATGTGAACGATCTGAGACTTGTGAAACCAACGGAGGAAGTAGGTTTCGCATCCAGTAAAGACTAAGATTTCGATGACTCTTCAGTGGGCGATCCTCACGATGGACCAGACCATTCCAATGATCCAATTCCCGTACAAGTCCAAATTTATACTCCTAATACAGCCAGCGGAACTGTCTTGAATGTAAGAAGGCATCCTGCGTCGAAGCAGACAAAGGATAGCGTTTCCGAAGGGCCGGAAACCAGTTCGCAGCAAGCAGCTTCGCATGCTGATATTTCCATTCATGATCCAGATCCTTCCCCACTAGTAAATGACCAAAATTCTATTTCATCCAATGATTCCAAGCAAACACATGACCAGACAATTCCGCTTGCAGAGTGTTCCTCTGAAGCAAATAATATTCCTGAAAATATAATTCCACAAAATTCCTGTAATCCTTTCAATCTCGAAAGAGAGCGAAGACTCATAATTCCTTTGACAAATGTTAAACTACCAAATTTAAGTTGTATTTCCAAAGACGTTCCATAAAGAAGTCTCTCCTTTAGCTGTCCACACGTGAGGAGAAAATAAGAGTGATGAGAAATAGTCCAGAAATTTTAAAGTCAAAATTCATAGTCGGATACTGAGATATCCTTTGTTTCAATTTTAACTAATACGCACTGATTTATGTTCACAGCCTGAACATAAATAGATTCCTGCTGATCCTATCCTGAGATTTAACCATGAAATTCCCAATGCAATGATTCGCCCAAGTCCCAATGGTATGTTGGCAAATTCCAGACGAACGAGCCAAGCAGTGGACCGCAGCATTCCCAAGAGGATGGACTCCCAAGACAGAAGACGAAGACAGAAGACAAAAATCGAAGAACCGGACAGAAGACCCAGAAAACAGTGCATAGAGACACTATCATGTTTTCAATATATGTATGTTCATTCGATTATTATGTTAAGCCTATTTTTGACCAATAATTCTATAAATTACCAATGTTATGATCCATTTTACTTTAAACCTATGAGGTCAATAATTATAAAAAATTCTTAATGTCAAGTCCTCTATTACCATTCGGCCAAGAATTGTAAAAATTATAATAAGTGTTATATCCATGCAATTAAACCACCACCACCATATTCTCACAAGATTTGTTAATAAATCCTATTCCCAAATATCCTTTCTTTCATTTTATAATAATAATAATAATAATTAGTCTTGAGCAGTGAAACAATAGTGATCGATTCCAAGACAAATTTTCCAAAGGAGGGTGTTAACGAACGCAGCAG
Source organism: Rhagium mordax (assembly GCA_963680705.1). Taxonomy (NCBI): domain Eukaryota; kingdom Metazoa; phylum Arthropoda; class Insecta; order Coleoptera; family Cerambycidae; genus Rhagium; species Rhagium mordax. The sequence goes on along the minus strand of OY796659.1, from coordinate 24,932,729 downwards.
AAGGCTTATAAGTAGTTTTAAGCAAAAAGATCCATTTTAACTTTAAGTAACAAGCATAAGGCTTGAATGGTGTGTATGGAACATCCGTTCCATATGCACCATTTTTTATAAAAAATTATCACAATTTTCACTTCAGTTCCTAATCACCAAAATTCCATTTTTGCCTGATATGCATGATTTCGTGCATATCAGGATTTTCAGTACACTTCCCAAAATTCCCTTTATCTTTTTCGGCCGTTATCTCATACTTGAACTAACGCATCCAGGCACGATGCAGCATGCATAGACGACCAATAATATGCATTATCCTCAGCCAGTGCCGAATCCTCAATGGACGGACTGGGGTTTTAATTATAAGATAATTATTGCGCAGGTAATTATCTTCATAAGCCGGTCTGACGGATCACGAGTGAAGAATCGACATAGGCGCGATAGTGAATCTACCGTAGATCAAGTGTCTCTCGATCAGATCTATCATAGACTGATCCACCTTCGTGGTTGCGTTGGTCTACGGAAGAATAGGTTCACTCTACCCTCGCGTACTGGAATCCCTCGTGAGTCCGTGACCAAAGGCTTCCGTGGAGGGTTGAGCAGGCCTCGCCTTACCATTGGATCTCTGCCGGGATCGTGTCTGCTAGCACCATTTTAAATTTTAGGAACTGACTTGAAAAGTGAAATATCTGGAATATGCGATGCCACGTGGCGGTGTGAAAGGGTACCGGGGCACTTTCGTATATATACCAAGTGACCGCCTCATGAAATCACATTCGAAGAGAATTCCTTTTCTGAAAGATCCACGGACGTCTAACGGTGTATATCATTTTGGAGAATATTACAATAAATTTCTAATATCTATTTCAAGCATAAAATAAATCCCACTCACTAAATTGCCAATTCATGTCCATGTAATATAATTCTCTTTCCGCAATCGATCACTCTCCTTTAAGCGCGGCCGTCGCGGTCGCTGACCCTTGTGTGGGTATCGTGGCTATGGTGGTAGACCTTGCTTAGTGAAGCTTTATATGTAGGATGATGATTATACAATATATCTTTATATATCCATGTTCTTCTTTTATTGCATTCTAGTGGTAATTAAGTACTTGTGTTGACCATCTAGTTAACGACCCTCGCATTGTGCGACAGAGATCCTTCGACTAAAGCCAAAGAGGAGTGAACGAATCCTGTCTGGGCAGGAGTCTAAGGTGAATTGTGTATTGTGCACCTGTATACGAGGACGGCTACCGTTAATCTATCGATATCGAGATATGGATATATTAAAAGCTTGTCCCGACCTGCGTTGAAGTCAACGGCCAAGAGCTGGTTCAGATGTTGTGATAGCGGCTGGTTGACTTAATCGAATATCGATCGTTCCCTCCAACTATTACTGATTCACAAGCGAATGGTTAACTGAATCGTTGACACAGCCTTAATAATTTACAGCCTTAATAATTTAGTTATTAAACGTTGATATATACGGGGTGTCCCATTTTTTAGGGGTAGGACTTCAGGAGGTGATAGAACATCAAAAAATAATAGTACTTTCTCAAATTAACTAAATGTCGGAAAGGCGTATTTTTCGAGATACAGGGCGTTGAAATTTGGAAAAAGAAATAATTATTAATTATTACTAACAGAAAATTATTCTTTTTTTCAATTATATTCAGTATGTGTTAAACTTTTCCAGAAATAAACTAACTATTACTTTTTATCATTACCATTCAAATAATAACTTAGATTTTGAGTTTTATTAATGAAACTAAGGGCCGATTTTTCCACCTCCAATTAACTTTATCCGGCAGTTATTTACCTAGGATACAATTATTACAACAATGAAAATCAACAGCTTTAACTGCCGAATAAAGTTAACGGGAAGATGAAAAGATTGGGCCTAATAGTAATAACAACTAGGTACCAAAGCCCTACTTGAAATAAAAACCAACAATTTGGGTTACCAGCTGCTTGACTTTGGTGCATTATACCTGGTTTTTCTCGAAAACGGGCAAATTTTAGCACTTCTTACAAGAGCACCTTTTTTGTTTAGAATAAAATTTGCCATAACAGCAAGTGACAAAAGGGGCAAAAAGATTAATCTCAAAAAAGTTAGGACCTAAAATGTTCCCACGGAGTACTGTACTGATCGCCCTGTATGATATAGCCAAAAATTAATAACACCAGAGCATTTAGCATCCCCAGAAACCCCACATAGCAAAATTTCAGCTCATTTGGTCGAATTTTGTGGAAGATAGGACCGAAACTAGATTTTAAAAAATTATTTTTAACGCCCTGTATCTTGAAAATGGAAAAAGATACGCCCATGGAACAAGTAAGTATATATACAATAAATAGATATACAATAAATAGATTATTTATGTATAATATTCTACAATTTAAGACCTATTCCTATTATCGATGATGGTACAAATTCGCCTAATTTTTTAAGTTATGTTCATTGTTTGTACCACTCTGTTACATTTTTCTCTTCAAATTTTTGTATGTACATATATTGTAATAATTTCTTAATAAATAACGACTAAGTAATTATGTATATTCTATTTTATTCTTTACAGAACTACACAATGCCTGCGGAATGCGATGTACTGTAGCAATCTGCAACAACAGCAGAGAAAATGTACACAAATCAGGAAACAAATTTATTTTTATCGCTTTCCAAAAAATAAACAACTCAACTGCGACAAATTTGGGTTGAAAGATGTCGAAGACACGGAACATGGAATCCCGATAATTGCCGCGTTTGTTCTGACCAATTTTGCTTAAAAAAAATCAAGTGGCCTTAGAACTCAATGAAAATGGGTCTTCTAACAGAAATATAATAATTTTAATACCTATACAGAATATTTCGCTAAAATTAAAAAACTTACTGTTATATCTGGAGAAACCAGAACTGTACGAAAATGAACAGGTAGACCTATCTCAAAAGGATGTTGCAAAATGTTTCATCCGACAACGAACTTTCGTAATAATTAAATATATTAATGAAAAAACAAAAGAAAATAAGGACAGTAAGAAACGCCGTGGCTTTGAAAAACATGACAAAGCACATAAAAAAATGAGAAAAACAGTTAATTAAGAATATATTTTTGTTTTGCCCCAAATAAAGTATTTAAATTTTTGTAATACTTAGTTTTTTTTATTTTAAATAGTTATATGGAGAAAATTTTTTGCATTATTGGTAACTTAATGCCCCTTTTCCATCATAATAGGAATTCTAGGTAAAAACCTTTCTTATTTTTACGTTACATTAAACAGGTCTAGCTATTTGTTTTAAAACAAATTCAGTCATTCAATAAGTCATTATACTTTTATCTGATAACTTATTTTGGCCAAATTGTTTTTATTTTCCTTCTACATACCTATTGTGTTTGTTGCCAAATTTTATTAAGAAACTAATAATTAAATAAAATACATTTAATGTTCAATACACATTGCCACGTCATCATAATGTAACGTTTTCACCTAGCCAGTCGGATGACATATCTCAGGGTAGGTTCTTTCGAGTCCAGAGACTCGTGCCAAGTTGTACTGCTTAAGATGAGACCCTAAATAAGTTGTTATAATCAGTATATCTAGTTTATGGAAAATTATATTAATACATTACCGATAAATAGGTAGGACACTCGTAGAGAAATAAAAGAGAACCATCAAGTCGACATTATTATTTAATAAAGCATTTAAAAAAAAGAAATATTTATATAATAAATATTTGTTTGATTAAAAAAAAAATGTTCAATCATATAAGATATTATTATAGCGCTTCGAGCTCTTAAAATAAATGAAATATAACAGGCATATTTGTAAAGGTACCCATTGCAATTGCATTAAGCTTACACATCCTTAATTACTAAATTAATTTTATATATTAATTTTATATATAGCCGTATTTATTAAAACATTATTTACTTAAATTACTATTCAATGGGAAAATTTATTTAATCAAAATATTAAAAAAAGAAAGATTAATTTAACCGATTACCAAAACCAATTTTTGTGCATATACAAGATCTATCGGTCATAAACAATATATTTTACATATGAAGTAACACTTATCTGATCATCCAAATGTATAGGTAATTTGGCAACGCTCGTACCCATATCCAGAGCAAAACCAGTCCTCGTACAAGGAGTCAAAGGTACATGAAGGTGTGACGAGGGAACGCCTTACTTTAGGGAAAGACTAAGACGTCACCAGTATCATAAAGGAAGCGGTGAGATGTTCACAATCCTATTCTCCATAGAACGAAGAACCTTTCTGCTGCTAAACTAGATGATCACGACAAACTGCCTACATTACTTCAGAATCAGGAATAATAATCCAATATTCGAAAAAGAAAATACCCATCCAGAAAAACCTATAATTTATAATATAACCTTATAATCTATGCTTATCAAAAATGTGAAACATAATAAGAACCAATAACTTACCCTCTTGGGGTTTGGGGAACAAGTTAAGTTGATTAACCACGTGTGGAGTCAATCCAGCATTTCGCTGTATAAAAATACTATAACAGCATTTAATAAAATCCTTTAAAGAATCAATCTTCCATAATACAAATCTTCGATGATTTCACTTTATCGTGATACAAGCGGAAATAACTACAACATTCTTCAGGATACCACACTAGAGGTTAAGTTGCCCTAGGTCAAAAACAACCTTGTCTTGTCACGGCTCTCGAACAAAAGGGGCGAGAAGAATATTTACAAAAGGAATCTGCGCAATTCTACTAAGCGCATTCAATTCACCTCGGAACTACTCCGAACGGTTAAGTGCATTTGATTCACAAAAGAACCGATAACTACTAACTCTAAAAGAGAGTAATCTATCTAAAGAAGATCGTTAAAATATGCTACCAATTCGCTAAGCCTGTCATGTGGTGGATCTCAGATGAAAGGTAATCACACCAAGTACTAAAGTGCGCTATCTTGATTTGCAGAAGAAGCCTCTGCATTAATACCTGCAAAATTAAGCCCATGATGACAATAGACAACTAGCAAGCGTTACCACTTTTCGAGACAGATTACTAAGAAGAAGAAAATTTAACTAAAACTAATATTACCTAATTTTATGTGGCTTGGAACACCTAGTGAACAGTATACCCTAAACTGTCACACTTGTGAAAGGATTTAATCCACAAAGAAAAATTCAAAACAAAGGCTTAAAATGCTTGGAAGTGATTAGCCTCCAGATCACCCCACTTGCAACAATATTTCGAGTGGAGATACTCCTCGACAAAACATATTTAAATACTATCGATACATGTCATAATTGAAACGAAAATCTATCACAAGACTTAATCGGGTTTATTTAAGAAGTGTGTGTTCGGAGCAAGTAAGTTCGAACGTATCAGCTAAATGTTTCATGGCGTTAAGTTGGCAACAACACTATGGAATTTACTAACATCTGATTTCTGTTTTCGCAGAATTGTTAATTATGCTATGGATAAACAAATATAAAAATAATACTTAATAACTTATATGAAAGCCAGTTGTTCTCTAGCTTAACTAGGATTTATGTGGTAAGTATTCTAATCAAGTTATTTTAGTTAAAATATAGTATTAATTGTTAGGTTAAAAGCAGTTATTTATTTCCGGCAACAAAAGTTAATTACTGTTTTATATTTCAGATACTTGGAGAATTGATATGGCTTATACTTGTTTAAAGGCATTACAATTACAAAGTACAACTGTCTATAAAATAAGAAAACAAGATGTGAAAATTAAGAAATGTTTCTAGTATACTCGTACAGCAATAATTATGCCTACCGAATACCTGTGTCACCTTTTACAGTAACCAAGCAACAACCTATTATGATATTCAAATTCCATATGCCTTCTTTGTGACACCCAAGTCTACTCGTAGATAAATCGAAACAATTACAATTATTCTGTCATTTTATTTTCTTTTTTACTTAACGTTCGACATCATAATTACTTTATGGAACTAAGCTGATAACCTTGTATTAGTGCAATAAGTAAACTAATGAGAAGATATAATCTAAGGAACTATTATTAAATAGAAGTTAAATAATGATTCAATTTCTGAGATGCATCGATATGTATACAGTGTGATGTGCAAGTTTTATCAAATTTAATATAAGCTATATTTTACTGAAATGTGAGATATTTCTGAATAAATAGGTTATAAATTTCAACAGATTGTTTTATTTTAATGTACTAGAGTTATATTTTAAATTTTGACAGTTCCAACCGTAACAACATATACAGTGCGCGCCAAATGTATGGACCGGGACTTATAAAATCTAAAGTAAGCGGCCAAAAAAATTGAAATTTGATATGCGCATATGGGACGTATTTTCGCATATTATGACGTGATTTCCAAGTATTTACCCCTTTTATTACAGAATATACAGGGTGCAGCCGGTGCAGGTCATTTTCTTTAATGGTAACAGGACCAGTACTTGTTAATAATAATAATAATAATAATAATAAATACTTTATTTGCTGATTATACATTCATGTGCAATACATGTTAATTGTTTTAGCATTGTCAGTTAATACATTAGACATTAAAAATACATTAAGAATTAAAATAAAAAAGTAGTACAATAGTTAAAAAATAAAAATATAAAAATTGTTAGATAAAATCAGTAACTGTATCCATACCTTAAATTTAAACACAGAACATTTAGAGGTTATTAAAAGAAGCATTATAAAATTCGTCTAAGTTGTATGGGGAGATTTTCATCAAAATATGTTTAACTTTTATTTTAAATTTATTTGATGTTAAGTTTCTAATTTCAATAGGCATACAGTTATATAGTTTTAATGCAACGTAAATAAAACTTTTATGTGTAATGTGCAATCTATGGGTAGGCAGTATAATGTTGTCTCGATTTCTGGTTAAGTGGCTGTGTAGATCAGCATGATTCTTAAAACATTCACTATTACTTTTAACATACATTAAACAGTGATAAATATAAAGTGCAGGAAATGTCATAATTTGCAATTCATGAAAAATGGGTCTACATGAATCTCGATTAGATTTGTTGGTGATTACCCTTAATGCCATTTTTTGTAACACAAATACTCGCGGCCAGTCAGTAGAATTACCCCATAATATCAATCCATAAGAAATTAATGGTAAAAATAATCCCATATAAGCTATTCTGCAGACTGATCTAATTGCATATTGTGAAAGTTTTCTTAGTAAAAAAATTACCCCTGAAAGTTTATTGCATAGCGTATCGATATGATTTCTCCAATTTAATTTTTTATCCATCTGAATTCCCAGAAACTTGACTGTGTCTACTTCGCTGTGTATATCTCTTAATGAAAAATTGATGTGGATAGTTTTATTTGTATTTAGCGAAAGTTCATTAGATGTAAACCACTCCTTTGCAGCATATTGTGCCACTCGATTGATATGTATTAAATAAAATTTCAGACAGTACAATCTTTTCTGCTTCTGACAGTGTATCACAAGATGGGGGTTGCATAAGAAAAAATCCGAGAAAAGAAATAAAATGTGAAGTAACACACGAATACGAACTGGACAATAATTATCCGTTATCCGTTAACCATCCTCGGTATAAAAGACAAAAAACAGGACAAAGGACAAAAAAGTACGAGCTGATAAGCTTGGAATTTATTAAGACCAGTCGACCAGTTCATATTCGTGTGTTACTTTACATTTTATTTTTTTTCTCGGATTTTTTCTTATACAACCCCCATCTTGTGATACACTATTAGAAGCAAAAAAGATTGTACTTTCAGAAATTAACAAGTACTGGCCCTGTTACCATTAAAAAAAATGACCTGCACCCTGTATATTCTGTAATAAAAGGGGTAAATACTTGGAAATCACGTCATAATATGCGAAAATACGTCCCATATGCGCATATCAAATTTCAATTTTTTTGGTCGCTTACTTTAGATTTTATAAGTCCCGGTCCATACATTTGGCGCGCACTGTATAATTATCATAATTAAATAGGTGGATGGTCTATTCATTAATAGCGTTATTTTACGTACTTTAAAAAGAGACACTACACTGATCGACTGATCAGCTGTTGTAGAACAGAGGACGACGATCCCGACCTGAGCGCGCCGGACTCCTTATGACGTACGATATGTTGAGATAAGTCAGGGTCGGATGGGGTAACCTTATAAGTTTACGAGCCTTGGGTTATACGGGTTATTAGTGTGGCGTCATAGTCGCCGCTGTATCCAAACAAACTTTAAGGTTATGAAGTATTAAATATTTTATAAAAGGAGATACCTAGCCGAAAGTTATATTGATCAACTTTTGTTAAAACTGCTTTTAATACACTTAAAATTCACAAACGGAAACATCATATAATATACAAAACAAAGGTAAAATAATTTGTTTGGATACAAAAAATGGCCGCTATACGTCATCACTAATACAGCGTATTGAAGTGTGATTTTCTGTGTTTATTGTAGTTATTTTCAAACTTTGGACAGTGTATTTATTTGTGAAAGACTTATTGATATATAAATGCCAAACTGCAGCGTTGTGGGTTGCCGAAATAGAAGCGGTCGTAAAACTAGAGAGAATATTATACTTCGCGTCCAGTCCTCGATATCACTAATAATTTACTATGTAGTCCCCTCTTGGGTGGCTGCCGTGCACCAATGTTTAAAGCAAAGCGCTCAGATCCCCTCTCGTCTCTACCTAGTCGTCGCCCGCTCTGTGTATCTCATTCGTTTCTTGGTGCCGTCGCCGTGCATACCGGTCTACGACTACAACAAATAAATACGTAAGTATTAAATTATTAAACCACAATCTCCCCTCGTAGAATACCTAGCATGGGAAAACACAAAAGAAGGGACCGATCTACGTCGTCGGAAGACGGAATTTCAAATAGGGAACTTAGGAAGAGGCTAAAAACACTCGAAAGAGAGCTCCAAAGAACCAGAAAAGATAGATCTCGTTCTAGACAACGCAAATCTCGCTCTGAATCAACTTTAACGTCTCGTCACTATGAGAGCCGCTATCTGAGCGAAGCGGGTTCAAGTAGAGACTATCATCATTATTCAAATCGTGATAGTCGTAGCCCTAGCGGCGCGAGATCACAGGCTAGAAATGGAAGCACGGGTCGCGCCTCGAACGGCACTCGGCAGCGGCTACTTTCCCGGAAGGTCACAGCCCGAGCGGTGTGAATTCCGAGAACTTAATTCCAGTGGCGCAACATGAGAGTGTTTTAAACTTGCAAGATTTTAATAAAAGCGAACATTCACCAGTATTAACTATTCACAACGATGTAGACCTACCGGAAGACGTTCTGAATATTCTGGGCAATGACCCGGAAAGAGATAAGGCTCCAGAAATTAGACTGCATAGTGCTCTTGCCTTACGATGGTCACATGTTCTAGCTAAAGGTCTTGCAAAGGAAGACAAATGGATTTTGGAGAAACATGAGATTCCAATTAATTGCAAAGGACTGGTACCCCCCCATTATAAACCCTGAAATAAAGGCGGTCATGTCTACCTCTAGTGTCACGAGAGACAACACACATTTGGGCTATCAGTCTCAATTAGGCAGAGGCTTATCTGCACTAGGAAAAGCTATGAATAGCATTTTAGACGAGGAACAAACCATTCCTAAAACTCTAAGGGACACCACTTTGACTAACATGTCAGATGCTGGACGCATTTTTACTGGTCTTTATTATGAAATATCACAAATGAGACGATACCTTATCTCCCCTGTTTTAAATAAGACCGTCAAAGAAATGGTGGAAAATATTCCTCCAGGTGAATTCTTGTTTGGACCAGATCTGAGTGAGAGGATCAAAGCGGCAAAATCTCTAGAGAAAGTACTTTCCTACTTTCTTACGTCCAACTACCCAATACTCTAGTGCGACTGCTCGGCCTACCCAACCTCCCAGTTTACCGAAAAAGAGGGGGGGGGGGGCAGATAAACCACACACAACTACCAACAGTAATTTAAACAGGTGACGCCCGGCCCACAGGAGGGAAGTGAAGCCATACAAGGGCCAACCCTCAAAGGACACAAAACACCTGTATTTGAGGAGACGATAATGGTAAGTTCTAATTTAATTTACCTACGACCACTACTGTAAGTACTTAAAAACACACCGTCTGCGATCAATGTAAGATTCCTATTACGCACGGTAAAAAAATCGCACAACTTGGAAAAAAAATCGCACAGTTCGTACAGTTTTCCTAGCAACCGCCTAGCAACGGTCAATACAAACAAACTTATTCTCTAAAAATTATTAAAAATGACAAGTGCAATACTTAATTTTCTGACGCTGTCAAAACTGACATAAGCGATAAATAATAAAAATGAAATACAAACTTTCAATAAATACGGTCGTAGGTAAAGTATAGTACATAATTCGAGTTGTAAAGCAATACGCTATTTACAACTCTTATTACGTAATATACTATTCTGGTCGACTAAAATTATTTTACAAATCCTGGGAGAAAGTAACATCAAACCCTAGAGTGCTGTCTTGGATTAGCGGATACAAAATCCCCTTTAAAAATGTGCCACCACAGACAGAGGTGTTAACTAACAAGGGGATCTCTACAGGAGAGACCGTGTTAATAACCTCCTCCATCGGAGACCTCTTAGACTGTGGAAAAAATTAAACAAACTCCACATTTTAAAATGGAGGACCACAGGACGGTTCTAAGACTAATAAGGGAAAATGAGTATATGACTTCAGTAGATCTAAAAGACGCATACTTTTTAGTTTCGATCGAACCAAACTGCCGTAAATTTTTGAGATTTAGATTCAATGACCATCTATACGAGTTTACATGTTTGCCATTCGGTTTGTCCTCAGCGCCCTTCTGTTTCACCAAGCTCATAAAACCCATAGTGTCCCTAATACGCTCTCAAGGTATAACCTGCGTGAATTATCTCGATGATTTTTTACTCTTTGGTGCGTGTATATATATAAAAAATACAAACACAGTTCTTAGTATATTAAGATCATTGGGCTTCCTAGTTAATTTTGAAAAGAGTTCTTTAATTCCTAGCACATCACAAAAATTTTTAGGATTTATATTCGATAGTGCAAGATTTAAAGTAGAACTGCTACGAAAGAAAAAAGAAAATATACAGAAGTGGGCCATCCATTTAAAAAATAAATCCACGTGTAAGATTCGGGACCTCGCAAAATTTATAGGTATTTTAGTTTCGGCATGCCCAGCCATAAAATACGGCTGGTTATATACCAAGGCCTTAGAGAGAGAGAAATTTCTAGCTCTAACAAAAAATAATATGAATTTTGAGACAAAGATGGCGCTGCCAGACCATCTAAATAAGGAACTAACGTGGTGGATTAAAAATATTCATTCTTCATTTAACGATATCAAAAAGGACTCTTTTGAAGTTGAGATCTTCGGACTGGACGCTTCATATAATTATGATCGAATTTCACTTAAGGTAAGTTCATTTGATCATTTCATATCACAGGTACGTATTCAAAAATTTCTTGGTTTCGTTGACTGAAGTTTTATTGTGGATTTCATTCCTGAACATGTGAAAGGTAAACAACTTTATAAAAATGATGTTAAAAACTACAGATAAACCATAGAAAAACGTTTTAAATTACTGAAGTTTTATTGTGGATTTCATTCCTGAACATGTGAAAGCGTTTTAAATTCATATAAAATGTAACACTATACTATTTTTTTTTTTCATTTTATTGAATTCATATACATGTCCATTAAAGTATTTAAATGATATCTAAGTAGTGCTGTGGTTATCAAGTAAAAACTGATAGTTTTTATTTGATTTTTGTGCATTCAAATGGAAGCACGTCGTGTCTGAATAGTGCCATTAATAATTTGGTTATAAAAATGTGTATACGATAAGGAACTTGTAAATAAAATGTATTTTTATTTCGATCTGGTAAGGTCGTACTATGTTTTCTCCACGGTTTTCAATACTGCTTTCTTCTAAAATTATCACTATATAAAAGCTCATATTTATAGTAGATTATATTTTAAACAATTACTTATTCATTGAATATTTTGGTCTAGAGTACACATATAAAATTATAATATATTTTATGCTTGCTTGTTGCCAGTGATATTAGCTGAAATGATAATAATAATGAGTAATAAGTAGTGCTGTGGTTATCAAGTAAAAACTGATAGTTTTTATTTGATTTTTGTGCATTCAAATGGAAGCACGTCGTGTCTGAATAGTGCCATTAATAATTTGGTTATAAAAATGTGTATACGATAAGGAACTTGTAAATAAAATGTATTTTTATTTCGATCTGGTAAGGTCGTACTATGTTTTCTCCACGGTTTTCAATACTGCTTTCTTCTAAAATTATCACTATATAAAAGCTCATATTTATAGTAGATTATATTTTAAACAATTACTTATTCATTGAATATTTTGGTCTAGAGTACACATATAAAATTATAATATATTTTATGCTTGCTTGTTGCCAGTGATATTAGCTGAAATGATAATAATAATGAAATGTTTCTGAAATTCTGCTTGATGTGAGCAATTTGTAGGTATTAGAAATAAATAGTTTATTTAATTGCATAAATGATTTTAGGAGCGCCGACAGTACGAGGAAAGAGAAGAGTCAAGTACGAGAAGTGATGTTTTGTTGTCTCCTGAGAGTCGCCCTAGTACATCATTCACTTTTTTTTCGTCATCAAACGAAAGTCGACCTATACTATCTCCTGAATAATTAGATAGATTATATATGTATATAAATATTTGTTAATATTTGTTAATATGGATAGATTATATTTACATCTAGAATAAAATAAAAAGAACACGAGTATTAATTGAAATATTTTTTCTTTCCCATTCCTTCCTTATCACGTACTTGAACATTTTTTGATAATTAAATGATCTTCATTTGACAGTAATAATTTGACTTGGTACTGGTAACGTGGTCCAACCTCACTTTAACAAAGTTACTACCTACAAGACAGTTCCTATACTTGTAGATGGTGGGTATGCTTCCCCTCTCCCCATGAATATAAAAATTCTAAAATATTTACGCTTTCAGAAAACAAGCAAGCTAAAAAAATCCTTCATTTTAATACTGTATAAATTCAATAATTGGACCCACTACTAACACAATACTAAATCCGCCATTGTATTTGAATATAATTTCAATCATTCCCATCATGGGTACATCTTATTGTTTTATCAAAGGCTTTTTTTAAGAACATAAAAAAATCGGTCTATACAGGGTGAATACCAATAACTCATTTTAATTTAAAGAGGGGGTTACTGTTGATATTTATAACACAAATTACCAACTGAAAAATATAAAAAAGAAAGTTGAAAAACTGACCTACCCTACGTAAAATTCTGGTAAACTTTTGAGTACCGCTTCGTCGCCTACTGACCCACTATGGGGTGAACAACATGCCTTGTATCAAGTCACAGACTCCAAGTTCTAACGTAAAAAACGTCTAATAAAATTAAGCCGCCGCGCCGTTCGACGGTCTTTCATAAATTTGCGGTCGGAGACAAGTTAATTACAGTGACAGCAAAAACTAGTGAATTTATGATTGCAAAAAACAAGGTGAATGGCAGAGGCAAAGACCCTATCCTGATTTATTTTCTGTTGAGATAGGTCAGTTACGAAGTTCTGAAAATGTTGGCGTATTTTAATTTATTTTCTTTCTCGAGAACTACAGGGTACTTATATATTTTTTATTTTTGGTATATGGCATAAAGGGACCTACCATCCCTTAAAATTAAAATGAGTTATTGGTATTCACCCTGTATAACAAATATACCTATATTAACGCTAGAGAAAATTTCTTGTATCCATCATTTTTTTATTTATTTAAATATTTTATAGTGGTGAAATTACGTTTCTAAGATATTCCTGAATCCAATCCCGTTCATCCGCCATATTTAGTCGGCCCTGTGACGTCGAAATAGGCTTCAACGAATTGTACATCTCTATATTCTCCCACCTCGATGGTTTGAAGCTTGGAGACGCGAAAATAATTGCATTATTTGGAAATATTTAAGCACTAAAATGGTATGTAGGATGATGTTGATTTTCAATGTAATTAAGAAAGTTGCAAAAATAAAATACATAATGTTACGATTGATTTCTACTACGGGTTTCTGATATGTAATTTGGAATGCCTTCGTGGCAACTCTGTAAGGGTTATCCTAAAAACTATTTCTTATTTGATTCAAATATTTTCTTATATTTTGTTCATAGTTGCGAAAAACAGATCCATTAGTGTTCATTACTCTTATACAATTTTTAAAAGTAACATCTTATATTTTATCCGTGTATAATTTTTTTTAAAATCTATTTTAAAAAATAATGTATATAAGCACATATTTGCTATACAATTATTATAAAATACTCTTTTATTTCATTTAATTAATCGATTACCATGAGAACTCTTTAAATGATATAATTCAAATTTGCCACAACATGGCGGCTATTGTCACCACTGTCTCTATCTAGTCTCTGTACATTTAGCTAGTTGTCATTAATCTATACGCTTGTGTAGTCGCGTGTCGAGGAGACCGCCGTGCCATCTCGCGGATTTGCCGTGTCAATAAGTGGCTGGTGAATGTCAAATTTGCCTAATTTAACCGTGAAATGCCTGTGTAGTATCTAAGTGATTTTGTGTAAAATTAAGTGTTATTTCTCCAAATAAAATAATAATTGAAATTACTTGAGGGTTTTTACCTGTAAATACAAGTATTTTCCGCAAAAAGAGCTTGAGCAAAGGGAAAAAATTGCTTGAAAGTACGTGAAAGAAGTGGTTGACGGACAGAGTAGAGAATTAATTGGAACAGTTTTTAAGGGAAACCCCAGGAACTCATAGCACTCGAAGACACGAAAATAAGTATACTCCGGTTGTACAGGTATTTTCTTAATTACAATAACAAATATAAAAGAGGTTAAAATTAACGAATATAAAATGTATTGGAAATCCTAGCAACAGGTGTAATGCTGCTAAGTTTTTGTGCTTGTTGTAGAATATTGTAGGAGAATTTGTATATTTGTGTTAACATTTATAATATTTTTTGCAGCTCGAATTTGACCGTACAATTTTGGACACACATTGCAACTGCAAAGCAGGAAAGAGCTTCTGTAAACACGCCGCAGCAATTTGCATTTTTGTGAATGTAAAAAATCCTACATGTTAAAAAACGTATCAACCTATGATATGGAATCGACCTCTACAAATACAGCTTGATAAATACCATAAAGGATGTAGAACTGAAACATTATTTCCTTGCAAAGGAAATAGGCAGGACCAAGTATTCAGATTTGAGGATTTAAAAAACATTAACGACCAGCATTTGTCTGAAGACTCTCCACAAACTGAAATAATCAAGAGCGAGATCGAATCGCACAAATAATGCACGAAAGAATGCTTGAGCAGGAAAAAAGAAATATCGCAAAGAAAAGTTTTCTTGAAAAATTGTACCATTTGCAGAGCAACTCGAGCTTTCAAATTTACCATGCTTATAATTGTTTCTCAACGCAAAATATGAAGACAAAATTTGCGAAAATAAGTTGCCCACAAGAATATTTATGTAAATATGAGGAAATCAAAGTCGACAAAGAGAAGTGGATGGAAATGGCTTTCAATTCTATAGGTCATTCAAATACTTATATGGGGTTGCAACAACGATGCACAAGGATTACCTGCAGTAAAAAAGCACATAGAATCAAAACAAGAGTAGCATATTTTCACACACTGACAGAGCAGAAAAATAAAGCACTAAAACCGATCGCTATCCAATACGGACTTGAAATGGAATTAACAGCAAGATTACTGTTTGAAGGAACATACGGATACCGTGTTCACGAAGTCGGACTGATTGTGTCTTTAAAACAACCATATCTGGCATGCAGCCCTGATGGTATAATAGACGCTGGTGAAAATATGGAGCTTTTGGAAATCAAGTGCCCGTACAGTTGCGAGAACACCAAGATTGTGGATTTGTTTGTTCGATGAAAATGGAGAATTGTTTTTAAAAGAAAATGACAAGTATTACACGCAGATTCAAGTTTTCATGTATATTTTGGGAATTCAATGTGCCATTTCTTCGTATATTCGTAGCAAGATCACGTGTGCCTGAAAATACCAAAAAGCGAGTCATTTTTATCAATATTAATTAAAAAATCGAAATGTTTTATTTTGAATATTTCATTCAGTCTTCTTAATACCATTGTTTATAAAGTATTATTATAAACAATGTTAATACATAGGCAAACGTCATTTTGATTCGTATTGTGATTAAAAAACATATTTCAATGTTAATTACAACGCAGATTTTAATATATTTTATAATAAAGAATTATAAAATCCTTTTTTTATTTTTTGCAGATAAGGGGTTCCTTGTTATTAGCCAATACACAGGCTACGTACATGATTTTATCCATGTGTGGAATAAGTTTTATATTTATATGTTCTAGGATTTTAAAAACCTTTTATACGTTGAATGCTTCTTTCTCCATCATGGATTCTCACTGAGGCTATTGAGTATCCATGTAATACTTCCTCGCACGAAAACTGCGGATTAAAAGCAAAAGGAGGCATAGTAAGTGTACATTTTCTTTGTGACAATTCTTGCTCTATTCCAGGAAATCCCTTGTCAGCTAAAATTTGATCTCTCGGCTAAACCAGAGTCAGAAAACCAGTCATTAACTATAATGCAATCAGACGTAAGTACGACCTCCATATCCTTTCGATACAAAACTTATATACCCACTTGGAGTAATAGCCATCAAATATTTTAATGTAAAATGAGACTTGTACGTGGAATACATAGATACTCGCATTTTCACAGTGGGAGGAGTTTCGACAGTTTGGGTAATTTTTGAAGGTTTCTGGTAAAGTAGCTTTTACTGCTTCTTTTCACTGCCAAAAAAAACCATATTTTTGTGTGATAAAATACAGTTTCCAAAACACTATAAAAAATATCACTTGCTGCATTGGTTGATATTTGAAACAAGCATGCAAGAGCAACAAAATTCAACCCCAACTTCATTTTCATTAAAAACATTAGCAGTCTGTCTTCAGCTTTCATGACTTTAAAATAACCTGGCTGGCCATACACATTTGGCTTGATAAAATTTAATAAAATATGGAAAAAGGATTTTGTTATTCCACACAATTGCTTAAAAGAACTATCGTCTTGCATATCATCGTACCACTGAAACCCATTTCGCATTTCACAATCAGGACCCACACGAACAGATTGCGTGCAAACCTTCCGTGGTTTTTCAATAACAAAAACTTTTTCACTTTCCTTCTGGAAATTATTAACTGTAATGCTCGTTTGAGTTGCAGCTTCATTTGTTGAAGAGTCTTGCCAGCAATATAAAGTAAATATAAAACTGTAATTCCGGATTTGCATTTCGGCGATTAGCGCAACCCGGGACGCAAAAAGCATGCTCGACGTTTTTTACACCCCTTTTGTTCATTTGACGCGTTAAAATGTTTATTTCACACAAAAAAATTGTTTTTGAAACTCTTTTTATCGTGGTTTTTATCGGCGTGATGAACAGAATACAGTTTGTTTACCAGCCATGTTTTGACACGATGTAACCACTACGCGGCGCCACTATAGCTACTACACAAGCGTATTAACGTATGTTATCGTTGACTGATCAAATTGCTTAAACTTTCTTTGCCAATACCATAAGTTTGTTTATTGTGATGCATTTCATTTGGTTGTCTATTATGGTTTCAACTATGGACAAATCTTTACATATTTGTATTTAACGGAAGTTTTATTTTATTTTAATATTTTAAACTTGTCACAATTATATTAATTTTCTTCTAATGTGTTTACATTTCCCTTTTTGTAGTCTTGTTGCCTAAAGATGTGGTAATACTAAATAAAGAATTTGTGAGAAAAGAACCTATTGTTTCGTCATCCTTAATCTTAGTTTTATAATTATTTTTGAAAAAAAATGCAAATTTTGCAACTTGACCAGATGAAATTTGGTCCGTAGGTTCCAAAAATCATAATTCCATTAGTAAAGGAAATAGCACTTTCACTTTCACCGCGGCAAATACCAGCTGACGAGGAACATCCTCCTGAGTACAGCGATATCGCTTTAAGGACGAGGGTTAATCTTAACGGGGTTAACCCAAAGCCACAAGACCTGGCAAGAATGGATTCGTTGATTAGTGAGGAGCTTCCAGAAGATGCCAACATCTGGCAGATCAACAGCGCGGTGTACGCTGCCGCCAAGCAACTCGTCCCACAACAGCGCCTGGCAAGCGCAGTTGATAGGGTCGAGAAAGCTAAGCGGCGCGTACAGAAGATCGAAGTTAAAATTCGATCAGCAAGGCAACACGCTTCTCGAATCCAGAGTGTGGTGGATTATATAGTCGCAGGTAGACCATTTACACCGAAGGTCCGGCGAGTGGCAGCCGGACTGAGACGCCAACACCACACTCTAAATCGCACAGTGCTGCAGACCATCAAGCAGCACTGTCTAGATAGGATTCGAGCGCTTATGGCTATTAAGAAAACTTTGGTCAGGCGAATGCGGAGTTTGGAACAAAACAAATTGTTTCAAACAAACCCGTCTCGCCTGTTCCAAGAGCCACAGCGTGTAACGAAAATCCGCCGACTGTTGATAATGTCGAAGCCTTCCGGAAAGGAATCTACGAAGTCGCGAATCCATTCGATAATGACACTCCAGCTATAGCACACTTCGAGGCTCTCTGTCGTAGAGTCTTAGAAGAGCCAGACGAAGTGTGCCCAGCAATCAGTACGGAAGAGGTTCAACAAGCACTTGTTGGAACCAAGAACTTCGCTGCCCCGGGTCCAGATGGTATAAACAACTGGTGGTGGAAGAAGTTTCCTTCCACCCACCGCCATCTGGCCCGAGTTTTCAACTCATGGTTGAACGAGTTGCAGCAAATTCCGGACTGGTTTGTCGAGGGGCGAACTGTGCTAATCCCCAAAAAGGGGATCTGTCTGACCCAAAAAATTATAGACCGATTACCTGCCTCAACTCCTGCTACAAGTTATTTACTCGTATCTTGTATACCAGGATGTTGAGGTCTGTTGATCCGGTCTACCAACAGATAAACGAACAGCGTGGTGCCAAGAAGGGCCTGGCAGGTTGCAAGGAAAACCTGCTGATAGACCGCTGTATTACACAGGATTCTGTGCAGTACAAGCGGAATCTGTCAATGGCCTGGATTGATTATCGCAAGGCATTTGATACAACATCCCACGAGCTTTTGTTACACTTGCTCGGATGTCTTGCGGTACCAGCACCACTAGTGAGATGCATCGAACAACTGTTGCCGCTTTGGAGAACTCGCTTCACCATAACATCCGGTGCCGAGCGAGTTTCGACAGAGTTGGTGACATTTAAGAGAGGAGTGTTTCAGGATGACTCTTTGAGTCCGCTCCTCTTCTGCATCTCACTGCTGCCGCTATCTGTTGGACTCCGCCAAACCCGCGGGTATCACTGTGGGCCACCCAGTAACCGAAGGCATAAGGGCACCCATCTATTTTATATGGATGACCTTAAACTCTATACCTCCGGGGAGCGAGAACTTCAAAATGCTCTCAGGGTGGTCGAGGAATACACGCGGGCAATTGGAATGGAGTTTGGGTTGGACAAATGCGCAGTCGTCCACCTCATGAGAGGACGATGCGGGGAATTCCACGAAGATGCGCAGCTCGCAGACGGAAGCATCCTACGACATTTGGATGCCGGAGAGACCTACACATACCTGGGTGTGGAACAACGCCACATCCAGGATGTGAACCAAATAAAGGATTCTCTCCGTGGCAAGTACAGACACCGACTCCGAAAGATCTGGTCATCAGAACTTTCGAGGAAGAACAAGGTGTCTGCCACTAATATGCTTGCCGTTCCGATTCTGCTCTACTCCTTTGGCGTAGTCAAATGGGGAGTAGATGAGCTGCGTCAATTGGACAGGAATACCCGCAAGATGATGAATATTCATAGGAGTATTCATCCTAGATCGTCCGTTCCTCGTGTGTACCTCCCACGTCAACGGGGGGCCGAGGACTCTTGAGTCTGGAGTGCATGCATGGCAGAGTGGCACTGAGTATGGCATGTAATGTCATCAGGAGCTCGGATCCGCTCCTACAGTTAGTGAGAGATCATGCACACGCTAGTTCTTCAGCACAAGTGCATACCTCACCAGCGAACTTCATCCATGACCGCAAAAAGACGTTCAAATTACCATTGAGACGAAGGAGACGAGCACGAATTGTCATAGCTTCCGAAGAAAGTAGCAATCCAAGGACATCCGGAACCGAATAAAGAAAGATTATGTCTGGGTTCATCAATCATGTACAATAATATACTGCGAGTAGGTCAATTATTTAGCTTAGGTACTTTATTTAGTTAGCTCTATTAATGGTTAGGAAAATTACTTAGTTAGGACATTCTATTTAGCACTCGTCTAGGTTAAGGACAGGAATTCCATATTTTATTTTCATAATCTTTTCTTTCGCCTGTTGGCTACTTGTATAAACCTTTATTGTTTAGGGCAGCACAGAGGGCCGCAGATGAACTTGGTCTCGTGTTCGACTACAGGCGAGAAGGCCGGCGAGGTGACTCAGTCACTGAGCTTCCGCCTAATCGTCTGACAGCCCACATCAAAGCTGCCGAACAGAGAAATCTGTTCAGGCAGCACGTCGATAAACCCCTGCACGGTGTTTTCTATAACAACATAGAAGCACTGGGTTTATCGACAGAGCTGATCTTCGCATTTTTAAGGTCAGCGGGGCTGAAGTCGGAGACCGAGGGATACATTGTGGCCTGCCAAGATGGTGTTATTAACACATTGGTCTATCTCAGTCGCGTGATGGGTGTAGAGGTACCTGATATCAACTGCAGGACCTGCCGTCAGGCGCCGGAGTCGCTCATGCATTTATTATCTGCATGCCCGATTTATGCGACTTCGGTCTACATCCACCGACATAACGCGGCTTTACGAGTGCTATACTACCATCTACGGCACTCGTACCAGATAGACCAAACACCAGTGCTGCCTTACGTCCCCGGAGATATCGAGTCCGTTGACGAGAATGAGAAATGCCGGATTTACTGGAACTACTCGTTCCCGACGGTCAGGCGAATTCACGCCAATAAGCCTGACATAGTCCTCCTCGACCATCAGACCAAGGTGATGTATGTCATCGAGTTCTCAGCACCTGCTGAGACAAACATCGCCTTGAAGGAGGAGGAGAAACGGACTAAATACAGAGATCGTTGGTACGAGCTCCAAGTGCTATACCCAGGCTACTCTGTCAAGATGGTCGTCCTGATAATCGGTATACTCGGAGGTATGAAGCCCACGCTGCTCTCCGCATTGAAGACCATGCCTGCCTGCCAAACATCGGCAGAATGGTTGGCTGGTCAAATGCAGAAAGCGGTCATCCTGGGATCCCTTCGTCTATTTAGGGCACACGAGTCTGGAATCTACAGTGACTAACCCTGCGGGATGTGGGGAGTTGCTGTAGATTATTCGCTGGCGCTCTCTCTGTGTGGTGTCGGAGGCCACAGGGAGACTGTCCAGCATTAGGTTCGGGAAACCGGAAAAAAAAAATAATAATAATAATTAATTGGTTCAAGAGATCATTTACATGATATAGAACATGTCAATATAATTACATATACCGGGTGTAAATGAAATTAGGCTCACCCCTATAACTTTTTTGCTTTTTCAGATATCATTTTGAAATTGTGGTAGTTGCAATAACAAGTAAGTTTGAATTAATGCATGTTAATAAAATAATTCTAGCACTTCCGGTTTCACCGGAAATGGCCGTAACATCTGTTTTTTTAATGGAACACTCTGTATATTTTTAAATTTTTGGATTCGGAGATTTATTCTGCATACAATGGTATCAACTTCGAAGAAGAAACATAACCTCAAACATTTTTTTAGGATAATTTAAGTTGGCATCTAGGGAGCCATGACTGCTGAAAAAGTTTTCATTCTGAGCCGTTGAGTATTGGAAAAATAAAATCGTGATATTAAGTGAGCTAACTTTACCTTTATAGCCATTTAAACATCTCGGAAATGGTTTTTTCGATTTAAAATTTTTTTTTTAATGGAATCATTATACCTCATTATGCTATTTTAATAGAGATTTTCTTTACCTACATTTCGATAACAAACACTTCACCATTAATTCATAAATAACTTACAAAAGATACTTTACCTTGGTTCAATTATTTATTTTAGTTTAATAAAATTGTTTTCCCGATTAATTTCATATCAAAATAAATGTTTAACTTGGTCAGAGCTTATTAAAACAAATTTGAACTAAGGTCATAAAGTATCTTTTGTAAGTTATTTATGAACTAATGGTGAAGTGTTTGGTATCGAAATGTAGGTAATGAAAATTCTCTATTAAAATAGCATAATGAGGTATAATGATGCTATTTAAAAAAAAATACTTATATCGAAAAAACCATTTCCGAGATGTTTAAATGGCTATAAAAGCAAAGTTAGCTCACTTAATATCCTGATTTTATTTTTTCAATACTCAGTGACTCAGAAAGAAAAGTTTTTCAGCAGTCATGGCTCCCAACTTAAATTATTCTAAAAAAATGTTTAAGGTTATGTTTCTTCCTCGAAGTTGATACCATAGCACAGATTAATAAATACAGATGTGCCAGTCAGACAGAGAAACTAAAATTAGAGAGAGATGCCAGACACTTCCCAGTTAAATCCCGTTAAATGCCCTGTGTATTGTGCGCATGCTCTGCTACACGTGCCTTGCGTCTTCCCATGTGATGCGCTCTGTATTTGTAAAACAGAAAACAGTAGCGTCAGTAGCCATATTGTTTTGTTTTGTTTGTTCATTCCAAGAAAGTATTTTGTGCGTTTTGTGTATTAATATTTTGTTAGAATTATGAAAAGCTCGAGTGAATTGAAGCCACCATCCAGTGGAACTTATTGTATTTATAAACACTGTAAAAATACTTTGTACAAGTGCCGTGGCAGTGGCTTGAATGTTAAGTTTTTTAGAGTGCCCAAGGATGAAGCCATGTAAGTACTTTATATTTTTATAACTCTTATAATTAATTAGTAACAAACCCTTCCTGCAAATGTAAAGCATCTCCAAAACAATAGTTTATATATGTTTGTTGTGGTGAATAATAAATATTAGTATTTTTGGGGTGATGTTATTTAAAATACGCTTATAGAAAATTGCTAAAGCCATGCTGATATCACAGATTATTTTTCCTCTAGTTGCATATTAATTTAGACAGGTTATATAATAGTCTATTTTTGCTTTCCCAAAAGTTGTAAAAAATTATAATAATCATATTTTGAGTAAGTACTTAAATTGATTTCGCCGTTGTAGGGGTTTTTCTTTTTCAAAGCTTAGAATATTTTAAACAGCAATGAAAATCTTGCCCTGGTAAAATTAATCTTTTCAAGTACCACTTTTTTCAAAAGTAAGGATTTATTTTTGCAATATTTGTTTAGCCATCTATTACCAACAATAAATACAGTTTTCTTAAATTAAAAATATTTGATTCAATAATTTACCTGAAGGTGATAATAATTATTTTCTGTAATGTTTTTAAGGTGCCGAAAATGGATTCAGGCTATAGGAAGACAGGACTTACTAGATCCAAGTGGAGTTATTGATCTGAAAAAATTCCACAATTATCGCGTGTGCAGTGACCATTTTGAGGATGACATGTATTATAATCCTATCGAAAAGTCCCATTTACTTGGATTAGCAGAACCAATTAAATTTGAGGACAATATGCAAGTTCTGCCACTTCTATTTGCCTAATTTTTCATACCTATTATCTGATTATGAAAACAAAATTTACATGGGTATAAGGGAAAAAATTGTCCCTCAATATTTCACACCATTTTCTATTTCCATTTAATTTTATGGGACTTTTTTTATATTTAGAATATAATAGAAATTTATTCACCAATAAAGGATGCACTTTCTGTACATCTGGCAAGTTACTATAAAATAAATTTCAAAGTTTCTGTCCTCAACACTTTTTGTTTATAAAATTTAAAATACATGAATCATGTTTTTATAAAGTGACTTTGTCCTAACACAATGTTTCAGATACTTAGGGTAAACAAAAACTTCTTATATACACTGTAGTATTTCAATAAATATATATATAGATTTTAAAATAAAGTTCAATAATTTTATTTCATAAAAATATCGAAAATGAGGTAAAAGGCAACATTGCTCCTAGGGAAATTCTTTAAATTTTGCAACGTTGCACACTTCCGATTTAAACGTACGAGGTCACAGCAGCGAGGGCTAAAAGATCAAAGACATTCCGCCGGCTGGCCACTCTGTTATTTTTCCTCTGTGACCATAGTATGCAGAATGAATTCTTGATCCAAAAATGTAAAAATATACAGGGTGTTCCATTTAAAAAATAGATGTTATTTTCTACAAATTTCTTTAATTTTTCAGGAGCACCGAAAACTTCCTCCTCTCTGGGATTAAAAAGACGCTCTCTTCGACTGTTTGTTACCTTGTCGTCAAGGAGATTTTCAGAATTTCCACATTTTTCAAAGCAATCTGGATGGATGATGTTTCTGTTTCGTAAGTATTTTCTATGTTTTTACTTTTATTTGGAATTAATATCGTGAATGATGCTTCTTTTTAGCTTCATCGTTCAAGGACTTTTCTGTTAATGCTCCCTTTGTCACATTACGTTAGATGAAATTTTGATTTCCCGTTCTTCGGTACATACGAACACTGGTTTTTAAATTTCACTTTTTAATCAGTTTAACCTCTAAATTCACATGATTTTTGTTTGTCGTGTACAGATTTACTTATTCTACATAAATTCTATTATAAATTAGTTTTAATTTTCATATTTGCATCTTATGATGACATCTAAACTTTTTTTCATGATTGCTTAAACCTTTGAATATGCCCTTTTTAATTTATAGTAGGTACTGCTATTATTGCTCTGTTACTCACTCTTGTATAGTTTAAGACTAGATTTGTTCAAGCTTTTGGTTAATTTATTGTAATTTTTATGTATTTTAGGTGTTACGAGCCTCGCTCCGTGGACTATCTACATCATGACTACAAGTACCTCCCTGAGCAAAACAAGTTTCCCAAAATCTGTATCCTTTCAAAGTGACACGTTTTATTTAGTAAGTAAATTTTCCTGGGATTTAGAAGTAGGAATTTCATATTAATTTAAGTATTTAAATTTTATTTATTTTATGTATTTAATAACATGGGTATGCAATACATGACATAGATACAAAAGTTTTTTCTCTTTGGAACTTTTTGGTATGATGAGTGGATTGGAGGATTTGGGGCATTTTTTTTAAATAGAATTATTACCGATATCTTTCCACATAGATAGTTAGTATGTCCTTTACATACCTCAATTACGCTGGCAGGCAAAAACTTCCGGTAGGCCCGCAGGAAACGGAGATTGAAAATGAAAATTTTTTTTTAAATCCCCGTTTCCCTCGCTCCTTCCGGAAGTTTTTGTCTGCCAGCGTAATTGGGGTATGTGAAGGACGTATACTAACTACCTATGCGGAAAGATATCTGTAATAATTCGATTTAAAGAAAATGCCCCCCACCGCCCAATCCGCCCACCATGCCAAAAAAGTTTCAGAGAGAAAACAGTTTTGTATTTATATGGCCTCTTCGATTTACCCGCCGTCAGACGGGAACCTTTCATGTCAATTTTGCACGTCATTTCCTATACTAATTTAAAAAATCAAATTTGTTATTTGCGTCGAAACCGGAAGTCGGCTATTTTGAATGTACAAGCCACTAAATTGGAAAATAAGTTCTAAATTTCAGAACAGTTGCATTATAAATAAAAGAGTTATAAGCTTGGGCCGGTTCTCGTGGCCATCCGGTATAACTTAAATTTTCCATATAAAAACGAGAAATAATTCTAACCTATTTAGTGATAGGGATCTTGGACAGTCATCTCCAGAACCTTTGACATTGTTTAGGCAAACGTTTGGAGCTGAACTTGATCTATCATGGTGTCCTAATGTGCCAGGATGCCTAGCCTGTCTATGGGGTAATCCGAGTTCAGCTTGACCAGGATGAAGAATTCCCGCACTAGAATCAGGTGGTCGAGCCAAAAGTGCTCGGTAATAAGCATCAGCCATTCTTACCTATAAAAATAATAAGTAACAAATATTATCAACGACTCCTTTGTCTATTAAATATTTTAGACAATACCCAGTTAATGAATACTTAGCTCGACGTATGTTATGCAAACCAAGATGACATTGTGAGACGATTAAATTATTTTAAACATATTTCTATGGCGACAACTTGATTGTCGAAACTTACGTCTAGTTAAGTGTTTGATGTCAGGGTAAGTGGTTTGGTAATAACTCGAAATTATGTCTCTGTTCTTCAAACTTCAAAGGTTTTCATCCTCTTCGGAAGAGTAAGAATGTTAATATTATGAAAACCAATCAAATTTTGTGCTTTAAAAGGTAATAATAGATAAGAGTATTAAATTTAATACAGAAAATAATCTTCATTAGGTACTTATACAGGGTGTCCACTTTTTCAATGGGATTGTATGGGTAACTTGTAAACCGTAAGAAATAGAAGGTCGGTTGAATTAGAGAAAAGGTTTGCATTTTTAAGCTTGTTAAGGCGCCTTTTTCAGATTTGAAAATTGTTCAATAGTTTCATAGATATCCTGAAAATGGTGTAAATCGCCATTTTTAATTATTGCCAATAACACGTAAATGATAAGGCTTAGAAAAAAATTTTTTAGATGAAAGTTGAATGGTGTTCAGTTGCCTATTTGAAATTCCCAAATTTGTATTTTTATCGTTTCAACTGTAGGCGCCGCGACGCCCAACTTTTGTTTTTCTTATGGACGCCTGACTTTTTTTTAAGGAAATTGGTTTGGCATCATCTTGTTACAAAGTCAAACCATATTTTTTGATAGATGGGTCTGCACTCACTCGTAAGTACAGCAAAGTAGGCCATAAGAAACAATGAACTGTTCTAGAAGTGTCATCGCTAGTAGAACTATCAAATTATCTTGTTTAAAATTTGCCTTGGTTACATTATTCAATAATAAAATAAATGCAGAATAGTTTAAAAAGAAAAACAAAGGACGTCGCGGCTCTTACAGTTGAGAGGATAAAAATACAAATTTAATAATTTTAAATAGGCAACTTAACATCATTCAACTTTCATTTAAATTTAGTTTTCCTAATTTTATCATTTGCGTGTTATTGGCAATAATTAAAAATGGCGATTTGTACTATTTTCAGGATATCTCTGAAACTATTGAACATTTTTAAAGTTTGTAAAAGGCACCTTAACAAGCTTTAAAATGTACAACTTTTCTCTAATTTCTATATATCTATCTCTTATGGTTTAGAGCTTACCCATACAATCCCATTGAAAAAGCGGACACCCTGTATGTATATTGTATACAGGGTGTTTACAAGAATGGGCCAAACTGTAGGAGTAGGTTCCTTGAGTAAAAATAAATCATTTTAGGTGCACATACCATTTTGCTTCCTTAAAAAGTTATGGACCGTTTAAAAGCAAAGTTTTTATTTAAATTTTTTGTTATATCTCTATTACTATTAACACGATTTCATCCAAATTTGGTATATGGGGGTTATTTGGGCCGGTGAGAAAAGTAATGTAAACAATTGTGGCGAATAATGTAGAGGCCGCTGCGAACGCCCTTTTGTTTTAGTCGTTAATCTTTTGAGCATAAACTTTTAAAAAAAGTAATACTTGTTTTTAATGCAGCATTCAATTCTACGTAAAAATGGAATACTTTACTTATGTCGGTAAAATGCACCGTTTTCGAGAAAAATGCATTTAAAATTCCTGTGGCACAACGAAGAGAATTATGTAAAATTTAAATTATGAATCTACTAGGTACATGACTAAAACTGACAGTAAAATAATTCAGTATAATAGATAAACGCTGTTTTTAAGAAGAGAGATTTTATTAATTTAACAAATTAAGCAATTTAAAAAAATTTAAATAAATAACTTGCCAATTTTGTAAGGACGCAAAATGGTACTAAGGTATGTTCAGCTAAAATGATTTATTTTTACTCAAAGAACCTACTATTACAGTTTGGCACATTCTTTAATGGACAATTTAAATTTTACATAATTCTCTTCATTGTTCCACAGGAAGTTTAAATGCATTTTACTCGAAAACGGTGCATTTCACCGACATAAAATAAGTATTCCTTTTTGATGTAGAATTGAATGCTGCATTGAAAACAAATATTACTTGTTTAAAAAGTTGATGCTCAAAAGATTAACGACTAAAACAAAAGAAATAATTAGGCGTTCGCAGCGCCCTCTACGTTATTCGCCACAATGGGCTCATTTCGGAAAAAATTTTTAATTCATATTCCGAAAGTACACCTATTAGTAAATGTGCAAAATATTAAATTTTTTTTTCAACTGCTTCTCCCTCAAAATAAATAATGAAAATAGAGCGCTGTGACGTCACACCACTCGCAGCGGTCGGGCGCTAGCTTGTTTCCTATAGTTTCATACCGGCGGCAGTTACTACACACACGGCGGAAGTGGTAATTTCGGTCATCTTTTAAGTGCTTCGTCCTTGGTACAGCGAAATCTAAATACCATATATCCGCACGAGTCCGCATAACTCATAGAACCAGTGGAGTCGGGTGGTGTGACGTCATAGCCGTTTCAAATATGTTACGCATTTGAAATCAGATATTAGGGTTAATATTAACGCTAGCGATCTGATTTTTTCACTATATGCTTAGAGGATGAAATACTTACGGAAAATGCTAAAATAAATTAAAAA
The DNA here is from genome assembly GCA_963680705.1 of Rhagium mordax. Lineage (NCBI taxonomy): Eukaryota > Metazoa > Arthropoda > Insecta > Coleoptera > Cerambycidae > Rhagium > Rhagium mordax. The sequence continues at coordinate 24,903,929 of OY796659.1, read as the reverse complement.
GCAAATATCACGAAATGAGCCCATTGTTTACATTACTTTTCTCAGCGGCCCAAAAAACCCCCATATACCAAATTTGGATGAAATCGTGTTAATAGTAATAGAGATATAACAAAAAATTTAAATAAAAAAATTGCTTTTAACAGTCCATAACTTTTTAAGGAAGCAAAATGGTACTAAGGTATGTGCAGCTAAAATGATTTATTTTTACTCCTACAGTTTGGCCCATTCTTTATAGTATACTATGCAGGGTGAGTTCACTTTAAATGGGGAAACTTCAAAAACGATTCTTTATTAAAAAATAATTGTAGTTTGTTCTATAAATATTTTTCATATGGGACTTGGTTTTCGTTGAACTTTTCGACGAATAACTTTAAAGTGGTTAGACCGATTTTTATAAAATTTAGGTTTTGTTTATGTTAGATTAAAGTTTATCAAATGATCTGAAAAATTTGAAAATATCGCCCCCGCAGGCGTAGATATGGGGACCACGGACCCCTTTTTAAATAAGAACTTCTACGCCTATGGTCGTCTCAAAGAATGGATATGATTTTTTTATTCTTCGAACATAAAATGTCGCTAGTAAATGAACATAAAATGTCGCTATTTTTGATAGTTTTCCGGTTAATTGAGGTCAAATGGTTTATTGTAATGCTCCCTAATGTTTATTTTATTTGCCAATGAGCCGGTGTCTGCTATTACGTAAAGTCGTTTCAACGGGTCTTTATCATCTTTGGTCGTTTCCAGTCTAAATTGTTTAAAACGATTTTATAAATTGAGAGAGGAAAAATAAAGCAATTGAGAGACAATAGAGACATTTATTAACATATTTTTTTTCATTTCTGTTAGCAGACACCGGCTCATTGGCAAATAAAATAAACATTAGAAAGCAATACAATAAATCATTTAACCTCAATTAACCGGAAAACTATCAAAAATTGCGAAAATTTACTAGAGACATTTTATGTTCAGAAAATATCGGAGAATAAAAGAATCATACCCATTTTTTGAGACGACCATAGGCGCAGAAGTTCTTTTTTAAAATGGGGGCCGTGGTCCTCATATCTACGCCTGCGGGGGCGATATTTTCAAATCTTTCAGACCATTTGATAAACTTTAATCTAACATAAACAAAACCCAACTTTTATAAAAATCGGTCTAACCATTTTAAAGTTATTCGTCGAAAACTTAAAAAAAAAAAGTTCAACGTCCTGTATCTCGAAAACCAAGTCCCATATAGAACAAACTACACTTATTTTTCAATAAAGAATCGATTCTCGAAGTTTCCCCATTTAAAGTGAACTCACCCTTATATACAGGGTGATTCAGAATTATGGTGCAAGAAAGTAATCACAGATAGAGGTCTTAAAATAAAGAGACAAGTGTATTTTCATTTTGGTCAATTTCGATTTCTATGGCCCGTACGGGCCATAAACGGGAGGGACGTTGGGAAAACAGTTTTTTTGAGATATCTCGATAAGTACTTGATCGATTTCAGTGAAATTTGGAGGGTAGTCTCAAAATAACCCTTAAAATATTTTTAGACCTGCCGCAAGAGGGCGCTACATAGAGTCACTACATCGCAGTTTTTCGCTTCTATTTTTTTTTATACAATTATCTTTCTTTTTATTTTTTTATTCTGATGCAGAATTCATTTTTACACCATTTCTTTTTTCTTTCTCTTTCCTCCCTAGAAACGAAGTCTATTAGCCAGTCTTCGTTAATATTTGCTATTTAAACCTAATTTTTACACCAAAAAATGTCCTCTTGTCTATTTTTCATATCATGCACCCATTTCGAGAAAAATGCGAAAAACTGTTTTAATGATCTGACTTACAATACTGCGAAACTACGAATTATCACAATTGCCATGGAAATAATTGAACAAATTAAAAACATCAACAATGACATTTTGACATTTACTATTTTTATTTGCCAGTTAGAGTGTTGTGCTGTGAGTTATTTAATGAAAAATTTTCCTACCCTTATTTACCACTATAATCGCTGAGCGTTTTACGTTTCCTGAATTATTGAAACAGTTTTTCGCATTTTTTTTCTCGAAATGGGTGCATGGTATGAAAAATAGACAAGAGGACATTTTTGGTGTAAAAATGAATTCTGCATCAGAATAAAAAAAGAAAAACATAAAAGATAATTGTATAAAAAAAATAGAAGCGAAAAACTTCGATGTAGTGATTCTATGTAGCGCCCTCTTTGGGGCAGGTCTAAAAATACAGGGAGCGGCAAAATAGACTTTACAATTTAAAATTGCTACAAAATCAATATATTTTAAGCGTGAGATGTTTCTATACATTAAATAAAGCATCCTTTGGAGTTTCTTTGACAGGTGTCAAAATGAATGACTGGCGTATAGACTAACGATTTTTTTGTGTTGAAAATTTTATAAAAAATAATAGTATTATTCAAGTGCAACGTGATTTTAGAAGAACTATTGGAGTGAGAAATGTTCCGTCGCGTCTAACAATTATGTGTTGGGTCAGAAAATGGTAAACTGGAGGATCCGTTGTCAACTCTAAACATTCAAATCATCCGCGATCAGTAAACACGCAAAAAAATCAAAAGATGTAAGTTTACCTGCCTCTAGAGAACTTTTTCCTTTACGTCTAATCTCACGCCGTGGTGACATAAACTGGCCCACCAGATCACCCGATTTGACTGCACCCGATTATTTTTTGTGAGGTTTCCTCAAAAGTCGGGTATTTCGACGAGAGCCACGAAACATCAAACAATTAAACAATTAAAGGACGCGATTAACGACGAAATTCATGGACTTCCTGGTGCGGTGTTACGAACCGTAATGAGTAATTTCGTTCATCGGTTAAAAGAGTGTATGGAGATGGAAGGGGGCCATTTAGCCCACACAATTTTTTATTAAAAATAACTCACATTCTCTTTGTAAAATTCTTTGTTAAATCTTGTTACTTTACAAATAAAATATTTATTTCCAGTTGAAATTATAAAGTAAATTCTGCCGATCCAATATTTTGACAACTCCAAAGCATGCTTTATTTAATGGATAGAAACATCACACGCTTAAAAAATGCATATTGATTTTAGAGCAATTTTAAGTAAAGTCTATTCTGCCACTCCCTGTATTTTAAGGGTTCTATTGGAAAGGTTATTTTGAGACTACCCTCCAAATTTCATTAAAATCTATCAAGTACTTATCGAGATATCTCAAAAAAACTGTTTTCTCAACGTCCCATTTATAGGCCCGTACGGGCCTTAAAAATCGAAATTGACCAAAACGAAAATACACTTGTCTCTTTATTTTAAGACCTCTATCTGTGATTACTTTTTTGCACCATAATTCCGAATCACCCTGTATATATACAGGGTGGTCCGACTTTAAGTCGGGAAACTCGCCAGCGGATATTACGCCTAAAAATAATAACTTTATGTCATATAAACAAATATCGAAAAACGAATGGATTTCAAAATACAAGATGTTGAAGTTGGCGAAAAAAATAACTCTCAATAACGAAAAAAGATTTTTTATTCAAATTTGACAGATATAATTAAGGCAAGCACACCACCTAAAATAAATTTTGTCCAAAATATTACTAAAACAGTGAGATCTGGGGATCTAGAAGGCCAATTGATTGATCCTAATCGGCCTATCCAACGTCTTGGAAAATGAGCGTTACACCATTCACGCAACTTTGAAGTAGATACAAAATTTCTACTTTCAAATTTAATGCTGCAGAAATCCATCGTTTTAGAAAATGTCAATTTTATCAAAAACCATAAGAATTTCGAACGGAAACCAAAAATACTTTTTTGCTCTAAAAGGAACGTAGATTTAAATTGTTCTATTAAATTTGACCAGTGGCGTATAAACAAAAAGTTCTTGTGGTTTAAGGGGTAATCGAACAGAAAAAAATAATCACCCAGTGTAATATTTTGGACAAAATTAATTTAGCTGGTGGCTTGCCTTAATTAAAATTGTATGTCAAATTTGAATAAAAAAATCTTTATTCGTTATTGAGATATTGAAAAAAAAAATTTTTTTCCCCGCCAATTTCAACACCTTGTATTTTGAAATCCATTCGTTTTTCGATATATGTTTATATGACAAGTTATTATTTTTAGGCGTAGTATCCACTGGCGAGGTTTCCCGACTTAAATTCGGACCACCCTGTATATATACATCCCTCTATCAATGTGACGACCGCACATGGACCAATAATTTTAGGGCCGTTCATATTTACAGTGGGGATGGTTGAATCGGCGTATATTAAAGCAGTTAGTAATAATTGACTCTAAATAAGAGTCATGAGGACTATTTAAACATGTGATTTTTTTGTTATTCTACATCTCCCGTGGGTGTAACGACGGCCAAAATATACGTTTGGTTATAGCTTTCAATCAATAGAACGACCAGTTCACAAATATATACGTTGTTTTCTCGGCCAACAGTGTTGCCAAGTCGTTTTTTTTATTAATAGTTTATGAAATCTTCAATTGATAGTTAGACAAGGACGACAACAGAAAATAATATTTAATAATTAATAGAATAAAATAGCAAAATAAATTTTACTATTCAGCCTAAATCCTCTAATGTCTTAAAAAGACATAAATACTCTTTTCAGAGCTTATTTGCAAACTATCTACATTTAACTGATAAAAATTTGGTCAGTACTACGAATGTAGAAAGCAAATAATTTAATAATTGCAATAAGCCCCACCAGACGGATTAATCCAAATAAGGACTCCCTCTGTTACCAGGCAGTGCAAGTCACCAACCCATGGACCGGTTTCTGGCTTATTAGCCTTCATCAGCATGGTATAGGCAACTCACACTGCACGATAACAAAGGGACTCCAGATCTTGTCAACATCGATCGACATGAAGTCGGTAAGATGCGAATGTGGACCGTGGGGCCCTCTGGTGAAACTTATTGCAATGTGGATTTTGCCCAGACTAGGCTCGTATGAAAGAAATGAAATCCAAAGAAGTCAGAAATCCATAGAGGTAAACTTTAATAGAATAAAAGGCTAATAAGCCAGAAACCGGTCCATGGGTTGGTGACTTGCACTGCCTGGTAACAGAGGGAGTCCTTATTTGGATTAATCCGTCTGGTGGGGCTTATTGCAATTATTAAATTATTTGCTTTCTACATTCGTAGTACTGACCAAATTTTTATCAGTTAAATGTAGATAGTTTGCAAATAAGCTCTGAAAAGAGTATTTATGTCTTTTTAAGACATTAGAGGATTTAGGCTGAATAGTAAAATTTATTTTGCTATTTTATTCTATTAAAGTTTACCTCTATGGATTTCTGACTTCTTTGGATTTCATTTCTTTCATACGAGCCTAGTCTGGGCAAAATCCACATTGCAATAAGTTTCACCAGAGGGCCCCACGGTCCACATTCGCATCTTACCGACTTCATGTCGATCGATGTTGACAAGATCTGGAGTCCCTTTGTTATCGTGCAGTGTGAGTTGCCTATACCATGCTGATGAAGGCTAATAAGCCAGAAACCGGTCCATGGGTTGGTGACTTGCACTGCCTGGTAACAGAGGGAGTCCTTATTTGGATTAATCCGTCTGGTGGGGCTTATTGCAATTATTAAATTATTTGCTTTCTACATTCGTAGTACTGACCAAATTTTTATCAGTTAAATGTAGATAGTTTGCAAATAAGCTCTGAAAAGAGTATTTATGTCTTTTTAAGACATTAGAGGATTTAGGCTGAATAGTAAAATTTATTTTGCTATTTTATTCTATTAAAGTTTACCTCTATGGATTTCTGACTTCTTTGGATTTCATTTCTTTCATACGAGCCTAGTCTGGGCAAAATCCACATTGCAATAAGTTTCACCAGAGGGCCCCACGGTCCACATTCGCATCTTACCGACTTCATGTCGATCGATGTTGACAAGATCTGGAGTCCCTTTGTTATCGTGCAGTGTGAGTTGCCTATACCATGCTGATGAAGGCTAATAAGCCAGAAACCGGTCCATGGGTTGGTGACTTGCACTGCCTGGTAACAGAGGGAGTCCTTATTTGGATTAATCCGTCTGGTGGGGCTTATTGCAATTATTAAATTATTTGCTTTCTACATTCGTAGTACTGACCAAATTTTTATCAGTTAAATGTAGATAGTTTGCAAATAAGCTCTGAAAAGAGTATTTATGTCTTTTTAAGACATTAGAGGATTTAGGCTGAATAGTAAAATTTATTTTGCTATTTTATTCTATTAAAGTTTACCTCTATGGATTTCTGACTTCTTTGGATTTCATTTCTTTTATTTAATAATTGTTTGCCTGTTTTTCCGTGTTATTTTATTGTTTGTTTTAGATTTTTAAATATTAGAAATAAGAGTCAAGTTTTATTAAAATTGGGTGTGAGCGCTTTTTTTAATATTATAGATATATTGTTCTTATTTATGATATTAATATATGTCAAATATTAAGCAATAATAATGTGCATACAAATTATAAGAGACTAAACAATTAAATTAATATTATTTTAGTATGATGCCAAAGGGAATCGTAATAAAAATAATAAGAAAACTTAAAAAGAAGCAATACGTTCTTTTTCACAGGACTGCGACACCGAAGGAGCGTAAATGCGAATATATTGCTTTTTCTCATTTGCTTAGACAATTTCGGTTTAAACATTATCTGACGAGGTTGCCGCGTGGCAAATTGAACTTTTATAATTTAAGTATGTATAAATCAAAATTATGCAAAAAAATTCCGACGAATAGTTTTGCCCACTCGTGCGTCAGTAGATATACAAAGAGAGAACGGGACCGGAAGTGAGCTGTCAAACTGCTGATGGCACATGTCCATCGAGAGCGACCATCCAGGGGTACAAGTAATACAAGTGATCGTCAATGTCTGGGGGATGTACAAGAAGTCTTAAAGGAGGATGGCTGGCTGCAAGAAGTCAATATCCAGAGACTGCTGAAGAGCAGGTGGCTATAGAAAAAAACGTGCGCAGTAGGTATGAGAAAAAAACATGGCGGCGCAAAAGGTATGAGAAAAAAACATGGCGGCGCGATAGGTATGAGAAAGAAACATGGCGACCATGCGCGATGGGGAAAAAACTTGGCGACCATGCGCGATGGGGAAAAAACTTGGCGACCATGCGCGATGGAGAAAAAAACATGGCTGCCTTCATCATATGGCGCTCACTGAAAAGAAAAAACATGCGCAGTAGCGGGATGCTGCAAAAAAGCATGCATGGTGGGGCGGGGGGGGGTCCTGCATGTTTTTTGCTTATAACTTGAGGGTGGTAAGAGATAATTAAAATCTGAAAGCTGTTTTGATTGGTTCCTTGATGAGAGCTACCCTTTAGTATGGGTTGCAACCCTGTATTTAATGCCCTTCTGGTCAATAAATTTCGTGTGACGTCATACACATGTTTTTTGCTAATAGCTCGAGAACGGTAAGAGATAATTAAAGTTTGAAAGCTGTTTTGATTGGTTCCTTGATGAGAGCTACCCTGTGGTGTGGGTGGCAGCCCTGTATCTAATGCCCTTCTGGTCAATAAATTTTTCGTGTGACGTCATACGCATGTTTTTTGCTAATAGCTCGAGAACGGTAAGAGATAATTAAAATTTGAAAGCTGTTTTATTGGTTCCTTGATGAGAGCTACCCTTTGATATGGGTGGCAGCCCTGTAACTAAGGCCCTTTATGTCAATAAATTTTTTGTGTGACGTCATACACATGTTTTTTGCTAATAGCTCGAGAACGGTGAGAGATAATTAAAGTTTGAAAGCTGTTTCGATTGGTTCCTTGATAATAGTCTAATCAAATTTTCAGTAAACTGAAATTTTAGAAGCATTTCATATTACTTTTGAGCAAATGGTATTTTCCCACTATTTCGACCCCGCTGAAACCGAAAATGCCGGTTGCCAAAGCGAAATCTCATCCGGAAGTGAGATATCCAAGATGGCGGCCAAAATAGCGCCAAAACCTGAAATCGGCACTATGAAGCACCCACCCATACAACTTAGGAACACGTTCAAAATGTCTAATTATATGTTTTTGAGCATGAGAAATTCAAAAATATTGTGTAAAATTTATTTTGTGAAGTTTTTAACAAGATGGCGCCGCCAATACTCTCATTTTGGTCGTTATAGCGTAAAAAAGAGTGTGACATGTCGTGACATATGTTTTGCACCATGAGGATTTCAAAAATATACTCAAAAACCACTTAGGACTAAAATTTAATTCAAATACAATAAAAAAATAAACTTGTGAGTTTTCCCACTACGAAAAACAGATCGTACGAAACACTACTGTATCTCTCCCAGAATTTAAACAAATACGTTTGCAGGGGGTGCACAACTTCAAGCATGGTACATTTGCCGTTTTCTGCAACTGCAGTTTTTAGTATTACACAGTCCCTAGTGACAAAGAATGATTTCAGGGTACGTCTTAGGGATAGGATCTAAGCTCATGAATCTTGGAACTAGTTCCTCCTCGGCAATGGTCCAGCCGCAATCTTCAAGCAACGGAAGTGATGGTTTTGGGAGATGAGCATTCTCCCAAACACATACCTGCCAATTTAGATATTGTTTAAAGAACATTTTAATGGTCTAATATTGTTCTATTTTTTCGCGTTTCAGGTCTACTCACTTGGTAGTGACATCTCTTAAAGTGGAGCTGTAGTGCGTCCGATGTAGGTGGGAGGAACTCGGGCTTTTTTGCAGCGCCAAACAAAACAGCGCGAGCATCATCTGTACAACTGACTCCAGGATCAACCTGTATGAAAAATAAAAGTATGAATAGCTTATTGAAGAGCAATAAACTCAAGAAACGTTTACGCACCTTATACAACTTGACGACGAAAACCTCAACGTTCCTGAGTACGTCCTGACTGCATGGAAAGCCAAGAGATTTGCAACTTGCTCCAATGAAAGCGTTTTGCAGATCTCGTGCACTGGAATATATGTTTTATCCCTAGCAGTTTCACTTATAACCCACAGTTGGGAACACTTTGCTATACACAGCACTGCTGCCAATGTTGTTATGATGACCAGGGACACTGATTTTGTACTTCTTCTTGCACACCATTTTGGCAAAATGAAGTGTTCCCAACTGTGGGTTATGAGTGGAACTGCTATAGGGATAAAACATACATTCCAGTGTACGAGATCTGCAAAACACTTTCATTGGAGCAAGTTACAAAGCTTTTGGCTTGTTGTGAATCGACGTCCAAACTATAATGAAGGTCGGCGCCTGGAAGGCATTCTGTGGTAAAAACTGCGATCTCTTGGGAGGACTTGGGTGCTGGCCACTCGGTCAGGACGTACTCAGGAACGTTGAGGCTTTCGTCGTCAAGTTGTGTAAGGTGCGTTAACGTTTCTTGAGTTTATTGCTCTTTAATAAGCTATCCAGACATTTTTATTTTCCATACAGGTTGATCCTGGCGTCAGTTGTGCAGATGATGCTCGCGTTGTTTTGTTTGGCGCTGCAAAAGAGTTCCTCCCATCTACAACGGATGCACTTCAGCTCCACATTAAGAGATGTCACTACCAAGTGAGTAGACCTGAAACACGAAAAAATAGAACAATATCGGACCATTAAAACGTTCTTTAAACAATATCTAAATTGGCAGGTATGTATTTGAAAGAATGCTCACCTCCCAAAACCATCACTTCCGTTGCTTGAAGATTGCGGCTGGACCATTGCCGGGGAGGAACTAGTTCCAAGATTCAAGAGCTTAGACCCTATCCCTAAGACGTGCCCTGAAATCATTATTTGTCACTGTAAGGGACTGTGTAATACTAAAAACTGCAGTTGCAGAAAAGCAACTGTACCTTGCTTGAAGTTGTGCACCCCCTACAAACGTACTTGTTTAAATTCTGAAGAGACGCAATAGTGTTTTGTACGATCTGTTTTTCGTAGTAAGAAAAGTCACAAGTTTATTTTTCATTGTATTTGAATTAAATTTTAGGCCTAAGTATTTTTTGAGTATATTTTTGAAATCCTCATGCTGCAAAACATATATCACGACATATCACACTCTTTATTATGCTAACTATCAACATGAGGGTACTGGCGGCGACATCTTGGCCGCCATCTTGTTAAAAACTTCACAAAAATAATTTTACACAATATTTTTTAATTTCTCATGCTCAAAAACATAAAATTAGATATTTTGGACGTGTGCCTAAGTCGTATGGGGGCTTCATAGCGCCGATTTCGGGGTTTGGCGCTATTTTGGCCGCCATCTTGGATATCTCACTTCTGGTTGAGATTTCGCTTTGGCAACCGGCATTTTCGGTTTCAGCGGGATTGAAATAGGGGGAAAATACCGTTTGCTCAAAAGTAATATGAAATGCTTCTAAGAATGGTACGGAGAGCTTTTTTCAATATTTTGACCAGTCTATAAGGGCTACCCTGTGGTATGGGCGGCAGCCCTGTAACTAAGGCCCTTCATGTCAATAAATTTTTTCGTGTGACGTTATACGCTATATAACTTGGGAATGTTTTTAAACGGTACCTAATTTCAATAAAGAAATATCAAGCATTCACCTTGAAGCGGTAATGCGATTAACGGAAGTAATAACACCACACATTCGCTGTATTAAAATTTAGGTAATTGAATTTTTTATCATAAACGTCGGGTAAGCGGGGAATATGGTTAATTATTACAAGCTAAACATAGGCGGAGAACAGCTATTAAAACAACAAAATAAGTACACTATTTTATTCATCATCATATATTAAATTGAATAATGTATTTTTGTGGTATATACATTTTAATATTAATTAGAAATTGCTTCATATCTATGGCAATCATTTCTCGACAAAATTTCTGAATACTTAGGTTTCCATCGAGTAACTTGTCACACAAATCCAAAGCTTTCCTGTACATCTGTACTTGTTTTTCACATGCTCCATTGCGGTCAATATCATCTTGGATGGAGTCACAACAGTATATATTATCATAAATATATTTTGTTACATTTATAATACAATATACTTTCCTTTTCTTTTTTAGTATTGTATCTAGGACCTAATTGTTTATTTTATAATGTACCACTTATATTGTATGTGTATAATATGTATGTATACTAAGTAAATAAATATTATTATTATTATTATTATTATTATGTTGTTCGCTAAATATTAGCGCTGAAATTTCATCACGTAATCGTTCAATAGCACTTTGTAAATCCTCAGCTTTACTCCATTTCTGTTCACTGTAAAACATCCACATTTTTATCAACTTTTATATTTGTCTGTATAAATATAATGATGCACTTTAGTATTATGATCGTGGAACAAACTGTAATGTAGTACAGCAAACCTAACATTGATCAAATTCTTTTGAGACGATGCTTGCTTTAAATTGAGATGGTGCTGTTGGAGGTGGTGGTGGTGTGAAAGTGGGGGTAGTAGTAGCGTCATATGAACAATTATTTAACATTTTCCAAGCCACATCTCCCATAGTACTATCCTGAAAGCGTATTTTCAACTTGTATTGTATTACATCATTGGACATTGATGCTATAAAAGTAGGTATGTTATTAGCTGTATATGGCGTCATCCTCGTCCATTTTGAAGGCCAACTATCATTTTTCAGTCCATCCTTATCGAAACATATGAATACCTCTTTAGAACCATATGGTTGATATATGTATATGATATTTTGAAGCATAGCATACAAAATTATGAAATGAGGCGTTAACAACGCTATCATTACCAATAAACTAAGTAATTCTTCAAGTAACTATACCGGGTGACCACGAGATGAGGTTACACTCTGTAACTTATTTGTTATTAAACCGATTAATTTTAAATTTATAGGTGAGGCATAACATCTAAATGTGCAACTTTTGATACTTGGTAGCCTTATTTTTTACTTCCGATTTAGCCGGAAGTGATGTCAACTTTCTTATTTTAGTAACAACTCTACCTATTTTTGTAATGTATCTTATTCGTTATAAAATTTACAATACAATGATATGTCACACAATGACATTTCATTTCAAAATGGCCGAAAAATTAAATTTTTTCAAAAATATTAAAATGTCAATTAAAAGATTTTGAAAATTAATTTTTTTTCCAAAATTGGCCGTGAAATCAAAAGAGTAATGAATTTGACATGTTTAATTTTTAATTTGCATTAAAATTTCGTTTTGGCGGCAAGATATTAGAAAAATAAAATAAAAATTAGGAGAAATTTTTGTTTAATTTTTATATTTTGTGAATAATTCGGTACGTTAATGGCATTAAATCAAAGAGAAGAAACAAGCAATTGCAAAATTTAAAAAAAAGTCAGGTAGGTGTATTTAAAAAAAAAATAGTTTTGAGTATTTAAAAATTGCAGAAATATATTTATCTTCTTTTCCTAATATCTTTCTGCCAAAACGAAATTTTGGTACAAATTAAAAATTAAACATGTCAAATTCATTACTCTTTTGCTTTCACGGCCACCTTTGGAAAAAAATTATTTTTCAATATCTTTTAATTGATATTTTAATATTTTTGAAAAAATTTAATTTTTCGGCCATTTTGAAATGAAATGACATTGTGTGACATATCATTGTATTGTAAATTTTATAACGAATAAGATACATTACAAAAACAGGTAGAGTTGTATTTAAAATAGGAAAGTTAATATCACTTCCGGCTAAATCGGAAGTAAGAAATAAAGCCACCAAGTGTCAAAAATTGCGCATTTAGATGTTATGCCTCACCTGTAAATTTCAAATTAATCGGTTTAATAGCAAAGAAGTTATAGAGTGTAACCTCATCTCGTGGTCACCCGGTATACACGTCTGGTCACTTACAAATTTCTGATAGGATTCTGTAAATTTCACAAATATTGTACCAATCTCCCCTAATAATTTCGACTCCGCCCTAGTTTTATGCTAGTTAATAGCAAAGGTTAAAGTGGAATAAATAATAAAGCAGCAATGCGCTTTTTTAGGTATTCGGTCATTTGACAAAAAACACGACGAGACACGTGTGCCCAGTCGAGTATTGTGCCCCAAAGCATAATTCAACCAATCACGGCAGTCCTAGGCGGAGCGTCTACCTTTAACAAGTTCTAATTCGAAATTGATAGGGGAGATGTATGCAACTTACTGTACTATATCCAAAATTACTAAGTGGTCAGACGTGTATATTTATACTCGAGTTGGGGTAATGTGACGATGTCTGAACTCTGAAGATATATTAAAACGTGTCAAATTCATAAATACTTTTCGATTCCATAGCTGTTCATTATCCTTTTCTACACTCAATTTTTGGAATCTGGAGAACATACACTGTTTTTGATCATACAATTTTATAAGTTCTTTTAACTCGTCCAACTGCTCACAATGTCTTTCTAACCTCTCTTTTAATAACATCATTTTTCGGGAACGCATAGTGTGAAACTACGGTATTCGTCCACAATCACAATCCTCATAACATCCTGCTAGTTTAATGTATGAACAATTCATATCTGTTAGTTTAAATGTTTTTTCAACGCATTCAAGTTTATACATTACAACCAACTCTGTTTTAAGAAGTTTGCCATTTTTATCATAAAACTCGACTTGAATATAGCAAGAGCAAGACATGTTTCTAGTTTATGATGTAACACTTTACTATGCTTATGATGAAATGCATACTATTATATATGGGGAGTGGGGGTGTGGGTGGAATGAGAACAAATCTATCTTTTTTTTACAATTCTCTTTCTTTGCTTGATATGCATTGTTTATAAATGACTTTATTTAGGCTTTACACAAGCATAATAATATAGGTTTTTGTTATTATTATGCTTGTGTAAAGCCTAAATAAAGTCATTTATAAACAAATCTATATTTTACATAATTTTTATTTTGGTAAAGATAAATATAGCCAATTATAAAGTAAATTACAGTTTGTTAAACTACACATGGATTTGTAATTAATATGATTAAAGCAACAGGGTGCGCCTTTAATGAAATTAGATGCGTCAATAATATTTTCCACGTTGATAATGATAATTTGTTCCTCCAGTTCAAATAGTTTATTTTTGAGAAATTCATGTTTTTGATGTCCCTTCAGATGTACAATTTCGGCATTATTATTCAGCAAGTGATTACGTAATATATCATCCAATTGATCATAGACTATGCAGCCGGCATCATATTTCAGACCGTGACAATTATTCTCTAAATATTTTATCTGTTTTCGCACTTGATTATTCAAGGTGGTAATCGGGAATGGAGGCTTCAATAGATAATGAGCTGTTTGTTGTCCACTCATAAATGTTATTTCTTTCGGATAAAAATCTGGCAAATTGAAGCCCTGAATATCAACGATCATTATCTTCATGGTGGCTGGGTGGATGCAGACTGACTGGAATTACTTGACATACATCTATCTTATATTACACTCCTTACGACTCCACTAAGCGGTAAATATTCCACCACGCGATCGTGAATGAGGATACAAGTTACCCTTGTATTAGCCGGGAATGGGTGTCTAGTTTCAATCTCCAATTTAATATCAATAGAGTGTATGATTTTATGCTATCGTTTCTTTTAGAGCAATCAATAGCAAATATAGCATGGTTGTTGAAGGGTACAAAATCTAACAAGGGCCTGTTATTACCTGCCAATGTCTTACAAAATTCTGTATACATGTGATATGCCTCAGCGTATTTTCGAGTTGAAAAATCTAATTGCTGATTCTCGTATGGATAATATTCAGAACTGATATATAATTTTATGTTAGATATATCAACGTTATCAAAGTACGTGACATCGTGCGTCTTTTGATCTTTTCGATCAGTTTGAAATGTTATAAATACACCTTTAGGACTTTCCGAATTTGAGCATGCTTTAATCGCCCAATATTGTTTCAAGGCTCTAGTTACTAAAGCAGTATTTTCATGAAAGCTCCACTGTCTAAATGTAATAAAAATCGGCGTATCGCTGTTTATTGGGGCTAGCAATTTCAGTTTTAATGCATCATTTACAAACACATGTTTAACCTTCAGATCAATATTTGTTATATTTAATTCGGCCACCGTATCATCTTTAGATACTTTAAAGCAATTAACATCTGTTCGAGCTCTCACCAATCTTATGGTTTGCTTTCCTCCAAACAAAAACTTTTTATAATCATAAAATACTCCCAACAAATGACTTAGGGGTTCTTCACGCATGCATACGAGTTATAGAGACGCCCAGCAATGAGAGACGAGGTAGCCGGGAAGGCTGGACCACAATAGTTCCTTTCTCTTTTCAATAAATAAACTACACCGTGTTTTCTAACTATCCAGCTGCTGTAATGGGTAGTGGTGGGAACAATTCAACTTGTATAAAAAGCAGCGGCCGGTCAGTCGCTACTCGCCCATTCATTTTGTAAATTAGGTAAATAAAATTAATTCATAAAACATTTTTTACAAGAAATGGTATAACATTAGTAATGCCATTTAAATTTAATTTGTATATAGAAATGGATGTAATCTTTATAAACAATCACAATTTATACTACAGGGCGCGTCCCACGTCAAGGTGGAAGAGAGCATAAACTTTTTTACTTATTAGTACAGTCACTTCTTATAATAAAATTCTGCTTTTTCTGAAGGTTATACTTGTAATTACATAATATGTAAAAACTGATTCAGATATAGTGTGCCAAGAAAATAGAAAAACGTGAAACTAGCCTTACCAAGTGCGAACGAGGTACCATTAATTCGAGTTGTGTACTAGTAAAATGTCATTTAAAAATTGTTATTGATTATAAAATGGGTTTAGATTCGGAAATTGAGCTCAAAATTTTAATTTCAGGCTTTTTTTAATTTTTGTCATGAAATTTTTATTTTAAGATCTTGTTTAAAATCTCAATCTAGACTCTAAATATTCGAATTTTAGTTCAGTTTCAGAATCTGTACAAATTTTGTAATTACTAACCACTTTTTTATTTAATGTCTTGCTGTAAAGCTCGAAGTAAGGGTACCTTGCTCTTGGGCCAACCTTCCTTATTATTTATTTTTTTTCGCATTCTGTACATCTGATGATTTTACCAACTTTTGGCTTTCAAAAGAAACAAACGAGGGACTTTTTTTTTACAACCTCAGAAATAAGAAAGTTTTCTTGTGTTTAAATCCACTGTAGGTATGCACACTAAAATAAATCAAGATTATATAACGTTGGTGTTATTTTTGAGGATTTCTTCCCTATAGCCTATGAGAAATAAAACACATTATACCAGAAACAAAAAATGTATTAAATTATTGCATCTATTCAGGATTTCTTAGTGTCATATTTCGATTCTTTCGAGGATCAACTACTTCTGACAAAATACACTTATTGTAAAAGTTGACAAGTCTATTTTCCATTTTTGACTTCCAGAAATTGTCATCTCGTTTAATATACAAAAATAAAGGAAATATAAAATAAATTTTATACTTTGTTTATTTTATTACTTAAAGTCATTGGAAGATGTGAAATGAACCAAAAATGTGTTACTGCGCATCTGTAGTATCGCTTACTGGCTACGGCGCATACCCCTTCCATTATCTCAAACTTACGATTTCACTTTAAAAATAGTAGAAAGTAGTGTGTACTTAAGTTTGTATTTTTAAGTGTTTTTAGCGTTACTCAATTCTTTTTATGATATCGTATTTAAAATTTACGCAAAAATAACTAAAACTTCTGTCTGCACTTTTTTCTTTTTTCAAAAATAAAATAATTAACTGGGTGTAAAAATATAAATGATCACCCTGTACCTACATGAAAAATTAAATATTTTGCTAAATTTATTTTGGCTATCCACTCAGTCCACCCTGTATATTTTAACTGGAAGTATACCATCTCCGTTATTACCATAAGCAACACGTTTACAATTTGCTCTAAGTAATGAAAGTATTTAAAATTTAAAGCATTTAAATCATTTAGAAAAATATTTTGTCTGTTCACCCTATATATTTTTTACAAAAAATATACCTCCAAACAACATTTTTAAATTCTAAGTATAAAAGTAAAAAAAAAATTTTTTTTTACATTTTTTACGGTCTACACCGTATATACTTTTTTACTAAAAGTATATCTACTCGGTATCCTCCAGGTCAATAGTATCAACTACATGCTTAAATATTAGTTTCCTCTTTCAAATAATTTTTCAGATTTAGCGCTAACAGGCAGAAGCTGCCGAGGCTGACTAATACAGACAAACCGACGGAAATGAATAACTTCAAAATAATTATCCGCATTGTCTATTTGATATCGAAAATCTGAAAAAAAATCTTTGATTGTGATTATTGTTCACGATTACAATGCGTTCGTTGCGTAAGACAAATAAGTGTAACAGTAACAGTACATATTACTACATACCTAGGATTATCTAACCGTAGTGGTTGCCTAGTTTTCTTTTCTCGTAAACTACAATAAAATGCACGATTTATATAAGAAAAATTTAATATACAACTTGTCCCACTTAAAATGCCCCCCTCTCTATCTCCTTTATTAATTAACAAAAAATTTTGAAACTTGGCAATGTTAGTAAATCCGAGGTGGTGACTCGAAATTTAAAGCTTACGTTCATGTTTCACTTCCGGTTCATACCGGAAGTGATACCAACTTACAATACAATTTTCAAATATTCGATTAGCCCTTAATTTTTTGAATACGCACATATAGCACTATGTGGGTGTGGCATCAAAACTGTGCAAGATATTACCAAAAATGACATGTAAAAAATGGGACACCCTGTATATATAAATATATAACATCAAACACAAGAGTCTACAATGCGCCTTCTTAAGCAGCAGGTGTCACTCCCAGTGGAGAACTTGGACATGTGGACCTAGTAATTGTGGAAAAACCAATTTGCTATTAAGCTTATTGTTTAATCTTAACGGTTTGTGGTTTGAAAACGTATATGTATATTCTAAATCATTATATCAGCCTAAATATAAATTGCTTGAAGATGTATTAAGAAAAGTAAAAGGTGTTAGCTACTTTCCATATGCAGATAGTGAGGATATAATCGATCCGTCTGAAGCTAGAACTAATTCTATATTCATTTTCGATGATGTGGCCTGTGATAAGCAGGATAAAATAAGAGCATATTTCTCTATGGGCCGACACAAACTTGTTGATAGTTTCTATCTCTGTCAGACCTACACGCGTATTCAAAAACATCTGGTTAGAGATAATTGTAATTGTATAATCTTATTCAGGCAAGATCGACTGAATCTTAAACATATATTTGATGATCACGTGGCCCCAGATATGGAGTTTGAGAAATTTCAAAACTATGTGCCGAATGCTGGAACGAGACCTATGGTGCACTGGTAATTGTTAAAGACTATGATATAAATAATAGTCGATATCGTAAAGGATTTGACTGGTATATATGTATTTGAAACATCAGTTAGAATCATTACTGTTATACACGTTATTATATACAGACAAATACTGTTCCAAATACAGACCCGTTTCAAATACAGCCTGTTAAAACAGACCCTGTTCCAAATACAGCCTGTATCAGAAAAAATCTCTAGAAGAGTATAAACGGATTAAGTTGAAGCCTTTTGAATTGCTTAAAAAGAAAATTATCGATGTATCGAAGGCGATCAAAAAGAAATATTTAGCTTTAAAATTGGGGAAGGCTAAAGAGGATAATTCTATCAATAGACTATTAAAGCCAATTGTAGAACCCCTACATGATATTTAAGTGAACACATCTAAAAGTATGCTACCTACTGTCACCACCACCACACCCAGTAAAGTTAAAGAACAACCTAGTACGTCTACACAACATCGACCTCCGGTTCCATTTTTGCGTGACGAGGTAATCGGTGAAGTTTTTCCTGAAAAAGATGATGATGATGCTATAGATGAGAATGAGGCGGAAAAGACGTTTGGAGAAATGAAAGCGGAATATGATGATTTGCTTAAATATAACAAACCTGTATTAGACGAATTTCTAAATTAATTTCCAGAACATGCAAGATATTACATTGAGGGATTTTTTAGCAATAGGGATGACTATGATGAAAATTTTGGTGCTCGTTTTGATCCTGTGACTAATAAATTATTTATGGGTAATAAAGAGTTGCAGATTGGAGCTAATAGTGAATTAATATTCGATGGTCGACCATATGCGGACACTAGAGCTTTATACGATTTAATATTTATGAAAAATCCTAAAGGTTATAATAATATTGATTTGAAAAATTATAAAGAAATTCTAGATCTCTAGAACTAGCGCTCACAAACGTGACTACAATCCGCAGGGGCAATCCAGGGGAAATAGATCTAACAAATATATACATATAATAAAACCGCTATGATTCAAAATCTATTAAAACTAGAAGTAAGTCGTATCACACACCATCGAAAAGCGGATATGGTATGAGTACAGCTGTATACAATGAAAAACCTATAGAATATGTCTATTGGGACGACGTGAATGAACTTGTTGACAGATTAAGACTTTTAATGGCTTCAAAGACTGCTGGAAATACAGACTCTCATGATAATGAGATTTTAGCTATAATATCAGAACTTAGGGAAATAGGTGTTATCGCTTAAATATTTGCGATTTTGCTAATTAACACCATTTACATCATGAGTGTAGACAAGTTCGGTAGGTCTATTAGTGGATCCCCCACTAGCAATGACAGTTCCCATTTACTTTCACCCTATCGTCATGGTTTTATTTTCACCAGTGATGGAAATATAGACGTGGAAAATTTAAAATTATGTAATGTTAAAGCCCCACAGAATCATTTGATTGTGTTAATAAACAATATGTTGATACTAATAATGAGAATTTGTTAAAGAAAATAAATACTGTAAAAAATACTATTCCGATTATTGTAGCTAAACATTCAGATTTGGAACGTAAAGCGTTTGTGGATAATGTTCGAGATTTGGAGTCTAGAATTAATATAGCAATTAATGTCATACCGGATATGGTTAATCAGAGGGTTTATTTAGATACGCAAACTTATAAGCGCAAGTATGATGATGAAATAAAAAAATTACAACAGAAAGTTGATGATGTTACAAAGAGTATCCCGAATATTATTAATCAGGAAATTGAGTTAGATACAAAATCCTATAAAACTAAGTATGATGAAGAGCTTAAAAAAATACGGAAAGCCATTTTCTAATACTACTAGGGTAAGGACCGTGCTTACACAAAATATTAGCGATTTGAAAAATGATACAAATTATGAACTTACTAACCTCAAATATGATTTAGAGAATCTTATAAAAGCAAAAACGGTAAAGATTTTCAAAAACTGTTCAGAATAAAATTGAAGAGCTAGAGAATCATATGGTTAACTAGAGAGAGATGAAGGTTCATTCAAAAGAAAAAACTCAGCTGGTAAACGAATTGCATTAACCGGTTAAAAAAATTTCAAGCGCAGACGTGCTATTATAAAAGGTCTAGATGATCTTTGGCAAATGGATCTGGCCGAGATGGTTAATTATGCGCAGGAAAATAAAATTTTTAAATATATATTAGTGTTGATTGATTGCTTTTAATAATTTGTATGGACCAAACCTATAAGAACTAAGTCAGGTGATGAGGTGATGCGAGCTGTATCTGATATATTTAGATGTAGTAAACGTACACCAAAGAATTTGCAGTCGGATCAGGGAAAAGAATTTTATAATCCTCATTTTAAAAGTTTAATGAAGAAACACGCGATTAACCATTATAGTACGTTTAGTGTTAAAAAAGCCGCTATTGTGGAACGTGTCATAAGAACTCTGAAGGAGAAATTATACAAGTACTTTAGTTTAAACGGTACATACAGATGGATAGACATACTTTCGAAAATAACGGATAATTACAATAAACAGCGTCATCAAACTACAGGCAAGAAACCTTATGAAATGGCGGTAAATAAGCGAAAATATAAAGTAGGTGACCTTGTGCGCATAAGCAAGTATAAGCATGTGTTTGAAAAAGGATATACTCCAAATTGGACCACAGAATTATTTAAAGTCGTAAAAGTTCACATCACCAATCCAATTACATACCTCCTAGAAGATTTACGTGGTAGCCCCATCAGCGGTGTTTTTATGCTGAAGAACTACAAAAGGCTATACACTCTGACATTTATTTGGTGGAAAAAGTATTGCGTAGACGTGGTAATAAAGTCCTGGTGAAGTGGTTGGGATTTGATAAGACTCATAACAGCTGGATAGACAGCTCAAATAGATTTTAAAAAAACGTTCGTCGATTTAAATGGGAAAATGTTTCAAACAGCGTGAAATAGCTAAAGTAGCATAATTGACACAGATTTCAATATTTCACAGGCCCTTTTTGATTCCTCAAACTTGTTATAGGGGGCGCATCGTGGTCTTATGTACACATCGAGATTAGTAATTATACAGTTAGTTGTGAAAAAAAAATAGCATCAATCACACCTAGTCCCTCGTTCTCCGAAGATTTCGATCATTGGCAGGAAATCGATAGAATTTCCGAACAATATCGTGAGGCGACTCAAAAAGAAGAAAAGTATATCTACGAACGTGCGTTTACTGTAAATAAGTCTGAGTATAAAATAATAACTGGATTTAGTCCTGCAAGAAATTATATAACAGCTGTACGAGTATTAATGACCGCTAATGAGTTAATTAATAAAACGCATCACATTTCGTTTAACGAAGAAGAATGGTGTGACTGTATCACCACCCTCAAACAGTTTGCCAATGACTACTTCGGTAATGATAATGATGATGGTAGTGGTATCGAGGTGGAAGAAGTAGAAGTCTCAAATTTCAATATCAGCAAATCCCCATATATGAATACCAAGATGCTAAAAGTGACTAATGGTTTTGCTACATTTTATCTAGCTGAAAATACTGTGCGTGAATTTACAAACATTAATGGACTTGTGATGTCTAATATGAATATACTATATAGCTTAGACTTTGCTGGTTTCTACAATAATTTCTTGAATATTACTAATAATATACTATGTGAAAGTGATTATGATCTTTGTTCAGAAAATGTAATGTTTTACTTATGTGACTTGTTCCCATCCTCCTCTATCCAAATGCATTGTATTCGTGAATGTTTATTTTTCAATAGATCTATAGTTTTAGATGATTTGGATAGAAAAATGTTTATACTTAATGCTTGAATAAATATTTTAAAAATATATATAAACTATCTTATTATTTTTACTTCAGTAGTGGTTTGTAAGTTGTGAAAAATGGATGAGCTGTATGTTGAAAGTATAAATACATTTGCAAATTGGACATCAGAATTTCCAAAGTCTGAACTTGCTTTAGCTGGCTTTATTTATACCAATCAAGATGATATTGTATATTGTCCGATGTGCGGTATTGAGGAGTGTGATTGGCTGGCAGATAATGATTCTACAGCAGATCATTTAAAGTGGAGCCCTAATTGCCCGTTTTTTAATAAAAATGATATTCAACTATTTATTGGGGGCAGCGAGCGGAGGACTGACTTGACTCAGTTCATAACGATATGAAGTTAAGCAACAGCTATCGCGTTCAGTACTTGGATGGGTGACTATGACGGCTTGTATATCAGCTATATCGCAGAAGCAATACAACTGTAGGCGAGAGGTGTATTGAGGATATACCATCCTTCGGAGAGGATGTAAAGCAGTCGGTCCCTTGTCTATTAAATGTTAGGCAAGTAAAAAATCCCTACTCTTAGTAAGATAAGAGGTTCGGCAAAATTTCCAGGTTGGGGGTTGCTGGTCTCCTGGCGTCGGTGATAGGCCCTGGTAGCGGAAATAGGCCGAAGTGAATAAAAAAAAACGATTTATTGAGAAAAAAGAAGTCCACGTTATACAGATAAAATGACTGTGGAAAGTCGTATGAAAACGTTTGACGATTGGCCCGTTCAAATTAAACAACAACCGAAAGATTTAGCTGAGGTAGGATTCTACTATACCGGCAAAGGTGATCAAGTATTATGTTTTCATTGTGGTTTAGGTTTAAGAGACTGGCGTTCTGAATATGATATATGGGCACAGTACGCTTTCTTTAATAAGGGATGTGAATTTTATCAACTCAAAAATGAAAAGGATTACTCATCATTAGAGGAAATGTCATTATCTGCAGTACCTGATGATGTCAAAATTGAACGAAGTGATTGTGATAATAAACTGCTATGCAAAGTTTGTTTAGAAAATGAACTCTCTGTGGTTTTCATACCTTGTAAACATGTAGTTTGTTGTACTGATTGTTCAGTTACTTTTGATAAATGTATTATATGTAGACAAAATATCACTTCTTTCTTGAAAATATTTATATCATAAAAATATGTCAAGTGTGGGATTCGAACCCACGCTCCTGTTACGGAATCAAAGCTTAAGTTCGACGCCTTAACCACTCGGCCAACCTGACATGTGAATTATTCCCTTACACTATATGTATAATTGTTACTAATTTTTCTATTATACCACCACTGATACTTATGAGTTTTATTTTCCTTATAAGAAAACACAGAAACAGGTTACATAAATCTTTATTACATGAAATCATTGAGTAAAAAATAATAAAGAGTTGCAACTGTCAAGGTTTCGAGATTTTAGTATTGTATTTCTTTGCCAATAACTTCATGATTGTCATCAATTTTTAGTGCTACGGGAAGGTATTTGTAATGTGGCTGTATAGCCCTTAAAATTGAAGACAATCACGAAGCTATTGGTGAAAAAATACAACACTAAAATCTCGAAATCTTGACAGTTGCGTCTCTTTATTATTTTTACTCAATGATGAAATACAGTTGTACAATAATATTATCCTATTTTATATAAATGTTTGGTGATGTAACTATTAAATTATTCTATAATTGAGTAGTGGCCCCAAGGTAACGTGTCGGTAGTCTTTTAAGAGATAGCGCTTATCATCATTTGGACTTTGAGCAATTTTAGTTTGCTCCACCGAGTAAACGTTATGTAGATGAGATTGTATAGTTCGTTGTGTTCTATATAGTTCGGTTTTAGTCTCAAGACATTTTTGATAATCTTTAAATGAAATAGTGTTTTTTACCACATTAGTTTTGATTCCTTTAGATTTTTTAACACTCTTTTCCCTCTATTTGCATACTATACATTTTTGAGCGGATACCTACAAAATGAGTCATTATGGCGCCGAAACATTCATCTTTCATTAAACCTGGAACTTTTTTATTCAATAAGGGAATATCATATTGGTTATTTGCCGGATAGTCGCTAGTATCGAATTTAGATATGTGTGCCTTTATAACTTCATCATAAATATTGTCACATTTTTACTTCATATATCAGACTGTCTGTGCCTGAATATAGTAGTTTAGTATGTTTTTTAACATAAAATTATAGTGAAAGTCATATACACAAGTTTTTGATATATCCAAAATGCATAACCCGATGTACAGGGGTTTATTGAAAATTATTTCAGCCTTGTTCAATTCAATGGCCACCAAGTACTCATCAAAAATTGTTTGAAAATTTGGACTGGCGATGTAATTTTTAGCAGCATAGCGCCCATCCCATTTCGATGCTAGTTTGACATTTCGGTGTTTTCGCAAATTCTCCATCGTCTTGCCGAAAACGGCGTTTATTAATAATTTATATAGATTTTTTTCAAATTCGTTCGTTGATGCCGCGCGAAGTTTCGTGTTAAGGATTATGTAAGGGGCCAAGGTGATTGTTTGAATTTGAGGATCCGGTATATCTTGGTTAACTTAACGCCTAAATCTAAAGCTTGCTTCAAATTTTTGTAAAGCCTCATTTTCACGGTGATAGTTTTCATGATAGTTGCTGTCATGACAGTAACTATCAAAGCAACTGTCGCAGTATAGACAACTTGAAAGTCGTTATCGTACTGTCGCGCCAGCGCTCTCACACTATCTCGCCTAGCTAGATAGTTGACAGTATTGTGGCGACAGTAAAGGAACTGTCAGGTCTACTCTCACCGTGAAAACTGCAAATATCCAATGTAATAGTGATAGTTCGTTCTTCTCATTTTAAATGGCACATGTGTTGAGTTCTTGTTGTGTAGCTTTTAACGGTTTGACATACTAAAAGTTTTTGGAAGAGTATGAGCGATTTCCATGATTATGGAAAAAAAATTCTCCTGATTTTAAAAATAGAGTCAAACGAAACAACGCCGAAGAAATTTTGCTACCATTATCAGGACTGTCCTCAATTAAAGAGATTCGTTAGAAAATTAGGGCAGCCACCACAGCGGCTACCGCTGCAATTAGTTCAGTGTCGGCCATATTACAACTATCACTACTGACGCAATAGTTCATAACCGTGTAGACACCACACTATCATGACCTGACTATCGAGGCGAATGTCATGAGAGTACTTTCATGAGTACTATCATCGTGAAAATGAGCCTTAATGAATGACATATCGAGTTTTATGAAGGAGTGTCGTCATTAATTTTGAAAACTTTGATCCCGGGGGTACTAGATGTTCCGGACATAGAGGTAAATCTTTATGTGTGTCATGTAGATGTTCCGGATACTCTAAAGCAACTTCAAGAATGTACCCTTCAGATGATTCGTCAGATACTGCTGGAACATTAAAATTATCGAAATTTTCTACCCATTCAAACCCCCTGGAAGGTAGATATTGACTCATGGCCCAACCATAGAGGTTATTAACATCGTAATACATTAGATAGGATGATTCTTTTGATGGGTCATACCCCAACATAAATTTATTATTGGCCGTCGCAAATCTATTACAGCACTGACTAACTCCAAACATATATCAAAAGCATATCCACGTCTTGTAATAATTCCAGCTCTACTTTTGTATACTTGAGCATACAGTCCCAGGTATATCCAGGTAGTGTATAGTAGTACGCCGGATCTAATTGGTAGATATTGAGACATTTTTGACGGAAGTTCTCGAAAATATCGGTTAAAAGCATTACGTCAGTTTTTAAATATAAATCTGAATAATCACCTAAATTATGACAATTGAATTTTGTCCAGACATTTATAGCATGCGCATAATCAGCATCGCTTATATCATGGTATAAGGAGAATGGTATGCCCGCGCGCAGGTACGGTGACGTCACTCAGTTTAAAAAGCGGCAGGGGTGACGTCACAATTAACCTCAAAAATATGTATTTTCTAAAATTTTCGAATATAATGTCACTTTTATCAAAATTTCTGCTTAGTTCCTGTACTATTAACTAATATCTTGTTCAGTGCATTATTAATAAAGTTTTATTTGGCTAATCTAATAAAATAAGATGCTCTCTGTTAGTTGGAATTCTAACCTAAAATTAGTAGTCTATTTTTTAAATTTTTTCCAACCTAAGCGATCTATCACAATTTATTTTCCTTTTACAACAGTCAAGAAACAGCCCCAGACATATTAACAGTTGGAACTGCATTAGTTCTTAAGTTTCTACTGTTTCTGGGGGGAATATAACAACATCTGGCTGTATTAAAGAAATTTCAAAATCTGTTGATTCTGTTGGGTTGAAATCAATAGAAGAAATACGTGCTATAAACAGACAATAGGCAATGAAAAGGATAAACCGGCGAAATAAAAAATTAACCTGCTATTTTCCAAATTAATTTCATCGTTGATCCATATACTTTCGCGAGCTTTTCAGCGCGAAGAAATGTAAAATACTTGATGCCAGTACCTTTCTGTCTTCGTGTAATAATTGTTACACCTGGCCACAGCACAAGCAGGCATGTTACTATTCGTTAACACTATTAAAAATATTAAAATAAAAATTAAACGTGCGAGATTACAACTGACTTTCGACGTTTTTTAAACTGAGTGACGTAATGCGCAGTAGATACACAAATTGGACGGCAACCTGACATACCATTCTCCTTCTACTATGGCTTATATTAGAGTCATTTAATTTATTATAAAACTTTTCTTTAGGTGGTAACTCAGTTTCCAATAACTTATCTACAGAATCTATATAGTCGTACGGAAAGACCCTTTTTCGTATAAGCATTGTTTATAAAGTATATAGTTATTCAACCTCTTGTTAGTACCGGTGGATCATTGGTAGATGGCGTGCTGGATGAAGTGTGCCCATTATTACGACCGTAGCCCCCGGTGTCGTTTACGTTACGACCATTGTTTATTATAAACAATGCTACGACGCATGCACGAATTTCGTACATCCGGTGTGATCCGGTGCTATCCGGTGCATCTACGTCACATGACATTCGCCGAGGAACTAAAGTCATATATCGAAGCTGCTTTCGATCGTGCTAATCATACGTGAACATTGCAATCATGATTCATGTTGGCATTTTCGATTGTTCTGATTTGTTTTCCCTCTCTCTTACTTTTTAGAATCATGTTCAGTAATCCCCTTGCCCCTTTGAATCACGCATTTTTCATGTTCATTTTTAAGTAATCATGTTTATTTAAATCATAACCTATAAATAATCTGAAAATCGTGTGTCAGTATCACCGCCTGTGTTTATTAGCAGCAAAATGAATGATCCAAGGCAAAAAGTGGTGCAAAATTTATTGTTTATTTAACAGAATATGAAATAAATGAAAGAATTCAAAATTTTCAGGTTATATTTTTGCTTGTGTGCGTTATCGGATTAACGGCGCGTTCGTTTGTTATACAAAACGTTATGATCATGTTTATGAAAACACTGATTATGTTCACGTGAAGAATGATTACTTTTCTTCCACGATCGAAAGCAGCTCGAAACTCGACTGTAATTATTAATAACTTTTGACAGTTTGTCAGTTTTCTATTTTTAAACTATTGGATTTATTGTTCTAAAATGAATCAATTGACTAACATAACCTAAAATTTTTAGTTTTTGTAAATTTATTTTTACTTTAATTATAATTGTGTAGCTTCAGCTTGGATCCATAATAACATTTAAAAACTCTCTAATAAGACAGTAGATATATAAAGTTTCAATATTGTACCTACGTAGATTATTAAAAATGAATTGCTATTTATAGGTTGGATTACCAGTCAACAAAAAACAACCTATTTCATTAGATTAGGATAATTAAAACTTCATTAGTAATGCACCGAACAAGATTTTAGATGATAGTACAGGAACCAAGCAGATATTTTGATAAAAATAATATTCAAAAATTTTCAGAAGTGCATATTTTTGAGGTTAGTTGTAAAGCCTGATTTTCATAGTCGCGAAATTGTGAAAAGCGAAATGCGAAACGTGTTGCTATTGGTTCATTTCACATTAAAATTTGGAATTGACCAATAGCAACACGTCTCGCATTTCGCCTTTCGCAATTTCGCGACTATAAAAATCATGCTTAAGGTGTTTAAATTAATGTTCTTTTTTATATATGTTTGTTATTTGACTGTTTATAATTCATAATGGCGAATTGTGCTGGATGGAGCTATGTGAAAAAATTATAACCAAAGTACAAAAAGATATGGATATAAAATATTTCAGTTTTCCGAAGAACGAAGATTTGGCAAAACAGCTTGGCTACAGAAAAGATAAAATAAATTTGAAGAATGGCAAGTGGAGGAACATGTTATGTATATTGTATTTGAAACCTAGTTTTTAGCTATCTGGATGTTCACCTAAAAATGTCATAAATCACAAATATAGACCATGTACATCATAGGCAAAGAGTAAATGATCATAGGATTAACATAACCTCCAATTTTTAGTTTTTGTAAATTTATGTTCAACTTTAATTATAATTTTGTTTCACCTTGGATCCTTAATAACATTTAAAAACTCTCACATACAGTAGATATAAAGTTTCAATATTGTAGATTATTTAAATTAGACTGCTAATTATAGGTTGAATTTCCAGTCAACAAAAAATATCGTATTTCATTATATTAGGAAAATTTAAATTTCATTAGTTAATGCACCGAACAAGATTTTAGTTGATAGTATAGGAACCAAGCAGAAATTTTAATAAAAATGATATAATACCAATGACAAATGTAATATAGTTTACATTTGTCATTAAATTAGCTGCTTTCCATTTGCCATAAAGTACTGTAATGTACGGTATCGAGTTGTACTAAACTGGATTTACGCTTTCCATTTGAAAAATACAAAGCGTCCCTGACTGTACTAAAATTACATTCCCCCGTCCCCTAATGTCCTTACCGGATTTTTGAGACGTTCTGTGGTCGGACCACGCCAAATTGACATTGATACACGTACTACTCTCCTCACGTCCCCTCACCTATTTACATTGCAATTCAAATAGATAAGGGAATGTGAGGAGAGTATTAGGTGTATCAAGTCAATGTGGCGTGGTCCCAGCCCTGTACCAGCAAGCGCAGTGGCGCCAAGTGCGAAATTTGATTGTTTTGTTTGTGTCGGCTTGTCACGTAATAAAGGTTATGTTATGCGTTGTGCTTATTTTCGTTCGTGGTACTACTTTTATAAAAATATGGAAAATAATTGTTCATCAACAGCAAACTTGCGTCGAGTGTGTGTTCCTTTTGACCAGATCGAAGTACAGTAACGTACAGTATAGAATGGTACAGTACTGAACAATTAGAATTACAAATGGAAAGCAGCTATTGATAATACCCAAAAATGTTAAAAAGTGCATATTTTTTAGGTTAGTTGTGATGTCGCGTGCACGACACAAATAGGGCGATGCATATTTTTCTCGAGCTCGACGTCACATCCGGCTGCGCAATATGTATATCGTGAAATGCACGATACACATAAGCTTACGCGGTATGTTCTTGCGCATCCTAAAGCTATCTCTCTCGCACAATATGACATCAGCTGGATTACAAAATTCGAAATTCGTGATTTAATAGGTATGGAGAATTGCGATAAATATTATTGTCGCTGCTTTTAGGGCATTTTTCTTAGTTTTGTTATCATTTCTATCAAGTTGTTGCTATATGATTAAATTTAATAAACACATAATATATATTTATCAATGATCTATTCTATAAGTTTCTCTTATAGGGAAACAGATACAACTCTATAAAATTATAGCAGGATGTAAATGGCAACTTTACTTTTTATTATTACTTATTAAGACAGCCTATCTTATTACTTTCTATTTTCTATAATATTCAGCAGTTTATTTAAATGCAAACTACAAATAAAAATTTCATTCACTAAGTCTACGGTTAGGTTTTTCTATAACACTTTACATCTCCGTTATAAATTTACAGTTGCATTTTATGGTATAGAATAGACACTATTTTACATTGGATGTAAAAAGCCAAGGTCAAAGGCTTACATCCCTTACAGCCAGCGCTGTAAAATGGGTTACAGAATAGCACCACAAGTTTTTATTATTTTTGAACTAAATTTTTTATGAAGTAAGAAAAACAACAAATTATAAAAATATGTAGCTTTATTTAAATTTAAGACATGCAAAATTGAAACGTTTTACTTTTTCTACATAGGTTTCATACAGAAAAATAACTTAAGAAACAGATTAAAATTTACTTAACTTAATATTCTTTACATTGATTTTGTCCTGGCGACTACAAGCAATAACCCACTGTTTTATTAAATTAGCATCCTTTGGAAACCGAAAATACTTTATATTACTCCCTTTGGTCACTCGGGTATAGTTTTTACATTTTGCCACAGCACAATTCAACATTTTAGCCGTAAATCACAACGTTAGACGATTTACACGTTTACATATTATAACATGTTTATATCACTATACTATTACAAAACACGTTTTATTAAGAAATTAGCATTGAAATTATAAGAAAACTTGGAGAACATAATATTCTACAGATCAACAAATTCAAACCAAAGCAAAGCACTGCGACTGTGTCAGTGTCATGTGTCTGCCAGCTGACGTCATGCGCGGCGATTTCATTTTTAGGTCCGTCTAATGAGCATACCATGTTTTCTTATACCATGGTGAAATGAATATTTAAATGATTATTATAATATTTAAATTCATAAAAACAAAAGTCATGGAAACTGACTAGTACGTAAGTTACTCACAAGTTGGCAGCACATACTTACAAGTTAGGTGGAATAACTATATTACTTTATAAACAATGGTATAAGTAAATCAAACTTTTCATCACTGACATTTATAAACTCTTCTCAAATTTGTTAGTTCACCCTTAGTTAGATATAAAGATAATTTGTCTAATGAAGATACCATGAATCGAAATGAATCAATGAAACGAAACTTTACTGAGTTGTCATTAACGGTTTTTGTAAAAGATATATATTTTTCTTTATTTATTGGTAGTAAGGATATATCACCGGCCGTTTGATAAGGAAATGTGAATCATCGGAAGTTAGGTTGTGAAAAACTACCGGTTACATAAAGGATTTTTTATAGTTCAGGTTGCAGATATCATGTGCAGGCCCTCGGTATCTGCCTGTAAAGTGACAGTGATCTCGCACTTTTTTATCATCACAATTAAATGGATTTTCACAAATATGACAGTGGATTGACATACAAAATTCTCTTTCCTGTAATTCTGAAATATCCATCGGTATAACAGTTTTTAATTTTGATTCGATTACATTGGCAATATTTTTTAATTCATTAGCAAACTGCTCTATACAATCTGAACCTCGATAACTATAATACGATAGGCCATCATCATATGAGCATTTAAAAAATAGCCCCGCGCTACAAGCAGTATGTTTTTGGTATTTGTGGCTGACAGATTGACTTTGTTCAGAATAGGGTTCTAGTATGGATTCAAAATCGCAGTACATTACGAACGGTAAAGGTTCCTTATAATTATAATTCTTGAACTTTGAAATTTTTTCCTTGGAAAATGAGATTTTGCAATTAACATTTTTACAGTCTACTGTATGTAAATTCAATTTTTCTTCATTTGTAATAGCTATTAACATATCAAGGAATGTTATGACTATCGTAACTGCCGCAGATGTCGGTTTGAAATCCGAGCTCGTAGAGCGAGGATTTTAAGACATCTAAGGCTGTTATGATTCATAACATCCGTGATTTGTTCAATAGTTTATCGGTTTCAGAAAATAAAGACATTAGCTTTGTTCGCGGTAGCAATCCTGAACATATTCTGAATTAATACCGAACTCATCTCGAACATTTCAAATGCGCATGCGAAGTTCTGAATCTTCTCGAATTTTAACTAATCCGCGAACGTTTTATGAACGCATTCTGTGTTCAGTTCTGCTCTTGGTATCTAAAAATATAACATACACTTAAAAATATCCTATAACATGCATTATAATGTGCTTACCTTGATAAATAACGCGTTAAAGATAAAAGGAAGGATTAAGGAAATTAAACAAATAAAATAGTATAACATAACCCCACAAACACTGACAGGCCAACAACATAAATAACATAATACTGCGATACGCATGCGTCGGATTCGAAATTCTGGCCCGTGTCCGGGGATGCATTGGACACATTCCGAACAAGTTCAAAATTATAAATCTGTGCTCCGCGAACGCAAAATTTTTAATCCCTAACTTGTATTCTGTGCACCGCGAACGCCCAGTTTCAAACTGCGCATGAATCTGATGTCTGAATACGTTCGGGATTACTACCGCGAACAAAGCTATTATTAATAGATATTACCTTTATTGATATTCTCTTATTAATAACGTTTTCATTTCATTAGTTGGTCAAGTCTGTATGGGTTGATTTGTCGCCATGGTTTCAGTTATATTTTGTTTGTTTTTATTTGTTACCTTTTTTCATATTACATAAATTTTTACATTTTCAATGTCACAACGGCTACATAAAAATGGACCTTGGATTGCCTGAAAATACATTTCAGTTAGGTTTCAGTACTTATTTAATTATTATTGTTTGGAGTTTTCTGTCTGTTTGTATTAATAAATAGCCCTATAGTTTCATTATTTATTATTTCATCTGTTGACAGTTATTGACATATCTGTATTGTAATATTACCGTACAAGCAATAAATATAACTGTACAACTTTAGTTATGACTTATTTACCAGCCTACTTTTGCATATGTAAACAAAGGATTAATATCCTGAAACCGACAAAATAATTTAAACATATATCACAAATGATTGATTAGATACAAATCTGAAAAGGTTCTTTATCCAACAGAAATAAAATGTTATTTCCTCAGCATCTTCTGCATTTTGCCCCCGTTCATTAGTATAGTTATTTTGAATCATTAATAAATTTATATGTGTTTCCATCTTATTTTTTGTTAGACGAGCTGGCACTGTATTGAATTTTTTACCAAATAGCTGTAGTTGATATACGTTGACAGATATGTTATTATTTTTTTCAAATTTAGATAATTGAGATGTCATTGGAAATTCAATGTCCTTCAAATTTAAAATTTGCAAGTAATGTGGGTACGAAGATGTTCTGTCGGAATGTTTGTCTACCGGATATAGAGCTGATAAATGACCACGCGAAACAAGCGTTGTCGTCATAGTTTTTAACATTAACACAGGCTTGCTTGTTTGCTATTTGTTCTGGAAGTCAAATAAACGACACTACTGAAGTACCAATTTCTAGCTTATTTATAGTAATTTCTACACTAACTATTTTGTGTAAGGCCCACCCACTGTCACGTTCTTGGAACAACTCACCTAATTTATTCAATACTTTATCCACTACTTTGTCTGCAAACCAGGCTTGAAGATTGGTACCAAGGTCGATATGAAAATTTGCGGTATTAAAATATTTTTACTCGAAGACATCTGTTCCAGGTTTAATAAACTCACCACAGAAGCATGCGTTGACCTTTATTGTAGGCTGTGATTTCAGAATATTATTTATTCGTGACTTGAAAGAAAGAAGGAATTATCAAAGAACTGTCTCATATCTTTATGTTTCAAATTAATAATTAAACCTGAACGTATGCGACTTTCAAACGCAGATTTAACATCCACCCACTTAACGCGAGAACTTCTGTTTTTTCTAACCTTTAAGCCACCGCCCACATGCCCTAAATTATTTAACAAAACTTGAATTTTTTTTAAACGTCCAATATTTGTGTGTATTTTTCTACAAACGCCGATGGATTCTGAATATTTTAACGCTCGGTAGAGCAAACTTAAATGCTGTTGAGTTAGCTTTAACCATTTTTCCTTTTCTGGAATATTTTTACTTTCACTTAAAATTTTAGTGACGTCGCCAAATTTTTTTACAATTTTATCACTTAACTCATATATCCATTATGAAATCTAATAACACAGCGCACTTCTTGCAAACTTGTATGCTCAAGCGCTCAAACTCTAATGTCACAACAGTTACCTTTGGTCACACTTTTATAAATAATAACTTTAAATTTTCAGCATGTTGATCTACAGAGCCAATGAAACGTTTAAAATCTTTTGTTATATATTAAATAAATGCAAATAATGTTCACGCTGGATTGTGATAAAAAAAGTTTAAAATATTTTTTTACAAATAGTTCCTTTATATAAACTGAGGATCACTCGAGCTCAATTCTGGCCTATGATGATAATGATGCTGATTGTAGTGAATTGACTAAAATGAATAAAATATCATTTAGTAAGAAACCTTCAAAATGCATAAAAAAATTTACTTACATGTTTTCACTATTTTCAATAAACTCAAATGAAGTGCCTAACGATGGCTTGTTAACGTTTTTGAATCCTTTGAATACCAAACTGTATCGTCCCGCAGAGAAGTTATCTGTTATCCCTCATATAGGGAGTCACTCTTTTCGGTAGGAATGTTGTGCTATCACCAATGTTCCAGCAATATGGTTTCACCATACTTTGTATTTACTACCTTTGCTGCTATAATTGGAACCGGTATATCCTTTGGAAGATCTGCTAACTTTACGTTGAGTTTGGTCTCTAAAAGAGGTTAATTTTCCCAATGTCCATCTAAAACATATTTTATTTATTTAGATATATTTTTTTATTATTGGACTAGGATAAAACTTAAATAAAGTTAAATAAATAACACGTCTCTAACAAAGTAAAATAATTTGTAATAAAAACAGAGTAGGCAAACGAAATTGGTAAATGATTAGTGAAATAATTTTATTTCAATATTTATTATTATGCTTGTATAAAACTTAAATAAAGTTAAATAAATAACACGTCTCTAACAAAGTAAAATAATTTGTAATAAAAACAGAGTAGGCAAACGAAATTGGTAAATGGTTAGTGAAATAATTTTAATTCAATATTTATTATTATGCTTGTATAAAGCTGCTGAATATATTGAGATAAATTGCAATAAAACAAAATTAATATATATGGAACTTACGTTATTTCAGTAGCAGACACACACACGCGCACAAAATTATACTTATAAACTTGGTAAAAACTTGAAAGTAAATGGCCTTATCACATAGCTAGCGGTTTTATACTATATCCCCCACGCCATACTTATTAAATTTACATACGTTGATACCCACATAATTCTAACAGCTTTTTTGTTATCGTTAGTGGAAAGACCGCAAAATTCTAACGGCTTTTTTCTATCGTTTCTAGGTATTTCGCAATAATTTGATAACGAACTGCCAGTTCTTATCACAGGTTGTATTCCGTTTCTTAGTCGTTTATAGGAAATAACATCCTGTGATAAAGACACTTTTATCATATCCTGTTTCACCATAGTCGTTATTGAAAACTGCAAAAAATTCAATTACTTAAATTTTAATACAGTGAATGTGTGGCGTTATCACTTCCGTTAATCGCATTATCGCTTTAAGGTGAATGCTTGATATTTCTTTATTGAAATTAGGTACCGTTTAAAAACATTCTCAAGTTATATAATAATAATAATAATAATAATGTTTTATTTATTTACATAATAATAATAAGTACAAATAAGTACAAAATAAAAATACAATTTTTGAATCATATAAACAAACAAAACCGTATAACGTCACACGAAAAATTTCTTGACCAGAAGGGCATTAGATACAGGGCTGCCACCCATACCACAGGGTTGCCCTCATTAAGGAACCAATCAAAACAGCTTTCAAACTTTAATTATCTCTTACCGTTCTCGAGCTATTAGCAAACAACATGTGTATGACGTCACACGAAAAATTTCTTGACCAGAAGGGCATTAGATACAGGGCTGCCCCCCACACCACAGGGTAGCTCTCATCAAGGAACCAATCAAAACAGCTTTCAAACTTTAATTATCTCTTACCGTTCTCGAGTTATTAGCAAAAAACATGTGTATTAAAATTTTTTTAAAGGACCGAAAGTTTAATCGAAATATGTCTAAATCATAGTTAGGATGGCAAGAGAGACTATTGTATGTATTAGTGCATCTTATAAGTGGAGAATTTAGCAAAAAGTTTGTGTTACAATGTTTTTCTACAAAAGTTTTCCTATTCCTGGAAATATATGGATTACAATTAAGCTTGAAATAGTTTATACAATATACAGAATCGATCATATTATTAAACATCTTATAAACAAAACAAACATCAGCCTGAACTCTTCTACATGATAAGGACTGCAAATTGTAAAATGTTAAATTATTGTTATGGGAAAAATAATGCCTATTTCTATTAAATCTATAATTTAAAACATTGATACATTTTTTTTGAATTTTCTCAAGTCGTAATATATACTTTTCATACATTGGATTCCATATGGTGGAGGCATATTCTATAATAGGGAGATCAAATGA
The DNA here is from genome assembly GCA_963680705.1 of Rhagium mordax. Classification (NCBI taxonomy): domain Eukaryota; kingdom Metazoa; phylum Arthropoda; class Insecta; order Coleoptera; family Cerambycidae; genus Rhagium; species Rhagium mordax. The sequence continues at coordinate 24,867,426 of OY796659.1, read as the reverse complement.
CTTATTCGCTATGTGCGCGATGTCAGCGCCGCGTAGCGTTCACAACTTTGTGGGCTGTGATGTGTCTGTCAAAAGAGTGTTATAAAATTGGAAAATTAAAATTGCACAATTTGTGTGGCCAAAGAGTGATAACAAGCGTTTTCTTTCAGTAAAATGAAAAAAGGTATGTAAATTCGCATAATATGTATATTTTGGTTTAGACGTACATATTTGGTTATATTTACTTACAATTTTTTTAGTTATAGAAACCGGATTCGAGAATGTAACTCAAAACTCACATGACTTTTGAACCTCAAACTCAATTGAAAGGAAAACTGTTGGTACCTATCTACTGAACACGTCAGGGATGTGCAAGAGTTAAGAACAAAACATGACCAAAAATCAATAACCATTTGTTGCGTTGTTCTAATTTCCAAGCTACCGTAGGAAATCGATAAAATTTGCATTTACTATTCCGTCCGGTATTTTGCAATTTACAACACAGCAACTATAGTGGCCCATTTTTAAATTCGTTTACAAAATTTACTTTTGTAAACAAACTGTGACCACTACCAGTACTACTGACAGCCTACTTTATTGCAAATTTTGTCCACTACGAGCGCTGCCATCCAATTCATTACCCCCACCCTATACTCTGCACATAGCGATCGACGAAATTCTCTTAAAAACCTTTCGTTACTCTTAATATAAAACCAAGATTCCGTAAAGCCTTTTTGATAATACAATCAATATGAATTTCAAAACGCAACTTAGAATCTAATAGTAAACCCAAGTCTTTTACAACATCGACTGACTTGATAGCTACATTATTTAAATTTAATATACACTTTGGAGGATCTAAACACCTTGAAAAAAGAATACTGAAACATTTGTTTAAATTAATAGAAAATATGTGTAACTGACAATAATTAAAGAATTTATTCAAATCAGTTTGAAGTTTATCATAATCCTCACTTAACTGCCTAACCTAACCTAACCTAACCTAACCTAACTGACTTTAAATTATTTATGGCAACATTCTGTTAGATATGTAGGAGGCAAGGAGTCCCAGAAGGTGACCATGCACACCGAAATTTCTCAATTTTATTATTAGCGTAGGGTGGTCGACTTTATCAAATGCTTTTGAAAAATCGGTGTACACGGCACATACAGAATTTCCAGCCTCCATTGTTTCATATATGTCCTGCACATAAGGTGTCAAGTTAGTCAAAACAGATCTTTTGGTATGAAAGCCATGTTGATGAATTTTTATATGATTATTTACAAGAAAAAATAGTTCTTTAATTATTATTGACTCAAAAATTTTACCAAAATGATCTAATAAAGAAATAGGCCTATAGTTGGTTACATCTTTTCCTCCAGATTTATAGACAGGAATAATTTGGGCAGTCTTCCATTTATCAGGAAAACGACCTGTTTGTAAACATTTATTGTAAATAATGTACAAGGGTTCCACCAAACTTTCACAACATAATTTGAGAAATATAGCTGGAATACCATCAGGTCCCTTTTTACTGTCAATATTTTTTAAGGCATCTAGAATTTGTTTATTTGTTATAGTATTAATATCAAAAGAGGTATTATGGTATATTTCATTTAACTCAATATTAGAAGGAAGTGTATCAGACTCATATACGCTACCAAAATAGTTCTTGAAGAGATTACAAATAGCTTTGTTATCTGATGCCGCCTCCTCTTCATAGTACATTATTTGCGGAATTGATTTAGTAGATTTTTTATTTGATAAGTAAGACCAGAAATATATAGTGTTACTATTTAAATTTTCCTCTGTTCTGTCTATGTATTTAGTGTAATCGTCATGAATGTTATCTTTGACTTTCTTACGTAATCTAGAGAATTGTTCATAGTCATTTGCATTTCCATACTGCTTCCATTTTTTATGACATTAATATTTTTCCTTGATCAAATTTTTAGTAATAATGGAAAACCAAATGGGATAGGAGCCTTTTTTGATTATTTTTTTTGGCACATAAGTTTCAATAACAAAATTTATAACTTCATAAAAAACACTAACAGAACAGTTAGCATCTTTACCACGAAACTTTTCATTCCAGTCGATGCTGTTCAGATATTCAGTTATAAGAACGTAATCAGCTTCAGAGAATTTCAATCTATCATATGAGCAACTCAAGAGCATCTTCTGCGCCGATAGGTCAACAGATTCAAAGCAATGTGATTAACATCCTCCACCACATAAGGATTCATACATTGAACATTTAAACCTTAAAGAGCTTGAACAAAATAACAAATCATAAAATTAGTTTTCTTCGACAATGATAGTAATAGTAATATTTATAAAATAAAAGAAGATATTTTTTACCACATTTTTTTAAATTCAATGATTGTTTATCATTGGAAAATAATAATGGTTTTGCTTAAATTTCCAAAATAGTTTTAAAGTTTTTATTTGATAGATTAAGGGCAAAAATCTAACGTTTTTTAACCGCTTGCCCTTCAAATTAAAATGTGCAACGTTTTAATTGATATGCTAAATAAAATAAAAATTACAGATGGTAATATAGAGTAATCAAGAAATGTCAAGTTTTTAGGAATACAAATAGATGAACATTTAGAAATGTCAGTACATATAGATTTATGTACAAAACTAAACAAAATTTGTTATAAAATGCGTGTGCTTTGTAAATATTTAAATGATAAATCCTTAATATCATAATATTAAAAAAAGAGTTATTTTAAAAAATGTGATTTTAATGAGTTTAGAGCACCCTGTATGATGTATTATTGGACATATTGACGTATTCGTATTTTCTTATATGAATTACATTGGAATAAAAATAATTTTAACATATTAGCAGCCATCTAGATTGACAACTAAAATTCGAATTATTTTTCGTGCAACCCTGTATAAATATATATAAAATAGCATAAATGTATCCAAAATGTGATCTTTATTTCAAAAACGTGAAAACATACAGAGTGGTCCATTTAGAAAAGACAAATGGGATCATTTCCGGTGAAACCGGAAGTGACAAATATAGCGGATAAGTCTCAAAAAGTTGGAAATCTTACCTAATTTCACCATACAAAATTTTATCCAGATATCTTTAAAAACGAGGAAGTTACAGGGGTGGCCCACTATTCGTTTACACCCAGTATATATAACAAAATAAAAAAAATCGTACAAACACGAGGCCGTATATTTTTCTCCCCTTCGGAGGGGGTGGAAATCAGGGGGTGAGGGTGGTTTGTCTCATCTGCCTGGAAGACCGAACCTCTGTACTCGAGGAAGTCTTAACCAGGCCAAAAAAGGGATTCGAAAATCATTTGTAATCGGGAGGGCGATTGGGGGGTGGTTTTTGGCCAATTTGAAGGGGTTGCCGAGAAAAAAAATTTTGGTACCCCCACTATCGTGTTCAGCGACCTCGAAAACGGGAAGGGGTCTCTAGATTGGCGCTCTGGTAAAAAAAAAGAAAAAACCCGAAAAAATCCCGACTCCTGACCTCGACTATAAGGATAATTTACTCTGCCAATTTTGAGTCAATAGCCAAGTTTGTTATAATTTTCTGGAGTAGTAATATAAACATAAACAAAATTTTTATAGTACAAAAAAGAGTCATAAGACTCATGTATAAAATGAAATATAATGAATCTTGCAGAACCGTTTTTTAAAATAATAAAATATTGACAGTGGTAGCTCTGTATATTTATGAAACATTACTGTTTGTATTCAAAAATAAGGAAATATTTGAAATTACTACAGTACAGAATGTCTGAGTGAGAACACGTGTTTTATTGCTCCCTAAAGAATTGTAAATAAAGTGGTTAAAAGTTCAGTTAAAATTGTGCAAATCTGCCTACGTTTTCTATGTAGTAGAACCAGTTGAATTTCAACTGCGGAAATTTCAAATTAGCTCACAGTTTAGTGCACTTTACTGCATTTCAGTATTCGTTGGACTGTTGTAAGTACTACCATTTTAATAAAGTAATGGCTCCTTATAGAGTAGTGACCAGGAATCAAACTGGTCAGGTGTCGTCACAGTCGACATCCGGGATAACTTCAGATACTTTAACAGAAGAAATGATAGCTAGGATATGTAAAAAGTAAGCTGATGTAATTTTAGAGAAGATTAATATAAAATTTGACCAAATAGAAGCTAGGTACCTTAAATGCCTATGTAAAGCAAGTCTCTGAGAACAAAAATAAAATTGAGCATTTAGAAAATAAACTTGATGAAAGTGAGCAGTATAATAGACTAAATAATTTAAGAGTTTATGGTGTTGAAGAACTCAAAGAAGAAAAAGTGGAGGAAGTACTAATAAAACTTTTTAGAAATAAAATGAAAATTACTATCTCGCAAGATGATATAGAAAAGCCTCATAGGTTGGGTCCCTATAATGATGGCACACATCGGCCTATTTTTGTGAAATTCTTGTCATATAAAGTAAGAATGACAGTTTATGGTGGAAAAAAAACATTAAAGAAGACAGGATTCGTTATACGAGAGGATTTGACTCAGGGCCGTTGAAAGAAGCTATCAAGAAGTGTGGGAAAACAAATGTCTGGACCTCAGGTGGAAAAATTTTCTTATCTAATAATAATCAAAAACGTATTATTCATTCAATTCAATTCAATTCAATTCAATTCAATTCAATTAATTTATTGGTGTTAACATACAAAGTACTTACACAAGTCAAGTAAAACAATTCATATAAAATCAGTAAAATCACAAGAAGTAAAATACATATATGTAAAAAAATAAATGACAAACATGTTTGTGTTGACAAGACATACACACAATGTATATCACAATATCTATAAAAAATAAAAACAAAAGAAAAAAAAAACAAATACTAACAATAACACTAGGTACAATTTAATATTGAAGTATCACATTCCAAAAATTCCCTGTAGTGGTAGAATGCCTTTCCTATGAGAAAATTTTCTATTGCTTTCTTAAAAGTTTTTAAACTATTGATATTTTTTATGCCTGATGGTAATTTATTAAACATTTTAATTGCTAGGTAATTAGGTCCATTCTGAGACTTCTTTAATCTATAAAATGAAGTAATAACATTATTTTTTGTTCTGGTATTATGATCGTGTTGAATCACATAGGTAGGGTAGTTACTTAAATTTGATTTGATATATGTTAAGCATTCCAAAACATATAGTGAGGGTAATGTTAATATGCCAAGTTCGACAAAAGCTTTCTTGCAATCATCAGTATATCCTAAACCTGCTATAATTCTGATTAATTTTCTCTGTATCGCAAAAACTTTGTCAAAGTCTGCAGCATCTCCCCATACTATTATAGCATAACTCATAATTGAATGACACAGTGCAAAGTAAGCAGACCTCAATGTGTTTGCGGACACAGTGCCCGATAAGCTACGAATAACGAAAGTTTTACTACTCAATTTCCGACATACTTTATCGATATGTACATTCCATCTCAAGTGAGGATCCAGATGAACACCTAAAAATTTCACAGTAGATATTACATTGCTAGAAGTCTCGAAATTACGCAATGTGAACATCATACCCTGTGATTTTGCTTTATTACAGATAAGGTTATTTGACTCAATCCATTGTTCTGTATTTGACTGAATTTCTTTTTTCTGCAGTTCGATATCATATAAATTATCAGATCTGATGGATATTGTAGTGTCATCTGCATACAAAATGTATGTGAGACATTTTTTTACTATGAGCATATCGTTAATGTAAATCAGGAAAAGTAGGGGTCCTAATATGGAGCCCTGAGGCACACCTGTCTTTAATATTTCTTTACTTGACATTATGTTGCTTACTTTTACAATTTGACAACGATTATTTAAGTATGATTCCAATATTTTGATACTATTTCCACTAATTTTATATTTATGTAACTTGTTGATTAAGATGTCATGTGAAACACAATCAAAGGCTTTACTAAGGTCTAGAAATATTGCATCGTTGTATTCAAAATTTTCATATGTGTCGAGGACATTATTGACAAAAGCTAATATGGCACTATTATCATTGCTTGTCTGATATTTAATCTAATCCCTATATCAACGGTAGAGCTATTAGAAAATTCTTATCACTCCAGGATATAAAATTGTTTACATTTCTTTTTGTTCTGTTACTTTTTTTGTAAGTAGGATTTTTTATTTATTTTTTTTTCATCTATTTTATTTTTATACTGAATGTATGATAAAGCCTTTCAATTAAATTCTCTTGTCTCTCAATAAAGATATTATCTCAATTTTCTAAAAAAAAAAATGTTTTATTTTGTTAGCTGATTATTTTCTGACGAACGTTCATACCATTAATCAATAATTTGTGAAAATTGTATAAATTGCAAATATTCTAATTGTGTAATAGTAATATATTATTTTTATAATATATTATATATTTATTTTTTTTACTTTTTTATAACATTAATAAATAAGCTAATAATGGAAACTCTAAGCGAATATGATGTGATAGCTGATGATGATGAAACTTTAACTCAAAACTTAAGTATGTCTCATTTAAACGTAAGAACCTTATATAATAAATTTGAAAATTTGAAATCCTATATTTTATTAAATAATTTTGATGTATTCTTTATAACAGAAACCTGGCTAACTGCGGAAATATTAAATTACATGATAGATATTCCGGGATATAGTATTTATAGGCAAGATAGAAGTACTGGGAGAGGTGGAGGGGTAGCAATTTATATAAGACAATGCAATAGTATTAACAATGTAAAAGTCGTGCATTCTGGAATAAACTCCGATGTTGAAAGTATTTGGCTTTCAGCAAAAATTAATGGGCGTAAAGTTTGTATGAGTTGTGTGTATCGTCCACCTAGTTCAAATTATAAATCTCTTCAAGTATTAGAAAACATACTAGCAGATTGTTTAATATCCTCAGATTACCTGTTATGCTTAGGGGACTTTAATGTTAATTATTTGAATAAAACTACACCAGAATATAAATATGTTAAATCTCTGCTAGAAACTTTTGATTTAGAACAGGTTATAAATAAGCCTACAATGATTACACATGATAGTAGTACTCTTATAGATTTGGCTATTGTTAATAATCCGATTATTGTTATAAATACAAATGTAATAAATGTTCCTCAATTTTCTAACCACAATCTAATAACATGTTTAATATATATGCCTATTGTTAGAAAAAGTAAAGCTCAGTTTATAGTGCATAGAGCCGTAAAAAATATAAATTTAATAGAATTTGAAACTCATGCTAGAAATATTGATTGGCAACCTTTTTTTGCTATGGAGGACATTGATGATAAAGTAGACTATTTGAATAATAAAATAATCCAACTTTTTAATGTTCACGCACCTGTAAGAAAAATTAAAATCACAAAAAAATTAAGCCCCTGGATAACTCCGAATATAAAACATCTGAATATCGTGCCTCTCTAAAAAATATTAATATGACAAATGATCAATCTAACGCCAAGTGGATATACTACAAAGAACTACGGAATTTTGTCACAGCTGCTATACGTCGCGAAAAAAAAGCATATGTCCAAAATGTGTTAAATAATAATCATAATAATTCAAAATATCTCTGGAAAACTCTAGATAAGCTTAATATTCATTCAAAATCAAGAAAAGTTGATATACCAGACAATGTATTAGAACCTAACAATATAAATAAACATTTCAAACATTTCATTGATTCAGTAAATAAAACTGCAGCTGACGTATCGACTTTAGACAAATTTCAGAATAGCACTTATGACAATATTAGCACATCATTAGTTTTCCAACCTCTTACTTGTATAGAGGTACAAAATATTGTTAATGGAATAAAGACGAATGCAATGGGAGTTGACGAAATATCGTCAGATATGTTGAAAATATGTATGCCATTTTGTGTAGATGCTCTAACGCATATTATTATGCGTTAGAACGTGGCGTTATGCCATTAGTTTGGAAACATGCACTTGTAACTCCTGTACCCAAAAAAGATAAAGTTATTTCCTTGAATGATTTAAGGCTCATAAGCATTCTTCTGTGTCTATCAAAAATAATAGAGCGTGTAGTACACTCTCAGTTAAAAAATCATATTGAAAAACACAATATATTGCCTACCAAACAGTCTGGATTCAGGCCCGGTTATAGTACAACTACAGCACTCCTTGATATTACCGATGATATGTTACAAGCTGTTGACGAGTACAAAGTTACTATAGATATACTACTTGACTACTCGAAGGCTTTCGATTGTTTAGATCATAAATTATTGTTGACAAAATTAAAGTATTATGGAGTATCAGTCATTGCCTTGGAGTGGTTTAAAGCCTATCTTGGTGGTCGTCAACAGCAAGTTAAAATCACGGTTGATGGGCATAGGATATATTTTCGGATGCATTAAATGTTGCAAGAGGTGTGCCGCAAGGGTCAATTTTAGGACCCTTGTTATTTGTTATATACACATCCGATTTATGTACTAAAGTAATGTCAAACATGCACATGTATGCAAACGATTCGCAATTGTATGAGTCCTTTTATCCCAAATATCAGCAGGCTACTATAGATAAATTAAATAAAGATCTCCTTGAGGTACATATGTGGTCAGTTCAATATGCCCTGCCTTTAAATGCGTTGAAAACTACCGCCATATTAATTGGTAATATCAAGTAGCGTGAAAAAGTAAGTGCGGAAAATAAAATTATTCTAAATAATGTATCAATAAAATTTCAAAATAGTTGTAAAAGTTTAGGTCTCACTATTGATAATAATTTATCTTTTTCACAGCACACTAGTAATGTAATCGGGAAAGCATACGGTCGGTTAAAATCTCTATATAAATATAAATATGTACTAGGAACAAATGTGAAACTGCAACTTGCAAATTCCTTGATTTTGTCTCTATTTGATTATTGTGACACAGTTTATGGGCCTTATCTCACAGCCTCGGATGCATATAGGATACAGGTGGTACAAAATGCATGTATGAGATTTGCTGCAAATGTGAAACGTCGGGAGCATATTACTCCCTTCTTTATTCAACATGGATGGAACAAAATGCATGTGCGTAGAGATATTCACTATTCATAGTCAGGAATCCAGTCGACTAAATTCCGCTTATTTCTCTGGTGCTATGCAACTTTTGGACATACTTTTAAAATTAGGTCCATGTTATGTAAAATTTTCTTCCGAATCCATTTCCGGAGGGCGATTTACGATATGAGCTTGCGTTCATCCCCTATATTAATTTTTCACCCCTTTTCGGTGATACACGATATTTAAAATTTTTCAGATATAACTCGTGCTATCTCCAAAACTATCAAACCTACAAGGATCAAATTTTAGACGGAGGTTGTATGATGTATGGTGACTACGACAGCAGCGTTAAAATAGTATTTTGATTATTGATCTTCCAAGAAAAAAATAAAGTACGCGGGGGTGCAGAAATATTGTAGAGAAGAATGTAGCATCTAGGTACTTTTTCTATTTCTAGAGATACTATATCGTGTATGCGAGCAATATTGTAGTAGAAAGTTCAAATTTAATTTTGGTAAAAGAATTTTTACAATCGGAGTATTCTAGCGAAAGATATAAATTATTTAGTATCGGGAACGATACCGCGCGTTTCGATTGCTTAGGCATGGAGTGTCGTTTTGTGAACTGTGGCAGAAACGCGCTCACCATTCGACCGACTGACGTCGCAAAACATACGAATACAACATGTGAAATAACAAATAGAAACGTGTATGTACAAATATTGCAGAGAAAAATGTTCGTTTTCAAATTTAATGTAAGGAAAGAATTGTAACTGATAAATCTGTCAGTGTCGATTGTACACAAATACAATTATTAGTTTTTTTTTTTTTTTTTTTTTTTATAGATGAATAAAGAATAATTTGATTTGCCTAATAACTAAACAATTTTTTTTTTCATAGCTAACAAACATAAATAATCATAATTTTAAATAAAATTATTTATTTTATATGGGGAATATATTTATATGCCTGTATACGAACCAGTTAATTTTTAATTTCAATCATTATTTGATGTACAGAAAGAAGCTATGTAGATAGATATAAATATTTTATTTTATGAATATTCTAATCAAATTTACAATTTCCCATGCAAACGCAGCTTATTATGCAATCATTTCCTAGCTTCTTACAACAACACCTACTGCACTTAATACTTTTACACTTACACGTTGTCACATGTATTTGTTCCTGTTTCAGGTGTTTCGTAATCATGATGGGAATTAAAATGTTGTGTTCATTTTTCCAACCATATTCATGCCTGTTCAGTAATTTAGGGGATGGTTTGTGCAAGAATGCTAGTGATCCATTCCCTAAATTATTGAACAGACATGAATATGGTTGGAAAAATTAACACAATATTTTCATTCCCATCATGATCACGAAACACCCAAAACCGGAACAAACAAATGTGACAACGTGTAAGTGTAAAAATAATAACTGGAGTATAAGGTGTTGTTGTAAGAAGCTAGGAAATGATTGCATAAAAAGCTGCGTTTGCATGGGAAATTGTAAATTTGATTAGAATACTCATGAAATAAAATATTTTTTTCTAATTTTGACATACAAAACAAAATTACGCTTTTCAAAACTGACGTAAGTGTCAAAACGTTCTACTTTTCATCACCAATTAGGAAAAGTTAAACTTTTCCTAACTGGTGAGGAAAAGTTCGTTATATCACCAGTTAAGAAAAATAAAGAACTCTCAAGAAGAAATAGAAACAACGTATATTCAAAATATAATACACGTTTATAGGAATTATTATTTTTTAATTATAAATATTAACTATACAATTTGTGAAATTTGTCAAATTAACTCCTGAAGAAGTTTTATTTGTTGAATTTGCCATTATATTATGTGCTGCATTATGCGCTAAATTAATAACATTTGTCATTTGTCACTTTTGACATTAAAATTAAATGCGTAGTAACTGAGACAAAGAGACAAAAGTAACTATGATTACATGAATACTTAACTTTTTATAATTTTTAAACATTTTGTTTAAAGAATTTTATTTTTAGACGTTTAAATTAGAAAAAAAAATCTTGTATGTAACACGGTACGAAAGACCATTTTGTGTAACTCGTGTCATTTTGCGGGAACTCGCATCGCTCATCCCGCAAACATCCACTCATTACACAAAACAAAGTCTTTCGTAACTGGTTACATAAATAGCTGTTATTTAAAATTATGATTATTTATGTTTGTTAGCTATGAAAAAAAAAATTGTTTAGGTATTAGACAAATCAAATTATTTACTATTCTTTATTCATTATAATATTAACTACTGTTTGCATATTGTTCCTTTTTAAATAATTTTGTCAAGAAAGACATTTAGAACTTGCCAATAAAATATATGTTTATATGAAGAGTTTGTTTATTAGCGCTTATATGAGACGAAATGTTCTTGATTCAAAACTAATAATTGTATCTGTGTACCCTCGACACTGACAGATTTATCAGTTACAATTCTTTCCTTACATTAAATTTGAAAACGAACATTTTTCCCTGCAATATTTGTACATACACGTTTCTATTTGTTATTTCACGTGTTGTATTCGTATGTTTTGCGACGTCAGTGGGTCGAATGGTGAGCGCGTTTCTGCCACAGTTCACAAAACAACACTCCATGCTAAGCAATCGAAACGAGCGGTATCGTTCCCGATACTAAATAATTTATATCTTTCGCTAGAATACTCCGATTGTAAAAATTCTTTTACCAAAATTAAATTTGAACTTTCTACTACAATACCGCTCACATAACCGATATAGTATCTCTAGAAATAGAAAAAGTACCTAGATGCTACATTTTTCTCTACAATATATCTGCACCCCCGCGTACTCTATTTTTTTCTTGGAAGATTAATAATCAAAATACTATTTTAACGCTGTCGTCGTAGTCACCATATATCATACAACCTCCGTCTAAAATTTGATCCCTGTTAGTTTGATAGTTTTGGAGATAGATAGCACGAGTTATATCTGAAAAATTTTAAATATCGTGTATCACCGAAAAGGGGTGAAAAATTAATATAGGGGATGAACGCAAGCTCATATCGCAAATCGCCCTCCGGAAATGGAATCGGCAGAAAATTTTACATAACATAGACCTAATTTTAAAAGTATGTCCAAAAGTTGCATAGGACTGAAAGTAAACGGTCTCTAGATCCCTGACTATTATGTCTTATACATAAAGTCATTCATACAAACAAACCGCCCTACTTAGGTATAAAATTGTTTTTGGTCAAGAAGTTCATAATCGAAACATGCGAAATTTATATATTTTGCACATCCCTCGCCACTCCAGTACTTCTTTCAAAGGGTCATTTTCATATTGCTCAGCTTACGTTTATAACTCTATACCATACCCCATAAAGAACATTCAAAATTTTAAAAGTTTTAAAAATAAAATTAGAGAATATTATAGTACAAATCAACAATAGCTATAAAAGCTTCGTCATCATGAGCAGTCACTTTTTAGTTTTAAGCTTAAGCAAAATTATATTATCTCATTCACCTTTATGTACAGTATTATTATTAATATTTGCATATAATTTTGATTAGTTATTAACATGAAATTAATTGTATTTATAACATATTTGTAAAAACATGCAAGTTGGGCTAAAGCAGCCTGTGGCTGAGCCCCGCCTTAAATACAGTCATTATTATTATTATTATTATTATTAAGTTACAACTATTCGACTAGGACACTTAATATTAATTATCCTGTACATAGGTTAAGATTGACAGAGATTAAATTATATAATAATTTACCAAAAAGTTTAAAAGTTATTCAAAATATAAAAAAATTTAAAAACCGTATTAGAAATTTGTTAATAAATATAGAACCATATAGCATTGATGAATTTCTCGCATTAAGTATTCTGTAATCTACTATAATGACGGCATTTCATTTTTTGTTCTACTTTTTATTGTAAATGTAAAATGTAAAACATTCCTTGAAATAAAGGAGTATTATTATTATTGTTATTTGAACTGTCTAATTCGATACCACACACGTCAATAATTTTTTCTTGACAGTATTTTTGTATGATTTTAATTTCCTTCATAATACCTAATAAATTAGTTTTACAAAAAATAGCTACACCACCATTTTTAAATTAATCTCTATTGTAGACAGTACGTGAACTATGGCCATCTATTGTAATATTTATGTCTCTTAAGTTAGCAGAACAAAGTTAGCAGAACACAATTATGTTGTATGGAGAATTAAATGCTAATTAAATGCACAAGAATAATTTTTTTAGCTCATGTATATTTTTTTTTATCGCATGTTGTGCTAACTTGTAAAAAAGATAGCAGAACATTGATTTAAAACAACAAATTCGTGATTTTCAATCGCGGAATAATAAAAGCACATTAAATGCTAATTAAATGCGCACGAAAAAATTTTTTAGCTCATATATTTTTTTTTCATCGCATGTTCTGCTACTTTGCAGAACATTGATTTAAAACAACAAATTCCTGGTTTTCAACCGCCGAATAATAAAAGCACAATAAATGCTAATTAAATGCGTAAGAAAATTTTTTTTTAGCTCATATATATTTTTTCATCGCATGTTCTGCTAATTTGCAAAAAAGATAGCAGAACATTATTGTGAATTATCAAATTCGCGATTTTCAACCGCGAAATAATAAAAGCACATTAAATGCTAATTAAACGTGCAAACAAAATTTCTTTAGCACATATATATTTTTTTTATCGCATGTTTTGACAGAACTTTGGAATCTCTTATGTTCGCCGTTGTGCATATTATATCATACGTTTACGTGTAGATTCAATGTGCGATTTCGGTATTAAATATTAACATTTTTCACGCAAAAGTGAGTGGAACAGATTTTGTAAAGGCCCCGAGAGATAATTTGGCCAATGTTGCTCTCTTTGTTGCTGTACTACGTTTCGGTGGAAGGCGCCTTTTTCTACCAATTTGTCAATCAAAATACATGATCTTTTAAATGTATGTAACTACCCATTAATTTAAACATCATATAGTTTTCTAAATCTTCCTCTAATTGAAAAAAAAAAAGTAAAATACATAACCTAAAATTGTATGATTTTAAAAAGGTACAAAATCGCACTTACGTTGAAGAGAGAATAGTGTATGCTAGACTCCGCCTATTCAGGAGGATCATATGTATTAATGTATTTTCTTCTCTGAATAAAGACCATTTATTATTATTATTATTATTATTATTATTATTATATTAAGATCCTCACATACAATAGTCTTTCATTAGACATAAAAAAGGTGTTTTGGTGCAAAAGGTTGATGAGTTTTGAAACTAGGCAGGAGTGTAGAATTGGGGGCCCTAAGCATGACTTTAAGTTTGCGACCTCTTGCGACCGCCGCTCGCGCCGCCATCTTGGAAAAATGGCATTTAAAACTAGTTTTTGGCATGCAACTCCGTTCCTGTAGGTTTTAGAGAAAAAGTTTCTTATAGAAAGTTGGAGAGCACAAAGTTTGCTACAACATTTTTCCCTCAGACTAATACTTTCCGAGTTACAGGGCCGAACAGTAAGGCCAATTTTTTTAAATCGCAGAAACGCGGCATTAGTGCGCTACTTTTTACCAATTATCTGCCAATTACCGTCCCAACAGTAGTTTCATGCAGTTAAAGTAATAAAAATCAATGCCTCTATCAATCGTTTCCACACCCTGGTAGGCCTAATCGACACTCCATTACATAAGCGTTTTCTGTCGTTTTGCACTACGCAATGTTCCTGATTCACTATGTTCACTATCTTCAGAATTCTGTTCACCTCCCGTCTCTTCCAATACCCATTCCAACGAATCAAGGACGTCATCAGCTTCATATGGGTCCTCGGGGTCTGATCCGCTACCAAATCTGGAATGTTTTCACATTATGTCCGATTACAATGGAGACACAGCATGCACATACAATTAGTGGTTGTGACACCTCCTCTGCTCTCTTTAACCAAGGAAAATTGAAATTCCTCAGTCTGCTGGATAAAAACAACTCGTTGCTTGACAGTATGACAATCTTCCAGGACCTCTAAGCAGATGTGGATGCTCTCGCTGCAGCAACATAGTGAACCAGGGACATCACGTAGTGCAAAACGAGAGAAAACGCGCATGTAAATTTGGAGTGCGGATTAGGCATACCGGGGATACCACGTTTAAAAAAACGCGCCCCTCAACTCTACCTCATAAGTGGTGTGGAAACAATTGATAGAGGCATTGATTTTTATTACTCTACTGCATGAAAGTATTGTTGGTACGGTAATTGGCAGATAATTGGTAAAAAGTAGCTCACTAATGCCGCTTTTCTGCGATTTAAAAAAATTGGCCTTACTGTTCGGCCTTGTAACTAGGAAAGTATTAGTCTGAGGAAAAAAATGTATACTTAGAAGCAATTTTGTAATTAATTTTGTCCCCTCCAACTTTCAATGGGAAACTTTTTCTGTGAAACCTACAGGAACGGAATTACGTGTCAAAAACTAGTTTTGGGCGCCTTTCTTCCAAGATGGCAGCGCGTGCGCCGGTCGCAAACTTAAAGTCATACTTAGGGCCCCCAAGTCTATAATCCTCAAAACTCCTCAACCTTTTGCAAAACAAAAGTATCTAATGATTGGACTACAACCCCTTTAGTGTTTTCTGATATATCAGGTTCACTCCTTCTCATGGTACGTACCATAATTTTTGTTTTTTCTTTAATTTAGCGCTAGATTGTATATTGGTAATGAGACAAACCTTTTTTCTGGTGTTTTTCTTGTGGACGACTGGCACTGAGGTATTTAACAGTACCTTGGACGCTTAATATCAATAATATCCTTCTTTTCCATTGTGAAATGCTGCATTAAACGCTATTTTAACAAGTTTTATACAACATCAAACATTAAATAGAAATGCCAGTGTCTGACGTCAAAACACCACAGCAGCCATTTGCATGACGTCACCGTCATTTTTGGGCCTCTTTAAAATAATCAATTTTTGTTAATTTTTTTTGGATAATGGGTTACATTTTAGACGTTTTTTATTATTGCGATAGCCATTTAGTAAGTTAATTTACAAAATTACATTTAATTCAAAAATCATGCGCATACCTTATTCCATATATCATTCATAAAAATTTGAAACAATTCCGATGAATAGTAACGAAAATATGAATTTTCAAAAATATGATGGGTGCTATTATCCCCTTAAGAGGAAACCGGAGATAATGTAAACACAAAATTAATTTTTGTCAGTAATTGTGTGTTTTTTTAATAAATTTGAAAATAAGGAGAAGAGCTAGCTGTTTACTATTCTGATGAGTGTTCCTAAACAATACACAGCTAGGTCTTATCCTTATTTTCAAATTTATTAAAAAAAACACAATTATTGAAAAAATGTTCTGGTTAAATTGTCTGTGGTTCCCTCTGAAGGATAGATGTTAATATACTTAAAATACTTTATTTAAATCCTTGAATTATTGCGCTCTATTAAATACACAGGGAGAAATAAAAGGAACTTTATACCTTATTACAGTAATCTGTAATTAAATAAGAAACTAAATCGTGCCATACCGGGTGGCCACGAGTCAATGTACGCCCCCAATTTTTTTGTTGTTTTTGAATTTAAAATTTTCGTTTTTGGTATACGTGAATAAGACAAAAGTGGGCTATTTTTAGACTAACAGGAACGAAAATATCATTTGTGACATCAACTTTTTTTTCTTAAATGGAATGACCATGTTTTTTTTGTGGTGTTTTATAAAACATGAAATTCTAACTGCAGCGGTTTTTTCGAATTTCAAAAATTCCAAAAAATAAGTGAGATACGAACGATTTTTTATTTTGTACAAAATGGCCGCGTCAGATGAATGCGATGTAAGAAAATTACTAAGTAGGCTATGGAAATTATTAGCAAGGTAGTAAGCTTGTCTGAAAACAATAAAATAGTTATTTAAATTACTGATAGATAAGACTATTTTTAGGTTTTTCTCAAGAAACGGAATTTAATTTTCATTTTCATTTCCGTAGGGGTCCTATGGAAAATTTTTAAATGGGACCGTACTATTTTTTTTTATTATTCGGACATAATGATTCATAAGCTTTAATTTTTTCGCCAATAATAATTTCTTAACGAGATCCTTTGTAATAATAAAAGTGTTTTTAAAAGGTTCATTAAAATTATTTCTTGTTTAATTTGTGCTTACCTGGCAGTAGGTAAATAGACACAAAAATATATTAACAAAAAAAATGACGCAATTATGTGACATTTTCTAATAAAAACGGAAAAAAATATTACCAAAGCGGCAGCTCAGTTGTGGTTACTCGTTTATTCACTCGAAAATTGGGTCGCCGTCATCAGTACTCTGCGCAGGTTATACGTCTCACTTCGCACGTTTCGTCGTCTCTTTGTTGGTTTATTGTCTTGTAAAGTTAAGTCACTTTCAAACTTTTCCACCGTGCGGTGTATAACCTGCGCAGAGTATCGATGGCGGCGACCCAATTCTCGAGTGAATAAACATTGAGTACTCACAACTGAGCTGCCGATTTGGTAATATTATTTTATTACTTCCAACCGATCGAGACACTCTGCATCATGAAACTGCACACTATACTAAATATAGTAATACCGGGAAATAAAAAAAAATGTATTAGGAACCGAATAATCTCTATTTGAAAAACTATCACTCCTATTGAAAGACCCTATATTATTAGTTTTAATTTTGAGTCTCTCTAATTCTATTTTTCTAATTAATGATGGACAATTAAAATTAAAAGCTGAGTGGTTCGTTTCTAACTGAAGATTAAACTTATTATTTGATGCAACGCATACATGAGGATTATTTGTTAAATTCTAAAATGGATTTCTCTATCGTCTGTATAAGTGAGCACTGGATGGTTGCAGAGGAAGTTAATATGTTATCTGTGCAAGGGTTTTCTGTGACAGGAAAGTTCTGTAGGCAAAGCAGCATTCACGGAGGAGTGTTAATACTTTCAAAATCTAATTTAGTGCAAGACTGTATGGTTCGGCAGGATCTAACAACTCTTTCAGTGGAACTTCACTGTGAAGTTGCAGCAGTGGAATATATATTTAATAAATTGCTAATAATTACCATCTATAGATCATCATCAATTAATGATATGCAAATATTTTTCGATACACTGGTGAATATATTAAATAAAATATCTAATTACAAACATAAAGTTATCATCAATGGTGATTTCAATGTTAAATTTAATACAAAGGATAAAAATTGTACTAAACTAATTGATTTGATGAAATCGTATAACTTTGAGCATACCATTCATTCAAATACCCGATATAGTTCATGCTTAGATAATATCTTCACCAATGTAGCAGAAGACCTGCGAAAATCTTGTATTATCCCTATAAATCTTTCGGATCACTATGGAATTAATATTGGCATTACCAGTGACTTAGTATCCCAAAAAAAAACAGTCAGCTTTAGACCAATCACTGACATTGGTCTATATAAATTTAATGGTGCCATTGGTGCTATGAGTTGGGAGTTTACAAAAGACCCTAATGTCACAATTAATGAGAAATTTGATGTTTTGATGAAGAGCTTATGTGATGCTTTACATATGGCATTTCCAATGAAATCTAAAAATTTATCGTCGGACTCTAAACCAATAATTAATTGGTTTACGGATGAACTACGCAATATGCGTGAATCTCTGGCATTTATGACTGAGTTTTCAAATATGTACAAGAATAACACTGATCTTGTAAATATCACTTCAAAATATCGCATAAAATATAATGAGGCCATAATTGCATCAAAGAAAGCTGCGCATGATGCCTTCATCAAAGCATCCAACAATGTACAACAGGCATCGTGGAAAATAGTCAATAGCCTAAAACCAAATTCTAATAAATTAAATGACTATCAATTAACTCCGGATGAATTTAATACGTTTTTTGTAAATGTTCCTAAATCTATAATAGCAAATATACCTAAAGTTGACACAAAAAACACCGACTACTTAGAAGATCTATATCTACCAAATAGTCTTGGAAATTTTCAGTTTAGAGATCTTACCTATATTGAAGTCAGAGATATAATTTATTCTCTAAAAAACAGTAATAGTCTGGATTATTATGGTTTTAATGCTAAGATCCTTAAATGTATTGCTCAATACCTGGTGTATCCATTGACTGATCTGTTGAACGAATGTATCAAAACAGGTATTTACCCCGACTGCCTAAAAATATCCCGCGTAATGCCCATACACAAAAAAGGACTAATTGATGATCCATCTAATTTTAGACCGATCTCGCTGGTCCCATTAATATCGAAAATTTTTGAGATTGCTTTAAAGAAGCAATTAGTTGAGTATTTTGAGGTGAATAATCTATTTAATGCGTCTCAATTCGGCTTCAGATGTAAACGCTCAACAACGGATGCAATACACAAACTAATAAATATTATAACTGACTGTTTTAATAATAATGAATATACTGGTTCAATTTTCTGCGACCTGTCGAAGGCATTCGACTGTGTGTCTCACAAGGATCTTGAGATTAAGTTAAGAAATTATGGTGTTGTCAATACTTCTCTAGATTTATTAGTATCATACTTAAATAACAGAAAACAGGTTGTGTCTTTGGAGGGTACATGCTCTTTTCTGGGAAACGTGGATATGGGAGTGCCACAGGGTTCGGTGCTAGGTCCTGTGCTATTTCTCGTCTACGTAAACGATTTTCCTAATTGTATCCGTAGATTTGAGCATGTGCTGTTTGCTGATGACACAACTATTGTTGATAGAAACCCAAATTATGAAGCTCTTAGCAGAAATCTGGAGAATGCACGGTCGATGGCCTTCGACTGGTTTGCAGCAAACAACCTAAGCCTAAATGAGTCGAAAACTGAAACCATGATCTTCACCTTAAAAAACTCAATTAAACTGCAAAATCCCAAATCAGTCTGTTTCCTTGGCATCTTTTTAGATGATAAGTTAATTTGGGATGAACACACGAATTACTTAGCTAAAAATATCTCTAAATATATTTACATGTTAAGAAATATCAATAATTTAGTGTCTGGCGAAGTAGCGAGGTCGGTCTATTTCGCAACAATACATAGTCGCATGAGCTATGGAATATCAATATGGGGGCATGCGTCCTCAGCAAGTCGAATATTTGGTCTGCAAAGGAGGGCAATACGTATCATAAAAAAATTAAAATATAGGGAGGATTGCAGAGAGGCTTTTAAAGAACTCGGTATCCTAACATTACCTAGTATGTATATTTTGGAATGCATAATGCATACAAAAAACAATTTAAGAAATACAAACAATTTTGAAAATATTCATGATCATGATACCAGACATCGTAATAATATTTGTTTAGATTTTCATCGAGTTAACAGATCAAGAAATGGCTTAAACTATTATGGTCCAAAAGCCTACAATTGTCTACCTACCCATGTACGGAACCTGACTCCGAATCATTTTAAAACTGTGATAAAAAATTACCTCGTTAGTAATGCCTTTTACTCAATTGACGATATTCTGACCAATATCAAAAATATTTAGTTGTTATGTATGTCCATCTCATAATCTCTATACAATTATTTTATTTGTTTTTAACTGTAAACATGTATTCAAGTCCCTTTACAAGTTTTTTTATCAAATTTTGTTTACTTGACTTTTTTAACTGTAAATGTGTTATGCTGCTTGCTTAGATGTATGTTATGTGAAAACATTTTTTTTTTCTTTTTTAATATCTTATTATTTGTATTGTATGTATTGACCTGTGTAAAATGTTAATTTATAGCACCAATAAAGCTATCTATCTATCTATCTATCTATCTATTACATGTCAAATTTTGACTTACACAGTTATTGGTTTTATGATCCGATCTTGCACATTTTAAGCACTTTTTTTCCTGGGTACAATCATCAGCTTTATGGTCGAAATTTCCACATTTATAGCATCGAAATACAAGAATGTATTCAAAAACTCTGCACATCGTAAAGTCTATATTTAAGGCCTTTGACAGAGTGCATCCACATAGTACCAGAAACAAACATGAACTCATAATGCCCAACATCCCCAAGTTTACTTACATTCAAAAAAATGTGCAATACTCCATAATAAAAATATACAATAGACTTCCAAATGAAATTATAGTCCTCCTCGATAGAAAACTACTACTATATTATAGACGAATATTTTAATGACACTGACTTAAAATGTTTAACCTGATTTTAATATTTTAATTTAATTTATTAACTTCTAAGCTAGGGCAGCGAGCGGAGGACTGACTTGACTCACTTCATAGCGATATGAAGTTAAGCAACAGCTACCGCGTTTAGTACTTGGATGGGCTCCAGGGAAACACGCGATCTCGTTTCCCTACTTCTAGCGGCTTGTATATCAGCTATATCTCAGAAGCAATACAACTGTAGGCGAGAGGTGTATTGGGGATATACCATCCTTCGGAGAGGATGTAAAGCAGTCGGTCCCTTGTCTATTAAATGTTAGGCAAGTAAAAAATCCCTACTCTTAGTAAGATAAGAGGTTCGGCAAAATTTCCAGGTTGGGGGTTGCTCGTCTCCTGGCGTCGGTGATAGGCCCTGGTAGCGGAAATAGGCCGACGTTAAAATAAGTGATTAAAAAAAACTTCTAGTCGAGGTATCTGATCATAATATTAGTATGTAAATTTTTATTTTTTTGTGTAAATTGTAAATTTTATACCAATAGATTTTAAGCAATTCGTTCTATACACTATTCCATGTAGTACCTACTGTTATTCATGTTAATTTTAATATTTTGTATGTACATACATATAGTACAGGGTGTTTCAAAAGTAAGCGTAAACCTTCTGGGAACGTAATCCTTGGATAAAAATAAGACAAAAAGTTCCTATCAACATGGGTCCGGAAATGCTTTCTGAGGAAGTTACGGCCCTTCGAATGGGGCACCCTGAAGACGGTTTTTCCGCAATATTTCCGAAACCGTTAACAATCAAATTTCTAAAATACATACACTGTATAAACTTTTGACGCTGAACTCGATGCTGAATTCAGAATTTAAAAATTTTAGTCAGGGGCGTCATACCGGGAAGGTTAAGGGCTAAAATAACCCCATTTTTTTTTCGTTTCAGTTTATTAAGGTTTTCGTTAAGAATTATAAAATTTTCAAGTTTTCTACGTAAAAAAGGTACTCTTAGTTCATCCCGATAGAATGAACCGTTTTCGAGAAAATTGATTATGAAAAATATACAACAGTCGATCATACAAACGTTTGTCATTGTTTTCAAGTAATTTCAAGTTTTACTGATACTGATTGTCATTGTGACATGTGATTTAATTTTGGACCAGTTTAGTTAGTAAATATTAAAATTAAAAGATTCAATAAAATAAGAATCTTTTTTATTCGCTATTTAAAGGGCCGTAACTTCCTCAAAAAGCATTTCCGGCCCATGTTGATAGGAACTTTTTATCTTATTTTTATCCAAGGATTACGTTCCCAGAAGGTTTACGCTTACTTTTGAAACACCCTGTATATATGTTTGACATGTTCAACGCCCACTGGGTATTTTGTAAGTGGTTATATTTTACCACATTATGAACTAATAAAGACTATTCTATTGTATTCTATACAAATCCTATCTCTGGCTGTAATCAATTGAAATGTACATTCAACAATTGCCTGATATTTAGTCCTCATTTTCTTAATTGTTTTTGTATCTAAATCTTCATGATTTTGAATTCAACTATTCTTTATAAATTTTTCCAATTTTTTCTTACATATATTTTCTTCAATATCAACGATTTTTATTTTTGGTAATTTTTGTTCAGGTGTCCAAATTTGATAATCCTTTTTTAATTTCTTTTTAGCTGCATTCTTAATTTTTTCTATTTCCTCTTTATTTATACATTTAATAAGAACACCTCCATCTTTTGTATCTTTTATTTGGGTAATTCCTACTCAAGTTGGCATGGGTCAATAGTCTTTCTCAAAATATCAATAATTTTCTTACTTTCTTGTTTAGTTTTAGGTTTGATTAAAACATGATAGACATGTGCAAGGAAATTCTAGAAAAAGAAAATGATATAAAACAATTCGATGATAATGACAAGGAAGACAAAGCAGTGTGTGTTGTAGAGAATGAAAATTACAAAACAGACGACACTCAAACGAAAGAAAGCATAGGCAAGGTAAAGGGAACTGATGGATCCAGGAAAAACGAAGACGACAGAGCAGAACTTACACAATGTAGTAAGAAACATCTAGAAAATGAAAATGACAGAACAGAACAAGTTGAAAATAATGGTAAGGTACAAGTAGTTTTTTTTTTTTTTTTTTATTTATTTATTATCTTAGCATTGCTATTTTAACACACAAAATGTAAGACTAATATTAGAAAAGTAGCAGCATAGCTGTGAACATAAACATAGGAATAACTGTACATTTTATACATTAGATAACTAATTACCTATTAGATATTTACATACATTTTTAACAAAAACGTTAACATTTGCAGATTGTTTTATATCATTGGGGAGAGCATTAAAAAGGCGAAGTTCTTCGTGAAATAAAGAACCTAGTAAAAAAGATTTTTTAACTAATTGAATATCGTAATTATTTTTCGATCTTATAGACGAGTTTATAGACGAAATAGGGCAAAGTAACCATAATAAGAAAGAAAATGAACCAGATAGATGACAATATTAAAGAAGGGCATTCAATAAGGGGATAGGAAAAATTGATAAAGTAAACAGTGAAACTCCAAACGAAATATGGGATAAGCATTTGACTTAGCCTAAGTCGGAGAATAGCGGGTCAAAAAAGAGGAAAAGCACTGAACAGTGAACAGCTGCCTTTTGCTGTTGTTTCTAAAGAATGGAAAGAGATGAAAGCCTTAGCGGAGAAAAAGAAAAGGGACCAAGAAGAACTAAAAACTAAGAAGAAAGAAGCAAGAACAAAAAAGAAAAAATCTGTGAATCTAGTCCCTGTCACTACTAAAACAAAAAAGCGCACAATGAAAAAGAAATAAAATATCAGCGAAACCTATATGATAGGAGAATATGTAATCGTGATGTATGAACACAATCGCTATCCTGGAATAATTACAAATATAAATCAAAACGAATTTGAGATTAGCGTTATGGAGAGGTTGAATTAACCTCTGGAAATGGCCTCATAAACCCGACTAAATATGGTACAATGTCAATGAAATTAGGGGTATTTACAGGGTGGATGACCTAGGTCTATGAAAAAATTGTTTATTTACAATTAGCATTTATCGGTGGTCATTGACTAGTTTAAGACGCTTCATCTACTGGACCTTCATGTTCATTTGCTAGTAAATAAGTAATATTTCAGTTTTATTTATTTTTTTTTTTTTTTAATCACTTATTTAACGTCGGCCTATTTCCGCTACCGAGGCCAATCACCGACGCCAGGAGACGAGCAACCCCCAACCTGGAAATTTTGCCGAACCTCTTATCTTACTAAGAGTAGGGATTTTTTACTTGCCTAACATTTAATAGACAAGGGACCGACTGCTTTACATCCTCTCCGAAGGATGGTATATCCTCAATACACCTCTCGCCTACAGTTGTATTGCTTCTGCGATATAGCTGATATACAAGCCGCTAGAAGTAGGGAAACGAGACCGCGTCTTTCCGTGGATAGTCCCCATCCAAGTACTAAACGCGGTAGCTGTTGCTTAACTTCATATCGCTATGAAGTGAGTCAAGTCAGTCCTCCGCTCGCTGCCCTCTTTCAGTTTTATGTTACACATAAATTTTATTTGATAAAATAAATTAGTTTTCTATAATTGATTGGAGTTATTAAACCTTTTCCTAGCTACTTTATGAGAGAGAAAAAAACAGTTATAAATAATTCTTTTTTAGAATAGCGTATCACCAAAAGTTTCAAAAAGTGTAAAAATGAAACCAAATTTATGGCAAATATAAAAACAAAAAAAGATATATAGTTGCTAACTTGTTAAAATTCAAAAAGAAACAGTACTATGAACAAAGAATTGCTGCCTACAGTAATAAACCTAGATTAATGTGGAAAGCCCTAAAGATGTTCCTTAAATCAAAACAATTTCAGTTTAATAGTTTTAATATCCACTTTGAAATAAATAATGAAGTATCTGTTGCAAGTACAAGTGAGGACATTGCTGAGAGTTTTAATAATTATTTTGTAACTATACCTTTTCAACTTCAAATTGAGACTAATCATTTTCAAATTGAGAATAAACAAATTCATATTGGGACTAAATTATTTGATATCGATTAAACACATTCAAAATGAGAATAAAAACATTCAAATTGAGACTAAACAACTTCAAATTGGAAAGCAATTGATTTATTCAGTCCTATTCTGTAACTTCAAATCGAGTAGAAATGAATGAAATCGAATAGAGGTTGACGAATCGAATCGAAATGATCCGATTTGGTATTCTGTAAGCGCTTTCAACCTCTATGAGTGAAATGTCAAGTAGAAATCGACCTCGACTACGCAAGCCTTGTCGATGATTCGGATGTCGGAATCTGCCTTCGCACATGCTATTTGGCGTTTGTTTGACAGTTAATTAAATTAACCTAACAAGACAAATTTATTTTTGTTTGTATTCTGTTATTTGTGCTTAAATCTTCATATTTAAAATACAACCATGGATTTACAAATACATCTCGGTATTTTAATTGGACAAGAACTGGAAGAAGAGATCGAAGGGTAAAACTTTAACTTTATAATATTCCAATAATCAATAATTGTTATTATACGGTTTATTTTAGACAAATGTTTAATTTGCAAAGACGAGCCATTAGGGACACAAGTAACCCGTTTCATATTCCCGAAGGAGCATTTAAGGGTTTATATAGACTGCCGAAAGGAATAGCTCTGAATTTAATTAATGAATTAGAACCTTTTTTAGCCAATCAAGTTAATAAGAAATTATTTTAATTAACATATAGAAACGTTATTATTTATTGTTATATTTAATAAATGGAATATATAATATATATATTTATTATTTTTAATATCCATCCATTCCTAATTCCTTTTATAACTTGGAAATTTCAAAACTCACATCTGCACAACAACTGTTATATATTTGCAAATAAATAAACATCGCTGTTCAAACGTCAGTTGTTAAAGTTCATATTCGCATGACTAATGCGGGGTTGCCGGTGTGGTCGTACCGCGTCAAATAGAAGTTCTGGTTTCCGATTTGTGGCCTATTCGATGCGAGTTACAGAATACCAATGTGAGCATGACATAGACGCGATAGAAGTTAAACATTACGATTTGTATCCATTTCTACTTGACCTGTTCATTTCTATTCGATTCGTTGAAAGTTACAGAATATGTCTGATTGTCTCAGTACAAAAATTAACAGAAACAAAGTTAACTAACAGGTATGTATACAATATACATGTAGGTATATTGATTTATTTAAAGTAACATATAAACATAAACAGACCAATGACAAACAAGATTTAACTAAGAGATGACACAAGATAACGAAAATATACTTATATATATAATATAAAATATATAATTTACATAATCATATTTGTTAAGTTTAAGGCATCTGGGATGCATCTTTGGACATGGGCTACATATCTTGCACAATTAGTAACATTTATCGTATGTATGTTGTCATGTATAATGTTTTCTAGCTGACGTAGACGAAATTCAGTTTGGGATATATTTGCTCTCTCTTCACCAGCTAAAATTTGTGGCAACAGTACAGACATATCTTTCTTCACAGCAGCTTTAAAACTGGACCAGGCATGTTCAATAGGATTGAACATTGGACTGTAAGGACTCAGCCTTAATAAACGATGGTCGACATATTCTTCCTCTGTGAACACTTCTTCTAAATCAACATGGCAAGGAGCATTGTCTGCTACTAGCACTACAGGCGACTGATACATATTTTGGACAATCCGCAGACAATTACGAACAAATTCCTTAGCTTCTTGCTTTTTGAAAGAACCCCTTCTTATTCCATGGTGAATTAATCCCATAATTGCGATGCAACCGATAACATGAATGTTGGCCCCGCGACTGCCTGCTGAAATATATCTGCATTGGGTTCCTTTTTTAGAGCGTCCTTGTCTTCATGAAATAAATAAATTAAAATTTGTTTCGTCCATATACATATATAATGGAGATGTTATCCCCTTGATAATTTAGGAGCTGTTGTACATAATCACGTCGTCTTATTTTATTTTCTTCGCTATTGGTTCTCTCGGGCTCTCTACGAATATCTTTTAATGTGTACATTAAACCATCGAAATGGTAGAAACAACAATTTGATGGTCTTCTTCAAATCTGCGCTTAAGTTCTTTCAATGTCAGTCATGGATTTTCCTCTATACAGTGTGTCCCAGATTGGGGCCCGATGCATTGCTATCTCGCTTATTAACGGAGATGGAATGATGGTTAAATGGGGAAAGTTTTGCAAATTTTAATGGCCATTTCGAATCCGTTTTCAAATTTTATGTAGCACCCATAGTTTTTGAGTAATTTTCAAAAAACTGAAAGATTGCTTTTTTTATTTCCTCCATAACTTATTAAGCATTATTTATGCAGGTTGGAAACTTGCACATTATTAGAACACTTTTTAAAAATACATCTAATAGTGATAGCAAAATTTTTCTACCGTCACTTGTTTTCGAGATTGACACATTAACTTTTGTTTTTCTTATGGGCGCCATATTGGATTTTTATTTGATTAAATAGCATTTTTTATGTGCTTTTCAACGATATATCACAATCTGAAAAAATTCTATACTGAGGTAGCAACGTAATAGAAAAACAGGTTTTTTAATAGTAGGCTATGAACAAAATTGGCAATTGTTCATAATATCTGTTTTCTCCTCATTAGAAAACCTTAACGCCATATTCTTATTTAAAATTATTAATACCTACTCTTAAATAAACTAGTGAACCCAAAAAAATAACAAAAAGGAACTCTTAACAATGAAACTCAACAACAATAAACAAAGTAACAACACAAAAGAAGAACAGAACCAGCAAATAATATAACTCTTGAAATACTTCAACAACGACGCACAATTTTCTGTCGAACTGTCACAATAATTAATTGGAAACGTTTTGTTCCACCATATTTTGCATTGCCTACTTAATGTATCCTAGTGATATTAATTAAATATTTTTGACCATTTACAGTACAAAATATATAAAAATAAACTAACTGGAATAATAAAAAAGGTTAAAATAAGTTATTATAAGTCGCTCATAGAGAAAACCGACAATTCAGCAAGAAATATTTGGCAGTCTGTTAATAAAATATGTAATAATAATCCACAAAAAACTGAAATAAACAAAATAAAAACTAGTGATGGCTTAGTAATACATGATAAAAAATTAATAGCTGATAAATTCAATGCCCATTATAGTGAGTTAGGGGAAATCTACGCAAATAAAATAATACCTCCCACCGATTTTAAAATTGACAACTATATAAATAAAAATTCTATGTATCTATATCCTACAAATAAAGAAGTCAAAAAAATAATAAAATCCTTAAAACCAAAAAAAGCACCAGGACATGATAAAATTCGAGCTTTAAAACAAATTGTAGACGAAATTGTAACACCCTTCACTCATATAATAAACAGATGCATAGAGGTAGAATATTTCCCAAAGTTGCTAAAAGTAGGCATCATAAAACCTCTTTTTAAGAATGGTGACAAAGCTGAATTAATTATAGACCAATCTATTTGATATCTAATTTAGCTAAAATATTTGAGCGTATTTTAAAAAACCGGCTGGTCAAATTTTTAAACCAATTCAACATAATATCAAGCAGACAATTTGGCTTCAAAGAGGGCCAATCTACAGCGGTTGCTATAACACGTGTTACATTCTACACCGGGTGTAAATGAAATTAGGCTCACCCCTATAACTTTTGTGTTTTTTCAGATATCATTTTGAAATTTTGGCAGTTGTAATAACAAGTAAATTGAATTAATGCATGTTAATAAAATGATTCTAGCACTTCCGGTTTCACCGGAAATGACTGTAACATCTATCTTTTAAATGGAACACCCTGTATATTTTTACATTTTTGGATTCAGGGATTCATTCTGCATACGATGGTATCAACTTCGAGGAAGAAACATAACCTCAAACATTTCTTTAGGACAATTTAAGTTGGCATCTAGGGAGCCATGACTGCTGAAAAACTTTTCTTTCTGAATCATTGAGTATTGGAAAAATAAAATCAGGATATTAAGTGAGCTAACTTAGCTTTTATAGCCATTTAAACATCTCGGAAATGGTTTTTTCGATATAAGTATTTTTTTTAAATGGCAACATTATACCTCATTATGCTATTTTAATAGAGATTTTCTTTACCTACATTTCAATAAAAACACTTTACCATTAGTTCATAAATAACTTACAAAGATACTTTATAACCCTAGTTCAAATTTATTTTAGTGAGCTCTAACCAAGTTAAACATTTGATATGAAATTAATCGGGAATGTCTTGAAAAAAAAACAAATTTATTATACTCTGTCTGTTCAAGATATAGAAATAGAGTCCGCCTCAAAAATGCCCCCTAAATTTGAATAGAATTTCTCTATTGGTCGTATTTATACAACCCGAATTACAAAGCAACCGCTAGATTTGACTGACAAAGGCCGACTTTACAAGTATGTATTAAACTTGTATGCATCTTGCACCAGACCAACCAGCTTGTTATAATAAAATTGCGAAACGCATAAACGCTAAACGTATGAAAAACGCAAATAAATGTCCTTACTGTCAACTAAACTCTCATATTCGATTTCGTGAAATTATTTCTTAATTTATGTCAGCTATTTATGTTAATGAATCTATCGAGATTTATCTTATATAAACATATCTTTGTGTATTAAGGTACCGATAAGAATTAACCATATGTTTTGTGTATTAAGTAGGTATTAAGGTACGTAATGCAAACGATTAATATTGATTAAATGTTCAAACAGTTTTTTTTAAGGTTAAGTTTTCATCGAAATCTGATGGCTATCCAAATATATTGAGATAATATATTTGTGGCCATTGCAGCTTTCATTAATTTCATCGAGTAAATTTGACTATTGCGTACACCGTTCTGCGCTACCATAAAATTAATGGGGCGGAGTCTATTTCTATCTCTTCGTCAAACAGAGTATAAACTAAAATAAATTTGAACCAAGGTAAAGCATCTTTTGTTATTTATGAACTAATGGTGAAGTGTTTGTTATCGAAATGTAGGTAAAGAAAATCTCTATTAAAATAGCATGAGGTATAATGGTTCCATTTAAAAAAAAATTCTTAAAATGAAAAAACCATTTCCGAGATGTTTAAATGGCTATAAAAGCAAAGTTAGCTCACTTAATATCACGATTTTATTTTTCTAATACTCAACGGCTCAGAAAGAAAAGTTTTTCAGCAGTCATGGCTCCCTAGATGCCAACCTAAATTATCCTAAAAAAATGTTTGAGGTTATGTTTCTTCCTCGAAGTTGATACCATCGTATGCAGAATAAATCCCTGAATCCAATTATGCAAAAATATACAGGGTGTTCCATTTAAAAAACCGATGTTACGGTCATTTCCGATGAAACCGGAAGTGCTAGAATTATTTTATTAACATGCATTAATTCAAATTTACTTGTTATAGCAACTACCAAAATTTCAAAATGATATCTGAAAAAACAAAAAAGTTATAGGGGTGAGCCTAATTTCATTTACACCCGGTATATACAAAGCAAATCTAATTACCTTTAATTATTCTATAAACGACACAAATTTAAATCGACCTGTTACCTACCGAGATTTGGGAGTGACATTTGATCAGAAACTTTCATTTGTTAATCACATCAGTAATCTTACTTCAGACTGTTTTAGAGCTCTAGGGTACATTATAAGAAACTCTAACGACTTCAACAATATTAGCACATTAAAATTGCTTTTTTATTCCTTTGTAAGATCGCGTTTAGAGTATGCCTCCAGTATTTGGAGTCCCTTCTACAATGTCCATATTCAGAGTTTAGAGAAAGTGCAGAGAAAATTTCTAAAATATTGCTGTTACAAGATGGAATCTATCCTCCAATTGGCTTCTCACACTCTGTCATGCTTAACAGATTTTCTTTTGAAAGTTTGCAAGTTAGGCGGGATAAGTCTCAACTAATATTTTTGCACAAATTATTAAATAATGGAATAGATTGTCCTGAAATTATGGAAATGTTATATTTTCACGTGCCGAGACTATCAGCACGGGAACATCTAACTTTCCATTTAAGTACGTCTAGAACAAATTTTAAACAGTTCTCCCCACTGCATCGAATGTGTGCTACGTATAATTCGAAACAAAATTTTATTGACATATTTCAATGCAGTGTAGCCTCAAGCAAGAATTTGAAAGAATGACCTATTGTTTTCGATTTTTTTTTTTGTGTTGCATCACAATACATATTATATATGTCTATTTATATATATAAATATATTCTGTATATTTTCAATAATGTTATGTACCCATTCTGTAATTGGATTGTTAATCTGTTGAATGGTTGTAAATAAATAAATAAATAAATAAATATACAAAGGTCTTGTTGATGAAAGTGTACCAACTGCTGCTATATTTATTGATCTTGCCAAAGCATTCAACACCGTAAGTCATGTAAAGTTGTTGAAAAAGCTAGATAACTGCGGTTTAAGAGGTAATGTATATAATTTATTTAAAAGTTACCTAAATAACAGAACACAATATGTATAAATAGATGAAGAAATAAGCGAGCAAAGGCAAGTCAAATATGGAGTCCCTCAAGGGACTGTGCTTGGGCCAATCCTCTTGTATATTAACTTGTATATTAATAATTTAACATCATAAGTTTTGCAGATGATACAGTCATACTGTATAGGGCGAAAACCTGGTTGGAACTAAAAAGTGTAATAGAATATGACTTTAAATTGATAAAAACCTGGTTCGACTTTAATCTACTCACAATTAACTATAGGAAAACATGTTACTTACCATTTACGTCATACATAACCAATTTACCTAATTTAGGTCCACTTATCGATCATAACTTAAAACATCAATGAGGCGTCGTCGGTAAAATATCTAGGAATTACAATTGACCGGTATTTGAAATGGGATCTCCACATCAAAAGTGTTGTTAGTAGTGGGGTCGGTTAGCTGAAATTTATACCAAAATATTTCACATCTGGCAACCAATGCGCCCCTTTGGATTCTTATAGTATATTGGTAAACGAGTCTAAAAAGCCCGGGACACAAATTTTCCTGGCCCTCTAGCGGTGTTGATGACGTAATCAATATGGCCGCCAAAGTTTTGCGACACAATTCTACACTTCCCTATATAACTTGGGTTTATATTTTGATATTAACCTATACTATGAGTGATTATTAATCAGGAGAAAACGCGCTTTCCAATGGTATATTTGACATCATTGTTTAAGTTCATAATACCAGAAATATTTGTAACTTTATTAAAATGTTTGTTTTTAATTTTGATTTTTTCGAAACATTTTGCTAAATAACTTGGATCCGTTACATGTAGCTGAAAACGTGTCCTACACTTTTCTGTTCGTCAAAAAATACCTTTCGAACGGTACATATGACTTCTATTTTATCACAAACAGTTGCTGAAAATTTGCCAAAACAATGTAGCGTTGCACAGCGAGTCGTTATGTCAATAATGCAATTTATGAGTTCCGAAAAATAATAGAGCGGCTTTGTAACTGTTTAAGTAGCAAATGTAATCATTGTAATTTTTGATGAATATGTAAATAAATTCTAGTTTCTTTAGAGGACATTTTTTAAAATCGTAGCCTTCCTCGAAATTTAATTTTGGGAGGCAAACCATGATGGACCCTCCTCCAAATGGAACCCTTTCTTCCACAGTGCAGTCTCAATAACGTTCACTTGGGCGTCTCCAGACTCGAACTCGTCCATCAATGTGATTCAAAGAGAATCTCGATTCGTCAGTGAACAGCAGGTTGCTCCACTGCTCCAAGTTCCAATTAACATGTTCTACAGCAAACAATCTTCTTGCTCTACGATGCTCAGGGGTTAAAGGGGGTACTTTAGCTGTTCTTCTTGCATGAAGCTGACGTTCGTGAAGCCTGGTACGTATCGTTTGGGTAATTATTATGGTTCCTGTGCTCTCAACCAGTTGATTTTGGAGCGTTTTAGCGGTACTTCTACGTACTCTGGTGGCCCAAAGCCATATTAAACGGTCTTCTCTCTCGGAAGTTGCCCTTGTACCATGCGGGTAAGGTTGCCTTCTAACAATACCATACATTTGATACCTTCTCCAGACCCCATTCATGGCACTGCGACTGACATTTAACAATCGGGCTACTTGCCGTCTTGAGTGACCCTCTTGAATTAGAGTGATGACCCTTTTTTTTTTTTTTTTTCCTTATAGGTTGCAGTCTTTTGGCCCGCTGTACTGAAGCTGAAGCTTATTGTACCCCCATAGTCTCCCTATTCCATGAGACCCGTTCCTCCCACGAAGGCGAGTATACGGTCGATGGGAGCATTAGCTATCTCTTCCGGTGTCACTGATGGTTCACCGAAGTGTGCAATCCTTCTCGCCGCTAGGGCCGGGCATTCACATATGATGTGGTGAGGTGTTTCTTCCTCTTCACCACACATCTTACAATCTGGATCATCCTTCACCTTTATGTTGGTGAGATGTTTGTTTAGCGTGCAGTGTCCTGTTAAAATACCCACTGCACATCTTAGCTGTCTTCTGCTCAGCTTCAGCAATTCCTTAGTCTTTGATTTGGATGGGTCACCTAAGAATATGCGTGATTGTCTCATTCCTGGTGCCTCTCTCCAATGCAAGTTGTGTTTCTGTCTTAAAAGTTCCTTTACTGCGCCTTTTGCGGTGCTATATGCGATCCCGCATGTCGGCTCGGGTCCTATCAAGGCTTTCTTTGCTCCTTCTTTGGCCAGCCTGTCAGCTTTCTCATTACCTGAATTTCCCTGGTGTCCTCGCGTCCATTCCAATTGCACATTGTTGTGTTCTGCTAGTTTCGCCAGGGGCTTCAGGCAATTTCTTACTGTTTTAGAACGTATTTCTACTGCCTCCAGAGCTCTAAGAGCTGCCTGACTGTCAGTGATGATACGGATTCTTCTGTTAATGTAAGACATCCGTACCATTTCTTGTGCACAAGCCTCTATGGCTGTTATTTCTGCTTGGAACACGGTTGCAGTGCTGCCCAGGTTCAGACTGAAGTATGTCCCTGGTTGGTCTCCCGCAATTCCTGCTCCGGTACTACTTGACGTTTTTGATCCGTCCGTATACCATATGGTATCATTTGGGTGACTTCGCATCTGCCTTTTACCCTCATCTTCCCTATCAGGTATAATTACCCTGAAGGTTTTTGTGAAGTTATAAGTAGTGCTGATTCTGTCAGACTGCATTTCAAGTAGTCGGTTATTTCCCAGTTGTTGGGCTATTTCTGTATGATATCCTTTTCTTGGAAAGGTCTCATACCCGTTGTTTCTTAGCCTGTAAGTCGCTATCAATGCCTCATTCTCCACCACTAGATTTAATGGAGGTAGGCATAGCAGTGCTTCCATAGCTGCGGTAGGCGTTGTTGTCATGGCCCCCGTTATCCCTAGGCACGCAAGTCTTTGTACCTTGTTTAGTTTCCTCAACGACTCTCCTTTTCCAGCTTTGTGCCACCAGATCAGGGAGGCGTAGGTTATTATTGGTATCGCAACCCTTTGGTACAGCCAATGTACCATTCGTGGTTGTAGTCCCCAGTTTTTGCCCACCATTCGTCTGCAAGCCCATAGGGCCCGCGTGGCTTTGGTGGTCACTTTCCCTATATGAGCTTTGAAGTTCAGTTTGGTGTCTAGAGTTAGTCCCAAATACTTGGCTTCACCGCTCATTTGTAATTCTTTTCCCCGAAGAAATAGTTTCTTCAGGTTTTGAATTTTTCTTTTCCTTGTAAAAGCTACCACTGTGGTCTTTCCTGGATTGACGGATAGACCTTCCTGGGTGCACCATTTATCTACCGTTTTGAGGGCTCTTTGCATCATTTCTGATGTGACGCCCTCAAATTTTCCTGTTGCCAGGATGGTGATGTCATCTGCATATCCCTGCGCATATATTCCTTGCTGTTCTAATTGTTCTAGGAGTTCATCAACAACCAGACACCACAACAGGGGTGATAGGACACCCCCCTGCGGACAGCCCCTGGTTGCCGACACCTCCTCTGTCGTGGAGCCCAGCATTGTTTGTATTTTCCTAGTTTTGAGTGCTGAGTCAATCCATCTTGTTATCGACTGCTTGACCCCGCGTCTCTTCACTGCTCTGCTTATAGAGTTGTATGAGGTGTTATCGAAAGCCCCCTCAATGTCCAGAAAGGTTCCTATAGCCGTTTCCCGGCTGTCCAGTGCCCTTTCTATTCTGTGAGTAAGCTCATGTATGGCTAGCTCACATGATTTTCCTGTCTGGTAGGCATATTGGTTTCGATGTAAAGGTTTTGAGTTCATAACATCGTCCCTGATATGCCTATCCACCAGCTTCTCCATGGTTTTCAGGAGAAAGGATGTTAGGCTGATAGGTCGGAATGATTTGGCCTGGGCGTAGGTCTCGCGCCCTGGTTTTGGTATGAATACCACCTTTACCATCCGCCAGCTGGTTGGCACATATCCTAGGGCCAGACTGGCCCTGAATAATGTGCACAGGGGTGTTGCAAGTTTGCTTATACCCTGTTTTAGTAGTGCCGGGAATATTCCATCTACCCCCGGTGACTTGTACGGTTCAAACGAATTGATCGCCCACTCAAGTTTTGTTATGTTAATTACGCTATTGGCATGTTTCCAGTCTTCTTTAGACGCCCTCTTAATAGGTATGTCTTCAATTGGACCGTTATGGTTACGTGGGGTAGCTACACTGCCCGGGAAGTGTGTCTCTAGGAGTAAGTCCAAAGTCTCCTTCTCGGTATTTGTGTAGTCACCCTGTTGTCTTTGCAGTGATCCAATTTTACCTTGATTGTCTCTCTGCAGAATTTTCTGGAGTCTAGCAGCTTCCGGAGTGTTTTCTATCTCCTCACAGTGCTTCCTCCATGATTCCTTTTTGGCATCTCTTATGGCATATGCGTAGTCGAGACGGGCAGTTTTATATTCTTCCCATCTGCCAGACTTTCTCGCCTGGTTGAAAAGCCTGCGAACCGCTGCTCTCCTGGAGGACAGCTCGTGATTCCACCATGGGGTCTCACGTTTCTGCCTCCTCTCTTTTAGGGGGCAGCTTTGCTCGAAGGCTGTTTTTATTGCTGATGTAATGAATTCATTCATCAGTTCCACTTCCACCGGTGTCTGTGGCTTCGATGGGCACTCCTTCAGCCCTTGCTCCAGGATCTCATTAAAGAGTCCCCAGTCGCAGGTCCTTGGGTTCCTGCCCATCTTGTTCACTTCCGGTGGTGTTTGTATTTTAAATCTTACGTACCTGTGATCCGAGAGCGATGGTTCCTGAGACACATGCCACTCACTGATCACTCGCCCCGCACACTGTGTCGCGATAGTGATATCGATAACCTCACTCCTTGTCGTCGTGACAAAGGTAGGCTCGTTTCCACGATTGACTACTTCTAGCTTATTACTAATGATAAATTCTAGGAGTGACTCACCTCTTGTGTTGTTGTCCGTGCTCCCCCAGATAATGTGGTGTGCATTGGCATCACAGCATAAGATGAGCTGTGCATGGCTAGCTTCACATTGCTGAACCAGTTCTCTAACTTCCTGGGTAGGAGGTTGATCAGGTTGATCGTATGGAAGGTAAACGGATCCTATTACCAGCTCTTTCGTTGACCCCTCCATTTCTATGCTGGTTCGTGCCACCATTAGGTCTCTTGTACATAGCCCCCACATTGGTAACAGATTGATATTTTTCTTTGCGATAATGCAAGCTCTTGGGTGGTTACCGCCTGGGCTAATTACTTCCCAGTCTCTTCCCATCCCTAATCCCCTGATTTGCCCCCTGTACACCCAGGGTTCTTGTATCAGTGCTATATCTACATTGTTGTTTTCAATGTGTTGCTGCAACGCGGCCGAGGCCGCTTTACAGTGGTGTACGTTCACCTGTGTAACGTTGAATGTTACTTGCGTTGAGAGTTACTGCTGGTCCTCTCCCTTCGCAGCATCTATTCCTTCGGGTTCGACTTGCGTCCCCTGGTCGACTTCCATCTGCTCCCCTCCCTTCTTCCTCCCCAGGGCCTTAAATAGGACCCTGGTTAGGTTGAGGTAGGGTTTGCATTGAAGGTCCTCAATTCTTTTCCACGAAGCCTCGTCCATCAGTAGGACAAGTTGTTGTCCCTTCGGATCTGGCTTCGTGTCGACTACAGTCCAGGTATTCGTCTGAAGCCCTGGGTTCTGTATTCTCAAACGTTTGAGCGTTTTTTCCGGTTCCTGTGCCGGCCCCGGTATCCACACCAACGTTCTGACGGGCTTGGGTACATCCTTGGCATCACATGTGCCAAGTTTTGCACCCTCCCAGGGTACACATTTCTCCACCACCTAGGGTGATGACCCTAGCAATCTGAATCTCTGTTAAGTACACTCTATGCCTTCGTTGTCTACCAAGCACATCAACATTCATTTTGATTCTGTCACATTTTACACGAAACTAAACAAACAACTTAATAAACGCATTTATCTCTTGGTGAAAAAATTTACATTCTTTCAGTTTTTTTGTTGCAATAAAAAAACTGTTAATAAGAATAAATGTTTTGCTACAAATCCTTAAACTGGAATATGTGTACTAAGTGGATGGACACAAAGTTTTATCTTTGTACTTGGTGACACAAATAAAATATAACAAAACAAAGAAGTGGCTCCTTTTTCGTTTTGATTAGTGAATATTAACAAATGTGTGTTTCTTTTTCAGGCAGACGTTGTGTGAAGAACTTCACAGTGTAAAGAAGATATTGCTTTCGTCTACCTCATAGAAAGATAGAAATTACTCAATCATGTCAACGAAGAGGAAACATGAATTGGTTGATGCTACGACTGGCACAGTGGTGGCCTCCGTTTGTATGGGACCTGTGTTTGTTATGCCAGAAGCATTCAAAAGAGCGTTTAATCATTCCGAAGTATGAAGGTTATTTAACAATGGCGAAGAATCTTGCAATTTTTGCTGAACATGGTGAGCTTCCAAGTGCTATAAGAAATTTGGATCAGTTGAACGATGGAAGTGGTCTTTCACAAACATTAGTAGCCCATGCAGCAAAATATCACAAATCTTGCAAGAACAAATATGACAGTCAAAAGACGGAAAGACTATCTGGTGAAAGAAACAGAAAGGACAACCCCATTGCTCAGACCAGACTCCATCTACTCCAAAATTAACAAGATCATCATTATTTTGTTCAGTTGTGAAAAAGGTAATGTTTTGTGATGAAGGAGAAGGTAGAGACAAACTTGTGACTGCAACCACGCTGGGTATTGGGCCTACAATTCATAGTCATGCTGTACAATTACAAGATGGAAAACTGTTGAAGATTTGGTAGCATTAGAAGCCAAATACCACAAACTGTGCTCTACTCGCTTTCTAACACGTGCAAGAGCTGCTGAACGTTCTCCAAAAGAAGATTACCATAATCCTGAAGAAGTTGTTTATCGTACAGTTATAACGAAATTGGTTGAATACATGCAGGATTTGTACTCATCTAGCAGTACTTCTCCAGTGTTTAAACTTTCTTATCTTACGTTCCTTGAGACGTGTTCTATTGATATTCTTTTCGTCGGTTTGTATTCCCATGTCAATCATGCGTTAAGACATTAATTTTGTAAGATAAGAAAGTTTAAACACTGGAGAATCTTACAAAATTAGTGTCTCATTGCGTGATTGACATGGGAATACAAACTGACGAAAAGAATATCAATAGAACATGTATCAAGGAACGTAAGATAAGAGAGTTTAAACAGTTGAGAAGTACTGCTAGATGAGTAGAAATCCTGCATATCCAATTCCGTTAAAACTGTACCGTAAACAACTTCTTCGGGATTATAGTAATCTTCTCTTCGAGAACGTTCAGCAGCTCTTGAACGTGTTAGAAAGCGAGTATAGCATAGTTTGTGGTATTTGGCTTATAATGCTACCAAATCTGTTGACGATAACTTCTTCAACAGTTTTCCATCTTGTAATTGTACAGCATGACTATGAATTGTAGGCCCAATACCCAGCGTGGTTGCAGTCACAAGTTTGTCTCTACCTTCTCCTTCATTACAAAACAGACACCTTTTTCACATCTGAACAAAATAATGATCTTATTAATTTTGATGTAGATGGAGTCTGGTCTGAGCAATGGGGTTGTCCTCTCTGTTTCTTTTCACCAGATAGTCTTTCCTTCTTCTGACTGTCACATTTGTTCTTGCAATATTTGTGATATTTTGCTGCATGGGCTACTAATGTTTGTGAACGACTACTTCCATTGTCCAACTGACCCAAATTTCTTATAACAGTTGGAAGCTCACCATGTTCAGCAAAAATTACAAGATTCTTCGCCATTGTTAAATATAACAAATACAGGTCCCATAAACGGAGCCACCACTGGGTCAGTCGTAGCATCAACCAATTCATGTTTCCTCTTCGTTGACATGATTGAGTAAGTTCTGTCTTTCTATGAGATAGACGAAAGCAAAATCTTCTTTACTCAGTGAAATTCTTCACACAACGTCTGTCTGAAAAAGAAACACACATTTAGTATATATTAATGAATGGAATCTTATTTATTTAATCTATTTTATTTATTATTACATTTTTGAAGTTGCCCCCCAAAATTAAATTTTGAGGGAGGCTACGATTTAAAAAAATGCCCTCTAAAAAAGCTAGAATTTATTACATATACTTAAAAAATTACAATAATTATTTGCTACTTAAACAGTTATAAAGCCGCTCTATTACTTTTCGGAACTTATACATATAAATTACATCATTGCCATAACGACTCGCTGTGCAACGCTACATTGTTTTGACAAATTTTCAGCAACTGTTTATGATAAAATAAGTCATATATCCCGTTCGAAAGGTATTTTTTTGACAAATAAAAAAGTGTAGGACACGTTTTCAGCTACATGTAATAGATCCAAGTTATTTAGCAAAATGTTTAGAAAAAATCAAAATAAAAAACAAACATTTTAATAAAGTTACAAATATTTCTGGTATTATGAACCTAAACAATGTCAAATATACCATTGGAAAGCGCGTTTTCTCCTCATTAATATTCACTCATAATATAGGTTAATATCAAAATATAAACCCGAGTTATATAGGGAAATGTAGAAGCGTGTTGCAAAATTTTGGCGGCCATATTGACTACGTCATCAACACCGCTAGAGGGCCAGGAAAATTTGTGTCCCGGGCTTTTTAGACTCGTCTACCAATGTACTATCTGAATCCAAAAGGGCACATTGGTTGCCAGATGTGAAGTTTTTTTCAGCTATCCGACTCCACTATAGAAAACTACGAGGTCTTTTATATAATTTAAAAGACTTTCTAGATATAAACCATCTAAAAACATTATATTACGCATTAATACAGACTCAACTTACGTATGGAATTATTGGATGGGGGGGGGTAAGGGACAATCAGTTAAAATATCTGAATACAATTCAAAAATGGATTTTAAAAATTATTTATAAGAAGGACCGTATCTTTCCTAGCGAAACTCTATGTAAAGATAGTGGGATGTGTGACATAAGACAATTATTTTTCTATATATGCATGTCAGTATACAAGAATAAATTAAATTTAACTCGTAGCAAACAAAATGCAAGTTTTAGGCCGAGATCTGACAAAGCATTTTCAAAAAACATCTGAAAAAATGGTTATTAAATACACCGCGGAAAAAAATTGATGATATGATAAACCAAAATAATTTGAACTAATTTACTTTAAATAAGAAATGTAATTAATATGTAAGTCTAGTATGTGATGGAATGTAGAATGGGTATGTCTACAGATATTTTAAGTGTATTATTCATACAGTGTGTCGCACTTAAGAGTGAAACACCCTTATAACTTTTTACATTTTTATCCGATTTAAACCAAATTTCACTCAAAAATAGAAGCCATTAGGATCAACTTATGGCCCAAAATTTATTTGCCCCTTACAATGCAATGACACCTACGATATCAAAATAAATGGAGAAAATAAAAAAAAACATGTTAGGCATTTTTTTATAAAAAATTTTATTAATGTAAGTTGTTCAGAATTGTTTAAAAACCTTAAGTCTAAAATTTAATCAAAATCAAAAAATATTAATATTTTGTTTGAAAAAATTTTTAAGTCTGAAAATATAATTTTAATGGAATATTGTATTGTAATATTTTATTTTAAAAAAAAAAAAACTAAAGAAATACTCTGCAACTAAATACGAATGATAATCGATATTGTAAAATTATATTTTCGGACTTAAAATTTTTTAAATCAAAATATTAATATTTTTTAATTTTTATGAGATTTTGGATTCAAGGTTTTTGGACAATTCTGAACAACTTTCATTAGTAAAATTTTCCGATAAAAAAATGCCTAATATGTTTTTTTGATTTTTTGCGTTTATTTTGGTAACGCAGGTGGCTTTGCATTAGTAGCGGGCGAATGTTTTTTGGTCATGAGTTGACCCTAACGGGATCTATCATTGAGTAAAATTTGGTTCAAATCGGATAAAACTGAAAAAAGTTATAAGGATGTTTCACTCTCAAGTGCGACACACTGTATGTATATTATACTGTGTTGTTCGTAAGCAAAATATATTTATATTTTACAACTATGTAATAAAACAAAAAATTTATTTGTATTTGTTTTACATTTACGTATGCTCTTTTATAAGTTTCACAACATGTGTATCACAAACAAGTAGTTATATAACTACTTCTGTGATTTTCCTCGTGATTTTCTACTAGTTTATGTACTGCCTTTCTATATATGCTTTGTAATTCTATGTATTATGTGAATAAACTTATTATTATTATTATTATTATATTACCATTAATGATAAAATTACATAATATACAATTTCATTACTTCATAATACAACCAATAATAGCTTAAATATTTGGTAATACGCATTCAATTGGCAGTAATTAATCAAATACGGAACTGTTGCAATCGGTACGATTTAGGAGGCTGGTTTCGTAAACCGTACCAGCGGGTTCATATATCCTACCAGTGTATGATCAACATTTTTATCATTTTATAAAAAATATATTAAAACAAAAACACATCTACTTATTATACAAAAATATAAAAATAGTCTATTTGCACATATTGCAGATAAATGATTTTATTTTTCGGCCAATCCCAGCACATAAATCACGCACCCAGTTCCCACAATTGCTGCATTTTGTCATGTTTTCTACCCTGACTTCATCACAAATAACACACATCCACTCTTCTTCAGAGAGCTCTATAATTGCATCAACACTTGGTTTGGTTGTTGGCTTTTCAACCAAAATTTACGATTTTTTAGATTTTGACCCAGATGACTCTCAAAATATTACACTTAACTTTTGTTGTGGTACTATTGATTTTCTTCCCTTCAAGTTGTGTCTTGTAGTGGGTGGAAGTTAATTCCACAGCTTCTTGAGCTTTAGATTTTTTTGTATTGGTCGGAACAGGCAAAGGAGATATTTCCGCAACAGTTACCCAGTTGTAGGTGTTAGAGACTGGACCTCTTGGCATTTACTTTCTTCATTCTCGCGTGTTTGATTCTCATCTCTGATATCAAAATCTGGGACAGCATTCAATACATTGGAAGAAATAAACTGATCTTCAGTAAATACAAACCTGTTGATAGGCCAAATTCCACTTGCTCGGAAACAATTACATAACTGCTGTGGATACA
This sequence comes from Rhagium mordax, assembly GCA_963680705.1. Lineage (NCBI taxonomy): Eukaryota > Metazoa > Arthropoda > Insecta > Coleoptera > Cerambycidae > Rhagium > Rhagium mordax. Next base: position 24,824,575 of record OY796659.1, on the reverse strand, counting down.
ACTGCTGCACAACAATATGCTTCTCCATGTAGCTGAGAAACTTGGTACTGAGAAACTACAGATCCTGGATTTGTACGTAGCCATGTTTCCACAGCCTGCGTGTAGTATGTTTCCAGAGGCTTGAAAAAACCAACATCGAGAGGCTGAAGTTTGTGGGTTGTGTGCTCTGCTAATTGTAACAAAATTATCCCACTATCTTTAGCCAACTCCAACGCAGATAAATTTTTAGAATGGGTTGTATGTCCATCAACAAGCAATATAACATTATTTTCACGTGACGGTTTAACATAGGATATAAAATGCTGTAGGTATTTGACAAAAAGTTCTGTATTAATATAACCGCTTTCTGAAACTTCAATTATACTTCCTGGAGTAGCACCATTCTTCAATTCGTTGTTCATTCACATGCGCTTGAATATTATCATAGGAGAAACGTAACAACCTAGGGCATTGACACAGCATACAATTGTTGTATTTACTCCACGTTTGCCACTAGCAATACCTCTTATTTGTCGTTTTCCTTTTCTGCGACAATTTTTTGGGATCTCTTCTGAACCGTAGAAAATCCTGATTTATCTGCATTAAATATATGCTATACTCTGTCTGTCCAAAAGATATAAATACACTCCGCCCCAAAAATGTCCGCTAAATTTGAATGGAATTTCTCTATTGGTCGTATTTATAGAACCCAAATTACAATGCAACTTCTAGATTTGACTGAAAGGCCGCCTCTACAAGAACTTGCGTCACACATTAAACTTTTACGTATTTTGCAACAGACCAATCAGCAAGCAGCTTAAACATAAGCTGTACCACCGAAAGAATCATACGATAGATATTAATAAATAAATATGTACAGTGGTGGAAACCGAAAAGTAAACGACTCAGATTTGGCTATTTTTGCATGAGTAGTGTACCTACATTGTGGTCATTGGAGTTTATCCAGTAGAGTAACCTATGTGAAACTGTTACAGTAAATCACAAACTGAACTTTTTTGCCTGAAATAACCACATACGTTCTCTTAAGTATGTGGAAATTACTCGCAAAAGCACCTAACCTAAAATTCTAAAAACGTAAACAAACCAGCAATCGGCAGCTGGGTCGTTACGGCTACACGGCAGGAAATAAACAAAGTATCGTGAGTTTGCGCAGTGCGGACTTAATAAAGAAATGTCGTTTAAATTTTCGCGAGAATAAGTATTATTTTTAAAAGTCCAAAATTGCAAATGTATAATAGAAACTTTAATGGGAATAAACATTATAAAAATATAACATCGCTGCAGTATACAATGTAACACGTATAATAAACAAATTTTGTTGAAGCTATCACAGCTTTCATTAATTCCATCGTGTAAAACTGACTATTGCGTGGACCGTTCTGCGCTGCCATAAAATTAATGGGGCGGAGTCGAGCTCTATGTTTTGAACAGATCGAGTATAGCATCTATCTTATTCTCATGCAACTTTTTCGTACAAATCAAAAAATAAATACACGTTTTCTCGTTTAAATCCTTGGGCACGTGCAATAGATGTGGATTCAAGTTGGCGTAATGCAAGATTGGGGTACCTGCGCATAAATGCATAGTACCATTTTTTACCAGCTAATTTTTTCTGTGTTAAAATTGTGTGGAATATTGTTTTTCTGAGCCAAGTCAAAGGCCAACCTTCGAATGTCATGTATTGTAATGCCAAATAAACAAGACTCTAGTTTAAGAATATGTTGTGCCAAATCTTCTTCAAACTCTTCAGAGACCTATTTCTCGACTTTTAAAATATTTTATTGCTCTGTCCATATCATCTTTAGACCACTTCCCATACTCACGTTTTTCTTTATTTTCGCTCATCTATAAAGAAATCTAAATTTCACTAAAAAATTTGTGGTTTCCTATATCGTACCTGGTACGATATTGGAAACCGTCAAAGGTACGATTTAGGCAACTTTACGATTATTCATTTACCTCAAAATACTAAGCTATAGCTTACTTTTATTTGTCAAGTTAAAGAAACCACAGAAAAACAAAAGCTTTCAAATTATATACTTACGTTTGATCGTTGAAAATTACACTACGCCTATGCCAAACGAACGGTCTTACATAAAGCTGACACTAGGGGTATTAATGGCGCGAAACTTTTGTTTCCCAGACAAATACAACCTCAAGTTTCGTTGGTAAATATTAGATGGCTCCAACGTATCCAGAAATTAAGAATATTACACGGGTACGAATTAGGCACCAGTACGACATTGGCAACTCTCCCCTATATTAAATATAGTTGGTACTTAATGTATGATTTGGATTTTATTCATTAATGACGACACTATTTTAATACATCACATATTTTATATACAACGTGTCCCACTTAAAATGCCCCCCCCTCTATCTCCTTTATTAATTAACAAAAAATTTTGAAACTTAGCATTGTTAGTAAATCCGAGGTGGTGACTCGAAATTTAAAGCTTACGTTCATTTTTCACTTCCGGTTCATACCGGAAGTGATACCAACTTCCTTATTTAAATAGGGAATCCTATACAATTTTCAAATATTCGATTAGCCCTTAATTTTTTGAATAGGCACATATAGCACTATGTGGGTCTGGCATCAAAACTGTGCAAGATATTACCAAAAATGACATGTGCGATAGAATGCTAGTTTACGTATTTGTTTTACTAAACATCGAGATTCCCAAGGTTTGTAAAGCATTTTATGCCCGACCACGTTATAAAGGACTGTTTATGACATAGTTTTGCCCTCGGTTTTGCGGCTATAAAGTACCTCTTTATTGTACTAGTAAAATAAAGTTAACTTTACAACTGTTATTCCAGATTTTGACGTTTTCAAATTAATATGTTCAACTGTCAATATCAACACAATAAATTACAACAGTCAAAAATGTCATTGAATTAATTTTTTTCGTTAATAATTAGCAGTCGGGCATAAAGCTTTGTATGCAACTCGCCCATAATAAGGCTTTATTGATCTCGCCCTCTTTATGGCGTTACTCGTTACTCTTGCTCGGCCGTAAATCGGACTCGTTCACTAAAGCCTTGCATTATGGACTTGATACATAAATAGCTATTAATTTTATGTAAACGAATAAAAAATGAATTATTATTAATAACATAAAATACTAATGTAAAAATAGCATTAATAACATAGGGAGATGGGTAACATCGTAGACCATTTTTTAACCCAACTTTATTACTATCTGCTACTAATAAATTTGAAGATTGTTTATACATGTCTATTTCGTAACTAAGCAATACTCAATTGTTTCAATTTTTCATGATAATTAATACTCATGGCAATCTTTGATTAATGGTAATACCTGTAATCTTGTAAAACAAATACGTAAACTTGCATTCTATCGCTCATGTCATTTTTGGTAATATCTTGCACAGTTTTGATGCCAGACCCACAAAGTGCTATATGTGCGTATTCAAAAAATTAAGGGCTAATCGAATATTTGAAAATTGTATAGGATTCCCTATTTAAATAAGGAAGTTGGTATCACTTCCGGTATGAAGCGGAAGTGAAAAATGAACGTAAGCTTTAAATTTCGAGTCACCACCTCGGATTTACTAACATTACCAAGTTTCAAAATTTTTTGTTAATTAATAAAGGAGATAGAGGGGGGGGCATTTTAAGTGAGACACGTTGTATATAAAAAATTTAGGAAGTTTGAAGGGCATACAGTAGATGGCAAATTGGTCGATGTCATTGGATGACTAACTATAATTAGATAAGCAAGAATAATACTAGTTGTAATTCCAAAGAAGAAAAGAATAAAGTTTATTCAGGTTTTAGGTTTTATAACATAAATACTTTTACTTCCTCACCAAAAGTGAGGAAGGTATGTATTCGTGAAAAAATTTTTGAAAATTTTTATTGCATTTCTGGACGAATCTCGACGAATTATGACGATACACAAAATTTCAGAGAAAAAAAATTTCTGTCTGTGGGTGTGTGTGTGTGTGTCTTGTCTGTGTGTGTGTATCGCGATAGCAGCTACAGTTTTTGAGATAAAGCTTTCAAATTTGGTACACACGTTCTAGAGGCCAAGGAAAAGATTGAGTTCGTTGATGAGCAAAATCGGTCCACTGGAATGGGAATGGGGTTTACCGGACCCCAACATCTTTATTTCTAACTTTACAAAAAAATTTATTTATTTGAAAGATTAGAAATAGGATCTAATATACAAATCCATTATAATATTGTGTCCAAATGTTGAAATAAACGAAATACGCCAAAAAAACAAAATACGTCAAAAAAATCAAAATACGTCAAAAAACAAAATACGTCAAAAATTACTTTATTATAAACTCCACTACACGGTGAGGAAGTTTTGATCCCATAATTGGCAGCGGTTTTTTAAATTATCACTTAAAAGATTTATTATTTTCCGAGTTCTTTTCTTAACATTATACCGTCCGCTCCGAAAAAAAGGCCTACTCCCATATCTTTGGACATTTTTGAGGCATGTAATTGAAATTTATTGGGCTAAAATAAAATTTTCTGCTCTATTCAATAAAGCTAACGGGAACACTACTCAGCTTCCGGTTTAACCGGAAGTCAACTTAACTTGTTTTTTTTTAAATGGGACACCCTGTATATTGTTACGTATTTAAGTACAGCTTTTACTCCCGAGTACACTCATACCAAGTTTGATGGGTTTATCTTCGACAACAACAGAGATAAGTATTTGAAAAAACATTTTACGAGGTAATAAAAGAAACATAGTAATCTATGTAAAAGGACTGAAAACTAGAACTGCATTAAACATTAATAACAAAAGAACATCAATAACAAAGCTGTAAGTATCGTTCGAAATGCAAACCGTTTTTATTAATGCACACCTTCTTAGTACACATCGGGTTGCTTTAAAAATCATATCTGGACCAAGATTTCCACAAGCGTCTTATTCTTGTTTTCAAGATGTCGACATTTTCCGGAACTGTGATGAAAAGTCTTTAATATGAGTCCATAAAAAAAAATCCACAGGTGTGAGGTCAGGTGACCTCGTGGGGCACCGAATTGGCCCATCAGTACCCATTCAATTCCCTTCGAACTTCCGATTTGGTATTCAACATTAAGAGCAGCGTTATGCACAGGGGCAGCGTCTTGCTGAAAAATAATACTGTGTAACTGAAAAAGAAGAAATTCCTCAATATAATATTCAATCACTTTCAAAAGTACTTAGGTCATTATATTTATGTGCGGTATTGTTGGCAATAAGATTATTGTCCGTATTTTCCTCGGTATTTTCATTGACGGGCAACTTAACGCAAATAAATATAATGACATAGAACTTGATGAAAAATTATATCACGAAATTTCCTCTGGCTCAGTTATACTGCATTATTTTTTCAGCAAGACGGGTCCTTGCGCATAACGCTGCTCTTAATGTTGAATAGGTACTTGAATCAGGGGTTCGAACGAGGGTTCGAAAGGAATTGGATTGGTACTGATGGGCCCGAGGATGGGCCTATGCAGTGGCCCGCAAGGTCACCTGACCTTAATCACTTATTTAACGTCGGCCTATTTCCGCTACGGAGGCCAATCACCGACGCCAGGAGACGAGCAACCCCCAACCTGGAAATTTTGCCGAACCTCTTATCTTACTAAGAGTAGGGATTTTTTACTTGCCTAACATTTAATAGACAAGGGACCGACTGCTTTACATCCCCTCCGAAGGATGGTATATCCTCAATACACATCTCGCCTACAGTTGTATTGCTTCTGCGATATAGCTGATATACAAGCCGCTAGAAGTAGGGAAGCGAGACCGCGTCTTTCCGTGGATAGTCCCCATCCATGTACTACACGCGGTAAATGTTGCTTTACTCCTAATATCGCTATGAAGTGAGTGAAGTCAGTCCTCCGCTCGCTGCCCCTCACCTGACCTTATACCTTTGGATTTTTTTTATGGGCCTATATTAAACAAAGTTTTTATCACAGTTCAGGAAAATGTGGACACATGGAAAACAAGAATAAGGAAACGCTTGCGGAAATGTTGGTCCAGATTTGGTTTTGAATACAGTACAAGAGGTGACCGAGGTGTACTAAGAAGGTGTCAAATGTGCATTAACAAAAACGGTTTGGATTTCGAACAATACTAACGTTGTTATTGATGTTGTTTTGTTATTAATGTTTAATGCAGTTCTTGTTTTGAGCTCTTTTGCATAGATTACTATGTTCCTTTAATTTCCCTCATGAAATGTTTTTTCAAATATCTTCATTGTTGTCAAAGAAAAACCCATTAAACTTGGTATGAGTGTATTCAGGAGTAAAAGCTGTACTTAAATATGTAACAATATACAGGGTGTTCCATTGAAAAAAAAGAAAGTTAAGTTTACTTACAGTTAAACCGGAAGCCGAGTGGTGTTTCCATTAGCTTTATTAGATAGAGCATAAAATTCTATTCTAGCCCTATAAATTTCAATTCGATGCCTCAAAAATGTCCAAAGATATGGGAGTAGACCTTTTTTTTTCAGAAGTGACGGTATATCCATTTCTTTTTTTCATTCAGAGATTATTCAATTGTACATATACTTACTTAGACCCTGTTTACTTGAAATTAGAAAATGTAACATAAGCCCTTTTTAAGGAAGGTTTCAATTACTCGTATACTTAATTCTAGTTACAAGTTATCATGTTCGTGCGTTTCCACCAAGATAATTTCTTTAAATTGAAATTAAAAACCTCAGTAAAACGTATAAAAGCAATATATATTCTAACATTAGTTGTAATAGTATATTACGCTCGATATTAAGTAATGAGAGTTGTAAATAGCATATTACGCACAAATGGAAACATTGCTCACAACGCCGCACGTAGCGATTACGGTAATTCCATGAGTACATAATTGCTTTACAACTCAAATTAAGTACTTACTATATTTTACCTACGATCATATTTATTGAAATTAATACACAATTTTGTTTGATTTTTAAGTTTTGCACCTGCCATTTTACGAACACACCTCAACGGCTGAACGTGCGATTTGTTTACGGTATGTTAAGGTTCAATTTACATAGGTGGCAGAGAATGCGTTTTCAGCTATTTACGTTAGTGATCGTAGGTAAATACTCATAAAACGGGTAGGAATAATTTAGTAATTATCTACACATACTTTTTAGACTGTTTTTGTTGAGGTTTTTAAATGTTTGTAGAGATTACAATATTAAGTTGATAAAAATGAAATATTAAATTAGCTATTTGAAATATTAAAAAAATATCACAAAGTTGGTAGTTTACATACTTGGTGACATAATGAAGGAACTCCCGCAGCACACCTTTGATGAAATTTATATCCACAAGTCCGACAATAAAACCCTTGAAATAAAAGTCTCCGGCAACATTCACAAAACACTAATGAAAAAAATGTCTTACGTACAAAATTATGAGAAATACTTGTAGGAATAGGAAATTTATCTAGAATTTTAACAGTAATTTCTTCACAGTTTAAAGTACTAATATCCGCATCCCAATTCACTGGAATTTTTGAATCTCCAAGATATACACAACACATTTCACATACAAGATTTCTTAATTTCATTGCTTTAGCTAAGGCTTCCCGTAACGTAAGACCTTCACGTACTTGAACGCTTGTTCGTTGCTGGTTAGGTAAATGAGCTCTTAAAAACTTAGGCCTTGTTAACGTATCATATAATGGTTTACTAGTTTCATAATGTGCAGGGTAATAAGGTTCACTCAAATCTTCTGGGCTTTCTCTACCATTACTCAATTGCTCCATTAATCTTCGTTCTTCAGCTTCTAATTCATGTAACTTTGATGTTAAATCTTCATATTCCTTAAGATACATAGCAGGAGGGTGTTGAAAATCAGCAAACTTAGCATTTAGGGCATCAATGTTAGCACGGGTCAAACTAATTACATTTTCTATGTTTTTAAGTTCTTGTTGGATGTCCATGTCTTCACTGTCTGTTGACATTGTGTCGCTATAATTAGAATTACCTGCATGAGACAAAGAAAGTGTACTTCCATTCAATGTTTTTTTATTCGCATTTGATTTGTCAAAGTCGTACAATACAGTCATGGTACTTGTCCATGTTTGTCATTTTTTTCTTGCGAGTTGCGAATTAATTATTTTGTGTTGGCATGTTGGCATTATTAACTTTGACATTTGAATTTGTAATAAGACCAAGAAGAGTTTTTTGGCGACCCAAACCATATCAAACTCGGTTAGCTTAGGTTTGCTTGTGTTTGAAGTTGGAGTTAGCAAGGGGCAAATCACGCGAAAATTCTTTTGGTTTGGATGGGTTTAGATGGCATACCATGGCAATTTTTTTAATGTTAATTTAAACAGAAATACTTTGCAAATAGGTTCCATATATAAGGGGTTTTCGGAAACTTACTCCCTGTACCCAGATCACTATCTCTGTCTTTGTTATTCTTATAGTTTTAGTAAAAGAGAAGTATATTTGCAGATCGCTCAGGGTATGTTTCCGAAAACCCCAATAGTACATAAATTGTGGATAGTTTGATTCTGTGTTAAAATGGGCAAAAATAAGAATATCATCTAAAATCGTAGACAAATCGAGCGAGATCAAACATAATTAGAAAGAGACATACATACTAACTCATTCAAACTCATCTACCAAGCACGGTTTGCCGGTTTGACAAACTCTACGGACTGCATATATGTTTCTATTTATTCTATCATCGGTGGAACCTTCGATTTTTGGAATTTGTTTTTTCAGTACTTACCTATTTTTGTCCGTAGAACACGAATTTCAAGTCAAAAATTCCCGCTCTCCAGTACTTTTCGAGATATAGGGGCCAATCATGGTATAAGGAGAATGGTATGCCCGCGCGCAGGCACGGTGACGTCACTCAGTTTAAAAAGTGGCAGGGGTGTGACATCACAATTAACCTCAAAAATATGTATTTTCTAAAATTATCGAATATTATGTCAATTTTATTGAAATTTCTACTTAATTTCTGTACTATCAACTAAAATCTTGTTCAGTGCATTATTAATAAAGTTTTAGTTGGCCTAATCTAATAAAATAAGATGCTTTTTGTTAGTTGGAATTCTAACCTAAAATTAGTAGTCTATTTTTAATATTTTTTACATCCTAAAACGATCTATCACAATTTATTTTCCTTTTACGACAGTCAAGAAACAACACCAGGCATATTAACAGTTGGAACTGCATCAGATCTTCAATTTCTACTGTTTCTGGGGGGATTGTTATATTCCCCCCAGAAATAAAAAATACTTGTCTTCGTGTAATAATTGTTACACCCAGCCACAGCACAAATAAGCATGGTGCTATTCGTTAACACTATTAAAAATATTAAAATAAAGATTAAATGTGCGTAATCACAACTGACTTTCGACGTTTTTTAAACTGAGTGACGTAATGCGCAGTAGATACACAAATTGGACGGCAACCTGACGTACCATTATCCTTATACCATGGAGTCAATCATGGTATAAGGAGAATGGTATGCCCACGCGCAGGCACGGTGACGTCACTCAGTTTAAAAAGTGGCAGAGGTGACATCACAATTAACCTCAAAAATATGTATTTTCAAAAATTATCGAATATTATGTCAAGTTTATTAAAATTTCTACTTAATTTCTGTACTATCAACTAAAATCGTTTTCAGTGCATTATTAATAAAGTTTTAATTGGCTTAATCTAATAAAATAAGATGCTTTTGTTAGTTGGAATTCTAACCTAAAATTAGTAGTCTATTTTTGATATTTTTTCCATCCTAAGCGATCTATCACAATTTATTTTCCTTTTACGACAGTCAAGAAACAACACCAGACATATTAACAGTTGGAACTGCATCAGATCTTCAATTTCTGCTGTTTCTGGGGGGAATATAACAACATCTGCTGTATTAAAAAAATTTCAAAATCTGTTGATTCTGTTGGGTTGAAATGTACAGAAGAAATACGTGCTATAAACAGACAATAGGTAATAAAAAGGATAAACCGGCGAAATAAAAAATTAACCTGCTATTTTTCATATTAATTTTATCGTTGATCCATATACTTTCGCGAGCTTTTCAACTCGGAGAAATGTAAAATACTTGATATCAGTACCTTTTTGTCTTCGTGTAATAATTATTACACCCAGCCACAGCACAAGCAAGCATGGTGCTATTCGTTAACACTATTAAAATTATTAAAATAAAGATTAAATATGCCGAATCACAACTGACTTTCGACGTTTTTTAAACTGAGTGACGTAATGCGCAGTAGATACACAAATTGGACGGCAACCTGACATACCATTATCCTTATACATTAAATTTATGTATCGTGTCCTTATACTATGGGGGTCAATATACCCCAAATATGACATTTCCGCCATCGCCGCAAAAACTATTTTTTTTGGCGTTTCTTAACTTTTTCACTATCACCAATGTTTATTTCAATACTTTAGAACAAAGGTAATTTTCTACATTACGGATCGTCCGATTTTTGAAATTTTTTGAAAACATAACCTAAAATTTCAAACATTACGATAGTGGCGCGGGATCTATGTTATGCATAAACTAATGTTCCTTCTTTAACATAAAAAGATACTGCACCCGCCCGCCCCCGGGCGGGCGGGTGCAATATATTTTTATCGTTTTATCTCAAAGAAGGAACATATTAGTTTTATGCGTATTCTAGAATTCAAATATTACAAGTTCTGCGAATAAAACGAATATGTTCCTTCTTTGATATAAAAATACACTGCAGTATATTTTTATATCAAAGAAGGAACATATTCGTTTTATACCGTACCCTAGATCTTACGGCACTATCATAACCTCGAATGATCTTAAGTGTTGTTTGAAATTTTAGGTTATGTTTTCATGGCTTTTATAAGAAGGTTCAAAAAATAGTTATTGATTGGAATAAATGTGTTGAAACTATTTAAAAGTGTTTAAATAAGTCTGTATTAGAGGTGTTCATAAGCATAAAATGAAAAATTTGGTGAAAAATAAGTGATTATGGCAGTGGAGAAATACGACTTTCAGAGACTTTCGGGCCAAATATCTCGAAAACTGTTGACGAGCGGCGATTTTTTTTTAGAATTTAATGTTCAGGAGACAAAACTACGTATGTTAAAAGCAAAAAAATTCCGAAAATCGGAGATTCCGTTATCTCAACATTTACCCTATAAACTAATTTAACATTTAACGCTGTGGTGTGGACTTTTTTATTGTTATTTTATAGACTTAAAGCACTTCGACAAGTTCTGCATTGAAAATCCCAATCGAACGCGATAATTGACCTCAGTGCACACTGAGTGCAAAAGTGCACGTCAATCGAAAACGCCATATTTGTTATCGCGGTGGACGTTTTTGTTTATCATTATTTGTATTACTTTTAAAACTGAAAATGCTTGTTTTTAATTATGTCCTGTGTTGTACGGGGATGTTCTAACGCAATGCGATTTAAGCCTGAAGGAATTACATTTCACCAGTAAGGTTTTCATGAGTTTTTTTTGCAGCCGTTTATAACAGTATAACATTCTAGTTTCTCAGGGGGTGACATGTTTAAGAAGTGGTTGGAGAGTTGAGTGGTGAATACACTTGGTCAGAGAATAAATTTGTTTGCTTTAATAATTTTAAAGCAACAGATTTTATAAAAAGTGATTTTAAATTCGCCTAAAACTTAATGCTGTACCAAGATTAGAGATGTATCGAGCCGAGGCCGAGGTAGTAGACACCCCATCTACAAGCTTAGTTAGATAACGCGAGGGTAGAGTGAACCTCACAGAACATAAAGGTAGAGAAATGTGACTTCTATAGAAATTGATGGAAACAAAGAAACAGCGACCCCTAGTGTTGCCAGTTCAACTTTCGCGTGGGAGCAGGGCAATTTAGTAAACTAGTAGGGGCGAGTGGGTTTGCTGTCCAGGGCAGTGGGCACGGTAGGCCTGTACCTGCACCGTAAATAATTTAATAACAAGCATGTCACATTTTAAATGGTTAAGAATGGGATTAAAATTGGCCGGAATAGTAGGTAGGCGATACGGCAGTGCGCAACAAGCAAATTTATTTAGGTAAAATGAACTATATTTGAGAAACAAGAAATATGTCACTCGAAGTAGAAGAATCTATAAAATATTACTTTCATGGAAAAGCAGAATATTTCAGAGTTAAAGTTTCAGTGCAAGTCCCCAGTGAAATAGGTTAAAATACCCATTTTAGTGATTAGATTTTTGCATATCAAAACGTTTTGAAACATCCAACTTTTCCGTGGATAGTGATAATTTACACTCTTATTTTTCTAATGACATGTTGCTTGTTTCTTAAACGTAGCCCATTTTACTCAAATATACATATTGCACACTACTAATCGTCTTTCCACCCTCGCCAAATGTTATTAATTCCATCCTTAATCCATTTTTCTTCCATTTTAAGAATTATGATAATGCATTAGTACATTAATTACCTATATAGCCAGGGAGAGCAACGCGTTATTCTTTCTAAAGGCCGAGGGCAACCAATACACAGAGGAACAATAGCTTCTCTCACGGGCTATATAAACTACTTTTTCCCACGACAGCGAGTAGAAACATCAGAAAAAAACAATATTTTAAAAATAGAAGTAGGGCGAGTTGCTTTATTCACCAGTTGATCCACCAGATGTGTTTTTATCTTATTCTAACCACAGAAATTAGAGCAATTTATATCCACTTTATTTACCGAGAGGAAAAATGTTTCACTTCTGTTTCAATTTCGACACCATAAAAATCGATTTCTACTCCCTGACGTGGAAATCATATTTACATATTTCTGAAATTAGAATTTAAGTTTGCCTCAAATAAGGATATACTTTGTATAGTTTTTTTATTCGAGCATAACTTATTACCTAACAACAAAAATAAGAAACAATTCATATCATAAATCTTAGAATGAAAGAAAACGGTAAACCATTTAAAATATGAGATCATGCTTGTTTGTTTAATATGTACAATAATAAAAAGGAAAATACTAAATTGATTACCTACATACATAGATTTAAACTAAAAATGATTATAATGAATTTGAATTTTATTAAAATAAATCGTACATAATAACAAACATGATCTTTGGTCAGCTATGATTAAATAATTAATAATTAATTAAGTTTAGAGATGTATCTCATAAATAAAATATATAACCATCTTTAACAGAAATACATATTTTACTGAAAATAGGTATGCCGGGCTTTGAGACATCTCCATTAAGAAAGACTGTCGAATATCAGCAATGTTATTAGTCGACATAGAGTAAGGCATCCTATCCTGTTGAGACCCGTTGTAGGCACTGCTATTACATAGTTGTATAGAAGATTCATTCGGCACGTCGTCTTATTTTTACTGTATGAATATCCATCGGCAGCCATAAACCATTACTAATCGCCCATGATTTCAACCTGTAAAAAATTTATATAAAATTAAATTTATAATTACAAAATTAAAAATGAAACAAAAGAATTATGTTAATCGTGTGGAAATAAAGAAAATCTACTTTAAAAGAAGTTGGAATCAAAGCGACTTTGCATATTTAAAAAAATTATAATATACAGTGTTTAACAAACAGAATACATGAACACATGGTCATATTAGTTCACATAATTTTCACCCTTTGTTTTATAATAAACATGTGCATCTATATCAGTTCATTTGTGGATTGTACATGTACCGTACAATGTACAAGTGACCAATAGTTTAGAAATATTTAGAATGTATTTTTGAAACTACGTAACGTAAGATTGGAAAGTCAAATTATGCTAGTCATCAAATACTGGCAAATTGTTTAAGTGCTATTTAATAATTTAAAAAATATCTTATAAAAGGTACATAGTTTGAATCTTAGAACATTTGTCCGATGTATGGGCAGTCGGTCTTTATTACATAATATACAATATATCAAAACATGTATTTTTAAAAAAAAAAAGCCGGCGAATGATGAGTTGTGTTTAGTACGGATGAACCATCTTCGTATTTGGAAATTGGTGAACAGGCACTTTTTTCAGGTTAGTGTTAATTTCTTTCCACAGAACACAATGGAAACTTTTTTCTAAGAGATACAAAGACACGTTTTTTATAAAAGTTCTTCAGAATAAGAAAATGTAAACTTTGATGCACATTAACAACAGTCAGCCATTTTTGACAAAAATTCCATCTCGAGTTCCATCTTCCTTTTTGACACTCGCGGGAAATACAAAAATATCATTTCCTTGCCCCTCCTTGGCCCCCATGAACTGGCATCACTACTGCGCAGGACGAGTTTTGTTGCCCGATTTCCAATACAAGCTTCACCCCCGTGGTGAACCTATTCTTCCGTAGATCAACGCAACCACGGTGGATCAGTCTATGGTGAGATCTGATCAAGAGACATTTGATCTACGGTAGATTCACTCTCGCGCCTATGTGGATTGTTCACTCGTGAATCGTGATCCGTTAGACCGGCTTATGCCAATAATCATCTGCGCTATGATTATTGTTGTGATTAAAAACTCAGTCCGTCCATTGGAGGATTCGGCACTGGCAGAGGATAATGCATATCCTTGGTCGTCTCTGCATGCTGCATCGTGCCTGGATGCGTTAGTTCAAGTATGAGATAATGGCCGAAAAAGATAAAGGGAATTTTGGAAAGTGTACTGAAAATCGACTCATAATTTGTAAAAAAAATCCTGATATGCACGAAATCATGCCAGGCAAAAATGGAATTTTTGGGGATTAGGAACTGATGTGAAAATTGTGATATTTTTTGATAAAAAATGGTGCATATGGAACGGATGTTCCATACACACCATTCAAACCTTATGCTTGTATGCTTACAGTTAAAATGGATCTTTTTTGCTTAAAACTACTTATACGCCTCCTGCTGCGTTCGTTAACAGGCCCTGGCCCCTTGACCCTCCCCTGGGTGCGCCTATGACACTGACGCCGCAACGCTTTATTTCGCTAAAGATGAATTTACACTGCTGAATTTATCGACGATTTTTAAATAACTACATTTTTTTAAACTAGTTTATTATTTTGTATTTTGCATTATTTAATGTTTAAAAAGGCAACTACTTTAAAATCCAGACGTTTATGAAAAATCCGCCCGGACCCACCCGGACGTAGTAAAAACCCAAACATGTCCGAATTAATCTGGCCCGATACCTATTAGCCCCCTATATAAATGATACACACCCATGGCACAGAATGGGCTCATTTCGTGATATTTGCTTTTTAATTTATTTTAGCATTTTCCGTAAGTATTTCATCCTCTAAGTATATAGTGAAAAAATTAGATCGCTAGCGTTAATATTAACCCTAATATTTGATTTCAAATTCGTAACATATTTGAAACGGCTATGACGTCACACCACCCGACTCCACTGGTTCTATGAGTTATGCGGATATATGGTATTTAGATTTCGCTGTACCAAGGACGAAGCACTTAAAAGATGAACGAAATTACCACTTCCGCCGTGTGTGTAGTAACTACTAAGAAGGATGGTTTATTCCCATAAGACCCTATGTTGGCTCTGCGACCGTCACGTACCGTGTGCTTGTGACGTCACCTCCTGCCCTAAACTTTCAGTTTTCGCTTGCTTTTACGTTTGTTCTGCTGTGTTTAGACTGTTTTAAACTGTTTCTTTGTTGAATATAGACTTAAAAAGTGGATGTTGTGATTATTGTGTTTAGTGTTGTTTATTGTAAGTTTTTTCTTTGCTTTAAACTTGATGGATAACTGGTAAAAACTTAATTAAATAATTTCAGAAACCGAGTAGGAGTTATATAGAAATATACCTGGTAAGTGTGCTATTTATGGCTGCAATAATAGCAGGATGATTATGAAAATCAGCAATGCAAGCATTGTATATCACACAAAATATTTTGTTTCCAAAACTATTCTGAAAGAATGGATTAATTGCTGTAAACGTGCCGATAAATTTAATCCTGATACAAGTGCGATGTGTTCTGTTCAATGTAATTATTTTGTTCAATAAAAATTTAAAAAAAAATCTATTTAATTCGACCGTAAAAAATGTGGTGTATCTGTTGCACTCAGCATGATTGATGATGAAATTTCATGCCTCGTGCAACAAATATACACGCTTTTTACACTAGTTACACAAAACTATTTTTTAACCTTAATAAATATTCATAAAAAAAAATTATATTTGTTTTTATTATAGTTTATAGCTTTTTCATAACATGTATATACACTTCGCATCAAAATTAACGCACCACTAAAAATTTACCATAATTTTAAAGGTGATTTTCTCGCGAACCGCTAATCTGATTTTGATGATCTTTTTTTTGAATTGTAGGTTTATTCTTCAGAAATGGGGCTGTGGTATACATTTTTATTATAATTTCTGTTTTGAGCATATACAAGGTGCAAGAGTGAAGATACGTTTTTTACCCGAAAATTGAAACACCCTGTGGTGTGTCCCAGCTACAATAGCAAATATCTACTTGAATCAAACTGTAGCCCCATCTTTCCCAAACAATTTGTTTTTTGATTTACAGCATTATCTCTATTATTAAATGAGATATACAGTTAAAGATTAAAATGCACCAGTTTATTAAAAATTGAAGAACTTAGACAAGGTAGGTCATGGGAAAAGACAAAACAGATACGTCAAATTCACAAACTGTCATATTCCTTTTGACTTACGTCAGTGTTATCCTCAAAAAGTGTTTTGATAGTAAATTATTACAATGGAGCGCTAAACAAGAAATTAGAATCGGGATGAATGTGTAAAAGTGATTATATTGGCTGAGGAAGGATCAAGTTACCTTGCTATAGCTCGGAGGCTGGGAGTTTCCCATACATCAATATCCCGTGTAATTCAACGTTTTGAAGAGACCAATGATCATAACAGACGTCATGGACAAAGAAGGCATCGAGTAACAACAGCTTTTCATGATCGTGCTCTTTAATCTTAAACTGTATATCTCATTTAATAATAGTCGAGATAATGCTGTGAATCAAAAAACAAATTGTTCAGGAAAGATGGGGCTACAGTCTGATTCAATAAGTATACATTTGTTATTGTAGCTGGGACACCTCACAGGGTGTTTCAATTTTCGGGTAAAAAACGTATCTTCACTCTTGCACCCTGTATATGCTCAAAACAGAAATTTTAATAAATGTGTATACCACAGCCACTTCTAAGGAATAAACCTACAATTCAAAATAAAGATCATCAAAATCAGATTGGCGGTTCGCGAGAAAATCATCTTTAAAATTGTGGTAAATTTTTAGTGGTGCGTTAATTTTGACGCGAAGTGTATAATAATAATAATATACAGGGTGGTCCGGTATCCATGGCGGAAACTTCAGGGGACAATAGAGTACCAAAAAACAATATGACTTTGCTTATAAACATAACCTTCTAAACGTACCGTTTTTGAGATACAGGGTGTTAAAGTTTTGATTTTTTTAAATATATTTTTAAATATCTCTCTAACGAACAACAATATTAAAAAACTATTTGGTGATGTGAAATATCTCGCAGAGCACTAGTATTTCACCATTAGAAAAGTTTGCGAACATCACCAGTGGCGTCGATCTGGGGCATTGTGACCCTTTCTCCTATCAGAACTTCTACGCCACTGGTCCTAGACACCAATTCTATCTTGTTTTATATTTTCTGATGTGTTTTGCACAAAAAGTCACTCTTGTGATTTTTTCGTAAGATGCACCATTTTCGAGTTAATAGCATGTAAAGATATTAATGTTTAAAAAAAAATTATTATTATTAAAAATTTATTAACATTATTACATTTTATTAACAATTTTTGAGCTCTAGTTAGGAAGAAAAACATCACAAAAATAACAACAGATTTAATAGCATCTTACGAAAAACTCACAAGAGTGACTTTTTATGAAAAAAAAATCCTAATTTTTTTTGCACAAAAAGTCACTCTTGTGAGTTTTTCGTAAGATGCTATTAAATCTGTTGTTATTTTTGTGATGTTTTTCTTCCTAACTAGAGCTCAAAAATTGTTAATAAAATGTAATAATGTTAATAAATTTTTAATAATAATAATTTTTTTTTAAACATTAATATCTTTACATGCTATTAACTCGAAAATGGTGCATCTTACGAAAAAATCACAAGAGTGACTTTTTGTGCAAAAAAACATCAGAAAATATAAAACAAGATAGAATTGGTGTCTAGGACCAGTGGCGTAGAAGTTCTGATAGGAGAAAGGGTCACAATGCCCCAGATCGACGCCACTGGTGATGTTCGCAAACTTTTCTAATGGTGAAATACTAGTGCTCTGCGAGATATTTCACATCACCAAATAGTTTTTTAATATTGTTGTTCGTTAGAGAGATATTTAAAAATATATTTAAAAAAATCAAAACTTTAACACCCTGTATCTCAAAAACGGTACGTTTAGAAGGTTATGTTTATAAGCAAAGTCATATTGATTTTTGGTACTCTATTGTCCCCTGAAGTTTCCGCCATGGATACCGGACCACCCTGTATATAATTATTCAAATACATATTTTAAATACCTACTTAATAGAGGTCGTAAGTATAAACCATTTGTCTCAAGGACGCAAAATTATTTTATATTACCAAATTTTTACAATCCTATGTTGCTAAAAAATGTCATTGATCAAAGCACTCTGTACAATTAATCTTGTAAATAGGCATTGAAAATAACAATTTCTTTTAAATTACCTAACAATAAATTTCGTTCCCTATATGTCATATTTATGTGATCGCGCTCTTTCGGTGGCCTCTCGCGCCTACACCATTCAAGTTAGATATGATCACGAATTTCTCAATATAAACTGGATGTCTGATCATACGGCTAACTGTCATTAAAAATCCCCTACTATTCGCTATGTGCAAGGGTTCTAGTAGCGCCGCTCGTGGTCAAATTTTTAATATTTGTACCCCTAAACTGTCAATGTCAGTACATGATTGTCAATGTCACGACATGACAGAATTACATAAAATAATGACGAATATAATTTTGTGTACCAAATTTAAACAAATTACGTGTTCCAATAAATTTACCAAAGGTGAGAGATGTTATTAGAAAAAAGAAAGAAATTGACATTTTGTCATGAGAAACATGTAGAAGAATATGTTGATATCAGCTGCAATAATAAAACTACAGCAAAGTGCGTTCAACAAACGGCTGCAACAGATACGCTTTATAAACTTAATTTAGAGGTAAATACATTCTTTTACTCGACTCTTTTCAAAGCTTTGATCCACTTCGCGCATTATTTAAGGTTGTGTTTCCGCACAGGAAATCTGTAATATTCTATAAAACTTTATTTTATGGAAAATGTCACTAACACGACAGCCTAGAACACAACATTTATTTGCAGGTCGTTTAATTTTTCCCATGCATGTTTCGTTTATAACCGAAAAACACTATTAAATTACGACTCTTCTCGTTCAAACAACAATTATAATTATTTGACACTTTTGACAGCACAAAACATATGATCTTGACAAATGGGAAATGGGAAAATTGGGGGTTCAAAATTTACAATTATGGCCACCGCAAACGCTCGCGTCGGATTTAGTAATAGCTCCGCCCCCTTGCACATAGTCAATAGAAGGCCGCCACACTTGGGGCAATTCTGGTTACATTTTAATTTTAAAGGTTAATGGGACTGGTCGTGGTCTGTCAATTGGCATTAAATTTGTCTATTTGTCATTTGAGTGACATCTATTTTTTCGGTTTGCTTCAGTGTTATCTTTTTAAATTATATTTATTTATTTATTTCATTGAGAAATTCGTGAGTGTGCTTTGTGGGACGACTGCTACGTACGTGTTCTTAATTTAAGATTAAAACAATAATAACGCGACTAAAATGCCTCATTGTTTTGTGCCTGGCTGCAAAAGCTCCAACAAGAAAAGGGAGAAAGGAGTAACGTTCCATGTCTATTTATTTATTGTACTACTTGTTGGATGTACCTGTAATTTCTACGACAACTACATTGTTATTATAAAGTTATTGTTAAAGTATTGTTATTATATTTTTGTTTAGTTGTTAATAGTGAAGTAAATAAAATAATAAAAAGCTGTCAATTGCCTGTTCATTTAAAAAGAAATACTAAGAGTTTATCTAAGAAGTAATTAACAATTTCAATTAAACAACAGGTTATGGGCCCAGGCTCGTTTAAGAAATTCAAATAAGTATAATTAGTGAATTTGTTGTTGAAGAATAGGTATACTAGATAGAATAAAAATGGGAGAAAATAGTTTAACAAAGTTCACTGTAGCAAAATTGACGGACGAAAATTACCAGGCATGGAAATTTAAAACGAAAATGTTGTTAATTAGAGAAGGTACGTGGGACTGTGTAAAAGAAGTAAAGCCTGAACCAGTTACGCCTCTATGGATTGTAAATGACCATAAGGCACAGAGTACAATTTGCCTCAGTGTGGAAGATAACCAGATTGTGCACATTTGTAAGTGCACATCAGCAATAAGCATGTGGGAAGAACTCAGAAAGGTACATGAAAGAGCGAATCTAAGCAACAAGTTATATTTAATGAGAAAGTTATACCAGTCAAAGCTAAATAAATGTGAGGAGATGCAGCACTATATTAGACATACCCTGGAATTGGTGGAACGTCTACGTGGTATAGGAGAAGAGATTAGAGATTTTCAGGTAGCAGCACTCTTGCTTAGTGGGCTTCCTGAGAGTTATGAGACCCTCGTCACAGCACTTGACGCACGTCCAGATGATGAACTTACTCTTGAATATGTTAGAGGCAAACTTGTAGATGAATATAAACGAAAGATTGAATGTTCAAATGATACAATCGAGCAGAAAGCAGAATCATTAGAATCAGTTTTGCAGACTCAAAGTCACAATCGAAAGAAATATTATGGATATCAAAATACACAAGAATGTTTTTATTGCAAGAAAAAGGGGCATGTTAAGTACAATTATCAAGCATGGAAAAATTGGAAGAAAGAAATGGAAAAACAAAACAGCAACCAGAGAGCCAAAAGTGCAATTGACAAAGAAGAAAATTCATCAGGTAGTGAAGCAGCTTTTAATGCAAAGGAAAATACAAAATCACATAGGTTGTGGTGTATTGACTCGGGTGCAACGAGCCATATGTCTAATGATAAAAGCTTCTTCATTGAACTTAACCAGGAAAGAACAGATAAAGTAATCGTAGCCAATGGAAAATATGTGATTTCAGAAGGAGTAGGTAATGGTTTCATCAACTGCCAAATTTCTCCAACAATAACCAAAAAGGTATTAGTACAAGATGTACTTTATGTTCCATCATTGGAGAGTAATCTACTCTCAGTTAAGAAACTTACTAATCTTGGTAACGTTGTCACATTTCAAGATGACAGTTGTACAATTTTGAAGGATAATGGCATAGTTGGAATAGGCAAGATTGTTGACAATTTATATCAATTAGAATGTAAAGAAATAGCTAATATTTCAAGATGTGAGACTCATGCAAATTGTATTCATCGATGGCATCAACGTCTTGGGCATAGAAATCCTGTGGCAGTAAGAAGACTTGTTCAAGAAAACTTGGCAGATGGAATAACAATTCATCCATGCAATCAGTTGATAAAATGCACCAGTTGTATAAAAGGAAAAATGACGAGAGTTTCTTTTCCAAAAACCAGTAACTCTAGTACGGAAAAATCATTAGATTTGATACACACAGATGTGTGTGGACCTATGAACATTCTCACTCCAGGAAAGAAAAAATATTTTGTCACATTTATTGATGACTACTCTAGATACACAATAATTTATCTCCTCCATAGCAAGAATGAAGTATCACAAAAACTAGAGGAATATATTACATATGTATCAAACAAATTTAACAGAAAACCAAAGATTATCCGAAGTGATAACGGAACAGAATATACTTGTGAAAGTTCAAAGGTGATTTTACGGAAATATGGAATCGAATTTCAAACCACTGTGCCATACAACCCGGAACAAAACGGAATTGCTGAAAGGAAAAATCGCACTCTGTGTGAAAGTGCCAGAAGTA
The DNA here is from genome assembly GCA_963680705.1 of Rhagium mordax. Taxonomy (NCBI): domain Eukaryota; kingdom Metazoa; phylum Arthropoda; class Insecta; order Coleoptera; family Cerambycidae; genus Rhagium; species Rhagium mordax. The sequence continues at coordinate 24,802,583 of OY796659.1, read as the reverse complement.
TGCTTTTTGAATCGGAATTGCCAACGACTTATTGGGGAGAAGCAATCTCAACCGCATGTTACATCCAAAATCGTTTACCTAGTAAAGCCATCAAGAAAACTCCGTACGAACTCTGGACTGGAAAGAAGCCTAATATTCAACATATAAAAACGTTTGGAAGTAAAGTTCATGTTCACATTCCAAAAGAGATGCGCACAAAATGGGATGCTCATGCCAAAGAAGGTATTTTGGTCGGCTATAGTGAAACGCAAAAAGGATACAGAATTTTACATTCAGATACCAAGAAAATAACAATAAGTAGATCTGTAATAATTGATGAAAACACAGTTGATTTTTCAAGGAATATTTGTCTTAAAAGGAAAACAGATCAGGAAGAAGATCTACAGCAATCAGTATTACCTGAGCCACAAGAGAAGTTAGAACAGAAAATTCCTAATGAGTATTTTAGTGTGGATCTGATAGGGGAGGAACAAAATGAAGTTAGAATAATGGATGACAGGAGTGACATTTTGGAACAAAATAATTTAGAAAAGTCAAATCAGCCTCAAATTAGAATATCAACTAGAAAAAATAAAGGAGTTTCAGCAAAACGTTTATCATATATGGTTCGAATTGCTCCAAATCCCGAGCCAGAATCATGGCATGATATGCAAAACTTACCTGATCAAGAGAAAAACAAATGGATCAAAGCTACAGACGAAGAAATGAAATCACTTCAAGAACTTGAAACTTGGAAAATTACTGAATATGTATCTGCTGCATATGCTAGTCAAGAAGTGGTTTGGTTACGTCAAATATTAGAGGACCTAGGTGAGCCAGCTACTAAATCGACCACTATAAATGAGGATAACCAAGGTTGCATAAAGATGGCAACTAACGAGAAAATCAACGCTAGGACAAAGCATATTGATGTCCGATATCATTATCTTCGCAATTTGGTGGAACAGAATATAATTACTTTTGTGTACTGTGAAACAGAAAACATGATAGGTGATGCAATGACAAAACCACTACCGAAAAACAGGTTTGAAAAACTTCGATCTATGATGGGACTTATATAACAAGATATTGTTGTTAATGTGTATTTGTCGAGAGGGGGTGTTGGATGTACCTGTAATTTCTACGACAACTACATTGTTATTATAAAGTTATTGTTAAAGTATTGTTATTATATTTTTGTTTAGTTGTTAATAGTGAAGTAAATAAAATAATAAAAAGCTGTCAATTGCCTGTTCATTTAAAAAGAAATACTAAGAGTTTATCTAAGAAGTAATTAACAATTTCAATTAAACAACACTACTTGTAAATTATAATCATCATTTTGTTTTTAGTTTTCCTAAAACTGCGCAGAAAAAGTGGCTGTCGGTAATTAGTAGAGATGAAAATATCTTTATTATTCACCAACGTGTGTGTTCCAAGCATTTCAAGGATTCGGATTTTGAAAAAATTGGATTACTTAAAAGAATAAAAGTTGGTATTTTACCATCTTTGAATCTTCCAACTAAAAGTGACGAGAAACAGTTTGTAAATTTAACAGAGTTATACATCTGAAGTGTCAAATATTACGTCAGCTCTACTCAAAGGTGATCAGTCGGAATCAGTACCTTCTACATCTGGGTTATCGAAGGAACTAGAAATTCTACCAAGCCACGATCCTGAAACCTTACGAATACAATCAAGCCCCTCTTTGATTATGTTGTCTAGTTCTCAGTCGAGCACTTCTGATACAGAAAACACTGAAAATGAGGATGATGCAAAATTAACGTAAGTATATACTGTGGCTATTATTGCTTCTGATATAGTTAAGTACAGTTTTTGTAAAATGTCTTCCTGGTATTTAAAAAATAATAAGTGTGACAAAGACGATATTTAAATGGGAGTGACAAGAGTTCCGAACGGTCGGAACTCGTACAATACTGCAAGAGTTCCGAACGGTCGGAACCGCGTATTTAATAACAAGGTTTCCGAACGCGCATGTGCTTTGAAAGTCCCAATAGACCTCATATGTCATGCCTGATGCATTTATTATAATAAAAAAAATTACTTTAATCTAATAAAAAAAAATTCCTTTATCAGGGGAATAACACACATATCTAACCTGCCTCCGGCTTCTAACTCGCAACAGACCTCATGTCATGCCTGATGCATTTAATAAAAAAAAAATTCCTTTAACCTATAAAAAAAAATTCCTTTATCAGGGGATTAACACACATATCTAACCTGCCTCCAGCTATCGCCTCCCGCTTCTAACCCGCAATAGACCTCATGTCATGTCTGGTGCATTTAATAAAAAAAAAAAACAAGAACACGTGTGGGATTTGAACCGGGAACCTCCTGCTTGCCAAGCCCGGATCGTTCCCGCTGGGCCATCGCACCACGGATAAAACGCGAGTCAAGCAAGAATAAGTTCAGCGTCGGACCGTCTTTCAAAGCGCATGCGCGTTCGGAAACCTTGTTATTAAATACGCGGTTCCGACCGTTCGGAACTCTGGCAGTATTGTACGAGTTCCGACCGTTCGGAACTCTTGTCACTCCCTATTTAAATAGGTAAATGAAAAAGACTATGCCTTTCTCTGTGAAAAGAATATTTACTTATGTCATATGAAGTTGTTTAGATTGATTTACGCATTGCCATAACTTACTAAATTATGTAAGTATAATAATTATTATCACATGTAGTAGAACCCCCTTTATCTCTTAACTAACGTGCAGGAAGGAGTATACATTTAGATATAACAGACATGTACCTAATATCCGTGTATATTAGAAGTAATCTCTTTCACAGTTAATGCGCTACCACCACCAGGAATCGAATCCGGAACATTTTGGTGAGAGCTAGCTGCGCTTGCTTTCTGTATTAGTCATATATATATACATGTAATTTTATAAGTTAGATATGATACAAGATGGTTCAAAATTGTTTCCTGATATTTTTAGCCTTTTATATAAATTTTTTTCCGGAAATAGATAATAAGGAAGATACACCATTTTAAATGGGATGATAATAAGTATTCGGATATTGTAGAAAAACTGATATTTATCACACCCTTTAAAAAGGTTATATAAAAGGGTACCCTTATTTTTGGATGTACTGTTAGTCCTGAAAATATCGGGAGACACTTTTGGACTACCTTATATATGGGATATTCATCTCATTTCATTTTTCAGAACTGGCAAATCGGTTACATTTACTGAACCAAAGGCCATACTAACAAAAAAGGTCAAGAGGAAACTGCACTATGAATCTTCTAGTTCTTCTTCTGCAGAGAAAAAGAGGCGTAAGAACCTGACCTCGCCTGCATCTACGATTTCATCTACAAGTTCATCAATTAAGAGGAGAATAATCAAGACAATGCATAATTATAGGTGATTAATTTATGTTTCAAATGGCTGAAACATATTTGAAGTTAAATTTTTACATTTTCAGTGATATTTATTTATTGCCGATTTTTCTTCTTTGTTAAGATTTACTGTTTACATTTGTAAATATGCATAGTATTATCAAAATTGAAATGACGGAAGGGCGTCACTATTCATTGCCGATTGTGGTCCAGGTCTGATGTAATAATCTGCCCTGCATAGGTGCTTACTTTAATGTATAAATTATACTCTCGATTCCATACTGCAACTACGTTTATATCTTATCTTTATGAAACTACATACATTTAAATATGACTATACTGTACTTGTAAGTTGTAATATTTATATATACATATTTTTCCAGCTACAGTCCAGAACATTACCCAATAAACACAACATACGTGGCCCAATAATGGTAAATCACAAACTGCCATCTAACTCATCAATGGTACTTCGATGGCTGCTTAGTACTGGACTGTGCTGGACCGGAAAAAATATGTCCCACCGGCCATCAGAGATTTTGCCATCATTTAACCAGTAATGTGTCGCCACTGCTTAGCCTCCAGTGGTACTTCATTTAATTAATATTGGGCCATTATTAGACCACAATTCAGCCATTATTCAGCCACTCCAAGACCAATAATCTGTTACCAGTGTCTAACCAGTACTGTCTGTGCTATTGGCCATTTCGTGTGCCAATATAGGTACAGTGCTATCAGTGGCGACTGGTGAAATTTAATTTGTCATTTCTTCGTATTGGAGCGAGGGTCAAGCGACACTTTAAATTAACTACCTACTAAGACTGAATGAAGAAGTTCTGCAGAACAGAATTGAACTTGAAATATGCGAAAACAGTTGCCAAAAATGGGTTTGCTGCCCCTGATAATTTTGTAGATATAATTTGAAAAATGTTTGCCAAGCTTTCGTTCAGATTCAGATGTCAAATTTATCTACGGATTTCAATTTGTATTAATATTTTATTAAGTTGACATTTAAAAATACGATAAGTATAAAAATTTAATCAAAAACAAAATTTACAATCTGATATCTGAAAAAAATATTTTTCAAATTATCCACAACATTTATTATCAGGGAAGGCAATCCCATTTTTGGGCAACTGTTTTCGCAAATTTTAAGCTCAATTTTGTTCTTTATTTAGTCTTGGTAGTTATTTAAAATATCGCTTGACCCACGCTACAATAAGTAGAAATTACAAACTAAATTTCATCAGTCGCCACTGAGCACACTGTACCTATATTAGCACACTAAATAGCCAACAGCACATATTTTACAAACCATTTACAAATTAAATAGATCCCATTTTTCAAAGCCGCCACTGACATGCTATTCACATTTTAGTATATGAACATATTAAATAAAAATATATAGCATTTAAATACAAATGTTACTTTTTCAATGAAAGGCAGTATATTTATATATTAACATATTTATTGTAAAACAAATAAAAACAATTTGTATCATTAAAACTATAACAAAAAACGTTTTTCCAAGGTGAACATCAATATAGGTACATATAATTACATATACATATGATTTTTAGTTTATTGCTTACCTAAATCTACCTAAGCTAAGATAAGAACTAGTTTTTGCCAAAAAGTGCAGGTGACCGGTGTTTGGGTAGATTAGGAGCGGCCTATCACAGTTATAGGGTTTATCTATACCAAAAGACACAAATCGATATCCACTCAAAAAGTTCAGCTGACGTACGTTACCTGTAACAAAGGATTATCACAATAATTTTTTTTTTTTTTCGTTGTTTCACTTCACTTACTAGAGAAACTAATTGTTCGGGTTTGTCGGTTAATAACCCTGTTTTCTTGATGTTTCGTAACTTTTTTGAGAGATATTTGTAATGAAGGAGGCGGCAGGAAAAGATATGACGGTTTTAATTTTTACATCTAAATTACACGTTTGTCAGTACCTATTATCCATATTTCAAACACTTTACACTAACAACTGCTTAAACACTTTTCTTTACTAACGACATTGACGACTGACGCCACCACAGGTTAAAATGGCGAATGATAGTGGTGGTACGGAATGTGACGCGCAAGCGCAGACTCAAGTAGATTGCGCCGGCAATGAACCATTATTGGTACTGAAATGGCAATAATGCAATATATAAAATACTGGCAGAAACTCAGTAAACCATTATTGGTACTAAAATGGCAAAACGTCATTCATAAACTACTGGTAGGACTGTACACAACTTGTAATGGACCATTAATGCTTAACCAGCAACATCACAAAACCATCAATAACTCTACTGGGCCAACAGAATGCCACACATCATGTGTTTACTGGGTATATAAAACAACTAAGGATAGAAAGGACTAGAGTAGAGTTTTACAGAAAAAAGTTGCAAAATCTACAAAGAACTAGTATTAGAAGAAAACAAAAAATTACTAGTCTGCAAAATGTGGTTAATGATTTAAAAAAGAGGTTCTCTCTATCGAACGATGCAGTTGCCACACTCGAAAATTGTTATGCCGGCATTCCTCTAGCCCTGATGAAGAGGATTATAGTTAATAATAAATCTAAAGGAAATGTAACTCGATCAGAGTATCCCAAAGAGTTGAAAAGTTTTGCAATGACTTTACAATTTTACAGTAGTAAAGCTTACGAGTATGTCAGAAAGACTTTCGATTTAGCTCTACCAGCAACTTCTACTATCAGTGCTTGGTTGGCAAAAGTGGACTGTTCCCCTGGATATTCTGAACCAAGTCTGCAAAGTTTAAAAGTAAGGAATGCAGAGTATAAGAAAAAACACAACCGCCAGTTGATTTGCACTCTTTTATTAGATGAAATGTGTATTAAAAAGGAACTCGTAATGGAAAAACATAGCAAAATTATTCGAGGCTATACTGATTTTGGCAGTGACATTACTCCTTCAAATGAGCAAGATCTGGCAACAGAAGCTCTTGTATTAATGGTAGTTGGAGTTAACGATCATTTTAAGCTACCTATCGCTTATTTTTTCATCAATAAAATAACTGGAGAAGAGAAAGCCAATATTGTTTTAGAAGCTCTCCGTCAATTACATAACACGGGTATAAAAATATTGGCAGTAACATGTGATGGACCTCAGGTGCATTTTAAGATGATGAAAATGCTTGGATGTAATGTTACTGATCCTGATAATCTGAAAACTTACTTTCGCCATCCTGTAGATGATAATAAAGTATGTCATATTTGACATTTGTCATATGATAAAATTAATTAGGAATAACTGGGCACAAGCAGGAGTATTTATAGATCCAGATGGCAAAGAAGTTAAATGGGAATATATCGCTCAACTACATAAATTGCAAGAAAACGAAGAGCTTTATTTGGGCAATAAACTACGAAAGAAACATATGGAATGACGAAAAGCCATTATGAAGGTAATTTATTTTACCTACGATCACTAACGTAAATAGCTGAAAACGCACTCTCCGCCACCTACGTAAATTGAACCTTACACACCGTAAACAAATCGCACGCTCAGCCGCTGAGGTGCAATGCAATGTGACCACGTGACCTACTTTACACAACACTTGTAGTTCATATTTCTGACACCAGGCTAAAATTATTAGAAATGGCAGGTGCAAAACTTAATTTTCTAGCTCTGTCAAAACTGACATAAGCAACAAATAATACAAAATTGTGTTTTAATTTCAATAAATACGATCGTAGGTAAATTATAGTACATAATTCGAGTTGTAAAGCAATTACGCACTCATGGAATTGCCGCACTCGCCGCTACGCGGCATCGTGCGCAATTTTTCCATTCGTGCGTAATACGCTATTTACAACTCTCATTACGTAATATACTATAACATTTTACTTTAGTATACACGAAATGAGTGCTAAGTGCACAGCAGCTAATGGTTTTTATTAATTTTAGGTAAATTTGGCAGCTCAGATATTAAGCAATAGTGTTGCCGATGCTTTAGAATTCCTAGAAAAAGATCTAGAATTAGAGGAGTTTAGAAATGTAGCTCCTACAGTAAAATTCATAAGAATATTTGATAAATTATTTGATATATTAAATTCGCGAAACCCATTTGGGAGAGGAATGAAAACTCCTATGAAGGAAAGCAACGAAACATATTGGAAACCATTTATAAATGAAGCGATGTTATATATTAGTAAATGTACAAATATAGAAGGAAAGCCTTTATATCAGACCCTTAAAAAAGTACCATTTTTGGGATTTTTGGTGACAGCGTCGTCATTTCTTGATATGTACGAGGAAGAAGTACAAAATAAAAAAACGCTGAAATATATTTTAACGTATAAATTTAGTCAAGATCACTTAGAGTTATTTTTCTGCAGTATACGGTAAGATATTAAAAAAGATATGTTTATTGAGTGACATTAACAGACAATGTATTTATATTTCAGATCAAGAAATGGATGGATTAATAACCCCAATTGTCTGCAGTTCATACGAACATATAAACGCCTCCTACTACATCAAGACGTTAGAAGCAATACAGGAAACTGTATTGCTCAAGATCAGACATCTATTTTAACCGTAACGAGTACTAAAAGACCATTAGAAATGACTGAAATAAATTTCTCTCGAAGAACAGACAAAGTTGTGGAAGAAATAAAAACCAAAATAAATATTTTTTTACCGATACAACTAAACGAATTTTCAGAAAATGTAATATCGTACATAAGTGGATTTGTAGTTAAAGTCGTCCAGAAAGAAATTAAGTGCTCTACATGTATAGAAGCATTCAGGTTTTCGGAGGATATTGATGAAAGTGACACCACCTTAAAATTAATAAGCAGAAAATCAAATGGTGGATTAATATTACCATCTCTTAGCGTTAGAGAGGTGTGTAAAAGAACTGAAAAGAAAATTCAAATAATTTCTAAAATTCTCGAACACCTACCACCAAAAGATACGTTTATGAATCTTTTGTTAAAAGATTCTGAATCCTTACTTTTTAATGAAAACATTTTTATTTCATTAAATAATCATGTATATGATTATGCAATTGATGAGGTACCACACAAAAAAAAACTAATAACCGCTATAATTAAATGTTATGGTGCAATACGCATTAATAGCATCATCAAAAAAATAAATGATGATATATCGGGTGAAAAAATTAGGAAAACGTTGAATAAACTCATATTATTCAAACACCAGTGATATTTTTAGGATAATGTACATTAATACTTTTTTTAATAAAATATTCCTTTAAATAAAAACCTTTTCTTTATTTCCTCCAAACATGTATGATTATTTTTCTTAAAAAATATAAATATTACGTTTTGTACATTTTATATAACTACTTTTTGGCAAAACGTTTATGGTTCTTATTAATTGAAATATTCTAAATAAAAGATTTTCTATATTCTCTTAGAACTCCGAAAGACGGTGATATTAATTTAATTTTTTTTCGATTACAGAAAAATATACAAGATGAATTTTTAATATCAGCTGAAAAGAACAAATTCGAACAATTATTTAAAAGTTTTATACTTTTCTTTGTAATACTGGTCTAAGTAATAAGGTATTTATCACATAATTTCTTTTGGTTTGATTTATTTCTGTTCCGATTATCTATCACTTTAAAATAAATTGTATTTAAAGCAATTGAAATTCCCGCACATAATAAGCAACTGTTATTGGCGATTTCGCATCCAATAGAAATTGCCCCAACCATGGCGTGTTGCTAATAGCGGACATCGGTTTCTATTCTATTAGACATCCAGTTTATATTGAGAAATTCGTGGATATGATATATGCCATCACTGGCTTTTTTGTAGGAAATTTTGTGCTTTACAAATTTGTATAAGTGAAATTTTATCGTATCTTGCACCGTTTTTGCAGCGTTCGCGATGATAGGTCGCAAATCGCGAATCTCGTGGGTAAAATATATATATATTTTTTTGTAAGAACGAGTTACACTTGAGGTTTCATATTTCCACAACATTTAGTATTTGCCACTTGCTTTCGATTTTCAATATGTTAGTTTTCTCCCCCAGCAGTAGTTTAAATTAATATCACAATATCTTAGCATATACGGTCCCTTACAATAATGATTTCTAAATTCTGGTCAGGAGTCTACGTCATCGTAGCCACGCCCACCGCCGACAAATTAGCGTATTTGAACTATCCTTCTAGTATACTATTCTTGGTAACTGCTGCCGGTATGAAACTATAGGAAACAAGCTAGCGGCCGACCGCTGCGAGTGGTGTGACGTCACAGCGCTCTATTTTCATTATTTATTTTGAGGGAGAAGCAGTTGAAAAAAAAATTTAATATTTCGCACATTTACTAATTACAAGGTAAGTTAAAAATAATTTTTGCCATAATTTAATTTTTAGACGTTTTGAAATTTGTAATTTTTAATTCAATTTTTATCATGCATTAGAGAAGATTCAATAAACTTAATAATTGTATGTTTAGAGATGAAACATCAATGTGAGTATATCAAATTGGATAGGTTTTTGTTATATACAAGGTGTACTTTCGGAATATGAATTAAAAAATTTTTCGGAAATGAGCCCATTATGGAATCGAACTCTACTCGTCTCCCCCGACCCGCTATTGTTCCCTTCTACGATTGTAGACGCAAAACGTAAACAAACGGGGTCTATTCCTATATGGTCGAAGGTTCAGTGAAGGTCAAGGCACAGAATTAATAACAATCAGAACCCAAACTCAAAATTTTCACCATTTATCATTTGTAGCCAGATTCGGTGACCTTCAATATACATCGGCCATATTCTTAGTCAAAACGTTCAGGGCCGTACTCGAATAATTTGTAGCTCTTTCATAAACCAGTCTTATATAATTGTATCATTTCCTCCGTTTAGCAATATTTTTTTTCATAGGCACTTCAGTTCAACTCATACACAATAGATATCAGGGTTTTGCTATTTAGGAAACACTATTACCGATGAAAAATATTTTCCTAAAATTAATTTATAGTCGAATTGGTTCATTCTACCACCACCTTTATTACACCAAACACTTAAATAACTGATTATAGATTGACGAAATTGTCTAGAGACTTGCGAACACTAGTGGTATAAAAATTATACTAGCGGCGTACTGTCGCTAATACTGGCCTGGCACATTCCCTTCTTAAGAACATGGCGGACTAACGTGCGCGAAGACGGTGCGCGAACTTTTCCCGCCAATAGGAGTTAGTATTCTGATTGTTATTAATTCTGTGGTCAAGGTTTTTTCTTTTTGACATTTTTTGATTTGTCGTCGAACGCGTTGCTACTAACACCGGCGTCGACACAGACAATAATTTATCTTATTATTAAGTAATACGAAGAGTTCAAGTAACGCTTTGAAAGCAAAATTTAACAGGCGAGAAAACGCCAAATTAACATTAAAGCATTTATTAACAAAATGTCCTCTTTCAAATTAATGTGTGAAAAATATTTTGGAAGCAGTAACTTTTATGGAATCTTAAAAGTGAATACCGATGCATCTCCGAAAGAAAGTGAGTTGTACCTATTTTTTATTATATTTGCCGTAAATTATATTAAAATTTATTGAGGTTTTTATGACAAAATTAAAACTTACGGGGGCATATTTTGTTAACGTAGAATCGAATTCTATTAATACATGTTTTATTTTCAGTCAAAAAAGCTTACCACAAACTCTCATTACTGGTTCATCCTGACCGTGTTGAGCAAAATCAAAAGAAAGTAGCAACTGAAAAGTTTCAAGTACTTGGAAAAATTCACACAATTCTTCAAGATGTGGATAAGCGTAAATTGTATGATGATTTTGGTGAATTTGACGAAGAAGTTGACTCTTCATTTAATTGGATGGACTATTGGAGATCTATGTTTAAAAAAATTGAAATGAAAGACATAGAAAATTACGAAAAGGAATATATAGGATCTGAGACTGAATTGCGAGACATCAAGAAAGCTTATGTTAGTGCTAAAGGAAACATGGATAGAATTTTAGAAATGGTTCCATTTAGCAACTGTGACAGTGAATTAAGAATAATAGAAATTGTGCAAAAAATGGTAGATGATGGTGAAGTGGAGATGTATAATTCATTTTTTAATGAAAACAAACAAAAAAAGGTGCGGAGACACAAAAAATGGGAAAAAGAGAAAAAGGAAACAGAATTAATTGACAGTATGTAAATATTTTCTGGTATTTAAATTACATGATCAGTTATTTTAAAACTTGTCTACAAGGTTAATTTCAAATTGCAGCAATGGTTAATTAGCTAAAAAAAATATGAATGGTCATTGTGTAGGATATAGGATACGGCCTTCTATGCTAGCAAAAAATTAAAAATACTCACGTTTCACATGAAACGTCCGTAACAATTTGCCACCTATTATATGTTGTGCAAATGTTGTATAACCCCACAAAAAATTCATAAAGTTTCACCCTTCACTGTTCACATTGTACATCCGCCATCTTCAATCGACATCGGACACGCTCGTAGTTCACATGATCGTTTCCCTTCCAAATGCGCTGGTGCCACGTACTATCTGCTTGTTACTGAATTGCATCCCGTGGCGGCATTTTCGTTGTGAAACCGACAATCTTTACACTTTCGGTAGAGGACGTTTTATTAACACTGGCAACACTGTAAAACGTCACAAAATATTACATCTGTTGATTCAGGTAATTCATCATTGGGATTCCCCTGCACTTCTAACTAATCGTTTTGTTATCATTTCACATACGCTTTGACATTACATTTTCATATAAACTACAATGCTAAATGCACTTTGGCAGTGATTACACTGGAGTCGAGATTAAAATAAACAAATAACTTCAATTTGATTGGCTACCCTAAAAAATTCATTACCTAGCGGATACACAAATTACTTCTAATAATGACTACTACATGGACCAATAAAAAAAAGTAAAAAAATCAAAAGGCCCTATCCTACACATTTACCAAATTAATATTTTTATTATTTTGTTCGAGATTTTGTTATTAGGTTCGTTTGATATGGTAATATTTTAGCGTATTTCCGATTTTTCACTTTCATTAATTCCATAATTCGAACAAATGAAAGCGGATTGTGCTAATTATGCATGTCTTAAATTTAAAACAATATGCTTAAATCTCGCAACATTATCTCCACGAATTATAGCAGCGCAGTTGAACAATGCACATATTGTATTCGTCCGTTGCTTTCAGCCGTTACTAAATTCAGTTTACAATCAGGTGTGTGTTCGTTTATGAATTGGACGGTAGGTATTAATTTGTTGTTTATAAATAACGTATTTGTTGTATTATAGTGCCTTAACATTTTATTTTATTAGTGCTTTAATGAAAATAAGTGTTATACGATATTTATGCATTGGGCGGTAGGTATTCATTTGTTGGTTATAAATAACGTATTTGTTGTATTATAGTGCCTTAATATTTTATATTGTTAGTGCTTTAGTGAAAATAAGTGGAAATGTGCGATATTGTATAATTATTAAAAATGTGAAAAAATGGAAGCGGTTCCCGGTTGTTCAAAAGAACTGGTAAAAGTTCATGTCCCTAAAAATTCTCCATTGGGGTACAAGGAGAAGAAAATTATTATTTTGAATGTATATCATGCATTGGAGAAAGATTATCCGATGGTACAAAAATCAGGATCAACAGGTTTAGTTAATATGACTTTAAAGTATACCGGCGTCGTGAGTGAGCGGACCATTTACAGAATTTTAGGAGAAAAAATAATGAAGGAAATGTTCAGAAACCTAAAGCGAAGTCTGGAAGAAAGAAAATAATATTAGACGAATTTGAGAAAAATGGAATTCGACGTACAATTCATAAATTTTTCTATGATAATGAAATCCCTACTGTAAAGAAAATTTTACACTGCTTGAATGAAGATAAAGATATACCTAAAATGGGCAAATCGACGCTTACAAATTATTTACATGATAAATATGAATTTTGTATTTGCAAAAGGAAAGAGGAATAGTCTCCCACTCGAGAGAAATGATATTATTTGTTGGCGAAGAAATTATATTCGGGCAATTAGAGGTGCTCGTGGAAGAGGAAGAAAATGCTATTATTTAGATGAGACATGGTTAAATGAAGGGCATAGTTTTACAATTCTCTTTCTTTGCTTGATATGCATTGTTTATAAATGACTTTGTTTAGGCTTTATACAAGCATAATAACAACAAACATATCCAAATTGATATACTTATATTGATGTTTCATCTCTAAACATGCTATTATTAAATTCATTGGACTTTAATACATGATGAATACTGGATTAAACATCATAAAATTCAAAACGTCTAAAAACAAATTATTAAAAAATTTTTCAACTCACCACAAAATTCATTCATTATGGTCACCAATTAAAAAACGAAGTCCACAAGAAGATGTACATATTCTTTCGCTCTTACAAGCTCTTCAGGTGGACGATTAATCTCGCAAAATAAAGTTATTTACTTGAACTTACATTTTATAATTAATAAACTGTTGATTGAGTCGATCTTTACTTGATGGAAATCCATGTTAACATTGAACGAAATAAAACTTAACTGTTTTATGATTTCCACAAATCTTTTGATTTGTGGAAATCATAAAACAGTTAAGTTTTATTTCGTTCAATTAATAAACTGTCATGTAACCATAAAAAACAAATTTCTATAATTAATGCCGCCTACATCTCTACATTTCTATAATTAATGCCTCTTTATTCGAGACTCGTTGTCTATAAACAACCTTATTCAAGCCTTATATTGGCCCAATAATAACAAAATTATCTAATATATTTATTGATGTTCCATTTCTGAACATGCAAATATAAATTATGTTAATCCAAAAAAAAAAAAAAATCGTTGAAAACACTTTAGAACGTTGTTATTGTCGAATAATTCAAAAACAAAATACTCTGAAGGACTATATGTCATAGCATTGAATTATATTGCAGAATCCATAACATTCAAAGGAAAACGTAAAACATTTAAATAAAAATGATTAATCTTCATAAAAATTAATATAATCTAGTTTTAGTTTAATTGTGACGTTAAAAATTCCCTATTTTTAATTTGATTCTGACATTGACATTCAAAAAATAATATAACCTCATTCTAATGTCAAATTGACATTAATGCATAGAGTTATTATAATAGACTCCAAGATGACTCATATCCTTGGGGCCAGAATAGTAACGACGATATGTTCTCGCTCCGTCTCTTTTTATAATGTAAGATGCGTATAAAGCTATCTTTCTTTGGGTAACTGCGAGCCACAGATAGTTGGCTCTCAACATAAGTATGTATAGTTGGTTGTATAAATATAACAGAATATTGAAGTATGTATTGTTAGTTGTATAAAATTACAGTAAGCTACGTAGTTCGTAAGAGAAAGCTGAAAGGCATTTATGTATGTACAGGAAAGGAAATAAATTTTATGTTCTTTCTTTTCTAATATCCAGTGTTTTGTAAAATTAATATCAGCTATTACAAGTATGCTAATACCGAACACACAGAGGCGTCGTACGTCGTAGCACATACCTGAAACAATAACCCGAAAGAGAGATGGAAGATACGAATTACATTGCAGAGAAAAGCGATAAGGCTAAAAAGTCATGTGGATACCCTGAAGACAGGTTTTTAAGTAAACGTATATAGCATCTTGTGGTCTATTATATTACGTCTATGCATTAATGAAACAAATTGATATAACCTAAATCCAATGTCAGTCTAACATTAATTGACATTGATGTCAAAAATAAATAAAAATAAACTAGTTCTATTCTATCCTGACATTGATATCAAAAATTAATTAGTAATAAAAATATATATACAGGGTGTCCCAGCCTCGCGTCAGCCAAATGTCCTGGCTCTCCTATAAGAGATATCGAAAAATTTCAAAAACGAGATGATAGAGGACACAATGGTGCATAGTATAAAAATATTTTGAAATATACAGGGAGATCGATTTAGGCGTGATGATATAAACTTATGTTTTTTTAAATGGAACACTAGGTATATTATTACATATTTGAATTCTCCTTTTAAAGACGACTCAATCGATATGCCACTTGATGGGTCTGCGATGGGTCGCTACCATGATATGGGTGAGTTTGTACCAAAAACGTGCCAACTTTGTGAGCTCACTGTGGCGTAGCGGAAAAGCAGTTTCAGATCTAGTTTGTGCCAAAAATTGTCAAAAACCCTGTAGTTTACGCTGCTGTTATCAGATCTAACGAAATCGGTCATTTTATACCGGGTGAGTCAGGAAACGCCAAATCTATTTTTTCCCATTTTTTTCAAATGGAACACCCTGTATATTATGACACCAAAGGAGAGCCCTTTGAAAGAGCTTTCCACTGATATAAAGGTTCAAGGGTCTATCTGTCATGGATGTCAAGATATTTGATGGCAAAGTGGCACAATTCGAGGTTTATTAAAAAATTACACTCAATTTTCAATTGTTTTGTGAATTTTCGCTGAAATCGGCTCTTTTCAGTAAGAAAATTTTGAAAATAATTCTTATACTCGGAGAAAAAAACCGTACTTCAGTACAGAAAAGTACTTAAGTATAAAATAGTCAACGCCTGATAAATTTAATTTTTTTTCTGAAATGTGTGTATAAATTCATGTCATGGCAAGTATTTTCTAGCCTGAAGTAATTTTGTCGCGAAACGATTTACTATTTTAGAACGAAGGTGCTTAGTAAAACGTACCTTTTCTTAGTATTTTTTTTCAGCTTTTAGATAGTGTTCTTCATTTTTCTAAAATAAGACCAAAAAATACTTTCATTTTCAATTCAATGAAAGATAATAAAATTGTTGTTAAGTTTGGGAAGCTGTTGTTCCACGTAGGACTAACATCGAAAGAATAAATAAAAAATTGTAGAGAAATTCATATTGCTTTCAACTTTCAATTTATTGAAATAAATTTAAAAAAATCAAGTAGGTACCTGTCATAAAAATACCAGTCTTGTCAATAGTTCACTTTATTGTTGTAAAATTTTCTTATTGAAAAGAGCCGATATCAGCGAAAATTTACAGAACAATGGGCTCATTTCGGAAAATTTTTTAATTCATATTCCTAAAGTACACCTTGTAATTAGTAAATGTGAAAATATTAAAATTTTTTTTCAACTGCTTCTCCCTCAAAATAAATAATGAAAATAGAGCGCTGTGCGTCACACCACTCGCAGCGGTCGGCCGCTAGCTTATTTCCTATAGTTTCATACCGGCGGCAGTTACTACACACACGGCGGAAGTGGTAATTTCGTTCATCTTTTAAGTGCTTCGTCCTTGGTACAGCGAAATCTAAATACCATATATCCGCATAAAAAGCCGGGTTCATGCACTCGCGAATTGCGAAAAGCGAAATGCGAAACGTGTTGCTATTGGTCAATTCGAAATTTTAAAGTAAAATGAACCAATAGCAACACGATTCGCATTTCGCTTTTCGCAATTCGCGAGTGCATGAACCCGGCTTATCATAGAACCAGTGGAGTCGGGTGGTGTGATGTCATAGCCCTTTCAAATATGTTACGAATTTGAAATAAAATATTAGGGTTAATATTAACGCTAGCGATCTAATTTTTTCAGTATATACTTAGAGGATGAAATACTTAGGGAAAATGCTAAAATAAATTAAAAAGCAAATATCACGAAATGAGCCCATTGAAAATTGAGTGTAATTTTTTAATAAACCTCGAATTTCGCCACTTTGCCATCAAATATCTTGGCACCCATGACAGATAGACCCTTGAACCTTTATATTAGTGGAAAGCTCTTTTAAAGGGCTCTCCTTTGGTGTCATAATATACAGGGTGTTCCATTTGAAAAAAATGGGAAAAAGAAGATTTGGCGTTTCCTGACTCACCCGGTATAAAATGACCGATTTCGTTAGATCTGATAACAGCAGCGTAAACTACAGGGTTTTTGACAATTTTTGGCACAAACTAGATCTCAAACTGCTTTTCCGCTACGCCACAGTGAGCTCACAAAGTTGGCACGTTTTTGGTACAAACTCACCCATATCATGGTACCGACCCATCGCAGACCCATCAAGTGGCATATCGATTGAGTCGTTTTTAAAAGGAGAATTCAAATATGTAATAATATTGTATGTGACGCTTTAGTAAAACGTGCTCTATTAAACGTCTCTGTGAAAATTATGGAAATTTGGTATGTTTAAAATCTAATTAAATTTATAAAACCATATGTGCAGCAACATAAGTCCTTCAAGATTAGACTGAAAATATAATTTCCTGTAAAAATCGTTACAATATAGATAAAAACAATAAACAAATACAAAATAAATAACAGAAGAAATTCTTATCTATATATCGAAATCCTATCTTTACCTAAAGGAGACCACACACGAAAAAGTTTTAATTAAATAAAATGAGAGAGTCTGAATCCGATGTAAGTATTAGAGAGGTGTTATATGAAATAATAAAAAATAGAAATGATCTAAAAAATGTAATAGAAGCCAGTGAAGCAAGAGTAGTACTAAAACTAGAGAGCTTAAGTCATAAAGTTAATAAACTGGAGGAAGAAAATCAAGAGTTGAGAAACAAAATAGAATTACTGGAAAGGAATAACAAGAAGAATGGTATCGTAGTTTTTGGCCTAAAGAACTCTACAGAGAAAACATTAATAGACTTTATCTGTCCGGAATTAAATAAATTATTGAGTACTAATATCACCGAAAGAGATATTGATAACGTGTATTCAATTGGCAACTCCGCAAACAGCCCTATCAAAATACTGTTCATCTCAGAGCTAACCAAAAGACGCGTACTTCAAAATTGTGGTAAATTGAAAGGAACAAACATAAGCATAAGGAATGATCTAACACTCAAACAAAGAGAAGAATATAAAATCTTAAGAGGCCACTTAAATAGAGTGGGAAATACTGCAAATAAGTGCTATATTAAAGGGAATAAACTATACATAAATAATATTCCACACACTATAGATGAATTAGACAGACTTCAGGAATTCCAGTCGGAAGAAAGATCAAACAGTGCACCACTAACGCCAAATATAAAGAAATACGAAGAATTTGAAACTCAAAATTCCCCGAAGCAGATAGCGCAGAAGAATACAAGAAAACCCGAAATCCATAAGGAAATTCATAGGGAAACAGACGGCGTAGCAAAAATACCACAAACATCAGGTGCGTCCGACTCACCTGTCAGCCAGATACTGACATATACTAAAAAGAAAACTGAAAAAAGTATTGGATACCCAATTCAACAGGAAAAAGAAAACACAGAAAAAATAAAACAAGTATTAAACACTGGCAATGATTCTGATCATCTCAAAAAAACAAGAACTCGTTCCACCAATAAATAAATACGTATTAACAGATGGAATAATGTTGTAAAATATCTATTATTATTATGTAATATTATTTGATAAATAAACTAATAAATAAATAAATGAATAATAATGGATCCGTACATACAGGAATATAAAAGCAAACATGTAAATACTAATGTTATTAACGATGTATCCGATTTTAATACCAAATATGCACAACAAAATAATTTTAAAATTTTTCAAATTAACATAAGAAGTATTCAAAAAAATATCGACGAATTATCCATATTTTTAAGTCAGTTCACAAACAAATTTGAAGTAATAGTACTAACAGAAACATATCAAATACACGATGTAAATCTTTTTTCTATACAAGGTTACAATATACTCTATAACGAGGGAAAATTAAATAAAAACGATGGTGTTATTGTATTTGTAAAGGATAATATTAACTATAACTATACAACCTTTAACATGGGAGAAATAAAAGTCTTAGAACTTAATATTTTCTGTAATAATAAAAAAATGGCAGTCACATGTATTTATAGATCCCCCAGTACTTGCCAAAAAACGTTTAACCTTGAATTGATGAAATATTTAGACAAAAAAGAGAAAACTGATAATATGCATATCATAACAGGAGATATTAATATAGACTTATTAGATGAAACAGACTATGTCGAAGAATACAAAAATATACTGTATTCATACGGATTTACGTCCTACATAAATAAATATACACGTCCTGCAAGTAAAACTTGCTTAGACCATTTCTTCATAAAAAGTGATATACATAAAAAAATAGAAGATATAAAATCTTTTATTTTTTGCCAAGACCTTACAGATCACTTTCCGATAGCTATTGTATTTGATAATATTATAGGAAATGATAAGAACATTTCAAATGAACCTAGGTATAAAAAATATATTAACTACAATGGTTTAAGACAAGATCTAAAAATAGAACCATGGAATAACACTTATAGCAAGGAAAACACGGACTTAATTGTAGAAGCATTTATTGGTCGCTTAAAATATTACATCGATAAAAATAAGAAAAGTATAAAAATAAACAATAAAAATTACATTAAAAAACCGTGGATAACGCCTGCCTTACTAAAATCTATACAAAAAAAAAATAATTTATATAAAAATCTAATAATGGATCCTAATAATATATTGCTAAAAGAAAATTACAACAGATATAAAAACATGTTAAATCGTTTGATACAAAAAACAAAAAAAGATCATTATAAATCTCTTATTGATAAGAACAGAAATTCGTCTAAATCTCTTTGGGAATGCGTAAACGACATATGTAATAAAACTACCCCTAAAACAAAAATAGATGAAATAAAATTAGAAAATAATATGAAGTTAAATGATAAATTTGAAATAACCAATAGTTTTAATAACTATTATAGTGATCTAGGAGAAAACTATGCTAACAAAATAATAACACCAAACAACTCGTCCGAAACTTTAGAAACTTTGGAAAACACTATGTATTTATATCCTACTAATGAAACTGAGGTCCAAAATATAATAAAAAATTTAAAAACAAAGAAGTCGCCAGGAAATGATGAAATACGTGCAGAAACATTAAAAGAAATTTCCAGCGAAATAGCTTCTCCACTTACTTACATAGTGAATACATGTTTTGACGTCGGGTGTTTTCCAAAGTGTCTAAAAATTGGTATTATAAAACCCCTCTATAAAGGTGGAGACAAGTCAGAAATTATTAACTATCGGCCTATCTCTCTTATATCAAACATCGCTAAGATAATAGAAAAAATATTAAAAGTTAGAATTGTTAGTTTTCTAAATAAATATAACATAATATCTGAACGTCAGTATGGCTTTAGAGAGGGAAAATCAACTGATGATGCCATATATAGTTTAACATCATACCTATATAAGTCATTAGATAAAAAAATCCCAACAATGTGCATCTTCGTTGATCTCTCTAAGGCGTTTGATACTGTGTCTCATAAAATACTATTGGAAAAGTTGAAATGCTACGGGTTGAGGGGCAAAATATTTTCTGTTTTAAAAAGTTATCTTTCGGACAGGCAACAATATGTCAATATCGACAATGTCACTAGCGATCTAAGAACTGTTACTTACGGTGTGCCTCAGGGTACGGTATTAGGCCCGTTACTGTTCACGATATATATAAATAGTTTGCTTACCCTGAACACTACTGGTACGATTCTTAGTTTTGCTGATGACACAGCCATTCTTTATCAAGCGAATACATGGGAAAATTTAAAAATGAATGCAGAAGTCGACTTCGGAAAAATAAAAAATTGGTTTCAACAAAATAAACTTACACTAAACTGTGATAAAACTAAATATCTGCCCTTCACTTCGTACTCAAATAACTTACCAAACATGGGACCTTTGATTATTGACGAATTAACACAAATACCAGAGGCTGATTCCATAAAATATTTAGGCATAATAGTGGATCGACATTTACGATGGGATCTGCAAATAAATAATATTATAAAAAAAGTCAGAGGCTTGTTACCGCGTTTCAAACATTTAAAACAATATTTAGATATACCTCACCTTAAAGCCATTTATTATGCATTGGTACAATCTCAACTGTCCTATGGTATTTTGGGTTGGGGAGGAGTAAATGAATGCCACCTAAAACATCTAAATAGCATGCAAAAATGGATAATAAAGATCATTTACAATAAAAATATTAGATACCCCAGTGACTTATTGTATAAAGAAAGTAAGTTATTTGACATTAGACAGTTATTTTGTTTAAATATACTTATAAGTACAAAAAACAATAAAATTCAGTTAGAACCGGTTACTCACAATTATGAAACTAGGAATAAATTAAATAGTGTTAATATACCCAAGTGTGGCAAAACCATTGGTCAACAAATTTGCTAATACCTCGGATCTAAATTATATAGCAACTTACCTGACAATGTTAAAAATGTGACTAGCTTTAAAATATATAAATTTAGATTAAAAAAATGGGTTCTTGAGACGGAAAGAATACGATTTCATAATCTGGTTAATTTGAAAGGTTTTTAAGGAAATATAAATAAATTAATTGTTGTGTTTATTATTATAAGTAAATTAAGTGTTATAAGTAGGTATGTGTTTAAACGTTTAATAGTTATTAATTGATTTTTATTTATTTGCATACATATATTTAAGGACAATATTTTTCTCAAATCACATTATGTTTGTAATATGTTCATCACATACAAGCGGTAGTATCGCTACGGCTTCAGTGATTACTGTTTATTTACATCTTGTACTTGAATTGTTAATTTTGTGAAATTAAATTAATAGTGTTATAATAGTCTATAACTATATTGTACATTTTTTATAATATTCCATATAGTGTACCTATATCTAAATTTTGTTTTGTAAATAAACATTATTATTATTATTATTATATTATTATACCTAGTATTCCATTTAAAAAAACATAAGTTTATGACATCACGCCTAAATCGATCACCCTGTATATTTCAAAATATTTTTATACTATGCACCATTGTGTCCTCTATCATCTCGCATTTGAAATTTTTCGATATCTCTTATAGGAGAGCCAGGACATTTGGCCGACGCGAGGCTGGGACACCCTGTATGTATGTATGACATATAGTCCTTCAGAGTATTTTGTTTTTAATAACAACGTTCTAAAGTGTTTTTAACAATTTTTTTGGATTCAACATAATTTATATTTGCATGTTCAGAAATGGAACATCAATAAATATATTAGATAATTTTGTTATTATTGGGCCAATATAAGGCTTCAATAAGGTTGTTTATAGACGAGTCTCGAATAAAGAGAGGTAGAGTATTTTATAAGAAAACATGAAAATGTAGGCGGCATTAATTATAGAAATTTGTTTTGTATGGTTACATGACAGTTTATTAATTATAAAATGTAAGTTCAAGTAAATAACTTTATTTTGCGAGATTAATCGTCCACCTGAAGACCTTGTAAGAGCGAAAGAATATGTACATCTTCTTGTGGACTTCGTTTTTTAATTGGTGACCATAATGAATGAATTTAGTGGTGAGTTGAAAAATTTTTTAATAATTTGTTTTTAGACGTTTTGAATTTTATGATGTTTAATCCAGTATTTATCATGTATTAAAGAAAGTTCAATGAATTTAATAATGGCATGTTTAGAGATGAAACATCAATATAAGTATATCAATGAAATTTGTGTTTTGCACCTAGATGCGTTAGCATCTGTATGTGCATATTACAACTTACAACCTAAGATTTAAATCCTATTTATTACAATATTATAAAAGAAACTTAAATATATACATATATATAAGAAGTGGTATAAGTGGATTAACATTTTACTTAATACTAAAATAAATAATTAATAAAGTCAGAATTATTTTGAAAGATATATTTTTTACAGGCAATAGAAAATTTCTTTATGTTTCTTATTTCTTTAATAGACAAAGGTAATTTATTATAACATTTAGGTGCTAGATAATTAATAAATCTTTGTTGTACATTTTTATTACTTGATGGTATTTTCAGATGTTGATTTACTTTCTTCCTAGTATTATGATTATGGTTTACATATTCTTTTAACCTGTCATGTTTATGGATATAAGAGCAAATAGATGTAAGATACAACGTACGAATATTACATATTTCCTCAGTGTATAACTGATTTGTATGGAATAAACGATCTTTTTTATAGATTATTTTTAATATTGTATTTTGAATCACATTTAACTGCCGTAATGCGTTATTATACAAACCTCCCCATACTATAATACCATATCGTAATAATGATTCCACAAGTGTCTGATATAAGGTGATGATTAACTTTTGATCTATAATATTCCTTAGAATATAAAATTTATGTATTAAACACCTTATTTTTTTTGTTAAGTATGCTATATGCATATCCCATTTTACATTTTGATCAATAATAATTCCAAGATATTTGGTATTTGTTGTTTCTCTTATTTCCTGATCTAAATTATCTATTTTTATTGTTCTATACGCCGGGCGATTCGATGATGTGAGTGAAAATGCAATATAATTAGTTTTTGTAATATTTAGAGATAATTTATTTGTGTCAAGCCAATCTTTAACCATTTTTATTTCATATTTTACGTGATTTTTTACTTCATCCCATGTTGATCCATTAAAAATAATCACTGTGTCGTCAGCATAGGATATGGTTTTGCCATTAATATTCATATTAGTCAATGAGGTTATGTATATGTTGAAAAGTATTGGTCCTAGGACAGTACCTTGCGGTATGCCGATTTGTACGCTTTTTTGATCGCTTAGAGTATCTCTAATTCTCACCTGTTGTATTCTGTCCGATAAATAGTTGTCGAAAACCTCCAATACACCACCCCTAACGCCATATTGCTCTAGCACATCTAGTAGCCTGTTGTGAGGAACCGTATCGAAGGCCTTTGCCAAGTCTAGAAAGACTGCAATACATTTTTGATTATTATCTAGTCGGTTGGTGATTTCTTTTATAAGTTCATATACAGCATCATTGATGCTCAGCCCTTCAGTAAAACCATATTGATGTTCTGAAAGTATTTTGTTTATATTTAAAAAATTGACTAAGCGTTCTTTAAGACATTTTTCAAAAATTTTTGTAAAATTGTTTATTAAACTGATGGGTCTGTAGTTATTAATTGCATTATGATTTCCTGATTTGTAAATAGGTACTATTATCGAGGTTTTATATTGTCTTGGTACAATGCCAGTTTTAAAAATTAAGTTGATAATATGTCTCAATGGTGTTAAAATATATGTATGTATAATTTTAATAGTTCTGATGGTTATCCCATCAATACCAGGACAGCTGTTGCTTTTTAAACTATGTATGTGTTTAATTAGTTCATTGTCCGTCACTTGCTTTAAAAACATTGAAGATTGATTTATCCAGGTTGTATTTAATGGTTTATTAGGAATTGGGATAGTTTGAGACATATTTATACCTATTTCACTAAAGTAATTATTACAAAAATTCGACATTTCTTTGTCATTCATAAAGTTTTTGTGGTTATTGTCTAAGATCTGTATATTTTTGTTACAATTTTTCTTGTTTTCATTAGTTGCTTCAGCTACTAGTTCATATATTTTTTTTATATCTTTCGAGTTTTGATTTATTTTTTCTCTATAGTAGGTATTTTTAGCATTTTTTATAGTTCGATTCAAATTATTTCTGTAATTTTTATATTCAGTTTCTTTTGCTACAGTATGGTTTTTTAACAGGTTCTTTTTCATTTTATCTCTTGTTTTTATTGAAGTTATTATACCATTTGTTATCCATTGCTTTATTTTGTTATGATTTTTAAATTTTATTAATTTCGTTATTTGGGATTTTTCAATAATATTCGTAAGTCCTGTTGTAAAGTTTTGAGTGGCAATTTCAGGGTTGTTTGTGTTTAGGATATTTGACCAATTTTGTTTTTCCAATAATTGTGTTAATTTTTGATAATCAATTTTAGTGATTGTATTCAGCTTGCTATTTTCTTTCGACATTTTATTTTGTTGGGAAATATGCAACATAATGGGGTAGTGATCAGTAATATCATAGTTTATTCTGAAAGCTTCATACTTTGAAATATTATTTAATCTGTTCTTAATGAATATATGGTCAATGCATGTACTACTTTCGTTTGTGACTCTAGTTGGTTGGTTAATGTAGGATTTGAATCCATGTAAACATAGACTTGATTGGTAGTTAGTTACATGAATATTTTTATTATCTAGGATGTCTATATTGAAATCTCCCGCTATTATTTCAACATCATTTGTGATTTTTTGTTCTAAATATATGTCGAAGTCATTTATAAATGTTTCCAAAGATGTAGAAGGAGGCCTATATAATGCTGATATTCCATAAGATATATTTTTAATTAGAAAGTTTACTCTACTTACTGTTATCCCTGATTGAGGTAATTTATAGTTAGTTATATCTGCATTTAATTCCGACTTTATTAATATGAGTACACCATCATTTTGGTTGATATCTGCACTATTATAATATGATGTATAGTTTTTTATGTTAAATTGATTAACTGATTCTATTTGCCAGCATTCACTCAGGATTATTATATCACA
This sequence comes from Rhagium mordax, assembly GCA_963680705.1. NCBI lineage: Eukaryota > Metazoa > Arthropoda > Insecta > Coleoptera > Cerambycidae > Rhagium > Rhagium mordax. Next base: position 24,776,835 of record OY796659.1, on the reverse strand, counting down.
TAAAAACAGATTAAAAGATTCTAAGAAAACTAAGAGATCATCAAAGTTCTTTCGTACACTCCTTATATTTAAGTGAATTAAGTTTAAGATTTTGTCCTTTAGAACGATTTTTTGAACTATTTCACCCGCACCAATTAAATGACTGTTTATCTCCTTGATATTTTCAAGCACTTCTTCCTCTTGTTGTATAACCATCACTTAACCATAATTTATGCTTGTATAAAGCCTAAACAAAGTCATTTATAAAAGGTCATAGTTAGGGTTTGCAATCCCGGAGTAATATTACAATCCCGGGATTTCGGGATCAACTTTACACGATCCCGGGAACCCGGGATTTCGGGATCGGGATTAGGAATCGAAAAAATAATAGTGTAGGTAGTAAATACACAATGAATACATGAATATATGACTAAAAATGATTAAACTTTATTCCATCCTACCTCCTAGATGACATTTATATAAGAACAAATATTATTACTGACAGTTTTGACTAAACGTAGTAGCCATTAACATATCTAGGAATGTTATGAGTATCATAACTGCCGCAGATGTCGATTTTAAGACATCTAAGGCTGTTGTGATTCATAACATCCGTGATTTGTTCAATAGTTTATCGGTTTCAGAAAATAAAGACATTATTAATAGATATTATAAGAAGCAGGAGCAGTAGTGATACATTTCAGTATTTCATTATTATGGCTAAGATGGCTGATGTGACAGTCACACAGTCAGTTAGTCTATGTTATTATTGTGAAAAAAAAGTAGTTAAAAAGATGAAATGTGAAAATTGTGGTAGTATTTATCATAAAAGTTGTGCAAATAGAAAAATGTGCTGTAATAAACAAGAAATGATTGCAGTAACTGAAAACATAACCTCAGATGAACCTGAAGAAGAGTTAACAAATGAAGCTCTCTTTGAAGCTCTAAAATCCAAAAACAAAGTTTTAACTGAACTCAATTTAGAATTAAAATGTAATAACAAACTGTTAAAAGAAAGAATTTCCACACTAGAAGATGAACTAAACACCCATAAACAAAAATACGCAAACAAAACAAGCGAAAGTTATAAGGAGAAGAAAATTGATATGGAGAAATTAAAAGATATAATAGGTCTAGAGTTGCAAAATTATCTCAACAAATACCAGATTATTGTTAAAGATAAATTGCAAGACAAATTACATGATGATGATGAAAGTAGACAAAAAATGGACAGTCAAGTCTTTAAAGGGAAGGGACAAAAAACCAAAGATAACAAAGTAGATTTGGAAACAAAAAAAGAACAAAATGACAGACAGGTACAACAAAAACATACACAATATTCAGATGTGATAAAAAACACAAAGATAAACAACTTAAGGGATATGGAAAATAAGCAGCGAACGGTCATGAATACTGTAATAAATTTAAGTAAACCTATAAATAACACATCCTCTACCAGTCTTATTGAAAGACAAAGTGAAAACAAAATACCACAGGCTGGAAATGTTCAGCAGAAGACAGTTGAGCTTCATGAAGACCATGATAAATTTAACAATACTGAAGGAACTGTTTGGCAAATAAACAATAAACATTATCGTAAGTCTAGAACAGGCCAAGCGGAAAATATTAATGGGAAATTCAGGGGTGTGAAACCGAAAGTGTGGATATACTTATATAGAGTTGAACCAGATGTATTGGAACAGGACATAATTGTATATTTAAAAGAGAAAACTGGGAAGAATGACGATGAACTTATCGTTAAACAGCTTAAAGGTGAAGGAAGGTATAAAGAATTTATGGTGGCGGCAGATTTTGCCCTGAAAAATGAATTCTACAACCCAAGCTTCTGGCCGAATGGAGTTAAGTTTAAACGTTTTGACTTTCAGCTTCACAAACAAAAAATCCAGGGAAACGGTGAAGATAATAAACAGAGCTCTTTTTTAGTGAAGCGGAAGATAACATTAGATGGGAATCATTGAGTAAAAATAATAAAGAGGCGCAACTGTCAAGGTTTCGAGATTTTAGTGTTGTATTTTTTCACCAATAGCTTCAGGATTGTCTTCAATTTTAAGGGCTGTACAGCCACATTACAAATACCTTCCCGTAGCACTAAAAATTGATGACAATCATGAAGTTATTAGCAAAGAAATACAATACTAAAATCTCGAAACCTTGACAGTTGCAACTCTTTATTATTTTTTACTCAATGATGGGAATTAAATAATGAAGAGGGAAAACCTAGAAATAGAGATTTAGAAATCCCAACACTAATTGGTAGAAATGTAAAAAAGAACTGTGCAAAAACTGATGAGTCATTCTAGGAGGTGCCTAAAACAACAAACAATACAACAATAATGTATCTTAACATACAAAGTCTAAATAATAAGATAGCTGGACTGCAGGTGCTTATGGAACCACACCGTCCTGACATCTTATGTCTTAGCGAAGTAGAGATGAAATCCGATCAACTAAAAATTGCTTATAAACTTATAAACTCATTTTGTAGAGTGGAATATAGGAAAGGAGGGGTGGGAGTATGGATTGAAGATTCCATCACGGCAAAACCACTTAACCTTGACTTGTACAATATAGAAAAAGATATTGAAATAGCAGGTTGCTGCTGTGGAGACAATGGTATGTCATTTTTAATTTTCTGTGTCTACAGATCTCCACTGGGGAATTTTGATAATTTTTTAGCCACTTTAGACGAAATACTGGGAAAACATTATGATGGCAAAAGAAAGATATTCATATGTGGCGACTTCAATGTTCACTTTAATAAGAAATGTAGGGAAAGAGATGCGCTAATTGATTTAATGGCAACATATGGCTTAGTTCATATAGTCAAAGAGTCTACAAGGGTCACCAATAGCACCTCAAATACGATTGACAATATTTTTACCAATACAAATCCTCAAGAGAATTCTGTAACGATATGTGATAAAAATGGATAACGGACCAGATAAAATCAGAAGCAGTTAAGATAAATAATTGGTATTGTTTGCAAAAAAAATGTCCGTTATTTAAACCACACTATAATCAGTATAAAAAAGCTTATAAAATTTTAATTAAATCAACAAAAAGGAAATATTATTCAAATCATATAAAAAATTCAAATAATAAATCCAAAACTATGGAGTATAGTAAATGAAATTAAGAATACAAATAAAGACAATACGATAGATAAAATTACAATTAATGGTAAAACTATAACTGATCCAGATAAGATAGCAGAACAATTTGACATATTTTTCAAAAGGGAACCACATAAGGTTTGTGAAAATATACCCGATGTTGATTATTCTTTTCCGTTTCAACTTACAAATAATACAAGCATGTTTTTATACCCACTTGATAGATCAGAGTTTCTACAGCTTTTTAAAAACCTAAAAAATAAAAAATCATTTGGTATCTGTGAGTTGTCGAATGTGATTCTCAAAGAATTTGATAAGCTTTTAGTAGATCCAGTAGGACATGTTATAAATGAGTCTCTGATAAATGGTATATTTCTGAAGTATTTAAGGTTGCTATTGTGGCCCCGGTCCATAAAAAGAATGATGTGATATGGCAAACTACAGGCCAGTCTCACTTCTATCGTCAATCTCTAAATTATTTCACTACGCTATGTTAAGCCGTCTATTGCCTTTTCTAGAAAAAAATAAAATTTTAAGCGACACAATTTGGATTTCGTAAACAAAAATCCACAGTCAGTGCAGTATTATCTTTTTATGATAAAATTATTGAATATTTTGAAAAAAAACCGTACCCAGTAGGGGTTTTCTGTGATCTGAGTCGAGCTTTTGATTGTGTAAATCACAACTTACTTATTGACAAACTAGAAAAATATGGAATACGTGGTATCCCCTTAAAGTGGTGCGCGTCTTATCTTAATAACCGAAAACAGTGTGTCGAAATTACCTCTTGCATAAGTGGTACAAATAAAAAATACAGATCGACAATCTTAGAATCCAATATAGGAGTACCACAAGGTTCTATATTGGGACCTGTTTTATTCATCATATATACAAACGATTTACGTTACCATATTCGAGATGCAGATGTCACAATGTATGCGGATGATAATAATTTTTTGATAAACGGAAAAGGTGAAATAGACACATACCAAAAAGCAAATGCAGCCCTAAATGATGCATTTACATGGTATTCTGGAAATAGTCTACTCTTTAACTTATCTAAAACAAACTTTGTAAATTTTCACCCTTATCAAAAACATATTGGTCAGGTGCATAATATTCAAGTATACAGGGTGTTAGGTACTGGTCATTACAAACTTTGTGGGATGAATCCCCATCAGAAATGAGGTCGAAAGAAAAAAAAACTCATGGTCCTAAAATGCTTCCTTAAAAAGATACAGGGTGTTGAAGTTAACTTTTTTAAATCGTTTTTTCACCGTAACTTTTGAACCGTTGAACCGATTTTAATCAAATTTTAACCAAAGTTTAGTAAAATAAGTATTCATCGAACTATAATACCGCGAATCATAAAAAATTTTCAGGGGCGTAGATAATAGGGGGGTGTCCCATTTTTTCTACCCTATTTTTACCATATTCTAATTATTTTTTTATTCATTGATTTTTTCGGATTCTACGTTGAATTTAGAAGAAAAAGTTACTCTTGCAAAATTTTAGGATGTTGAAAGCTTTGAAAACATGCCGAAACGCAGAATTCATGATTTCTAAATTGAAAAATTTTCTGCACATCTTCAGATATTAAATGGAATATTGTTTAAATGTTATTTGTGGCATTTCATAAATTATTTCTTTCCTTTTCTTTTTTGGGATTTATTATTATTATTATTATTTATTAAATGGAACTAGCACATTTTCAAACTGCAATCTAAAATGATATCCAGATGTCATAAATCAATCCTTTCGTGTCTAGTTGTCTACGCCTCCTCGATACAAAATTAAATTAGAAAGAATTCTGCGTTTCGGCATGTTTTCAAAGCTTTCAACAACCTAAATATCTCGAACACGAAGCCTCTAATCAAAATTTTGCAAGAGTAACTTTTTCTTCTAAATTCAACGTAGAATCCAAAAATATTAATGAATAAAAAAATAATTAGAGGATGGTAAAAATAGGGTAGAAAAAATGAGACGCCCTCCTATTATCTACGCCCCTGAAAATTTTTGATGATTCGCGGTATTATTGTTCGATGAATACTTATCTTACTAAACTTTGGTGCAAATTTGATTAAAATCGGTCCAACGGTTCAAAAGTTACGGTGAAAAAACGATTTAAAAAAGTTAACTTCATCTTTTCAAGGAAGCATTTTAGGACCATGAGTTTTTTTTTTTCTTACGACCTCATTTCTGATGGGGATTCATCAGAATGTTGTAATGACCAGTACCTAACACCCTGTATAATGAAATTATTGACAAAAATAACATAGTAAAATTCCTAGGAGTACACAGTGGCGTAGCTGAAAATCTCGCCCCCCCCCCGCAAAATATATGATGAGGGCCCCCACAAAATAATGAATCACCTCCAATTTTGTTTAACAAAAATTGTTAGCTACATGAATATTTTACCACATTTTACCTACTCCAATTCTTACATCTCAAATATATCATAAAATTTTCGGCAGCGGCGTACTTGCTCCAAAGTCTTCGATGATGCGATCAGTATTTAACTTCATTGCTCTCTCTTGCTCAATGCTTAATACACTTAATGCTGATAGTCTTTCTTGTGTCATTGAATTTCTTACAAATGTCTTAATTTTTAAGTTTTAATTTTGAAAATGACCTTTCAGCTGTAGCAACAGTAACTGGTGGTGTTAAGAACAATTTTATAGCAATAAAAATATTTGGAACACTTGACAGTAAAGTTTTGTGATTTTGTATGAGAAATGTAGCCAAATTTAAGATTGAAGAATCCGCAATTAATTTCTATTATTTGTGTCCTCAAAACATTTCTTAGTAACAGAAGTTCGCGGGGAAAATCTGCCGATAAATCTTCAGAATAATTTTCAGCAAGATTGCTAGCTTCCAAATAAAGCTGATCGTCATTCATTGGATTTTTATTAAAATTAATTATGTACGAAATAACTTCTTTATCAATTTATTTTATTATATTCTTAAAAAATCAAATAAATATCAAGGAAATATAATAAATATATGTTTTTATAAAATCCATGCATCTTAACTATTGATGTTAAGATGTATGTAAGATTTCGTCACTTTTAATTTCGACGATATTTTCGCGTAAAAAATTCCTAGACTCGGGGGCCCCCAAGAGCTGGAGGCCCCCCCGCACCGCGGGCCCGTCCGCTACGCCACTGGGAGTACACATTGAAGAAGACTTAAGTTGGCATGAACACTGTTCTAAATTAGTTTCTACATTAGGAACAGAATTTTACTTTTTCAAAATTTAAAAGATTATCTTGAACAATCTTACTTGATAAACATATATTACAGTGAAATAGAATCGCGAATACGGTATAGTATCTTATTATGGGGAACATCACCACATGCAGAGACGATACTACGGGCACAAAAGAGAATAATAAGATGCATAACGTCAGCTGAACATAGGGCCCCCTGCCGCCCGATATTCAAAAAACTAGGAATTTTAACAGTAATTAATTTGTATGTATTAGAGGTTGCAAGTTTTATACATGAAAGTAATTACTTAAACTACACCAATCAAACTCTACACTCTTACAATATGAGGAAAACCCAGCTCATACTTCCAAAACACTCGCTAAAAAAAACTAGTCAAGCTCCTACCGTGATGGGAATTAAAATTTATAATCGCATCCCTTCAGAACTGAAAATTTTATCGCCTATGCATTTTAAAACTAAGTTTAAAAATTTTCTTAAAATGAATCCATTCTACAAAATCTGTGAGTACTTTGACAATAATACATAGTTCTTTTTTCATAAATTGATTGATTTGTTTGATTGTCTTAATTAATTGATTTAGCTATATAACCCATAGGACTGCTTATTTTAAATTAATCGGAATGTTTATGTGCTTTTTAATGAATGTTTATATGTCTTTTATCTTAATTGACTTTTATATGTGATCAATTCTGTATGCTACTTTGTGACTTGTCCTATGTCAAAATTGATTTTACTGGATTAATAAATATTATTCTTATTATTATTATTATTATTATTATAATTAAGGATTATTGACCCACTAACCATAGGTGATATGGAATCGTAAGTAACCTACATTTGCAGGTAAAGTATGTACACTTACCAATAAATCACCCTGTATATTATACTTATATAAATATATATGTGACGCCACTGAATGCGCCAGGATCGGCTTGCTCGAGCAACTTCACAGTAGTCGAACAAATTATTGGGTATAAAGGCGTTCAAACATTTACTCTATTTGGTTGACTATAGCAATTACACATAATGACCTAGTCGTGGTTTTCATCTCTGGTAGGCGGATAAAACTGTTAAAACTTGATATATTTCTCTCGATTATATGGTAGAACGAGCTGCCGCTTCTATATTCCATAACAGCTAAATCCTTTGAAGAATTGCCGGTGAATTTTTTGCTCTACTGACTACTCATTTTGGCTTTGGTATAGTTCTTGCTGAGAAAAACGGTGATGTGCGTTATCAATTAATTAACAAATTTTATCTATTAAATACAAATAAATTGATCAAAGTGAGTTCACAGAAACGTTCTACGGTTTTGAAATAAGCAATAGTGACAATTAAATTGATAAAAATCGCTGAATAAAATGCCATTTACGACAATGACGAGATGCCATTTTTAGGGTACATCGGCCCCTATATCTCGAAAAGTATAGGAGAGTAGATAAAATTGACTTCAGATTCGTGTTTTCCAGACAAAAATACGTGTGAATGGATAAATAACAAGTGAAAAATCGGAGATACGCTAATGTAAAATATTACCCCGAATAAATTTATTTCTACTTACTATACAGTAACAGGTAGGCAAGTAAGTACTATTGGGAGCAAAAAATTTTCAACGATATTTAATCAAGTGGTACTGGTTTTTGTTAAATTATCATTGTAATAATGGTTTTAAAGTCATATTTGACATTTTATAAAATCTTTGACAATACATTGATGTATCAAAAGAGAACCTATAAAGGAAATATTAAATTTATTTATTAAATCTCTATTAACCATCAAGTAAATAATAATAAAGAGGCACAACTTGTCAAGGTTTCGAGATTTTAGTGTTGTATTTTTTTGCCAATAACTACAGTAGTACCTATTATCTACAATATTTAGGGCTATGCAGCCGAATTACAAATACTTTCCCATAGCATTAAAAATAGATGATAATCCTGAGGCTATTGGCAAAACAATACAATACTAAATTTAACATAAAAATAACCTGGAAAATAACAATACGTAAAATTTAAAAGCTAATATGTGCTGAATTCTACTACCGCCTCTACGGGCAGTTGAATTAGATGCTGAGTTTTTCCTTAGCCTTTAATGTTGTCGAAAAGGGATGATTTGTGCTATATTCCACCAAAGCAGCATCTTCTTCCACATTAGAAGACCGCCGACGACCAGTACCCGGCATATGAGCTAGATTTTCATTTTGTGTCCACTTGCTCTTTAGGTAAAATATTGTTGTTTTGTGACAATGTAACTCATCTGCCACAGGTTGCAAGGACCATCTAGCTTCTAATTTGGCCATTGCCATTCCTTTTTCGACGTTTGTAAGCTTGTGGTTTGGCGTGTGTGTAAAATTTAGAAAATACTTAATAAGACAATCAATATAAAGTAACACTGACAATCACTAATAAAATAGAGTGATCTCGGTGATATTCGTCGCCACTGCGCTTTCTCCTATTTACAAAGCTGAAATGAACCATTGAAAATTTTTTGCTCCCAATAGTACATAGGGCCAAGTTTATATGTGAAATAAATGAGCAAGTGACTTGCAGCGCACGCAGGTATGATTTTGTAAATTGTAGACTGACACCAGCGCTCGTAGCCCCACCATTCAAATCGTTGTGCACTCAATCTGTCATACCCGTGAATATGAAATGTCTAGTCACTCATAAGTCCGTGGCTGCTGGTTACTGTATAAGAGTACTTATTCAAAAGAAAATTTCCACAAATTAAATAACTGTGATAGCAATTCAATGGGATATCACTCTAAAAAAAGCATCTGTGCCATATAATTTGCTGACTGAAGGTGTCATTTTAATTGTTTTTTGTGATATTTGTTGTGTTTAAAAACTTACATAGTGTACCTAGTGCTTTCCTGCATCGGGGTGAAATCATCCACAACCACATTTTCAAGTAGGACTATAATCGATAAAGTCGTGGTCATCATAAAATAATAATTTTCCTATTCTGCCAATTATTAGTTATTAACGAGAGCATCATTTCTTTTTTGTAAATCAACACGATGAAATGTTTTTAGCCTTGAAATTATTTGTCAGGGTGTCGGAGACGGTGAGAAGAGGTAAAATATATTAAATATCATATCATCTTAAATAATTCTTGACCGGTAAAAATTACAACGAAAACTAGTTGTTAGCAAAGGGATGAGTTGTTTCTATCCACTGAAATCATTTGTCAGGCCGTTTAGGAGGGTGAATAGGGGTGAAATAAATTAAATATATCTTCTTAAATAATTCTTGACCGTTAAAAATTCTAACGGAGACTTGTTACTAGCAAAGCATCAAAGCAGTGAATTGTTTCTATCCACATGGATCACTTTCGAGAGGGTGGGTAAGGGAGAAATTGTATATGAAGGTCATTTATTATTAAATTTATTACAATCTGGATTATATATTTTGATGTTATTTAGAAGTATGTGACAAATCTTAATTAAATTGTAAATAGTGTGTCTATATAATTTTTGTATGTAAATTAATATTTACATAAAGACGTTTTATTATTATTATTATTTTTTATTTTCGGTTTCCCGAAGCTAATGCTGGACAGTCTCCCTGTGGCCTCCGACACCACACAGTTGATATCAGGTACCTCTACACCCATCACGTGACTGCGATAGACCAATGTGTTAATAACACCATGAATCCCTCGGTCTCCGACTTCAGCCCCGCTGACCTTAAAAATGCGAAGGTCAGCTCTGTCGATAAACCCAGTGCTTCTATGTTGTTATAGAAAACACCGTGCAGGGGTTTATCGACGTGCTGCCTGAACAGATTGCTCTGTTCGGCAGCTTTGATGTGGGATGTCAGACGATTAGGCGGAAGCTCAGTGACTGAAATTGAAATTGAAATTGAATTTATTAATGTTAAAGTATAAAATACATACACAAGTCAAAACCTTATACATTAGATATACATACTGATAAAATATAAATTTGTAAAAAACAAAACAAAAGAAAAGTGTGACATACGTATAAATTTAAATAATAAATAATAAATACAACACATGTAATTACGACCCCCTTTATCCCAGAAGGCTGAGCCTTGTGCGGGAGGGGGCTACACATTTAAAGACAAGGGATACACATCCAATATCCGTGTATAATGGAAAAATCCCTCTCACAGTATTTTCCATTGCCACGACCGGGATTCGAACCCGGGACTTTTGGGTGAGAGGCAGGTACTCTACCATCTCGACCATCAGTTGTTGGTTATTTCTTCCACCGAGAAATATGCCGACCTTAGGAGAAACTCTTTAATTTTACTTTTAATAGGTGGTGCCTGTTTGACCCTTAGACAAACGGGTATGTTCCGTGCACACATTATTTTTATTTCTTGTATCATATTCGTGGTTATCTGAGTGTGTATGGAAACTGTTTAAATGTTTATGAACATATACTAAACATTGAAGTGCATATATGCTAGGTAATGTTAATATTTTAAGGTTTACGAACAAAGATTTAGTTTCATCACGGTAGCCAACACCTCCCACAATTCGGACAGCCCTTCTCTGCAGGCCAAATAGTCTATGTTTTCCAGCAGAATTCCCCCAAGCAACAATTGTATATGACAATCTGGAATGACACATAGCAAAATAGGCAGACTTTAGTGCTTTCTGTGAAATGCAGTTTGATAGTTGCCGTAACGCATAAATATTTTTTGACAAAATATCAGATATATAATTAACATGAGCATACCATTTTAAAACGGGGTCTAAAAATACACCTAAAAATTTGTTGCTGGTAGGATTATTTTCAACATTACTGATATCTCGTGTTGCTGATATCATTTTTATTGTTTTTGTTTCGTTTAACGATAGTACATTAGAAGCAAACCAATTTTTAGCAATCGATTCTGCTTCCTTGCATTGTTTTTCTAGTTGTTCCAGGTTGTGGTGAGACGTAGAGAGGGTCGTATCGTCAGCATAAAACAAACAGGTAATGTTTTCAAAAGCATTTGGTAAATCATTGATATACATCAAAAAGAGTACCGGGCCCAGAATTGAGCCCTGAGGGACTCCTGCCTTGACATACAACTCACCCGACATCTCACCGTCCAACCGAACTGACTGTTTTCTGTCTTCAAGATAGGAACTGAGCAATTTTATACTTGTTGCGTTAAAGTTAAATTTTTCTAGCTTTCTTAATAGTATAGAATGCGACACACAGTCAAATCCTTTGCTAAGGTCACAAAACAGCGAGGCCGAGTACAGGCCCTTCTCAAAGCATTCCAAAGTGTGTTCGGTAAATCTTAAGATAGCATCCGATGTTGATAAGTTTTCTCTAAAACCATACTGATATTTATTCAATAGTTTGTGTTCTTCCAGATAAGCAACTATTTGATTTTTTATCGCTTTTTCAAAAATTTTTGAAATAATTGGGAGAAGTGAGATGGGCCTATAATTTCCCAGTTCATCTTTATTACCCTTTTTAAAAATCGGTATGACACATGCTAATTTCAAAGCATCAGGGAATACACCCACTATGAAACATTCATTTATGATTCTAGTTAACGGTATAATTAATATATTTTTTATATATTTTAGAAGAGTGGTATTTAGACCATAAATATCTCTACTATCATTATTTTTTAGACTATCAATTATATCTCTAATCTCATTGTAGCTGACTTCATGAAAATTAAAAGGCACTGGAGTATTAGAAAATTTCATATACTGCAGCGGGTCAATATTAGTCGCTTGAAGTCTACTCATAATGTCATCTGAAATGTTCACAAAAAAGTTAGTAAATTTATTTGGAGTAATATTTGGTTTTATACTAATTTTGATTTTATGTGCATTTATTATACTCCACATTGTTTTCGTAGAGTTGTCTGAGTTTTTTATGGTGTTATTGTTTGCCTTGATTTTTTCCTTTTTGATAGTTTGTTTGTATCTAAATTTAAATTGGTTTCTTATTATTCTATTTTGTGTTATGAAAGTTGCATACCTCATTTAAGAAGTTTAAATGGTCTCTCATATTTCTAAGTTCTTCAGTGAACCATTTAGGTTGAGATAAATTATTGTTTTTGAATGTTAATATTTTTTTAGGGAATGATTCGTAATATGCAATTAGAATATTGTCCAATAACTGTGTTAACTTTGCATTTACATGTAAATTCACATCTTTAGTAAAGTCCCATACAGAGTTTGATAGTCGTTCAAAAAATTTGCTTTTACCTGTTTGCATAATTGGGCGACATGTCTTTTGATATTTAATATTATGACTATAAGTTGTTATCTCAATGACTTGACTCTTATGATCAGATAAGAAACTCTCCGAAGTGTAAGAAATATAGTCATCTAATGAGAAATTTATGAAAATATTATCAATACAATTTGCTCCCCTCGTATTTTCTGTGATAGTGCGCTCAAATCCAAAAGTTTAAAAAAAATCAATTAGTGTTATTACATTACATTACACCCTACTTATGTAAAATAGGTTGGTTAAAAATTGAGTATAGAATATCTATTAACAGTAGAAATACATAATATTTTATTAACTAAATTGCCATCATACTTATATGAAAAAATTACATGGAGAAATGAAATACATAACGTAAATACTAGAAATTCAAACAAAATGGAAATTTATAAACACAGAACAGAAAAGTTTAAATCTAGTTTCTCATACCTTGCATTCAAACTGTACAGGGTGTCCCAAATTGCTTGATTTTGGCTGGTTTTCCTATTTCCAGACCAGGTAGAGAAAGAAAAACTGACATATGAGTCTAGAGCTCGATTTTTGTGAAACGCCGATTGGTGAAAATCACATTTCGATATCTCTAACCGTTTTCAAGATATCGGCAAAAATTGACATTTTACAGATTCCAAAAAATTGTCAACTTTTTTATTTTTGGATATTTTTTCAAACGGTAAAAACTTTTTGACGTAGAATAAGATGCATTTGTCAAAAAAAATATATCGCTTTTCGATTGTTTGATATCAAAGCTAACGTTATTTCAAATGGAAACCATAGTTTTGGCTTTGACTTTAGAAAATAGGAAAAAAAAATAAGCTTTCCAAAAATATACAGGGTGTTCCACTTAAGTCGGATTCTTCCATAGCTCTCTTATTATAAATTTAAGAGAAAAATGTTTCAAATAAAAGTTACGCTGAATTATGCGGTGTATATACAGAAAATATTTTTGAATACACAGGATGTTCCATTTCACCTGGACGCTATACAACTTCGTTATTTTAAATGGAACACCCTGTATATCTGTGTATTTTTGGATTCCTGACTTATTTTTAAGTTGATTTTATGTATCATACATTGTGCCCAAAACATACCGTTTCCGAGATATTCAAGTTTTTTTGAGAAATTTCACGATTACAGCGCTCTGAATATTGCTAGATAGCTTCTAAGCCATAAGAGCTAGAAACTTGCGGTTTGCATAGTTCGATTTACCACGAATTACGCTATCATTTCCACTATTAGAAAAATATGGTAAGTAGTATAAAGTGGTAAATATCGGTACCTGCATTTGACAATCTTTCAACAGGAATAACTTCTTTTTTTCAAATGGAATGACCCATATTTTTTTCCACCGTTGGATTCAAAATTAAATTCTCTTTCGATTGATATAAGGTTGTCTATATTTATCTTTAACAGTTTTCGAGAAAAATGCAATTCTTTCTAAAGTTTGAAAAACGAGCTGCCTACAGCGTAAAGTAGGCTTTGCCAATATCGCTTAAAGCATCGTTTCAATATTATGTACGTTCATCTCGACAAACAAATTGTATTGTGAATAGTTTTCGTTTTTCCCGGTAAAAATCCGGTCACCAACAATGACATCGCTTGAATTTAAAATTTATAAAACATGCCAGTAACAATATTACTGGCATGTTTAAAAAGTGATCTAACAAACAAAACTAAACCACTACCAACAACGAAAACAAAACGCAACATGATAGAAAATTCTAAACGTAATAAAAAAGGGTACGTGAACTTAAACTGTAATTTTACATTAAGTGTTCGAAATGTCCTCAGTCTTTTAATGAGGTGGAGCACAATCCTGTTGTAACCACATCCTTCGAAGGGTTGCTAAAGGAATGTCGCTCAACAAATCATCCAAAGTGTTTCGCAGAAAGTCCAAATAAATTCTTCCTGTCAAGTGTCGATTAAAAAAGAATGGTCCAATGATGTGGCCTCCTAAAATTCCCGTCCACACGTTCAAGGGCCACCTGTATTGGCTACCGGTTGTCTGGAATTGGTGCGGATTTACCGTGTCATAATAATGACAATTATGGCGGTTAAAAAAGCCATTTTTGTGGAAAGTTGACTCATCCGAAAACATGACCTGTTTAAAAAAAATTTCTTCCTCTCTCAAGTGCCCACTGACAAATTGCCTGCCTCCGTTGAAAGTCTCCTTCGAGTAACTCCTGGTGTAATTGGATGTGGTAAGGATGATATGTGTGTTTCTTTAAAATCCTATGTACTGATGTTGTACTAATATCCGTCGTTTGACTAATTTGTCGCACACTAAGTTGAGAGTTTTCCTGTATGCATCCCAATACTAGATATTCGTTTTCATCTGTAACTACTGTGCTAGTGCGATTCCGTTTTTTGCATTCGATGTTACCACTATTTATAAACTTCGTATTTAAGTCAATGCGATGTTTTAAACAAAATTTGCAAAGCCTACTTTATGCTGTAGGCAGCTCGTTTTTCAAACTTTAGGAAGAATTGCATCTTTCTCGAAAACTGTTAAAGATAAATATGGACAACCTTATATCAATCGAAAGAGAATTTAATTTTGAATCCAACGGTGGAAAAAAATATGGGTCATTCCATTTGAAAAAAAAGAAGTTATTCCTGTTGAAAGATTGTCAAATGCAGGTACCGATATTTACCACTTTATACTACTTACCATATTTTTCTAATAGTGGAAATGATAGCGTAATTCGTGGTAAATCGAACTATGCAAACCGCAAGTTTCTAGCTCTTATGGCTTAGAAGCTATCTAGCAATATTCAGTGCGCTGTAATCGTGAAATTTCTCAAAAAAACTTGAATATCTCGGAAACGGTATGTTTTGGGCACAATGTATGAAACATAAAATCAACTTAAAATTAAGTCAGGAATCCAAAAATACACAGATATACAGGGTGTTCCATTTAAAATAACGAAGTTGTATAGCGTCCAGGTGAAATGGAACATCCTGTGTATTCAAAAATATTTTCTGTATATACACCGCATAATTCAGCGTAACTTTTATTTGAAACATTTTTCTCTTAAATTTATAATAAGAGAGCTATGGAAGAATCCGACTTAAGTGGAACACCCTGTATATACCAAGATATGTCTAGTCATCCTTGCTGCCAATATAACACATTTCTCTTTAAAAATAACATTTTTTAACGTTAAAAAATTTTTTTCGGAATCTGTAAAATGTCAACTTTTGCCGATATCTCGGAAACGGTTAGAGATATCGAAATGTGGTTTTCACCAATCGGCGTTTCACAAAAATCGAGCTCTAGACTCATATGTCAGTTTTTCTCTACCTGGTCTAGAAATAGGAAAACCAGCCAAAATCAAGCAATTTGGGACACCCTGTACAATGAAGTGCCCGATTCTTTCAAGATGAGCACGATATCTACATTTAAAAATAAACTGAAATTTATGTACCTGAACCACCAAAAAAATACCCTAAATTAATTAGTAAATTTTTGTTGTCATTGAACTATATTTATTTTATTCTATTATTAACGGGTTGAGAGTTAAAAACAGCTTATGCTGATCTCCGCCTTTTTGTGATATATTTTTCTATTAATTTTAATTTGTAATTTGTTATTGTGGTATATTTTTCTTTTTTATTTAAATTTGTGATGTAATTGTGTCATGTTGTGTTGTTTTTATGTATGTGTATCACAAATAAAGCGTCTATTATTTATTATTATTATTATTATTTTATTATAGTCTGGCGATCACCTGTATTAAACTTTACATTAAAATCACCACAGATAATTAGCTGATTATTGGTATTAGCATCAATTAATAATTTCTCAATTGTTTCTGTGTTGTAATGAGCAAAGTTTGACCGTTATCGGAACTGGCACTTACCTAGGCCTCGTTGTTCTGTTCCTGTGGCGCTGGAGTGGACTGTATAATAGTTATCTTCGATTTCACTTTCCTTTACGAACACACTAAAATTTTATGTATGAATGTATGAGGTTTTGTATTGAGGTTTCGAGAGAGAGTGTTCCTTCTTGGTTTCTCTTGGTTCCTCCCACTCTCTTCTTGGAAATCGCATGCGCGCGCCTCTTCCTCGGGAGGGGGAAGGGTTAGTGCCAGTTTTTCGCGATTTATCTTTAAATTGACATTACCTAACTTAAATAATAAAATTAAAAAAAAAAAAAGTTATATTTACAAGCAAAAATGTGGTGCAGTGACATACCGCCCGCCAAAACATGTAATGTTTTCAGTCGAATCATTGTTTGGCAAAGGACATAGCTTTACCACATATCTCTGGAGAAGACCTCGAGAGGTCTTAACCGTTACTACCCGAACTATTTTATTTCTTTTTTTTCTTTATCCAACAGTAAAAAACCATTTACAGGATAAGTACAAAACAGATACAAACAAAAGATAACAAATACATCAGTAAATACCCAAAAACAGAATAATGGACAATAACATTGACAAAATTAATATATAGAAGTCCACAACATTATTATTCGATATTATCACAGTATAATAGAGACATAATACTAGAGAAATTAACATCACAGTCGTGATCCAACTCATTATAGTTAGCACACAGAAAATTAATAGGAGACCTTAACATTATATTTGTTTTACATATAGGTAATTTAAATGTGTTAAAATGCCTTATTAGCCCAGGATCGATCTGAAGATTTATATAGGAAACCTTGAACAAATTAGAGACCAGCTGAAATTTGGTATATAAGTTTGTATTGGGGTCCTTAAAATACCACCAAACCCCACCGGTAATCCGCCGTGCCTGTCACCCCTAAACAACCCCCGAAAGGGGTGAAAATCGGACTTTTTTAGTTTTTTGGCAATATCTTAAAAACAAAGCTATATACGAAAAAATATAAAGACAGAAAAATCAAAGAGTATAAAATTTCCTATAAAATTACGTTTAGCAGATATATTTTGCTTTACCAGTGGCGGAGTTATGATATTTTTAATAACTGGGTATTTTGTAAAAATACTCCCTAGCCATTACTTATTGGATTTTGACATTAAATATACATAACAATATACAGGGTGTTCCAGTTTTTTGTAGCAGGACTTTAACAGTCGATAGACAATTGAAAATTATTAAAAAAAGTTCCTATAAACATAGGTTGAAAAATGCTTAGTTTTCGAGATACAGGGTGTTAAAGTTTGAAAATAAATACGGATTTATATTAATATTTCCAGAATGCTAAGAAGTATCGAATCCAAACTTGCCAATTCTTTACATTTAATTTAGAGGCCTATTTTAGAATAACAAACTACTACTTTACTTAACCATGGGCGTAGATATATGGATTTACTAAGGCTCTTTTTTACAAAAAAGTAGTACGCCACTGATTTTTTCCCATGTTTTTAGTTTAATTCAATAAAGCAAGAAAAGACAAAAATTTAATGTCTCTTGGCACTTTTTGATATGACAAGCCGTTTTCCAGAAAATTTACATTTAATCATTTGATGCACGCATCTGGACGAATTTTAGACAAACTTGAAGTCGCTCAGAATTTCACCAAATTTGATGGTACGAAAAGTCTTTTAAAAAGAAAGAATGAAACATCGTTAATGATGCTTGTAATGAAGTAAGACACTTTTACATGTTGCTAGCTTTTGTGTTTGTATTTCTAATAATTTATTTTAGTTCGACCGTTGCGTTTTAATACATTTGTGTTATAAAAATTTTGATTTACATGATAATAGACTTTTACAATAAATATTTTAAATGTTTCATTCTTTATTTTTAAGAGACTTTTCGCACCATCAAATTTGGTGAAATTCTGAGCGACTTCAAGTTTGTCTAAAATTCGTCCAGAAGCGTGCATCAAATGATTAAATGTAAATTTTCTGGAAAACGGCTTGTCATGTCGAAAAGTGCCAAGAGACATTAAATTTTTGTTTTTTCTTGCTTTATTGAATTAAATGGAAAACATGGGAAAATATCAGTGGCGTACTACTTTTTTGTAAAAAAGAGCCTTAGTAAATCCATATATCTACGCCCATGGTTAAGTAAAGTAGTAGTTTGTTATTCTAAAATAGGCCTCTAAATTACATGTAAAGAATTGGCAAGTTTGGATTCGATACTTTTTAGCATTCTGGAAATATTAATATAAATCCGTATTTATTTTCAAACTTTAACACCCTGTATCTCGAAAACTAAGCATTTTTCAACCTATGTTTATAGGAACTTTTTTTAATAATTTTCAATTGTCTATCGACTGTTAAAGTCCTGCTACAAAAAACTGGAACACCCTGTATATGGGTATTTTGGTAAATACATTTAATACATCCTTACGTCAATAAATTAGAAATAAAAAGCATACCAGTGGAGTAGGTACTATATTTCTAATTTCATACATTATTTTGTATTAGCTAATAGAACTTTAACATTTTACGTTCCTATTAAATGTAACAAAATAATTATTTTTAAATATCCGTGGAATTTCTGTTAGAAATTGAGAGGAATTATTTTTATTTTAATAATATTTAGGACATAATACCGCATAGCCATTATAACCCCGTAAAACGGTTTTGTCGGTTTTTAAAGGATATTTACATTTGAAATCTTGTTCATACATCTGCTTGCTACAAGCACTCACACTCGCTCTACTATCTAATTGTACCTTATATTGTTTCTTGTCAATGGAAATGCTTATTATAAATAGATTATCATTGCTTATGGCATGATTCATGGCAAAAAGATTCTCATTCTCGTGGTAATTTCCATTTCCACTTCATCTGTTTCCAAAAACTTCCCACTACTTCTACAAGCTCTGGCTAAATGACCTTTATTTCTACATTTATTGCAAATATAATGTTCGTGCTTACATAATCCTTGATGTTTCTTTGCATAATGCACACACTTTTTACCCTTATTCTGACTGACATATCTGTGACTGTCATTTTCCATTCTGTCATTTCCTCTTGTTGTCATTTGCTGATTGCGACGTTGCGTCTGCGTTGAGCCTCTCTGCGTATGGTATGTCCTTTGTCCCTGCATTTGTCGTGGTGGTCCCTGATTGGTCTGCTGCCAAACACCTTGATTCTGTGGTGGCACTTTTGAAATATGACTGATTTCCTCCTTGCAACCTGATTTTTTCTTCATCGCCAATTCCACCATTTCCTTCAAAGTTTTCTCTGTGTCTTCTTCGCACAAGCGATCCAGCACTCTTCCTTTTTGCAGTCCCGAAACTAATCTGTCTGTCCTTCAACATCGTCTCTAACGCCGTACCGAACTCGCAATTTACCGCTAAGTTCTTAATTCGGGCATACCATTCACTCACTCTCACTTTGTCTTTGCTTTGCCTCGTAAAATTGTATGCGTTCCCTCCATTTCGATACTTGAGGGCTAAACTGTTTTTTTAATAATTCACTAAGTTCATCATAAGATTTGTCCTTGGGTAAACTGGGGTGGCAAAGATCCCGCAGCAATTTATATGTAGGGTCTCCAATTAAACTAATTAACGTCGCGACTTTCACCTTCGCTTCTTTAATTTTATGCGCGCAAAAATATTGCTCTAGTCTTTCCGTGTATACCACCCAGTCGTCCGAAATGCCATTAAACTCGCCCACGTGTCCAATGATACCGGCCGACTACTGAGTACCTCAAGGAACAGTGCTGGTTCCAGTCTTATTTAATATACCGGGTGACCACGAAATGACGCTCGCCCTTATATCTTCTTTGTTTTACAAGATATAAATTTCAAATTTGGGCACGTCAAATAACGGTTAAATATGCATTATTTCAACTGTTTTATCACTTTCTGTCGCTTCCGGTCTCACCGGAAATGACACTATCTTTCGTTTTTTAAATGGAACACCCTGTATATTTTTACATTTTTGGATTCAGGAGGTCATTTTGAATACAGTTAAGGCATATTGAGATAAAAATATTATTGACAGACATTTTTATGAGCAAATTTTATTTTTGATCTAGGCAGCCGTGACCCTAAAAAAATGTTTTGTTTTGCTTCAATAATTAATCAAAAAATACAATTATGATATTATGTCGTATGACATTTGTGTTATAAGATCTTAAACATTTCGGAAATCGTTTTTCCAGAATAACTAATTTTTTTTAAATGGCACCATGGTGACTCACTATGTTATTTTATTAAAGAATTTCATTACCGATAATTTGGTACCAAACACTTCATTATTTGTTCATATTATAATACATAAAAATTACATTCAACAAGATATAAATGAAAATAAACTCATAATATTTAAATAACATTGAATTTCTATCAAATAGGTGCCTTTGAAATGAGGAAAGAAACAAATGAATGTTTGACAGCTCAAATGATATTTAAATCTATGAGAATCAGGTATTATTTTACTGTGTATTAAAAAATTATGGTTTATTCACAAAGTGACAAAGTGGATATGATGCTGATATACGGGGAATTTCGCAGAAATAGTCTGGCAGCCCGTGATTTATATGCAGAACGCTATCCAATAAGAAATCATCCTGGCAGACACTACTTTCTTAAAGTAGAACGGGAGCTGAGACAAGAGAGAGTAGATCAAGAACACCATTTTGTCACTTTGTGAATAAACCATAATTTTTTAATGCGCAGCATAATAATACCTGATTCTCATAGATTTAAATATCATTTGACATTTGAGCTATGAAACTATTCATTTGTTTCTTTCGTTACATTTCAAAGGCACCTATTTGATAGAGATTCAGTGTTAAATATTACCTATGAGTTTATTTTTATTTATATCTTGTTGAATGTAATTTTTATGTATTATAATATGATCAAATAGTGAAGTGTTTGGTACCAAATTATCGGTAATGAAATGCTTTATTAAAATAACATAGTGAGTCACCATGGTGCCATTTAAAAAAAATTAGTTATTCTGGAAAAACGATTTCCGAAATGTTTAAGATCTTATAACACAAATGTCATACGACATAATATCATAATTGTATTTTTTGATTAATTATTGAAGCAAAACAAAACATTTTTTTGGGGTCACGGCCGCCTAGATCAAAAATTAAATTTGCTCATAAAAATGTCTGTCAATAATATTTTTATCTCAATATGCCTTAACTGTATTCAAAATGACCTCCTGAATCCAAAAATGTAAAAATATACAGGGTGTTCCATTTAAAAAACGAAAGTTAGTATAATTTCCGGTGAAACCGGAAGCGACAGAAAGTGATAAAATGGTTGAAATGATGCATATTTAACCGATATTTGACGTGCCCAATTTTGAAATTTATGTCTTGTAAAACAAAGAAGATATAAGGGCGAGCGTCATTTCGTGGTCACCCGGTATATATATATATATATCAATGATTTGTTCAAAATCTCTACAAATAGTCAGATAATCAGCTTTATACGGCTATATTTTGTGACGTACTTCGGTTTGTAGGCAATAATGCCGAAGTGTCACTATGGCACTCGAGGCGGCGGCGGTGCTTTACTCGGGCGCCAGTTTCTGTTTATAGTGCAGAAACACCACTACTCAGGCAACTACAGTAAAGAAACGGAATATTCCAGTGGGTCGTTGGGAAAATTAGACTTCATTGCGGAATAAAAGGCACAGTTAATATCACAATTAGATTTATTCAGGATATTTAACAGGATCAGCAACTACGGCTCTATTCTAATTACATAATTACAGCTACCAGAGCTTAAAAGCTATTTTACATACAGGACTATGGTAGTTAGCAGGACTTAAAAAGCTATTAACAATATATACCTCTACTTTAGCATAATTCAAAGCACAGACTACGGACCGACAGTGCAAGTATCTAGCAAGGTGGGCAGGCGGTTAATGGTTACAGACTAACAGCGAAGCGATGTACGGATACCAGGATTAGCAGAAGCAAATACCAAAAGCATACAAATATTAAAACAGGATATGTGCAGTGTACAGACTTAGCTTATTGCGCAGTATGGGCTAAACAAAGAAAATATCATAGATTAGTGTGATAGTCAGGCGGCTCTCCTCTAAGCTCGGGATTCCTGGTCCTGAAAACAAGGTATGATTAGTACGAGTACAGGTTACGCTATACGCGACTACACTGGCTAGGGAGGATCTGCGTCACGTCCCTATCCAGCCCAGAGGGATAGCTAGTCTGTCTTAGCTGAAAGAAAATAAAGATTACAGGAACGGAGGTTGAAACAGCGACGGACTGAAAGAAAGTAATAATTATTAACACAGGTTCCGCTATGCGCATCTACAGTGTCTAGGGAGGATCTGCATCACGTCCCTATCCAGCCCAGATAGATAGCTAGCCTAACTACTGAAAGAAAATATTTATTACTGGAACGGAGGTGGAACAGCGGCGGACTGAAAGAAAGTAATAATTATTAACACAGGTTCCGCTATGCGCATCTACACTGTCTAGGGAGGATCTGCATCACGTCCCTATCCAACCCAGATGGGTAGCTAGCCTGTCTTAGCTGAAAGAAAATAAAGATTACAGGAACGGAGGTTGAAACAGCGGCGGACTGAAAGAAAATAATTATTAGCAACACAGGTTACGCTATGCATATCTACACTGTCTAGGGAGGATCTGCGTCACGTCCCTATCCAGCCCAGATGTATAGCTAGCCTATCTTAGCGAAAAGAAAATAATACGAAGACTGGCACGGATGATGGACTGGTACAAACTAAAAAGAGACAGTGATTAATACTTTACAATAGCCAAGTTTGTAACTTACACCTCCCACCTTGTTACCTTACTTATGCTTCCACAGGTACGTCTGGTCGAGAACAGCTACGGACAGGTACTGGCGGTATTGATGTCGGCTATCGGTATATCAATATTCTGAAATATATCAGAGTAGTAGGGATGACGCCAAATGAGCAACGCAGTGAATAAAATACGTCACGGCTGGACTTTGCCGAAATTCGGGCCCAAGTGTTACTTACTTTCCGGTGGGTACGTCTGGTCTCTTGCGTGGCCAACTCTAGACTGACTGCCGCTCTCGACAGTTCGAAATATCTATTCTTTATCGGACGTCTAGGCGCTGGTTGACGTAGACAGCGTCGCAATTGCTAGCGCGCTGCGTTCACACGTCTATCTCCTGGGCTCGGTGTTGGTAGACTGCCGGCTGGCCACTCGCTTCGGCGCGGATACACTTTTCACTTGCTAGGTATTGCCAGGGACAGATCGGCGCGGAATATTATTTGCCTTGTGCTTATATTAATTACGGATTTATTAATTACTTATTAATAACAGGACAGGTTATATTATAAATCAAAAATAAATACTGGTTACAGGTGAAAATAATATAACAATGCAGAAAACAATAACTTAATTCTATACGGGGTGTATCGAATAATATTATATTTAACAGGAACTAGTAACGAAAAAATCACTTCGTTACACCCCCCTCTTACTTCGGCTAAAAAAAGATTATATGATTTTTTTTTTTTCGTAGTCTATACATTACGGAAATAATGAAATACAGGCAATTCCTAAGAAAATAAAATTAAACGGTACTTATTCCTAGACATTTTCTGTAAAATAAATCTGAATTCCCAACTTACGGGCTAATTAAACTTAAATCTATTGTGAAAATACAACAAAAAATTTATCTTCGGCGGGTCTTCCTTATTGCAGGAGATCACACTGGATTCCAGAGGATACTGCGGTGGCTACGGGAGGACGTCTACAGGTATGGCATCGCCTTTCCTGGGAGAAGCTGCGCTGATGACGGGTGACAGGTTGGACTCGTCTTTGTCGGTGGGCGGTCTCTTCTCTCTTTAAGTCGATTCTAAATGAGCTTGGCCTTTTGGGCAGCTGGTTGGCGGTGGCAGACGGGGAGACCCTGATACTTGGTTGACTTCATCAGTTTTCATGGTGGTGGGTAGGTATCGGTGGTATTTCATACAACTTCTGGCATATTTCACTACATCACGTGACATTCCAGGCCAGTAGTATCGGCGGGAAATTCGAGCAATGGTTTTAGCAATTTCCATATGTCCAGCGGACGGAGCATCATGGTTTTCTTGTAATACCATTTGGCGTCGTGGTGTAGGAATACACAGTTTCCATGGGTCAGACAGGTCAGGCTTGGTTGAGTCACTTGAATCCCCGAAATGACGGAATAGCTGGTCATTAAGGATACAGCAATCCGGGAAAGCTTCAGGGTTTCTCTTGACCATCTTTTTCCGTTGATACCAAGAACACTTTGGCGGTTCAGTAATGATGCATAGTTCTTCTGTATCTGGTGCGGAGGACGGTCCTGCCAATGGTTGTCTGGAGGTGGCATCGGTCACTTGATTTACCCATCCCTTGTTTTTAGATCGTCGACGGTGGCGGTGGTTTGCGTCGTGGCTTGTTGACTGGGGCAGTAGCGGAATTTACTGGAGAGCGGACGGTTGACTGACTAGAAGCACAGTACGGTGCTACAGGACAGACGGTCGGTGGTAGAGAACTAACAGTCGGTGGCACAGCAGTGTTAACCTTGGCTGAAACAACAGGTGGTATCTCAGTGTTGAATAGTTCCCTGATTCTCTGCTCCTCTTCTTGGGACAGCGGGGTGAATTCGGACAGGTTGCTATAATCGACGGAAGCACCATGTGTGAGGATAAGTTGCGGAGGTGCGGTACACATTCGGAAAAACGGTGTGTCCCTATGGTGAAGTTCAACTGGTAGGATTGAGTTACAGAAGTCAGTCTACCATCTGCTAGTTGGACTGTTTGTGCGGTACCAGGAACACGGGGAATCTTCAACTGGGTACAAAATGTATTCATCTGGTCCCCTATATACGAGTGGACAGCTCCTGTGTCCACCAGGGCGTTAAACTTGCGTCCATACATTTGCACAGTCACATGTGGGCGGTTATCTGGGCGGATGGCGGTCACATACTCGGCGGTGGCAGGATGGTGAATCTGTACTGGTCCAGTTATGGGGTAATTCCATTCTATCTTCCTCGCTTGCGTGCATTCACAGTTTCTAGTCATGATTCCTGGTTGTCCACAGCGTGAGCAGAACAGTCTAGGCGGGGATCTGCACTGGTTTCGGTAGTGGCCGGTTTCTCCACAGCGCCAACAAATATTGCTTTGACCATGGCTGGTGTTGGCACTTGACGTGGAGAGTCTTTCTTCTGGTGCTGGATTGCGGGTTGGTTCTGCTTGCTCACGTGGCTGTGGTTCGGACCAGGTTCCTCGGTGAACGGCGGTAAGACTAGTGGTTGACGGTTTTGTTTTGCCATTATCTCTAGACGAACAGGTGGTGTATTTCTTACTGTATACCTGGTCAATTTCCTGTCGTAGTGCTTCAAACTCCTTGATCTTGGCGGTTAGTGTGGACATGTTGGTAAAGTCGGGTCTTCCAATATATTGGCGGTAGTCAGGCAGCAGGTTTCGGTATACCCATCTTAGTTCCTGGGCCTTTGAAATTTCTCCATGTCGACGGATCAGGGTTTGTAGATCGGTAACGTAGGTCATAGCGGGTTCTTCTGGTTTCTGGAGACGGCGGCCTATCTCGGCTTCTAAATCTTCTAGATAATTTACGGGGAAGTAAAAGATGCGGAAGTCCTTAATAAAATCATCCCATGTGTTCCAGTGCGTCTTGTTATTTCGATACCATAACAAAGCGGATCCTTGCAGCAATTCGGGTAGGACTGGTAAAAGCTGTCCTGGACGGATCCTCGTGTATACACATATCTCCTCTATACGTTCCCAGAATGCGGCGGGGTCCCCTTTTCCGTTAAAGTGGGTATTCCATTTATGGACCTGTAGAGGATCCAATGAAGCATTTTCAGTTGGTGGCGCTGGGGGCGGTATGCGAGAATTATTGACAGGTGACGGTTCGGAAACGACTACTGGTGGTGGCGGTAGCGGAAAGACAGGTCGGTCAATCCTTAGTCTAGGTGAGGCAGATCCTTCTTTGAGGAATTCCACCAAACGTCTCTTCTCGTCTACTGTTCCAGCTAGAGACCAAATTTTCCCAGTTCCTCGTCGATCTCCTCCTTCTTGAGCTTATAAATCCAGCTCAACCGGAAATCTCCGGAGTCGGGGCCTATGGTTTCTTCTTCTGAGCCACTGGCTTGGTTCTCTTTCTCGTCTACTTCGGGCATCTTGGATTTAATGTTCTGGTCACGGTCTGACTATCAACTGCTCTTTTCGAGGTCTGGCGACCAACTGCTCTGGTTGCGGTCTGGAGGCTCACTTCGAGGTCTAGTAGTCAGCTGTTCTGGTGGCGGTCTGGAAACTCACTCTTCTTCGAGGTCCGGGGGTCAACTGCTCTGGTTGCGGTCTGAAGACTCACTCTTCTTCGAGGTCCGGGGGCCAACTGCTCTGGTTGCGGTCTGAAGACCAACGGCCACTTGCTATCTCCTAAGTGGGTCTTCTAAGTAGGCTGGTAGTGACAGATTCGGATTCTGCGCCCTCGAGTTACTTGAAAAGGAGGGGTCACACGTCAGGTCTGTTTTCCTCTGGTTTCGGACAAGCTGGGGCGGAATGGCACGAGTTCTCACGATTCAGGGTCAGGCGGTGCCGGTAGTTGCTCGTGTCACTTCTGGGCTCGTTCTGCTCCTAAATATCGGCGTAGAAGTGTTATATCCAAAACGGCTGGTCGGATTCCAAAAATTCCAACGGATTTCGATTCTCCACCCCCGTTTTACTATAAAACGAGGGGTCACAAGCCTGGTCGATTTTGTCGGTTGAAATTCCGGGGACGGTCCCGGGGCGGTGACAAAACTTGGTCTCGGCAGTGCTTCGTGATGCGGGACACTTCTTACAATTCGCTTCACTTGGATCTGGCTTCAGCTGGCGGAACGGTGAACCTCTCTGTGAAACGGCTAGGCGGCGAGTGTCCGGAATGCTAGCAATCGAATCCTTGGGTCTGGTTTGCTTGGCAGCTCGCTTGGAACTCTCTCTTGTTGAAAATCCTTCCCTGGGTTATTATAACTCCTTCGGGAATGATCGTAGCGGTTCAGTAATGATCGCAATCGGTTTCTCGTAGTCGGTTATGTCGAAACTGACACCTCACTTGCCTACTGGTGTCACTTGGTCCAAAATCAGTTGCTTTCGGTTCCTGCCGAATGCAAACAATCTTTGATCTTCACTAATTTTCCCAGGGTCCCTGCTCGGGCGTCATTTTTGTGACGTACTTCGGTTTGTAGGCAAAAATGCTGAAGTGGCACTCGAGGCGGCGGCGGTGCAGATGTGCAGAAACACCACTACTCAGGCAGCTACAGTGAAGAAACGGAATATTCCAGTGGGTCGTTGGGAAAATTAGACTTCGTTGCGGAATAAAAGGCACAGTTAACACACAATTAGATTTATTCAGGATATTTAACAGGATCAGCAAATACGGTTCTATTCTAATTACATAATTACAGCTACCAGAGCTTAAAAGCTATTTAGTCCTGTATGTATACAGTACTATGGTAGTTAGCAGGACTTAAAAAGCTATTAACAATATATATCTCTACTTTAAAGCACAATTCAAAGCACAGACTACGGACCGACAGTGCAAGTATCTAGCAAGGTGGGCAGGCGGTTAACTAACGGTTACAGACTAACAGCAAAGCGACGTACGGATACCAGGATTAGCAGAAGCAAACACCAGAAGCATACAAATATTAAAACAGGATATGTGCAGTGTACAGACTTGGCTTAGTGCGCAGTATGGGCTAAACAAAGAAAATATCATAGATTAGTGTGATAGTCAGGCGGCTCTCCTCTAAGCTCGGGATTCCTGGTCCTGAAAACAAGGTATGATTAGTACGAGTACAGGTTACGCTATACGCGACTACACTGGCTAGGGAGGATCTGCGTCACGTCCCTATCCAGCCCAGATGTATAGCTAGCCTATCTTAGCGGAAAGAAAATAATACGATGACTGGCACGGATGCTGGACTGGTACAAACTAAAAAGAGACAGTGATTAATACTTTACAATAGCCAAGTTTGCAACTTACACCTCCCACCTAGTTACCTTACTTACTTATGCTTCCACAGGTACGTCTGGTCGAGAACAGCTACGGACAGGTACTGGCGGTATTGATGTCGGCTATCGGTATAGCAATATTCTGAAATTTATCAGAGTAGTAGGGATGACACCAAATGAGCAGCGCAGTGAATAAAATACGTCACGGCTGGACTTTGCCGAAATTCGGGCCCAAGTGTTACTTACTTTCCGGTGGGTACGTCTGGTCTCTTGCGTGACCAACTGTAGACTGACTGCGGAATATCTATTCTTTATCGGCGTGATGCGTGGTGGGGTAGCGCTACGTCACAGCGTGATGACCACGGACGTCTAGGCACTGGTTGACGTAGTACAGCGTCGCAATTGCTAGCGCGCTGCGTTCACACGTCTATCTCCTGGGCTCGGTGCTGGTAGACTGCCGGCTGGCCAGTGGCCACTCGCTTCGGCGCGGATACACTTTTCACTTCACTAGGTATTGCCGGGGACATATATCGGCGCGGAATATTATATGCTTTGTGCTTATATTAATTACGGATTTATTAATTACTTATTAATAACAGGACAGGTTATATTATAAATCAAAAATAAATACTGGTTACAGGTGAAAATAATATAAGAATGCGGAAAACAATAATTTAATTCTATACGGGGTGTATCGAATAATATTATATTTAACAGGAACTAGTAACGAAAAAATCACTTCGTTACAATTTTATACCAGCAATGATTGGTCAGATTTAAAAAAGAAAGCTGAACAGGATTTCAAAACAATTGCTTTATGGATGAACCATCGACTTTTAACCATAAATTATACAAAAACATTCTTTATGCCTTTCACGTGTTACAGCGACAAATTACCTAACTATACTCAACTTGAAATTGACTTAAGTAAAAAAATAATATCAATCAATTTAACAAATAAAATGAAATATTTGGGTATAATTATAGACCCTCACTTAAGATGGAATCATTGTAAATAAATGCATTCAGTAGATTTCTTGTGTAATAAATTTAATAGGGTAACCTGTCGTTGCAGTATATCTGTACTATTTCCGCACAATTTTCTCCCGCCTTGTCAAACTGCCGCCAAATTTCTAAAAGGAGGGGATCCTCACTCCAAAAAAAAGGGAGAATTTTCGATAAGGTTCTGCGAGTTAGATGTGGCCGTGTATTTTTGATTAAATTTCTGATATTTTCCGTACTGGGAATATTCGAAAATACACCACAAGTGTTTACCGAGTATTGTTGCAAGTTTACTTACACTTGTGCCGTTTTGGGATTTTTGCTGCGCATTTAACTTCAGCAGAAAAAAATATTCCTCGTATAAGCCCGCCTAACAACTTCAGGTATTTATCTCCTTTATTAATTCAAATGTAGATCATCACAGGCATATGTCTTAACGAAATATTTAAATATTTATAGTTAGTATAATATGTTATCCCTCTACAGGGCTTTTTTCTGTTGGGTTACTGCTTCTTTGGCTATTTGGTATTGGATTAGTAAGTTTTGGCCTGTGTGTGTTGGCGAGTAAAACACATTTTTCGTTGTGTTCGTTTGACAATTTTGGACTGAAGAGGCTAGTGAAAATTGTATTCAACAGACACGTGGATTTATCAACAGAAATCACCATCTGCAAGTATATATCTCTCCTTGCTCAGGAGCTGATGTCCGTCCCGTCATCTTGGGACACAGATTAGCCAAACTTGATAAATTACCATAACAGTATAATATAACCGTTTAATTTATTACCCTCAAGAATTAATGCTAAAACATATATGTATACACTCCTCGGCACAAAATTCCGCCACCCTAAAATTTTGGTCAATTTTGATGTTTTATAACTTTTTTATTTTTCATCTGATTTTCATGAATTTTTCACAAGTTTGTAGATCCATTTATTGTTTGTGTTTTTAATTATTTTAATAAGTCACATTTTTCGTTTAGGCTATGTTATACAGGGGTAAATCAAAATGTTGTTTTTTGTCGTAAACTCAAAAACTCAAAACATCCTGTGGGAAAATTGAGGCGGATAATTTTGTTTACAAACTGTTTGATGTAATCTTAGACGTATTTCGAACATTTTGTTTTTTGATTTATCCCATTATCTCATTTCTTCTGCGAGCAGCTACATTTTAAATGAAACGCTGATTTGAAGCTTATTTTTAGCTTATTTTTATTAACAAGAACAAACCCTAGGTATGTCATAAAATTAATCAACAAAAACAAACATTTTAGTAACGTGTTTTTCTTCCTCTCGCGGCAATGACAGCTTGCATTCTTCGTGGCATCGAATGAATAAGATTACTTAATCTTTCTTGAGAAATAGCGCCAGTCGTAAATCTTGCAAGGTTAGTAAGTTGCACAGGACGACGACGAACTGCTCTTTTAAGAAGATCCCAAAGATGTTCGATTGGGTTAAGATCCGGGCAATATTTACTTTACTTACTATATGCGGGCCATTCCAATCTTGGAACTTCAATCTCATCCACATATTCGCCCACTACTCGTGCAACGTGAGGTCTAGCATTATCATGCATTAATGTAAATTGGTTTCCAATGAAAGGAGCAAAAGGAACGACAACTTCTTGGAGGATTTCCTCAATGTAAAGGTGGGCGGTTAGTGCTCCATTTTCAACAAAAACAAGATCGGTACGTGCATTGGTAGAAATATCCGCCCAAACCATGAACTGCCGTAATATTGCAATCGCTCTGATATGGTACAGTCTGCATATCTTTCATTTCTACGTCTGTATACCCGTTCACGACCATCCGGCGACCTTAAACAAATCCTGGATTCATCTGTACTATCAAACATTTTGCTACAATAATCGCGTACTTAGCCAACGTCGATAATTTTTAACTAAAAATACTGTAAAATTAACAGTCTTTCATTTAAAATTTTGGTACTCGCAGAAGAAATGAGATAATGGGATGAATCAAAAAACAAAATGTTCGGAATACGTCTAAGATTACATCAAACAGTTTGTAAACAAAATTATTCGCCTCAATTCTCCCACAGGGTGTTTTGAGTTTACGACAAAAAACAACATTTTGATTTACCCCTGTATAATATTGCCTAAACGAAAAATGTTAGTTATTAAAATAATTAAAAAGACAAATAATAAATGAATCTACAAACTGGTGAAAAATTCATGAAAATAGGATGAAAAATAAAAAGTTATAAAACATCAAAATTGACTAAAATTTTAGGGTGTCGGAAATTTGTGCCGGGGAGTGTAGTTTATTTTTTTAATTATCTTCTATATTCAATTATTCAAGATTCGACATATTACATGCATTTTCGCATATTCTAGTTACTATTGTCAAAACTTTAGGTTGACTTGGTTCATTTTATGTAAATTAATTAATATTTCATTATACACGGTGTTTCAGTTAAAAGTCCCCGGGCCATTATCTCGAAAAATAATAATGATATTTTATTTTTGTAAATGGAGGATGATAGATACCAAAGGAGGCTTTAAATAACTGTAGTTAGAATTTTTCCTCTACGGTTCACAGAGATGGTGCTGCGATGCAAAATTATGTTTCGATGGCTGGAACCTTGAAACATGATTCATGTGATTAAGGGATAATTTATGAATAATTTTGATGGTATAGAAAATTTCGAAAAAACCAGCCCTTGTGGAGTTATTGAATTTTTTTAGATAAGATAATAAAGGAAATACTAATTTTATGATGAGCTAAATTAAACTTTTGCGATATTAGTTGGCCTTGAAATTAAATTTTAATTTTGACAGTTATTTAACAAAAGCTTGTAGTGCATATTCTAGAAATTTTTAATTGTTTATTATTGTTAATAAAACTTTTGTTTATGCTTGTTATCAAATTATCAAGTGTAATTTAGCTCATCATAAAATTAGTGAGTATTTACCAATCAGTAAATATCTAAGGAGAGAAGGTATTATAAAATCTGCCGCAACGGAAGTTGTGCTAAGGTTGGTACGAAAGTGGTTTATCTAGGTGGGGGAAATAATCAGTCGCGTTTCCCATGGATAACACAACATTATCCGTGGGGACCGAAATGTAAATTTTTGTGATATTGAACCAGCTATTTACCAAATAAGTTAAAATGACTTAAAACTACTATGAATATGTACTGCAGTGTTCTAAAATTTTATATCAAAAATTAGTAGATAGTATGGTTAAAAAAATCAAATCAAACTCGTGGATAAATTGTACATTACGAACAAATTTAGGCAATTAACAAAATAAATGTGGTTTAAGCTTGAACCATGCTCAAACGATTGTTTGCACAGTTGTAACCTTAGATATTAAATCAAGTTCAAGCTGAACAACTTTGGTACAATCGGCTCTAATAAATATGTAGGATAAATAAAGAAATCAGAACATATTATAATACTTTATTATTTATCTTTATAATACATATAAAACATAAACCATAAAACTAATGCATTTTAAAAAGTATGGTATAAAACATGCGGGAAGTTCTAATTTGCTTTTGCAATACATCAAGGCGTCTGCAACAGAACGACTAAGAAGCTGGGTAGCCAATTTAACCCTCATTTTTTGCTTTAAAAAATAATATGGGCCCTTCGAAGCTTATTACCTAAATGTAGTCCTTCCGTTTCTCGAAGTTCCACTAAATCCTCTAAAAATTTAAAATGAATTACTTGCCCATTACCATTACCTATAATTTTCCGATCCCCGAAACAACTCCTAACAAGCTTTATCATGTGAGAAGGATCGGGCATCGCAAAAACTTCTCCAGTTTCCAAAAATAAACGTGTTTTTAAATTTTCAATAAGTGTTATGGAATTTAGCCCCCAATAAATTACACATCGTAAAATTTGTCTGACACCCATCAAAGGTTATATTTGAAATTATTATGCCACATTCACTGACGGCGAATGAAACTTGTTGCACAAGTTCAGCTTTTTGAATACTATTAATTTGTTTTATAAAAAAATGTGCAATGGGTACTTTCCATGTATCGTTAATACGTACTAACATAAACACAAGTGCCTTATTTGCAATGTCAGTAATTCTATCGGTTTCTGCTCCAAAATCTACAAAACCATAGTATCTGGTTCCATTATACTCAATATTCTCCCTCAATGATATTTCATCAAATACCAAAGAACAAAAGTATTGCTTATCCGAACTTTGGGCTTTAATTTTCAACATATTTAATGTTTCACTTGTTATAACTGGATGAGCATCAATAACGCTATACCATTTGGATGAAGTTTTGGGACGAGGTAGACAATTTTGAAATCGTTCTCTGATGTAATTGTAAGCCTTTGGTGAGAAAAAGTGTATAGTGAGTGCAAACTTTCTAATTTCATGACCATATTGTCTTTCCCCTTTTCTCCCTTTACATCTGTTGAAAATCCTGTTAGTTCACTGTTTCTTCAGAATTCATCCAATATACTACTCACATGGTCTGCATCCACTAAATTTTTCTTCTCCAGTTCTTTTACTATACCAGTTAGTTTAAAAATTCGTTTTTTTTTTGCCACCACAGGTGCTTTTGTAGTTTACGAACTTGACGACTTTGTTATAACTGTGTCCTAGACATTGTTCGAATTTGACATTTCAACTTCACTTTTCTAGGAGATTTCTCTTCGGTAGACAAAAGAATGGTACTATAGCCATCTTAGGTGTCCTTGGAGATGGAATTTGTGCATCCATTATTTCAGCAGTTGAAGTAGAGGGTACTGGTAGTTAGAGTAGTTTGATGATGTTTTGTCTGAAAATAAAACATATTTATTCATTACTTCAATTTTTTTAATAGATATAAAATCAAATCACAAATTTAAACAGGTTTCTTAATGTTTAATTATAAGAAATTTTCAGCAGTAAACTAGCAAATCGCAAACTCTTTTTTCTCCACAAAACATTCCTATTTTATCAATGTAGGTATCTCCATTCTTACAGTAAACTTACATATCACAGATCACATGTTCGTATTTTGCAAATTAAAATTTGAAGTAGAGAAACCTAAACAAAAAATAATTAGCTATAGGAATTACAATAATTTTAATATAAATAACTTCTCTCTTGACGCCACATATGTACAGTGGGATTATCTTGACACCATTGTAGACTTAAATTTAAGAACTTCGGCTATGAATGAAAATATATTATCTTTGTTTGATATACATGCTCCCCTTCGCACCATTAAAATTAAACGTAATTACCGTCCATATATAACGTTTACTATAAAAGAAATGATTAAGACTAAGGATAAAGCACATAAAAAATATTTAAAAACAAAAACTGCTAACAATAGGGAATATTATGTATCTTTGGAGGAATTATGTGAAAGAAGCTATAGCGCGTGAGAAAAAAACATATATGCAATTTGAATTAGATAAAAATAAACACAAGTCAAAAAAACTATGGAAAAATTTGTCAAGCTGGGCAACATGTACTAAATCAAACAGGGATAATAAAAGTCTACCTGATGAGCTGGCCAATGCAGATGATATCAACAACTATTTTTTAACAATTGCTGGGAATTCTAGTGTACGTGCGGATTTATTAACATACTACAATGACAATACAGCAGACGGCAACATTATTTTCACATTTAGAGAGATATCTAATACTGATATTTACAATGCTTTAAACAGCTTAAAGTCAGAAGCTACTGGTTGTGATGATATTAATCTAAAAATGGTTATATTGATGTTGCCACACTGTATTGACATTTTACGAAATATTTTTAATGATTCATTAAAAACTGGCATCTTTCCTAGTGTATGGAAATCGGCAAATGTAATTCCATTACAAAAAGTGTCACTACCTACAACTTTGAACGATTTGCGCCCCATTTCCATACTTCCTACTTTTTCAAAATTATTCGAAAAAATTATATCTGTACAGCTTCATGAATGCCTAAATATAAATAATATTTTGCCTTGGTTTCAATCAGGATTTCGGCAAAAACACGGCACTAGAACAGCCCTTTTAAAAGTCGTCAATGATATATCTTTAGAAATGGACAAAACAAACTCCACCATTATGGTACTATTAGATCAAAGTAAAGCATTCGATCTGGTTAACTTCGATCTATTACTTGCCAAGATGAAGTATATGGGATTCGACAATGCTGCCTTAAAATGGTTTAATAGTTATCTAACTGACCGCACGCAAAAGGTAGTTGTAACAAATGATAATTATTCACAGTTAGGTACTACCAAAAACGGTGTACCACAAGGTAGCATTCTCGGACCCATTCTATTCTCTATGTACACCTTTGATCTAATAAATGCTATAAAATCTTGTCACGTTCATATATATGCAGACGATGTTCAATTGTACATAACTTGCCCGACATCGAAAATTCAAGATATTGTCAGACTAATTAATTCAGACTTGATTTCTTTTGTTGATTGGTGTTCTGACAATGGACTTAAAGTAAATCCTAACAAAACTACTGCTCTGTGTCTGGGTAATGATCGCCAAAGAAACTTAATTTGTCAAGAAAATATATTAATTAACGACGTTGCTATACCGTGGGTAGAATCTGCAAAGAACTTAGGGTTAATTTTGGATCAATCACTAAATTTTCATGAACATACAAATCATATAATAAAAGTATCATATTATAAACTAAAATCATTATACCACCTAAAATATCAATTAAGCGAGCAAATCAAATTACAACTAGTAAAATCGTTAATTTTCCCCCACACAGACTATTGCAGCTCAGTATACTTTATTTCTTGACTAATTACAATAAACAGAAACTACAAAAAATTCAAAATGCCTGCATGAGATTTGTGTGTTGTACACCCTATAGAGACCATGTATCTCCTCACTTAAACAGACTATGTGTATTAAATGTAGCAAATAGAGTACAATTTCAGTATATTATATTTCTTTTTAAGTTAATTATGCATCAAACTCCTCAGTACCTATTCAATTTATTAAGTAGAAGATCTGATGTACTATCGCGGCCGAAAAAAAGTAATCGACTGATTTTCCCGTTGTAACTATGGTTCTATTCAGTGTTGCATCAATCTCAATATTTTTTTTATTAGTGTCAACGTCATTGTCATATTAAGCGAAAATAATTTTTTTTTTACTTAATCATGCCTTATCATGTTTTGAGTGAAGAAGAAAAAGGCTATATCATAGCTAAACTTGGAGAAGGGTGGTCTTAACAATGCATAGCAAGTGAAATTAATTGCAGCAAAAGCACGATCAAAAACTAAACAAAAAGTAGATAGAAACTCATGATCTGAGCAGGGCAGTGGGTTCTGGAAAGAGTACTCTAGAAAACGACAATACCCTGGTTAACTATGTGAATTTAAACCCATTTTCTAATTCTATTGAAGCCAAAGAGCAAACCAACTTCCCAGCGTCTGTTAGGGCAGCAAGAAAACGGTTGCGAGAGCAGGGTCTATTTAACTGTACCAGTGCTAAAAAGCCCCTACTAACAGATGTTAATAAAGAGGCAAGAATGCAGTTTGAAAATACTTTAATTAATGAAAACGATCGTTACTGAGAGCGAGTGGTCTTTTCCGACAAGAAGATATTTCAGTACTGCTACATTGGTCAACTGCGAGTTTACCGTCCCAGGGGTCATAAGTTTGATGAAGAATATTTGCACAAAACAGATAATAGGAAGGTATTCTGTCTTTTTGTTTAGTTTTTGAATCGTGCCTTTGCTGCAATTAATTTCACTTGCTATGCGTTGTTAAGAAAACCCTTCTCCAAGTTTGGTGATGATGTAGACTTTTTCTGCTTCTCTCAAAACCATACTAATTAATTGTTTTCTTATGATTAAAAAATATTAACAACTTATTTCTTATTAGTTTTTTTTTTAATAAATACGATCCCACCAATGATTTCTTGTCAAAATAATTTAATTGACATAACTGATGTAAAAACTCCCCTTTACAAAGGAAAATTTTTCGAAAAAACATACTACTTAATAAAAAATCGATTACTTTTTTTCGGCCGCGATAGTACACTTGATTTCAAACAAAAGTAGTACACTTTATTTTAGCAATGTAAACATGACTTTTGCAAAAATATTTATAAGTCATCTAAAAGTCAACTGTCACATTTTTTTTCAAGTTGAAGTTTATTAATATTCAAGTTTGATTAGGGAACCATTCTTGAAAATTTTAAATATTTTTCAATTTTTAATAATGGTTAGACAACTACAGAAATTCAGAAGATTAGGCATTGTTTCCAAATTGAAAAATGGATGGTGCGGAATTACTTCTGAATATAACATAAGTAAGTAAATCCACTCTGATGAAAGTTAAAAAAATATGGGAAAATGAAAGAAACTATATCCCCCAAGCATGGATCTGGTAGGCCTAAACGAAGTGCAACAAGATGAAACCCTTATAAATTAGTGAATGCAGTTTTGGAAACAAATTTTCCTTCATCAAGATCTACTGCCTGTAGAAGAATTAAAAATAGCATTCTGAAGTGTGCTGCTAGAAAATATAAATTAACGGAGGAGAGAAACAATGACTGATCCTTTTTGCACTCAACCATAATATTATTGTTGAACAATGAAGACTTTTGGTCAAAAGTCATATTTTCTGACGCAAAAGTTTTCCAGTCGTGTAATGATGGACATATAACTATTACTATTATCTTATTATCTATCGTCTTCAAAATGCGGAACAACTTCGTGCCATAATTGAAGATGAATGGGAAAGTTTATGTAATACCCAAATTGCAGAAGATTTAGTTTTATCAATGCCTAGGATGCTACAAGCAATTTTAGATGGGGATGGAGCAATGACTAAATATTAATTACTGTTATTTATGTTGTAATTTGTTTGTGTTTTAAATTTTTATTCAAAATGTTATATTTAAAATATATTTCTACTAAAAATAGGATTATTTATTTATCAGTATAAACTTACGTAATTACAACTGACTGCCATCTATATTTTCGTTATTAAGTTAATTTCAATAATTTACTGTCAAAAGAACAATAGAGTAGAATAACGGCACTGCCGAACTCTCACCTTTTGTGTAATTTTCTTGTTGCACAATAAACATTTTTTGTTTTTTTTTTGTTTTCCGAACCTAATGCTGGACAGTCTCCCTGTGGGCTCCGACACCACACAGAGAGAGCGCCAGC
This sequence comes from Rhagium mordax, assembly GCA_963680705.1. Taxonomy (NCBI): domain Eukaryota; kingdom Metazoa; phylum Arthropoda; class Insecta; order Coleoptera; family Cerambycidae; genus Rhagium; species Rhagium mordax. The sequence goes on along the minus strand of OY796659.1, from coordinate 24,738,276 downwards.
GAATAATCTACAGCAACTCCCCACATCCCGCAGGGTTAGTCACTGTAGATTCCAGACTCGTGTGCCCTAAGTAGACGAAGGGATCCCAGGATGACCGCTTTCTGCATTTGACCAGCCAACCATTCTGCCGATGTTTGGCAGGCAGGCATGGTCTTCAATGCGGAGAGCAGCGTGGGCTTCATACCTCCGAGTACACCGATTATCGGGACGACCATCTTGACAGAGTAGCCTGGGTATAGCACTTGGAGCTCGTACCGGAGATCTCTGTATTTAGTCCGTTTCTCCTCCTCCTTCAAGGCGATGTTTGTCTCAGCAGGTGCTGAGAACTCGATGACATACATCACCTTGGTCTGATGGTCGAGGAGGACTATGTCAGGCTTATTAGCGTGAATTCGCCTGACGGTCGGGAACGAGTAGTTCCAGTAAATCCGGCATTTCTCGATATCTCCGGGGACGTAAGGCAGCACTGGTGTTTGGTCTATCTGGTACGAGTGCCGTAGATGGTAGTATAGCACTCGTAAAGCCGCGTTATGTCGTTGGATGTAGACCGAAGTCGCATAAATCGGGCATGCAGATAATAAATGCATGAGCGACTCCGGCGCCTGACAGCAGGTCCTGCAGTTGATATCAGGTACCTCTACACCCATCACGCGACTGCGATAGACCAATGTGTTAATAACACCATCTTGGCAGGTCACAATGTATCCCTCGGTCTCCGACTTCAGCCCCGCTGACCTTAAAAATGCGAAGGTCAGCTCTGTCGATAAACCCAGTGCTTCTATGTTGTTATAGAAAACACCGTGCAGGGGTTTATCGACGTGCTGCCTGAACAGATTTCTCTGTTCGGCAGCTTTGATGTGGGCTGTCAGACGATTAGGCGGAAGCTCAGTGACTGAGTCACCTCGCCGGTCTTCTCGCCTGTAGTCGAACACGAGACCGAGTTCATCTGCGGCCCTCTGTGCTGCCCTAAATAATAAATCGCCAGCTCCCACAGTTTCATGATCTCTCACTAACTGTAGGAGTGGGTCCGAGCTCCTGATGACATTACATGCCATACTCAGTGCCACTCTGCCATGCATGCACTCCTGACTCAAGAGTCCTCGCCCCCCCCCGTTGACGTGGGAGGCAACTCCCCACATCCCGCAGGGTTAGTCACTGTAGATTCCAGACTCGTGTGCCCTAAGTAGACGAAGGGATCCCAGGATGACCGCTTTCTGCATTTGACCAGCCAACCATACTGCCGATGTTTGGCAGGCAGGCATGGTCTTCAATGCGGAGAGCAGCGTGGGCTTCATACCTCCGAGTACACCGATTATCAGGACGACCATCTTGACAGAGTAGCCTGGGTATAGCACTTGGAGTTCGTACCGGAGATCTCTGTATTTAGTCCGTTTCTCCTCCTCCTTCAAGGCGATGTTTGTCTCAGCAGGTGCTGAGAACTCGATTATTATTATTATTATTATTATTATTATTTCTTTTTTTTTTTTTCCGTTTCCGGAAGAAATTGCGCCGATGTTTGGCAGGCAGGCATGGTATTCAATGCGGAGAGCAGCGTGGGCTTCATACCTCCGAGTACACCGATTATCAGGACGACCATTTTGACAGAGTAGCCTGGGTATAGCACTTGGAGCTCGTATCGGAGATCTCTGTATTTAGTCCGTTTCTCCTCCTCCTTCAAGGCGATGTTTGTCTCAGCAGGTGCTAAGAACTCGATGACATACATCACCTTGGTCTGATGGTCGAGGAGGACTATGTCAGGCTTATTGGCGTGAATTCGCCTGACGGTCGGGAACGAGTAGTTCCAGTAAATCCGGCATTTCTCGTTCTCGACAACGGACTCGATATCTCCGGGGACGTAAGGCAGCACTGGTGTTTGGTCTATCTGGTACGAGTGCCGTAGATGGTAGTATAGCACTCGTAAAGCCGCGTTATGTCGTTGGATATAGACCGAAGTCGCATAAATCGGGCATGCAGATAATAAATGCATGAGCGACTCCGGCGCCTGACGGCAGGTCCTGCAGTTGATATCAGGTACCACTACACCCATCACGCGACTGCGATAGACCAATGTGTTAATAACACCATCTTGGCAGGCCACAATGTATCCCTCGGTCTCCGACTTTAAAATGCGAAGGTCAGCTCTGTCGATAAACCCAGTGCTTCTATGTTGTTATAGAAAACACCGTGCAGGGGTTTATCGACGTGCTGTCTGAACAGATTTCTCTGTTCGGCAGCTTTGATGTGGGCTGTCAGACGATTAGGCGGAAGCTCAGTGACTGAGACACCTCGCCGGCCTTCTCGCCTGTAGTCGAACACGAGACCGAGTTCATCTGCGGCCCTCTGTGCTGCCCTAAACAATAAAGCGCCAACTCCCACAGCTTCATGATCTCTCACTAACTGTAGGAGTGGGTCCGAGCTCCTGATGACATTACATGCCAAACTCAGTGCCACTCTGCCATGCATGAACTCCAGACTCAAGAGTCCTCGCCCCTCCTGTTGACGTGGGAGGTACACACGAGGAACGGACGATCTAGGATGAATACTCCTATGAATATTCATCATCTTGCGGGTATTCCTGTCCAATTGACGCAGCTCATCTACTCCCCATTTGACTACGCCAAAGGAGTAGAGCAGAATCGGAACGGCAAGCATATTAGTGGCAGACACCTTGTTCTTCCCCGAAAGTTCTGATGACCAGATCTTTCGGAGTCGATGTCTGTACTTGCCACGGAGAGAATCCTTTATTTGGTTCACATCCTGGATGTGGCGTTGTTCCACACCCAGGTATGTGTAGGTCTCTCCGGCATCCAAATGTCGTAGGATGCTTCCGTCTGCGAGCTGCGCATCTTCGTGGAATTCCCCGCATCGTCCTCTCTTGATGTGGACGACTGCGCATTTGTCCAACCCAAACTCCATTCCAATTGCCCGCGTGTATTCCTCGACCACCCTGAGAGCATTTTGAAGTTCTCGCTCTCCGGAGGTATAGAGTTTAAGGTCATCCATATAAAATAGATGGGTGACCTTATGCCTCCGGTTGCTGGGTGGCCCACAGTGATACCCGCGGGTTTGGCGGAGTCCAACAGATAGCGGCAGCAGTGAGATGCAGAAGACGAGCGGACTCAAAGAGTCACCCTGAAACACTCCTCTCTTAAATGTCACCAACTCTGTCGAAACTCGCTCGGCACCGGATGTTATGGTGAAGCGAGTTCTCCAAAGCGGCAACACTTGTTCGATGTATCTCACTAGTGGTGCTGGTACCGCAAGACATCCGAGCAAGTGTAACAAAAGCTCGTGGGATGTTGTATCAAATGCCTTGCGATAATCAATCCAGGCCATTGACAGATTCCGCTTGTACTGCACAGAATCCTGTGTAATACAGCGGTCTATCAGCAGGTTTTCCTTGCAACCTGCCAGGCCCTTCTTGGCACCACGCTGTTCGTTTATCTGTTGGTAGACCGGATCAACAGACCTCAACATCCTGGTATACAAGATACGAGTAAATAACTTGCAGCAGGAGTTGAGGCAGGTAATCGGCCTATAATTTTTTGGGTCAGACAGATCCCCCTTTTTGGGGATTAGCACAGTTCGCCCCTCGACAAACCAGTCCGGAATTTGCTGCCCCTCGTTCAACCATGAGTTGAAAACTCGGGCCAGATGGCGGTGGGTGAAAGGAAACTTCTTCCACCACCAGTTGTTTATACCATCTGGACCCGGGGCAGCGAAGTTCTTGGTTCCAACAAGTGCTTGTTGAACCTCTTCCGTACTGATTGCCGGGCACACTTCGTCTGGCTCTTCTAAGACTCTACGACAGAGAACCTCGAAGTGTGCTATAGCTGGAGTGTCATTATCGAATGGACTCGCGACTTCGTAGATTCCTTTCCAGAAGGCTTCGACATTATCAACAGTTGGCGGATTTTCGACAACACGCTGTGGCTCTTGGAACAGGCGAGACGGGTTTGTTTGAAACAATTTGTTTTGTTCCAAACTCCGCATTCGCCTGACCAAAGTTTTCTTAATAGCCATAAGTGCTCGAATCCTGTCTAGACAGTGCTGCTTGATGGTCTGCAGCACTATGCGATTTAGAGTGTGGTGTTGGCGTTTCGGTGTAAATGGTCTACCTGCGACTATATAATCCACCACACTCTGGATTCGAGAAGCGTGTTGCCTTGCTGATCGAATTTTATCTTCGATCTTCTGTACGCGCCGCTTAGCTTTCTCGACCCTATCAACTGCGCTTGCCAGGCGCTGTTGTGGGACGAGTTGCTTGGCGGCAGCGTACACCGCGCTGTTGATCTGCCAGATGTTGGCATCTTCTGGAAGCTCCTCACTAATCAACGAATCCATTCGTGCCAGGTCTTGTGGCTTTGGGTTAACCCTGGTGTTAAGGTTAACCCTCGTCCTTAAATCGACGTCGGTATACTCAAGAGGATGTTCCTCGTCAGCTGGTATTTGCCGCGGTGGAATTACGGCTAGCAGTTCCTCACGCTGACGAGGTGCCCTTACAAAACCTGTACTGCGCAGGAAGGATACTTGATCTCTCAGATGTTGTTGAGAGAAGGCGCGATACTCCGGGTGCATATCGCACCACAACCGGTGTAGTCGCGCCATGTATCCCCTGCGCGCAGGTTCGCTGCTCTCATAGCAGTTAAGCAGGTCATCTCTTAGTTCCTCCGTCCACCTAAAGCGTCCATTTTCAAAGCGTTCATCATTGTTGAGACGGTCCGGTAAGGCCCCTCCCACCTGTCTCTGACCCCCATCCGGTTGGGGTCGATTGTGAGGGGCCCTTCTTCTGTTGACTGGTAGAACCAGAAGATTTGAGATTACAGGGTGGTTAGCCCTGCAATCCCACGTCCGACATTTGTCAGAGAGGGTTGCCCCTCCCTGTCCAGGGTGCACCGCGAGGAGGTTGCCGGTCCGCATTTCGCACCCCGAGAGAACTCGATTATTATTATTATTATTATTATTATTTTTTTTTCCGTTTCGGAACGAAAGTGCTGGACAGTCTCCTTGTGGCCTCCGACACCACACAGAGAGAGCGCCAGCGAATAATCTACAGCAACTCCCCACATCCCGCAGGGTTAGTCACTGTAGATTCCAGACTCGTGTGCTCTAAGTAGACGAAGGGATCCCAGGATGACCGCTTTCTGCATTTGACCAGCCAACCATTCTGCCGATGTTTGGCAGGCAGGCATGGTCTTCAATGCGGAGAGCAGCGTGGGCTTTATACCTCCGAGTACACCGATTATCAGGACGACCATTTTAACAGAGTAGCCTGGGTATAGCACTTGGAGCTCGTACCGGAGATCTCTGTATTTAGTCCGTTTCTCCTCCTCCTTCAAGGCGATGTTTGTCTCAGCAGGTGCTGAGAACTCGATGACATACATCACCTTGGTCTGATGGTCGAGGAGGACTATGTCAGGCTTATTGGCGTGAATTCGCCTGACGGTCGGGAACGAGTAGTTCCAGTAAATCCGGCATTTCTCGTTCTCGACAACGGACTCGATATCTCCGGGGACGTAAGGCAGCACTGGTGTTTGGTCTATCTGGTACGAGTGCCGTAGATGGTAGTATAGCACTCGTAAAGCCGCGTTATGTCGGTGGATGTAGACCGAAGTCGCATAAATCGGGCATGCAGATAATAAATGCATGAGCGACTCCGGCGCCTGACGGCAGGTCCTGCAGTTGATATCAGGTACCTCTACACCCATCACGCGACTGCGATAGACCAATGTGTTAATAACACCATCTTGGCATTCCACAATATATCCCTCGGTCTCCGACTTTAGCCCCGCTGACCTTAAAAATGCGAAGGTCAGCTCTGTCGATAAACCCAGTGCTTCTATGTTGTTATAGAGAACACCGTGCAGGGGTTTATCGACGTGCTGCCTGAACAGATTTCTCTGTTCGGCAGCTTTGATGTGGGCTGTCAGACGATTAGGCGGAAGCTCAGTGACTGAGTCACCTCGCCGGCCTTCTCGCCTGTAGTCGAACACGAGACCGAGTTCATCTGCGGTCCTCTGTGCTGCCCTAAACAATAAAGCGCCAACTCCCACAGTTTCATGATCTCTCACTAACTGTAGGAGTGGGTCCGAGCTCCTGATGACATTACATGCCATACTCAGTGCCGCTCTACCATGCATGCACTCCAGACTCGAGAGTCCTCGGCCCCCCCCGTTGACGTGGGAGGTACACACGAGGAACGGACGATCTAGGATGAATACTCCTATGAATATTCATCATCTTGCAGGTATTCCTGTCCAATTGACGCAGCTCATCTACTCCCCATTTGACTACGCCAAAGGAGTAGAGCAGAATCGGACCGGCAAGCATATTAGTGGCAGACACCTTGTTCTTCCCCGAAAGTTCTGATGACCAGATCTTTCGGAGTCGGTGTCTGTACTTGCCACGGAGAGAATCCTTTATTTGGTTCACATCCTGGATGTGGCGTTGTTCCACACCCAGATATGTGTAGGTCTCTCCGGCATCCAAATGTCGTAGGATGCTTCCGTCTGCGAGCTGCGCATCTTCGTGGAATTCCCCGCATCGTCCTCTCTTGAGGTGGACGACTGCGCATTTGTCCAACCCAAACTCCATTCCAATTGCCCGCGTGTATTCCTCGACCACCCTGAGAGCATTTTGAAGTTCTCGCTCTCCGGAGATTTAAGGTCATCCATATAAAATAGATGGGTGACCTTATGCCTCCGGTTGCTGGGTGGCCCACACTGATACCCGCGGGTTTGGCGGAGTCCAACGGATAGCGGCAGCAGTGAGATGCAGAAGAGGAGCGGACTCAAAGAGTCACCCTGAAACACTCCTCTCTTAAATGTCACCAACTCTGTCGAAACTCGCTCGGCACCGGATGTTATGGTGAAGCGAGTTCTCCAAAGCGGCAACAGTTGTTTAATGCATCTCACTAGTGGTGCTGATACCGCAAGACATCCGAGCAAGTGTAACAAAAGCTCGTGGGATGTTGTATCAAATGCCTTGCGATAATCAATCCAGGCCATTGACAGATTCCGCTTGTACTGCACAGAATCCTGTGTAATACAGCGGTCTATCAGCAGGTTTTCCTTGCAACCTGCCAGGCCCTTCTTGGCACCACGCTGTTCGTTTATCTGTTGGTAGACCGGATCAACAGACCTCAACATCCTGGTATACAAGATACGAGTAAATAACTTGTAGCAGGAGTTGAGGCAGGTAATCGGCCTATAATTTTTTTGGGTCAGACAGATCCCCCTTTTTGGGGATTAGCACAGTTCGCCCCTCGACAAACCAGTCCGGAATTTGCTGCCCCTCGTTCAACCATGAGTTGAAAACTCGGGCCAGATGGCGGTGGGTGGAAGGAAACTTCTTCCACCACCAGTTGTTTATACCATCTGGACCCGGGGCAGCGAAGTTCTTAGTTCCAACAAGTGCTTGTTGAACCTCTTCCGTACTGATTGCCGGACACACTTCGTCTGGCTCTTCTAAGACTCTACGACAGAGAGCCTCGAAGTGTGCTATAGCTGGAGTGTCGTTATCGAATGGACTCGTGACTTCGTAGATTCCTTTCCAGAAGGCTTCGACATTACAACAGTCATAAAAATGTCATTGTGTTGACATTGACAGTTGAACATATTAATATGAAAACGTCAAAATCTGGTATAACAGTTGTAAAGTTTTATTTTACTAGTACAATAAACAGGTACTTTATAGCGGCAAAATCGAGGGCAAAACTATGTCATAAACAGTCCTTTATAACGTGGTCGGACATAAAATGCTTTACAAACCTTGGGAATCTCGATGTTTAGTAAAACAAATACGTAAACTTGTATTCTATCGCACATGTCATTTTTGGTAATATCTTGCACAGTTTTGATGCCAGACCCACATAGTGCTATATGGGCGTATTCAAAAAATTTAGGGCTAATCGAATATTTGAAAATTGTATAGGATTCCCTATTTAAATAAGGAAGTTGGTATCACTTCCGGTATGAACCGGAAGTGAAAAATGAACGTAAGCTTTAAATTTCGAGTCACCACCTCGGATTTACTAACATTGCCAAGTTTCAAAATTTTTTGTTAATTAATAAAGGAGATAGAGGGGGGGGCACTTTAAGTGGGACACGTTGTATAATCCACCACACTCTGGATTCGAGAAGCGTGTTGCCTTGCTGATCGAATTTTTGCTTCGATCTTCTGTACGCGCCGCTTAGCTTTCTCAGCCCTATCAACTGCGCTTGCCCGGCGTTGTTGTGGGACGAGTTGCTTGGCGGCAGCGTACACCGCGCTGTTGATCTGCCAGATGTTGGCATCTTCTGGAAGCTCCTCACTAATCAACGAATCCATTCGTGCCAGTTCTTGTGGCTTTGGGTTAACCCTGGTGTTAAGGTTAACCCTCGTCCTTAAATCGGCGTCGATGTGTTCAGGAGGATGTTCCTCGTCAGCTGGTATTTGCCGCGGTGGAAGTGCGGCAGGCATTTCCTCACGCTGACGAGGTGCCCTTACGTAACCTGTTCGGCGCAGGAAGGATAGTTGGTCTCTCAGATGTTGCTGAGAGAAGGCGCGATACTCCGGGTGCATATCGCACCACAACCGGTGTAATCGCGCCATGTACCCCCTGCGCCCAGGTTCGCTGCTCTCATGGCAGATGAGCAGGTCATCCCTTAACTCCTCCGTCCACCTAAAGCGTCCATTAACATAGCGTGCGTCATCAACGTTGAGACCGTCCGGTAAGGCCCCTCCCACCTGTCTCTGACCCCCATCCGGTTGGGGTCGATTGTGAGGAGCCCTTCTTCTGGTGATTGGTGGAACCAGAGTATTGGAATTCCAGGGTGGTTAGCCCTGAAATTCCACGTCCGACATTTGTCAGAGAGGGTTGCCCCTCCCTGTCCAGGGTGCACCGCGAGGAGGTTGCCGGTCCGCATTTCGCATTTATTATTATTATTTTTTTTTTTTTTTTTTTTGTTTTTTTTTTTTTTTTTGTTCGGTTTCCCGAACCTAATGCTGGACAATCTCCCTGTGGCCTCCGACACCACACAGAGAGAGCGCCAGCGAATAATCTACAGCAACTCCCCACATCCCGCAGGGTTAGTCACTGTAGTTTCCAGACTCGTGTGCCCTAAGTAGACGGAGGGATCCCAGGATGACCGCTTTCTGCATTTGACCAGCCAACCATTCTGCCGATGTTTGGCAGGCAGGCATGGTCTTTAATGCGGAGAGCAGCGTGGGCTTCATACCTCCGAGTACACCGATTATCAGGACGACCATCTTGACAGAGTAGCCTGGGTATAGCACTTGGAGCTCGTACCGGAGATCTCTGTATTTAGTCCGTTTCTCCTCCTCCTTCAAGGCGATGTTTGTCTCAGCAGGTGCTGAGAACTCGATGACATACATCACCTTGGTCTGATGGTCGAGGAGGACTATGTCAGGCTTATTGGCTTGAATTCGCCTGACGGTCGGGAACGAGTAGTTCCAGTAAATCCGGCATTTCTCGTTCTCGACAACGGACTCGATATCTCCGGGGATATAAGGCAGCACTGGTGTTTGGTCTATCTTGTACGAGTGCCGAAGATGGTAGTATAGCACTCGTAAAGCCGCGTTATGTCGTTGGATGTAGGCCGAAGTCGCATAAATCGGACATGCAGATAATAGATGCATGAGCGACTCCGGCGCCTGACGGCAGGTCCTGCAGTTGATATCAGGAACCTCTACACCCATCACGCGACTCCGATAGACCAATGTATTAATAACACCATCTTGGCAGGCCACAATGAATCCCTCGGTCTCCGACTTCAACCCCGCTGACCTTAAGAATGCGAAGGTCAGCTCTGTCGATAAACCCAGTGCTTCTATGTTGTTAAAGAAAACACCGTGCAGGGGCTTATCGACGTGCTGCCTGAACAGATTCCTCTGTTCGGCAGCCTTAATTTGGGCTGTCAGACGATTCGGCGGAAGCTCAGTAACTGATTCTGCATCAGCACCTCGCATGCCTCCTCGCCTGTAGTCGAACACGAGACCGAGTTCATCTGCGGCCCTCTGTGCTGCCTTAAACAATAAAGCGCCAACTCCCACGGTTTCATGATCTCTCACTAACCGTAGGAGCGGATCCGAGCTCCTTAGGATATTACATGCCATACTTAGTGCTACTCTGCCATGCATACACTCCAGACTCAAGAGTCCTCGGCCCCCCCGTTGACGTGGGAGGTACACACGAGGAACGGACGATCTAGGATGAATACTCCTATGGATATTCATCATTTTGCGGGTATCCCTGTCCAATTGGCGCAGCTCATCTACTCGCCATTTAACTACTCCAAAGGAGTAGAGCAGAATCGGAACGGCAAGCATATTAGTGGCAGACACCTTGTTCTTCCCCGAAAGTTCAGAAGACCAAATCTTTCGGAGTCGGTGTCTGTACTTGCCACGGAGAGAATCCTTTATTTGGTTCACATCCTGGATGTGACATTGTTCCACACCCAGGTATGTGTAGGTCTCTCCGGCATCCAAATGTCGTAGGATGCTTCCGTCTGCGAGCTGCGCATCTTCGTGGAAATCCCCGCATCGTCCTCTCTTGAGGTGGACGACTGCGCATTTGTCCAACCCAAACTCCATTCCAATTGCCCGCGTGTATTCCTCGACCACCCTGAGAGCATTTTGAAGTTCTCGCTCTCCGGAGGTATAGAGTTTAAGGTCATCCATATAAAATAGATGGGTGACCTTATGCCTCCGGTTGCTGGGTGGCCCACACTGATACCCGCGGGTTTGGCGGAGTCCAACAGATAGCGGCAGCAGTGAGATGCAGAAGAGGAGCGGACTCAAAGAGTCACCCTGAAACACTCCTCTCTTAAATGTCACCAACTCTGTCGAAACTCGCTCGGCACCGGATGTTATGGTGAAGCGAGTTCTCCAAAGCGGCAACAGTTGTTCAATGCATCTCACTAGTGGTGCTGGTACCGCAAGACATCCGAGCAAGTGTAACAAAAGCTCGTGGGATGTTGTATCAAATGCCTTGCGATAATCAATCCAGGCCATTGACAGATTCCGCTTGTACTGCACAGAATCCTGTGTAATACAGCGGTCTATCAGCAGGTTTTCCTTGCAACCTGCCAGGCCCTTCTTGGCACCACGCTGTTCGTTTATCTGTTGGTAGACCGGATCAACAGACCTCAACATCCTGGTATACAAGATACGAGTAAATAACTTGTAGCAGGAGTTGAGGCAGGTAATCGGCCTATAATTTTTTGGGTCAGACAGATCCCCCTTTTTGGGGATTAGCACAGTTCGCCCCTCGACAAACCAGTCCGGAATTTGCTGCCCCTCGTTCAACCATGAGTTGAAAACTCGGGCCAGATGGCGGTGGGTGGAAGGAAACTTCTTCCACCACCAGTTGTTTATACCATCTGGACCCGGGGCAGCGAAGTTCTTGGTTCCAACAAGTGCTTGTTGAACCTCTTCCGTACTGATTGCCGGGCACACTTCGTCTGGCTCTTCTAAGACTCTACGACAGAGAGCCTCGAAGTGTGCTATAGCTGGAGTGTCATTATCGAATGGACTCGCGACTTCGTAGATTCCTTTCCAGAAGGCTTCGACATTATCAACAGTTGGCGGATTTTCGACAACACGCTGTGGCTCTTGGAACAGGCGAGACGGGTTTGTTTGAAACAATTTGTTTTGTTCCAAACTCCGCATTCGCCTGACCAAAGTTTTCTTAATAGCCATAAGCGCTCGAATCCTATCTAGACAGTGCTGCTTGATGGTCTGCAGCACTGTGCGATTTAGAGTGTGGTGTTGGCGTCTCAGTCCGGCTGCCACTCGCCGGACCTTCGGTGTAAATGGTCTACCTGCGACTATATAATCCACCACACTCTGGATTCGAGAAGCGTGTTGCCTTGCTGATCGAATTTTAGCTTCGATCTTCTGTACGCGCCGCTTAGCTTTCCCGACCCTATCAACTGCGCTTGCCAGGCGCTGTTGTGGAACGAGTTGCTTGGCGGCAGCGTACACCGCGCTGTTGATCTGCCAGATGTTGGCATCTTCTGGAAGCTCCTCACTAATCAACGAATCCATTCGTGCCAGGTCTTGTGGCTTTGGGTTAACCCGGGTGTTAAGGTTAACCCTCGTCCTTAAAGCGATATCGGTGTACTCAGGAGGATGTTCCTCGTCAGCTGGTATTTGCCGCGGTGGAAGTGCGGCAGGCACTTCCTCACGCTGACGAGGTGCCCTTACGTAACCTGTTCTGCGCAGGAAGGATACTTGATCTCTCAGATGTTGTTGAGAGAAGGCGCGATACTCCGGGTGCATATCGCACCACAACCGGTGTAATCGCGCCATGTATCCCCTGCGCCCAGGTTCGCTGCTCTCGTAGCAGGTCAGCAGGTCATCCCTTAATCCCTCCGTCCACCTAAAGCGTCCATGTACGTTTGCAAAGTCGTCATCGTTAAGACCGTCCGGTATGGCCCCTCCCATCTGTCTTTGACCCCCATCCGAATGGGGTCGATTGTGAGGGGCCTGTCCTCCGTTTTGGTCGAGAACCAGAGGAGATGAGTCCCCAGGATGGTTAGCCCTGAGGACCCACGGCCGACATTTGTCAGAGAGGGTTACCCCTCCCTGTCCGGGGTGCACCGCGAGGAGGTTGCCGGTCCGAATTTTGCACCCCTTATTATTATTATTATTATTATTCTTCTTATTATTATTATTATTATTATTATTATTATTTTTTTTTTTTCGGTTGTTCGATGCTGGACAGTCTCTCCATGGCCTCCGACACCACACGGAGAAAACGCCAGCGAATAATCTACAGCCACTCCCCACATCCCGCGGGGTTAGTGACTGTAGATTCCAGACTCGTGTGCCTTAAGTAGACGGAGGGAACCCAGGATGACCGCTTTCTGCATTTGACCAGCCAACCACTCTGCCGATTTTTGGCAGGCAGGCATGGTCTTCAATGCGGAGAGCAGCGTTGGCTTCATACCTCCGAGTACACCGATTATCAGGACGACCATCTTGACAGAGTAGCCTGGGTATAGCACTTGGAGCTCGTACCGGAGATCTCTGTATTTGGTCCGTTTCTCCTCCTCCTTCAAGGCGATGTTTGTCTCAGCAGGCGCTGAGAACTCGATGACATACATCACCTTGGTCTGATGGTCGAGGAGGACTATGTCAGGCTTATTGGCTCGAATTAGCCTGACGGTCGGGAACGAGTAGTTCCAGTAAATCCGGCATTTCTCGTTCTCGACAACGGACTCGATATCTCCTGGAATGTAAGGCAGCACTGGTGTTTGGTCTATCTCGTACGAGTGCCGTAGATGGTAGTATAGCACTCGTAAAGCCGCGTTATGTCGGTGGATGTAGACCGAAGTCGCATATATCGGACATGCAGATAATAAATGCATGAGCGACTCCGGCGCCTGACGGCAGGTCCTGCAGTTGATATCAGGGACCTCTACGCCCATCACGCGACTCCGATAGACCAAGGTGTTAATAACACCATCTTGACAGGCCACAATGAATCCCTCGGTCTCCGACTTCAGCCCTGCTGACCTTAAAAATGCGAAGGTCAGCTTTGTCGATAAACCCAGTGCTTCTATGTTGTTATAGAAAACACCGTGCAGGGGTTTATCGACGTGCTGCCTGAACAGAATGCTTTGTTCGGCAGCTCTAATGCGGGCTGTCAGACGATTCGGCGGAAGCTCAGTAACTGACTCTACATCAGCACCTCGCCGGCCTCCTCGTCTGTAGTCGAACACGAGACCGAGTTCATCTGCGGCCCTCTGTGCTGCCCTAAACAATAAAGCGCCAACTCCCACAGTTTCATGATTTCTCACTAACTGTAGGAGTGGGTCCGAGCTCCTGATGACATTACATGCCATACTCAGTGCCACTCTGCCATGCATGCACTCCAGACTCAAGAGTCCTCGGCCCCCCCGTTGACGTGGGAGGTACACACGAGGAACGGACGACCTAGGATGAATACTCCTATGAATATTCATCATCTTGCGGGTATCCCTGTCCAATTGGCGCAGCTCATCTACTCGCCATTTAACTACTCCGAAGGAGTAGAGCAGAATCGGAACGGCAAGCATATTAGTGGCAGACACCTTGTTCTTCCCCGAAAGTTCAGAAGACCAAATCTTTCGGAGTCGGTGTCTGTACTTGCCACGGAGAGAATCCTTTATTTGGTTCACATCCTGGATGTGGCGTTGTTCCACACCCAGGTATGTGTAGGTCTCTCCGGCATCCAAATGTCGTAGGATGCTTCCGTCTGCGAGCTGCGCATCTTCGTGGAATTCCCCGCATCGTCCTCTCTTGAGGTGGACGACTGCGCATTTGTCCAACCCAAACTCCATTCCAATTGCCCGCGTGTATTCCTCGACCACCTTGAGAGCATTTTGAAGTTCTCGCTCTCCGGAGGCATAGAGTTTAAGGTCATCCATATAAAATAGATGGGTGACCTTATGCCTCCGGTTGCTGGGTGGTCCACACTGATACCTGCGGGTTTGGCGGAGTCCAACAGATAGCGGCAGCAGTGAGATGCAGAAGAGGAGCGGACTCAAAGAGTCACCCTGAAACACTCCTCTCTTAAATGTCACCAACTCTGTCGAAACTCGCTCGGCACCGGATGTTATGGTGAAGCGAGTTCTCCAGAGCGGCAACAGTTGTTCAATGCATCTCACTAGTGGTGCTGGTACCGCAAGACATCCGAGCAAGTATAACAAAAGCTCATGGGATGTTGTATCAAATGCCTTGCGATAATCAATCCAGGCCATTGATAGATTCCGCTTGTACTGCACAGAATCCTGTGTAATACAGCGGTCTATCAGCAGGTTTTCCTTGCATCCTGCCAGGCCCTTCTTGGCACCACGCTGTTCGTTTATCTGTTGGTAGACCGGATCAACAGACCTCAACATCCTGGTATACAAGATACGAGTAAATAACTTGTAGCAGGAGTTGAGGCAGGTAATCGGCCTATAATTTTTTGGGTCAGACAGATCCCCCCTTTTTTTGGATTAGCACAGTTCGCCCCTCGACAAACCAGTCCGGAATTTGCTGCCCTTATTATTATTATTATTATTATTATTATTATTATTATTATTATTTATTATTAATATTATTATTATTATATTTGTGCCTCTGTACTATTCTTGAGGGTAGGTATAACATTTTCCTTTAGAAATACTTTGAAGGCAGTTGTCTTGAAGTCTGCCTCTTCAAAATGCTGTGAGCACAGCACTGCAAATACAGGTATTTCTTCCCTTTTTCTACCAGTGAATTTAATCCATTCCCTTTGCTGAAATGGCTTCTTCGGGAACCTTTTGGAAAAATATGCAATTAGTAGTTATCACAGGATCACAGTTTATAACGGCGAACTTACATTCTTTTATTTGCACACAATTATAATTTAACTAGTATGTAGTTAAATTAAGTATATTTTTTTATTTTATTTTATTTTCGACAAGCAAGATAAATTTAGAATGAACTGCCACTGGATACCAGAGCAATAAATTGTAATCAATCATGGCGGCGTATAACCTACAATTTAGCTCTTTGACAATTTTATTATTGTTATGTTTTTAAACACTCCAACATAAAGAAAATATTACTAACAGTTGGTTTATTTAGTTATAATAATATTTATTTACTTACCGATGAAAAGTAACGCCACTTTTCCTTGCAATGTGTGATAAACCACACGATATGCAACTAACCTTAATAAAGTTTTATATGTCCAAATTTCGCACAAAACACGCACACACGAATAAATAATACAATCCTTATATACTATATAATCATTTAACAAACACAAAATCGGCACTCAACAAAAAGTTTTGCATAAGATGCTGACACCACAGAACAGAACACGTTGGGTTTCTAACGCTTCATAAATACAAAACTGTCAAACTGACGTGTAAAAAGTGGTTTATCAAATATGACCGCTGCGAACTTCCATCGCGGGAATTATTGCCCCCACCACCGATAGTTTATCTCCTTTAGATATTTACTCTTTGGTATTTCCTTTATTATCTTACCTATTTCAGGTTTTAGGCACATTTTTATTAGAAGAGATAAAAAAAATTTAATAACTTTGAAATATGTAATAACATACAGATTATTGTATTTAAAATTTAGCAGGGTCTTATTAGTTCCAGCTTAACCGGAAGTGCTATACACGTTTTTGTATTTTGCATTAGTGCATCAGAGCACTTTCCTTAACGTGAAAAAAGTTTCAAGTAACCGACAGTCTAGAACTGTTAATAAAAATGTTACAGAAGTTTATCAAGATTTACGTGTACTGAAAAAATGAAAAAAAAAATTCAATAACTCCACAAGGGCTGGTTTTTTCGAAATTTTCTATACCATCAAAATTATTCATAAATTATCCCTTAATCACATGAATCGTGTTTCAAGGTTCCAGCCATCGAAAAATAATTTTGCATCGCAGCGCCATCTCTGTGAACCGTAGAGGAAAAATTCTAACTACAGTTATTTAAAGCCTCCTTTGGTATCTATCATTCTCAATTTACAAAAATTATATATCATTATTATTTTTCGATAATGGCCCGGGGACTTTTAACTGAAACACCCTGTATACATTTTTTTGAATTTAATGTATTCATAAATATTAACACCTTCACCAACTTACCCATCCCACGCCCACTGAACTAGTCAGTGTCACTTCCGCACATTTTTTTTTTGTTATCCGGAAGGGGCGCTTTAAACATTTCTTTTGTTTCCACCACTTACAGGGACTGAATATCAAGAGTCTCTTACTGCCATCAAAGCTGTTCATTTTAATCATAGTTGTGGCAACACAAAGTTAACTAAAAATAATCTTTGTTTATATACCGGGTGTAAATGAAATTAGGCTCACCCCTATAACTTTTTTGTTTTTTCAGATATCATTTTGAAAATTTGGTACTTGCAATAACATGTAAATTTGAATTAATGCATGTGAATATAATATAATTCTAGCACTTCCGGTTTCACCGGAAATGACCGTAACATGTTTTTTAAATGTAACACCCTGTATATTTTTATATTTTTGGATTCAGGGATTTATCTGCATACAATGGTATCAACTTCGAGGAAGAAACATAACCTCAAACATTTTTTTAGGATAATTATTTAAGTTGGCATCTAGGTAGCCATGACTGCTGAAAAACTTTTCTTTCTGAGCCGTTGAGTATTGGAAAAATAAAATCGTGATATTAAGTGAGCTAACTTTGCTTTTATAGCCATTTAAACATCTCGGAAATGGTTTTTTCGATTTAAGATTTTTTTTTAAATGGAATCATTATACTCAATGACATAAGAATTACTAGACAGGTAGTGATTCTGATTTGTTTGTATGTTTTTCGGTCTGAAATGGACTCGTCCAACGTACTCAGCGTTTTATTGGTGCGCTCTCAACCTACCACGTGTTTGTAACCAATGAGACGCTGAGTACGTTGGACGAGTCCACTTCAGAGGAATCATTACGTGTCTAGTAATTCTTATGTCGTTGATTATACTTCATTATGCTACTTTAATAGAGATTTTCTTTACCTACATTTCGATAACAAACACTTCACCATTAGTTCATAAATAACTTACCAAAAATACTTTACCTTGGTTCAAATTTATTTTAGTTTAATAAATTTGTTTTTTTTTTTTCAAGGCATTCCCGATTAATTTCATATCAAATGTTTATCTTGGTCAGAGCTTACTAAAATAAATTTGAACTAAGGTCATAAAGTATCTTTTGTAAGTTATTTATGAACTAATGGTGAAGTGTTTGGTATCGAAATGTAGGTAAAGAAAATCTCTATTAAAATAGCATAATGAGGTATATTGATGCCATTTAAAAAAAAATACTTATATCGAATATATTAACGTCATAAGTAGCAAATATTTTTACTAAAAAAAGTGTTCCGATAATTAACAATTATATACTCAATGATCACATCGTCAAAAGATGTGAACAATTCAAAGACCTTGGTGTAATATTTGACTGCAAGTTAATTTTTGTAGATCATATTTCCTCTACTATCAGTGCGGCTTATAAAAATTTAGGTTTCCTACTTAGAAACACAAAAGATTTTAGAGATAATACTACTTTATTTCTCCTCTTTAATGCATTTGTACGCTCAAAATTAGAATATTCTGCTATTATATGGAATCCTGGATATGATGTTCATATTAGTAATATTGATAATATTCAACGCAAATTTTTAAAGTATAAAAACGATAGAGTATATCCTGAAATAGGGACTTCTCATGATGGTCTGCTTAAGAGATTTCATGTTAATGATTTAGGTACTAGTCGTAAGTACCATTCAGTAGTTTTCCTACATAAAATTCTTTGTAATAAGTCTGATTGCCCTGAAATTCTCGGTATGATCAATTTTCACGTACCACACACTTTCACACGCAACATTTCTCTATTCTATTTACCAACACCTAGAACAAATATACTCAGATTCTCACCTCTATATGTAATGTGTTCTAATTACCAAACTATACATAATGAAATAGATATTTTTCAATGTAACGTTAGTGATATTAGAAATAAGATTCTTAATGTAATTAATATAACTAACTTTTCTCGTATTTTTCACTGATCGAATGTAATTTATTATTATTGTATATTTTTCCTGTCCTATAAATGGGTTCGCCTGTTGGGCAGTGTATGAATAAATAAAATAAGAATAAAATAAAATTTCAGACAAGATTGAAGTTTGTAAAATCGAGGCGAAGCCGAGATTTTATTATCAATCGCGTCTGTTATTTGCGTGTCGGCCGTGTGTCGTTTAGTATTTTTCATTATACCTACCATAAATACTTTAATATTTAATGATGATTTGTAAGCCTTGCATTTTTCTTCAATTCAAATAATTAAATTTGCTAGTCATCTGTGCCTTTACCGTAGCAACGGTTGTTTACACAGTAAAATTATTTGAATCATTTTGACACGATGGAACCAAATGGAACATTGTGGAAATTCCTCAAAATATTCGCAACGAATCGGCTGCAGCAAGTTGTGAAGAAAAGCAGGGAACGATGCATAAAGGAATATGAAGCTTTTACAATGTGGCGTAAGAGCAAGAATGTTTGTGGCGTAGATGAGGGTATTTTGCTGTGCTATTTAACAGAATTATCGAAAAAGTTTACACCAAATACTTTATGGAGTAAAATCTCCATGCTAAAAATCTATTTTTATATTTAAAGCTTCATGATAATGTTGACATTTCCAGGTTAGTATTACGTCAGCTTGTTTGTTATTATTATAAGTTCCCGTTATGTTCTTAGAGATATGGAAAAGTTTTTACCTTGCTACGTAGAAAATCTGAAGGCTACGAACCAAATAAATCGAAAATATTGACAACAGAAGACGTGACAAAATACCTAGTAGAAGCATCAGACAAGCAACATCTGCTAGAGTTATTACTGTATTTGGAATATTTGGTCAAGAAATTCATTATTTCGGGCAATACCAGTTGCACTTTTAATTTTAGTTATTGTTCTCATGCTAAATAGTTATCCTTTTAATTTAAATGTAATTTTTGTAAAAATATAAATAAAAATTATTAAAAAATCTGTCAAAACTGTCAAAACAATAACGCCCTTGGCTGATACATTTTATCGGCCTAGGCCGATATTGATGTCATATTAATGAAGAATAGAGTAATGATAAATCATAATATCAGAATGGTATAATGAAAAAACCATTTCCGAGATGTTTAAATGGCTATAAAAGCAAAGTTAGCTCACTTAATATCCTGATTTTATTTTTCCAACACTCAATGACTCAGGACGAAAAGTTTTTCAGCAGTCATGGCTCCCTAGATGCCAACTTAAATTATCCTAAAAAAATGTTTGAGGTTATGTTTCTTTCTCAAAGTTGATACCATCGTATGCAGAATGAATCCCTGAATCCAAAAATGTAAAAATATACGGGGTGTTCCATTTAAAAAATAGATGTTACGGTCATTTCCGGTGAAACCGGAAGTGCTACAATCATTTTATTAACATGCATTAATTCAAATTTACTTGTTATTGCTACTGCCAAAATTTCAAAATGATATCTGAAAAAACAAAATAGTTATAGGGGGTGAGCCTAATTTCATTTACACCCGGTATATATTTTTTTGTTTGTCATATTCAATGCCCCAGGCAGGTTGCTTTCACATCGTTTGTATGGTAATGGCGCCCAACCAACAAGTTCATTTGGTGAGGTGTGAGTTTACAAAAAAAAAGTTAAAAAAAAATAAATAATTTTAATTTTTTTTGATTTTTTTTCTCGGTGATTGATTTTTGCTTCTAATTTGCTTTGGTACATTAAGTGATCCATATTTAATTACTCACTTGCTAGTAATTGTAAAGATTTATTTTTGAGGGTATATTGGTATGGTTATAACCAGCGACTTATTAATACAATACTGGAGATCGCCTATGTATCCACTGCATTTGTTTGGCCTGAATAATAAACCCAGTTGATGCCCAATTGCCACACAGCGGTTGCGCAGTTACTTTCGTTTTGTTTATTCTACACGGTTTTGCGACGCTATTTTAAAGTCTTGTTCGATTGTTTGACGTAATGTCAGAGGACATTACGTCAAAGGCGTAGAGGTTATTTCCCAGTTTTAAACTGGTTAATTTGAATATTTTTTAGATAAATCAACTTTTTTGGATAGGAATCTCAAGAAATGTGGTAATAAATCCCAAAAAAGAAAAGGGAGAATATATTTTCGGGTCAGAACCATTATCTCATTCACGTTCTTCTAAAGTATCTGTTGAATCGCCATCAAAATCTACTATAACAGCAGATTATCCGGTGGTAGAGCATGAAAAAGAAAAACTAAGTACAGCAAAGTTCACAAATAAAATTGTTATTTGTTTTATTTTGTGTGCTACTACATAATTAGAAATAGATTTACACTGGCGTAATTAGAGCATTAAATTGCCCGATTTTTTTAATGTTTATGGCATAATAAAACAAAAAGATATTTTAAAAATTTTATTTCAAATATTATTATGATTGATAATTAAGATGGCTCCGGAGGCAGTAAGGAATTGCAAATCACTCTGAAATTATAAATTATTTCGAAATTTGGTTTTTGCTACAGTATTTCTAAAAACTGTCAGTTAACCAAATCAGATTATATATAATTATATATATAAATATAATTAACACAACTTAAAATTATTTATATGCTTTTTATGTACTTACATGTGAAAACTACGATTTGACGTTGACACAAAAGTTTTTTTACAATACAAACACTGTTTAACCATATTTACAATGTTTTTAAACACAAAGCAGATAATTAACAACACAAAGCAGATAATTAACCAGATAAATAGAATTAACACGAAAATAGATAGAAAAGCGCGCTGACACATAAATCAAACAAGACTTCAAAATAGCGCGCAAAGCCGTGTAGAATAACAAAACGAAAGTAACTGTGCAACCGCTCTGTGGCAATTGTGGCATCAACTGGGTAATATTGTTCAGGCCAAACGAATTCAGCTTATTGCCAGTCTCCTCTTTAAGTCGCTGGTTATAACCATAATTTTTTATATAGACAAGTTAAAGTTGACGGTAGTTGGTGCATTTTTATTCTTTTTAATAATTTTATTTTTCTATCTAAACCAAAGATCATATATACTAATAGTACCTACGAAAGGTTTTCTCATAATTATATATATCTAATACATATATATATATATATATAGTCTAAATCACGAAAGAAGACCGTTACGTCATCATTATAATTCATGTGAATCAAATCAGTACTGGAGTTAGTCAAATTCATGCTTGTTCGTTGAAATGACATCCGGATGTAAACAAACTTAAATGTCAAAACAAAACATAACCTGCAATTTGTCTGTTAAATGTCAGAATAATTTAACGATCTCGCGGTTTTTAATATATTTTATTTGACAAAATGCAGATGTTTTGAAGATTAACTATCGTTAGTTCCATAATGAACTGTTTTTAAAGTGCAAAAATCAATGGAATAAGGAAAACGGTAACAATCAAACTGAAAGATAAACAAATTCAAATTTGACAACTGGCTGACATGCAGAAACAGGAAACTATGAAACACGTGACAACGGCGTTAGTCAAAAGCATTCTATCAGTTGATCGAATTCTCGCTTGTTACTGAGACATACGAAATCAGGCCCTCTCTTTCTTTTTCGTCAAGGAGGTTAGGTTTAGGTATAACGCATCAACAACGTCAGTCGGAGATATTAACAGTCACATATAATGGACTTCCTTTCCCTATCTCTCTCGTTTTACTATTGTAAACAAAGAACGCTTGAACAGCGTACGTTGAAGATTAGAAATTAATTTGTGACGTAACGGTCATCTCTCGTGATTTGAAGTATATGTATGAAGTATGTAAATGTTATTATTTAGTACATGCGAGTGTGTGAATGGATAAAATATAAATTATTTTAAACCAACAAAAAATATGTAGCCATTGTAAAGTTTTATTTATTTTTATTTGAAAACGATTTTCACACCATTCACACTTGTCACATAAATAACTATTGTGACATGAATAGACGACTTTGGTTACGAGTGTTTCTCCATAAATATGGAAATACAGGGTGGTTAAAAATTTACTTTATGGAAAAGTTTCTATGAACATCCTTAGGCGATTGCTAAGAAAGATACAGGGTGTTGAAATATTGAGAAAAATAAATGATTTTTTTAATAATTCGGAAATTATGAAACTTATTGATAAATAATACTTTTAAAGCCTCGATTGTTTAACGAAATCATGACCTTTGTAGTGCCTTCAGTGTGGTGTCGTCATAAGCCAATTTTATTTTCAAAGAAAAATTTGGCACCTTATGATCGACGCCCGACGGTGACTGGACGTCGACAAATGCAAGATTTTGTAAAATAATAGTGGCTTGATTACAGGTAGGTATGCAAAGATATTACTTAAGGCATTATCTAAAATTGCAAGTCAATCGCGTTTATACTTTCCAAATAATTTAAAAAAATAATAATGGTCTCACCTGTAGCTTTGTTCGCAATTACATAAGTTCATAGAACTTTCCCACTTATTTTACGCTCACCTATCATCTCCATGGAGTTCAAAAAGTAACGTCTGGACCACTCTGTATAATTTAACACAATATTTACTATATTACAATATATTTAAAACAACTTAATTTAGGTAGTAGTTAACTGTGCTGCTCAATACTTCATTAACAATAACTACATTGCAATTTATGAATGCCCGGCTTTTTAGTTGTAAGGTGTTAAATTAATAAATTCTTGTGTTGAAAATGTCCTTCCTATATAAATATTAAGGTTTTCTAAATATAAACTACAAATTAATTTTAATTTTTCCAGTGCAAGAATTAGAAAAAGACATGGAAAGAAATATGAGACATCGTGCAGAAAAATTTGGATCTTTTTTATTAGATATGGAAAAAAAATATGCGTGTAAGAAGAAGGTTATGAGTATTTCTGATGAACCTATTGCAAAAAAAGCAAAGAAAATGTAATTATTTTAACAATTTGTCGTAATATTAATAATTAGTAGTAACTAAAATAAATAAATAAATAACTTCATAATAATTTCAATTAATGTATGAACATGTATATCCTAACTACCTGACCTAATAAAGTATTTTACATTGACCGGTATTTATATTAAATTAGTTAAGATTTACATCGTGAAGAATTAACTTATTCTAACCAGTCTGTTTAAATATTGTAACCCAAGGTTTGTAGACTTTGTACAGGTTACATCAATGAGCAGCATTATGGTGAGGAAAATGCGGGGTGAGGCAGAGCTGTCTACCGCGGTCTATCATTTATTCTACATACTAAAAAGAGGAGCAGCTAAAGATAGGAATCGGCTCCATGATCTACGCATGCGCCACATTCAAGTGTGCCAAGTGTATTAATGTCAAAGGATATTAGTTTGCCTGATGCATTTAATAAAAAAAATTCCTTTAATCTAATAAAAAAAATTCCTTTATCAGGGGAATAACACACATATCTAACCTGCCTTCGGCTATCGCCTCCGGTTTCTAACTCGCCATAGACCTCTTCATAAAAAAAAATTCCTTTAATCTAATAAAAAAAAAATTCCTTTAACAGGGGAATAACACGCATATCTAACCTGCCTCCGGCTATCGCCTCCAGCTTCTAACTCGCAATAATATACCTTAAAAAAAAAATTCCTTTAATCTAATAAAAGAAAAACAAGAACGTGTGGGATTTGAACCCGGAACTTCTGCTTGCCAAGCCGAGCTCGTCTCCGCTAGGCCATCAACCCACTGACAAATTGCGAGTAAAGAAAGTATAAGTTAGGTTTCGGGTAACACGTTCTGTACACTTGGCAACGTTGGCATGTAGCGCATGCGTAGATCATGGAGCCGATTCCCATCTTTAGCTGCTAATCTAAAAAGAGACACTAAACACTGCTCTGCTGATGTAGAACAAAGACGAATCCGGAGGTCGCCGAGTGACGTACGATATATTAGTAGAGTCCACAGCCGCACCAAAACCCTCTATACTCGATCTGTTCAAAACATAGAGCTCGACTCCGCCCCATTAATTTTATGGCAGCGCAGAACGGTGGACGCAATAGTCAGTTTTACACGATGGAATTAATGAAAGCTGTGATGGCTTCAACAAAATTTGTTTTTTATACGTGTTACATTGTATACTGCAGCGATGCTATATTTTTATAATGTTTATTCATTCATTCATTCATTAAAGTTTCTATTATACATTTGCAATTTTGGACTTTTAAAAATAATACCTATTTTTTTTTTTTATTAAGTCCGCATTGCGCAAACTCACGATACTTTGTTTATTTCGCCGTCTAGACGTAACGAAACGACTAGTCGCCGATTGCTGTCTGGTTTGTTTACGTTTGTATTCGTTTTTAGGTTAGGTGCTTTTGCGAGTAATTTCCACATACTTTAAAAGAACGGCAAAAAAGTTTAGTTTGTGATTTACTGTAAGGCCCTCCGCACATTAAGCTACTACAAACTAGTTACAAAGTATGAATCGCACACGACGCTACTGAAAGTTTATAAAATCAAGTCCCTTCTCGATTGTTGCGGCTTTGTTACATTGTGTTTAAATAATTATTCTGTTACTGTGATTAAAGCTATTGTTGTTATGGTGTTAAAAAATTTCTAGTGATAGTAGTGCTTCAAGTGATGAAGATATTATCCTTTATTTTAATTAATCGTATAAGAAAGTTATGAGAGATATCAATATAATATAATAATATAATATATGCTTTATTCATCATTTCAATCATTTCATAATCTGTGTAAATATGAACATGACAGTTGACAGTACAGGCCGGATCCCCATTTATTCGCGTTTTTCGTAAGTTTAGCGTTTATGCGTTTCGCGACAATCCATAACATAAGCTGATTGCTGATTGGTCTGTTGCAAAATACGTAAAAGTTTAATGTGTGACGCAAGTTCTTGTAGAGGCGGCCTTTCAGTCAAATCTAGAAGTTGCATTGTAATTTGGGTTCTATAAATACGACCAATAGAGAAATTCCATTCAAATTTAGCGGACATTTTTGGGGCGGAGTGTATTTCTATCTGTTGGACAGACAGAGTATAGAAATGATTTCTGTTTGCACTTCGAGATTAAAAGCTAAAACCTATTTCAAATGTTACCTTCTGGAACATCAAAATCCGATGGTCGTCAAAATGTCGTCCTGTACGGGGTGGCTGTAGGGGATGAAATGTGAAAAACACCCTACAAACTTTTTTTCACCATTTTAATCTACAAAACACGAGGATTACTTTGGTTAAAGCAAAATATGCTTTAGTTAGGATAAGGAAAATATTATAAAAAAAATATTAAACAATTCGGAAAGCACGGAGTTAAATGGGCGACGTCTATGTTTATCGTACGCTGGTGAAAAGTGTCTTATTGCACAGGCAATGTTTTCGCTTAACACCGCACTAGCTACTTTATTCTCATTATGATCAAAAAACACCTTTTAATAACGTTGTAGACTGGAATTTCAGGATGCTAAGGCACTATTTACTTTTTTGATATGACCCCTCCCCAATTTTTGAATGGGTTTTTTAGGAGCGCCCGCACTAGATCTTTTAAGGTCGACATTCGTTTGTTTTCGTACCAGGAGAGGTCTCTTTAAGGTCCATTATCGCCTGTTTTCGCAGTAAAGACATGCATTTGACTAACTGTATGAAAAATACGAACTAAACTGTATTAGGTATGTATTTTATTTAAACGAAATATTATTTTTTATATGAATTTATTTTGCTTTAAATAGTTTATAGTAGTTACTTGGTGATCTTACTTCTAACTAATTCTATAGCTGTTTTAAATTAAAATATTTGTTGATAGTTTGATTCAAAATGGGTCAAATATCAAATATTAAAAAGGAATAAGGGTGCTTTTCGTTGGGGGTGAAGTTGGGGGTGAGTTTCACCCCAACTTAGGAGTTTCGAAAAAATAAAAAGTGACTGTTGGAACATGTGGATCATCGAATTCTACTTCAAAAAAACCCCTCTATAACGTACTTTTTGCTTTAATACCCGCCGAGTTAAAGGGATTGAAAAGGTTGATTTTTAAGCAGAAGACACTGACTTTTCAAAGGTTTTAAATTAGCAAATTACTCAAAGAGGATCACATTTTCGAAAAAGTTAGCTAATGAAATAAAAATAATTCATGAAATAAAAATTAGTTTAAGCTCATCGTAGTCGAGATACAGTTGGTGCATTTGAATGTAGATCTGAAAAGGGCACGCACCTCAAATAATCATAACTCTGGTTTAAAAAACCTTTTGACATATACCTTGAACCAAATTGAAACTTATTACAGTAGCTTAAAATTCTGTTTTGGCTGCTAAATCAAAAATGATACAAGAAAAATAGAGGCAAAATTTTGATTCTTGACAAAATAAGTGTCCGTTTTTTTGGTTCAGTAAATTCCAAATTGAAAATATAAAATTCCAAATTATGTTTTTTGTTAGTCATTAGTATTATGTATACGCTCAAATTTTTTTGCCCGTGATGGATGATGCATTATCTAAAAGATTTTACACTTAATGTATTTTGAAAATTTTTGAAATAATGAATTTTATGGCTTTGAAGTTAAAAACCTTAGCAGGGAAGAATCTTACCAAAAAATGTCACCAAAGACAAAAAATGATGGCAGTAAACTAAGGAGAATGCTACCGTTTTTATTATTTTTTTTCAATTGACGCATTTAAGATGAATATAGAAAAACTGACAACCTTTGTACTGTTTTGACCTACCTAATGTTAGAGAGGATTAAAAGACCTTCGAAATCATTTTTTTTGATGATTTTTAGCGTTAATTGCAAAGGAGATATGACCGAAATAAGACGCGACTCATTTTAGCAAATTACGATATTGCTCGTTTTGCGGTAATTTATTAGTCTCTGAAATTCGTTAAATAGAAGAAGAGAGAATAAGAATAAGTTTATTTACAAAAAAGTAAGAAATATACAAATTGTATGAATAATGAAAATAAAGTAAATTACTAATTATGTAAAATAAACTCGGTAAGCCCACTAGGGTTTTATATACCCGTATGTGAGAGACATGTGTGGCATATACAAAACTATTAAATCAAGATAAGAAATAGATAACTAACAAAAGAAAAAATAAATATAACAAGGAATATAACACAATCTGAAAAGTATCTGCATTTTAAAAAATTAAAAAAACTTGAATTTGTAATTAAGTAAACAAAACAAAATCTTTCAGCTAATCAAATATAGATATAAAAATAAAAATCAAAATAAGCATAAAAATAAACATGGACGTAATCATGAGGTTCTTACCATTATGCAAAGCAAGATGGATAAAAATGGAAAGTCGCCACAAAAGAAAAAAAAACTGTACGTGAGCTAAACTTTTCAAAATTATCATCCCGCAGTAAACATACTTTGTAATACATGCCCTAATATATGCATATAATCTATCTATAATATAAGTTTCAGTTATGTATTTATTATGATATTAATCTCTTTTTACTACACTCTTGTGTTTCTCCTCCATTATTCCATAAATGTAAATAGAGTGGACATGCAACCACACTATTTTTTATTTATTTATTTTTTATATTATATTATAGGTATTCTTTGCATCAACTAGTGAATGAATTTTCAGTCTTGGTGTATTAGTAATCCATTTTTTAATATCATATTTAAATTTATTAGTGGAATTATTAGATTTTATTTCAGCCGGTAATAGATTAAATATTTTTGGGCCGATATAAGCATGAGATCTTTGCCCTATTGTTTTGTTTGCCATAGATAAGGTAACTGAATGTTGTTTATACCGTGTATTGTGCTTATGTGTTATAGGTAAACTAATATTTTTCTGTTTGTACTGGTTTAGCAGCAATATTTGACAGAATAATTGTCTAATATCCAATAGTTGACTTTCTTCATACAGTTGGTTAGTGGGATAGCGATAACATTTACCATACATTGTTTTAATGATCCATTTTTGCATGACTTCGATTTTTTTTAAGTAAATATTATTCAAGCCACCCCATCCAATAATCCCGTATGATATATGCGATTGTACTAAGGCATAGTATAAAATTTTGAGCTGTGGTATATTACAAAACTCTTTACATAATTTAAATTTTGCAATCAATCCTCTAAGTTTATTTACCAAGTTCTTAGCGTGAATATCCCATTTCAAATGACAATCTATAGTTAAACCCAAATACTTAATATATTTTTTAGAACTGATTTCAAATTTAGCGCTGCTAGAATGAATTAACAATTTGGAAAAATCTGGAAGATTTGACGAATAACTAGTGAAAGGAAGAAAAAACGTTTTTTGTGCATTTATAGTAAGTAACTTTGTACTGAAGAAGTTTACAATTATTGGAAAGTCTTTTTGAACTTTATTTTGGAGAGAAGTCCAAGTAGCATCTTCGTACAAAATTACAGTATCGTCAGCATAACTGATTATATCACCATCACAAGGTAAGTTGAACAGATCGTTAATGTAAATAGTGAATAATATTGGACCGAGTATTGTTCCTTGGGGTACTCCACATGTTACGTTCCTGTACTCGCTTAAGCAATCGTCAATGTTAACACATTGCTGTCTATTATTTAGATAGCTTTCCATCAGTTTGTTGGATGTTCCTCTAAATCCAATATTTTCAAGAGTATCTAACAGTTCTTTATGACTTACGGTGTCAAATGCTTTAGCTAGATCAACAAATATGCCAAGCGTAGGAATGTTTTTATCTAAAGCATTATATATTTTTGACGTTAATAATGCTATAGCATCTTGTGTTGATCTAGCTTCCCTAAACCCAAATTGTTTTTCTGATATTATGCCATATTTTTCTAAGTAGCTTGTCATTCTAATTTTTAGTACCTGCTCAAATACTTTTGACAGGGTTGACAAAATAGAAATTGGTCTATAATTCTCAAGTAATAACTTGTCTCCTGACTTATATATGGGCGATATTACAGCGACTTTAAGCGACTTTGGAAAAACGCCATGTTGAATGCAAGCGTTTATAAGATGACATAGAGGAGCTACAACATTATCTACTACTTTTTTTAAAGTTTCAGCTGATAAATTATCTAGTCCTGTTTTTTTCCTTGTTTTTAGATTATTAATGATCCGTTTAACTTCATTCTCATCAGTTTCGTTAAGGACAATAGAATTAACTACTCTCTTATGATTATGCTGTTCGTTGGGTTTTTTAATCTTTTTTGCTAACGTTTGACCTATGTTTGTGAAGAAGTCTACAAAACTGTTTGTTATTTCTGGTGTGTTAGATGTTACTTCACCAGTTTCCTTTTTAATGCTTTTTATAGAAACCTTTTTATTCCTATCACTACCTATATCTTTAATGCAGTTCCACAATATTTTTGGATTATCTTTATTATTTTGTATCTGATCTTTGTAATAGTTATTTTTAGTTATTTTTATTAAATTGGTTAGTCTGTTTCTATATTGTCTGTATTCATTTAGTATATGTATGTCTTCCGGATTTCGCTCTACGCTTTTGTATATTTTATATTTTATTTGAGTGGATTTTATCAGCGCATTGGTCATCCAACTTTTCCTCTTAATAAATTTTTTTTGAATTTTCTTTGTAGTCGTGCAGCTATTTACATATTTAATTAATTTCTTTACAAACAATTCAGTGGCCTCTTCTACTTCATTACAAGAATATACATCTACCCAGGATTCCTTAGATAAATTTAAATTAAGAATTTTATAATTAATATATTTTTTGTAACATTTATCATTGGATCTAATAAAGTTATTTTCTATTTCAGGTAGTGTAATTTGGAGAATTGTTGGATAATGGTCTGTAATAGTTATTTTTAAAACTGCTGGAAGAAAATTTGCATAAGGTAATTTAGTTTTGACAAAAATATGATCAAGACAAGATGCAGAAATGTCTTGTACTCTGGTATATGAGTTTATAGTTGGTAAGTATCCAAATTCACTTAATATATTAAGATATTCCTGAGAGTTTTCACTCTCTCCTAGAATATCAATATTAATATCTCCGATTATTAGATTAATATTACTTTTTTGTTTGTAGGTTTCTAGAAAATGTTGTAAGCTGATGTTAAACTGCAAAGGGCACAAAGACGGTGGCCTATATATTGCTAATAATTCCACACTCGTTTTTTCAATATTCAAAAATAATTGTATAATTTTTATTTGTTGTAATGAAATTATATTATAAGTAAAGTTAATATTATTTTTCACATAAATTATAACACCATCATTTTTATTGATATCTCCATTATTATATATGCTTGTGTATCCCGGTATATTATATAAATTTATATCATAGATTTTAAAGGTTTCCGTTAAAATAATGCAATCAAGACTATTTCCAAATTCATTCAAGTTGATAATAAGTTCATCGAAATTTTTTGACAAACTTCTGATATTATTATGAAGTATATTTTTTGTTGCCTTGTTCTGTTTTAGAATATCATTACATTCTTTAGTACTATGAAATTCACGTGTTTCAAAGGCGTGTGTTTCAAAATCTCTTATGTATTTGTCCATTATATATTATACAATAATGAAGAGTAAAAACAGAATGCAAGTAAAAAAAAAAGTAAATACTTTCTTATGCTATGAATGAGCTTAGATTAAATTATTTACACTGAGATATAGAGGTTGAACGAGTAATAATTTGCTTATTTATATTTTTTTCAGTTTTTGCACTGGTTTTTTCACTAGGTTTCGTTTTCTTTTGTTCTTGTAGTTCTCCTTCGTCTAATTCGAACTGTTCCAATAAACGTCTTTGTCTACTAATAGGGTCAGGTGTAGCGGGCGCACTATCAGGTTTATTAATTTTATTTGGAATAGCGGTTTGTTTATAGTTTCCTTCTTCTAGATCATGAGCTGTGTATGTTTCATTTCCGATAATGATTTTGCCATTTTTTATGTAGGCTTGGATACCTCTAGATTTAGCCTCCTTGAGATGCTTAGTCAATATTTTATTAATTGCGCGGTCTTCAAAACACTGATCGTTATTAATAGCAATGTTTGTTCCCTTTAGTTTTTTTACGTTTTTTTGTACTGCCAGTTTCGTATTGTATGAATTAAACTCCACGATTACTGGTTGTTTGCTTCTGTCTTTTGGGCCTACTCTGTATACATCAGCTATATCTGGATTAGAGATTTCAACTTCTAGTATTTCCCTAAATACTTTTATAATACTATCGCGCAAGTTGACTTCCGTGCTGCTTATTCCAAATATAACCAAGTTGTTCTTTCGAATTTTTCTCTGCAGTTGAATTACGTTATTTTTCAGATATTTGTTTTGTTCTTCTAATTTAAAGATTTTTTCTTCATAAGAATTAACTACAGAGTGGATTTCTTGTTTCAGATCTTCTACTTGTTGCTTAAACTCCGTTCTTAACTCTGCCGTTTTATCATTAAATGTGGCTGCTAGTTTTATAAATAAGCCATCCATATAATTTTTTTGAGCGTCACTGAAGTCGTTCATAATGTTTTAGCGAATTTCTCAAAGTATATAGTGTCGATGTTGTAGATATTCTCGTGTACGGGAATCTTTAGATAGGCCAGAACTTTTTTATATTACTCGTCGTGATAAGAACTGATAAAATAGTCTATCACAATTAATAATAACCTACGAATACTGATATTATTATTATACTATCTTGTTCTGTTCGTTTATTTCTATTGTAAACATTAATTTGTACTGTTAATCCCCTGGTGTGAATTTGAAATATTTTTAATCTTAATATTCCACTAAAATCTTAGAATTTTATGAGTACCTTGTTTAAAGAGATCTGCTAACTTAAAGTACACCACACACATCGTATAATATTGATATATTAACTTTAGAGGTGGTTTTCATTCTCTTAGGGGTAAGATCAATTATTTTTCTTATTAGGGGATGAGTTTTATATCCACCATATTGAGGGTCCAACATAAAATTATTAATTTCTTACCTCACATTCGTGATCAGCGACTCCAAAAACATAAATAAGTTTAAATAATTTATTCTCAGTACTTGGTTAATTATTGATTTTTTGAATTTAGGGGTGGTTTTTACCCAATAATTTTTCTTATTATAATAAGTAAGTAAGTAATAAGTTGTATGTCCTAAAATAAACGAATTTGCAAAGAAAAAGTTCTACTTGCTCAAAACAAACAAAATATGTTTTTCCATTGTACCCCTATTATATCGGCCATATTAGGGGTATCTACAATCGCGAATTCTAAAATTTTTTATTGAGATTCGTAATCAACGACCTCAAACACATATACATGAATTAACTGACATTAATAACTGACTCTTAATACTTAAGTCAGTATTAAATTTTGAACTTCAGGGGGGGTTTTCACCCTCTTAGGGGTAAAAGCACCTCTACATATTCCTTTTTAATATTTCAACTTGATACCCTAAAGTTTAAAAAGGCGCAAAAAAAAATTTACAAGCAGCTATAGAATTAGTTCGAAGTTTGGGTACTTTTTGGCGCATTCCCGCCGGACTTCGGCAATCTTCAGGGTCGTCCGAGAATGTTAGGCTTTTCCTACTAGATACACAATGTACTATTCCAGTTACATGTAGATAAAAAGGGTGTCATTCCATTGGGCATTGATAATTTAGTACTGAGAACAGGGGTAATCTTATTGTCAATAATTTTCCACCCATTTTCCAGCGGATCTGCTAGAAATAGTTTTGGATTCAGAATTATAATCCAGATAGGTGTATATTTGGTAGTTGATTCGTAATAGGACAAAAGCATTATATGGCTTCTCCTCAATTAACAAACATTTACCAACGAAAGAGGACCCATTTTGAATCAAACTATCCAAAAATATTTGAATTCAAAACAGCTATAGAATTAGTTAGAAGTGAGATCACTAAGTAACTGTACTATAAACTATTAAAACAAAATAAATTCATATAAAAAATAATATTTCGTTTAAATAAAATACATACCTAATACAGTTTAGTTCGTATTTTTCATACAGTTAGTCAAATGTATGTCTTTACTGCGAAAGCAGGCGATAATGGACCTTAAAGAGACCTCTCCTGGTACGAAAACAAACGAATGTCGACCTTAAAAGATCTTGTGCAGGCGCTCCCATTCAAAAATTGGGGAGCGGTCATATCAAAAAAGTAAAAAGTGCCTTAGCATCCTGAAATTCCAGTCTACAACGTTATTAAAGGGTGTTTTTGGATCATAATGAGAATAAAGTAGCTAGTGCGAAAACATTGCCTGTGCAATAAGACACTTTTCACCAGCGTACGATAAACATAGACGTCGCCCATTTAACTCCGTGCTTTCCGAATTGTTTAATATTTTTTTTATAATATTTGCCTTATCCTAAAGCATATTTTGCTTTAACCAAAGTAATCCTCGTGTTTTGTAGATTAAAATGGTGAAAAAAAAATTTTTAGGGTGTTTTTCACATTTCATCTCCTACAGCCACCCCGTACAGGACGACCTTTTGACGACCATTGGATTTTGATGTTCCAGAAGGTAACGAATCATTTGAAGTAGGTTTTAGCTATTAACCTCGAAGTGCGAACAGAAATCACAATTTGATGTCATATGAACTCCACTATATTGAGTTAGCTCAGATTCACCTTTAGAGTTTACCAGCCTTGATTGTAACCTTCCTTCGTTCCGTCGAAGTTCTAAAGTGGTTACTTCGAAGCCTGATGAGCGGCGGTACTATCAGGACGGTATATCGCGGCCCTCATAAGACAAATAAGTTTTATAAAATTCTTATAGTTTTAGAAAAAGAGAAGGATATTTGCAGATCGCTCAGAATGACCCATTTATAGCAATATATCTTGGAAAGGATTGGATTCAGTATACAACATATTTATATCGCCGGAAGCGCAATAAGTCGTAGATTTCGAAAATCCAATAATATATAGGGTATTCCAATAAAAAAACATAACATTGGTCGGTCATGCTTTCTTCGAACACCCTGTATAAATTTGTGTAGCACCCTTACTAACCTCAGATCAGCTTGTACAACTTCTATTTGAGACTTTTTTTCTAAATTCAAAAATTGAGGAGTTAAGGAGGGGTGGCATTTATAACGTACTGAACGCGTAAACAAAAACTTAAAACAAAGCGGGCGATGAAGCGATGGCCTCCGGCGCATGTGTGCACGAAACCATCCGAGCCCTCCTAGTCGACGAGCTACTGACGCTACTGTGTTGTTGCGGAGACTTGGCCCAGCTTAAGTAGGTATTTCTTATTTAAAAGGTTAAATTTTTTTTCCAAAAGCTCAAAGTCTTCTCCACGTTTAAGTAATAAGTTTATTAAAAAATATCATACATTTATAAAACGGTACCTACATGTTTCGGAGATATATATCTCCATCTTCAGCCTACAAAAAATTAAAATGCCAAAAGTAGAGAATCGTAATAACTTACACAAAGATATACTTAAAACTTAAATGTGTGAAAAAACACAAGTGGGAATATTTTAACACTCTAAACAGGACCAATATGAATAATTAACAGTAGCAATAAATTTAAATGGAAAGTTAAAAATTAAAAAATTGTAAAATAAAACATCGTGCACCGAATATAACCTGGCCACGATGTCAGGTTAGCTACCTAGTTAGTACAAGAAAAGGAATTAAAAAATGGTGAAAGAAATAATTAAATAAAATTATTGAAGTTACGTGACCTCTATAGGAAAACAAAAGAACTAAAAGTATGCAAATGGTAGAATCGACGCAGTGCCATCTACTGTGTGGAGGACGAGGGAACAAAACAGAAACGCAAAAAATTGAAGAAACCTAGGCAATTAAAGGTTCTAGGATTGTAAAAGGTTGAGCTTAAAATACTTTTGTTACAGATATGCAAAATTTTTAAATTAGTGTCTCTATTAAAAAAGTGATTGGAATTTATTATGTGGTTAGCAAAGGATGATGACGTATTGATATTTTGAAAATTAATATTATTACATTTATCTATTAATTTGGTGTGTTCTGTGTTCATCGACAATAGTTGAAATTTTTCGGCCAGACTGACCAACATAGCAAGCTTGACAGCCAGGAGTAGAGCATGAAATCAAATATACCCCAGAATTATCAAAAGTAGGTTTTTTGTCTTTAGTATTAACTATCAAGTTTTTAATAGAGTTGTTAGTTTTGAAAGTAATTTTAAAATTTTTATTTTTAAAAATATTTTTTAATTTTTAAGGAAATTTGGTCAAAAAATGTGATACAAAAATACGGTACGGAAGTTTTAGGTTCCAAAAGGCTTTTGTTTAAAAATTTAGTATAACATTTCAAATATAGTTTGTCAATCAAATGTAGAGGATAATTGTTATTAACGGCAATTTGTAGAATTATATTTAATTCCGTTTGGCAAAGTTATTTTTTGGTATCGTTACGTAGATGACATCTTGGTTCTTTTTGATGGTTCGAAGGAGGAAGTGGAATCTATTCTCAATTTTTTTAATTCATTACACAAATCCATTAACTTCACTATAGAATTTGAAAATAATAACTCCATACATTTTTTAGATCTTGAGATCACTAAATTAAACAATAAACTAGACTTTGCTATTTTCAGAAAACCTACTAATACTGATACTATCATCCCCTTTGAATCTAACCATCCATTCTCACACAAATTTGCTGCTTATTTTAATTCTTTATTTAATAGATTACTTGTTTTACCACTTTCTCCTTCCAATTTTCAAAAGGAATTAAATATAATTCTACAAATTGCCGTTAATAACAATTCTCCACTACATTTGATTGACAAACTATATTTGAAATGTTATACTAAATTTTTAAACAAAAGCCTTTTGGAACCTAAAACTTCCGTACCGTATTTTTGTATCACATTTTTTAACCATATTTCCTTAAAAATTAAAAATATTTTTAAAAATCACAATTTTCAAATTACTTTCAAAACTAACAACTCTATTAAAAACTTGACAGTTAATACTAAAGACAAAAAAACCTACTTTTGATAATTCTGGGGTATATTTGATTTCATGCTCTACTCCTGGCTGTCAAGCTTGCTATGTTGGTCAGTCTGGCCGAAAAATTTCAACTATTGTCGATGAACACACCAAATTAATAGATAAATATAATAATAATAATTTTCAAAATATCAATACGTCATCTTCTTTTGCTAACCACATTATAAATTCCAATCACTTTTTTAATAGACACCAATTTAAAAATTTTGCATATCTGTAACAAAAGTATTAAGCTCAACCTTTTACAAATCCTAGAAATCAATAAAATTCAACTTTAATTATAATGAGCAAATAACCTTTAATTGCCTAGGTTTCTTCAATTCTTTGCGCTTCTGTTTTGTTCCCTCGTCCTCCACACAGTAGATGGCACTGCGTCGATTCTACCCATTTTCATACTTATAGTTCTTTTGTTTTCCTATAGATGTCACGTAACTTTAATAATTTTATTTAATTATTCCTTTCACCATTTTGTAATTCCTTTTCTTGTACTAGGTCAAGGCTTATAGACTTTGTACAGGTTGCCTCAATGAGCAGCATTAGGGCGAAGAAAATGCGGGGTGAGGAAGAGCTGGCGACCGCGATTCTATATGCTTAAAAAGAGACACTAATACTGCTCTGCTGTTGTAGAACAGAGAACGACGATCCCGGCCTGCGAATGAAGTTCGTTGAGAACTCGAAAGTGTTTTTAAAAAGATTTTATTTAGACGAACAGACAGAGTTGGTAAATTATGATTATAACCGTCTAACAACGTTTGTGCTTAAAACGAAACTAATCTAACTTGCTATAAAAATGCATAGAAGGACATATGATACACTACAATCTACATGAATGTGATGTCATCTTAAAAGATAACAAGAATGTCGCACATACATAACTCCTCCATCACTAAGAGGAAAATAATACGGTAGTATTATTTTCAGGATTTCTAATTTTATTAATATTTGTTTCATTCTTGTTTTCCTGCTTTTTGTATGCCCTAAAATATATTAGTATATGCTG
Source organism: Rhagium mordax (assembly GCA_963680705.1). NCBI lineage: Eukaryota > Metazoa > Arthropoda > Insecta > Coleoptera > Cerambycidae > Rhagium > Rhagium mordax. The sequence goes on along the minus strand of OY796659.1, from coordinate 24,700,800 downwards.
TTTGTATTTGAAAGCTACTTTAAAAACAATATATGAAATAACTATGATAATTAATAATAAGAAAATATACAGGGCGATATAAGAAGTGTTGTCTTCCTCCAGAGCTTGTAGTCGATGAAGCTGAGTTCTTTCGGCTAGTTTCTGTAGTCTGGTAAGGCCATCCAACTTAATTTTCTCTGGAACTTTCAGAGGGTTGTTTTCAGGGTTGAACTTCTTAACTTCAATCTGGGGTAGTTCAAATGGAGTCGCTCGTTCATTTGGAACATCATTGTTGTAGGTGTAACCGTTTATTATTACACTACACTTATATGGGATTCGAATTAACTGTGGTTGGTTAATCTGTTCATATCCATATTCACTACATTTCTTTTCAACTGTGGTTTGTTTTACAGGTACGATGATTAAGTAGGCATCATTGATTGGTTCAATCACGTCTTGTTCGAGGTGGACTTGGAGAGTTTGGCAATAATGATTGTTTTTTCCATTAAGAAATTTTGGAATACAATCTTCTCTTGACATTTGGTGTTTAACATAGTAGATACAGGTGTCCTCTATTTCGTGACATGGTTCGTCTTCATAATGATGATAAGTCGAGTTTAAAATAATATAGGGTTTTAAGGGAATTATGGTTTGGTCATTTAATGGAATAGGGTATAGGTGGTAATAATCGTAAAGATTTTCTTGTAGTATTGGAAAATGTATTGCAAATAAAATTCTATTACCTTTGTAATGGATTTCAACTTTTAGTAATCTATAATATGATTGTAAATTTTCGAAATGCGGTAGACTTCCTTTATGAATTTCATTCATTAATTTAATGAATTCATTAAGTTCAGGTAGTGGTAAAATAGTACTGTGTATAACATTCAGTTCAGCAAATAAAATAGAGTCCTCAATATTATTTAGTATTGATAGGATATTTTGACAATCAATAATCATTGTGTCGAGAGAATTTTGAAGTTGTAAGAATATAGTGAACTTATTTAGGCTATTTACTATGTTTCGAATTTGGTTGTTTATTAATTCTTGATTATGAATGATTTTTTCCATAGTGATTGTGGTTTCATTCATAAACCTTTTTGTAATAGTTAAATATTTTTCTAAGTCATTTTGTAATGAATTTTGATTATTTGCTAATGTGGAAATAGCTTTATTATATCTATTTTCATCCTCGTCATCTAGTGTGCCAAAGAGCCATTTATTTGCTCTTCCTACTATATTTAATAGACCACGTTTTGAGCGTGTGTGTTTTTGGGGCTTTAAATAATTTAATTTTAGCGTTGTTTGATTTAATAAATATATCAGGTGTTCGTAAGTATGATGTAATTGAGGGTATAGCTCATCTTTAATAGAAATAAGGCCATTTATAGTTTTAATATTCCGTTTAATGTCATACAGAGGTTTGTCAAATTGTATAAGGTCAATGTACTTTATGAAAGTATGTTTTTGCGTGGTAGTTCTAGCTTTGCCAAGGGAAAAAGGAAGTAAAGGATTAGTTATTTTAGTTATTTTGATTTGTTGTCCTGTCACCATCACCAAGATTGTGAGAAGTATCGGGTACAACGTTGTCATCTGAAACAACAACAGGTTTTCGTCTGATAAGTATTCTTTGTGGTTTTAAACTACGTTTGTGATATGTAGTTTTTTGTGTTTTAATTTTAATACCACGGTTCGATTTAGGTTGAATTTTTCTGTAAAGAGGTGATAGTTTATTTCGCGGTGTGTCTTTAAGAAATACGTTTTCTTCGATATTTATTTCAGGGGGATCGTTCCGGTTAGAGTTTACTTTTGTTAAGTCCTTAGACTTCTCGTTATTTTCTTTGATTATTTCATTTAATACTTTAATATTATTCGCGTGTTTCTCCATGTAGTCAGATGTTAGTTTTTCTAAAGTTAAATCAAATGGATTTTCGTAACTTATGTTTCCTTTTATAATCTGGAGAGGCGTAAATTTTGTTGCGGAGTGAATCGTATTGTTATATCCTAGAATAGCATATAACATTTGCGTATTTATAGATCGATTTGGTGTTTCTCTTTTTAATATTCTTAGTTCTTCTACTAAAGTAGAATGAAAACGTTCAATCGGACTGTTACTGTTAGGATTTCGGGGTGTAATATAATGTAAAGTAATTTTGTGAGTTTCACAGAAATTTTCGACAAGGTTGTTTTTAAATTCTGGTCCAGAATCACAGGTTATTTTGTGCGGAAGGCCATAGTGGGCCATAAATTGTAATAATCCATCTAAAATGCCTGTGGCAGATAAATGTACAGGATATGCTTGAGCAAATCGTGAAAAACTGTCGATAATTGTCAAGAATTTAGTTCTGTCTACTGAGAATGTATCGATATAAATGTGTTCAAAAGGGTGTTCACCTATTGGAGTAGGTCTAAATTTTATTATGTTAGGGTGACGTTCATATTTTGATGTTTGACAGGAGATGCAAGTGTTTATATAATTTGTTACATCTTGAATCATGTTTGGCCAGTAGTAAATTTTAGATAAGGATTGTTTTGTTTCATTTATGCCACGGTGTGTGGTTTTTGTCTCGTGATGATACTTTATCTTTTCAGTTTGTATATCATTACTTTCTATATCTTTCAGGAGTATGTTACTTTGAACTAATTTAAAAGCTGAATGTTGAAAATGTTTTTGAATTGTAGAAATTATAATAGGTGCCATATTTGGTTGGAATATTATTCCATAAAGAGTTTTAGGTTTTAAATATTCTTTCAGGGTTTTTACAAGGTGAGGCTCTAAATTTCTAATGGGTATCGTAATTTTTAAGCGGGTTTTGTCAAATATTTTAATTAGGTTTACTCGAGGTGTCAGAGCGTCATTACTAATGGAAAGAATAATTTGATGTTTGAATTTATTTAATGGTTGTTCTGAAATAGGAATTTCTAAAATTGGGTTTTCTTGAGAAGAATGTTGCGTTTCGTTAGAGTCAGGTATTTCAGGTGGTTGTGGGTCAGGTATAATTACATCAGAAATTATATTTACTTGATTATGGTTATCTACAGAGGTACTTGGATTATTCGCTACTTCGTTTGATAAAATATCGTCTAAGTCTTGCAAATCTTCGGGTTGAATATCGGTAATTTCTGGTATGTTTATTATTTCTGAGAATAATTCGGAGAAATCTTCTTGTAATCTGCTATCTTCATTCGGATCGGTATTAGCTATCATAGATTGGGTTTCTATAGGGTGGATTTCTATTCTTGATAAAGCGTCGGCGACTTTATTATCTTTTCCTTTTCGATATATGATTTTGTAATCATATTCTTCCAACTTAAGGCGCCATCGCACTAAACGTGAATTTGGTTCCTTAAGATTAAAGAGCCATTGTAACGGTTTGTGATCGGTTACGATAGAAAATTTCCTACCAAATAGATAAGGGCGAAAATACTTTGTAAAATTAACTATAGACAATAATTCTTTTTCGATCACCGAATAATTTTGTTCGGCCGGGTTCAAAGTTCGTGATGCATACGCGATTGGTTTATCATTGTTTGGGCCGCCCTGGGATAAAACTGCGCCTATTGCTATATTAGAAGCGTCCGTTGTTAAGATAAAGGGTTTACTAAAGTCCGGGTACTGAAGAATTGGCTCGTTAGTTAACATTTGTTTACACTTTTCGAAAGTTTCTAAAAATTCAGGAGTATGAATAATTTTTTCTCCTTTCTTCAAACATTTTGTGAACGGTTTTGTTAATTTAGCGAAATCTTTAATGAATCTACGATAATATCCTAAACAACCGAGAAACGATTTAATTTCTTTAGCAGTTGCTGGTAACGGAAAGTTTTGTATCGCTTTTATTTTATTTGGATTTGGTTTTATGCCGTTAGGGGTAATGACATGTCCTAAAAATTCAACGTTTTGCTTCAAAAATTCAGATTTATCAAGTTGTATCTTAAGTTTGCTTTCGCGTAATTTTTGAAATACTTGTTTAAGATTTGAAATATGTTCTTGTAATGACGTCGAAAAGATTATAATGTCGTCCATGTAAACCAGGCAGATTTTATTTTGTAAACCTCGGAGAACATGATCCATCACACGTTGAAAGGTGGCGGGTGCATTTTTCAATCCAAAGGGCATGCGAACATATTCGAAATGCCCATGTTCCACATTAAAAGCAGTTTTCTCGATAGATTTTTCTTCCATTTCTATCTGGTGAAAACCTGACGCGAGGTCCAAGGTGGTGAAATAGTTGCATTTACCCAATTTGTCCAAAATATCGTCGATATTTGGTATTGGATATCGGTCATCTACGGTTTTTTCGTTAAGTTTTCTATAATCGACGACGATTCGCCATTTTTTCTTTCCTGAGGCATCGGCCTTTTTTGGGACGATCCATATTGGGCTGGACCAAGGTGACGAAGAGGGTCTTATAATTCCATCATCCAACATTTTGTCGATTTGGCGGTTAACTTCTTCCTTGTGACAATGTGGAAAACGGTACGATTTTGTATGAGTAGGCAATTCATCAGTTGTTTTAATATCATGTTTTATTTGGTTAGTAAAAGTAAGCCGGGAATTTTCATTATGAAAAATATCTGAGAATTCATTACAGAGTTTCAAGATAGCACGTCTTTCTTCGGCGTTCATATGACTTGTACGGATGTTATTATTTAAATTATTAATAAAATATGTTCTATTTGTCATTTCAGTCACGTCATTTGGTAATGCAGATTCTATGTTAAATAGTTCAAAATAATTAGTATTTATAGAATATACAGAAAAAGGTTCATTAATCGTTACACAAATCGTTCGGTCTGTATTATTGTAAATTTCAAAACATGCTCGATAATTTGATGCATATGTCAAAGTTTCGGGAATAAACAAATTATTTATATAACATCTTGGAATTATAATTTCACCATCTGAAATATTTACGGGGTAGTCTCGTACTAAAGATTCATGGGGAGATATTTCAAATGTGAATGAAGTTTCGTAAGGTTGTCTATAATAAAAAGGAATTTGTACATAATCGTTATACAAAATTTGGTTAGTAAAATTGATAGTTAAATCGAGATTTTTCAATTCTTTTAATCCTAAAATTCCGTCGAAAAATTCGTGAAATTGAAAAAGAATAAATTCTATTTCGTAATCACTTTGGAATTCCTCGAATGCGGGGATAATAGCTTTAAATTGAATTTCTCTTTCACCTAGAGATGTTTTTAACTGTGAAGGGTCTCGAAATATAAGATTTGGATAATATTTTTCTACAATTGAGGGTCTTAACATTGAGGTATGACAACCAGTATCAATTAAAAGTTTCATTGGGGGATTTGATATTTGTATATAGGGAAGTGCATTAACTGAAGCAGAATGTAATTCTATTACGTCTTCTCGTCCGGTTGAGGCGAAATGAAAAAATTTTCAGTTTCAGTTTCATAATTTTCTTCAGGATTTTGTTCGTTATATTCATATGGTTGATCAGGAAATATCGAATAGTTTTCATATTCATTAGGATAAGGTTGGGGTGAAGTGTCAAGTTTTTCGTCATTTTCTTCCTCATGAGTATTCAACTCTTGGTTAGTAAATGTTTGTCTGGGAAGTTGTTGTTGCTGTCTTATAGACATGGGTGTTTGGAAAGTCGATCTTTGAATTGTGGGGTTTCGAGAGGTTGTTGACATCGGTTCAAACACTCTTTGGATAGGTTTATTAGAAGGTTTGAAAACATTTTGAGGTGGTCCAAATACTTGTCTGTTAGTTGGGAATTTATATTGAAATTGTCTGGGTTGCATATTTATTGATTGTCTCGGAAATTGTGATTGATTCTGAAAATTGGTTACAGGAGTCTGAAAATTATTTGCAGAATTCTGAAAACTAGGATATGTAAAGTTACGTTGAAATTGGTGTTGTTTTGTCGTTAATGTGTTATGCGTTTGTTTTGTAGGAAACTGTTGACTAGTACTTGCTCTATTCTGAACAACTAAATTTTGTGTTTGATTAAAATTTTCGTCTTCTAAAAATAGACTCATTGCGGTTTCAAGTGTGTCTGGTCTTTGTACACTTATTTTGTCTCGTAAACGTATATTTAGGTTTCTTAGGAATACTTTTAAAGATTGTGATTCATATTGTCTAAGGTGAATTAATTTTGTATTGGCACTCATTTCAGTAACATTGATTGAATTAATTTTAAAAGCTAATTTACTACGAATTAATTGTATCCGTTTAGCAAAATCTAATGGATGTTCATTTTTATTTAACGTTAAAGTAAATAGACACTGTTCTAAATTGTCAAGGCTTTGCCTATCACCGAAAGTATTTCTAAGCTCTTGTTTTATTAAAAACCAAGAATTTAATTCCTGTCGAGCTCCAATTAACACTTGGGCTCTATCAGTTAGTTTACCCATAATAACACTATCTACACATTGGTTTAAAGCGTCATCATTGCCATGGTACATATTATAAAATTTGTCAGCGGCATTTATGAAAATTTCGAGGGTTACCTCGGATCCATCATAATTCGGTATGGTATCTGAATAAATTTTGAATAGGGTATAATTAATTTCGTTTGACATTTTTGATACAGAGAGTGACTTTAAAGAATTTATTAACTTGTCAATGGAATTATCAGTCATAAAAAATAATCAAATAATTATTAATGCAATTTCAGGACAATAAAATTAATCTGAATAAAATGAAGATTAGAATTAAACTTGAGAGTTCACAATATTCTCTTACTTCTTAGAAAAGTATAAGACCTTTGCTAAAAGATAATAATGACTCGTGTACAGATACGTTGGAATGTAATAAAATAAAACTCAGCTACTTTTACGTTACTGAAAGTAATATCTCTTACGCAGAATTAATAAAATAATTTTATTCTAATAAATGTAAATAATTTGTGCAAAAAATTCTTAAATCTATTTGACTGCAATAGTCGGTCTACCAGATTTCGATTGCGATAAAAGAAATTGGCGTTTTTTCTTTTTGATTGCGATAATCAACACTTAAAATTAAGCGACTTTGATAGTCAATTTTCCAAAATCTTTACGATAAAAATTTGTGGAAAGGAAGCAGAAAGGAAAACTCGACTTACCTCGATGGTTGTGTCAAAGGTATCCTTCTGGAGTTCGTTTGTAGCTGCTGCTAGGCTGATGGGCTGGTATAATCCGGGTCGTCTCACACTTTTAGGAACTTTGCAAACAAACGGTTGAAACCGACGAATTTCCACGATGGATTTCTTTTGCAAATCCTACCGACTGCGCCAATGAAGTTCGTTGAGAACTCGAAAGTGTTTTTAAAAAGATTTTATTTAGACGAACAGACAGAGTTGGTAAATTATGATTATAACCGTCTAACAACGTTTGTGCTTAAAACGAAACTAATCTAACTTGCTATAAAAATGCATAGAAGGACATATGATACACTACAATCTACATGAATGTGATGTCATCTTAAAAGATAACAAGAATGTCGCACATACATAACTTGCGGTCGCCGAGTGGCATATGTTGAGTAGGTCAGGTTCAGATGGGGTAACCTTTAGAGTTTACCAGCCTTGGTACTAGGTAGCTGACATGACATCGTGGCCAGGTTATATTCGGTGCAACGGTGCACGATGTTTTATTTTACAATTTTTTACTTTTTAACTTTGCACTTAAATTTATTGCTACTGTTAATTATTCATATTGGTCCTGTTTAGGTAAGAGTGTTAAAATATTCCCACTTGTGTTTTTTCACACATTTAAGTTTTAAGTATATTTTTGTGTAAGTTATTACGATTCTCTACTTTTGGTATTTTAATTTTTTGTAGGCTGAAGATGGAGATATATATCTCCGAAACATGTAGGTACCGTTTTATAAATTTATGATATTTTTTAATAAACTTATTACTTAAACGTGGAGAAGACTTTGAGCTTTTGGAAAAAAATTTTAACCTTTTAAATAAGAAATACCTACTTAAGCTGGGCCAATAAGTCTCCCGCAACAACACAGTAGCGTCAGTAGCTCGTCGACTAGGAGGGCTCGGATGGTTTCGTGCACACATGCGCCGGAGGCCATCGCGTCATCGCCCGCTTTGTTTTAAGTTTTTGTTTACGCGTTCAGTACGGGTGATTGGTTATAAATGCCACCCCTCCTTACCTCCTCTATTTTTGAATTTAGAAAAAAAGTCTCAAATAGAAGTTGTACAAGCTGATCTGAGGTTTGTAAGGGTGCCACACAAATTTATACGGGGTGTTCGAAGAATGCGTGACCGACCAATGCTATGTTTTTTTATTGGAATACCCTATATATTATTGGTTTTTCAAAATCTATGACTAATTGCGCTTCCGGCGATATAAATATGTTGTATACTGAATCCAATCCTTTCCAAGATATATTGCTATAAATGGGTCATAAGTAAAATTAAGTTAGCCATGAAAAAATAACAACGATTGTGTATCATTTGTTGTCAGTGCAATGTGTGCCATATTAAGTTGAAAATGGGCTTGTCTGACGAAAAGGAACGAAAAATGTATGAAATTTATATAAAGAGCAGATACAACATGCTCGAAGCTCAGCGTGAGTATGCCAACTTATGGCTCATTTATAGCAATATATCTTGGAAAGATTTGGATTCAGTATACAACATATTTATATCGCCAGAAACGCAATGAGTCGTAGATTTCGAAAATCCAATAATATACAGGGTGTTCCAATAAAACAACATAACATTGGTCGGTCACGCTTTCTTCGAACACCCTGTATAAATTTGTGTAGCACCCTTACAAACCTCAGATCAGCTTGTACAACTTTTATTTGGGACTTTTTTTCTAAATTAAAAAATAGAGGAGTTAAGGAGAGGTGGCATTTATAACCAATCACCCTGTACATTGTTATAGGTTGATGTGTAAAGTTATAATTTATAATAAAATAATGTCTAACGTACGAAAGGGTAAAAAACGACCATACACTGACAAAGTGAATACCTACATTTACTGGTGAATTTCCGGATTTATTCTATGAATCTATGATATAAATAATTTGTAAAGTTTGCGATAAACCTTTAATGTGCTACAAACATGATTGTAGTGTTCACGTAAAAAGTAGTGTACCTATATCAAAATACAAAAAATGGCTGGTCTTTGAAAACTAAGTTTGTTTCATTTACTGTTAATGTTGATTGCCTGTGATGTTCCGCTGCGAATACTGGATAACAATAATTTCGGGTAGTGTTGGCTACTGAGTGAATGTTTCGATTCACTGATCCGACTCACTCCCCTGTATATTATACCAGAGTTTCCTGTACCCCTGATTGACTGAGTCGACCCTCTGAAGTCAACAAGAGTCGACACATGATTCAATTCGCGCGAACCCGTGAACCGCAATATTTGCAGCAGGGTCTGGTCCAAGAACGGAGTTTACCGTTCTTGGGTCTGGTCTATTACTGTCACAGCACAATCAGCAGACAATTGGAGTTTACAAAAATTTACTCTGAGCGATCTGCAAATACCCTTCTCTTTTTCTAAAACTATTAGAATAACAAAGACAGAGATAGTGATCCGCGTACACGGAGTAAATTGTCGTAAACCCCAAATGAGAATAGGAACAATCAGCTGATATTCGGTGCACGATGTTTTATTTTACAATTTTTTAATTTTTAACTTTGCACTTAAATTTATTGCTACTGTTAATTATTCATATTGGTCCTGGGTCCTGTTTAGGTAAGAGTGTTAAAACATTCCCACTTGTGTTTTTTCACACATTTAAGTTTTAAGTACCTATATTTTTGTGTAAGTTATTACGATTCTCTACTTTTGGTATTTTAATTTTTTGTACGCTGAAGATGGAGATATATATCTCCGAAACATGTTTAAATTTATGATATTTTTTAATAAACTTATTGTTTAAACGTGGAGAAGACTTTGAGCTTTTGGAAACAAATTTTAACCTTTTATATTTTTACTCCACTTTGAGTCATGGACTACTTCATCGATTTATTTCTTATTTGTTGTGCTTAATTTTTTGTAATAAGTAAATAATAATAAAAAACATACAAATCAATGTAATAATTATGAAATAATTTACAAAGGTGAGTGAGGGTCCATAACGTAAGAAAAGTTGCTCTGAAAACCGGTGAAAAATGAGTCTAAAACTGTAACAACAATTCTTAAATTTAGGACATATATACCAACGTTGATCCGCTCTTATTTTACATATTTTATTAATTGCTTAACAATACATAGCATCTATTAGTAAACAAAGTATCACGAGTATGCTCATATATCATATAGTCCGATTATTCTATAAAGGCGAACTCGGCAATAAACCGATCGACAGACAAAGATAAATGTATATCTTACCTTTTTCCACTCAAATACAATCAAAGACATTTACATACTTAGTTCTTGGTGAACTAATATGAATTAGACAAAGAACGTAAATATCAAGTGTTGCGACAATTATACAGAGACATAGAGAGGGGAGAATGATCTTAGAACCTGCGCGAACGGCAAATCACAATGGTCGCCATTTTGAACACCATGGCAGGCAACCTAAATGATATTTGGGGATTTTTGATATGACATTTGGGGATTTTTAATGCAATACAGGGCAGATGATTTAAAATGACGGAAACATTCTTAAATATTTCTTTATTATAGTAAAATAATATAGGTATATACATATTAAATTGGATGCTAAGATCGATAAAAAAGACAACTGGATATATCGCTTATAATAAAAAATATAAAAAACCATTTATTTTAGGAATAAATTTGATACGTAAAATATAATTTAATCTTATTAATATTGCTTTGAGCATAAGCGCCAAATGCATATCACTTTAAATATTTTCTTGTATTCACATACCTGCAATTGTGTACAGTTTGAATATACTTTACACGTTTCCTCTTTGTGCTGCTGTTAGTACTTGCCGAAGTATCTTGCCTAGACGATTCGTTGAAATTATATTTATTTATCAAACTTCAAACAAAACAATTATTACCTCAAGATTTATTTAAAAAAATATTATTAACAAGTAATATTACCCACGGTGTCGTTTCAGGTTAGCATCTCTTGGCAACTCTATCGTATCATCTGAAGAGGACATATCGAAGACGTAAATGAGGCCATATTCTGAACTGAAGTTACAGATCTAAGTAAGCTTGTAGATGGGGTGTCTACTACCTCGGCCTCGGCCTGATACATCTCCAATCTTGGTACAGCATTAAGTTTTAGGCGAATTTGATTATCACTTTTTATAAAATCTGTTGTTTTAAAATTATTAAAGCAAACAAATTTATTCTCTGACCAAGAGTATTCATCACTCAACTCTCCAACCACCTCTTAAATATGTCACCTCTTGAGAAACTAGAATGTTATACTGTTATAAACGGCTGCAAAGAAAATTCATGAAAAACCTTACTGGTGAAATGTAATTCCTTCAGGCTTAAATCGCCTTGCGTTAGAACATCCCCTTACAACACAGGACATAATTAAAAACACGCATTTTCAGTTGTAAAAGCAATACAATAATGATAAACAAAAACGTCCACCGCGATAACAAAGTCTAAAAAATAACAATAAAAAAGTCCACACCACAGCGTTAAATATTAAATTATATAGTTTATAGAATAAATAGAAACATATATGCAGTCGGCAGGGTTTATAAATAAATATAATTAAACGCACACCAAAAAATTTAAATAACTGTAACCTCACTTTACTCGACACTTTTTAACAGTTGCACGACAACAAACTTGAACAAACCACGTGATCATGTTCAAAATGTCTGCCCCCGTAGTGTCTTAGCAAAATTGGATGCGCAAAGGTCTAAGAGCGTTCTCCCCTCTCTATTTCTCTGCAATTATACTGTCTTCAGGTGTACTGCTCAATTGCATTTATACCAATTAGTAAAAAATAATAAAGAGGCGCAACTGTCAAGGTTTCGAGATTTTAGGGTTGTATTTTTTCACCAATAGCCTCATGATTGTCTTCAATTTTAACGGCTATACGGCCACATTACAAATACCTTCCCGTAGCACTAAAAACTGATAACAATCATGAAGTTATTGACAAAGAAATACAATACTAAAATCTCGAAACCTTGACAGTTGCAACTCTTTATTATTTTTTACTCAATAATGATTTACACACAATTTTACAAATTATCCTTGTTTACTTCACTAAGTAAGAGCGGCGCGCGTCGGCACTTTTAACATTTATAGGGGAGGGTCAGACGCCCATCGTATAATTTTATTGGTGAGGAAAAAAGTAAGATGTGGCATTTATCTTTGGCTGATGATTTACTATCGAGTTCGCTTTTATAGAAAAATTGTACTATAGTTAAAACATGACAAGAATAGATATATAGATAACCAAATATCGGCAATTTTTCGCAAACTGCTCTAAACTATAACTCGCAAGTTTGGAAATCTAGAAAAGCCATGTATATTAATAAAATGAAAAAGATATTGGGTAGGTATGCCCCATAATTTAAAAATTGTAGCTTGAATTTTAGTTCAACTCATTTTATTTTTGCACCAATATTTAGAGCAACTTTTCTTGCGTTACGAATATTTTAGTATTTTTATTTTCAGCGGCGCGACATCTATAGTGTAGTAGAGTAATTAATGCGGTTAGATGCAAATGTCGGTAGTCCAGCTATAGTTTTCTAATCTACCATCGTTCAATGTGATCCTATACATTTATTATATATATACATATTGGCGTTGATTGAATAAATACTTCAATCAACGATATTGGCCAACCCATTGTTAAAACTGGCAATCGCTGTTGTACCGCAACCAATAGAGGACAGCACGGTCTAATTGTAGTACTGTACCGCAACCAACAGAGGGTGATACTAGTAACTAGTGAAATTAGCTATTATATGTAACTGTCATCTCAACCGAGAGATGGCTACTTCCAATTGGTTCGGTCTACATTACTCTACAGCAAGATTTTTAAAATTTTTTATCGGTTTCAGGATATTAATCCTTTGTTTACATATGCAAAAGTAGGCTGGTAAATAAGTCATAACTAAAGTTGTACAGGGTCATCACGCGAAAATGTCCTTTTTTGAAATAACTCAGCCATTTTTCATGTTATGACATAGATGTAAAGACATTCTGAACTAGTTTTTTCCACAGAATCTAAATTTTCAGTCAAAAAAACAATAACGAATCGTAAATTTTGAAAACAAAGAAAAACATTAACCATAATGAGAAAATTATCTCTGAGAAGCATAGAATGTTGATTTCATACATTTATTTAACAAAGAAAATATTAACAAACATTAAAAAAATAAAAAAATATTAACAAAGAATTAACAATGTTAAATATTACAAGGTTAAATATAATAAATAATTTTAGATACATTAATGCATTTATTCAATTTAGTAATTGCTCAATTTTCATAACAAAGTCTATACCACCGTTTTAAATTGTTTAGAGAATTCCTGATCATATAATTGTTATTGTTTAGGTGATTTATCGACGGCGGTTTAGACTTTGTTATGAAAATAGAGGTAGACATATTGAGCAATTACTAAATTGAATATATGCATTAATGTATCTAAAATTATTTATTATATTTAACCTTGTAATATTTAACATTGTTAATTCTTTGTTAATATTTTTTTATTTTTTTATGTTTATTAATATTTTCTTTGTTAAATAAATGTAGAAATCAATATTCTATGTTTCTCAGAGATCATTTTCTCATTATGGTTAATGTTTTCTTTGTTTTCAAAATTTATTTAACAAAATCGGTCACGTTATTTTAATATCGTCAGATTTATATATCTCATTTTAATATCATCAAATCTAAATATCTAAATAACCATTTGAGATAACATAAGATATGTTGACATTTTTGATTTCAGAAAGAGAAGCATAATCGAAATATTTCAAAATATACAGAGTGTTCTATTTAAAAGAGAAATTATTATGTCGTATTTCTGAAATGCGATTCGTTATTGTTTTTTGACTGAAAATTTAGATTCTGTGGAAAAAACTAGTTCAGAATGTCTTTACATCTATGTCATAACATGAAAAATGGCTGAGTTATTTCAAAAAAGGACATTTTCGCGTGATGACCCTGTACAGTTATATTTATTGCTTGTACGGTAATATTACAATACAGATCTGTCAATAACTGTCAACCGATGAAATAATAAATAATGATACTATAGGGCTATTTATTAATACAAACAGACAGAAAACTCCAAACAATAATAATTATAAATACTGAAATCCAACTGAAATGTATTTTCAGGCAATCCAAGGTCCATTTTTATGTAGCCGTTGTGACATTAAAAATGTAAACATTTACGTAATATGAAAAAAGGTAACAAATAAAAACAAACAAAATATAACTGTAACCATGGCGACAAATCAACCCATACAGACTTGACCAACTAATGAAATGAAAACGTTATTAATAAGAGAATATCAAAAGGTAATATCTAATATCTATTAATAATGTCTTTATTTTCTGAAACCGATAAACTATTGAACAAATCACGGATGTTATGAATCATAACAGCCTTGGATGTCTTAAAATCCTCGCTCTACGAGCTCGGATTTCAAACCGACATCTGCGGCAGTTATGATAGTCATAACATTCCTTGATATGTTAATAGCTATTAAATAGATCGCATATCATATGACTAACATAACCTTACATTTTTTAGTGTTAGTTTTTCAATTTTAATTTTAATTTTTGTAGTTTCAGCTTGGAACCATTATAACATTTAAAAACCCTTTGAGACAGTAGATATATTAGCTATTAACATATCTAGGAATGTAACGCCCACATTCCTTCGAAGTGGTACGTACCAATCAGAAGATTTTCTCCAGGGCTATATTGAATAACTGACACGTCAGCGCATCTTCCTGTCGCAGTCCTTTGTGTATTTCGAACGGTTCCTATATTATGTCGTTCTGAAGTTTAACTGCGGACGTGGTATCAACCATGGTCATTTTAATCAGACAAGTTAGCTTCATTGGTACTCCGAGTTCGTTCATAACATCGTGCAACATCGACCTAAGAATGTGATCATACGCTGCTTTAAAGTAGATGACAAGTGTTGCATACCAGTGTTATACCAATGTCAAATTCTCTGTATTTTTCTCGGATTTGATGCAAAGTGAACATTTGGTTGGTAGTTGAGCGACCTGGTCTGAATCCTGACTGATATTCTCCGAGGTGGGCTTCAGAGAATGGTTTCAGTGTTTCATTTGGGTTGGTCCTCCGGCCAGCAGCTCTTGAAAATGTTCTGTCCATCCAAATAGAATATATTTTTTATTGCTTATTAAGTTTCCTCCTTTGACTCTGACTCTACAGATATTAGTTCTTGGTTTAAAAACCTTTCTTGTCGCATTTCTCTTCCCTTCTAAGAGGCTTGTATTTGTCTACCGCCGCCCTTTGTCCTACGCTGTAGCATGGATAAAGTACACTACCAATAATAGCATTTATATACCATAATTTTGTAGGTACGGTTCTGTTTATTGTTTATACTAACTTATGAAATGTTATTCCCGACATCTTTTTATCCACGCCGTCTCTGCTACAGCAGCTACGCACAGCACAAGACAAACTAACAAAAAATACTTAGACAGTTCTCAAAACACAAATGAAATGCTAAATATTGCTCAACATGAACTGACAACAAATGACACTACAGTTTGACATTTTTGACCAAAAGTAGTAGCAATTCGCCTCGGTCACCGCCTGGCGGATTTAGTCAGAACCCTCGCCGTGTACCGCAGTTTCCTGGTTTTCAAAGTTTGTTATTACAAAAATGCAATTTTTTATGCGCAATCGTCATTTCAACGTATAAATAACGTGAGTAGTTTTTAAAATATCTAATTCCAGTATTAAGTTCAACGTCTTTGCTACCTATTTTATTTATGAAAACTTAAAAACCAGTAAACTGCGGTACACGGCGAGGGTTCTGACTAAATCCGCCAGGCGGTGACCGAGGCGAATATGGCGGACATGAAACCACTTTTACCACGTGATGCCGTCTCCCTATTATATTCTATCTCTATGGATATTTCTGATTATTTTGTGCTGTCAAACTGGAGTATCCTGCTTATGCATCTTTCAATATATTGTGATTTATAAAACGTACAAAAACTATTTGTGATTAGTGATTTATGATAAAATAATTTCCCGGTATGTGGTATTTCGATTAAAAATAGCCAACAAAAAGCAAAAGAGATAGTAACAAATTTGCAAGTAAATTTGATAAACGCACATCGCACATAAGTTTATCATTTATGGATTTGGAATTACATTAAATTATAATACGTAGATATCATTCAGACGTGCTTCCTGACAGATTCAGCAATACAAATAACGAAAAAATCACTATCTCACGAAGCTTAATCGGTTTTAGAAATGGAAGTTTCGTTAATATGCATAGATAGACTATCAGGTAGGGTAGGGTAGGAGGAGGTCAGATGGTGCCAATTAAGCGATAAATGCGACAGATATGTCAAAAAATCAGAAAAAATTAGTAGATTACGAAAAACCCAATGCGGACATCGAAAGGGGTAGTTTTTGTTAGAAATGTAAACTAATATTATAAGTTGGCATGAATATGTTATATATATATAGTCATGACAACAGATAATAAAAAAATTCAATTGAGTTAATAAACCTTTTACAGTCGATTTATTCTTTCCTTAATATTTCACATATTAAAAACCTTGCCAATTCCAATAGTTTTCACCCCTAAAAAATCAAAAAACACCCCCTACTTAATTAAATAGAGAGCAACGTGGTTTCTTCTGTATTGTAAGTTATTGATAGTTGGCTGGAGATCGAGTGATGGTTGGTTGGCAACGAAGGTAAACAAGGAGACCAGTTGCTTCATCAAAGAGTGTTGTCTTGAAAAGCCAGCATAAGAATTCTTTGATCCGCTAAAAAAACTTCGCGTCAAAACAGATTGGATGTGGTCTTTGATGTTTACAAGCAAAACTCCATCAAAGATATTGAAAGACAATAATTGCGTAGAGGTATACTCAAACCGAAGAGCCTCCGTATAGTAATATTCGAGGTTGTTTTAAAATAAAGTGGTTATTTTTTTCTATCTGTTGTTGAAAATAAAACAGACTTAATTAAATTCATTGCGGAATCCTGAAAATCTTCAAGTTTCATGACAGACTGACGTTTAAAGTCATTTACGTAGCATTTGATACCACATGCATAAGGATATCTTGTAACGAAGTCACCGAGGAACCTGCCCTTTTCTGCGACCACGAGGAGGCTGATACGAGGCTTGCTCTTCATGCTGCTCATGTAGGCAAACACGGGATTCCCTCTGCCGTTATACACACTGAGGATTCCGATATTTGTGTTATATTATTCTCACATGTGTCAGAAATTCCAACCAAACTTTTTATGAGACTTGGTCATCAGAAGAAATGTAGAATAATGTCATTGAATAATATTGCAGACACCATCACGAAACACCTTCCTGACAATGGCACCGCAAATGATTTTCTTGGAGCTCTCATTGGGTTTCACTCTTTCACGGGCTGTGACACTGTGTCGGCCTTCTTCAGGAAAGGCATGAGTATTCCTTTCACAAAACTGAATACAAATTCCACCCATATATCTGAATTCCTTAAACTTGGCGAGGCTTGGGAATTGGATAATGCTCTGTTTGATGACATTGAAAAGTACGTCTATTTGGAGAAGATCTCTCCATAAATTCATGAATGTTCTTTCCGCAATAGATCATGGCTGGTCCCTTGATGATCAAGGTAACATTACAATTTAGTGGTTAGCTACCGATTCTGCACCTGCGGAAGTTCTGAATTTAGTTTCCTGCTTCAAATGCAAGAATTGTTCCGGCGCAGATTGTGTTTGTTTTAGCATGAAACTATAGTGCACAGACATTTGTTCATGTAAGGAAAGTGATGTAACTTTAGTAGAGGATGAATATGGGCTTTCGGATGAAGAAAGTGATTAATTAACGTCTCGCTTATATTTTGACACTGCTAACTTTCTATTCTGCAGCGAGCGGAGGACTGACTTCACTCACTTCATAGCGATATTAGGAGTAAAGCAACATTTACCGCGTGTAGTACATGGATGGGGACTATCCATGGAAAGACGCGGTCTCGCTTCCCTACTTCTAGGGGCTTGTATATCAGCTATATCGCAGAAGCAATACAACTGTAGGCGAGAGGTGTATTGAGGATATACCATCCTTCGGAGGGGATGTAAAGCAGTCGGTCCCTTGTCTATTAAATGTTAGGCAAGTAAAAAATCCCTACTCTTAGTAAGATAAGAGGTTCGGCAAAATTTCCAGGTTGGGGGTTGCTCGTCTCCTGGCGTCGGTGATTGGCCTCCGTAGTGGAAATAGGCCGACGTTAAATAAGTGATGTGATTAAAAAAAAAAAACTTTCTATTCTCATTAAGATAATATTCACAAATAACCTTCCTGCAATTGGAAGTACTTTTGCACAAGGTCCATGTTATTAAGCTTCCTTCAATTTTACAGATGAATATCTTGACGCATTTCATCCCTTAAAATGTGGATCTTATATATTTATACTACTATTTACACTTTTGTGTACTCCCTATAGAATTTGTATGATTATTAGATAGGTATATCTAACTTATTACCATCATCAAAACATGTCGGCTATTATTTTCTTAAATAGGGGCCTGTTTAGGGGTGAAAGCTACCAATTTCGATGTCCGCATTCAGATTTTCGTAATCTACGTTTCTTTTTTGATTTTTTAATATATCTGCGCACTCTATCGCTCAGATGGCACCATTTACACTAATTATAGCCAGTAGCTGATAGTCTAAGAAGCTTCAACTTCACAAATACCATTGGAATTGTCACAACCTTCAAGTGATGGTAAAATAGCTCAATGAACTATAATAGTTCAATGCAATAGCTAAATAATCAAATTCGGTGATTTTTCAGAAATTCAAAAAAGAAGCAGAAATTAGAAAAGTGAGAACAAAAGATATTATTCTCATTGAAATATTTTCCTAATAAATTACAAAATTGTAAAACTTAAATTAGATACCTACCTAGTTAGAACTACAGTTAGAAAGGCACGTTAGAAAAATTTGTGGAAAAGGAAGACATCATCATTGAAATCATACCGTAATAAATAAATTACAAAATTGTAAAACTAAAATTAGACAGATAGGTATGTGTAATAAATTAATAAATTAATAAATGTTAAAAACTGTCCGTGTCTCTCGCTTATTGTTTATTTGTTATTCTGTAGATGCGAACCATCAGATGGGCTAAAGTACATATTTTTATAAATTAAATTTTGATTAGGTTCAATTTAAAAAACATTTTTAACTGATATATCTTTATTTTATATCGGCATATTTTATAGAATCATTATTTAGGTATTATATAACTATTAGGTAAATGTTTTTCACTGTGATGTTAGAGGCACAGAACACGAGGGTTAGACCGGTTAGACAATGTCCTGAGGTTAGACCAAAGAAAAAGTGAGGTTAAACTAAAAACAAAACGAGAAGGTTCAAAACCAAATATATTATATCTAAACATATTTGTTCAAAACAGTCCTAAAACCGTTCCAACCGATTGTCAATTCTAGATTAATTCGGGAACAGTGCAAAGTTTGCATCTGTGCATAAAACTACCACTCTTAACGATTTTAGATTGGTTCCAGAGCGGTTTTAAGAATTAGGCGGGAAATTTGTATTTTACAAAAATCCAGAACACAATTAACCACAGTTGGTCAGGAAAACCCACCAAAGGGGGGTTCCAGACCCCGGTGGGTCGTCTTTTTCTAAGGGTGGGTTTTTGCTCAACCCTGAAAAATCTAGAATTTTACGTTGTATTCCTATGAATCCTTCGCCTTTTGTATGAAAACATGTACTAAAACATGAAAAAGTGTCACACTGAATTTAATCTATAATCCCCCCTGGCTACGATGCAGTATAAAGGAAGCTATACGGACACCCTTCGTCGTTTCTATTTTTGGGGTATATGGTAAAAATTATTTTCTCTTTTATTATTGACCCCACAAATTCTCTCGTTTATTCTCTTCTTAGGTTCCTCCACTGTAAAATTTTTTTTCATATTTATTTATTGCATAAATTTATTATTAAATTTAAACATATATCGTATATATAAATACCCTACAAATCAATTTGTTTTATTAACTATATTAAATACATTGATACGTAAACTATAACATAACTTTAAGTGTGTAGTCAAAGCCTGTAAGTTAGCAAAACCAAAACATTTCGAAATTCCCGCATTGTAACACGCGAGAACCTAGAAATGAATCAAATCAGGATAATATATTTTCAAGGTCAAATGCTATTTATTTTCAAATGAAGACTGTAGAGCCATCTAGGGAGGAACAATTTAACCTTAAAAGTGATTGCGAATAAACCTATGGGATTGGGCAATATGTATATATATAATAAATGTCCTATACTCGTGTCGCTACTACTAAAACTGTTTTGTCGCCATCTAAGGTATACCCAAGAATTTTGCGGCTACATCAAAGCTATTGCGTTCATTATCTTTGTAGTTCCATGTATCGCTGGTAAGAGTAAGTATTTGTAAATTTGACTGTCTCAAATTTAAATAATGAATAAAAACTTTAAAATTATTATTATAATAACTTAAAAGATTATCATCTGGTGCAGCATTAGTTGTGGCATGTTGCATAAAATGGTTGTTTATAATATTTGCTATTAAGAGCGCTCCGGAGACACTGTCGTCATTAAAAGAATGAATTTTCATATGTATCACACACGTCCTCAGTAGTGTAGATATTTTCTTTACGTCAATACGGGGGGGGGGGGGCAAGATGGGGCATTTGCCCCCCCCCTGGAATTGCTTCTTTGAGTTAATTGGATTTATTTCTGTTTTAAATTATATTAAATAATTTAATTTATTGATAATTATTAAATTTATCGACCAGGTTTTCAACTTATTGAAAAAATAAAATAAAAATAAATTTCTAACACTCAAACTACTATAAACTATCTACGTAGGGCCCACTCACTGTCACGTTCTTGAAACTCAGCTAATTTTAACATTGGAAATGTTTTTGGTTTCCTATAATCTGTCTCACCAACAGAAATAAATAGACTCCTCCCCATTAATTTTATGGTTGCGCAGAACGGTGTGTGCAATAGTCAGTTTCACTTAGGGGGCGTTCGTTTTCACGCCCCAAGGGCGCCCGAGGCTTTCGGTATTGTTTTAAGCGTTTTAGTTAAGACTCGGAGCGTTCTCCTTTGCGTTTGAGACGGCTTGGGGCAGCACGTCCGAGCGCGCTCGATGTTCTCGGAGTTTGGAGCTCGAGCATCAGGGTTTGGAGCTCGAGCATCAGGGTTTGCTTAAAACATAACCTTAAAAGTCGTAAGTAGTGAGGGATAAGTGGATCCCTCTGGTGGTCAGTTGCTACTACCAGTCGAGACATCGAAGATGTCTCTGTGACCGATAGCGGCTTGCCAAGCAAGCACCAAGAGCGGCGACCTCTAGCCCTGATGGACTAAAACGTGCATGATAAATAGGATTTATAGGAAACAACTACTGGACGGGCAAATGCCCCTACTCCCATTGAATTATACCTATAAATCCAAATTGGTAGCCAAATTTGTTATTTGTCTTTTCTCCACCAGACACAGACCGGTTTCGAACTCTTTATGTTCTCATCAGTGTGCCACAGGTAGCTGAAAAGACAAATAACAAAGGCAAACCAAACTAGTCTATGTCAGACCCAGCACAAGTAAGTAGTGAGGGATAAGTGGATCCCTCTGGTGGTCAGTTGCTACTACCAGTCGAGACATCCAAGATGTCTGTGTGACCGATAGCGGCTTGCCAAGCAAGCACCAAGAGCGGCGACCTCTAGCCCTGATGGACTAAAACGTGCATGATAAATAGGATTTATAGGAAACAACTACTGGACGGGCAAAGGCCCCTACTCCCATTGAATTATACCTATAAATCCAAATTGGTAGCCAAATTTGTTATTTGTCTTTTCTCCACCAGACACAGACCGGTTTCGAACTCTTTATGTTCTCATCATTGTGCCACAGGTAGCTGAAAAGACAAATAACAAAGGCAAACCAAACTAGTCTATGTCAGACCCAGCACAAGTAAGTAGTGAGGGATAAGTGGATCCCTCTGGTGGTCAGTTGCTACTACCAGTCGAGACATCCAAGATGTCTGTGTGACCGATAGCGGCTTGCCAAGCAAGCACCAAGAGCGGCGACCTCTAGCCCTGATGGACTAAAACGTGCATGATAAATAGGATTTATAGGAAACAACTACTGGACGGGCAAAGGCCCCTACTCCCATTGAATTATACCTATAAATCCAAATTGGTAGCCAAATTTGTTATTTGTCTTTTCTCCACCAGACACAGACCGGTTTCGAACTCTTTATGTTCTCATCATTGTGCCACAGGTAGCTGAAAAGACAAATAACAAAGGCAAGCCAAACTAGTCTATGTCAGACCCAGCACAAGTAAGTAGTGAGGGATAAGTGGATCCCTCTGGTGGTCAGTTGCTACTACCAGTCGAGACATCCAAGATGTCTCTGTGACCGATAGCGGCTTGCCAAGCAAGCACCAAGAGCGGCGACCTCTAGCCCTGATGGACTAAAACGTGCATGATAAATAGGATTTATAGGAAACAACTACTGGACGGGCAAAGGCCCCTACTCCCATTGAATTATACCTATAAATCCAAATTGGTAGCCAAATTTGTTATTTGTCTTTTCTCCACCAGACACAGACCGGTTTCGAACTCTTTATGTTCTCATCAGTGTGCCACAGGTAGCTGAAAAGACAAATAACAAAGGCAAACCAAACTAGTCTATGTCAGACCCAGCACAAGTAAGTAGTGAGGGATAAGTGGATCCCTCTGGTGGTCAGTTGCTACTACCAGTCGAGACATCGAAGATGTCTCTGTGACCGATAGCGGCTTGCCAAGCAAGCACCAAGAGCGGCGACCTCTAGCCCTGATGGACTAAAACGTGCATGATAAATAGGATTTATAAGAAACAACTACTGGACGGGCAAAGGCCCCTACTCCCATTGAATTATACCTATAAATCCAAATTGGTAGCCAAATTTGTTATTTGTCTTTTCTCCACCAGACACAGACCGGCACACTGATGAGAACATAAAGAGTTCGAAACCGGTCTGTGTCTGGTGGAGAAAAGACAAATAACAAATTTGGCTACCAATTTGGATTTATAGGTATAATTCAATGGGAGTAGGGGCCTTTGCCCGTCCAGTAGTTGTTTCCTATAATAATAATAATAATAATAATAATAATAATAATAATAATAATAATAATAATAAGGGGTGCGAAACCGGACCGGCAACCTCCACGCGGTGCACCCTGGACAGAGAGGGGTAACCCTCTCTGACAAATGTCGGACGTGGGGTTTCAGGGCTAACCACCCTGAAACCCCGCTATTCTGGTTCCACAGACCCCAGAAATGGCCCCTCACAATCGACCCCAACCGGATGGGGGTCAGAGACAGATGGGAGGGGCCTCACCGGACGGTCTCAACGATGACGACCCACGCTATGAACATGGACGCTTTAAGTGGACGAGGGAACTAAGGGGTGACTTGCTGACCTGCTACGAGAGCAGCGAACCTGAGCGCAGGGGGTACATGGCGCGATTACACCGGTTGTGGTGCGATATGCACCCGGAGTATCGCGCCTTCTCTCAACAACATCTGAGAGATCAAGTATCCTTCCTGCGCAGAACAGGTTATGTAAGGGCACCTCGTCAGCGTGAGGAAGTGCCTGCCGCACTTCCACCGCGGCAAATACCAGCTGACGAGGAACATCCTCCTGAGTACACCAATATCGCTTTAAGGACGAGGGTTAACCTTAACACCAGGGTTAACCCAAAGCCACAAGACCTGGCACGAATGGATTCGTTGATTAGTGAGGAGCTTCCAGAAGATGCCAACATCTGGCAGATCAACAGCGCGGTGTACGCTGCCGCCAAGCAACTCGTCCCACAACAGCGCCTGGCAAGCGCAGTTGATAGGGTCGAGAAAGCTAAGCGGCGCGTACAGAAGATCGAAGCTAAAATTCGATCAGCAAGGCAACACGCTTCTCGAATCCAGAGTGTGGTGGATTATATAGTCGCAGGTAGACCATTTACACCGAAGGTCCGGCGAGTGGCAGCCGGACTGAGACGCCAACACCACACTCTAAATCGCACAGTGCTGCAGACCATCAAGCAGCACTGTCTAGATAGGATTCGAGCGCTTATGGCTATTAAGAAAACTTTGGTCAGGCGAATGCGGAGTTTGGAACAAAACAAATTGTTTCAAACAAACCCGTCTCGCCTGTTCCAAGAGTCACAGCGTGTTGTCGAGAATCCGCCAACTGTTGATAATGTCGAAGCCTTCTGGAAAGGAATCTACGAAGTCACGAGTCCATTCGATAATGACACTCCAGCTATAGCACACTTCGAGGCTCTCTGTCGTAGAGTCTTAGAAGAGCCAGACGAAGTGTGCCCGGCAATCAGTACGGAAGAGGTTCAACAAGCACTTGTTGGAACCAAGAACTTCGCTGCCCCGGGTCCAGATGGTATAAACAACTGGTGGTGGAAGAAGTTTCCTTCCACCCACCGCCATCTGGCCCGAGTTTTCAACTCATGGTTGAACGAGGGGCAGCAAATTCCGGACTGGTTTGTCGAGGGGCGAACTGTGCTAATCCCCAAAAAGGGGGATCTGTCTGACCCAAAAAATTATAGACCGATTACCTGCCTCAACTCCTGCTACAAGTTATTTACTCGTATCTTGTATACCAGGATGTTGAGGTCTGTTGATCCGGTCTACCAACAGATAAACGAACAGCGTGGTGCCAAGAAGGGCCTGGCAGGTTGCAAGGAAAACCTGCTGATAGACCGCTGTATTACGCAGGACTCTGTGCAATACAAGCGGAATCTGTCAATGGCCTGGATTGATTATCGCAAGGCATTTGATACAACATCCCACGAGCTTTTGTTACACTTGCTCGGATGTCTTGCGGTACCAGCACCACTAGTGAGATGCATCGAACAACTGTTGCCGCTTTGGAGAACTCGCTTCACCATAACATCCGGTGCCGAGCGAGTTTCGACAGAGTTGGTGACATTTAAGAGAGGAGTGTTTCAGGGTGACTCTTTGAGTCCGCTCCTCTTCTGCATCTCACTGCTGCCGCTATCTGTTGGACTCCGCCAAACCCGCGGGTACCAGTGTGGGCCACCCAGCAACCGGAGGCATAAGGTCACCCATCTATTTTATATGGATGACCTTAAACTCTATACCTCCGGAGAGCGAGAACTTCAAAATGCTCTCAGGGTGGTCGAGGAATACACGCGGGCAATTGGAATGGAGTTTGGGTTGGACAAATGCGCAGTCGTCCACCTCAAGAGAGGACGATGCGGGGAATTCCACGAAGATGCGCAGCTCGCAGACGGAAGCATCCTACGACATTTGGATGCCGGAGAGACCTACACATACCTGGGTGTGGAACAACGCCACATCCAGGATGTGAACCAAATAAAGGATTCTCTCCGTGGCAAGTACAGACACCGACTCCGAAAGATCTGGTC
Organism: Rhagium mordax; assembly: GCA_963680705.1. Classification (NCBI taxonomy): domain Eukaryota; kingdom Metazoa; phylum Arthropoda; class Insecta; order Coleoptera; family Cerambycidae; genus Rhagium; species Rhagium mordax. The sequence goes on along the minus strand of OY796659.1, from coordinate 24,675,252 downwards.
ATCAGAACTTTCGGGGAAGAACAAGGTGTCTGCCACTAATATGCTTGCCGTTCCGATTCTGCTCTACTCCTTTGGCGTAGTCAAATGGGGAGTAGATGAGCTGCGTCAATTGGACAGGAATACCCGCAAGATGATGAATATTCATAGGAGTATTCATCCTAGATCGTCCGTTCCTCGTGTGTACCTCCCACGTCAACGGGGGGGCCGAGGACTCTTGAGTCTGGAGTGCATGCATGGCAGAGTGGCACTGAGTATGGCATGTAATGTCATCAGGAGCTCGGACCCACTCCTACAGTTAGTGAGAGATCATGAAGCTGTGGGAGTTGGCGCTTTATTGTTTAGGGCAGCACAGAGGGCCGCAGATGAACTCGGTCTCGTGTTCGACTACAGGCGAGAAGGCCGGCGAGGTGACTCAGTCACTGAGCTTCCGCCTAATCGTCTGACAGCCCACATCAAAGCTGCCGAACAGAGAAATCTGTTCAGGCAGCACGTCGATAAACCCCTGCACGGTGTTTTCTATAACAACATAGAAGCACTGGGTTTATCGACAGAGCTGACCTTCGCATTTTTAAGGTCAGCGGGGCTGAAGTCGGAGACCGAGGGATACATTGTGGCCTGCCAAGATGGTGTTATTAACACATTGGTCTATCGCAGTCGCGTGATGGGTGTAGAAGTGCCTGATATTAACTGCAGGACCTGCCGTCAGGCGCCGGAGTCGCTAATGCATTTATTATCTGCATGCCCGATTTATGCGACTTCGGTCTACATCCAACGACATAACGCGGCTTTACGAGTGCTATACTACCATCTACGGCACTCGTACCAGATAGACCAAACACCAGTGCTGCCTTACGTCCCCGGAGATATCGAGTCCGTTGTCGAGAACGAGAAATGCCGGATTTACTGGAACTACTCGTTCCCGACCGTCAGGCGAATTCACGCCAATAAGCCTGACATAGTCCTCCTCGACCATCAGACCAAGGTGATGTATGTCATCGAGTTCTCAGCACCTGCTGAGACAAACATCGCCTTGAAGGAGGAGGAGAAACGGACTAAATACAGAGATCTCCGGTACGAGCTCCAAGTGCTATACCCAGGCTACTCTGTCAAAATGGTCGTCCTGATAATCGGTGTACTCGGAGGTATGAAGCCCACGCTGCTCTCCGCATTGAAGACCATGCCTGTCTGCCAAACATCGGCAGAATGGTTGGCTGGTCAAATGCAGAAAGCGGTCATCCTGGGATCCCTTCGTCTACTTAGAGCACACGAGTCTGGAATCTACAGTGACTAACCCTGCGGGATGTGGGGAGTTGCTGTAGATTATTCGCTGGCGCTCTCTCTGTGTGGTGTCGGAGGCCACAGGGAGACTGTCCAGCACTTTCGTTCCGAAACGGAAAAAAAAAAAAAAAAAAAAAAATAATAATAATAATAATAATAATCTCTCAACAACATCTGAGAGATCAAGTATCCTTCCTGCGCAGAACAGGTTACGTAAGGGCACCTCGTCAGCGTGAGGAAGTGCCTGCCGCACTTCCACCGCGGCAAATACCAGCTGACGAGCAACATCCTCCTGAGTACACCGATATCGCTTTAAGGACGAGGGTTAACCTTAACACCAGGGTTAACCCAAAGCCACAAGACCTGGCACGAATGGATTCGTTGATTAGTGAGGAGCTTCCAGAAGATGCCAACATCTGGCAGATCAACAGCGTGGTGTACGCTGCCGCCAAGCAACTCGTTCCACAACAGCGCCTGGCAAGCGCAGTTGATAGGGTCGAGAAAGCTAAGCGGCGCGTACAGAAGATCGAAGCGAAAATTCGATCAGCAAGGCAACACGCTTCTCGAATCCAGAGTGTGGTGGATTATGTAACCACAGGTAGGGCATTTACACCGAAGGTCCGGCGAGTGGCAGCCGGACTCAGACGCCAACACCACACTCTAAATCGCACAGTGCTGCAGACCATCAAGCAGCACTGTCTAGATAGGATTCGAGCGCTTATGGCTATTAAGAAAACTTTGGTCAGGCGAATGCGGAGTTTGGAACAAAACAAATTGTTTCAAACAAACCCGTCTCGCCTGTTCCAAGAGCCACAGCGTGTTGTCGAAAATCCGCCAACTGTTGATAATGTCGAAGCCTTCTGGAAAGGAATCTACGAAGTCGCGAGTCCATTCGATAATGACACTCCAGCTATAGCACACTTCGAGGCTCTCTGTCGTAGAGTCTTAGAAGAGCCAGACGAAGTGTGTCCGGCAATCAGTACGGAAGAGGTTCAACAAGCACTTGTTGGAACCAAGAACTTCGCTGCCCCGGGTCCAGATGGTATAAACAATTGGTGGTGGAAGAAGTTTCCTTTCACCCACCGCCATCTGGCCCGAGTTTTCAACTCATGGTTGAACGAGGGGCAGCAAATTCCGGACTGGTTTGTCGAGGGGCAAACTGTGCTAATCCCCAAAAAGGGGGATCTGTCTGACCCAAAAAATTATAGGCCGATTACCTGCCTCAACTCCTGCTACAAGTTATTTACTCGTATCCTGTATACCAGGATGTTGAGGTCTGTTGATCCGGTCTACCAACAGATAAACGAACAGCGTGGTGCCAAGAAGGGCCTGGCAGGTTGCAAGGAAAACCTGCTGATAGACCGCTGTATTACACAGGATTCTGTGCAGTACAAGCGGAATCTGTCAATGGCCTGGATTGATTATCGCAAGGCATTTGATACAACATCCCACGAGCTTTTGTTACACTTGCTCGGATGTCTTGCGGTACCAGCACCACTAGTGAGATGCATCGAACAACTGTTGCCGCTTTGGAGAACTCGCTTCACCATAACATCCGGTGCCGAGCGAGTTTCGACAGAGTTGGTGACATTTAAGAGAGGAGTGTTTCAGGGTGACTCTTTGAGTCCGCTCCTCTTCTGCATCTCACTGCTGCCGCTATCTGTTGGACTCCGCCAAACCCGCGGGTATCAGTGTGGGCCACCCAGCAACCGGAGGCATAAGGTCACCCATCTATTTTATATGGATGACCTTAAACTCTATACCTCCGGAGAGCGAGAACTTCAAAATGCTCTCAGGGTGGTCGAGGAATACACGCGGGCAATTGGAATGGAGTTTGGGTTGGACAAATGCGCAGTCGTCCACCTCAAGAGAGGACGATGCGGGGAATTCCACGAAGATGCGCAGCTCGCAGACGGAAGCATCCTACGACATTTGGATGCCGGAGAGACCTACACATACCTGGGTGTGGAGCAACGCCACATCCAGGATGTGAACCTAATAAAGGATTCTCTCCGTGGCAAGTACAGACACCGACTCCGAAAGATTTGGTCTTCTGAACTTTCGGGGAAGAACAAGGTGTCTGCCACTAATATGCTTGCCGTTCCGATTCTGCTCTACTCCTTCGGAGTAGTTAAATGGCGAGTAGATGAGCTGCGCCAATTGGACAGGGATACCCGCAAGATGATGAATATTCATAGGAGTATTCATCCTAGGTCGGCCGTTCCTCGTGTGTACCTCCCACGTCAACGGGGGGGCCGAGGACTCTTGAGTCTGGAGTGCATGCATGGCAGAGTGGCACTGAGTATGGCATGTAATGTCATCAGGAGCTCGGACCCACTCCTACAGTTAGTGAGAAATCATGAAACTGTGGGAGTTGGCGCTTTATTGTTTAGGGCAGCACAGAGGGCCGCAGATGAACTCGGTCTCGTGTTCGACTACAGACGAGGAGGCCGGCGAGGTGCTGATGTAGAGTCAGTTACTGAGCTTCCGCCGAATCGTCTGACAGCCCGCATTAAAGCTGCCGAACAGAGCATTCTGTTCAGGCAGCACGTCGATAAACCCCTGCACGGTGTTTTCTATAACAACATAGAAGCACTGGGTTTATCGACAAAGCTGACCTTCGCATTTTTAAGGTCAGCAGGGCTGAAGTCGGAGACCGAGGGATTCATTGTGGCCTGTCAAGATGGTGTTATTAACACCTTGGTCTATCGGAGTCGTGTGATGGGTGTAGAGGTCCCTGATATCAACTGCAGGACCTGCCGTCAGGCGCCGGAGTCGCTCATGCATTTATTATCTGCATGTCCGATATATGCGACTTCGGTCTACATCCACCGACATAACGCGGCTTTACGAGTGCTATACTACCATCTACGGCACTCGTACGAGATAGACCAAACACCAGTGCTGCCTTACATTCCCGGAGATATCGAGTCCGTTGTCGAGAACGAGAAATGCCGGATTTACTGGAACTACTCGTTCCCGACCGTCAGGCTAATTCGAGCCAATAAGCCTGACATAGTCCTCCTCGATCATCAGACCAAGGTGATGTATATCATCGAGTTCTCAGCGCCTGCTGAGACAAACATCGCCTTGAAGGAGGAGGAGAAACGGACCAAATATAGAGATCTCCGGTACGAGCTCCAAGTGCTATACCCAGGCTACTCTGTCAAGATGGTCGTCCTGATAATCGGTGTACTCGGAGGTATGAAGCCCACGCTGCTCTCCGCATTGAAGACCATGCCTGCCTGCCAAAAATCGGCAGAGTGGTTGGCTGGTCAAATGCAGAAAGCGGTCATCCTGGGTTCCCTCCGTCTACTTAGGGCACACGAGTCTGGAATCTACAGTCACTAACCCCGCGGGATGTGGGGAGTGGCTGTAGATTATTCGCTGGCGCTTTCTCCGTGTGGTGTCGGAGGCCATGGAGAGACTGTCCAGCATCGGGCAACCGAAAAAAAAAAAAAAAAAAAAAAAAAAAAAAAAAAAAAATAATAATAATAATAATAATAATAATAATAATAAGGGGGTGCGAAATGCGGACCGGCAACCTCCTCGCGGTGCACCCTGGACAGGGAGGGGCAAATGTCGGGCGTGGGATTTCAGGGCTAACCACCCTGTAACCCCAAAACCTCTGGTTCTAGACCACTACAGAGGACAGGCCCCTCACAATCGACCCCATTCGGATGGGGGTCAAAGACAGGTGGGAGGGGCCTTACCGGACGGTCTTCACAATGACGACCCTGCAATTGTTCAAGGACGCTTTAGGTGGACGAGGGAACTACGGGATGACCTGCTCAACTGCCATGAGAGCAGCGAACCTGCGCGCAGGGGATACATGGCGCGATTACACCGGTTGTGGTGCGATATGCACCCGGAGTATCGCGCCTTCTCTCAACAACATCTGAGAGATCAAGTATCCTTCCTGCGCAGAACAGGTTACGTAAGGGCACCTCGTCAGCGTGAGGAAGTGCCTGCCGCACTTCCACCGCGGCAAATACCAGCTGACGAGCAACATCCTCCTGAGTACACCGATATCGCTTTAAGGACGAGGGTTAACCTTAACACCAGGGTTAACCCAAAGCCACAAGACCTGGCACGAATGGATTCGTTGATTAGTGAGGAGCTTCCAGAAGATGCCAACATCTGGCAGATCAACAGCGCGGTGTACGCTGCCGCCAAGCAACTCGTCCCACAACAGCGCCTGGCAAGCGCAGTTGATAGGGTCGAGAAAGCTAAGCGGCGCGTACAGAAGATCGAAGCTAAAATTCGATCGGCAAGGCAACACGCTTCTCGAATCCAGAGTGCGGTGGATTATATAGTCGCAGGTAGATCATTTACACCGAAGGTCCGGCGAGTGGCAGCCGGACTGAGACGCCAACACCACACTCTAAATCGCACAGTGCTGCAGACCATCAAGCAGCACTGTCTAGATAGGATTCGAGCGCTTATGGCTATTAAGAAAACTTTGGTCAGGCGAATGCGGAGTTTGGAACAAAACAAATTGTTTCAAACCAACCCGTCTCGCCTGTTCCAAGAGCCACAGCGTGTTGTCGAAAATCCGCCGACTGTTGATAATGTCGAAGCCTTCTGGAAAGGAATCTACGAAGTCGCGAGTCCATTCGATAATGACACTCCAGCTATAGCACACTTCGAGGCTCTCTGTCGTAGAGTCTTAGAAGAGCTAATCCCCAAAAAGGGGGATCTGTCTGACCCAAAAAATTATAGGCCGATTACCTGCCTCAACTCCTGCTACAAGTTATTTACTCGTATCTTGTATACCAGGATGTTGAGGTCTGTTGATCCGGTCTACCAACAGATAAACGAACAGCGTGGTGCCAAGAAGGGCCTGGCAGGTTGCAAGGAAAACCTGCTGATAGACCGCTGTATTACACAGGATTCTGTGCAGTACAAGCGGAATCTGTCAATGGCCTGGATTGATTATCGCAAGGCATTTGATACAACATCCCACGAGCTTTTGTTACACTTGCTCGGATGTCTTGCGGTACCAGCACCACTAGTGAGATGCATCGAACAACTGTTACCGCTTTGGAGAACTCGCTTCACCATAACATCCGGTGCCGAGCGAGTTTCGACAGAGTTGGTGACATTTAAGAGAGGAGTGTTTCAGGGTGACTCTTTGAGTCCGCTCCTCTTCTGCATCTCACTGCTGCCGCTATCTGTTGGACTCCGCCAAACCCGCGGGTATCAGTGTGGGCCACCCAGCAACCGGAGGCATAAGGTCACCCATCTATTTTATATGGATGACCTTAAACTCTATACCTCCGGAGAGCGAGAACTTCAAAATGCTCTCAGGGTGGTCGAGGAATACACGCGGGCAATTGGAATGGAGTTTGGGTTGGACAAATGCGCAGTCGTCCACCTCAAGAGAGGACGATGCGGGGAATTCCACGAAGATGCGCAGCTCGCAGACGGAAGCATCCTACGACATTTGGATGCCGGAGAGACCTACACATACCTGGGTGTGGAACAACGCCACATCCAGGATGTGAACTAAATAAAGGATTCTCTCCGTGGCAAGTACAGACACCGACTCCGAAAGATCTGGTCATCAGAACTGTCGGGGAAGAACAAGGTGTCTGCCACTAATATGCTTGCCGTTTCGATTCTGCTCTACTCCTTCGGAGTAGTTAAATGGCGAGTAGATGAGCTGCGCCAATTGGACAGGGATACCCGCAAGATGATGAATATTCATAGGAGTATTCATCCTAGGTCGTCCGTTCCTCGTGTGTACCTCCCACGTCAACGGGGGGGCCGAGGACTCTTGAGTCTGGAGTGTATGCATGGCAGAGTAGCACTGGGTATGGCATGTAACATCCTAAGGAGCTCGGATCCGCTCCTACGGTTAGTGAGAGATCATGAAACCGTGGGAGTTGGCGCTTTATTGTTTAAGGCAGCACAGAGGGCCGCAGATGAACTCGGTCTCGTGTTCGACTACAGGCGAGGAGGCAGGCGAGGTACTGATGCAGAATCAGTTACTGAGCTTCCGCCGAATCGTCTGATAGCCCAAATTAAAGCTGCCGAACAGAGGAATCTGTTCAGGCAGCACGTCGATAAACCCTTGCACGGTGTTTTCTATAACAACATAGAAGCACTGGGTTTATCGACAGAGCTGACCTTCGCATTCTTAAGGTCAGCGGGGCTGAAGTCGGAGACCGAGGGATTCATAATGGCTTGCCAAGATGGTGTTATAAACACATTGGTCTATCGGAGTCGCGTGATGGGTGTAGTGGTTCCTGATATCAACTGCAGGACCTGCCGTCAGGCGCCGGAGTCGCTCATGCATCTATTATCTGCATGTCCGATTTATGCGACTTCGGTCTACATCCAACGACATAACGCGGCTTTACGAGTGCTATACTACCATCTTCGGCACTCGTACAAGATAGACCAAACACCAGTGCTGCCTTATATCCCCGGAGATATCGAGTCCGTTGTCGAGAACGAGAAATGCCGGATTTACTGGAACTACTCGTTCCCGACCGTCAGGCGAATTCAAGCCAATAAGCCTGACATAGTCCTCCTCGACCATCAGACCAAGGTGATGTATGTCATCGAGTTCTCAGCACCTGCTGAGACAAACATCGCCTTGAAGGAGGAGGAGAAACGGACTAAATACAGAGATCTCCGGTACGAGCTCCAAGTGCTATACCCAGGCTACTCTGTCAAGATGGTCGTCCTGATAATCGGTGTACTCGGAGGTATGAAGCCCACGCTGCTCTCCGCATTGAAGACCATGCCTGCCTGCCAAACATCGGCAGAATGGTTGGCTGGTCAAATGCAGAAAGCGGTCATCCTGGGATCCCTTCGTCTACTTAGGGCACACGAGTCTGGAATCTACAGTGACTAACCCTGCGGGATGTGGGGAGTTGCTGTAGATTATTCGCTGGCGCTCTCTCTGTGTGGTGTCGGAGGCCACGGAGAGACTGTCCAGCACTTCGTTCGGGAAACCGAAAAAAAAAAAAAAAAAAAAAAAAAAATAATAATAATAATCTTTATTGACCATTTACGATACATTAGAGTATATATGGCAGGTCATTTACAAAAATAGTATAAAAATAAAACACAAAGCAATAAATAAATAAGTAAATAAATAGTACATAATAATTAGGTATGTTACGAACACTAAATAACAAATTGACAAACAAACAGATAGATATATTGCATACATGTCAAAACGTTAGATGGTCTTAAGGTGACACAAAATATGGCCTTAACTTATAAATATATATAAATATATATAAATCCTATTTATCATTAAAAGTCGTACCAAAAACTAAAAAGTGTCAACAACAACTGACTGTCGTTGCCAAAATGTTATCATACGATTCATACGTTCTGTGAAATAGTGTGAAAGTAAAGAAAAAAGTAGGCAGGCCTAATTATTAAATTATTTAGTGCAAAATGGAAAATTTGAGGTTGTGTTGTTGTGTAGTTTACTCGCCACCTACCGTTCGAGTTAAAATCAACCGGTACGCTCGGTATTGACGTCACAATACCCGTTACCCGCACTGTTCGCCTTGCCCCAGTCAAACTCGAACGCAGCCTTAATGAAATTAATGAAAGCTGTGATAGCCATCAGATTTCGATGAAAACCTAACCTTAAAAAAAGCGTTTTAACATTTAATCATATAATATTAATCGTTTGCAATACATACCGTAATACTTAACTTAAAAGACGCAAAACATATAAGGTTAATTCTTAGACGTACCTTAATTTGCAAAGTAAGATATCTTTCTATAAGATAAATCTTAACGAATTCATTAACATAAACAGCTGACATAAATTAAGAAATAATTATCACAAAAATATGACAGTTGACAGTTAGGCGGGCTCCCTATTTATTTACGTTTTTAATACGTTTAGCGTTTATGCGTTTCGCGACAAACATAATATAAGCTGATTGGTCTGGTGCAAAAGATGTAAAAGTTTAACGCGTTCGCGTGTACGTTGTAGATTCGGCCTTTGTCAGTCAAATCCAGGGGTTGCTTTGTAATTCGGGTTCTATAAATACGACCAACAGAGAAATTCCATTCAAATTTAGCGGGCATTTTTGGGGAGGAGTCTATTTATTTCTGTTGGTGAGACAGACTATAGTGTACGGGGTCGAAAATCAGTTTCATGTAGCATATTATGAAGCATGACTTATAGAAACAGTGGCGACAATAGAGTAACCAATTTTTGATTGGTTGTCTAAATCACGTGATATTGACAGTCATGTTATTATTATTTTTTATACGGGTCTTCGTGTCGGAAAAATACCAATAGCTATATTTCGTTGCGATTCTTTGAGTATTTAAAAAGTTATTAGCGTTTCAATACCCGCATGTCGAAGAGTTTTGTAAAATTTGCGAAATTAAAAAAAGATATGAGACTAATGGCCGCCGGATGGGCGCGCAGATTCCTCCAAATTCCATGCGCGCGCAGGACTTGCCAAAACTTTAAAATTTTTCGTTAACGTCACAAATGCCACTTTTCAGTTCGGATCTGCTGACCTCAAAATCGCAGCTGGACCGCACAATTCACGATGTACTTTCACGTTGGACTTTCGACCTTGGATTTCTTGCCAGAACGGCGTCCCGGCGGCCTGTTTTCGTTTGGAAATAAGGTTTAAAATTTTCATGCTTTCGCTAAATTCGTCAAAAAATCCATAGTGCGTCCGATAGATTACACCTTATAGTTAGATATTTTATACTAAACTATATGAATTACACTATTAAACGCTTTTTTTTTCTTTGCCCCCCCCCCCCCTGGATTATTTTCTATGGGCGCCCTTGTTTATGGATGTGTTATCAATATTTAAAACACTTTATTTACCCTGAAATAGTAACTGTGAGAGATAAGTACATCCCTCTGGTGGTCAGTTGCTACTACCAGTCAAGACATCGAAGATGTCTCGTGACCGATAGCGGCTTGCCAAGCAAGCACCAAGAGCGGCGACCTCTAGCCCTGATGGACTAAAACATGCTTAATAAATAGGATTATAGGAAACAACTACTGGACGGGCAAAGGCCCCGACTCCCATTGAATTATACCTATAAATCCAAAATTGGTAGCCAAATTTGTTATTTGTCTTTTCTCCACCAGACACAGACCGGTTTCGAACTCTTTATGTTCTCATCAGTGTGCCACAGGTAGCTGAAAAGACAAATAACAAAGGCAAACCAAACTGGTCTATGGCAGACCCAGCACATAGTAACTGTGAGAGATAAGTACATCCCTCTGGTGGTCAGTTGCTACTACCAGTCAAGACATCGAAGATGTCTCGTGACCGATAGCGGCTTGCCAAGCAAGCACCAAGAGCGGCGACCTCTAGCCCTGATGGACTAAAACATGCTTAATAAATAGGATTATAGGAAACAACTACTGGACGGGCAAAGGCCCCGACTCCCATTGAATTATACCTATAAATCCAAAATTGGTAGCCAAATTTGTTATTTGTCTTTTCTCCACCAGACACAGACCGGTTTCGAACTCTTTATGTTCTCATCAGTGTGCCACAGGTAGCTGAAAAGACAAATAACAAAGGCAAACCAAACTGGTCTATGGCAGACCCAGCACATAGTAACTGTGAGAGATAAGTACATCCCTCTGGTGGTCAGTTGCTACTACCAGTCAAGACATCGAAGATGTCTCGTGACCGATAGCGGCTTGCCAAGCAAGCACCAAGAGCGGCGACCTCTAGCCCTGATGGACTAAAACATGCTTAATAAATAGGATTATAGGAAACAACTACTGGACGGGCAAAGGCCCCGACTCCCATTGAATTATACCTATAAATCCAAAATTGGTAGCCAAATTTGTTATTTGTCTTTTCTCCACCAGACACAGACCGGTTTCGAACTCTTTATGTTCTCATCAGTGTGCCACAGGTAGCTGAAAAGACAAATAACAAAGGCAAACCAAACTGGTCTATGGCAGACCCAGCACATAGTAACTGTGAGAGATAAGTACATCCCTCTGGTGGTCAGTTGCTACTACCAGTCAAGACATCGAAGATGTCTCGTGACCGATAGCGGCTTGCCAAGCAAGCACCAAGAGCGGCGACCTCTAGCCCTGATGGACTAAAACATGCTTAATAAATAGGATTATAGGAAACAACTACTGGATTTATTAAGCATGTTTTAGTCCATCAGGGCTAGAGGTCGCCGCTCTTGGTGCTTGCTTGGCAAGCCGCTATCGGTCACGAGACATCTTCGATGTCTTGACTGGTAGTAGCAACTGACCACCAGAGGGATGTACTTATCTCTCACAGTTACTATGTGCTGGGTCTGCCATAGACCAGTTTGGTTTGCCTTTGTTATTTGTCTTTTCAGCTACCTGTGGCACACTGATGAGAACATAAAGAGTTCGAAACCGGTCTGTGTCTGGTGGAGAAAAGACAAATAACAAATTTGGCTACCAATTTTGGATTTATAGGTATAATTCAATGGGAGTCGGGGCCTTTGCCCGTCCAGTAGTTGTTTCCTATAATCCTATTTATTAAGCATGTTTTAGTCCATCAGGGCTAGAGGTCGCCGCTCTTGGTGCTTGCTTGGCAAGCCGCTATCGGTCACGAGACATCTTCGATGTCTTGACTGGTAGTAGCAACTGACCACCAGAGGGATGTACTTATCTCTCACAGTTACTATGTGCTGGGTCTGCCATAGACCAGTTTGGTTTGCCTTTGTTATTTGTCTTTTCAGCTACCTGTGGCACACTGATGAGAACATAAAGAGTTCGAAACCGGTCTGTGTCTGGTGGAGAAAAGACAAATAACAAATTTGGCTACCAATTTTGGATTTATAGGTATAATTCAATGGGAGTCGGGGCCTTTGCCCGTCCAGTAGTTGTTTCCTATAATCCTATTTATTAAGCATGTTTTAGTCCATCAGGGCTAGAGGTCGCCGCTCTTGGTGCTTGCTTGGCAAGCCGCTATCGGTCACGAGACATCTTCGATGTCTTGACTGGTAGTAGCAACTGACCACCAGAGGGATGTACTTATCTCTCACAGTTACTATGTGCTGGGTCTGCCATAGACCAGTTTGGTTTGCCTTTGTTATTTGTCTTTTCAGCTACCTGTGGCACACTGATGAGAACATAAAGAGTTCGAAACCGGTCTGTGTCTGGTGGAGAAAAGACAAATAACAAATTTGGCTACCAATTTTGGATTTATAGGTATAATTCAATGGGAGTCGGGGCCTTTGCCCGTCCAGTAGTTGTTTCCTATAATCCTATTTATTACCCTGAAATAGTATAAAATTTTACGGAATAGAGAAAATAAAATTTAGTACAGGGTGATCCACGTAACTTCGACCGCCCTTTATTTCTTTAATTACTGAGATAAAATGAAAACTTGTAGATTCCGGGATTTTTTCACTAGATGTCACTCGAGATATCACTAGATTAAAAGTTAAATAGAAACTAAAAATATACGAGGTATGCAAAAAATGTGTGTTTCCCAAATGAAACACTATATTATTGTTATATTTCAATTGTCCATATAATGTATAATAACGAGTCATTTTTGAGCGAAGATTTATTTCATGGCATTCAACGATAGGCACAATTTAATTTTTTAAATTTAAACTGAACTACAATAATTATTCGCAGTGTTTTATAAAAGACTTCTCTTTTATTGAATAAAACATACAAGTATTATACATTAATGAAATCACTCGATCAGTTCAAAAATATATTGAGTATTTTACTTAAAAAACACATTTTTGCATAGCCCGTATATTTCAAATTCTATTTAATTTTTAATGGCTTATTTAAATACTACTAGAAAAATTATAGTTTTACAGTACTACAGTTTTAAATTCTTGAAATATTTCAGTAATCGAAGAAGTATGTGAAGGTGGGAGTCGAAGGTACGGTGGCCATTCTGTACCTACTGTATTAAATTTTAACATTTTAATATGACCGATTATACATTTACGAAAAATATTATTAGTTTAATATAATAATTCAAAATAATAAAAATCAATATATCAATTTAGGTGACTTTTCACTATTTATATGATTTTAAAATAAAAATATGTAAGTGCAAAAACACTCTTTATTATTTGCGTAATTTTCACAGTATTATTTTGCAACTAGTTTTACCCTATTCGTACATTTTCTATTATACTCTGTCCGAGTAGGATATATTTACTTGTAAAGGTAACAATATAAAATGAAAATAAAATAAGTGAAAAATAGTGATTTGGCATTTACCTTCATTTTAAAATAAAAAAGTAACTTCGTATACAATCAATGTCTTTTAAATTTAAAACAATAATATTTTTCCTTTTATTTTTTATTGCTAAAATACAATTTTATTAATAAGATTAATAAGATTTATAAATGGCTTCATTTAGGTTTTATACAAGCATAATAATAGCGAACATACCTATCCAATTTGACACACTTATATTGATGTTTCATCTCTAAACATACAATTATAAAATCAATTGGACTCTCTTAGTAGGTACCTGATAAAAATTGGATTAAAAATTACAAAATTCAAATCGTCTAAAAATAAATGATTGAGATAATTTTTTTTTAACTCACTACAAATTAATTTATTATGGTTACCAATCAAAAAACGATGTCCCCAAGAAGATCATTTGAAAATTCTACTTTTTAAACCCTTTTATTTTGCTTAAAAATATAGACAGAAAAAAAAAAAAAAATAGATCTGTAGCATATTTTACCAAGTTTTTGTATATGTTATGAGTCTGCATCTATAATAACGAATATACAGGGAGCGTCACACAATTCATCTCTGCCTGTTTTTGTATCATCTCGTATTCTTATGCACCTGCAATTCATTATAAGAAGTGTTTGAAATCGGATTACAAAATATAATTATTTTTAGTGTATCAGAACTAACCCTAATTTAGCTAGCCTACAACTTTTTCTTTTACTCTGTAATGGTGCCACTTATAATGGTGCTCTCTTTCAATATACTTACGTAATCTTTTTAGACGGAAAACTGGGGCGCCAGTACTTTATTTTTTTAAGTGCAAAGAACAGCACTTTTTTGGCTCTCCTATTGGGAGAACAACCTGGTATAGCGAAACAGTTGAAGATACGGAATGTCCGTTCGTAAGCTGGAGATCTGTCTAATGGACTTCGACCACTGCTCAAACGGGTTAATCAGAAATAAATGACAGAAATAATAACTCGTGAATTTTACCTCTTTAAAACAACGGATTTATTTAGCAACATTAATAAACAAATCAATTAACTCTAATATCTCAGCGACTGTATAGTCGAGTATGTATAAATTTTAAAACGATTATAAACAAGCAAGCTGGCAACCAAGAATCTTTACGCGTGGATACGATTTTATTACGGAATTTTGGATAACAGATTTATCTTCGCGACTTGAAATTATTGCATACGGCAAACAAACGGAAATTTCTAATAGGATGTATTATGAACGGCGGGCAATCGGTTAGATATAGACCTTTTACTGGATGTTTTAAAATACGGCGAACTACTGCCATAAACTTTGAGCTATTTATCAATGACTATTTGGATTAATGTAGGTTTTCCGGTAACCTTTCTGCATTGAAACGTTGTAGATTACCCGAACGAGAAAATCTAGCCAGTTGATGCACAATTTATGAAACAACAAAAAAAAAACAAACCAACGGAGGTATTATTAATTAGCTCTAGTTTGATTTAGTAGCATAATACAGCGATACTCACGAACAATAAGATCTCTAAATATCTACAGGGTGTTTCATTAATAATTGTACAAAAAGAAATCACATATTCCCGAGGTCAAAATAAATCGATTGGACCAAACTTATCTCTATACCAAAATGCTTCCTAAGGGAGCTACAGGCCCCTAAATGTGGGCCCCTGAAGACGGTTTTTATTTATTATCTCCGAAACTAGTAGTGAGATGGGGTCATGCGTACAATTGCCGGTCTTCGATCTTCGGAGCAAAGCAGCGGTGGTCGGAGCCGGGGAATGGATGGGTGACCGTATCTCATTACATTACCGAGGATAGTGCAGCGGGCTAGATCGCCCTTGAGTGGCACAAGGCGACTAGTTACTGCCTATCTCTCCTGGGTTCGAGTCCCAGCTCCGGCAGATGGCAATGTCGGAGGGAATGGGTGTATGTGGTGTGTCCTGGTTAAGTGTCAGAATAGCTCTAAGCTAAACTTCGCCAGGACGTTAATATAAATAAGACGATTAAAGAAATAAAAAAAAAAAAAAAAAAAACTGTTCAAGTTAAAGTAATGAAATTTTGCACATCCACTAAACATTCTAAGCCTAACTAAATGAGGTAAATATCATCTCAAAATTTTTACCAAGGGTGGGTCAAGCTGTAGGGGTGGGGGGTAAAAATTACCGCAACTTTTTTATTTGTAAATTTTTTTGAGTTTGGAGTTGTGGAGTAAGTGGACTAATTTTTTCCTTTTCTCGTCAAAACAAAATTTAAGAGCCAGATCGAACCAAGATTTTCTTATTTATTTTAACAACTGCTCAAAATGCTTACATTTTGTTTCGACGCGAAAAGCAAAAAATTAGTCCACTTCCCTAATTATTTTAGGGCATGCATTTGAATATTAAAATGAATTTATCTCGAAAACGGTGCCTCCGATCGAAGTTGCACAAGAGGGCATTTTCTTTGTGAAAAACTCTGACAATTCATAATTTTGGTATAGAGGTAAGTTTGGTCCAATCGATTTATTTTGACCTCGGGAATATGTGATTTCTTTTTGTACAATTATTAATGAAACACCCTGTATACTTAACTGAAGGCAGTACCTACGGGTTGTAGCGGACCACGGTGTATTCTTCCCAGTATAATATTCAACTAAGTGGATTAATTTATTAATTTAACTCGGCCCGGCGGCGGTTACGGTGGATGCTTCGGATTGATCTGGAACGGCTGACGGTAGATCGGATCTGATGCGGCGGAATGTCTCGGACTGAACCTGGACTGCTGCAAACTTTCTCGGAATGACCCGGAGTCAACGCTCCTCCGGCCCTTTGTTACCTTTATGACGTATCTAGATGGCGTGATAAAGGGGCGGTCACCGACTTGAAATGAAGAACTTACAGCGTTACTTCCTGAGTTCGAGCGGATTATGTCAGGCAAACCTCAACAGTTTGCCCCAGAAAACCACTGGGGCAAACTGTTGAGGTTTGCCTTTGATACTACACATTTATCTTGACATATTTTGGACATTTTTTTATTTCTATTTATTTTTTAGAATTTGGCGTGATTCCCAGAAACAAGTTTAATGAATATTAATTATCCGCCACAAATAAACTACAAACAATATAAAACATCTGATTAGTCGCAAGCAGTTGAATATATTTCACAATAGCAAACAAATCATTTCCCACTTTCTTTCACATAACAATGTGCGTCTATAATCCACCGACTTGCAGACAAAATTTTCAAAATATAGTTTCTTAATTATAGCCATTTAATAGTTGTGTTTAACTAGGAAGGTTTAACTAGAAAGTTAGCGTATTCACTACTGCGGCTGGCGCATGGCGAGGGGAATGTGAGGTGAGGCACAATACAAGAACAATCCACCAACGTCATCAAAGAATATCTGCGCGGTCGTCCATCGAAGTCCCGCTCTCTAGCATAAATGTATCATCATAATATTTTTAGAATTTGTTATTCGCAGCATTGTGTTTGATAAAGGCACGTCACTACTTACTTTGTGGCATGGTATCGCCAAAGCTAGCGCAGCCGTTGGCAATGCCCCTGGCTGGTTCTTATAGCTGCCAGACTCTACCATAGTTTGTACTTCCCCTAGGGTGGAAAACTCTGCCCTAATATGTGCAGAGAGTTTTTGACTTCAAAACCTAGTTTGGGGTCATATGGGGATCAGGAAAACATGAGGTGGACATCCTGGTTCGTGGGAGGAAGTCCGCCATATTGGATTTTATGTCAAATTGACGGGTCTATGTATCTCCGTAACGCCTAGTCTGATTTGAATGATTTTTCTTAGTTCGATTGCAAATCTTGTTTAGAATAAAAAAGGTTACATTCATTTTTTACGTAACTCTAAATAATACCCCAAAAAATACAAAAGAGGGAATTAAAATATTCTTTCCTGTGTCATTTCCACCCATTTTCTTGCACCTTAACAAAAAAAAATTAATAATGTTTGTAGCCTATTGCTTTAGCTATAAATTTGCGTTTGAAAAATTAAATTATCTTAAAGAATAAGAAAGTTATAGCTAGTTTAGTTCCGCGGTGGCACTTCAAGCGGTTACAATTTGAACAATATAGTTGATATAGGTACCTATTGTACTACTCAGCGCCTGCGAGAATATGGTAAAATGGAAAAAGCTACTAAATCAGATTTACTTCATGTGCTGGAAAATGTGCCAGATAAAAATAATTATATTTCTCCTTCTTCTTGGACATCAATGCCAAGTATTTTTATTATTGATTTTATGGCGACCATTCGCAATATGAAAATGAAAGAAATTAAAACCTTTGGTTCTTTGTTTCAAAATTTTATCTCTCACGTTACAAATATTTGCAAAAATGCTTCACGTATTGATATTATTTTTGACAGTTATTTATAAAATTCAATTAAAAGTAATGAACGGATCAGAAGATATATGACACAATTCTAATGAAAATCGTACGGTAATTTTATCCTCCGACACTGATGTTTTCATTCTCCTTTTGTATTATTTTTCATCATTTCCACTAAAAGTATGTATGGTATAGGTATATGGTTTCGGACTTGGGTAAGGGACAATCTAAGACCAATTCATACAATTTTTGAATATCATGGCCAGGAACTGTGCGATGTTCTTCCAGCTGCTCACATTCTAACTGGATGTGATTACACTAGTAAAATTAGTTCTAAAAAGCAAATACTAAAAATTCATCCTATAATATTTCTAAAAAATTTTGGTGTGGACAGCTTAGAATCCTGTATAAATCGAGCAGAGGAGTTTTTAGTCCAAACTATAAAACCTGGATTTTCATGTAAATCTTTTGATGAACTAAGGTCCTGGATTTATTTTGATTCGAAAAATTTTATCCCTGAAAATTTGCAACCAAGATCGTTTTCTTCTTTGGAACATATTAAAAGGGCATATTATTGCACTCATTTATAGGTATCTAAATAAAATTGTTTCAAGGGTATACATTTTGCTCCATTAATTGGCGTTAATTTTGGGTATAAATTAGATGATGAGGAGGAATTTTTAGAGCCTACAAACATTTTGCGCGCTATTCCTGATAATTTTTTAATAACTTGCTCATGCAAAACGTCGTGCGTAAAAAAATTGCACTTGTAAGAAAAATGAAATTCAATGCTCTAAATGTTGCAAATGTGTATTCAACAAATCTTGCAAAAATGTTTAAACAAAGAGTGATTTCATTATATTTTATAAACACCGCAGTTGACTGGCGCAGGGACGCTCAGGCACAGCTGTGGCTCAGGGGTAGCAACTACATTCAAATTGTAGCCGCCTGGAGTGTCGCCTCGGGACTAAAGTGGCCGGATCTTTCTTATTCTTTAAGAAAATTTAATTTTTTAAACGCAGATGTGTAGCTAAAACAATAGCCTACAAATATTGTTTCAAGTCTTTTTTTTGTTAAGGTGCAAGATAATGAGTGAAAATGATAATGAACGGGAAAGAATAATTTTAATTCTCTTGTTTGTATTTTTTGGGGGTATTACTTAGAGTTACGTAAAAAATGAATGTAACCTTTTTTGTTCTAAACGAAATTTGCAATTGAACTAAAAAAAGTCGTTCAAATCATACCAGGCGTTACGGAGATACAGCGACCCGTCAATTTGACATAAAATCCAATATGGCGGACTTCCAACCCACGAACCGGGATGTCCACCTCATATTTTCCTGATCCACATATATCCACATTAAGAAAATTTAATTTTTTAAACGCAGATGTGTAGCTAAAACAATAGCCTACAAATATTGTTTTAAGTCTTTTTTTTGTTAAGGTGCAAGAAAATGAGTGAAAATGATAATGAACGGGAAAGAATAATTTTAATTCTCTTGTTTGTATTTTTTGGGGATATTACTTGGAGTTACGTAAAAAATGAATGTAACCTTTTTTGTTCTAAACGAAATTTGCAATTGAACTAAAAAAAGTCGTTCAAATCATACCAGGCGTTACGGAGATACAGCGACCCGTCAATTTGACATAAAATCCAATATGGCGGACTTCCAACCCACGAACCGGGATGTCCACATCATATTTTCCTGATCCACATATATCCACATTAAGAAAATTTAATTTTTTAACCGCAGATGTGTAGCTAAAACAATAGCCTACAAATATTGTCTCAAGTCTTTTTTTTGTTAAGGTGCAAGAAAATGAGTGAAAATGATAATGAACGGGAAAGAATAATTTTAATTCTCTTGTTTGTATTTTTTGGGGATATTACTTGGAGTTACGTAAAAAATGAATGTAACCTTTTTTGTTCTAAACGAAATTTGCAATTGAACTAAAAAAAGTCGTTCAAATCATACCAGGCGTTACGGAGATACAGCGACCCGTCAATTTGACATAAAATCCAATATGGCGGACTTCCAACCCACGAACCGGGATGTCCACCTCATATTTTCCTGATCCACATATATCCACATTAAGAAAATTTAATTTTTTAAACGCAGATGTGTAGCTAAAACAATAGCCTACAAATATTGTCTCAAGTCTTTTTTTTGTTAAGGTGCAAGAAAATGAGTGAAAATGATAATGAACGGGAAAGAATAATTTTAATTCTCTTGTTTGTATTTTTTGGGGATATTACTTGGAGTTACGTAAAAAATGAATGTAACCTTTTTTGTTCTAAACGAAATTTGCAATTGAACTAAAAAAAGTCGTTCAAATCATACCAGGCGTTACGGAGATACAGCGACCCGTCAATTTGACATAAAATCCAATATGGCGGACTTCCAACCCACGAACCGGGATGTCCACCTCATATTTTCCTGATCCACATATATCCACATTAAGAAAATTTAATTTTTTAAACGCAGATGTGTAGCTAAAACAATAGCCTACAAATATTGTTTCAAGTCTTTTTTTTGTTAAGGTGCAAGAAAATGAGTGAAAATGATAATGAACGGGAAAGAATAATTTTAATTCTCTTGTTTGTATTTTTTGGGGATATTACTTGGAGTTACGTAAAAAATGAATGTAACCTTTTTTGTTCTAAACGAAATTTGCAATTGAACTAAAAAAAGTCGTTCAAATCATACCAGGCGTTACGGAGATACAGCGACCCGTCAATTTGACATAAAATCCAATATGGCGGACTTCCAACCCACGAACCGGGATGTCCACCTCATATTTTCCTGATCCACATATGACCCCAAAGAAGATTCTGAAGTCAAACTCTCTGCACATTATAGGGCAGAGTTTTTCACCGTAGGGGATGCACTTATTATGCTAATAGATGAGTCAAAGGAGTTAATCTACTCTTTTACCACATTGAACAAGTAGTTTTTTCGACAATTATTTAGAATTCGTATAATTTTGTAATGTTATTTATATTTATTTCTATTATGTTATTTTTTAACGAGAAGAAAGTGAATATTCCTATCCTATCTTCTGCTATTGACAACATTTTAATGTTAGGTATAACAATTTTTATTATTACATCTTTTTTGATGTTCATGTATTTGATTATCGAACATACATTAGTAATTTTCGTCACAAGTCCGGAAGGTGACTTGTTACAGTCGAGTAGATATTATATCTAAACGAGGCTGGAACAACACCTTACGGACGTGTGTCGAATGATATTTTATTTCATCCCGTCATTTCTTGTATATTAGCATTTTTGTATAATTTGACACTTGGTTATTTTCTTATGTCATTTGACATTTGACGCTATTTTTTAATTTACGGTCGATTTTTATATGTCAAACAACTGTCAAAAGGTATAATAACAGTTTGTGATTGGTTCGTAATAAGTTTCCGGTGGTTTCCGGTACTTTGCCGGCTCTGATACCGTAATGTCTCATTTTCCGGCCTCATATGAATACTGTACTGTTGTACTTTCCGGACGGGATGAAATAAATATATTTTTTTGCAATATCCATGAGTTGAAATGATGTATAAAATAGGTGGTAAGCAATAAAGTGATAACTGCCTGCGCTGTGCTACACTAGAAGTAAACCTTACCCACGCTCACGTCGTTCACGTGTCCTTCACGCGTGCATACGAGCTATAAAGACCCGTAATCGGAATACCGAAAAACGATGCACCAACTCAAGTGCACACGCAAATTATAAAATTTGTGGAAGAATCGAAATGTCCAGTGGGCATTCCCAATAATAGGTATTACTTACACCCTCTTAAGGGCCCGCTTCGCTACGAAATAAGTGTTTTAACAGTTTTAACACCGTATTAGAAGTTTCGACGTTGTAATTTATATATTTATCTTATGATAAAAAATGTTACATACCTATAATTGAAGAAAACATAATTTCACATTCCGCAGCAAAGCAAAGTTTTTTTAATTTTGTTATTTAAAAAGTAGAAAATTCTCCAGAAAATCCTTCAGAAAACACTCTAATTAGCGAAAAATAAAAGAAATCTTTTTGTAACGCAATTTTATGATCCTTACTTCATAAAACTGTGAAAGAAACAATTAAAATTGTTCAGGCGGTTTTTTTATCTCAATACTTCTGTAAAGTCTGTGTCATATCTATATAGCACATAAAAAGAGCCGGCTTGTTTGAAGTTTTTATGGGCATCAAACAAGCCGCCGGTTTTTTATGTGTCTTACAAATCTGAAGTCGACCATACCCCTGCCAACGAGAATTTTATTTTTGATAACTGGTGCCATTTTGCAATTATAAGTAAAACCTATTGTTGGATAACGCCCAATAGACACCTCGATTCCTCCACAAACTATAATTTGTGTGTGTAACTTATTATTTGACTTGGTGCATTGTTTCCCAATTATTCATTATTCTGATTGCGCGTCTCTATAGCTCGTATGCATGCGTGACGGACCCTTAAATAGCAGTTAATGACTGAGCTCTGAAAGCGATTTTTTGGTACCTGTCAATTGTTACTCAAATCTTGTCAATCGGAGAAAAAAATATTGCAGATTATTATTTAGGAGCTGAATTATGTAAATGCAGTTTCTTCTATTTAGAACTGTGGATACCGTCGACCACAATCGATCCCTTCAATTAAAACTAATTTCAGGGATATCAATGTATAATTCAAAATCCAAATGGATAGGTATATAAACATTTTATGAATATACATATGGGTATGTAAACAACGAAATAAGATAATGTAATTATCGATTTATTATGTTGATGACTAGAGTTCAGTTTTCTTTAGGCACCTTACTTACCAGACAGGAAAATATTTTAATTTCTATCCACACTGAACAACTTAGCGAGTGGCCCACCTGTGGTTATACTTAGTAATGTGTGAGATAGTTGTTGATTTGCGACGTGCAAGTTCATCTGCCCTCACCTGTGGACTCCGCCCGCTAGCCAATGGGCGTATGGCCTACCAGAAGATGGCCAGGGTCTCAGAGTGGGGTCGTTAGTTGGTGTTTCACCTATGACAAGTGCAAATACCTACCTGTACTGATAAGGAGTGCAGATGGTGCGAGTGTATAAGTGCGGTACCGGTACCGGATGAGTGCGTCCAGGAGATGAACTGGTGTGCCACGGCAACCCTTCTACTAGCTCTCGTTCTGGGCACGCAGACCTGCGGCCCTGGCCGTGGAGCTGGTCGTCGGAGAGGTCCAAGAAAATTAACTCCTTTAGTTTTCAAACAACACGTTCCCAATGTACCAGAAAATACTTTAACAGCTAGTGGACTTACAGAAGGACGAATTGGCAGGAACGATACACGTTTTAAGGACCTTGTTCCTAATTATAACCAGGATATAATATTTAAAGATGAGGAAGGAACAGGAGCTGATCGTCTTATGACTCAGGTAAAAATACCATTAAAATAAAGTTATAATAGCAATGTATTTCATTAATTTTTCTTTGGAATATATCTATGTGAGATTAACATTTTGGGCGAAATTAAGTGATTCCTTGTATCCGAGTTTATATACCTATTTCTAATAATCCATACTAATTAACCTCATTGATTTCTTGGTACATAATATTTTCAATGAACGTTTTACTTAAGTACCAAGAAAATTGTTTAATTTCTGAAAAATATATTAACACATATAAACGATTACAATGTGAAAGATATCTTTACTTATAAATAATAATAAAAAAATCTTAATCACGTTACAAACATTCTTATAGGGAAATTTTAAAGAGGGTCCTATATACTATGTATATAGACATTTAAATTAGCCTCTAAATAATTTAATACAAATGAGTCGAAAAGAGCATAATTTAATTAAATTAGGTATTAAAAAATATCTAATAATAATTACGAATACTCACTTATTCAATAATATTATTAAAGTTAACAACAAGATTATTTTATGCGAAAGTGTATAAGTAACTTATAAATTCACTGTACAAATAGATGAATATATTCACTTTTGTAAATAAATATTAAAAATCACATTTTGTAGACAACTTATGTAAAAACCTGAATGATAACTATTGTAGTTAAGGTGCATTGGTTAAGCGTGAGAAACGAAATATTAATATAAACATTGGACTGTTTGTTTGAAGAGTACTGTAAACCTGTCTCTGTCCCAGACAAAAGATAATGGTGTTTACATATCTATATATAAAATATAAGAAATTCAATAAATTGCCTTCTACTTCTGATAAAAACCTATTAAATAAATGTTTGTGTTATTTGCAATTTTCGACAGATTTTTAATATTTGTCACTTCAAAGGAGTTTATAATTATTTTAAAACATTTAAAACTCATATATTAAGTATAGGACAGGAACGATTGTTGAAACGCCCGTGTTTAAAAGAATAAATACATAGAAATATGTCTGTTTCTCCCTCTGTTTATATATACAGGGTGTGCCACTTAAAATTCCCCAGACTCGTAACTTTTCTATTTTTTAAGCGACGATCATGTTGGACACATCAAATTGCAGATATTCTTAACGTCTCAAGCATGTGTACAGAGTGATTAAAAAAAATAAATGAAAAAATTGTTACACAAGGAAGCTTAATTTTCTTGTATATTTTTTGCCTCACTCTGTACATGAACTGTGTTAATGTTTTCTTATAAATGTTTTAATTAGCTTCAATTTATGTTATTACGTGATGTTCGAAATTTTTTTGATTTCAGAGAAAAAATAAAAAACATTATTTTCGATTCCAAACTGAATTCTTTAGACATATTATAAACTATATTTTAAATAACAAAACAGCAACAAAAAACAAACATTTCTGCAAAAGTATTTACTCATTTGTTTTATGGAAAAGCAAAGTCTTTAGGAGAGAGAGTTGCAATTACCTTTTTTGAGATAAAATGCAATGAATTGACAAAACAAATAAAATAATAATAACACTCCAGAAGAGCCTTGCCTGGGAGGGGCTACACATTTAAAAACAAGGGACACACATCCAATATCCGTGTATAATGGAAAAATTCCTCTTACAGTATTTTCCATTGCCACGACCGGGTATCGAACCCAGAACTTTTGGGTGAGAGGCAGGTACGCTACCTCTCGACCATCAGTCATATAATGATAATTTATTTTCAAAAATGATTGACAATGTTTACTTTAACGTAATTTGCGTTGTATAGTATAAATATTTAAATGAAACTTCGTTGTGAAAAGAAACTTTTACTTCAATTGTACATGTAACTACATATTTAAAAACCTAACATGGGGCATCGAGCGGAGGTCTGACTTGACACACTCGTATCAAATACGAAAGCCAAGCAATAGGAGCCGCGGTTAGTACCTGGATGGTGACCATCGAGGAAGAATGCGTTCCCGTTTCCCTACTTCTAGCGGCTTGTATATCAGCTATAATATCGCAGAAGCTATACAACTGTAGGCGAGAGCGAGGGCGAGAGTTGTATTGAGGATATACCATCATTCGGAGGAGGGGATGCAAGTAAAATTCCCTACTCTTAGTTAAGATAAGAGGTTCGACAAAATTTCCAGGTGAGTGATTGGCCCTGGTAGCGGAAATAAACCGACGTTAAATAAATGATTAAAAAAAACCTAACATTTAGAATTAACAAGTAAGTCACTGTATTAAACTTTTGTTTTTTCTACGAGATCTGCATTAAACCATATTTAAACTAACCCTACTCAATTCTTGTGCAGGAATTTCGTGGCAGGTCTGTCTTATAAGGTTACAGAGTTCGTCCAGATTTCTGGGACTGTTTTTGTAAACTTTATTTTTTACTGGCCCCCAAAAGTAATAATCAAAAGGGATGGGATCGGGTGACCTCGGAGGCCAATGAATTAATGGACTATTTCGACCTATCATTTATTAGGAAAGGGCTCGTTCAACCATTACTTCATCACTACAGCGTTATGAATACACGCTCCATCTAATAGCAAATACATACATTACATATCCTGTCTTTCTTGTATAGATAGGTTGTATAATATGCTCTCCCAAAATTTTGTTTAGAAAATTTACTATATAAATTTTGTCGGAAAAAGAAAGGACCTATTACTCTTTCATTTAAAATTCCACAAAGAACGTTGACGTTGTGGGAATATTGTAATTTATTATAAACTGTGGATTTTCTTCCACCCAGTAAGGAGTGTTTTGTCAGGACACAACTCCATTAGTTATGAATGTTGCCTCGTCTGCGTACATAATATTTTTAAGAAAATTATTGTCGTTAACAAATTACCCTGAGCCTAATAACAAAACTCCAACCGATGATCTCGATCTCTCGCTTCTAATGCACCTATGTAAAAATTTAGCTTTAAATGGTCTTTTCCTGTTAGTTTCCATGCATTTCCAGATCAAATATTTTCCTAATCCTAAATGTTGTGCTGTTCCTCTCAAATTTGAAGTAGGATTCACTTAAAAAAATGCCATTATTTTCATTTGCTTGATGATTAGATCCTCGTAATTTTGATTTTGACGAGTTGTCTGTCTCATTAAATAACCTGTTTATTTTGGCTACTGTACTGGTGGGCGATCTGAGTGTCGTATATGTTGAATTCTTTTGCGGCTTCTCTAGCAGAGCGATTATTGTCACCCACACATCTAACAATTTGGACTTCTTCTTATACTTAGAGATAATTTTGCTCTATCCACTACAGTAAATGGAATTTTAACAGTAAGAAATAATTTAAAATGTGTAACATATTTTTCTAAGAACTGCACCTAATTGTTAGTTTAAATTTTCATAAATTAATGCATAGCACACTAACTAATTGATGTTCAAATTTCTAAGATTGTTAATGAATCAAAACTACTTTAGAAACAGATACTACATTACAATTTTGTTTTTCCAAAAAAAAAAAAAAAATGTATTCGACTCAATCTCGTCGAGAGAACAAAAACTTAATACAATTACAATTGTTCAATTTAAATGTGAAAACTTTTCCATTGCTGACGGATATTTTAAAAATGTATATAAGGCTCACTCAACGTGGTCATACGATAACTTTCATCTGGATTAAAGCCCATTGTGTAAATAATGAAAAAGTTGATTTTCTAGCAAAGGCAGCTATTACTCACTAAATACTAAATGCAATCTGGTACCGAGTCCGGTACCATATACTGATATTATAGTGTCTCAGAGGGAAAACATAATTATGAAATGGAATGTCTACTATAGGAATACATATTCTGAACATCCTATAAACTACTTCTTATCGAACCTACAGATTACAACTAAAAGATGGTACGATAACGGTGAAATAAAAAGAAACACTTATGCCACAATTACTCGATTACATGTTAATCATGGAAGGTTCCCTTCGCACCTTTATAAGATTGGTATTAAGGAAAATGACCTATGTGAATGTGAAACCCAGGTGATAGTAAGGGAAATGGCGTGCAAAATCGACGATGAAAGGTTTCTGTCTGACGGCCGGTAAATCGAAGAGACCATGTAAATACAGGAGTTTTTTCTTTCTGGAACTTTTTGGTATGGAGGGTGGATTAGGGGGAGGATTTTTTTAAATGCAATTATTAGCAATATTTTTCCGCATAGGTAGTTAGTATGTGTCCCAATTATGCTGGCAGACAAAAACTTCAGGTACGCGCGTGGGAAACGGAGATTAAAAAAAAATTGGCAGACAAAAACTCCCGGAAGACGCGCGGGAAACGGACATTGGAAACTAATTTTTTTTTCAATCTCTACTCCTCAATAACGTCTATCCCAACCGTTGGATAGGGAGAGGGGAGAGTATCCGTTGGCCAGCACGCCTGCCAGACCTCAATACCCTGGACTACTTCGTATGGGACACTACAAACATATCGTCTACAGCGAGTAGTGCCAAAACGAACAGCTACGAGATAAGTTGCAAAATGCAGCAGTTCGGACCAACCATTGTGAGTTGGTAAATCTAATCGTTTATGTATTTATGACCGACGGAAGACATTTCGAACATCTTTTGAAAGAAAATACACAACAAATGCCGAGACAAATGCTTTATTTGTCTTTTTATTGTTGACCGTCTTTCTACTTTAAAAACTACTTACCGACAACCATTATTTAATTAAAGAATGCCAATGAACTATACGTTGCTGAAACGGAAAAACGGAAAAAGTGCTGTAACTTTTAAGCGACTAAAAATTGGATAACAACATAATATTATGGGGTTATTTTGATTATAAATGGCCTATCGCCCACTTTCATTTGGACCACGACTTCTGGGACACCTTGTATACAGGGTGAATCTTAGAGTGGGGGCCAGATTCATAGGGGGTGATACCTTTCAATTATAGGAACACGAAACTACACATTTTTTTAAAACGAGCTATGATAAATTAATATTGTTTAAACTTTTTTTATTTGAATATGGGTACCCCGCCAGTGGAATGCGCTAGTGGCTGTAACGACTAATCTGAGGCAAAGTTTACTAAATTACTATAAGTTACCTCGCTCTACGAAAGGCACGAATCCGCCTGCCCCACTTCTCGGCTCGCCTACCCCTACCTCTTGACCCCCGCATCCTCGGTAAAAGGTACACCCAGGGCATGTACACAGTGGCACTCGTTCACTCTACGAATGATTTCTGTGACCTAGGTACATGACTTAGTGCGCTGACTGCGTTTTTAAACGTTGCTAATACACCCGGTATCCATATCGCTTTATGATAACAACACGTGTTCGCGGTACCCCTTTCATGTCCAATTGTCCAAATATGAAAGTTCCGCGAAGGAGTGAGGTAACTTTTAGTTAGTATTTAGTAAACTTTGTCTGAGGCGACCACGCGAGTTATGGATATGCCGCCGCCGCCGCCAAAAGGAGATAGCGAACCCTTCTCGCATGTACTTGACGCAATAATTTAGATAGGATATAATAAATGACATATAATAAATAAGATTAACTTAAGAAGACATCTTTAGGATGTACCCCTTTTGACCTGTTAATAGTTTTAATGATTACTTTAAACTTATAAATATAGGGAAGAATTAATTACTCTTTAGTTCTGTTTTAACTTTGTTACTTTAAACATTAAACATTATATTGTCACTTGAATATAAAATAAAATCTTTTTTTTATAAATATTTATTTGACAAGTTATAATTGCGCAGTCGGAGCGGATGTTCCAGTCGAAATATTTCATCGAGAAAAATATATTTCGGCCTCAAAACTTTGGGAATATAAAGAATCTACGTAGTTTCTAGTGGTTGTGTTTCCTCAACAAAAGAAAACTACCAGAGTGGTGAATACAGTAGCCTCTCGAGAAAACAACAAATAGGTGAATACAGTAGCCTATCAAGAAAATTAAAGTAACGAGAAGCCGAGCAGAACTCCAGAAAGAAAACCGATCAACTATCAGAGTAAGTCGAATTTTCCTTTCTGTTTCCTTTTATTTTCCTATTTTTCTACATCGCATAGAAGACTTGGAATTGATTATCAAAATCATTTTAGTTTAAAAATTAAGTAAATAAATATAAAAGTAATTATTTAAAAAAATAATTTATATGCATACTAATTTCGTATAGTTCGATTAACCTTACGTAAATTAAAATTATAAACGAAAGAATAATAATAAAATTACATTTCAAACTATCAATCTCATTGCGAATTTTGATCAGTAAAGAAATATTAGTTAATAAACAAATTAATCAAAATACTAAAAGTACATTTCAAACTATCAATCTCATTGCGAATTTTGATCAGTAAAGAAATATTAGTCAAGCAATTTTAATAAATGCAAATATTAAACTTATAAAACAAAAAAGTAATATTAAAATTATATTTCACTATATCAAACTCATTGTGAATTTTGATAATTAAAGAAACATTAATATTAAGCAATATAATTTAAATAATACGAACAGTTTTTGATATAATTATATACTTTGTATGACTCTTGGTAGAGCAACGCCTGTGAAAGCAGTCTCCGTTCCCTCGCTAAGAACATACATTTAATGAATTAGAATACTTTTCGTACAGAGAAGAAAGAAAAAACTGTTGGCATTTGAGCTTAATGATAGACCAATTAGTGACTTTATTTGAACATTCATTGTCTTTCGAAGATCTACCTTCAATTTCTGTATCTAGTACACATTTAGACAGTGATAATATGACAACTTCTAGTAATAATACAGCAAACTTTCAAATATTGAAACAATATATCTCTGTTATTCCACAATTTGATGATCAGAATAAACTCGAAAATTTTATTAGCATCTGCGACAGATTCATATTTAGATATTTTAATGCGAATGACGAAATAGTCCAAGCAATGAGGGTTTTCTATTTGCAAAAGGTCGGAAAGAAATGAAATTTGGTGAGATGGTAGACATAGGTCCCCTGATAGTACACCTCAGTTTGCGACCTCGGTAGATTGCCGCTCGAGGGGTGGGGGGATGAAAACTCTGCGTCGCGACGCTTTTCGGTAAATAGCGCCGTTGTGGTAAGTGCTATCGAAAAAAAGTTCAAATGAATCATGTAGATAATAAATTGAGCACAAATTTGGTCTTTACATTTTTCGTCTGCGACCAATAGTTTTCGCTCTACGGCGCGCCAAAGTTGGGGGTTGATTTGCAATTTTCAACAAAATCAGAATTTCATCGCGGATTAAGACGAAAATCGCTATCAAACAATTCTGTAATATTTTTTTTCTGAAAGAGTAATGTTTTCTGAGTCTGCAGATGCCCGATTTGATACATTTTATTTGAACTTTTTTTCGATAGCACTTACCACAACGGCGCTATTTCCCTAAAAGCGTCGCGACGCAGAGTTTTCATCCCCCTACCCCTCGAGCGGCAACCCCCCGAGGTCGCAAACTGAGGCGTACTATCAGGGGACCTATGTCTACCATCTCACCAAATTTCATTTCTTTCCGACCTTTTGCGAATAGAACCTCACTTTTAGTACCCATTGCTTGGACTAAAAGTTTTAATGAATAATTTTTGTTATTAGCAATAGCGAGCAAATTAACAAACGATGCTCAAAATATAATAAATTCAAGACCAGAATTAAATGACTGGGAGTTAATAAAAAATGCTTTGCGCGTAAATTTTGGCGAACTTCTCTTCTCTTGAACAAGACTATTGACAATAACCTTAAATAAAAATGAAAATTTAATAGAATTTGGCGAAAGAGTAAAAATTTCTAGAAGTAAATTAAATTCAAAAATTCGTTCAGATGTAATTTATTTAAATCAATACGATTCTCTAGCTCTAATCGCTTTTATTAGAAATTTAAAAGGTGAAATTCGAACGATAGTTAGAATTAGGAAACCTCTAACAATTGAACACGCAATAGCGTTAGTCATAGAAGAGGAAAACTTTAATTACAGCGTTAATCAAATTCAAAATAATACAAATCAAAATAATCCAAAGCCATTAATCAAACCGTATATTCCAAATTTTGCAAATAATTCTAGATATATCCCATCACGCAATTCGCACCAACACAAAAACCAATACAGTTATCCGCTAAATATACATACCTTCGCAATTTCACAGACAAAATTTTACCAGATCTCAATTTCCCTCTCAACCTATAAACGTTCAACCGAGACAAATAAAACAAAATTTTCCGACAAATCGACAGACATTCCGACCACCTCAAGATGTATTTAAACCAAACCCAAATAAACAACTAGATCCTGTTGAACACATGGCAACTCAATCGCGATTACCTAGTACAAGAAGCTTCCAAAGACCAAACGATTTTAAACATTTTAATCCTGTTTATAACTAGTACCGACAATGGCAATCACGCGAACTAACTAATATAAATTGCCAAAGCGACGATTATATTAATCATTCAGACCATCTCAACTACGATGACAATCAATTATCAGAAAATAATTACATTCATCAATGTCCACCCGAAGCATATTATGACGAATATGATTATACGCAAAACGATTCGCGACAAACTGACAATGACGCGAGAAATTTTCAGTCGAGCAGTAGAGTCAGACAATCAAACTTAGTAGAACTAAATTCAGCCATTGTTAACGCCCTTCCATATGTTAAAATCCAGAATCAACCTATCAAACTATTGATACCGGTTGTTATACTTCAATAAGAAAACCTTCCATCATACAAAATTATGAGCCTGAATCGATTGTACACGAGCCTTCTAATCTAAAGACTTCCCTTGGTGAAAAATCAATTCGCTACAGAGCAACTAAACGTGCTTTTCCCGATTTTAAGAGCGATCATCAAATAGAATTCCTTTTGTTTGATTTCACGAATACTTTGACGGAATATTAGGACTAAAAGACTTAATTGCCATGAATTTATCTATCGATTTCTCGAATCAAAAACTTGTAAACAACACTCTCGAAATCCCATTTTATTATCGTCAACCCTATGAAAATACATTCACTTTTGAAATTCCACCAAATGAAACCCTAATAAAGGAGTACCCGGTAGAAATATCACATGGAGAAATTATTATTTCTGAAAATACGATAAACGGACTGTACATTCCTGAAACCCTAACTTACGCACATAATTACCGAGCTTATTTTGAAATATATAATTATAATTTAAAAATAATATCAGTTTCATTAGACGAGCCTCTACCTTGTGTATCAGTTTCTAACCAATATGAATTCTATCACATGGATTTCACGGAAGATCGGAACTCTGTTTTTGTAAGTTAAAATATCCCTTCATTAATAAGAACAAATCACATGAACGCGGAAGAAAAAGACGCTATAATCCGACTTTGTACCGATTTTCAAGATATATTCCATGACGAAAAATGTCCTTTGACATTCACTAATGAAGTTAAGCACAACATTAGACGACCGACGACATACCTGTACACACTAAATCTTATTGTTTTCCATACGTCCATAAAGCCGAAGTAGAACGCCAAATCTCTAACATGCTAAAAGATGGTATAATACGACCTTCTATATCACCGTGGCCAAGCCCCATCTGGGTTGTTCCCAAAAAGGCAGACGCGAGCGGAAAACGTAAATGGCGAATTGTAGTAGATTATCGAAAAATCAACGAGAAAACGATTGACGATCGATATCCGCTGCCAAATATTACCGATATCCTAGATAAACTGGGTAAGTGCAATTATTTCTCAACTCTTGATCTCGCCTCCGGTTTTAATCAAATTGAAATGAGCCCAGACTCTATTTCTAAAACAGCATTTAACGTGGAAAATGGCCACTGCGAATATGTTCGTATGCCATTTGGCTTAAAAAATGCACCCGCTACGTTTCAGCGCGTAATGGAAAACGTTTTAAAGTTTGTCTAGTATACATGGACGACATAATCATTTTCAGTACATCTTTGCAAGAACACCTTTCTAATCTAAAACAGGTATTTTCCAAATTACGCGACGCGAATTTAAAGATACAACCCGATAAATCAGAATTTTTACAGAAGAATGTTGAATTCCTAGGACATGTAATAACTCCCGAAGGTATCCGACCTAGTCCTAATAAAATAGCTGCGATAACAAAATTTTCCATACCAAAAACCGCAAAAGAAATCAAATCTTTTCTAGGTTTGATCGGTTATTACAGACAGTTCATAAAAAACTTTGCTCAACTAACTAAACCATTCACGCAATGCTTAAAAAAGGGTGAAAAAATAATTCATATGCCAGAATATATAAACACATTCGAAAAATGTAAGTCTATCCTCACCAATAGTCCAATTCTGCATTACCCGGACTTTGATAAGCCTTAATTTAACTACCGACGCATCAGGTGTAAGTGTTGGAGCTGTTCTCAGCCAGGGACCCATAGGTAAAGATCTACCTGTAGCCTATGCATCCAGGACCTTAAATCCTGCAGAGCAGAACTACTCTACGATCGAGCGCGAATTATTATCCGTGGTAACGTTCTGTAAATATTTCCGTCCCTATCTATACGGACGTAAATTTAAAATCATTACGGATCACAAACCATTACAATGGTTATTTAATTTAAAAGACCCCCCACTCTCGCCTTATGAGATGGCGCCTAAAACTCGAAGAATTCGAATACGAAATCCATTATAAAAAAGGTAAACTTAATACCAACGCTGACGCCCTTTCGCGAGTAGAGATAAATGCCCTTGAAAACCAATCAGTCGTTCCAGAAACAGGCGACAGTGATCAAGACATTATAGACTTCTTATACGAATATGACTTTCAAAATCCCAATGACGAGACACCTTTAATCGACTATGACGAAAAAATTCCGGTCGTAATGACCCACGCTCAACACCCTCAAGATAAGCCCGAAAGTCCGGAACCTAACGTTCAGATTTTGCAAGACATCGCGCTAAATCTTGACCGTAACAGAAATTGCTCTAAAGATACCCAACATTCATCGCACGAAAATCCCATCTTAACCATGCCAATTTCGGAACAGACGTTAAATTATTTTAGAAACAAGTTATTTTATGCGTTAGCCCCTACGACACAAAACCTATAGTTAAGAAAATACAACTTTTCAAAGATAAAAACTTAAGAACAAGATTGAATATTACGATTCCCATTAATGATATCGAGAACCAAATAATTAAAATAATAATAGACTATTTTGAGCCTAAGAAAACCTACGGGTTATATTTTCGAAACAATTTCGAGAACAGTCACCAACGCGGTACAAAAATACTTTAAAAATTCAGCTTTTAAGTTAATTCAATGCAACCTCTTACTAAAAGATATAGACGACAAGGACGAATAGTTGCAGAAAATGCAATATCATCATGAAGGCAAAACCTGTCATAAAGGTATACTAGAGACAAAAAACTCTTTACTCAAACATTACTATTGGCCAAATCTTATAAATGATGTAACGAATTACATCAACACTTGCGATATATGCCAAAGTTCGAAATACGAATGCCATCCAAACGTAATAAAATTTAAACCCACTCCACAACGAACTAGTCCTTTTGAACACATATAATATACATTGACACATTTAGAGTACGGAATCAAAGCTTTCTAACCATCTTAGATAGTTTCTCTCGATTTGGACAAGCCTATCCAACTATAATTAACGCTATAGATATTTTAGATAATATTTTAATATTCATTTCACATTTTGGACTTCCTCAAAAAATCACGTGCGACAACGGGCTAGAATTTAAAAATAATACTTTCGAAAATTTCTGCGATAAACACAAAATTACAATTCATTATACTACCGCAAGGAATTCAAATAGTAATAGTCCTGTTGAAAGACTTCACTCGACTCTCTTAGACGAATTACGAGCCTTAATTAACATCGATGCAACCCAAGACATAAAAACGCATATGAAATACGCAATTTTGGGTTAAAACAATTCTATTCACTCAGTAACGACTTTCACACCATTTTCCGTAATTAGAAGTAATCCGAATCAGACTGATTCTTTTGACATGACAGATCAACGCATAATTTCAGACTATGTAGAAAAACACACGCGAAACATCAAACAATTACACGACATTATTCGACAGAATAATGCAAAAGCCAAAGACCTTTCAAACGTCAATAAAAATCGTAACGATCCACCTGACATCGACTTAGGAAAAGACACTTACGTAATAAACAAAGAACGAAATAAAACTGCTCCTAAATTTAAGAAAATCCTTCCTAATCATACCTCTGACACAAAAGTAATGACAATAAACAAGAC
This sequence comes from Rhagium mordax, assembly GCA_963680705.1. Taxonomy (NCBI): domain Eukaryota; kingdom Metazoa; phylum Arthropoda; class Insecta; order Coleoptera; family Cerambycidae; genus Rhagium; species Rhagium mordax. Next base: position 24,639,832 of record OY796659.1, on the reverse strand, counting down.
CTACCATAAATCAAAAATAAAACCACAGAGACAACTTAAACCAAAATCTGTTGTTTCAGATGCAGCAGACATTGACAATACTGACATCCCTAGTAGTAGTACTTCTACCACAAACGACTCACGGACAAGAAGTAAAACTTCAAGAAATTAGTAACCCCATATTACCGTTCTCCTTATATTAGGACAAACTCGAACAACAAACATGTTTTCGTTCACTATATCAATATAACAGAGTTAGAAATTGCTTCAATTAGATTACAAACACACCTTAAAAATTTTAATCAAACTTTTCACCAATTAGACCCAAATCGGTTAAACGTTATATTTACCCAGGTAATTAAACACCTCGTAAAGCATGCCAAGTATTTAATAGGTGAAATACAAAATAAATTAACAAATATAAAACCAAGTAGGACAAAAAGAGGTTTATTAAACGTTGTAGGCAAAGTACAGAAATGGCTTTTCGGCACATTAGATTCATCGGACGGCGAATACTATGACAAAGCAATTGAAAATCTAACCGCAAACCAAAAGACAATAAATCACGAATTGACAAAGCAACTAACGTTAACTAAAACCTTTACGCAGAGATTTAGTGAAACTCTAACAAAACTAAACGAAAATCAGATCATTATCAAAGAAAGGTTACAATCAATATCACATAAAGTAAGAATAGAACATAACATGGTCATATTACAGAGTACTATTGACGTGATAATAATGAGTTGCATAGATCTAATATAATTATTTGATGACATTGAAAACGCTATATTGTTTGCTAGACTAAATATTGTACACACTTCAATTATCTCAGTAGAGACAATGAACAATTTTGTAAAAAATTTGATAGAACTTTATGAACCAAGTATGCTCCCTAATTCATTAATGCTCAATCATATTACGAATTTGCAACAGCACAAGTGTTCTATCGCAAAAATCATCTTTTCCATTCACTTTCCTATATTAAACCCCACTATTTATAACCTTTATCACGTTTTCCCCATACCAAAGAAAAACGTAATCCTAATACCAAGAAAACCTTACCTTCTTACAAATTCGACTCATTACTACTACGAAGAGACACGTTGTCCAAAGATAGAAAATACATGCATTTACCACATAAATCAACAACCCGAAGTAAATGATTGTATTGCTGAAATGATAAGTGGAAACGAAAAAACTTGCCCTCTGACACCTACCTACGTAGACGAAGCCATCGTTGAAATAATAGACGAAGCACATCTAATCATTATTCCAACCGAAAATACAACAGTACGCAAAATATGCCGAGATGTCGGAATCCAGGAAATAAGTCAGCCTCATCTTGCTATTATTCCCAAAACATGTTCTATTAAAGTCTATAATAGAACATATCGAAATCATCGAACAACAAAAGTCAAACATCAATTCGGGTTGCCTATAATTAACATGGATCTAAAATTGCAAACCACACAGCCAATAATTCTACGAAAAATAAGCCTTAACGAAATATTCAAAATACAAAAAGGACTTAACAATATGAAGATTCAAGAACTACTGGATCCTTCAGGCAAACAACTAAGTAAATCCACCTACTGGACGGTTGTGGGCCTCATAATAACTATTGTATTTTTATACTTGTCACGGCATTTGCACTAACGAAAAGGTGTAAAAGGAATTCACCTACCAAAATCACGATAAGAAAATCTAAACTAGAGAAGGAAGAAAAGGACGAAGAAAAACAACAGTCCCTGTTGTTTTCCAACTAAGACGGGAGGAGTTATGTATATGCCGCCGCGCCGCCGCCAAAAGGGCATAGCGAACCCTTCTCGCATGTACTTGACGCAATAATTTAGATAGGATATAATAAATGATGTATAATAAATAAGATTAACTTAAGAAGACATCTTTAGGATGTACCTCTTTTGACCTTTTAATAGTTTTAATGATTACTTTAAACTTATAAATATAGGGAAGAATTAATTACTCTTTAGTTCTGTTTTAACTTTGTTACTTTAAACATTATATTGTCACTTGAATATAAAATAAAATCTTTTTTTTATAAATATTTATTTGACAAGTTATATTTCGCGTGTCGTGAACAGTGTGAGTTGTTGCCAAACTTCACGATTCGAATAAAATACGGGGAATTTAATAGTAAAGCAAATTTTCCCCGACAAGTAGCAGGCTCCAAGCATATCAACTTTATCTTGATTGGTGTACATCGTTTTTTTTTCTAATACACTATACCTGTCTTACCTTGTATACCTCTAAAACACCACTAAAATAAAACTACACACACATAGAAAATACGCCTCACTCAATTATTGCCACTAAACACAAACACAAAACTTACACTTTAAATTTCACTAAAGACTGAAACTATTTAATATTAAAAATAAATAATCAAATCGCAATAATAGGTATCTAATTTCCACACTAGCTTCTCTCTTCTGTCTGGCCGTTCACTAAATTCGTGTACCGTGTAGTCTATGGCTATGAACGTCCGGTTACCATCGGTTGTTTACATTCTTTCTCGCTATATTTTGTTCATGCACCCGCTTGTAACAAGTCAGTGTCAGCACTAGCGAACGCGGTCGGACAACATGGTTGGCCTAATGTTGGTTGAATCTTGAGCGCTTTAACATACACTTGCAAGCGCCGTCGGCCAATATTCAGTTTGGTTTTAATTTTGTGTTGCAAGGATGCCATTAACAAAAAAAAAATATATATAGGGAAGATATTTTTTTTAATTACATCTTTAGTAACGGGTTCAATATTATGTCTCTTATACAAATCTATTAAAATTGAATAACCCTTATCTTTTAAGGGTCCATTGGAATATTCAGGGGACTTAATTTTCCACAGTGCAGTGTGTTCTTTATATATATTAATAAATTCAGTAATGAAATCCACTTCGTTCTGTTTTCTTTGAGCCATTTTTGAAATATTTAAATGTAAAACCTTCACAAATACTACCAAAAATTGTTGGTGCGTGCCATACATACAGCAACATGTGGCGAGCGCAACGACGAGCCCCACCAGGATTTCAATTTCAATTGTAATCCGGCCAACCAAGTTGCGCTCGTGTTGGCCCCAAACACACACCAGCGCATATTCGACGAGCGCACGCATATTCGACGAGCGCAACCATGTTGTCCGACCGCGTTCGCTAGTGAATGGGGCCCTTTAGTAAAGGCAAAGTTTACTAAATACTATAAGTTACCTCACTCTACGAAAGGTTCGAATCCGAATCCGCCTGCCCCACTTCTCGGCTCGCCTACCCCCTACCTCTTGACCCCCGCGTCCTCGGTAAAAGGTACCCAGGGATCCTCTAGCACGTACACAGTGGCACTCGTTCACTCTACGAATGATTTGTACTTACTCATTCCTTTTTCATTTATATAATATCTGACCGCAATTATTACGCTCTCAAACTTTTGGAATACCCTAGCACAGAACACATTTTTCTGTGACCCTAGGTACAGTGTCGTCGCTTTTAAATGATCGCGATATCAACTTATCACGTGGATGTCTGATTATGTCGTAAGTCCAATATTGTAATTAAACAGATAATGAGCAAATCAATTGGCTTTGCTTTGCTTTTACCTGTTTATTTATAACATTGGACCTACGACGGAATCAGAAATCCTTATGTAAAGGTGATACCGCGATCATTTAAAAGCGACGATACGTTACATGACTTAGTGCGCTGACTGCGTTTTTGAACGTTGCTAACTTTGCTAATACACCCGGTATCCGTATTTCTTTATGATCAACAACACGTGTCCGCGGTGCGCCTTTGATATCCAAATATGAACTAACCGCGAAGGAGTAAGGTAACTTATAGCAAAGTTTACTAAATAGTATTTAGTGAACTTTGCTTATAGTATTTAGTAAACTTTGGTAAAGGAGCCCAGAAAGGAGCAGTTTATTGTGGTTCAGAGACTCTTAACAGCTGACTGGCACAAGTGATAAAATGTCGAATTCTGTTTCTAAAATTTTTTTCATTTTGTGTTATGATACTTAGCGGATTATGCAGCTAGCTTTTTCATTTTGTTTTGCATTACAATTTTCATTATGGAAGTTAAAACTGCGTTATTTCAAAAAACCTGTTTATGCAATTAAATGAATTTTTCTTACTTGATTGGGTATCTCTGGATTAATAATGAAGAGTGAAAATTTAAAGTAATTGATTGGTTTTATATCATCTAAGCTTTAATTAAATCACAACACTGTCGATCTGCTACAAGTGCAGGAAGGCTTGCCCAGCGGCGCCGGAATTACAGGAATTACATTTGAACTGCGAATTTTTTTTACCCATAATCATATGACCTCCCCCCCCCACTCTAAGTGTGTATACTGTACAGGGTGTCCCAAATTGCTTGATTTTGGATGGTTTTCCTATTTCTAGACCAGGTAGAGAAAAACTGACATATGAGTCTAGAGCTCGATTTTTGTGAAACGCCGATTGGTGAAAACCACATTTCGATATCTCTAACCGTTTTCAAGATATCGGCAAAAATTGATATTTTACAGATTCCGAAAAATTGTCAACTTTTTTATTTTTGGATATTTTTTCAAACGGTAAAAACTTTTTGACGTAGAATAAGATGCATTTGTCAAAAAAAATATATCGCTTTTCGATTGTTTGATATCAAAGCTAACTTTGTTATTTCAAATGGAAACCATAGTTTTGGCTTTGACTTTAGAAAATAGGAAAAAAAATAAGCTTTCCAAAAATATATATGCCAAGATATGTCTAGTCATCCTTGCTGCCAATATAACACATATCTCATTAAAAATAACATTATTTAACTTTAAAAAAAGTTTTTCGGAATCTGTAAAATATCAACTTTTGCCGATATCTCGGAAACGGTTAGAGATATCGAAATGTGGTTTTCACCAATCGGCGTTTCACAAAAATCGAGCTCTAGACTGATATGTCAGTTTTTCTCTACCTGGCCTGGAAATAGGAAAACCAGCCAAAATCAAGCAATTTGGGACACCCTGTACACACTATTGGACAAAAGTAAAGCAACCTTATGATAAAATAAAATTTTTAAATATTTAACATAATTGGCAGACGCAGAAATTAAAAACCATTTATATAAAGCGTCTTACATACATATACCGGGTGTCAACTAAATTATTAGACAAGTCATAGCACCCAGAGTTTTCTAGATATGAGTTGAAATTTGGAGGACATAATATTCAGGGGATATTGCAAATTTTTCGATATTTGTCACACTTCTGTTATTTCCGGTTTCGCCGGAAATTACCTCACCTATGAAATTTTAAATGTAACAACCTGTAATTTTTATATTTTTGGATTCTAGAGACGATTCAAGAAGCGGCTGTCCTTGTTCGAGAAATGTTTTAGCCCACATGATTTTTTTAGACCTATTTTTATTTTTGCATCTAGATTACCGTGAATATGTTAACGTCAATGTCCTGCGTCTAGATGATCCAAGAAAAATTGGATGGGTAGATATCTCAGTAACTACCACAACTGACACAAGCTTGTTTTACTTATTTGTCAATTTCTTTGTTTTCTCTGCAGCAGCAGTTTTGAAGCTTACTATTTCTTTCATAATTCATATTTAGGTTCATATTAAACCGATTCTAAATTTGATGGTACCACTGGATTTATCATGAACAGCACTATTTGAGTACTGGGTTTCTAAAGAACGTTCCACTTAAGAAAACGGATGTAAATACAAATTAATGATTTAAGCACATTTGTAGAAAATTGTAAATCACAAAATAGTAGAAGAAATCTGACGATTCAATTTTTCTTGGTTCATCTAGACTCTAAACCCAGGACATTGATGTTAGCACATTCACGACAATCTAGATGCAGAAATAAAAATAGGTCTAAAAAATAAAGTGGGCTAAAACATTTCTAACAAGTGCAGTGGCAACTTAAATCGTCTCTAGAATTCAAAAAACGTAAAAATATTTTGCATTTAAAATTTCATAGTTCAGGTCATCTCCGGCGAAACCGGAAATTACAGAATTGTGACAAATATCGAAAAATATGCATTTTCTCCTGTATATTATGTCCTGCAAATTTAAATTTTATATCTAGCAAGCTCTGGGTGCTATGCTATAACTTGTCTAATAATTTCGTTGACACCCGGTATGCAGAGTGTAACACAACTTATCCGAAATTAATGAAAATGTTAAAATAACATAACTATTTATTTAATTATTTATTTATTTATTTATTTATTTATTTATTTATTTATTTATTTATTTATTTATTTATTGAGTTACAATATCCAACAGGAAATTCCGAATTATAGGAGACAACAAAAACTGTTCAAAGTTCTGTTCGTTGACTTGCAAGCACGCCTGGGTCCGTCCAATCCAATGTTATCGCTCTAGCTGAAATGTTCCCTCTTCCTGCTGTTCCCAAAAACACAGATTATCGACAGCAGTTGTGATTCGTTCACGTAATACATCGATATTGTCTATTTCGGTTTGGTGCACTTCGTTTTTTAAATATCCCCAAAAGCAGAAGTCAAGAGGATTTAGATCCAGAAATCGCGGAGGCCAAGCTACTGGCCCACCCCGTCAGTTCCAATCACGGTGTAAGACAATTAGGTGATGAAACGCCTCAATGTATCGCAAGGTTAGAGTGTCGCCAAACTGTTAACGCAAGATACGCGAAATCGTAAGACAGCCCGCGTGGCCCTATACTCCCTATAGGGCCGCGCGGGCTGCGCCTTGCATGTACCGAAACTGTGGTAGGTATGCACTTATTTACCGGGAAACCCGGAAACCGAGTAATATTTGTAAATTAGGTAAACAGTGTGTGCATAATATATAATTTTACCAGCTCAAGCCGAATTTGTAAGTGTGAAATCTAGGGGAAGTATTCAAATGGAACTATATTCAATTACATCCTTACCCTGGAAAACATTTTATTCAAGCATATCAACTTAGTTGACGTATTTGAAAAAACCATTGACGAAATCGTATGTATTAATCAGAGCAAAACACTAGAATTTCCCTGTGAATCCCACTCTTAAGACATAATTACAAAACTAATTTTATTTTACATAACAATGCGGGTAATAGTTATTTATGTATCAAGGCATTAAAGTTTAACTTTTTATCATGAAGGTGGAGTATAAACCACATAAATGATAAAAAGGACCTTTAATGCCGAGGTGCATATTAATTTTTTTTTTTAAATCCAGAAACTGTGAAATTAAGATTAATTAACTCTATATTTTAAATAATTTTCAGTGACATTAAGAAATGTCATATTTAAGTAAAATTTTTAGTGACATTAGGAAATGTTACAAATATTTTCAAAATGTCAAATCGGAATAATTTTCTGTAAGAAAATCATTATTTTTAGCAATTATAATAGTGATAATACAATTCTGAATGTAAAAAACTGTATTTATTTACCTTTTATTACAACACAATTATTGTCACAAGCAATGAAAATTTAATGTTTACGTTTATCTGTCACCTCGTACATAATGGATTACTTTAATGACTATTTCTATCACTTTAATGCCGATTTTGGGATACTTTAATGCCGATTTAAAAAAAAACAGTTTTATAAAAGAGAATCCCAGACAAAAACAAAGTCTTTTTCCAACAAAAAGAAGGAATCTAGATTGCAATTAACCTGATACTCTATTATAGTTGATTCAATTTACCACATTAAATTTCTGAGCACATTGCAAGAGATTTAAATTAAAATTTAAGAATCAATATCGAATGTGATTAATAGTTTTTTCTCTTTTTTTTTTGATTTCGGACAATAAAAATATCTAAGTAATAATGCTTTATGTTTACTTAACTTGAATAGTTATTTAATTTTTGAATAAATAAATAAGTAAACATATTTTCGTATACATTATTTATTTCACTTACGTATCCCTTATTATTTATTCGTTATCACATCAAAATATACTACTATTTTTACTTTATTTACAATATTAAAAATATTATCTTTAAATAAATACCTTATTGCAAGCAATAAATGATTATTTCGATCAATGACATAATATAAAAATCATTACTTACTACAGCTGTTTTAATTAAATTCTATAGGTATAGTGAAAAATATTGTTTCGTTTTTAATGAGTGAAGTTAATTATTTAGATATATAATACTAGAACATTTAAAAATAATTGCTTTAGATTTTAAACAGCTACATCCATACAATGAGCTCGATTCACGGTAAAATATGCGGCCCTAGTTCTACTATCTCTCTCTATTCCGAGCGTTAACATATTGACGACGCGGTCGGCCGGTCGGTCGGTCGTGGCATCACCTAATTGTCTTACACCGTGGTTCCAATGTATCCCTTATCCTGATTCAAATAATCTTGGACTACTAAACGATAATGAGGGGGCGCACTATTGTTTAAAAATCACTTCCGCCAAGGGCACATCTTCAAGAAGAACAGGCGGATCATTACGGAGAAATCGCAGATATTGCAGAGCGACCGTCCATCCAATTAGGCAATATGAACAGACTAATTAGGCGTTCATCGACAATCCCTGCCCAAACGTTTAAAAACAACCAAAGCGGTCCCGAATTATTTCATGAGGATTCTCAAGGGACGTGCGTATTATGTAGATTGGTTATCCCATAGACTGTAAATCTCGCATTTCGAGCATTTTTAGCAACAACCATTCACAAAATCTTATTCCTGATCTCTGGTCAACAATACTTGGACCTTTTAGACGTGATAAAGATACAATTGAACGTACCATTTTTGTTGAAAAAAATACTATCACTTTAATACTAACAATTCGCTCACAAGCTAATCGTTATCCACACGATAAAACCTAGGTACATTGGAGCTCTCATGAAAAGTGACAACTAGTACAGAGAACTTGGACCTTCTTTGTCAGTTGTTTTATGCAGGGTTTATTTTAAAACAGTCTGCCACTCTACCAGATAGTTGTCTAATTGAAACAATCGTTTTTTATTTTTTGTCCTCCTACCCACTATTTCTGCTGAAGATAATTAATAGAATTCAATAAATTACCGTTTTTATAATTTTCATTAATTTCTAACTTAAACCATAATTTTTATCTCGTTCTGTGTTGGAATTTTATTAAAAATGTTTTTAAGTAAATGATCTTCTTATTTAAAGATGCCTACATGTATGGTTAACATTTTTCGGAAAAGTTGTGTTAGTAATTATATAAATCAAACAAATGTTTGAAATGGGAATATACTTATATTTTATATTTCTAAACATTTTTTATTTATTTATGTTCTCACGATATCTTCCATGATCCTTTAAGGTTTCTTTCCGTCCCGTTTTATTTACTTTACGGTTTGTGTTGCCTGATCAAGTATATTAATAAGTATTCATTACCAGTTATTGCAGTTCAATAGTAATATATACGGTATATGCCTTTTTATTTATAAAACAATTTCATAGTTTTGTTGTGTTCCATGTATCATTTAAGACTGATTGCTGACTGAAGGCTTTGACCTAATGTTAATCTTAAAAGTCGTAAGTAAACTGATTAGGACAAATAAGTATCAATTGTCTACATAGGTGTGGCTACCGTGAATTCTATCGAGATAATAGTTTCAATATCACAGTAATATGAGCTATACATTCATGGATTATTATTATAATAGAACTAAAATTGTATGTCAGAGATTTGCGAAATGACTATATGATAAAATAGCATCATAATTTTTTAACAACGTATCAGTAAAGATGTAGTTCATTACAGACAGTAGCGTAACCAGAGCACTATTTTGGGTGGGGGGGGGGGTGGGCATGTGCACTGTTCGAGATCAGGTTGAATTTCTACCAATAAAATAAATTTAAATTCCGTACCCTTGACCAACTAAGGGGGGCACGTGCCACCTAGGCCCCCCTAGTTACGTCACTGTTACAGTGGAAATTTTTGCACTACTTAAAAAGCAAACTTAGATACACTTATATGAATAAATACCACAATGACCAGAGAATACCATTAAATGTAAAAAATATACGAAAATAGAGGTGGCCAAAACGCTAAGCTCGTAAGGCCAAAAACCGGAGAAAAAAAACGAAAATAGAGTATGATCACATTTTACGGAGAAAAATATGCTTGAAAATATGTAATATCGTGAGCTTTTAAATTCATAAATGCATTCTTTAATATCCTCCTCTCTCTCCGATTTCCCTTGAATCAAAGTGAAACAGCACCACAAGCGATGAATTCATGGATGAATATAAATATCTTTGTTTAGATGGTATTATACCGGAGCAAATAAAATGTTTTTGTCGTAAGTTCAAAACACCCTGTCAAAGATTTCAGCCTCTGATTTTGATTAAAATTTATTTGCTGTAAAGTTGCATGTATTCCTAACAACTTTTTTGAGTCATCCCTTTACCTCTTTTATTGAACTGTTCCCTAATGAAAGGAGCAAATGGAACGACAGCTTGTTGGAGGATATTTGCAGCTCCTACATCTACAATCTACAATAAAAGAGGTAAAGGGATGATTCTAAAAAGGAAATGTTAGGAATACATGCAACTTTACAACAAATACATTTTAAACAAAATTCAGTGTCTAAAATTTTACACAAGGTGTTTTGAACTTACGACAAAAAACAACATTTTGTTTTGCTCTGGTATGACACCATCTAAACAAAGAAGTGTTCGTTATTCAAAACTAGGTATAATGTCAATAATTAACAAAATGTTAAAAAGAAACCTAAAATTCGTATTGAAAATTATTTTATATCAAATTAACCTTATCAAAATTTTACGGTGGCGGTATTTTTTTGCCGGGGAGGGTAAAAAGATTGTTAAAATCAGCACCTGAATCTAACAATAAACAAAATGTTCTATATTTCTTATTGTCCAATAAAAATCGGTGAAAGTATTTACACAAAACTTCCCACCCCTATATTACAAACATTGTCCGCCGTGGTTTTTATGACTTAATTTTTTTAATGTAGTCTACCCTGTATAGTTTTTTCACCAAAGTATATAAGGTTTCCTTGTATGTATCGAATTAAATAAATAATTATGGCATGTGATTTATTTATATCTATTCATCTGTCACGCCTATGGTAAATATTGGACGGAACTCTGAACGGTATAGTATGGTGAACCAGTGGAGTAATGATTTGCAATTCATTACAATCATGTGCATTGAATACATTGTGCCACTGTCCTATGCCAAAACTCGGTGCACAATGACGTCATGCGCAAACAGAGCCAAAACGGGTTAGCGAACTGAGCGTACCTTATATTCGTAGTATCATGAGAGACGCGTATGATTTCACATATACTTCAAATCACGAGAGATAGACTAATGCCACCACTGACTTTTTTTATAGGAAATTTAGTTCTCTATAAAATTGTTTATGTTAATTTTTTTCATAACTCGAACGGTTTTAGCAGCGTTTCGAGGTAAACGTGCCGGCGTCCAATTTCATTTTCGGTTTTTATTTTTTTTTGCAGACTAGCCGACAATTTAGACACATAATTTTTCAACAATCGTGTTCTACATATTTTTCTGCATCGAATGGTATATTTTTCGACCTGGTAAAATGAAGTGGAAATTAACTAGGGACGATACGGGCCACAGCCCGCGCGGCCCTACACTCTCTCTCTTTGTCTTACGATTTCGCGTCTCTAACGTTAACAGTTTGGAGACATTCTAACCATACGATACATTGAGGCGTTTCACCACCTAATTATCTTACACCGTGCTGCCAGCAGAGCATACTTCATCGATTTCGTTTTTAAATTTTATTTACTAATATAAAATTTGAACAATCTGGAAGCACTAATTATTTTGAACATTTATATAATAATTTCTTTTTGTGGATATAAAACTGAACCACTTTCAGAACCCAGCAAACACGAATGGCAAAGTGTCGAACTGTTGGCAGATTATCGGTAACGGTAGCCGCTATCATATTTAGCTGGTCTTCTTCATCGCGAACAGATGGCGCGAGAACTTATTCGCGGACAGATACTGTTCGATTCAAATAGATGCTCCTATTATTTTAAAACATCAGCAAAGAGTGGCAAAGACGATAATAATCAAGCCCATGCGATGAGTTATTGACTAATGACTTATCACATGGCTAATGGATGGTGGACCTCCCCAGAGTTCCCAGCAATTTATTGGTAATGAGGATTGAGGAGTCCAACTGGTACTACTGGTAGATCGTACTTTTAATGTTGGACTCCGATAAGGCCAATCGCCCGATCCCGATATTTACAGTGCTATTTTATAACTTTCTCTTATAGCGCTATAAACATACACCTCTATAAAATTATAGCAGGATGTAAATGGCAACTTTACTTTTTATTATTACTTATTATGACAGCCTATCTTACTTTTTATAATACTCAGCAGTTTATTTAAATGCAAACTACAAATAAAAATTTCATTCACTTAATCTAAGATTAGGTTTTTCTATAACACTTTATAAATTTACAGTTGCATTTTATGGTACAGAATAGACAATATCTTATATTGGATGTAATAGGTCAAGGTCAAAGGCTTACACCCCTTATAGCGCTGTAAAATAGGTTACAGAATAGCACCATTAGATTCTGAAAATACTGAAAACGAATGTGGTTGAATTTTGCAATTCTGCAATGCATTATAATTATGATACAATAAATAAGTGATAAGATATCGCGCAGCTCGTGACGTCACTCGGTGAGCTAGGACGCCATTAAACGCTCGGCTGTCAGGAGTGTCAGGTAGAATTGTCAAGTTGTTGCGGATATTTTTGTGTTTAAAAGTTAAAGAATCGTCGAAAATGAGATGTGCTGTGTACGATTGTGATGTTGATAATCAATCAAGAGATTCTACGCACGATATAAAGTTTTTTAGTCCCCTGAAATAAAAAAAATGCAGGGTGTATGGAAACGCGGTTTTAGAAAAAATAGTATGTGTATCATCGTAATAAAAACATATTTCCGACCTACGTGTTGCTTGCGCCTCGATAAGCTATCTGCACGGTCGTCCGGGAATGTTAAGTTTTTCCTACTAGGCACACGATGTACTATTTAGCATCAATTCTTTTAGTAACTAGAAATTTTTTTATAGAAAGTTTATTTACATTTTTTACCTTAATTATTTAACATTTTATATTTTTTTAACTTACTACATATTAAAGGTAAAACTTGACGTCAAAACTAGTTTTTCTTAGTATACTTTTACCATACTTAACTTTCGACAAGACACAATTTTTGAGAAATTAATTATATAAATAAGTTTTCTATTATGCTGCATACTGTCTGGCGATCGCACTGTATTTTTACGTATAAATATTCTTCAAAATTCTTAAATATCAAATATATTGAATGTATATATAGTTAATTTATCCTTTTTTATATTTGACTTGCCATTTTTATAATTTCGAAAACTTCGAATAACAAGAACCCCAAAATTATTAATTTGTAGGGCCAGACATATTCAACAATTACAAATCGAAATACATGCCTACGAAAAATATAAATTGGGAGTTAATTTCGTATTATCATACTTATATTCACGTATAATATAGAAATATCTGCATAAAATAAATCAAATGTAATAATCAGTGTTATCTCTGGGCTCTAATAAATTTCATCTAAAATGTAATAATTTAAATAGCCGTCATTAACTTAGTATTATACTATAAGCAGTGAACCTACATTATGAACAAAAGCCTAACTAACAAAATTTTATATTAAATTCGAAATCGCGACATAGATTTTAAAAATTACTCACTGTGTGACGTCATGCGCAAACCGGACGAAATTTGAACGCTTTGATATCATATCTTGTATTGTTGTATCATGCATTATAATTCTATTTTCTATTAATCATGCCCATTTTCTTCTAATCCTAGTTAGGACGGATTAGTACCTATGTAAAAAATATCGTGGCGACTGTCGACCATCGAAAAAATTAATGTCGGCTTAATGACAAAATGAAATAGGTAGATCATCGGCAAATTGACGTAAAATAAACCGGCCGGGCCCGACTGTAGACCGCCTGGACAAAATGACGGACAATATGATATCGCCTGCCAATATCATAATGACGACATGCAGTGTCGGCAGCCAGCTGTCGGCCACACTGTTGGCCAACATGTTTGTGTTTGCTGGGAAATATGTAAAATTATAAACAAAGTTGACGTTTAAAATTTAATTTATATTGAGTAGGCCGTTATGCGACAAAATAATGGCATGTTGATTTTAAACGGCGCGGCAGATTTGAAGAAACAGGTTGACATTTCTTATAAAAAAGTCAATCGTAGAAAAAGGACTACAAATGAAGATAACGACTTTTTTATAGGAAATGTCACCTGTTTCTTCAAATCTGTTTTTTAAACTTTTGAAAGATGCTTCTTGTGGAAGGGTTCTGTGAGAATACTTTTGAGTGTAAATTCTGGAGGCCAAAAAACAATTTCTGTCACTTTCACCAAGGGTATACATCATGTTAATTAATTCCTGTTTCGTAAAATTCATCTTTTAGTGACAACTAGGAGGTTTGCAACAAAATTGAAATTAACTAAAATTAAATGTCTTTGTTTCTATGAAATAATTTCAAAGGTACGTTGACTTTTCTGAATAAAACATACCTATTTACACATACATCTCGAAAATTATTCATTTTAGGTATAGGACATATCATATCAAAGTTGCAGAGAAATAAAAATGACACAATTTTTTACAAAAATATACATTCCATTTGAAAAAGTTGAGTTTTGGTAGTTTGAATATTTATAAGTTAGCAGTGCGCTTATGAACACCTTGTATGAAAGAAATATTTTCTACATCAGCTAATAGTTAAAGTATGGCATACACTACTACCATGTTAAAGAAAAAAAATTACTCTCCAAAAATAAGTCCAAAATCAATTTTCAAAATGATACCTGCAAACGTCAGTTTTCAATAAAAATATTTTTTATAACATTAACCATCCAACAAATCTTAGAAATATTTTACCGCTGAATAGGCCATCATAGTGGTCCTCAAACATAATAAAAAAAAAATTGGTTATTCCATTATTTAAAAAATATATATTCTTTTATCTACCACTTCAACGGATCGCCCTGTATAATTAAAAAAAAAACACACCACAGAAATTAGACAACCCCCAAATCCAAAGCCAAAGACTGTCCGGAAGGGGGCTACACGTTTGAAAAAACGCAGACAAACATCCATACCCACCGACATTGCCATTTGCCGGTGCCCGGTCTCGAACCGGGACTCGATAGGCAGTGTAGCCAGGGCCATGTCTGTCACTCACGCTTTAGTCCACTGCGCCACCGAGTCGGTAAATTGATAATAATTAAAAAAAATGTACTTTTTCTCACAATTTAATTAAAAATTTGAACCATGCCTCTATCTCTAACGAGACAGGAGATACAGAAGAAATACGCACTATTGACTCACCCTGTATAAGTAGTTTATTATTACTTATGCAATAATTAAATTCTTTAATTTCTTTCTTTAAGGTTGTATTAGCAATGGGAATAATAGGTGCTTGTCGGACTAATGTGCTGTACAGCATGAAAATAAATAATTTACAAGATCTTGGATCAGCTTTATTAATAAATGTACCCAACACCAAGACAAAAATTACTCGAAAATTTACAGTCACTCATAATTTTTATCAAATATGTGAAAAGTACATTAGTTGTTGGCCGTCTAACGTCACAAGTAATGTTTTTTTTTTTTATTATCAAAACGGTAAATGCGCGGCTCAACGAATTGGTATTAATAAATTCACCAAAATAGGAAGAGAAATTGCTGCTTTTTTGCAATTACGCAACCCAGAAAAATATTCTGGACACAGCTGTCACAGATCTTCTGCAACCCTACTTGTCGACGCAGGCGGAAACATAACCACATTGAAACGTCATAGCGGCTGGAAGTCAACAGCGGTAGCAGAAGGTTACATAGAAGACTCTATAAAATGAAACGTCATAGCGGCTGGAAGTCAACAGCGGTAGCAGAAGGTTACATAGAAGACTCTATCAAAAATAAAACAGACAGCTAGAAAAATATCAAGCTCAATACAGCCAAATAATACTTACCAAACCTATGAATGCACTCAAAGCGTTTCTACAAAACCTATGAATGCACTCAAAGCGTTTCTACAAATAACCAGAATATTAATTTTGACGTCAATGCTATCCTGCAATTAACTTGACAAATTGTTTAAATGTTACACTTCATTTTTCTTCCAATAAAGATTGGTGAAATCTTGTCGACAAAAATATATACGCAAATATTAGTCGTACTTTTATAACAACGAACCTTAAGAAGAAATTCTATGCTGAACTATTGCCGGGCATACACACAGAGGTTTATCTGTGAACTTTACCCGGCACAGTCAAAGTCTGTTGCCAAATCTGTACGTTAGTGTATGAGTACGCGCCAGTCTTAATTTATGTACAGACTTATACAGATTGCGAAAGTTCCCATCTTGACATAGCCATCCTCAAAATATATACGACGTGAAGTGCCGTTGCCTAGAAACAAGTGCTTTACTGCTCGTACATGTCCGTCCTTGGTCGCCGTATGCTAGCGTCTCGAACTGTTTACATATTAGAGCTGCGATACTATAAACAAAACTAAGCGGCAAATTTAGGTCCTATGTCAAGATGAGGACTTTCGCAATCTGTATGAAGGCATAAACCACATGTTAAGTATTGTTTGTACTTTATTTGTGGCGAATAGTTAATATTCATTAAACTTATTTCTGTGAATCACGCCACATTCTAAAAAATAAATAGAAATAAGAAAATGGCCAAAATATGTCAAGATAAAAGTGTAGTATCAAAGGCAAATTTAATGATACGAATTTTAGATAACAATATTGTATTTATTTTCATTTGGAACTATATACAGTGGTTTTCTGGGGCAAACTGTTGAGGTTTGTCTTTGATACCACACTTTTATCTTGACATATTTTGGCCGTTTTCTTATTACTATTTATTTTTTAGAATTTGACGTGATTCCCAGAAATAAGTTTAATGAATGTTAAGTATGTTGATGCCATATTTGCACAGTCTTCTCTAACAGGTTAAATCCGCATATTTAATATGTTTATTCAAAAAGAATATTCTGAAAGAATTGACACTTGTTTTATGGGGATATAATTTTTAGTAGAGTTCATAGACATTTTTAAAAGTCATCCAACTTTATGGAAAATCAAATACACACACCACCAGTATTGTAAAAGAGTGTATCCTATAAGGCTGATGCAGGTCACAAGTCATAAGATGTATGTTAATTATAGCCAAACACAATGCAACTTGTTTCTTATTTATATTTTTGCTGACCATTGTCTCACTAACACAAAAATATAACCAGAAAAGTTAAAGATTTCCACTAAAAACTTTTGTCAAGACCGAATTCCACAGTTTTGGTAAAGTCTGCAGATAAAGTCTACAGACTTCACCAATTACAGACAGTTTTGTCTGCGAGCGATTAAGTACGCCAAAATTATCTACTGGCATGTCTTTTAAGTTAGTGGAGTGGCAATATTTAGTCTGTCACATACCAAGTCCACGAAAGAGCGCAGAAACTGCCCTGGATAAAGTCCGCAGATCTGTGTGTGTGCCCGGCTATTAAGTGAAGGTTATCTATCTCCGACTTCCATGCTTTAATAGGTGTAGATCACATAACACCAAGACAAATTGTAATTGAATTATTTTTAATAATATTTAATCGGTTTATTAAAGTTTTACTTGGTCTTCATTAAATAATAAATTTTACTAAATAGTTATTGTTTAGGAGATTGGGGAACATTGTAACAAGGTCATATTGAATTCATTTAGAAAAAAAGGAATGTTTAATTGGTGGTTAATATTATCAAGAGTTTAAAGAGTAATCTTTAAATATACCATATTAGGCGTTAGTTAGTAAGTCAAAGAATTCATGCCATTATTTTTAAGAAACCATTTTACTTTAACAAATTCTTTTAAGGCCGATTCTCTACTAGCAATAGCATAATACAATTTTTAATTTTGAGTAAAAAGGCCGAATTATTTCAAAAGATTTATCGGCAACGTCTTATACTAAAAGAAATTATACATAATTTATACATCGTGTGCGGATTTGTCATACCTACTAAGAAAAATTAAATCTACTGGGTTTATAAAGTTAACCACTTCTATTTTAATAGGAAAATGGTCTGATCCTAAGGTGTCCTTATGTACCTATGTCCTCAGTTCATTAATCCGGCTGAATTTGACTAAACATTTGTTAGATGTACTACAGATTGCATATTGGGCAACATTGATTTATGTAGTAAAGTTAAATTTTTAGGAATCTACCTTGAAATCTAACATGAGGAACACACAGATTATATTTGTAAAAAAGTTTCGAAAAGTATACAGAGTGTAACACAACTTATCCGAAAATTTTTAACCATACACGCATCTTTAAATAAGAAGTTGATTGCTTAAAAAAAATTTAATTCAAGTCCAACACAGAACGAGATAAAAATTGTTAAAGATAATTAATGAAAATGTTCAAATAACAACTAATTCTGCTCAAAGCTCTTCATTTACTTGCAAGCACGCCTGGGCCCGTCTAATTCAATGTTATTGCACTAGTTGAACTGTTCCTCATTCCTGCTGTTCCCAAAGACGCAGATTATGGACAGCTGTTGTGATGCGTTCACGTAATACATTGATATTGACTACTTCGGTTTGGTATACTTCATTTTTTAAATATTCCCACAAAGAGACGTCAAGAGGATTTAGATCCAAGAACCGCGGAGACAAAGCTACTGGTCCACCCCATCTGATCCAACGTATCCCTTGTACTTGGTTTGAATAATCTCGGACTGCTAAACGATAATGAGGCGGCACACCATCGTGTAAAAACCATATCCGCCATTAGACATTTAAGGGTACAAGAACAGACAGATCATTACGGAGAAGTCGTAGATATTGCAGACCATTCATCTGATTAGGTCATATAAACGGACCAATTAGGCGTTCATCAACAATCCCTGCCTAGACGTTTAAAAAAAATTGATACTGAAAGTATTCTTCATCTTGTGACTAAAACATCGACTGTAAATCTGGAATTTTGAGCATTTATTTGCAACAACCATTCACAAAATCTTATTCTTGGTCTCTCGGCAACAATGCTTGAACCTTCTGGATGTGATAAGGGTACAATTGAGTGTACTTACCTTTTAATTGAAAAAAAGTACTATCGCTTTAATACCAACAATTCGCACACAAACTGACCGTTATCCACTCTCGAATACTTACGATAAAACCTACATTGGAGCTCTAATAAAAGTGACAACATGTACGATTAGTACAGAGAATTTGGACCTTTCTTGTCAGTGGTTTAATGCAGTGTTTATTTTAAAACAGTTTAAATCAGATAGTTCCAGATACCACAGTCGAGTCGTCTAATTTAATAGAATTAAATAATTTGCCGTTTTTGTAATTTTCGTTAATTTCTAACTTCAACAATTTTTATCTCGTTCTGTGTTGGACCTTTTTACAATTTTTTTAAGAAATCGACTTCTTATTTAAAGAAGCATGTATGGTTAAAATTTTTCGGAAAAGTTGTGTTACGCCCTGTAACTTTTTTACAATTATCTTTCTTTGCTTGATATGACTTTATTTAAGCTTTATACAAGCATAATAACAAAAACCATATCCAATTTGATATACTCACATTGATGTTTCATCTCTAAACATACAATTATTAAGTTTAATGGACCTTCTTAAATGCATGTAAAAAATTGGATTAAAAATTACAAAATTCAGAACGTCTAAAAATAAATTATTGAAAAAATTTTTTTTTTAACACTGTCATATCGATGTTCATGAAACGACCGTGGAGTATAGACTGTCTTTATTATAAAAAGGATCTGTACAAGAAATATAAAAACTATAAGTTTTTTATTTTATAGATACATGACATCTTCCTTTTTAAGGATATTATAATACGAATTAAATAATTAATAACATTCTTAATAAATAAAAAAAATAATTTTTTAACTACAAAAATATTACCCTAAAAACATATATCCTAAATAGATTAATAATTATATTCTAACCTTTCTGGTATTATAATTTTCCTACCACATTTAGTTTGTAGAGGAATTTTATAATTTTCGCTAATCGATTTGTCACGTAAAAATAAATCATTTAAATTCTGATAACTATTTGCATTTTCGTCATCAGGCTTAATAGAATTATTTTCTGGTACGATGTCTATAAAACGTCTGTTTCGAATTAATGACGATCCATCATCACGTTTAATTTTATATGAACGATTTCTACATTTTTCAGACACTGTACCAAAAAACCATTTGGAACATTTTTTTTCTTGATAACGGATTCTTTGATTTATTTTTAAAGGTTTTAATGATTTACTTGACTTATTATTATAATAGTATGACTGATTTTGTTGTTTATATTTTATATTTTTATTGTATTGATTAAAATTTATAAACGTTGGTTTTAGTTGAAAATCAGGAATAGGTAACAAACTTCTTAATTTTCTAGACATCATTATTTGAGCAGGGGAAATATTGTCATCAATTGGCGTGTTCCTATAAGTTAACAATACTAAGTTCTATTTCTCTTTTTTCTTCGAAAGCTTTTCTAAGAAGTTTTTTAACATATTGTTTGCAACGTTCTGCCATACCATTAGAAATAGGATACCTAGGATTTGACTTGATATGGGTTATGGACCAATCTTTAGTAAATTTATCAAACTCGACTGAAGCGTATTGGGGGCCTCCATCTGAGAGTAAATAAGCAGGAATACCCAAACGCGAGAAAATTGACTTTAGGCGATTTATAACATCACGTGAAGTTGCAGTTAAGCCTAGATATTCTAATTCTACCCACTTACTGTAATAATCTATAAGTAACAAATACATAGTATTTCCTAAAAACAAAATGTCAGTGCCAACTTTTTATACCAGGGTATATTTGGTATATCGTGTGAAGCTAAGGGTTCTTTAGGGAGAGAGACTCTATATGTTAAACAAATTCTACAATTTAAAACAGTATCTTCAATTTGTTTGCACATACCAGGCCAAAAAAACGAATTTTTAGCAAGATTTTTGCATTTAACAATACCTGAGTGATTGTAATGGATTTTGTCTATAATGTCTTTTCTCAATTTTTTAGGAATAATTAATTGTTGACCTTTAAACAAGAGTTCTTTGCTTTCAATAAGCTCATGTTTATATTTGAAATACGATTTTATTTCAAGAGGTAATTTTTTATGTGATTTTGGCCACCCTTCTTTAATAAATTTATTTAACAATTGCAACTCGGGATCATTCTTTGTATGTATTCTAATTTCTTCTAATCGATTATCAGTAATTGCATAAGGCATATTAATAACACAAATGTGTGAATCATCGTCAATTTCATTTTTATTGAAATCTGCTTGACTATTAATGTTATTTAAATATGCACGGGATAAAGCGTCAGCTATAATTAAGTCTTTGCCTGGCCTATACACCAACTCAAAATCGAATTTTTGTAATTGCATTTTCATTCTCTGCAAGCGTGAAGGACACAAATGCATAGGTTTTTTGAAAATAGTTATGAGTGGTTTATGATCATTTTCAACTATAAAAGTACGACCATAAATGAACTCATAAAATTTGTTACAGGCAAATAATATAGAATACATTTCTTTTTCAATTTGGGCCCATCTTGTTTGACTTTCAGTTAGAGCTTGTGATGCGTACGCCACTGGTAAATTATTTTGCATTAAACAAGCGCCAACACCACCTTTGCTACTATCTACTGACAATGTAACAGGCTTATTAATGTCATAATATTGCAATACAGGATGTTCCATCAATTTTTGTTTTAATTTTTGAAATGATTCCATATGACGGTCATTCCAGTGAAAAACTACATCTTTCTTTACAAGTTCTCTAAGTGGTGAATTTAAATTTGACAAATTTGGTACAAATCTACCAACATATGTAATCATGCCCAAAAATCTTTGAACATCATGTTTATTTTGAGGAATTTGAATATTTTTAATGGCGTCAATTTTTGATTCATCAGGAGAGTACCCATGTTTTGTAAATCTATGACCCATAAATGTAATTTCATTTAATCCAAATTTACACTTTTCTTTGTTAAAAGTTACATTATGTAATTTGGCCTGTTTAAAAACTTCTAACAATCTCTTATCATGCTCTGCTTTGGTAGAACCCCAAATAACTATGTCGTCAATATACAGTTCTACACCTTCAATGTCAAAAATGTGTTTATACCTTTTATGAAAAACCTCAGGTGCTGACTTGATACCATAGGGTAGACGCAAAAAACAATACCTACCATACGGGGTAGCAAATGTGCATAACTTTGCACTTTCCTCGTCTAAACTAATTTGCCAAAACCCAGAGTTAGCATCTAATTTGCTGAAATATTTAGCACCGGCTAATTTTGTTGTTATTTGGTCCAAAGTTGGAAGCTGAAAGTGTTCCCTTTTTATAGCCACATTAAGATCTTGTGGATCTAAGCAAATTCTCAATGAGCCATTGAATTTTCGAACTATTATTACCGGATTCACCCACTCAGTCGGCTCATCGACCTTTTTTATTATGTTATTTTTTTCCAATTCTGCCAAAATATTTTTAAAATCTTTTAGTAATGATATTGGTATTTTTCTGGGAGGATGAATCACGGGTTTTACATTATTTATGAGTTCTATATGATACGTTTCTTTTAAGCAACCAAGTCCTGTAAACAATTGTGAAAAATTGTCAATAAATTTATTATAATTTTGAATTTCATAAGGTATAGAAATGTGTTCCACATTATCAACCCTTTTGATTAAATTTAATTTAACACTTGATTCTAACCCTAAAATGCAGACTGTATTTGATTCAACTACAAAAAATTCGATGTTGTACTGTTTATTTTTATACGTACAACTCAAACAACATTTTCCAATTACTGATAATAAATTATTTGTATATGAAGTTAACTGCAGAGTAGTTTTTTCTAAATTGTGAAAATCGAAATTTAGTTCATTTAAAATATTTTTAGTTACAATATTTATTATAGCCCCTGTATCAATTTTAAATTCAACCTTGTTGCAATTGTTTAAAAATAAATTGACATACCAAGAACTACCATAATTTCCTTGCTCTTGATTGTTTTTTAACTTACTGATAGAACCTACAAATACATAATCATTTAAAGGGTTATTTGTACAATTTATTGCATTCACATTCTTTGATCTACACACTTTTGAAAAATGATTCACTAAGCCACATGCACTACACTTTTTTCCAAATGCAGGATACTGATTCTTTCCATGGACATTACCGCATCTGTAGCAAACACCCTTGTTTCCATGAAGACGTTGACCTGTCGATGTGGAAGGGCGTTCATGTTGTAATGGTCTGAAATTTGTTGTATAACCCCTCGATGATTGTGGAAAAGATTTCACAGGTTGTTTATTTTTGTTTCTATTAATTGCTTGTACGGGTACGGATATCGAACTTTTATTTGTTATTAAATTAGATTGTTCTCGTGAACTTTCAATAGATATACATAATTTTATTGCTCCATCTAGGTCTAAATGATCATTTTGTAATAGCTTTTCTCTAATAATTTCATTAATTAGACCACAGGTTAAAATATCCTTAACCAAACCATTTTTCAAATCTCCGAATTCACAACTTTGTGCTTTATTTTTTAAATCGGTTACATACTGTTCAATTGTCTCACTTACCGATTGCTTTCTTGTAAAAAATTTAAAACGTTCGTATGCCAAATTTTTTTTCGGCAAAAAATGATCCTCAAATTTGTCAAGGACATCTTTTAACTTTAGTTCTGCTGGATACTCTATTGAAAATGAATTATATATTCGAAACCCTTCTTCACCAATAAAATGTAAAAACTGAGCAATTTTCACAGGATCGGATTTTTTACTGACCTCAGTAGCTAACAAATAATTTTCGAATTTTTGTCTCCATAACCTCCAGTTCTCTGCCAAATTACCACTGAAATCCATTGGCGAAATACCTCTGTAATCACCCATGCTTGGTTTCATTTATAATTTATAACTATAACTGTTTATTTTCTGTTAATTTAATTTAATTATCACTAAATTCATTTACTGGTTCGCAGCGCCATGTCATATCGATGTTCATGAAACGACCGTGGAGTATAGACTGTCTTTATTATAAAAAGGATCTGTACAAGAAATATAAAAACTATAAGTTTTTTTATTTTATAGATACATGACAAACACCACAAAATTCATTAATTATAGTCACCAATTAAAAACGATGTCCCCAAGAAGATGTACAATGTACATGCTCTTTCGCCTTTATTTTAGCTCGTCAGGGAGACAAGACCACGTTAAATTCAAATTCTACCTTTATCTTGAAACTTATACTTAAAATTCTGTTTATTGACATTAATAAATTATTTTGTAACCATAACGAACAAATTTTTTCATTCCTATAATTGATATGTCTTCTATATCTTCACATCCCTTTGCAGTCTACTCTACTTTCTTTTTTGAGACAACCTTTAACTGTTTAACAGGCGTAAAGGTTATTTTTTAAAAAACCCAGATATTTTTTAGATTCTTTGGGTAATGTTCAGAAGTGTGGCAGTAAATCCCAAATAAGAACTGAAAGATGCCACAAATAACTTTTAGACAATAATAATAAAGAAACTATTTAAGTTTTATACCGGCCCTATAATAACAAAATTATCTAATATATTTATTGATTCCACTTCTGAACATGCAATTATAAATTATGTTGAATTCAAAGAAAATCATTGAAAACATTGTAGAACGTTATTATTGTCGAATAATGTGAAAACAATTAAAATACTCTGCAGGACTATATGTCATACAGCATTGAATTAAATCACAAAATCCATAACATTCAAATAAAAAAATAAAACATTTAAATAAAAATTATTAATCTCCATAAAAAATTAATACAATCTAGTTTTAGTTCGATTGTGACATTATGACGTTAAAAATTCCCTAATTTTAATTTTATTCTGACATTGATATTTTTATTACTAGGTAATTAATTTTTGATATCAATGTCAGGGTAGAATGTAACTAGTTTATTTTTATTTATTTTTGACATCAATGTCAATTTTAGACTTACATTAATGTCAATTTGACATTAGAAGGTTATATCAATGTCAGAATAAAATTAAAACTAGGGAATTTTTAACGTCATAATGTCACAATCGAACTAAAACTAGATTGTATTAATTTTTTATGGAGATTAATAATTTTTATTTAAATGTTTTATTTTTTGATTTGAATGTTATGGATTTTGTGATTTAATTCAATGCTGTATGACATATAGTCCTGCAGAGTATTTTGTTTTCACATTATTCGGCAATAATAACGTTCTAAAATGTTTTCAACGATTTTCTTTGAATTCAACATAATTTATATTTGCATGTTCAGAAGTGGAACATCAATAAATATATTAGATAATTTTGTTATTATAGGGCCAGTATAAAACTTAAATAAGTTTGTTTATAAGCAATGAGTCTCAAAAAAGAAAGTAGATTGCATAGGGATGTGAAGATATAGGAGACATATCAATTATAGGAATGAAAATATTTGTTTGTTATGGTTACAAAATATTAACGTCAATAAATACAATTTTAAGTATAAGTTTCAAGATAAAGGTAGAATTTGAATTTAACGTGGTCTAGTCTCCCTGACGAGCTAAAATAAAGGCGAAATAACATGTACGTCTTCTTGGGGACATTGTTTTTAATTGATGACCATAATGAATGAATTTTGTGGAGTTAAAAAAAAAATGTTCTTCAATAATTTATTTTTAGACGTTTTGAGTTTTGTAATTTTTAATTCAATTTTTATCATGCATTAAAGAAGGTCCAATAAACTTAACAATTGTATGTTTTGAGATGAAACATCAATGTGACTATATCAAATTGGATATGGTTTTTGTTATTATGCTTGTATAAAGCCTAAGTAAAGTCATTTATAAACACCATGTATATTTATTACGCAATTTTTCTTATAATGTCTCATAGGACCATTACTTATTGCATATAATGACTTAATATATTCAGGCTCTTACGCTATTCTTATTTAGGCGCCCCTTTTATATGTAAAAGAAAATGAGGACAATTTAACCACTAACAATCAAATTCATAGTTATCTAACAAAATTGACATGAAATAAATATGTTTTTTAATGTTAAAAAAATTTACAATTATGTGTAAATTACTACGGAATATTGATTTTGCAATGTCATGCTAACGCATAGAAAACATCTTGCCTGCATAATTACAAAACCTCTCAGAAATACATTTTAATCGTTTGAGGAATTCTTGGAGGCTGGTTTTGCTAATTTGGTAGTCGTTAATGTTGTTGTTAACACTTGTTAATATACAGGGTGACCCATTAAGAATGGAAACACTCGCGTACCAAACTTGTTTGTGGACCGAATTGAACGGGATTTTTTTTAAAAGATAGATCTTGTAAAGCTCTATCTTGGTGCAAAATTTGAAGACGAAATTTTGATGTTCAAGGCATACTATGAATTTTTTTTTAAGTGAAAAATAGCAAAATTTTGTTAGCGATTTTTTTATAAAAAATCTGACTACACCACTGGATTTAGGAGCCCCTCAAATGAATCTGTCCCAATTTTTTCAAAAAAATTGTCATCCCTAAAAAAGTTATAACAATATCAGCATTATCAGCGTTTGCCGTTGTGGTAAACTTATTCCTTCATAAAAACCGGATAGAACCCAAACAGAAACAAAAAAAATGTAAAAAAATGTTATGAAAAATGTATAGCATTAAACGGAGGATTAGTGGAAGCTACAAAAATTTAAATTTAATGGTTAATATGAATTAATTTGACTCCTTTTTCTTTTTTTAAATTGTAATGTTTTAATCGTTATTTTTTATCAGTTGTTGTGTACATTAGAGTAATTATTGTTGGTTGTTTTGTGTATACTGGTTTACACAATGGTTCTTGTTAATAATTACACCAGTGTTTGGGTTCTATCCGGTTTTTATGAAGGAATAAGTTTACCGACAACGGCAAACGCTGATAATGCTGATATTGTTTTTTAGGGATGACAATTTTTTTGCAAAAATTGGGACAGATGCATTTGAGGGACTCCTAAATCCAGTGGTGTAGTCAGATTTTTTATAAAAAAATCGCTAACAAAATTTTGCTATTTTTCACTTAAAAAAAAATTTATAGTAGGCCTTGATCATCAAAATTTCGTCTTCAAATTTTGCACCAAGATAGAGCTTTACAAGATCTATCTTTTAAAAAAAATCCCGTTCAATTCGGTCCACAAACAAGTTTGGTACGCGAGTGTTTCCATTCTTAATGGGTCACCCTGTATATTGTATTGATCGTGTTTGTGAATATGTTAGTAATTGTCTAGTAGTGAATTTTAGTGTATTTTTATGGTTAAAAATAAATACAGACAAAAAATATGGAACACATACTTAATCACTTCCAAAATAGTGTTATTGAAAATAACTAATAAAATAAATACTGAGTACTCTCGCACTTTTTTAAACAGCTTTTAAATTAAAGCTTTGAAATTTGGGGAATTTTTTTTTTTCACAAAGCAATAATTCTTGTAAATGGTTTTTCCAAATAAAAAATATGATCATAAATAATATTGAAATGTACTTGTTATTTCTAGTAGGCCATTAATTCAAGGATCAAATTAAAAATTATCTAACTAGGCATTACATTTCATAAAGGAGATTTTCTCAATTTGAAACTCAACCAGTTAAATTTTGAAATGATTTTTCCATTTTTCTTTATTATGAAAATCTATTTATCATAACTCCAGTTATTCAAATAACACCTCGTACATTTTTTACTAATTTAGCAAAAAAATGCTTTGACTCTTGCAGTGTCACCATTTACGCGATAAAAAGGCGTATTGAAAAGTGAACTTTTAACAACTTAGATAAATCATTAACTACAGTCAAACTCTTGCCTGTATACAGGGTGTGCCAATAAAAACTCCCTGGTGCAATATTTTTGAAACTACTAGAGATATTTGAGTTCTGTAAAAACCCATTGCTAGAACATATAAATGGCTTTAGCTTTGAATACAAATAGTTTTTTAATATGTAAATAGGGCGGGCGCTGCACTCCAAAGAATTTTTTGCTTAGCCTAGAAATGTAGTTGTTTTCGATAAAATCGGAGTTTAAAATTTATAATTTTTGAAAAACTAAAATCGCAGTAACTTTCTTACTAAACAATGATCTGTGGTGTGGTGTAACATGAAGTAGCAAAAAATTAATATTGCCAACGAGCGCTACCACATGGATTAAGCCAAGAAGGACTCCTTTTTCCTTTCTGAATTTACACTTTATCATTTCAGGTAAACTAAATTTGTAGACATGACGTTGACTAAAAATCCTTACCATTTTATTATTACAGGAAAGTGAATGTAAGTTTACATATTGACATTACAAAATAATAACAACTTACTGCTTATTTCCGACGATCTAGTTTTTGAACACTACAAAATATTAATTAAAATAACATTTCTGTAAATGTTTGTAACTTTCAATGTTTAGTGGGATAACTTCCGGTTAAACCGGAAATTACATTTATTGCCATTTTTAAGCGCCTACCCTAATATTTTATTAGACAATATTGAATAAACATTAGAGGAAAATCCTAATTTGCTAAATCAAATTATTATATGTGAAATGACGAATCTAGATTACACAACAACGGCGACATAACGGTTGATAGTGGTCTCAAGAAAATCCTAAATGGATGAGACATACCGGATTCCAGACAAATTTGGGGTAAATGTTTGCTATGGCATTGTAAATGGATACATTGTTGGTCCATATCTTTATCATGAAAATTTAAATGGTGAATATTATTTACACTTTTTAAAAAATGATTTATTTGTGCCACTAAATAATTTACCAATTTAATTAGATACTATGTGGCTTCGTCAAGATGGTGCTGGCCCATATAATAGCAATATTGTGGTCAATTATTTAATCCAAACATATCCAGGAAGATGGATTGGTACAAATGGGGTACTCAGGAAGCCAGTTAAATCTCCTGATATTATCCCATTATATTTCTATTTGTGGGGTTATCTGAAAAGACATGATTATAAAGAACCAATCATTGGCATGGCTGATCTTTACAAATGCAAGTATTGTAGCCATCAATAGAAATACACTACTTAAAGTTTGTGGAGTTGCACTATTGAATATTCTTCATGCGTACAAAAGAAAATGACAATAATTTTGAACACAAGTTAGTATTTGTTAGTTCGTTCTTTGTGGGCGGGCGCTAAAATTGTAATAAATGTAATTTCCGGTTTAACCGGAAGTTGTAAAAAAAGTTCTATTGCCACATTATTCACATTATCTTTCTGTGAAGAAAGTTTCAAACGAACTATCGTCTAAAATTTAATGTAAGAAAGTTACGGATATTTTAGGTTTCAAATATTATAAATTTTAAACTCAATTTTCTCGAAAACGCTTGGATTTTCGAATTTTTTTTCATACAACGAAATGTAATTGAAATTAAAATCTCTTCATCACACACTACATGTCTAAGCTCCTGTCATCCAAAAAATTCGTTGTAGCGCAGCACCATCTATCTCTTAACATATTAAAAAACTATTTGCATTCAAAACTAAAACCATTAATTATATGTTCTAGAAATGGGCTTTTACAGAACTCACATATCTTTAGTAGTTTCCGAAATGTTTCACTAGGAAGTTTTTATTGACACACCCTGTATAGATTTTTACATACATTTCTATTTCAATAGTTTACATCTTAAATAGATAATTACTGTTAACTGAGTTATTTGCATTAACCAACAGTTTTCAATGTCATGACGATAGTATGGCGTAACTGATTATTACCTATTTATTGATGACTTAACGTTTGTATATTTGTTAAACTATAAGTTCCAGGTTATATAATGAAATCTCTTTCTTTCATATATACTGGGTGTTTCAGTTAACATTCCCACAGCCGATATCTTGGAAACTATAAAATATATTTTTGTTTTGAAACGGTAATATTCTAGTCATATAACCCCTTACTTATGCAGTTTTAACTTACTGAATATGTCTGAGAGGAGATTTATTCATATTGTTGTATTTATTTTAAACATATTAAATAACTTTACTTATCTAATAAAATAAAATGGAGGGACGAAATTCACACTAGACAATTAAGGCAAGTGGAAAATAGAATCTGCATTCCACCTCACAAAACTGAATCATTTAAAGCTACCTTTTCATATATGTCTGCATATGTTTTAAATAACTTGCCTACTCAATATCGTACACTCTTAATCGCCACTGTAAAACGAAATTTAAAAAAGGATTTACTTTCATCAAGATTAAACTGTTTTAATATGCAAATGTTCTAATTTATTTGAATTATAAAGCAATCTGCACATTTTTTATTTGTATTTTTTTTAATTTGTATTTCATTTTATGTTTCTTGTGCTTTTTTCTTTTTTAGTGTTTATTTTTTTATGTTTATTTTTATATTTATTTAGAGTGTAAGGAAGTGTTGTAAATTGTAAATCAACTTTGTTGACACATTTTCCTTTTGGGAATAATGTACTTGTGCTTTTTTCTC
Source organism: Rhagium mordax (assembly GCA_963680705.1). NCBI lineage: Eukaryota > Metazoa > Arthropoda > Insecta > Coleoptera > Cerambycidae > Rhagium > Rhagium mordax. Next base: position 24,609,233 of record OY796659.1, on the reverse strand, counting down.
AATAAACTTATTATTATTATTATTTCTATTTTAATGTCTTCATCAGGAAGTACAATTTACTATTATAACATTATCACCAGAGATGAATGACAGCTCTCGATAATGGCTTATCTACAGAACTCGTATTGTTAGATTTCTCTAAGTCCTTTGACACTCTCTACTTTGTGCTAAACTTAAATTTTATGAATTCGATCCTATTGCTGTACATTTTTTCACGTCGTCAGCAAAAGGTTGCGCTAGAAAACTCTTTTTCTAGAATAGGTAACATCAAGAGTACCACAGTAATCCTTATTGGGTCTTATATTATTTTTAATATATAGTGTGTCACGGATTGAGTGCATATAAGGTGTAAATGACAACATTTTAGAATTGGTTCTGGGGATCGATCCTGCTTAGTCTCAAACTAAGATATTGGGAAAATGGGCCGAATCAATTAGGGTGTTTTTAGGCCGAATTCTAAAAATTAGTCAAGAGTAAACTGTCTTTATTTGCGAAGATATAACAAAAATGTATTAAGAAAAGTTGTTATGGAAGTTATGTTATGGAAGACTTTAAATTTTTATACATATCAGCCTACTTTGATTTTCTTTAATCAACATGAGATTTTTATTTGTGGTTTTAGTGACGCATACATGAAGAGTAACTGGACAAAGTTCTTCAAAAACAAATAGTTATTTATTTCCAAAATACTAAACCTTCTTAACTAACATTACAAATAAAAAATCTCATGTTGACGAAAGAAAATCAAAGTAGGTTGATTCGTATAAAAAATTAAAAGTCTTCCATAACTTTTAATTCTAAACAACTTTTCTTAATACATTTTTGTTATATCTTAAAAAATAAAGACAGTTTACTCTTGACTAATTTTTAGAATTAGGCCCAAAGACGTTCTACGTATATTAATTGATTTGGCTCATTTTTTCAATATATTAGTTTGACTAAGCAGGATCGATCTCCAGAATATGAAAGCCCAACTCTAGAACTTTTTGTCATTTACACCTTATTTATATGCACTCAATCCGTGGACACACTGTATACATCAGATATTCGAATATTCAAAAATACACGCTTTCGCAGATGACACTCAAATTTATTATTCGTTCTCTCCAAATGAAGTTCAACAAGCCTGTATCAACATTAATCTTGATCTTTCATCAATAACTGATTATTCTAGTGCACATAATTTAAAACTTAATTTTAACAAGTGCAATGCTCTTCTCTTTTGTCAAAAGCGATCCACCCAGTTTGTAAAATCACAAGTTAATCTAAAAATAAACGATGAGCCAATTGTCACTACAAATTCTGCTAGAATCTTAGAGTTATATTTGATTGCAAATTAAGATTTGAAGGCTTTGTTTAGCTCCTAATAAAATTATTTTATCTAGCATTAAAACTTTTATATAGAAACAAAGAAATAATAAACTTCAGTTTAAGAAAAGAAACTCGCCGAGTATTACCAATACTAAATTACTGTATTGTAATGTATTTCTCTTGTCTTGATAAAACAACGCAATATAGATTGCAAAAAATTCAAAACTCTTGTTGTTGTTTAGTAAGGGATCCAAAGCTTTCAAAAACGGAATGACCCATTCCAACAAGGTAAATAATTTTTCGGAACAAATTTGGAAAGAGGGTCCCTAGGGGCATCAGAAATTGCTTGTTGGACTTTTGTTGGCTCTTGCACAACTTCTCAAAAAGAAAAAAAAGATGGCGAAATGGTATTTCATGAACACGTGTTTTTAAACGTTCACTTTCCGCTAAAAAATTAACTATTTGCGATATTGATCTGATTTTTTTTATTTCTATAGTAGAATCATGAGCGCCTCTATCTGTAGCATTGAAATTTAAAAATCACTTGCAGTTTTTTTTTTACAGCACGAAATTTGTGTATTGAAAATTTCGACATATGGGAAACTATATTAAATGTTAAAAATTTGTACACACTATACAGGGTGTCCCAGCCTCGCGTCGGCCAAATGTCCTGGCTCTCCTATAAGAGATGTCGAAAAATTTCAAAAACGAGATGATAGAGGACACAATGGCGCATAGTATAAAAATATTTTGAAATATACGGGGTGATCGATTTAGGCGTGATGTCATAAACTTATGTTTTTTTAAATGGAACACTAGGTATATTATTACATATTTGAATTCTCCTTTTAAAGACGACTCAATCGATATGCCACTTGATGGGTCTGCGATGGGTCGGTACCATGATGTGGGTGAATTTGTACCAAAAACGTGCCAACTTTGTGAGCTCACTGTGGCGTAGCGGAAAAGCATTTTGAGATCTAGTTTATGCCAAAAATTGTCAAAAACCCTGTAGTTTACGCTGCTGTTATCAGATCTAACGAAATCGGTTATTTTATACCGGGTGAGTCAGGAAACGCCAAATCTACTTTTTCCCTTTTTTTTCAAATGGAACACCCTGTATATTATGACACCAAAGGAAAGCCCTTTGAAAGAGATTTCCACTGATATAAAGGTTTAAGGGTCTATCTGTCATGGGTGCCAAGATATTTGATGGCAAAGTGGCACAATTCGAGGTTTATTAAAAAATTACCCTCAATTTTCAATTGTTTTGTAAATTTTCGCTGAAATCGGCTCTTTTCAATAAGAAAATTTTACAACAATAAAGTGAACTATTGACAAGGCTGGTATTTTTATGACAGGTACCTACTTGATTTTTTTAAATTTATTTCAATCAATTGAAAGTTGGAAGCAATATGAATTTCTCTACAATTTTTTATTTATTCTTTCGATGATAGTACGTGGAACAACAGCTTCCCAAACTTAACAATTTTCTTATCTTTCATTGAATTGAAAATGAAAGTATTTTTTGGTCTTATTTTAGAAAAATGAAGAACACTATAAGAGCTAAAAAAATACTACGAAAAGGTATGTTTTATTAAGCACCTTCGTTCTAAAATAGTAAATCGTTTCGCGACAAAATTACTTCGGGCTAGAAAATACTTGCCATGACATGAATTTATACACACATTTCAGAAAAAAAATTAAATTTATCAGGCGTTGACTATTTTATACTTAAGTACTTCTCTGTACTGAAGTACGGTTTTTTTCTCCGAGTATAAGAATTATCTTCAAAATTTTCTTACTGAAAAGAGCCGATTTCAGCGAAAATTCACAAAACAATTGAAAATTGAGGGTAATTTTTTAATAAACCTCGAATTTCGCCACTTTGCCATCAAATATCTTGGCACCCATGACAGATGGTCCTTGAACCTTTATATTAGTGGAAAGCTCTTTTAAAGGGCTCTCCTTTGGTGTCATAATATACAGGGTGTTCCATTTGAAAAAAATGGGAAAAAGTAGATTTGGCGTTTCCTGACTCATCCGGTATAAAATGACCGATTTCGTTAGATCTGATAACAGCAGCGTAAACTACAGGGTTTTTGACAATTTTTGGCACAAACTAGATCTCAAACTGCTTTTCCGCTACGCCACAGTGAGCTCACAAAGTTGGCACGTTTTTGGTACAAACTCACCCATATCATGGTAGCGACCCATCGCAGACCCATCAAGTGGCATATCGATTGAGTCGTCTTTAAAAGGAGAATTCAAATATGTAATAATATACCTAGTGTTCCATTTAAAAAAACATAAGTTTATATCATCACGCCTAAATCGATCTCCCTGTATATTTCAAAATATTTTTATACTATGCACCATTGTGTCCTCTATCATCTCGTTTTAGAAATTTTTCGATATCTCTTATATGAGAGCCAGGACATTTGGCCGACGCGAGGCTGGGACACCCTGTATGTGAACAAAATGTGATCCGAAGATCGAAAAAGTTTTTAAAAAAAAAATCAGGTCGGTATCTTACACTGTTTGAGAGTTATAGATTTTTTAAAGAGACAGTTATTTACGTTTGCGGAACTCCTAGTAGTATTCATTGTTTTCTGGCGCGCGCGTTGCCATCCAGCTTATTGTAATGCATAAAGAATTTGCAGATAGTAGGACAAAACAGCTTTTGGAATTGCGTGATTGTTATTGAAATTTTTACAAATTATGTAAAATAAAAGTCACATTTGACAGAGGATTATGAGGGTGTTGTTGATAGATAAATAAATTATTAGATTATTTACTCTCCCATTATTTAGATACATTATGTACAAATGGTAAGACATTTTACAATAAATGTAAAAAAAATATATAAACACCTATACACAAGACATTCGATTACAAGAAAGCACTTACGTATTCCTAGTCAGAATCACTGTCTGACAAGAGCTGCTCCGCATTATTTTTGCCTTTAAAACAATGGGCTCTTACACCTCAATTGAATTAAAGGTTTTTAATAGATTTACATCAAAGTTGGATACATAACATTGAACTGATTCCGCGGTTGGCATCATGTGAAACATTGTAAAATATTATAATTAAAGAAAAAATTATTCACTTTTTTAAATGTTTCAAACAGTATTTATTAATTTCTACACGTGTTTCGGCTTTCTAGGCTTTCTAGGCCTTTCTAGGCCTAGAAAGCCGAAACACGTGTAGAAATTAATAAATACTGTTTGAAACATTTAAAAAAGTGAATAATTTTTTCTTTAATTATAATACATATTAAATATAATAATGCAATACATTTCAATAATATATCATTCTTACAGTTGCTTTAAATATTAATAAGTTGTATCAATTTCAAAAGTCCCGCCAGTTTTCCGTTAATGACGTCAAAAACGGACGGTCTTGCTATTGGTTAAACTCCAAACAAATTCGTTTGTGCTCGTGGCGTTCCAATATTAAACCTCAAAAATATGCCTCTTTTACGATTTTCGAATATTATGTCGGTTTTATCAAAATTTCTGCTTGCTTTTTGTTCTATCAACTAAAATCTTGTTCAAATCATTATTAACGAAGTTTTAATGGCCTTGATTTAATAAAATAAGATTATTTTTGTTGGTTGGGAAATCCAACCTATAATTAACCATCTATATTTAATAATCTAAAATATTATAACTTTATATATCTTCTGTCTGCGAGGGTCTCTAAATGTTATAATGAATCCATGTTAAATCTACAAAAATTTGAATTAAAATTGAAAATAAATTTACAAAAACAAAAAATTTGAGGTTATGTGAGTCATATGTTGTACACGACCTATACCAATGACTATCCATTTTTGACGTCACAAAAATTTTATGGATTAATTACTACGTTTTGAAATATTTTTTTGGCCTTAAATGAAAAATACTAGCAAAAAGAAAAAATACGTCAGGGCTATTTTAAAAAACACTATAGTCTGGTGTAATTTACAAAATTTCGAGGAAGAGCCCATTGTAGGGAAAGGCTGCACATGTACAGGCAACAGAACGCTAAATGCACACACATTTTTTGTCACACTTTACTTTACAATTGCACTTTTTATTTAATTTTTTTTAGAATCGGGTGTGGTTTTTTGTAATTTGCGGTTTTATTTCATTATTCTCCATCATATATCCAAAATCTATGGGAGAAGGTAAATTTGGAAGGGGATCGGTGGACTGCTTGAAGACTAAAATTTGATATAACGCGCGTTTTAAATGCAGTAAGAAAGCATTTTCAATAGGAGGAAGCGAACGTAAGTTACCCTGGCCAATAGAAAATAAATGCTACCTTTGCAAATCCATGGATTTAAAGTCACTACGGCATTATAGATTCACAAAGAACTTACAAGCATCTTCAATTACACAATCATCAATTGCATCGCAGTATAAAAAAAAATTGCAAAGCAGTATAATGAAAATAAAGCAAACCTTTTAAAATACATTTCCGAATTGTGGTGTAAACAAGGACATATGTTGTATATCAATGTAGCCTTATATTTAGGAGGCACATTTGATGACATAATATAAATATGTTAAAATATCTAAAAATGAGTGCTCTACCGTAATAAATTTAAAGTGCAATCAAGAAGAAGCGGACACAAGAAAATTTACACATTTAAAATTTGATGTTTAGGAATTGCGTATTGAACGAGCGTTAATAGAAGCCACGGATACGGATATAAATTTTTTAAGACCTATGTTTAATTTGTGTAAAATAGACTACTTAAAAGAATTATGGGTAAGTATATGGCAAAAAAGGTTATATAGCAATTCACGAAATCAATAAAAGGTTAAATGAAAAATATAAAGAAAAAAATAAACTACTGGACAATTGAACTGCATATTCGGATTATTTCTTCAAATTTTGGAATAAGATATCTCTTCAGGGAGGAAAATTATGGAGTTGCGGTTTTCGGCATTTTGTTGCAAATTTTATTGACAATAAGCGGTTTTGTCTGTTGGAATGAGCATTTGCAATAAATATTTTATGCACCACCTTTGCGTAAGAAAGTGACGAATAAAAATATCCCATTAAACACCTGAGTGGAAAGTCTATATTTTTTTAAATGTTGCAGATTTTGAAAAAGTGACCAAATTGGTTTTTGCAAATAGTATGTAGATTACCCTTATATAACAAAATCAAAATTTAAAACCGCTATTGTAAATTCTCGGTGTCGATGAAATTTTCCATTTTTGGACGGGTCTTTTACATTAGGCGCTGTATACAATAGTTATTGCAAATGCTCTTTCCAACAGACAAAGCCGCTTATTGTCAACGCAACTCCATAATATTCCTCCCTGTAGAGATATCTTATTCCAAAATTTTAAGAAAAATCCAAATATGCAGTTCAATTGTCCAGGACTGTATTATATTATATAACAGTTTATGGACAGCATACTATATTATCCGACTGACTCCGTCAGTTATCCTTTCCGAGGGGAAAGAAACGTTCAGCCACAGTTGCCTTAAAACAATCAGGTCAACTAAATAATTTGGCTAATTTTGGAGATAATTGCGATGCAATTGATGATGGTGTAATTGAAGATGCTCGTAAGTTCTTTGTGAATCTATATGGCCGCAGTGACTTTAAATCCTTGGATTTGCTAAGGCAGCATTTATTTTCTAGACTTACATTCGCTACCACCTACTGAAGACGCTTTCTTACATTTAAAACGCGAATTATATAAAATTTTAGTCTTCAAGCGGTCCACCGATCCCCTTCCAAATTTACCTTCTCCCAGAAATTTTGGATATGTGATGGAGAATAATGAAATAAAACCGCAAATGATGACAAAAAACCACAACCGGATCTAAAAAAAAAAAAAGTGCAATTGTAAAGTAAAGTGTGACAAAAAATGTGCGTGCATTTGGTGTTCTGTTGCCTGTACATGTGCAACCTTTCCCTACAATTGTTTTAAAGGCAAAAATAATACGGAGCAGCTCTTGTCAGACAGTGATTCTGACTAGGAATACGTAAGTGCTTGCTTGTAATTGAATGTCTTGTGTATAGGTGTTTATATATATTTTTTTACATTTTTTGTAAAATGTCTTACCATTTGTACATAATGTACCTAAATAATAGGAGAGTAAATAATCTAATAATTTATTTATCTATCAACAACACCCTCATAATCCTCTGTCAAATGTGACTTTTATTTTACATAATTTGTAAAAATTTCAATAACAATCACGCAATTCCAAAAGCTGTTTTGTCCTACTATCTGCAAATTCTTTATGCATTACAATAAGCTGGATGGCAACGCGCGCGCCAGAAAACAGCTGAATACTACTAGGAGTTCCGCAAACGTAAATAACTGTCTCTTTAAAACATCTATAACTCTCAAACAGTGTAAGATACCGACCTGATTTTTTTTTTAAAACTTTTTCGATCTTCGGACCACATTTTGTTCACATATAGTGTGTACAAATTTTTAACATTTAATATAGTTTCCCATATGTCGAAATTTTCAATACACAAATTTCGTTGCTGTAACTTTAGGATTTATTAAAAAAAAACTGCAAGTGATTTTTAAATTTCATTGCTACAGATAGAGGCGCTCATGATTCTACTATACAAATAAAAAAAATCAGATCAATATCGCAAATAGTTAATTTTTTAGCGGAAGGTGAACGTTTAAAAACACGTATTCATGAAATACCACTACGATATCTTTTTTTCTTTTTGAGAAGTTGTGCAAGAGCCAACAAAAGTCCAACAAGCAATTTCTGATGCCCCTAGGGACCCTCTTTCGATATGCCATCTCAAAAATTATTTACCTTGCTGGAATGGGTTACTTGACGATTTTGACGTGTTTTGAAGGCGTGTGGATCCCTTACTATTTGTTTTTGACCTAAGGTGGAATATGACAGAACATCGATGAAAATAAAAGAACTTGGTTGGCTTAATATTGAAAATGTTTTTAAATATCATTTGTTCGTCTTCTTAATACCTCTTCACCTCATTATCTACGGGAAAAACTCTCCTTTAGGCATAATGTTCATCAATTAAATATTAAACATAGTTATAAATGATCCCTTCCTCGTTTTCATTCAGCTATGTTTATGAGATATTTTACATACAATGCCATTACTTTAAATAACAGCCTTAGTGAGGATCTGAAAAATGTGCCATTAAACAGTTTTCGCAAAAAAGTAAAATCATATTTCTTTTGATTAGATATACTTTTAATTAATTGTTAAAAGGTAATTTTTTTTCTGTTTCTACACTTTTTTTCCTTTTTATACGATTTATAGGATTTATGCGTATTTTTAATTATAATCAAATTTTGTTTTTTTTTTGTTTCTTTGTAGTGTCATATATTATTTACTATTTAGAATAAAGTGGAGTAGCTTTGCTGGATTTCGTCCTGTCGTAATGAATTGTATTAGAATATTTGTAATAGGTACTCAATCAAATAATAATAAATACACCACATGTAATTACGACCCCCTTTATCCCAGAAGGCTCTAGAAGAGCCTTGTGCTGGAGGAGGCTACACATTTAAAGACCAGGGACACACATCCAATATCCGTGTATAATGGAAAAATTCCTCTCACAGTATTTTCCATTGCCACGACCGGGATTCGAACCCGGGACTTTTGGGTGAGAGGCAGGTACGCTACCATCTCGACCATCAGTCATACAATAAAGGCAGTTTATTATTATTATTATTAGATGGCGCTGCAGATTAAAAATATTTTTTGATCGAGGAAGCTTTTTAAGTTTATATGCCATTCGATTAAGAACTAAATTGTATGCAAAATTGTTCGTACTCGAAAAAGTCAGATCTGCAGTAGTTTTTGAGATATTTTATTTTTATTGTCTAATTTTTTAATGTTGTATTTTTTTTTTAAATTGCTGTAACTTTTTTAATATTGGTTTTTGGATATAGTAGGCTCTTAATAAGTTTTTTACATAAGATTTTTTTAATAGTCTTGTGATAGAGACATAAAAGACATGAAAAAATGTGGTTACCCCTGCGGGCGGCACCTACCCTTGATTTTGCAATTTAAGTATCAAAATCTGGTTTTTTAACGATAATTTGTATCCTATTCACTTTAAGTGAGAAATGGTGGTTTTCAAAATTGAAGATATTATAATTCTTTACAAAAGAATTATTATTCTATACATATTTAAGCTCAGATCAACACTTCTTGAATAATAGCCACACAGAGTTGAAAAATTCTTGACGGACACAGCGAGCATAATATACGCACTTAATTTTCTGTGTTACGGATATAATAGGCTCATTTAGCATATTTTTATTGCATATTCTTAAAGTTTACGCTGTGTTTAGTAAGTGTGTGAAATTTTTTTCTTATCAGGCATCGTCTTCATATATTAAAAAATTGTTAAAGTCAGCGAGTTGAATAACGCTCCGTTGTCAACAGTGACGTCAGGCCATCCGTGTATCCGAACACCTGCAGCCTGCGCCGCGCCGCCGATATCGAAAGTCTTTTTTAATTAACATACAGTTGAGGCGTTTGTTAAAATACAATGCCACACACAAAATAAAGAACAAAAAGAGCATGAGAATATCAGGGTCGTATTTGGCAGTACCTTTTTTGTGGCATAAAAAAAAAGAGAGAAATTTTATTAAGTACCTAATAATCTGATAGTTTCGGACTGGTATTAATGCATGATCCAACTAGGTAACGTGCCTTAAAATAAGAGACAAAATATTTACTTACTTATATCATATATAATACGTCATTTATTAACTTACCAAAAAAAAAAAAATTACTACCCAGGGCCAGCTAATAGCAGATATGTTAGATCTCTAGGGAAATAAATAAATCAATAAATAGGGCGCCACGTGATTTGATACCTGGAAAGTATTTTGGTGTTTTATATAATTATATAAAAGTCAATTCACGAAACAAAATCACGAAATGGTGAATCAAATAATGCAGTTATTTTAGGATTCGAATTTAGCAAGTAAAAAAACGAGCATATATAATGATAAAGAGTATAACATGTATATTCAGTATAATTTAGGCACCAACACAAAAGACAAACTGTATTCTTATAATTATAACGAATTAGAATAAACGTTAAGAGCGCGCCGTCTTCAAAAATGCCGCTACATGGAGGTTATGTAGTTAAAGTTTCTGTTAGCGTTTATGAAAAATACACTTTTTTATTTATTTTCTTGCAATCGATGAATAGACAACTGTTCTGAGATGGCCGTAATATGAAAAGAATTTTTTTAACATTTAAGATTACCTTGTAATTTAATATGTTAAAAACTTAAAAACCCATTTAATTCTTTTCTAGCAATTTTAAGTCGTTATACGCCACATCACAACCTTCTTTAAAGTGTTTTACACAAATTAATATTGTTTTGACAGCAATTTTTTTACATATTTTGGGAAACAGGTGACCAGAAACTATGCGGTGACCGAAATGTTGATGACAATACTATACATTTAATAGTACATTCTGTGAGTCGGATAAAACCTCGAAAAACACAAGTATTTGGGGAGTCAACCAAACTACTTCCCTCCCCCGTTTTCGAGTATGCCGAACACGATGGTGATGTTGGCTCTGCTCCTCGAGTTGACCCTACCCCCCAAACGGCCAAAAAACCACCCCCAAAGGGAAAGAATCGCGTATTTGGCGTCTTCCAACGGCAAAACTTATGTGACCCCCCGTTCTTGAGGATGCTGAACACGAGGATCATGTTAGTTTTGCTCCCCGAGGCGAACCAGCCCCCCAAACGGCCAAAAACCACTCTCCAAGGGGGTGAAAAATGTGTTCCGTGCTACAAACGAGAAAACCCACGTTCTCTCTCGTTTTTGAGTTTGCCGGGCAAGAGAAAAATATTACCAAGTCACATCGATCCCCGCGAGCTCCTCGAACGGACACAAACTACCCCTTTGACGCGCGGTTTTATGAAGTAAGTGAAGTAAGTTAAATCATAAACATTTTTATTGACGCATAAAATTACTTATTTACTATATGTAAATATAAATCATTTTCGACATTTGTCAAGGTGACTTGGTAATATTTTTCTCTTACCCAGCATACTTAAAAACGAGTTTTTTTTTTTTTTTTTTTTTTTTCTCTTTATAACGTGGGTTTTCTCGTTTGTAGCACAAAACATATTTTTCACCCCCTTGGAGAGTAGTTTTTGGTCGTTCGGAGAGTTGGTTTGCCTCAGAGAGCAGAACTAACATTACCATTGTGTTCAGCATCCGCAATAACGGAGGGATGACATAAGTTTTGCCGGTAGAAGACGTAGAATACGCGATTCCCCTCTCTTTGGGGATGATTTTTGGCCGTTAAGGGGGTAGGGTCAATTCGGGGAGCAGAATCAACATCACCATCGTGTTCAGCATCCTCGAAAATGGGGGGTGATATAAGTCCTGCCGGTGGAAGACGTCGAATACGCAATTCTCCCCTTTTGGGGGCGGTTTTTCGGCCATTTGGGAGTAGGGCACACGCAGGGAGCAGAAAAATCATCACCATCGTGTTCAGCATGCTCGAAAACGGGGGGAGGCGGTAGTTTGGTTGACTCCCCAAATACTTGTATGTTCGTCCGACTCACAGAATGCACTATTAATGTTTTACAGCACATGCACACTGCACTCCGTATTGACGGGTTTAGCCACTCTCTAAGAGAGGGCTATAATAATAGTTAGAAATTGTGAATTAATTGATTTATTGCCACTCGGAGGTTTAGGTTGTTAATGTGTTATTAATATTTATAAATTATCATTAACTTTGGACGTTAAAAAAATAATATCAACCGTTTTTAATCACAATTATTTACATTTACTAGGTAATAATCATGTTGTAGTATCCCTAACACAAAAAACTCGATGGTACAGTGGATAAGACGTCGGCTTCGCAGCGCAGGGTTCGGAAGTTCGAATCACGTAGTAATTTCTTTCTTTTTTTTTCGGTGGTCACGGGAAAAAATATCGAAAAAACAAATTTTATATCTGGAAATTTTCAGGCCATTGGTATTTCCAATTTCGAATGTAATACCAAAAATCTCGAATTATTATAGATAAACTACTTACATACAGTATTTAAATAATAATAATTGCTAAATAAACTGTTGATCAATTGAATTCAAGTGAACTTTAAATATGCATCTGTAGTGAAATCATTTGAGAAGGACAGATATGAATGTATGCGATTTTACAATTTATTCATAAAAACGCGAGTTTGGCCCGATTTTTTCAGTTTGAATCATGTGTACAGTCACGTGAAAGAAAGCATGTGTTTGTTTAACAAAACTTTATAACTACCGAAAATATATTTTTTTGATGCATTTTTTTAAGTCATTGGTTTATGGAGAAAAAACAATTTCTGAAATTTTTTTTCTCTTATTTTATAAGACCGTTTTTATTTAAAAACCTGTAAATTTTCTCTTTTTCTTTGCTGTTAGACCTAATGGTGTTGTTCGTTGTAGGTGATGATTATATCACCTTGTGAAGGGCGCTTTTATAATAAGTGGAACTTTTGTATTTTAATTTCAAGGTGACTGACTACTGGCGTACCCAAAATCGGTATCCCTTTTTTAAATTAATTTTTGACGCTATTTTTCTAGAATAAAATGGAATTTATTTAGATCATGTACACCATTGGTTTAAGTAGCTTATAAGCTCGAAATAGGTTTTCACTTTTTCAAAAATTTGCTCATATCGTGTATACAGTCTGTCCACTGATGGACTTGAAAAGAGGAAATTTCTTTTATTTGTAGTTTTACAAAAAAGAAATCGTTCTTATAAATAAATTTTGCTTATGTTTAACTGCCTAATATAGGGTGAATACCAATAACTCATTTTAATTTTAAGAGGGGATTTCTGTTGATATTTATAACACAAATTACCAATAAAAAAATATAAAAAAGAAAGTTGAAAAACTGACCTACCCTACGTAGAATTCTGGTAAACTTTTGAGTACCGCTTCGTCGCTCTACTGACCCACTTATGGGGTGAACAACCTGCCTTGTATCCAAGTCACAGTCTCCAAGTTCTAACGTAAAAAACGTGACAAAAAAGTCTAATAAAGTTAAGCGGCCGTTCGGCGGTCTTTCATATTCGACAACCTGCAATTATAAATTTGCGGTCGGAGACAAGTTAATTGACAGTGACAGTAAAAACTAGTGAATTTATGATTGCAAAAACAAGGTGAATGCCAGAGGCAAAGACCTATCCTGATTTATTTTCTGTTGAGATAGATAAGTTACGAAGTTCTGAAAATGTTGACGTATTTTAATTTACTTCCTTTCTCGAAAACTATAGGGTATATATTTTTAATTTTTGGTATATGGCCTTACCATTAAGAGACCTACCATCCCTTAAAATTAAAATAAGTTATGCACATACAGGGTAGTCACTTACATAATATGTTCATATTTTTTGGGTGTAGAAGTATACGCTATTTCCGGACACCCTGTTGTATATTATAACATAACATATGCAAGTCGAAAAATTACAACGAACAATATGACAAAGTCGAAATCACATTTGACGACGTGGTTGCCTGTGAAACCCTTAGCTCTCAATTGGATGCTGATAGCATTCAATGAACCGATGAAGTAACTGACCCGATGCAAAGGGGCCATAGATTAAAGTTGATTACATCTTTATAAGACACCTAAAAAACGTCTGTGTCTTTGAAGATTATACATCTGTCAAAGACGCTGTCGTTTTCTATGTGTCTTATAAAGATGTAGTCAACATTAGCACACTTTTGTATGTGCTGGGTATATATTTATAATATACATTTTCTGACAATTTGATGATAATAATAATAATATTTAGGAGTACTATATCATTATATCGTAGGTACTATCTGAAAATAATAATATAATGGTAGTATAATGTTTATTGGTGAAATATAATATTACTTTGTCTGTAATAATTACTAAACTAAATCCTAAACTCTAATTAGCTATCTTTTCCATTTTTGGTTATTTTTTGGGAAGTATTGCATTATTCGTATATGAAAATCTTGGCAATTATTAATTCAAGACCTCATATTTTTTTATGTTAATATGAATATACAATACTTTATAATACATCGAAAAAAACAGTAAATATGACATATATGACACTATGCAGGCCGAAAAATTATAAATAAACATGGCAATATAAAGAGAAAATCAAACATCAAAAATCAAACAACAATTATTGATGATGATGATGATAAATTATTAGAAAAGTTCAATTTTTTATAATGTAGTACATTTGTTTAGTAGGAAAGGTCAACGAGAGAAGATTAAAATGTGGAAATTATGTCATTGAACATAATTTTTCCTTTTCGGAATACCTGCCCCAAGATATAAACAATTAATTATTGTATGAGTAAAAAATTAATATCGAAAATTTCAGTTAATCACGATTTTCTCAAAAATAATTTAAAATGAATTTTGTTTGCAGATAAATACCTATTTTCACCTGCGCTAATTCTAATAAGGCCTAATGCTAACAGCGAGCCTCAAATTTGAAACACCCTGTACCTACATAATAAACATTTTAGTGTCTACTATCCACGTGATTCAGAAAAATAATACAAACATAAATATGGAAGCAATAATGCAATACTTTACTGCCGTTTTGGCCACATTTTTTTAGTGCATTTTACTATTTTATTGTTTGCGAGATTTAGAATAATTTTTAACCAAAAACTCTCACTTGTAAAAAACCAACAAAATAACCAAGTAATAGATACAAAAACAAAATAAATTATTTTCCTCAAAACAGCTTTCAAAATATATATGAATCCAGAATCACAGTCCGCTTTGCAATAATCTAAAAGACACCTGGTGCATGGTCATGGTCGATGATCTTCAATTCTTTGCTGGAATAAGTTTATTCGATGCTGAAGTTTTCAGGACATTTGTTAACTGGTATGGCCCTCTAGTGTGCTTTAGGGATACTAACGTTTTAGACCAGAACCCAAATTTATTCTGGATTCTTTGACGGCCGGCTCTTAAGATACAATTTGATTTTATAATAATGTTAAAATATCAGTAGAATTTACTATTCCGTTGGCCCAAGTATATAGCTATATTCTTGTTTACACAGTTCCCACTAATAATATATAATATACATAAATAAATATATGAGCATGCAAATAGTTCATGTATTAAATTTTCAAACTATAAATTAGTTAATCGCTCGTAAATCTAGCTCTCGTTGATAATACTTCAGATGGTTATCCTGATTACTTAAATGTAGCAATAAATTAAGGGTAGGTAGGTAAATTCTTGCGGTTGCAATCAGTCATAAAGTAGGCAATGGTAGCGTAGTTGGATTAAATATACCCTGGTTTCTAGAAGGGGTGTGCTCCAAAAGCACCAACGTCTCCGGTAAGGTCCCAGATTTAATAAACGGTAGCTCCGAGAAAATACTATATTTTAAGGGCAATTCGTCCAAAGCAGCATGATCTTTGCGAAAAGCGAACACTATGTTGTCCCCCGGACCCAAACCCTAAAATAAAATCGTGACGACTTAGTTACGGAAAATTAATATACTAATTTAATTACCTCTTGAGAGGGTTGTTAATGATCTTCGTCTCTAAGTTACGTAACAGCCTCTGATGAATGTAATCTGGTGTTCTTAATATTGTTTTTTTTTTCCAAAAGCCCTTAGATATGATCTGCGATGGTCCTTCCAACTACAATGGTATACGAAAAACAGTCAAAATAGATCTTCAAATAAATTTAAAAAAAGACTACTCACGTGAAGATAATGGACATACTAAAACCCTTGTAAAAGTTTAGATTTTCAATAAATACAACGGGCAACAGCTTGCCACTAGTAACACAAGGGAAATCAGAAAATTTATGTTAAGAAATGAATAAATCTCCGTAGGATGATTACAAATCACTATTTCAATTTCACAGAAAATGTCGACCACTATCATTCAGCACAGGAAGTAAAAGTCGAATTACTCCTTTTAAAATCTATTAAGAAAAACTTATTTGAAATTCGACGACCACAACGAACACTACCAAGATATGAAAGATTCCTACCATGGAAGGAACCAGAAAAGTAAGAAAATAGGCGAACACCTGGCACGGAAAATGGGGAGTGTAAGGATAAAGCTAATAGGAAATATAAATTAAGTTGATAATGATGTTAACAATAGAATTAGCTATGTGGAGCATTATGTTGCAATTCTCTACCTGATGTAATGTAGAATATATGAATTTCTAAACGCTAACAACTAGGTCTTATTGATGCGCACGCCTATGATTTGCCTGACTTTTTCGTCAGTGCGATTAGATACTAAATCCCCAAGTTAGTTGAAATGATAACTGGCCGCTACAATAAAACAACTAACCTATGTGTTTACCGAAATTAAGTAACAAGAAAAAGGACATCAACAATTAATTTAGGCAGTCCCATTTTACTAATTTTAATTGTTATTTGTATTGACATTTTAAAAACTGTGCTATACGGGCGAAATATTTTATTTTATTTATAATTCTATTATCTTTAATTTGATTGTATATATGGTTGCCTAAATTAGTGAGTTTACTATCAAATAATTTTAAATATATTAGATTTAACGCCGCTACTACATTTCATTAAAAAAACCGTGACAACAACTAAACATAGTGTACAATGTATAACTGTTCTCGTAATTTTGTTTGCTATTTTGTGTTAATACGTAAAGATTTGGTCTACTTTATGACTTATGCAAAATGGGCAATCAAAGAAAATATTATAAATATTGTTCAGTACCCAAATGTAAAAATACTACTGTGATATCGCCAGATAAATTTTGCATTTCTTTACCTAAGGATAAAAAACAAGAATTTTATGGCAAAGCGATGCGCAGACTCGATCTTTTAGGAAGTAAAACAACAAGATTTGAGGATCATTTTGTTGTAATTTTTTAAAATGTTAAACAATAAAGAAATAATTTCAAATTATTTTTAGCGTGAAGAAAAAAACAGAAAATTACGTGTATTTTAAGTTAATCAAAAATGTAACAATTAAATTAAGATACTGTTATTCCGCATATCTTCGATTGCCAGGAAGACCAAAAATAATCGCATAGTTTGGCGAATACGCCAAACAGCATTTTGAAAAGACAAAGGAAATCACTATTAGATAATCCTTCAGAAAGTGCAGAAAAATTCGCGATTTTCAGGTAACGAGATGTCAGAAAACCCTGAATGTGGTTCCGACAATTTGGAAAATAATGAACAGTCTAAAGACGAGAACGAGAAAACAAAGAATAAATTAATTGAGGTAAATATAAAACCTACATTGCGGTCGAAGACTAAGTAGTCAACGCAGAATATTATCAGTCCCCAGGAAAAGTAAACTGGTTTAAACTGGATGCAAAAAAGTGGCAACATATTTTTTACTCAATACTCATCTGATAGTTATCGTATATTTCATGCGGGCGAACTTAAATAATAAGGATATGTTGACGTCACTCCGGCGTGCTCGCCATACAGAGCTTTTAATTTTATTATTCAAATGCAAATATCTCCCTCAATTTTAGTTCAATCGACTTGAAATTTTTGTGAGGCAGTTTATACACGAAACAGATTATGATAATTAAAGAAAATCAGAAAAATTAATTTTTATTAAATGAGCCTATGGTATAAGCAATGTAAATAATGCGATTCTCTATATAAGAATGATTACAATATTTTTTTCTTTTCATCAATTTCAACAATTAATTATAATTGATTTCATTTTGCTTAACTATTAAATACAAATATACCTATCTATTTACATTATATCGTCCCGTCGAGTATTAAGTACATTCTAAGCGACGTGAGGAAAATAATAAACAAACAAAAGGTACAAGATCCGCACATTGAGAGGTGAGCCGCATCTCATGCACTCACACTTATACTATTAAATAAAATTTTATTTTAACGTCCAGTTCGAAGATATCACTAAACTTACTTGGTCTCCACTACCACGCACAATATTTTAAAGATAAATTTCGCTTCCCCACTTCTCAGCCCTCGTCCGTCCCTTCGCCGATCGCTCATTCGCTTTCTGGTGCTGCTGTCGCGTGCACGTATGTACTTTGAAGGTAAAAACAAGTGATTAACTGTGAGTATAAATCATAATTCTAATCAATTACTTTTCAGCATTTGTAGCTTGTAGCGTGCATTTGGCCGCCACAGTTAAATAAGTAATTTATATTAATTTCGATTAAGACACTTAAGGGTATGCAATTCACATTACTTATAATATGTGCGATAAAAAAAGGTTAGCGTTGGTCATGCGTGGTCGATATTGAATTAAACACGCGTGGATTTTAAGAAAGGTTTTGTCGTTGCTTTACTGCCAAGTCGAACGGTCGTAAATTTAGTAATACCTACCAGATTTATATTAATGGGCGGTAGGAAATTTCAATTAATGAGATATTCTGGAAGTTTATTGTGTTTAGTGATTTGGATTTTGGTGAGTTACTTCGAAATTAAAAATTCTTTTTTTACAGTCAGTAATTTAAAATTCTGTTTTTTATAGTCTTTGAGAGTCTAATATGATACTGTAGGCGTCTCATATACCTCGCATTCTTTGGGAAAGCTCCAGTTACATTATTGAATACCTACCGGACTTCGTTGGGAAAGTAAGTGAAAATATTTTATAATTTTCAAGATGTCGCCGAGATGCTTAAATCCGCCATTTTATACCGCCATTAACACGTTGTTTCCATTCTAGATATTTTGGTTGCCTTTCGTATCATCTTTCTTATCATCTTTCTTATCAGCTTTCTTATCATATGTATTATGGGTTTGGATGTTACCATAAGGATTTTCTTTTTTACATTTCATATTTTATGGTATGAACTTGAAGTTACCTTTTCATTGATGTAGTTGCAAGAATATTCAGTTTTCTTCTGGTGTGATGATGCAGGGATGCTATGAAATAGAAGTCTGAGTCTACCAGAATGGCCTTATCCGGAGATGTTAAGTTATACCGAAGCCGACAGCTAAGTGTCTAATATTAAGAATTAAAATTTTCCATTTTTTTTACTATTTAATAAAATTGCGTCATTTATAACCTTTTTATATCATGATAATACGTTGGTATGATATTATCTATTGTGTTTTAACGTTTTAACTAACAATATCTTGTAAAGAACAGTTTAACCATTGGTGTTTATAATATGTTATTACTTTTTCGGTAAAACCGCTTGTAATATGCGACTGATCTTATAGCTATAAAATCTACGTATAAAGGTGAAATTTTATTATTTTTAAGCGCTTTAAATATTTTAGATAATGTATTAACGTATAATTTTCAAACTTTCTTTGAATTTAGGTAATTTAGCTTCATATCATAAATTTTAATAATATTCAAATATTGGTTGTCATTTGCATACTCGTAAGGAAACTGTATAGCTCTTGGTTCTTGTACATTTGTATATATATAACCTCAGTTTTATGGTTTATAATAAAACCATCTTCAGTTTTATGGTTTATAATAAAACCATACCCAGTTTGATTGGCTTCTAATAAAACCAATTTTATATTTTATTTCTTGACTTTTAATGGCCCTTAGACACTACTTGGCTTACTACTGATTGGTTCTTCTATTTTTTTTCTTAAGTAATATCAAGGATTTAGATGAGATAATTTAACATTTAGTATCTCACCGTAAACTTATCAATAAAATGTTTGGTGCCCTATTATTTTAGTAAATCAACCACTCAACTTAACCCTCAACAGCAATACTAAGATCTTACCCTGCCCAAAAATCTACCGAGTTAATGAGCTATCGGCAGTGGCGTGTAACTTCTTTAAAAACCTTATCATTTTCTAATAACACCAAATTCATAATATAGAGTTAACGACACGTTGCAAGCTATGGGAAAAGGGAAGAGAAAATATCGATTATCGTCGTCTAGTGACAAATAAAGATCTTTTGAAACGTTTATCAAAGGTTGAAAAACTCCTTACCAAGCGGCGCCGGCGGCGTCGTAAACACCGGCATAAAGAGCGGTCTCGCTCCCATCACCGACCTTCGGCCGAGCGCCGTGGACGGGAACATAGGTTAAGACACAGCAGTATCAGCCGTTCTGCGTCGTCTTCCTCACGCCATACTCCGTCACCTGGCGACCGTTTCCAGAGCAGATCGGCGTCGCCCTTACACTCGTATCGTGCTCATATCAGTACGGCACGGCGTAGCGAGGTGCAAAGCATACATCCTCACATTGAGGAAATCCATGAGAACCATAATCCGAGCGTTTCGGGCTCATCTGATATTGCTGAAGGAAGGCACGCCACCGATGTATTGGTAGAACACAACGCGAATACTGAGAATTCGCCTGCAATGAGCATAAATAATGAAATAGATCTGGACGACGATGCTACACAGGGCGATAGAATCTCGGTGGAGACATCTTTGTGTGGGTCTCGCAAATGTCTTAAACACAAAGTTTCGGCTATCTTAATTCCGCCTGCAATTATTCCGATAATGTCTGCCATACACAGGAAGAGAGAAGACTGTTATATAAGTATTCAATCACAATTAGCACAGGGATTAACGACTGTGGAGAATACCTTAAATCAATTAGTAAATAGGGACGAAGCTATCCCCTAACCATTACAGGAAAAGCTGCTGAACTCGCTTTGGGATGCTCGCCCTATTTTTACGAGTGCATGTTATGAGATTAACCAAATTAAGCGCAGTTCAATTTTCCCTATCCTTAGTTAATCGGCTAAGCAAGTGGCCGAAAAATTACCATCGGATACCTTATTATTTGGAGAAGCCTTTGGTGAAAATATAAAATCGACAAAACCCTCGAGAGGACAGGTAAAGAACTCATCCCTAATTCCTCTACTAAAAATACTGCAAAATTCACCCCACTAAAACTAATAGCATGGGGAAGGAAAGGGGGGAGCAAGCAAGTAACCAGGGAAAACGGTATCGCCCGGCACGTTAAAGGAGGAAAGCGTTGCCGCAGAGGGGCTAGTCGTCCTCCAAGACGGAACGATACAAAGCGAACCCGAATTATTACAGACGCAGACAGATAGACGGAGGTAAATCATTCTGAGGAGTCTCAGAAAAAATGTGCCAAAAATACAGCGACAGCCGTCAAGTTTTTTTTTCTTATTCACTTATTTAACGTCGGCCTATTTCCGCTACCAGGGCCTATCACCGACGCCAGGAGACGAGCAACCCCCAACCTGGAAATTTTGCCGAACCTCTTATATCCTCAATACACCTCTCGCCTACAGTTGTATTGCTTCTGCGATATAGCTGATATACAAGCCGCTAGAAGTAGGGAAACGAGACCGCGTCTTTCCGTGGATGGTCACCATCCAAGTACTAAACGCGATAGCTGTTGCTTAACTTCATATCGCTATGAAGTGAGTCAAGTCAGTCCTCCGCTCGCTGCCCTCAGCCGTCAAGTTATTAACATACTTTGGGTTTGTTATAAATTAGAACAAAAGCTCTTTACATCCTAAAAGGCAACAAATATGTTTAGGGTTTGTGTTTGATAGTCGCAGTCTAAAACTAGCATCACCAATAGATAAGCAGATGAGAATTCAAGAATACATTAAACGTTTTGTAAAAAGGCGTACCTGTAGAATATTAGAGCTGGCTCAACTAATAGGCGTACTAATTTCAGTTTGTCCAGCCATAAAATATGGCTGGTTATACACAAAATCCTTGGAAAAATGTTCTGATCTAATAAGAAATTACATGGACTACAACAGTAAGGTAAAATTATCGAGCAACATATACCACATATACTCTGATCTTCGTTGGTGGCAAACAAATATTATAAACTGTTCTAATGACCTGAGACACGATACGTTTCATTTAGAACTTTTCACGGATACATCACTGACAGGCGTCTGATTTGGGGGGTTCTTGACGGAATTTTTTCTCTGATAGAAATTCATCAAATCAATAGAGGATTGAGAATCTATTGAAAATAATACATAAATAATATACTCTTAGTCAGACGCGACTAAATACATCGTTTTCGAAAAAGTTTGATTTAAATTGGATTGGGCTCACTTATTAATGTTCATAAACACACCACAGAAATTAGACAACCCCCAAATCCAAAGCCAAGGCTGTCCGGAAGAGAGTTACACATTTGAAATACGCAGACAGACAAACATCCATATCCACCGACATTGCCAGTGCCAGTGCCGGGGTTCGAATCCGGACACGATAGGCGTTGTGACCAGAGCCATGACTGTCACTCATGCCACCCGCTGCGCTACCAAGTCGGTTCATTATGACAAAATAAATACAACTACATAGAAAAGTGATTTTTAATTTAATAAAATTTAACAAATCAGATTGTCATTAAATATCTAAAGCGTTATTCATATTTTCATAGCACACTTAGAATGATTTATTATTATTTACAAGTACATTATGAACTTCTTTTTGGTATATGATGGCTATGAAGACTAAAATGTAAGATAACATAGATTTTATTCGGTTGTAAAACATATAAAGTTGTTATAACCATGTCAAATAATATAGTAAAATAAATACAAATAAACAATACCAATATATAACACAGGTAAAAAATTGGCTATCAAGACAATATATAAATGAAATATGTATAACAAAAATATTATATCTCTTAAACAGAAAGTGTATAAAAAACGAAGACCACATGAAAACTAAATTCATTTACAGAATAGTAAACGGTGTCAATTAGGAAATTTTTAGTTACCCTCTTAAATTTATTTTGCGTTTTGAATACTTTCTAAATTGTGTTTATCCAGGGCGAATTTGAAATACACTGAATAATTTTAATCCGTTAAGCTCTACGGTTCGTATAAATTCTTAAAAATAGTCATTTGTAAAATAAATGAAATAGTCAAAAAAAAAAAATTATTTATTTATTAAATGTTCACTACGCTCCTGAGCAGAACAGCTTATGTGTATAGAGACATAAATGCCTGTATCTCCACTCTTCTTAGCTACCGTGTTGTAATGTTTTATATGTTTTGTCTTCGTAGCTACCAAGTTGCCGGCGTAGTTCAGTTTGTGCATCCATGGTGTCAAGTGTGAATTTTTCCTAGTGTTTTAGATTTCAGTTTTGGTTTTACTTGGTAAACACTGCGAATACTGCGTATTTGTTCGTAACCAAGTCAATGTCAAGTTCACCGGTCAGTGTTTCTCCAGTAGGGTTGTTTTGTTGAAACATTAACTATGGAATTTTGAAATTAAAACACTGCGAATTCATTAATTATGCTATAAGAAATTACAGATTAAAAATAATCAGTGTATTTTAAATTCACCTTATATACAGATTGCCGCTGCCTAGAAACAAGTGCTTTACTACTCGTAACAAGTTGATGGCACCAGTACTGACGTCACGCACCGACCTGTCACATTCGGCCAGTGGCTAACGTAGCATACGACAAAACTTTACTATAATCCTACAAATAATATCTAAAATCGGTAGAAATCTTCGTGTCACAAATTTTAGCATTGTGAAATTTGTTGTTATTTAATTATTTAACAATAATTTGTAACGGCGCTTACTTTCTACGTATACTTACGTAACCTTTTTAGACGGAAATCTCGGGCGCCAGTTCTTTAATGTTTAAGTGCAAAGAACAGCACTTTTTGGCTCTGCTATGGGGAGAGCTAAACAGTTGAAGACACGGAATAATGTCGAGAGGGTCGTAAGCTGGAGGTCTGTCTAATGGACTTCGACCCCTACTCAAACGGGTTAATCAGAAATTTAACGGCGGAAATTGTAACTCGGAAATTTTCATAGGTATACTAACTGATTTATTTATTAACCAATGACAATAAATAGGACAATGCATTACAAAATAGAAAGCCTCGGTTGACTACACAGTCGGCTATGTACAAAATTAATAACAACCCTGCCAGCTGGTAATACGGCGGACCTACACGTTATCTTAATTACTTTTCAGACGGCACGGGGCTCGCAGAGCGGAAGACTTGAAATATATTCGCGCTATGGAATCGAACGGCCGGCGAGGACGGCTAACAAGTGAAACACCCAAAATAATCGGCACGTTATGAATAAGTCACAGAGATTCCCTTTTTATTTCGGATTTG
Source organism: Rhagium mordax (assembly GCA_963680705.1). Lineage (NCBI taxonomy): Eukaryota > Metazoa > Arthropoda > Insecta > Coleoptera > Cerambycidae > Rhagium > Rhagium mordax. The sequence continues at coordinate 24,584,879 of OY796659.1, read as the reverse complement.
AAAACTACCTAATACACGCGGGTTTCTACTGCCTCAAATACAGAGTTATATTGACCAGGAATTTTACTTCCTTACCGGAAAATAAAGATTTAAACCATACACTGGTGCCATAAACTACCAGAACTGATTAGCGAATTACTTTGCCAGTGCCCAACTACCAGAACGGGTTATCGGAGGGCTCAACCGGCGAATGTGTAATATAACATTAAATACAACTAAACGGAAACTTTAAACCGAACTCTGATTTGATTAAGTAGCTTTTTAATACGTCGATATTTACGCAATAAAATCTACGGTGAATCTCGGTGATTATTCACAATGCGGAGCGGCTGGATTACGGTCAACTACTGTTGTTCTTACCAAGACGGTTTATAAAAAACGAATAAATTTCTAGTCGGATTTTTGGTGTCTGATGCGAAGGTATCGATAATTTGATTGATATCGATCTGACCGTTCCCGGTGAATTTATTATCTTTTTTGCTGACGTAGGCAGTGGCGCGCTCATACGGTATGTGGAATTTGGCCAGGTGGTTTGAACGAAGAACTTGGTTTACTAAGTCGGCGCGTGTTATGTAACTTGCCTTATTCACCCGGGCTAATGGACAACGGAAATGCATTACTTATAATTTTTAAACTATATAACAAAAAGAACCGGCTTAAAATGGACACGGATTAATGGTTCATCAAGTTTTCGTAACTAGTGATTTTTACTTCCGGCTTGAACATTATCTTCCGAGCAATTAATGGATTTTAGTTATGCAGGAAACTATCGGAAATTAATCAATAAATTTACCAGCTGATTTTACAATTCATTGATACTATAACTTAAATGCTAATAGAGTTACAGGGTGTACCCAAGTGACGGAAATATTAAAATAAAACAGGCAATCCTTGACAGATAAAAATCACTTCGTTACAAATTAATTAAGTCATATCCAAGGATGGCATACATTTTTTTTTCATTCTGTTAGAGCAGTTATGTTTTAATTAGGGTATTAATTGTCATCGGCATGGAGATCTAGATCAACCCTTCATTTGTTCATAAATATAGACCATTATTATAAATTGTCGCAGATATTAAATATTCCATTATGACAAAAGTTCTATCCATTTTGTGCAAAAATTAAAAAAATCGTAGGTAGTACCATTGAGTAAATAATATAAAGAGGCGCAACCGTCAAGGGGCCGAGATTTTAGTGTTGTATTTTTTTGCCAATAACTACAGAATTATCTACAATGTTTAGGGCTATGCAACCGAATCACAAATACCTTCCCGTAGCACTAAAAATTGGTAACAATCTTGAAGCTATTGGCAAAAAAAAATGCAATACTAAAATCCAACCCCTTGACGGTTGCGCCTCTTTATATTATTTATTTACTCAATGGTAGTACTTTCCATAGAATTCGATGTTTCAGTGCTTAAAATTTTTGTTATCTATTGTAAACGTAGATTGCATTTTCAGCCGACATATAAATTCAAAAAGCGATATTTTTATTAACCAAGTGTACATCTTCTAATAAGAAAATAATCAGACCAAAGGAAACTTTGCCATACACGGAGTGTAATGGCCATCGGCTGTCCTGTCCTGTCTTCTCATCCTGCTAGTCAGAGCTAAAAGCTACCTACTAGTGTACTAGTACAGTACCGTATTAGAGATGAGACGATGTATTCCCGTTTTATCTAAAAATAAGAATTCATGACATATTTTACCATTTTCAGTTTGCCAAAACCAACAAAATTCATTCTCAATAGAAATTTTTAATCAATCTGTGCACTGTAGACACAGAAGATATGGATATATTTTTAAATGTCTGCAAATACTTCCTATATTTGTAGACATTTAAATATAATATATTATATTAATCAGGTGTTCAGGTGCTATTTAATTATTTGTTTTCTTTTTTGCAAATTTATTTTACTTGGAAACGAATTTTAGGTTTGTAAAACTTACTTGTTTCGTTTCTGAGAGCAAATTGAGTAATAAGCGCTGTACGGTGTGCGGAGGGAGCAGAAATTAAGCCTTCTGGAGTCTCCCCCTTTTGACTTGACTTGAAAAAACTTTGACGCTAGCATCTTAAATTCAGGTGCGTATAGTAATAATTATTTCTTTTTTATATATATCTGTATAAAATATTAAGACTGACATTATCACACTATTTTATTGGATTCGATTTATTTTTATTCTATCAGCTAACTTTGTACTGATTTTGGAAAATATTCACAAAAAGTAATGGCGGTAATGCGAGTGTGTTTATCGACGACAATGATTTATTAATTCATTCCTATCTCTTATTATCTCATTAACTTCACCCATTTCCCCTGTGACATCTTCCTTATTTATTATATTCTTTGTTGGTTTGTATAAATTAGCAAAATTATTTTTATTTTTAGATTTCTTTATAATAATTTATTGTAAGTACTTTTTTATTACTTCATTTAGCTTGTTTTTGAATGTTTTTAAATTATTTGTATTTCTATTTAGTAAGAATTTCTTTTTGGTTTTGTATTGAGGGTTGTCTTTATTATTTATTAAACCTTATGTTATCGAAATTTTCGATTTTTATATTTTATTATAATTATTGTTGTAACATTTGTTATATGCATTGTTAGTAAAAGGTCTGTGCACATAGTGTGTACAGGGTTATGAACGTAACATTTTACCTCTGCTAATTTTTTCGTTTTTTTACCTATAAAAAAATTACAAAGACCAAAGTTTAGGAAATTTTCTTTTATTTCGACGAACTATTTAAAAAAACAATTGACCTTTACGACAGGCTTCATATATACTATACAGGGCGAGTCGTGAGGAACTTTACAAACTTCTACCACGTATAGAGTCCATTGAGTAGAATATCAAATGGGCATTAAAAAGTTTCAGATCCCTTTTTTTATTGATAAACAGAGTGATTTATCGATTTTGGCCAAAATTTCTTTTCGCTGCCGCTTTTAAACGGTAAATTAAAATTGTGTTATATTTTGGTAAAACTATAAACTAATGTCTAGCAGTAGGTCCATAGAGAAGAAAACACCCTGTATACGGGTGTTTTCAAATTTTAATGCCGGTTATTTAAAGAGTACAAATGAACAAATAAATAACACCATACGAAATTTTTGTCACGCTTTCCACAGATTTTTAGAAACCGATCAATTTTGGTTAAACCTGAAAATTCCTCACCACTTCGTACAACACGTATTCGATTTACAAGAATAACGCCTTTAAAGGCAAACACTCAACTTGAGGCAGTTACTAGGCAGTTAACTCTTGATCCAGTTTTATTTTTCCTCGTCTAGAATCAAATCTACAGGACCGGATTAACCATTTTTAAATAATTGATTAAAAGTCAATAGAGAAAATAATTATGTAAACTACGTTTGGAATATTAAATTTAAGCGAAAAATCTAATACATTGAACAAACATGTTGTTACCTCCTGTTCTGAAAGTAACTTTTGAAACAATCATGAATTTACAAAAGAAAAATGTTGCTAAATCACCTATGTACATACATACCTGCATTATTTACAACCACAAATAATAATCCGACAATTCAAACTACTAAATTACACAGGCCAATATTAATGAAATTAAAAACTGGTTACAACAATTTCAATACGGAATCTAACTATTAATTAAGTACCTATGTCTTTTATTGATAAGGTAAATTCAAAAGATAATCACAATTTCTTTGTATTCTTACCATATTTTTATGAACACAAAAGTAGGTTCTGACAGTTTGACACAAGACTCAGTTGTCACATTGTTATTATTGTGTCTCTTGCGAACATTGTTTCTGTATGTAATTTTCTTTTGATTTTGCTAATTGCTTTTGCAAATTTTTTTTAATCAATTATTTAAAAATGATTAATGCGGTCCTGTAGATTTGATTCTAGACGAGGAAAAATAAAACTGGATCAAGAGTTAACTGCCTAGTAACTGCCTCAAGTTGAGTGTTTGCCTTTAAAGGCGTTATTCTTGTAAATCGAATACGTGTTGTACGAAGTGGTGAGGAATTTTCAGGTTTAACCAAAATTGATCGGTTTCTAAAAATCTGTGGAAAGCGTGACACAAATTTCGTATGGCGTTATTTATTTGTTCATTTGTACTCTTTAAATAACCGGCATTAAAATTTGAAAACACCCGTATACAGGGTGTTTTCTTCTTTATGGACCTACTGATGAACTTTGCTTACGCAGGTCCTGGAATATCTAAATTTTGAATACGTCACAGTGATGCTAGACATTAGTTTATAGTTTTACCAAAATATAACACAATTTGACTTTACCGTTTAAAAGCGGCAGCGAAAAGAACTTTTGGTCAAAATCGATAAATCACTCTGTATATCAATAAAAAAAGGGATCTGAAACTTTTTAATGCCCATTTGATATTCTACTCAATGGACTCTATACGTGGTAGAAGGTTGTAAAGTTCCTCACGACTCACCCTGTATAATCCAGGAAAAAGTTTCAAAAACTGAGGGAATATACATGGTGTTTTATTTATAAAAATACAAGTTTAATTTATATCTCCAAAATGTGATGTTCCATTGTTTTTTAATAGTTCGTCGAAATCGCAAGAAAATTTCCTACAACTTTGGTGTTTGTCATTTTTTTCTAGGTAAAAAAACAAAAGTTAGCAGAGGTAAAATATTACGTGCATAACCCTGTACATATCAAACCAACTTTTTCTTTTAATTTTTCTACAAAATATTTTTTATTTAAGAATAATTTTTAATATTTACCTTTTTTTCAGGTAGGTATGTCTATTTAAACCATAGTAGAAAAAATGATCAGTCACCTGGGTTTGGTTGGTACATCGGATTTATTATTATTTAACTCGATATTTCTAGCTGAAACTATTTGGGATAAAACAAATATTGTGTACAGAAATAAAAAGGATTATAATTGGAAAGCTTTGTTTGCTTTTTTCTTCTCTCTTCAATTAGTACTTCAGTAGTTTAAATCATCCCCGAAAAGCGATTTGAACTCTACTATAAATTTAATTCTAACTAGAATTCCTAAATTTTATAGGGTTACTTTGGTAACTAGGAAGGAGGTAAATAAACATAATACAAACGTTGTACATAAATACTGACATATATAATTGTGTCTAATGAGTTCTCGCACTTTTAAATTGTTGTTTTTATTTGCTTAACAAATTATCTTCATAAGACACATTGTTGTTTCTGCATTCTGTTTACACATACAAATATACGCGCACACACACACACACATTTCTTTATTGTTCTGGAAAAACATTAAATTTGGTTATAACCGTACTTCGACAAATAAATATGATCATAACCTATGTGAATGTAATAAGTTAAAATAAAGGTGTATTAACTTCATTGAATAATAATGAATTCATTGTGCATTGATCAACGAGCTGATAAATACACGTAAAGGAAAAGAGGCAATTTAGTTAAACAACTATATGGTCATATGAGACTCTAAAAACTTGTACGTGTCATAAAACACTATAGATATTAAATATCAAATTGAATATATAAGAACATTTCTTAAAGCAGTTTTGTATTTGAAATAATATTTTAAATAGTAATAAATAGGTACTCCAATTTTGTGCTATATTCCATAACGGATATAGCATTTCTGCTTTCTAAACATTGAATTTAGAGAGTTCCCGTATGGTACACAATTATTCGTCGATCGGTTTCTAGTTATCGGTCTCAGCATCATCTGTAAGAATCAGAATTTACAACTACACCAATATGCTCAGATTGCTGAATTCTCCAGCCACCGTAAAGCAGCCTGATAAGACGTGAATTTTGCGTTATACAGTATTAATTCATAAATTACTAGCGCGCATGTGGATATTAGTAGTAGGTTGGGTTGGTTGTTTATGGTGGAATGGCTTTGGCGGTATACCAATCAGCCAGACTTTTTTGTATAATATATATTCATTTTTTTTTCTATTTTTTTTTCTAAGTAACATTTAGTACAAAGGACACTGGAAGGAAACGGTTTGTCGAGGAGGTTTTCACGACAGGTTTACACGTACAGGAGGGGCCTACGGAAAGGGTAAACAGTAGAGAAGAGAGATGTTAGTTATTAAGTTTTAAAATCAATTTTTACTTATAGAGAGCGTTCAATATATTAAAATTATTGCTTCCTAATATAACTGATCTGTTTACAGGGAACTGAATTTCGGATTTAATTGTTTCATACATATTGTTAATTTGTATGTAATTAAGGGGACATTCTAGAATTAAATGTGAAGTATCACATATTTCGCCGCATATACAGTTTGGTGAGTTTTTTAGCCCTATTCGGTGTAAGTGTGCTGGGTGTAGTGCATGACCACTTCTGAGTCGATTAAAGACTTTTATATAATTCCGGTTTTCCAATAAGTAAAACCAAGGTTTCCTAGTGATTATAGGTTGAATGACTTGAATGCTTAAAATGTTCCTGTAGGAGCGCTTGTATAGTGATGTTGCCAATGGTCATGAAGTGTCTTTTTTGTTAACTGTCTAAAATCTGGCTTGGGGAGCTTCAAATTTAATATGCTGTCGCCATTTTCACAGCCTTCTTTTGCCAAACGGTCCACTATTCCGTTACATGTAATACCTATATGGCCTCTTCTCCACATTACTTCTATTAGTTTGTTGTTGTGTATAAATTCTTTTTGAAGTTTTTTTATATCGATTATTATGTTATTCAGTTTGCATGTTTTCTTATTATTTAAAGCTTGTGTGACACTTTTGCTATCAGTAAAAATAATACTTTTATTTGAGAAATTTAAATTTAAACAGTATTTCATAGCCTCTCTAATTGCTATCATTTCAGCAGTAAAAATCGATGTGTGTGATGGTAAGTTATACGTGGCTTGAAAATTATTTATTGGGTCATAATACGCACATCCCACTTCGCTTTCTTTTTTTGATTCGTCACAATATATATATTGGTAATCTGGCCATTTATTTTTTAAATCTAATTGGAAAGCTGTATTTCTTACGCTCTGATGTAAGTTCTTGTAATCGACAGTACTATGGATATTAATATCTAACAAAAAAAGGTCTAAGTCAATCGTATAGCATGGTAAAATTGGGGACTGTGACACCATTTCTGAACATGGTAACAGCTCCATGTAGCTTTTTATTATAAGTGGAGTTTTTTTATGTTCCCAGTACTTATTTATTAATGTTAATATAAAAAGGTTATGTATCCTGTCCAAAAGAGGGCTCTGTTTAGCTATTAAGTCTATGGTAAAATTGTCGCTAAGATGTTCTCTATGAAGGCTAAGTGGTGGTATGCCGGTTTCAGCTTCCATGACGATTATTGGGGTGCTTTTAAGATATCCTCCGCAGAGACGAGGACATTTATTCTGTATAATATCCAATTTTTTTAAGTGTGTATAGGCAGATATATCGTAAAATATACTGCCATAATCAATTATAGGACGCAGTAAGAATTTATATACAATAATTGCCATATTAGGGTCGGCCCCCCATTTGTGGTAGCAAACTGAACGTAGTAGGTTTATTACATTTTCGGCTTTCTTAGTAATTTTTTGTATATGTTCTTTAAAGTTAAGTTTCCTGTCTAAAGTGACTCCTAAGAATACAACTGAATTTTTATATTTAAAATTGTAATTATGTAACTTTATACTATTTGGTAGTTGCGTTCGCTTCCTTGTAAATGTACACACCGTTGATTTTTCCTCTGATATAGTTAGGTTAATATTTGTTGACCATTCCTCCAATCTTTCTGCACTAAGTGCCAACTTCTTATTACAGTCTTCTATAGTGCTTCCTTCTGCGTACACACAAACATCATCTGCAAATTCTGTGATCTTAACGTCTCCATTACAAACATTTACACTTAAATCCATTACATATATTATATATAAAATGGAGCTTAACGCACTTCCCTGTGGTAGTCCGGTTGAAGTAGTGCGATAATAGTCTGGTAATTCATTAGTTTTTAAGAAAATTTTCCTATTGATATATAAATTTATGACATTTAGAGTAAATCTAATGGGTTAATTTAATTTTAACATTTTTTCTTGTAGTATTTCTAATAGAACATTATCATAGGCACTTTTTATGTCTAGAAAGAGAGCTGTAATTGATTTATTTGCTGTAAATGATGTTTGTATATCTGTTATTAAATTTGTGATGTTATCCTGAGCAGAGTTATTAGATCTAAAGCCAAATTGTGTTTTTGGCATTAAATTATTTGATTCTAGCCACCATTCCAATCTATTTTTTATTAAGTTTTCGTATATTTTTAAAACACATGATGCCAATGAGATTGGTCTATATGAATCGGGTAAATTAGGATTTCTTCCGTGTTTTAATATTAAAATAATGATATATTCCTTCCAACTGGCAGGAATATCTATTTGACATGTCCATATTTTGTTTATTATACTTAATAAACTGGTTCTTGATTGATCGGAAAGGTGGCGTAGCATTACATAATGGATATTATCTTTCCCAGGTGAAGATTTCTCTTTCGTCTTGTGGTCCAAAATATAGTTCAGTTCGCCAAGGGAGAAATTTTTTTCTAAGGGATGGTCGTTTCTAGGATTTCTTTCAACAGAAACAATATTATTTGTAGCAGAGATTGGAGATTCTATTAGACTATCAGATAACTGCATAGGATTTCGATTACATTGTTTTCTGTTTTTGTATTTGTTGACATTGGACCACACTTCTTTTATAGGTGTATTTTTGTTAATAGATAGACATAATTTTTTCCATGGCGTTTTGTATTTTTTATAATTTTTTTTGTTTTTGCAACCGAATTTTTGTATTTTATAAGGTTGTCTAAATTAGGGTTTTGTTGAAAATTGTTGTATAATTGTTTGCGTTCTTTAACTGCTTGGGTACAACAGTGGTTCCACCATACTTTGGGTATCTGGTTTGGTTTTAAATTGGGCTTGGTTATTTTTGGTATTGATACCTCTGCTGCTTCATTTATTTTCTGAGTAAAACTGTCATAATCTTCTTCGTGATTGTTAAAATTTAAATATTCGAAGAAATTTTTGTAGTCGTGCCAGTTGTATTTTTCATTCCTCCACAGTTTGAATATTTTACATGTTTGAAATGTTATATTAAACTGACATTTAACAATGATCGGGAGATGGTCGGATCCTGCAGGGTCTAATAACGTTTCCCAAGTTAATAATTGTGTTATACTTGGCGTGCATAGTGTTATGTCAACAGCTATATTACGGATATTTGCATTTAGGAGTGTTGGGGACCCATTGTTAAGAATTACTAAATTATTATTTTCCACTTTAGTCGATTAATTCGACGCCTTTGCAATCTGTATATTCGCAACCCCATGCCAAATGATGACAGTTGAAATCACCTCCTATTATATAAGGTTTAGGTATTGACGAAAGATATAAGTCGAATTGCTGAGCTAATATGCAGATTTGCGTGAGACGAATGTAATATCTACATTGTTATTTGTTTTTATAGTAATAGCAGTAGACATTAAGTTTGGGATTGTGAAAATTCTCGCTTCTGTGTAGCTAATGTTATTTTTAATTAAAATAGCTACGCCGCCTCTGCCATCATCCCTATCTTGTCGAATGACGTTATAGGAAGGAAAGTTAACATATACATTTGTTTTGAACCACGTTTCTGAAAGTAAAGCAATATGGATATTATTACTAGCCAATAAATATTCTAAATTCCCCTTATTTGCAATTACAGGCCGGCAGTTCCACTGTAAAATATTAAGACTACTTGGCATTAAAACTGGTAGAGGGTTGATTAGCCGTACTAACATTAATAAATAGTTCTGCACTTCACACAATTGTGGGATTATAGGTCCAAGGGTTGTGTGAAGTGCAGAATTAAAAAGAAGGTCGCTACTCTCCCGTATTAATTAATAAATAGCCTATCTTTAATTAAATTTAGAACTTCTGAAGCATTTTAAAAAGGATCAAATCTAAAATTTTTTGCAAAAATGGCTCTTCCACATTTGGACTGGTATCATCTCTTAAGTTATTAGTGTAGGAAGGTGAATTTGTAATTCCACCTGAATAAAAAGAAAACACAGGGGGAGCAGTGATGTCTCTTCTCTGTGGTTCTAGAATATCGGGGGATGAGTGACGCGGTCGTTTTGAAGGGTTAGATGTTGTTGGCTGAAGATGCTTTCTCACCCAATTAGGTGATGTTTGCGTAAAAAGATTGTTACTTCTTTCTTTGTTAAGAGGGGGTACTTCAATATTTAAAATAGTATTTTGGCGCTGATTGACTGAATTTTGTGTATTGTTCTTTAAAACAGAAGCATAAGACTTTTTATTAACTTGTGATGTTGCATCTCTGTAAGAAATATTTTGTTCAGCCATTAAAGTTTTGATTTGTTTCTGTTTTGAAAATTCCACACAAGATTTTAATTCGGACGTTAAGTGATTACCTTCACAATTTAGGCATTTCGGCGTCTTTAAACAGTTTTCGATTGCATGTTCTTCGCCACATCCCGGGCATCTAATTTTACTTTTACATTGCCGTCCCATATGCCCAAAGCGGAAACAGCGGTAACATTGTAAGACTTTTTGTACATACGGTTCAACGTCCAGAATTACTTTGTGGAGGATTATTTGCTTTGGCAAATATTGTCCCTTAAATGTAACAACAACAGTAGTTGTTGGTACTAAATCGGTTTTATTATTTACAACAACTTTTCGTTTTAATCTTTTGACCTCATCTATTAAAGTACTTCTACTTTCGTTATATGATTGAATATGTATAACCAAATGTTCATCAGAAAAATCTTTTGGTACTCCCCTGATTACTCCTTGTCTGGATACTAAGAATTTAGGAATAAATGCCTCTAATTGTTTTTCTTTTAGGCTAGTTAATTGTAATAAATAATTTGCGGACTTATAGTCGCAACAGTGGACTCTTACTCTGCTTTTACCAATGCTAGATATATTTTATATTTTTTTATCAAGTTCTGGGTGTCGCGAAAGAATTGTATCGCCGACTTTTATAGCATCAAGTCTACCTTCAGAATCAGCTGACTTCTCAATGTAAACATAGAATGGTTCAACGTCCCTGTGAGTATATCTAAAAACCTTACGCGTTTTTTCTAGGTTGTCAGTTTTTGTTAAGTCTATTATTGACGGATTTTTATCAGCGCCATTTAATTGCACATTACTAGAATTATCTATATTATTGTTGTTAGGTTTTAGGTTTTTAATATTGTATATAACTGCATTTTGTAATAATTCTATGTTACCAGTGACGGGGCTGTTCAAAGCCTCCGTCTCAGTCATCTCCTGGTCTATAGTGTTTACAAAGTCAATTGAATCCAAGCGTTTTTATATTTTAAAAGAGCCGACAAAGTACCGACTACCTTTAAGGCGGTGCAGATCAAACATCGGTGTTTCAATTGACTTTGTATAAACTATACCACAGACGATGTGCTGTTATTTTATCTACACTAACTTCACCACTGTGTTTTTCAAAAATATCGGGGGGGATGCCCCCGCTAGCCTCGTTCATAGTCACTAAACTAAATTTTATATATATACAAATTTTACATCCACAAAACTGTTAAATTAATTGGTTTTTAATAGAGAACTGTTCACACGCGTCCGACTCGATTCGCGTCCTATTCGAACTCCCGATTTTAGTAGTAATATTAAGTTATATCTAAACTGTGTATTGTTACACATTCGGCGAATTATGAATAAAAAGATCAATTTGGCTTAAAATCGAAAAGATACATAAAACAAAGGGTCTTGCACAAAATACATTTATTGGTAATTGATTTAATTGGTAATTCAAATGGTGACAACCCTCGAAAACTCGTTGTTCTGGAGCTATGGCCCTTTTAACGGCTGAAAACGTGTATTTTTCATAAATAATGTCAATATAATCTTTTGCATTTCTTAAAAAAAAAACATGAATGTTTATGTGTGGACTTATGTATGTATGTGTGTGTGTGCGTGCGTGCGGGCGTAATAATTGGCCAAAGCAGATCTGATATTATTTTTACTGTAAATCTACGGTGAAATGGGATGACTATGACAATTTTATTCATATTTTCTATTTTTTTATATCGTTTGGAGCTTACTTATTTACAGCTATTTTCCCATGCGTCCTGTTTTCACTTTTTGAAAGTTCTCAAAACAAAAATCTTACACGCTGATCTGGGTATGACTTTGATAGCACCATTTTTTAATGCACGATCTGAATTTCGAAATACCTAGAAACTATCGTTTAAAATTTTTCCAGATAGTTTTATTTTTCAATTTAACCAATGTTTGGGTGACTTTGATAATGTATTATATTTCGATATGTCATCAAAGTCACCCCAAACATTGAATATATTTTTATGTTTTTATAAAATAAGGTAAGAAGTAGGCATATTTTGATTGTATATCGTTTATTTTACTTCCTGTAATTGTATAATTACTGCGCAATACTTTTCAAATGTAAATAATATTTTATTTAAATAAACAGGGAATGAAAGAAATGAGAAACATGTAATTTTCCTTATTTCGCATTTTAAGGGAAAAACTCATTTTTCATAAAAAGTTTTGCTTATCGTGAAAAGTCATTAGCCATACTCAGATTTTCAAAATAACATATAGGGTGGTTAGCAAATAAGGGAACGTGAATTTGTGTCAAAAGTTAATAGAATGTTAATAGTAGTCCAGATATGAACCGTCGATGTCCCCAAGAAGATCGTTTTTGATTGGTGACCATAATGAATGAATTTTGTGGTGAGTTAAAAAATTTTTTTTCGATAATTTATTTTTAGACGTTTTGAATTTTATAATTTTTAATCCAATTTTTATCATGCATTAAAGAAGGTCCAATAAACTTAATAATTGTATGTTTAGAGATGAAACATCAATGTGATTATATCAAATTGGATATGTTTTTCGTTATTGTGCTTGTATAAAGCCTAAATAAAGTAATTTATAAACAATGCATATCAAGCAAAGAAGGAGAATTTTATTGTAAAAAAATATCACTTGCGCTTATGCAGAGTTCGCGTAATCGTAGGCATTATTGTAATTTGATGTACCTAGATAATTTATCATTCACAAAATGAAGTTCAAAAACAAAAGAAACAAAAAATATACCTATCATTGCGAAAAACTAAACAAACTACAATATAAATAATTGAAAACAGATGTTAAATGGAATAATCGCGCTTTGTTTCGAAAACAGACTTTTCTTGTGAGATTGAAGCCTCCCTCGGATAAAACCATCCCTTGCTACTTTTCCGCAGACAGCTGCTGAGTCCTCGGTCAACAATTTGATGCAACGCTCTGCAATTTCTCTTAACATTTAGGCAGACAATTTTGCAGTTGAAGGTAGCTCAGTTACTTGTAAGCTCTTCCAACATATGAGTTCAATGTAGTCTTCAGCCTCGAAATTGAAAGTGGGTATGACGAATTTGCGAACTCCTGCAGGCAGACAATTTTGCAGTTGAAGGTAGCTCAGTTACTTGTAAGCTCTTCAAACATATGAGTTCAATGTAGTCTTCAGCCTCGAAATTGAAAGTGGGTATGACGAATTTGCGAACTCCTGCCATTTTCTGTCCAGAACTCGTTCTCAAAATACGTCGGTAAGCTAGCTTTCGCAGGTTCTGATACGAGAACATAGTGTTCCTCGACCTCAGCCTTTCGATACTTCAATCCTTTTTTTCCAGCGTTTTATCTTTCCTACCATCGAAACAAAGTCCAATGACCCCATTCTATCTTGTTTTGTTAATAGGTTCCGTTTTTTGTCCTTTCGCGCTTTATTTTTGAACGGCCAGAAACGAAGATATTATCCCCTAGTTTGATTAGTCCTACATCTTGCAGCACAGCAGAGGCTATAGAAGTGCAACAGACCTATCTGACACTTCAGTATGATCACAGATCAGAGCTAGAGATGGTAGAAAAATTCGATTTGATTTCGCTGATGCTTGTGGTGAATGTGGTGAAATATCACCTGCTAGTTCTCCTAGTGGTTCTTCTAGTTCTACGAGGTTGTTCCATTTCAAATCTCCTCTTCGGCTTGCATTAGCTTATTGGAACAAGAAGGTTGCTGTGAATCTGAATTAAGCTGAATGAGCTCCCTCGCCTTTCTCGTTTATCTTTTCTGGTTGTTCTTGGTCGTGATTAAATTGACGGATCCCATAACCATATTTCTGTTCTTTGATCTATCAAAAAATCCCTCTCCTCTTTCGGTACTCAATAACTTTTTCACAACCGCAGTTCTCAAAACCTTTACATTTGCAGTTGCAAATATCAAATAGTTTCAGGGTATCTTCTTTGAATGCTCTTACTCTTCCCTTATTAGTTGTCATTGTCTTTACGTTCCTTATAGAAGTTTCTGTAAAGAAAACACATTACGGTTTCAAAATTATTTAATAAACGAAAATTGGCAAGAAGTTTTTAATCAAAGTTGCCCCAATAGAGCGTTCGAGAATTTTAGTGATATAATACTCTACTACTTCGATATATGCTTTCCTTATAGACGAATAAATGTGAAGAATCGACAGAAGAAAGATTTCTGGGTAAGTGTCGTAAGTGAAGAACTAAACCAACTTAAGAAGTGGGTAAGTATTTATAGTGATTATAAAGAAATAAGTAGGCACCTGCATAACCTATATCGTAAAAAATTACAAACTGCTAAGAAACAATTTAATGATGAAAAAATTGCTAACTCACCTAACAAATCTAAAGCCATGTGGCAGCTAATAAGTAGACTCCAGGGGAGAGAAGTGAGTTCTAAAGAAATTTCAATAAATAATGAAGGAGAAAATATTCCTGATAAAAAATAATTTTAACATTCATTTTACTACGGCTTCAAATAGCAACCTACCAAATGATTATAACTTTCTAAATTCTAACATACCTCTGTGTAATAACTCTTTCTTCCTAGCTCCCATCTGGAAAAAGACATAGATATCTTAATTGATAAATTAAAGCCATCAAATTCCTGTGGATATGACAATATTTCTAACAATTTGCTCAAAAGTTGTAAATTAAGTATTTGCAAACCAATGGCCTATTTAATAAATCTCTGTTTTATGGAAGGAATATTTCCACAAAAGTTAAAGCTAGCTATACTGTTACACCGCTTTATAAAAAAGGTGGTTCTGATGATTACACGAACTATAGGGCTATTAGTCTACTCTCTAGTCTCTCAAAACTGTTTGAATGGTGTCTTATAGATCAACTAGCAACCTTTTTATATAAAAACAATCTACTCTCTTCCTTTCAGCATGGTTTCACTCCGAACTTTTGCTGGAAATCACAAAGTTTGCACGGAAACTTTGTGATTTCCAGCATAAAATCATTAAATGCTATCGATAATAAACAATATGTACTTGGACTATTTGTTGATTTTTCCCGTGATTTTGATCTGGTGAATCATCAATTACTTCTAGCTAAATTATATAGATATGATATTATAAGAGGTGCACAGTTAGGACTTCTAACGTCCTACTTAGAAAATAGAACTCAGATAGTTAAGCTTAATAATGAAGTTTTTAGTAATAGCTGTAATATTATACAAGGGGTTCCTCAGGGCTCCATTCTGGGGCCACTGCTATTTAACATTTTCGCCAATGACCTTATATCATTTCTTAATAATATACCTAATATCCACATCGTTTGCTATGCTGATGACACAAATATTCTAATTATTAACGCCAATTTAAACACACTGTAGATCAACGCAGAACTTGTATGTAATAATATCATGACTTGGGCAGAAAAAAATAAATTGAACCTGAATGTCCAGAAAACCACTTCGATTTTATTCAGTTCGGCAAAAAAATTTGAAAATATCTCATTTACCTGTAATAACGTAGAAGTTAAAACTTTTGACTCAGTTAAAATGTTAGGTATAACTTTCGATAGTCTTCTACAATGGGAATGCCATTTTGACAATTTATGCAGTAAATTACGTAGCAGCTGCTATGCATTATATTTCATGGCACAGCATTGCAGTCGTGAGGTTCTTCTAACTCTCTATTATGCAAATTTTCATAGCCATGTTAGGTATGGCATCATAAATTGGGGAATGAGTACATATATACAGAGAGTATTTATATTACAGAAATATGCAGTCCGCATTCTCGGAGGTTTGCGTTTTCCTGAGAGTTGTGAAGAATTCAAAAATCTTAAAATATTAACAGTTGCTGGCATATACATACTAGAAGTCTGTACATTTGTTTATAAGAACAAAAATAAATTTCTTGCCAATCAAATAAATTACAACGACGAAACCAGATTCAAAAGATTATTGCAGCCTGAAATACATAGAACAACGCTATACCAAAGAAATTTTTACTATAATGGCTGTAAATTATATAACCGACTAAGTGATAATATTAAGTCATCACCCAATGCAAATGTCTTCAAACAAAGACTAATAAAATTTCTCTGGGGCAGAAGCTTCTACACGGTGGATGAATTCTATCTGTGATAATAATCAAATTATGCCAGAAGTATACATTTTTTTTTAAATTATGTGTAATCGTATGTAAATATAATTTTAATTATCTATCTTTTATAGGTTTGTATTTTTTTAAGTGTTCTATGTTGTATTTCTTTCTTTACATAATGTGTTTTACGTTGTTCTTTTTATATTTCCATGTTGACTCTTTCTTCATTTAGTGCAGTTACATTTAATTGTTTTGCATTTATATGTAGAAATAAAGAAATATTATTATTGTTATTATTATTATAAGGCTTCGATAAGTTCTTCGATAACATGGAAGACGCGAATGAGCTGTAAGATTCTTAAATGAATGACGGCCGAGCGCAACTCTCCCCAAATTTTCACTGACAGTAGGATATTTCATTTTCAGGTTCGGTTTTAATTGATTTTCAACATAATGAAAATGTCGCATTATGTCACAGTAGGTTGGCAAATAAAGGGGACTCAACTCTTCCGGAATTCCAAATACGAAACAGGTGATCGTTTTGATATGAGCCATTATTATTCTGAAACAATTATCATTTACCTACTTTATATTAGTATTACCATTCCCTGTACCTAAATCCCTCCGAGATATTTGAAAATTATTACAGAGACGAATATAATCCGATATAGCAACGGGTTGGCTGTGGATGTCATAACTTATTTAACAAACATTATTAATGTTTTCTTAACCGCTTCTCAAGTCACCAAAGTAACACCCAGAAAATCCTAAGACTGTGTGGTAAGTAAAGAGAGACGAGGCCCTATAGTTTATTGTGGAGGTCGAACTATCAACGTTTAATAACTAAACTAATTTGCTAAGGCTGTGTCAACGTTAGTTAACCATTCGTTATAACCAGTGATAGTGGGAGGGAACGACCGATATTCGATTAAGTCAACCAACCGCTGTCACCACATCTGATTTAACTCTTGGCCGTTGAATTCAACGCAGGTCGTGGCAAACCCTTAATATATCGAAGTCTCGAAATCGATAGATTAACGGCAACTGTCGACAATGAATGCTTCCTCGTATACAGGCTTCGCAACGTCCTGAACTAAAGATACAACACTAGCTAAACACTTTGCACAATACACAATTCACTTCTGACACCTGCCCAGACAGGTCTTGCTCGTTCACTCTTCTTTGGCTTCAGCCGAATGGTCAAACCGACGCAATTGCGAGGGTCGTTAGCTATGGGGTCAACACAGATACTAGACTATTACTAGAACGCAATAAGAAGACATGGATAATAAATAAAGGTATATATTAAACAATCATCATAGTACATATAGAGCCTCACCTAGCAAGGTCTGCCACCATAACCACGATACCCCCACAAGGGGTCAGCGACCGCGACGGCCGCGCTTAAAGACGAGTGATCGATTGCCGAAAGAGAATTATTACATGGGCGTGACTGGCAATTTAGTGAGTGGGTTTTATAGATTTACTGTTAGAATTAGACTAAAAATTTAAGGTAATATTCTCCAAAAGGGGTATATGCCGTTAGACGTCTGTGGATATTTCAGAAAGGGGAAATCTCTTCGAATGCTATCTCACAAGGCGGTCACCTGGTAATAATGGGGAAGTGCCCCGGTACCCGTGCGTACCGCACTGAGGCTTATCCTGGCTTGATTTGATCAAAAATACCGGACTTCCATTTTGCGAGATCATTGGGAGGTCTCCCACTATAGATATGGTAAAGACCCGAGACCATTTCATATCGCCACGTGGCGTCGCAAAATTCCGCTATTTCCAATTTTTATTCAGTTCCTAAAATTTCAAAATGGTGCTATCAGACACGATCCCGGTAGAGACGATGACCAATGGGTAGGCGAGGCCAGCTCAACCATCCTTGGAAGCCGTAGGTCACGGACTCACTAGGAATTCCAGAACGCGAGGGTAGAGTGAACCTATGGGTCCGTAGATCAGTGCGACCACGAAGGTGGATCAGTCTATGATAGATCAGATCAAGAGCTACTGATCTACGGTAGATTCACTCTCGCGCCTTTGTGGAGTATTCCTGTGATCTGTTAGACCGGCTTATGACAATGATCATCTGCGCTATGATCATTGTAGTGGCGCAGTCCGTCCTTCGAGGAATCGGTACTGGCTGAGGACAATGCATGTCCTTGGTCGTCTCTACATGCTGCATCGTGCCTGGATGCGTTCGTTCAAACATGAGATATGGGCCGAAAAAGATAAAGGGAATTTTGGAAACTGTACTGAAAATCGTCTTAAAAATTTTATAAAAAAATCCTGATATGCATGGATTCATGCATATCAGGCAAAAAGAAGGAATTTTGGGTTTAGGAACTGACTTGAAATTCGACATATTTTTGATAAAAAAATGGTGTACATGGAACAGATGTTCCACATACACCATTCAAGCCTTAGCTTGTGTGCTTATGTCTAATTGGGATCTTTTGCTTAAAACTACTTTCACAGCATCTCCTGGGTTCGATAACACTCCCCTCCTTTTGAAAATTCGTCTTTTGGAATCGATCACTATTACACTGGGTCACTGCTTAAGATTACTTAATAATATTTTAAAATTAATTACTTCCATCAGGAAATAAATAAAAGAAATGGATATATGGATCATAGGATTTATTAACAACTCTTGTGGGAATATGGTGGTGGTGGTATGGTTAACATTGATAGATAGAACACAATACAATTTATACAATTATTGGCCGAATGGTAGTATGGGACTGAACATTTAGAATTTATAATAATTTTTGGCCTCATAGGTTTAAAAGTAGAATGGATCATAACATTGGTAATTTATAGAATTATTGGTCAAAAGTGGACTTAACATATTTATCGAATGAACATATTAGGAAAACATGATAGTGTCTTTATGCACTGTTTTCTGGGTCTTCTGTCTTGCTCTTCGATCTTCGTCTTCTGTCTTCGTCTTCGTCTTATGTCTTGGGAGTCCATCCTCTTGGAGAATGCTGCACTCCACTGCTTGGCTCGTTCGTCTGGAATCTGCCAACATACCATTGGGACTGGTGGATCATTGCATTGGGAATTTATGGTTAGGATCTCAGGATGGGATCTGCATGCATCTATTTATGTTCAGGCTGTGAACATAAATCAGTACGTATTAGTTAAAATTGAAACAAAGGATACCGCAGTATCCGACTGTAAATTTGGACTTTAAAATTTCTGGACATAATCTCATCATTCTTATTTTCTCCTCGCGTGTGGACAGCGGGAGGAGAGACTTCTCTACGGAACGTCTTTTGGAAAATAACTTGAATTTGGGAGTTTAACATTTGTCAAAGGAATTATGAGTCTTCGCTCTCTCTCGAGATTGAAAGGATTACAGGAATTTTGTGGAATATTTTTAGAAAGGATATTTGCTTCAGAGGAACCCTCTGTAAGCGGAATAGTCTGGTCAGTGGTTTGCTTGGAATCATTAGTTCGAATAGAATTTTGGTCATGTACTAGTGTGGAAGGATCTGGATCATGAAGGGAAATATCAGCATGCGAAGCTGCTTGCGAACTGGTTTCCGGCCCTTCGGAAACGCTATCCTTTGTCTGCTTCGACGCAGGATGCCTCCTTACATTCGAGACAGCTACGCTGGCTGTATTAGGGGTATGAATTTGGACTTGGACGGAAATTGGATCATTGGTATGCTCTGGTCCATCGTGCGGATCGCCCATTGAAGAGTCATCGGAATCGTCTTCACTGGATGCGAATCCTACTTCCTCCGTTGGTTTCACAAGTCTCAGATCGTTCACATGTAATCGGGATAGATGTTGGTCTTTCTGGATAATATAAACCTCATTTGACACTTTCTCTGTCACCCTATGTGGCCCAGTCCACGAAGGTATAAATGCCTGTTTATCTTTACGCATATTTTTAGCCATAACTCTGTCTCCAACTTTTAAAACAATAGGAGTGACTGCTTCCTTAGGGGCGTATTTTTGTCGATACTGCTGTGAATTTTGACTTATATTTTGAACAATAGCTGGTCGGGTTAATGTGGGTTGCCTTTCTTGGAAATAACTTTCTATCTGCCAGTCGCCTGCTTCTGCTAGTTCGTAGCCTAGAACTGCAAAGCTTGGGGTATATCCTGTGGAAGCGTTCCTACGTGTTCTTAGATTGTAAAGCATTTGTACAATGTACATATCCCATGTGTCTGTTGCCTGATTGAACATAAGAGATTTTAAAATTTTCTTGGCTTCTTGAACTTGCCTTTCTATTGGATTTGCCTGTTGATGATAAATGGGCGTATAAAAATTTTGAATATGGTTACGTTTACTAAACTGAGTATACCATCCACTTTGGAAATGTCCTCCTTGATCTGATATGATAGTCTTCGGCAAGCCAAACCGAGATATCCAGTGCTCCTCCAGAAATCGGACTAAAGTTTCACCATTCACCTTTACGAAAGCTTGCGCTTCGGTCCACTTAGTAAATAGATCGACCGTCATGACTATAAATCGATTACCAGTGTCCTTAGCGCGTTTGTATGGTCCCAAGATATCCATACTGATCACCTCAAAAGGGTATTGAGGTTCATGACACCGTAATGGGGCTTCCGGCTGCACTTGTCGTCCTTTAACAGATTTGCACACTAAACAATTTTGAATATATTGGCCTATTAGCCTGGACATGTTGTTAAAATAATAGGTTCTAGATATGGTCCGAAAGGTTTCATCTCTTCCTGGATGGCCGACACCAGTCTTGTCGTGAAAATGTGATATGCTCTCTTTGATTTTACGTTTAGGAACCACTAAATAAATTTTGTTTGAAATCAATCTCATAAGTATGCCATTTCTCACTTGATGAGTAAAATTTCTGGTCTTTAACCGATCTCTCATTTATAGTTCGTTGACTGAGTTCAATCCAACGACTAACTTTCTCCCTGATGTTCGTAGAATCCTGTTGACTTTCTATAATTGATTGATAAAGTTCCAAATGGGTGATAGCCAAAATATTTTCTTTTGATTTGAATTTAGGCGGAAACATTCGCTCTTCATCGAGATGCTCCAAACTTGAATTTTGAGGATTCCTACTGAGATAATCGGCCAAAAGATTTTCTTTGCCTGGACAGTGTTCAATTTTGAAAGAATATTCTTGCAACAACAACGACCATCTTGTAAACTTCGTTTTCTCATCTCGGTGCTTATCCAACCACAGGAGAGCCCTATTATCAGTTCGGACGATGAAAGGTTTGTCTGCTAAGTAAATCTTATATCGCTTAACGTAAGTAACCACACTTAGACATTCTAGCTCGTTTATGTGATATTTTCTCTCTGTAGGAGACAAGGTATGACTTGCATATGATATAATATGTCTTTCACCTCCATCGCCGAACTGATATAAAACTGCTGCCATGCCTAGTAGACTAGCATCCGTCTGAAGAATAAAAGTTTTGTCCAAATCTGGTCTATGAAGTTCCAAGGGTTCTGCTAAGATCTGCTTAATATTCATAAACGCGTTCTGGGCCTCCTTTGTCCATTTATATCGGACGTCGTTCGAGAGTAGTCTGGTTAGCGGCTTGGTAATGAGGGCTGCATTAGGGATGTATTCTCTTACCCAGTTGCATAGACCGAGAAAACTCTGAAGTTGTCGTTTATTGTTAGGAACAGGATAGTTCTGAAGCTGCAATTTATGTTTATCAAGTGGTCTAGTGGTATCTAAAGTAATCTGATGCCCAAGATAGGTAATCTCATTAGTAGCGATTACACACTTATCCGGAGAAACCTTCAAGTTATGTAGCCGTAGTCGTTCAAAAATCAACCTGAGGTGCTCCACATGTCCTTCCAAATCTTCACTATAGATGATGATGTCGTCTAAATAGACTTTACAGAAATGGTGCAAATATCCTGTTAGTACATCTTTGGCCATGAATTTTTGGAATGTGCACGGGGCAGTCTTCAAGCCGAACGGCATAACATTGAATTGATAGGCAGCTCCATCATGAGTAGTAAACGCTGTGTAAATTTTGGATGAATCATCTAAAGGAATTTGCCAATATCCGCTCTTCAAATCAAGTACAGTAAATACTGTAGCTTTCCCCAGGTCCTTGATACTTTCATAGATTTTAGGTAAAACAGAGGCTTCGTCAAGCGTGACTTCGTTTAATCTACGATAGTCGATACAGAAACGCGGTTTCTTATCTTGTCTCTCAATGATGACTGGGGGTGAACTATATGGTGATGTGCTTGATTCAATAACACCGGCCTTTAACATTTCCTCTATCTGATCATACATGATCTTCTTTTTACTAGGCGACATGGGATATGGCTTTACATTGAATGGACGATGGTCCTTAACAATAATTTTGTGTTTAACACTTACGGTGGTTGCTTGAGTCAATTCCACCGTAAATAGATCAGAAAATTCTTTGAAAAGTGAATTGAAAATTGAGTTAGAAATTTTGAGGTTTTCCGGCAATTCTTCATTAGATGCTCTATCGGTTGCCTGATTCCAGAACACGGTTATACGTCTGTCTATTCCCACATACACACATTTCCTATGATAGTCAAATACGACATGTTGAGAATAAAGGAATGGAGCTCCTAATATGATTCCTTCGTTCAGTTCTTCGATAACTTGAAATGGTACATGGAAACGAACATCCGATATAAAGATGTCTAGAGAAGTAGTGCCTTGCGAATCAATAACTTGATCGCCACAAGCAAGAGCGAAAGTTTGAGGATCTGATAGATTATTCATCGATGAGAGAAATTGCGGATGAATGATATTCCTTGTAGCACCGGTATCAAGAAGTGCGAACACAAGTTTATTATTAACGATAATTTTGATTCGAGGCAAAGGATAAAAATTTGATAAATGGTTAATGGCTTCTGATAGGATTATAGGTTGAAAGTTGGCAGGGTCTTTGGCATATTCTGGGTATTCTGACGTCAGGTCAGGTAAGTGGTCAAATGGGTTTATAGTTTGGGATTGGTCTATTGACGACGAGGCGTACTCGTAGGCGTACTCGTAGGGCTGATTGCGGGAATTGCCCTGTTCTCGAACCCCTGAGAAGTTTCCCTGTTGTCGTCTCTTATAAGGATTGTTTGGACAATCGGAATGGTAATGCCATTGGACATCAGGACAGAATCGACATGGTGTAGGAGGAATTTTCTGGTTATTGGAATTTGGACGGTTTTGATTGCTAGAGGTTGCCTGCTCTTGGAAATGGACTTGTCGGTTCCTGACGTCTTGAGTGTCTCTATTGTTATTCTCACTGTGGGGAGTATGCCAAACACGGCCATTATAGGAGTTGCCAGAAGATGGTTGATTATAATTTTGATTTGATTTTGCTTTAGATTTGGTTTCGATTGAACGTGCCGCAGATCCTTCATCAGCTATATCTCGCTCTACCCTAGATGCTATCGATACAAGTGACTCAGTGTTAAAAATATGTGTTCCGCGTAAGCGAGAATGTATCTCCGGTCTGAGTTGGTCCAGTATGATACTGGCCTTCAGAGCTTCCGGTTTGAAGGGGTCGACCCTATTAAAAAGACATATTTTCTTGGTAATGAATACCGCTGATGAATCACCTGCATGCTGCATCTCTCCATAAAGTTTTGTGATTGCCTGAGTGTAGATATCGCCTGAATCAAATCTATTGCGGAAACGTTCAATGAATACTTCGTACGAAGTAATGAGAGTTCGATATTGATCAAACCATTTTCGGGCTTCTCCTTTTAGTTGCTCAGTTATTAAATGGAATCGGTCTGTACTGTTATTAATTCTTGCTCTGTGGCAATAGTCCTCGAAATTTCGGATGAAAGTTTCGGGACTCTCATGGTCTAAGCCTTGATATTCCACGTTAGGACTACGTGGTCGGTCATAGGTATAAGTTGTGCACTGTGCTGCGTCTTGCATAGCGTTTACAAAAGTTTGCGCCATCTTGGCGAATAGATCTTCCATTGATGGAGGATTTTCAGGGGACCTCAACGAGGGAGAAACATTACTGATCAGTTCCGGCTGCCGCTCCGGCACTACGGAGGAATCTTCCATCAACCCGGTCTCTTGCTCGTAGAAGCCACTAGGGGTCAAAGATATCAAAGGATTGTCGTTCATGACTACGATTCATGCAAGAGATGAGGTCAACCGAAGCACAGCCCCACGTTGGGCGCCATATCAACGTTTAATAACTAAACTAATTTGCTAAGGCTGTGTCAACGTTAGTTAACCATTCGTTATAACCAGTGATAGTGGGAGGGAACGACCGATATTCGATTAAGTCAACCAACCGCTGTCACCACATCTGATTTAACTCTTGGCCGTTGAATTCAACGCAGGTCGTGGCAAACCCTTAATATATCGAAGTCTCGAAATCGATAGATTAACGGCAACTGTCGACAATGAATGCTTCCTCGTATACAGGCTTCGCAACGTCCTGAACTAAAGATACAACACTAGCTAAACACTTTGCACAATACACAATTCACTTCTGACACCTGCCCAGACAGGTCTTGCTCGTTCACTCTTCTTTGGCTTCAGCCGAATGGTCAAACCGACGCAATTGCGAGGGTCGTTAGCTATGGGGTCAACACAGATACTAGACTATTACTAGAACGCAATAAGAAGACATGGATAATAAATAAAGGTATATATTAAACAATCATCATAGTACATATAGAGCCTCACCTAGCAAGGTCTGCCACCATAACCACGATACCCCCACAAGGGGTCAGCGACCGCGACGGCCGCGCTTAAAGACGAGTGATCGATTGCCGAAAGAGAATTATTACATGGGCGTGACTGGCAATTTAGTGAGTGGGTTTTATAGATTTACTGTTAGAATTAGACTAAAAATTTAAGGTAATATTCTCCAAAAGGGGTATATGCCGTTAGACGTCTGTGGATATTTCAGAAAGGGGAAATCTCTTCGAATGCTATCTCACAAGGCGGTCACCTGGTAATAATGGGGAAGTGCCCCGGTACCCGTGCGTACCGCACTGAGGCTTATCCTGGCTTGATTTGATCAAAAATACCGGACTTCCATTTTGCGAGATCATTGGGAGGTCTCCCACTATAGATATGGAAAAGACCCGAGACCATTTCATATCGCCACGTGGCGTCGCAAAATTCCGCTATTTCCAATTTTTATTCAGTTCCTAAAATTTCAAAATGGTGCTATCAGACACGATCCCGGTAGAGACGATGACCAATGGGTAGGCGAGGCCAGCTCAACCATCCTTGGAAG
The DNA here is from genome assembly GCA_963680705.1 of Rhagium mordax. Lineage (NCBI taxonomy): Eukaryota > Metazoa > Arthropoda > Insecta > Coleoptera > Cerambycidae > Rhagium > Rhagium mordax. The sequence continues at coordinate 24,559,279 of OY796659.1, read as the reverse complement.
CCGTAGGTCACGGACTCACTAGGAATTCCAGAACGCGAGGGTAGAGTGAACCTATGGGTCCGTAGATCAGTGCGACCACGAAGGTGGATCAGTCTATGATAGATCAGATCAAGAGCTACTGATCTACGGTAGATTCACTCTCGCGCCTTTGTGGAGTATTCCTGTGATCTGTTAGACCGGCTTATGACAATGATCATCTGCGCTATGATCATTGTAGTGGCGCAGTCCGTCCTTCGAGGAATCGGTACTGGCTGAGGACAATGCATGTCCTTGGTCGTGCCTGGATGCGTTCGTTCAAACATGAGATATGGGCCGAAAAAGATAAAGGGAATTTTGGAAACTGTACTGAAAATCGTCTTAAAAATTTTATAAAAAAATCCTGATATGCATGGATTCATGCATATCAGGCAAAAAGAAGGAATTTTGGGTTTAGGAACTGACTTGAAATTCGACATATTTTTGATAAAAAAATGGTGTACATGGAACAGATGTTCCACATACACCATTCAAGCCTTAGCTTGTGTGCTTATGTCTAATTGGGATCTTTTGCTTAAAACTACTTTCACAGCATCTCCTGGGTTCGATAACAGAACCACATCTAGGGCTTCGATAATTCACTCTCCATCTAAGTCCGAAGCAAATCAGAAATAAATTTTTAATTTGCCGTAGCATGAATTTGAATCAACCAAGTACGTATCAACGCATTTACCCACTCGGTTACCGTGCCCTACAATACTGTTTAATATTATTTTGCTACTTTTATGTATTCTTGGTCCTTTTTGTGTATATTCATAATGTAGTGTAATGTATTCAATCTTTGCAACCAAGTAAGTAAATAATTTGTTTGTAATACTTTTGCCACTTCAAGTATTGTAAAATCGAATGTAAAGTACAGCAATTCTATTTTGATTCACTAGCTTTATTGTATCATAGAAACTGGAGCTGATCATGGTAAATGTACTGTCTGATAGTGGACGCCCCAGCTCCTGATCGCCTCAACTCTCTGTTTTTTGCGCGATTTTTGAATTGCGTTTCTGATGTTGGACCACTTTAGTCTAAGAGCCAGTGACATTTTTCGGTGATGATTTAGTTAAGGCCTATTTTTTGAGAGGATGTTTAGGGGGGCATAACTAAGTGTCATCCGCGAGGATTAACCCTAATTGCAGTCACAGAGGGAGGCAGAACGCCCCCAACGTGTAAAAAAAACTGCATCTTTTTATTATTTAGTTAAGGCTAAAATTTTCTCCAGTAGTCCTCTGATAGCCCACAATCATCGATATAATATTTGCAGAACGATTGGCCAGTCATAATGGGGTGGCAGATCACCCCCAACATGTCTTGTGAGCGATGAACTTTTTATTATTTAGTTAAGCTTTATCTTTTAGTATGTTGTTGTGACAACTATTTCAAGTGTAAATGCCAATTTGCAGAACAAAATGGCGGCATTAACACCCTGGCAGAACGATTTGAATTTGTAAAATTTTTTTATATATCTTTGGAACTATGCAACATGCGAGAAAGTTGTATAGTTGTTTTTTGTAGGAATTTTAATTCTCTACAAAAAAGGTCTTTTGACATTTTCGTGTATCTCCTTTAGTTTCTGAGATATACCGCAAATATCTAGATGGGAGAATACGACTTGAAACACTTTTTGTAGGAAATTTAATTCTCCACAAAACTAGTGACATTTTCGTGCATCTCCTTTAGTTTCTGAGATATACTGAAAATAAGGAATTTTTCTCATGAATAGAACATTCGTGAGGGACATTCCGGTGCTTTCTTTCTACTGAACATAATTTAAAATTAAATCCTTCTAAATCATATCTCATCCTATTTAGAAATAAAAATCAAGTTATCACTCTCAAAGAAAATTTAAACATAAATATAAATAATCCTCCATAACCAATTGTTTAGATGTTTGTGATCAATACCTATAGAATATAAAAAGTGTGCAAAATTCTTGCATTCGATTAATAATATGGCCTAAGAAAATTTGATTATGTCTGACATAAAATGCAGGATTTGAATTGGTTATCAATGGAGGAGCGTAGAACTCTTCATCTAGGTGATTTTGTTATGTCCATTATTCATAATGACTCCTCAGTCCTCACCTATGCTTAAAAATCAACTAATACATCAAACCATCGTCCATCCCTTAAATATTAGACAATAGTAAATTTCGTTACAAGTCCGGTAGGTGACTTGTTACAGTCAAGTAGATGTTGAATATCTAAACGGGACTGGAGCAACACCTAACGGACGTGTATCGAATAAATTTTTTTTTGTTTGTACCCTATTTTGCTTATTTAAAGTACGCCTCAGAGTGTTTAAATCCAACTATAAAACACGCGCGTGTTTTAAATTAACCATGGCAACATCAATAACCTGAGAAACGTGAAGTGTAAATGTCAACTTTTTAATTATTGACAGAAGTACCTTGTAACGTCAAATAAAATATTACTGACAAATGTTTCAAAAGCCTTATCTGTGATGACATCAATTAATGTTATATGACAGATTGCAAATCAATTTTTGTTTTTCTCATTTCGATGACAACTAAAGGTATTTTACATGATTAGTTATTATTTCCATTTTTTGTAGTATTAATACTAATATTATTGATGATTTCAAAGTGTACCAATAAAAAAAAAAGCGTAAAGTATTCGTGGATAACTGATCTTTAAAACACTTGCTCTATTTTGAGCACTCCGGCCGCGCCGTCGTGCTCGAAAAATCGCGCGTGTTTTAAAGACCTTAATATCCACTTATACTTTAATATACTATTATTTCATCCCGTCATTAATTGTCTATTTGTATAATTTTAAACTTGTTTATTTTCTTAGATCATTTGACAGTTTTGACACTATTTTTTAATTCATGGTTATTTTTTATATGTTAAATAACTGTCAAAAGGTATAATAACAGTTTGTGATTGGTTCATAATGAATTACCGTTGACTTCCGGTACATCTAGTACCGTAATACCTCACTTCCCGGCCGCATATGAGTACTGTAATGTACTTTCCGGACGGGATGAAATAAATAAATTGACAATGCCACGTTACCACACTGCCATGTTTAAAAGGTATTTTTCAAATCGACATTAAAGTACCTCAAAATCGTCATTAAAATGCTAGAAATAGTCATTAAAGCAATCCATTATTGTACGATTTTTGTAGTTGGCAGAGGTGACAGATAAACGTAAACATGCATTTTTCATTGCTTGTGACAATAATTGTGTTGTAAAAAAAGTAAATAAATACAGATTTTTAAATTCGAAATTGTATTATCACTATTATAATTACTAAAAATAATGGTTTTCTTACAAAAAATTATCCCAATTTGAGGTTTAAAAATATTTATGATATTTCTTAATGTTACTTTAAAATTTTAGTTGCCTCGGCCCTACAGGCCGAGGCAACTAAACTCCACATTCATGATAAAAAGGTGAACTTTAATGCCTTGATACATAATAGATATTTAAGATACAAGTGTAAAAAGTCATTGTTTATTGCACGAACGGCTAAGTTAAAAACACGAGCAACGCGAGTGCTTTTAAAAGCCGTGAGTGCAATAAAGAAACTTTTTACACGTGAGTCTTATAACGTTTTATCTTCGATCGTGTCAATTATCGTAAAAAAATTGGTTGATTATTCATGAATATTTGTAGAACTCACTTGTTTCCTCTTGTAAATGTCACTTTGACGGTTATAATATTATTCAAGTTGTAGTTAAAGTCGCCATTTTGGTTATGATACTTTATGGTCGTGACTGAAAGTCTGTGATGATGATAACTAAGGAAGCGATTATTAATATGAATAAATTGCCATAGTATTGAAATCGTGCAATAAAAGCGTGCAATAAAAATTTTTTTATTGCACAGTTTCCTATAAAAGGCAATTACACTGAAAATGATGCAAAAAACTGTTACTTTTTACACGATACCTAGTAGATAAATAACTACATATTTATCTATAATGCAGTGAGGTTGTATTACATCTTGAATTAAGTGATTTAAATCCTATCCAATTCAAGTATAAATATAAGAAAATTGTATTAAATAAACAGCATTATGGGAATAAGTGTTAAGTTAATGTTTATACTATTTCTATTTGAATTTTTTGAAGTATCTAACTATATTAATATTATTAATTCACACTTTTCAAATTATTATTATTTTTACTTTTATTATTATTATGTACTATACTTAATTATTTATTTGTACACGCGCTCCATTTTCGTTTTTTTCTTCTCTCCTTCTGCCTTATTGTGGTTAAGTAGAATAGCTATAGCTAGACTTCGCCGTAGTCTGACGGTAATTATGTATTTACTAAAAAAAATTTAATATATACTCATTTATGAATAAAGTCGATTATTTTGTTTTCCGGTTGGCCGATGCTGGACAGTCTCTCCGTGAACTCCGACACCTCACGAAGAGAGCACCAGCGAATAATCTACAGCCACTCCCCACATCCCGCAGGGTTAGTGACTGTAGATTCCAGACTCCCTAAGTAAACGAGGGGATCCCAGGATGACCGCTTTTTGCATTTGACCAGCCAACAACTCTGCCGAGTTTTGGCAGGCGGGCAAGGTCTTCAATGCTGAAAGCAGCGTGGGCTTCATACCTCCGAGTACAGCGATTATCAAGACGACCATCTTGACAGAGTAGCCTGGGTATAGCACTTGAAACTCGTATCGGAGATCGCATATATCGGACGTGCAGATAATAAATGCATGAGCGACTCCGGCTCCTGACGGCAGATCCTGCTGTTAATATCAAGGACCTCTACACTCATCACACAATTCCAATAGACCAAGGTGTTAATAACACACCATCTTGACAGGCTACAATGAATCTCTCAGTTTTCGACTTGAGCTCTGCTGACCTTAAAAATGCGAAGGTCAGCTTTGTCAATAATCCCATTGGTTCTATGTTGTTATGAAAACACCGTGCATGGGCTTATCGACGTGCTGCCTGAACAGATTTCTCAGCTCGGCAGCCTTAATGTAGACGACTTGGCGGAAGCTTAGTTACTGATTCTACATCAGCACCTCGCCGGCCTTCTCGCATGTAGTCAACCACGAGACCGAGTTCATCTTCGGCCCTCTGTGCTGCCTTAAACAATAATGCGCCTATCTCCTACAGTTTCGTTATCTTTCACTAACCGTAGTAGTGGATTCGAGCTCCATGCCATACTCAGTGCTACTCTGCCAAGCGTATATGTAGCAGAATTTCTCGTATCGTCCTCTCTTGAGGTGGACGACTGCGCATTTGTTCAACACAAACTCCATTCCAATTGCCCGCTTGTATTCCTCGACCACCCTTAGAGCATTTTGACATTATCGCTCTCCAGAAGCATTGAGTTTAAGGTCATCCATATAAAAAAGATGGGTGACCTTATGCCTCCGGTTGCTGTGTGTCCCACACTGATACCCGCGGGTTTGACGGAGTTCAACAGATAGCGGCAGCGGTAAGATGCAGAAGAGGAGCGGACTCAAAGAGTCACCCTAAAACACTCCTCTCCTAAATGTCATCAACTCTGTCGATACTCGCTCGGCACCGGATGTTATGGTGAGTATCTCACTAGTGGTGCTGGTACCGCAACACATCTGAGCAAGTGTAGAAATAGCTCATGAGATGTTGTATCAAATCATAATCCAGTCCATTGATAGATTCCGCTTGTACTGCACAGAATCCTGCGTAATACAGCGGTCTATCAGCAGGTTTTTCTTAAAACCTGCTAGGCCCTTCTTAGCACCACGCTACGCTGTTCGTTTATCTCTTGGTAGACAAAATACCAATCCTTAAAATATTTAATATCCGGAAAGTAATGGAACCCAACTCAGATATAGCTTCCTTTGATCAAAAGGGACCGATTAAACCAAACATACCTTAGTCCAAAAGTGCTTACTTAAGTAGTTGTATGGCGTTAAAGAAGATTTTTTGTTTGTTTTATGTTGTGTATATTTCATAAACATAACGATCGATCAAGCTTGAAATTAATTCACCTATACTTTAAGGGAATCCCAGTATTATGAGAAAATAAGCATGTCCACATATTGTAGGGGGCGTTGTCGACAGCATCTTTTTAAATATTTTTTTTCACAATTTTTTTATTATTATTATTTTGGTCCGTATAATTAAGCATTATGATACAGAAATTAATTTCCAAAAATAAGGTTTACTTGATTCATGTCGATGAAATGCACCGTTTTAAATAAAATCGCACTTAAACATTTCAGAGCATTAAAATAAGCTATCATGCAACAAGATATTTGATCTTGTTAGTAGTCAGATTGACATTACTGATATGCTTATATCCTCATAATATTCGGATTCCCTTAAAGTATAAGTGAATTAATTACACAAAATGAAACAAGGCGCTACAACTAGGTACCTACTTAAGGAAGCACTTTTGGACTAAGGTATGTTTGGTTTAATCGGCCCCATTTGATCACAGGAGGCTATACCTGAGTTGGGTCCCATTACATTCCGGACACCCTGTATAGAGTGAATGTCACGAAAAATCAAAGCCACACCTTATTTTCTTACAAAGTGAATGAACTTTTTTGTAGTAATCAAATATGGTTTTCTAAAAAATATTATGGTTATGAACATTATATCTGAATTAATTTTTCTCGCAAGTATATCGGCGTTGATGTGAAAATAAGTGTGAATAAATACAAGAAAATAATACTCAACTAATTTATTTATTATTAACAATTTTTTATTCAGATATTTTCGCTGATATGTGTGATCAAATTTTCGAAGATTACAAACAAATCGTGCACACATGTTTTGAGATACCTAAATTCCATATTTGGAGATCTGATCCAAACAGGGATAATACATAATGTTACAATAATTAAATAAAGGAGTAACTAACGATTCACAGAGTTTTTTTCGGAGCTTAAGATTAAAAATACATTTATTTGTATAAAGTATTTTTAAACGAACATATACTTTTTGCAACAAGTTCTTTACATGACTAACAAATCTTAATTTTCATCAATAATGGCACCGAGATTGTGGGCTTGATTAGAAATTGAAATATTCAAGTTACTTTTGATATCAAGATGTGATATAATACGGTCTCTTTTATTATCTGATCAAAAAAGTAACAAAGTAGATGTTTTAGGATTGATTCTTAGATTGTGTTCCACAGAAAAATTACAAATCGACTCTAAGTCTTTATATATGTTATCATTAGCCTGTAGTATTTCTTCAGGGGCAAAGTAGTGGAGTATCTGCATAATATTGTAGATCTGAGGTTTGCACTATTTTAGATATATCAGGTATGTAAATGAGAAATAATAGAGGCCCAAGAATAGAGCCTTGAGGCACTCCCGAAACAATTGGTTTAAGGCTAGATGTCATTCCCCCTACTCCACCTGATACGGTTTTCTTTATTTTTCACAAAACCACAAAGTAATTTTTGCGACAAGTCTCCCCTCTCTGAGCGAGAACATTTAAGATGTATCGTCGATTTTTTCGAGAAACACCCGCGTTCAATCTAGCGAAAGATCGACAGAATGTTCGAATTTCTTCGCCGATTGGCGAAGTTCGATATTGTATTGTTTGTTTCAACAAGAAGGAACGAACGAATGAACATTCCGCAGTCGATTCGGTTCTATATAAAACGATATATGGATATTTGTACGGATGCAAGTGAGACGAACGATACCCGTGGACCAGTCGGCGTTCCTCCAAAAACTTGGCGGGAAGCTTTCGAGAAACCAAAGCTTTTGGGTTCCGGGGAAGTATGTTGCAAAGCTGAAACTAAAAGTAATTGACGGAAGGGCACCACCAGGAGTGGAGCCTGCGACTTAATTCGACGCAACACGAGAAACCTCACTAGACCCGGAATGATTGACAGATTGAGAGTTCTTTCTTGATTCGGTGGGTGGTGATGCACGGCCGTTCTTAGTTGGTGGAGCGATTTGTCTGGTTAATTCCGATAATGAACGAGACTCTAGCCATGTTAACTAGGCGTATTTCCATATCCCAAAAGCCCGCCGCGCCGGTTTGGGGCTCTGGTCTCTTTCTGCGTGCTGTTTTTACTGTTGGCGTTCAAAATTTTCTTCTTAGAGAGACAGGCGGCTTCTAGCTGCACGAGATTGAGCAATAGGTAACAGGTATGTGATGCCCTTAGATATTCTAGACCGCATGACGCTACACTGAAGGAATCAGCGTGTCCTCCCTGGTCGCGCGGCCCGGGAAATCCGCCGAACCTGCTTCGTGCTAAGAATTGGGGCTTAATAGTTCCCCATGAACGAGGAATTTTCAGTAAGCGCGAGTCATAAGCTCGCATTGATTACTTCCTGCCCTTTGTATATATGATTGAATGATTTAGTGAGGTTTTGGGACTGGCTCACAATGGCCGATGTTTCTGGGAAGATGACCAAACTTGATCATATAGAAGAAGTAAAAGTCATAGCAAGGTTTCCGTAGGTGAACCTGCGGAAGGATTGTCCTTCGACAAGTCTGTTATATTTACGGGGAACGACGATGGTCTTCAGCGCACCTGTTTTTACACGTGTATCGCGTCGCGGTTCCTTCATTCGGCCTATTCGCCGTCGACTATACAGCCGAAGATGACAATGTTCCGTTAAGGATTAGCGTTCGAGATCTCTCAAAGAGACACGGGATGCGTTGACGTTTTTTGAGTCTTGCCTACACCTAGTTTCGAAATCGACGTGATATTCTCGTCTTAACGATGTGAGAAATCTTTAATTATTGTCGTTGTCTCTTTTTGTGTTTCCCTCACGTGCATGAGGTGATTAGATTTTATTAATTTTTCAACTTTCCTTTTTGTTGACAGGCAAAAATCAAAATTAAACTCTATTTCGAAAAAATCCGGTTTCAAAATGACATGCAAATAAAATCATTTTAACAGTTTTAATACAAAAAATAAATACAATGCCAATGAAAATTATATTTACTTTGTAAAAAATTGTATGTACTCACGATTAAAAACCGTTGGAAGAAGAAAACCTTGAAGAAAACAATATATTTTTTATTCCAGAAAAAATAAAAACCCAATTTGACGCATGTAACAATGCAAAAGTCACAGTACAAAAATGCGGAAAAATTCCGTGCATGGCGCTAGTAGACATTTCGCAGATAGTCTATATTCTAAAACAGAAACTGACGCTCGAGACGCCCCTCAGGCGTCAAAATAACCATCTAAGAACCTCCGCAGAACGAAGGTTACAACACATTGTAAATTGAAACGAATTATTGTAATTTGTTTTTCTTTAAATAAATTATATAGAGGCTTGTAAATGCAGAACCTGCTTTAGGACAAAATTACGAAAAATTAGTTATTGGTACCACCCTCTCCCGTTTTTGTTTTTAAGGACTATTAACGTCCTGGTGGAGTTTAGCTTAGAGCTATTCTACCACTCAACCACGACACACTATAAGCAATTTCGTAGGGTTTTTGTTTAGAAGCATATCCAGCTTTATAATACCGAAATTGCGGTTTAAAATCTAAAAGTACTTAGATGCAAAATATACTTTATGCATATAAGATTGTGATTATGGCAATTAGGTACTTGTCTAAAAATTTTTGTTTCTAGCTAAAAATGAGATCACATGTGTAAAGCATGTACAGTATTCACACGCCTCATATTGTGTACAATGTCTTGTTTTTTATTTTGTATATTTAAATAATATCCAAAACAGTTATAACAGTTAAATTACAACGAAATTTTCAATAACTTTAAACCAAAAATGCCTTACAAGCTAGCTTCCCCATATATCGGTTTATATTTTTCTCACAGGTTCACGTCATGTGCGAATTGGTTCAAAATTCGTTCAGCAAGTGATCGTATCTGTAGGTTTTAGTTATGTATTGCTTCTAGTCATTTTAATTAATTTCCTTGTAAGTTACCAAATATTCGACTGGGGATTTTCTTTTTGCTTTATCCTGAAAACCACTGGTTTTAATGAAAAGTGTGTTACAAAAAGTAGTTAGAATTAAGAAAGAAATTTTTCAGAAAATGAAAATATTGTATATTATGTGTATTAACAAGTTGGAACAGAAGTTGTTTTCGAGAACAAGAAACTGCGGCAAGTTCTGTCTATTCTGCAAGAATATGGTTTAACCATCAAAATTACAAAATATTCTTTCCTTGAAACCGAGTTAACGTGTTTAGGTTACAGGATATCTTACAACAATATATCTCCGAGTGAACTTAAAATTGACGCAGTTAAGCATTTTCGTGAACCAAAAAATGTACATCAATTACGCCAATTTATCGGACTTGTTGGGTATTTTCGAAAATTTATATCCAACTTCTCACAAAAAAACTACCAAATTATTTAAGAAAAAGTGCAAGTGGCAATGGAACGACAGTCATTCAAAAATCGTTCATTATCTTAAAAATGTAATTTCATCCAGTTTCGTTCTCACTATATTTAACCCAAACCTAAAATGTATTGTATATGCTGATGCAAGCCGAGATGGACTAGGAGGAATTTTAGTACAGGTCACGGAAAATGGAGAAAAACCTATACCATACCACAGCCGAAGTACAACAAAAGAAGAAAAAATCATCATACGTTTGAACTTCTCGCTATTTTGAAAACTTTAACCCTATTTAGACATTATTTAACAGGTATAGATTTTACGGTTATTACCGACTGCAATGCTGTAAGGAATGCCCTGGCGAAGCAAAATATCTTACCAAGAATTGCCAGATGGATTATTGCACTTCAGGACTACCAGTTCGAAACCAAGTAACTAGGTAACCGTATATTACACGTTGACGCACCAAATCAAAACTTCTCAATGTTATTGAAACTTTAGAAGAAAATAAGGAACAAATTTTCTTAATAGCGGAAGATGAATGGTTAGCTCAAGCGCAGGCGCAAGAAATAAAAGATATACGATTGTCAGGTGATATCGCTAATAATAGGTCAATATTTAACGAATATGACCTAAGAGGTAATAAAATATATCGATTAACATAAATATTGGACTGCAGATAGTGAGAGCTAACCGCGATGACATGAGTCACTTTGTTTAGAAAAAACTAAAAACAAAACGAATCCAACAAAGATACTGGTTTCCCAAAATGAAGCGTTTTATCAGTAAATATATCAACTCCTGCTTAAACTGCTTCACAAAACAAAAAAACCAGGGTACCTACATTCAATACCTATCCAAATACGCAACTGCATATTAACCATCTAGGACCCTTCGGAAAAACACAAAATGGCAAAAGCTATTTACTTCTTATCTTCGACGGATTCACCAAGTTTGTGTTTCCAAGAGCAGTACCCGACACCAAATCAGCTTCTGTCGTCAAGGAATTGACAGAAATATTCGCCATATTTGGAAACCCACATAGAATTGTTTCTGACGCAGGAAAAGCATTTATTTCCAATAAATTTAAAAAAGTCCGAAATCAAAAAGGCATACGTCTGTTTATAACAGCCGTCGGTATGCCGCGTGGGATCGGACAGGTGGAACGAGCGAAGAAATCTAATTTGGATGCACTGACTACAATGGGTGCAAATGCAGATACAGACAATTGGGACAGCAACATTATTGGTATACAGCAACGCATAAATAGCACTCACTGAACACTATACAACAGAACAAACCCCTGCATAATTAATGTTTGGAGTGAAGCTGAGGATGGATGGTGACTTACATCATGCTGAAGATGAACCTACAATAGACGTCACGAAACTCCAAGCCGAAACATCAAGCAAAATTGAAGAAAACAGGCACAAACAAGACCTTTATTTTAATAAAAAAAGGTGAAGCACAAAACAATTCCAGGTTGGCGACATGGTGCTTACAAAAATATCTAGCCATGCTGTAAATGACAATTCAGTAAGAAATTGCTGGCAAAATACAAAGGACCATTCAAAGTGGTTGAAGTATTACCACACGATCGTTATACAGTAAAGACCGAGGAGGTTCGAACATGGGTATTAGGTTGCGCGATTTACTTGTGCCCGTTGTAGGCAAGCGGATACAGTGGTGGGAATCGTCGATCTCTGCTCTGTAGCCGATGGCTCTCATCACGTCTACTATTCCTTGTTTGAATTCTTTTATAATAATTTTTATTAAACCTTAAACAGTCGAGGTGCAGCGACAATTAATTAAAATTAATAATTAATTTTAATTTTATGTTGTAGAATCACATTTTTGTTGCGAAAAAACAAACAATGGAAATATTTAAATGTGTTTTGAGATTTTTTTTAAATTACAATAATTAATCCTATCTAGGATGAATTATTGAAGTTAGAAAAATTTCGAAACGTAAATCAAATTTCTTTCAGACATGAGTTCTACATCCCAACAAAGGCTTAAACACAATGAAAAAAATAAGAGATAAGAAATAAGAAATTAAAAATATGGAATAGAATTAACAAATAATGTTATCCGAAAAGCAATTAACAATTTGAACAGTTGAATTTTAAATCGAATAAGAACTAATATTATCGCCCAGAGTATTGTGTATTTAAAACTTGGAATAATTATTTATATTATTTCTTATTACATTTTCTTATCTCTTATTTTTTCATTGTGTAATGAGATATGAACAGTGCTGACTGCTGAGCGAGTAGTGAGTGGCCACGGCCACAGCGCACTGCCCTTCAAATAATTTCGAACTGGGGCGAGTTGTCGGCCGCTCGTATATTCGTCCCAATCCCTGTCGTGTTCGAAGCATCCTGGACTTATCTGTAGAGTAAAGGAAGACAGATTCACAGCACGAGCCAGAATTCCATACGAGGGTGTTGAGTGCGCCGAACACATGAAATAATTTCAGATCAGAGACTAGTAAGTATAAATTATACAGTTACACCCATTGTGGTAGTATTCACAGTAGTTACACTGTGGTGGTACATACATGTACTGACACCTCGCCGTATTGCACACAATTACGCTCTCTGTGGCGGTATTTACATACAGTTACACCCATTGTGGTGGTATTTGCACAGTTATACTGTGTGTCAGTACATGTATGTAAGTACACTGCGCGTCATATAAATGTGGTACACTTTGATTTTATCAATGTAAATCTGTCCGAACTTGTCAAATTTGACATTATAAGATCTGTCACAGATACTTTATAACGTCTTATAACGTGAACTGCAGCGGGATTGCGAAATCAAACTCGAGTCGAATTCGCCATGTTTTAACGACAAATGAAATTGCGAAGGGAAATCGACTGTCGTTAATCGAATCAATTCGACTCGTATTTCTCGAGACGCCCGGTGGTATCGTTTTAAGTTTTAACCTACATTTATGTTCTGTGGTTTTAACCTATTTCATTATTTGTTTGTGTTTGTGTTTAGTTTTTTAAACTTGGCCGCATATAAACAAGTGTCATATTATTTAATGAACTAAAAAATATTATAAATTAAAAAATAAAAAGTGAAAGTTGAAAATGGCATTCAAAACTAATATGAATCATTGGGAGATATTGGTCCAATTTATGGAAGACCATAAAGATTTTGCGAGAGGCAAATTTGTGGGCCCAACAGGGAAAGAGAACCATAAAAAATTATGGACAATGTTGACAACGAAATTAAATTCCTTGGGGATGGGCGAGAGGTCCATTGAGAAATGGCAGAGAGTAAGTAATACAAAGAACATTTACAATAATGAACCGTCTATGTGAATAACGCTATTTCTTTTCTACAAACGTATTACCACTTTGTTCATATATTTCCTTGTTTTACAGACATGGTGTGATTTGAAATATTCAATTAAAAAAAAGGCTGCACAGTTAAAAACTGACCAACAAGCTACAGGTGGTGGACCCCCGAGTACAAAACCTTTAACGGAATACGAATCAAGAATCCTCTCTATATTAGGAAGCACTTTTGCTCAGGGTGTAGGCACTGAGGAATATGGGGTAGGTAACATTATTATTATGATGTGGAAAAAAGTATTAAAGGTAATTCGAGATACAAAAAAAAAACATGGAGCAAACCCAGCAGGGTTCCTTGCACTGGTATTTTGACCAAGCTCTTATCAAGGGGTTATGTAAGATAAGATGGGATGGCTTTCACCTTTTTTGGTGAAACTACAATTGAGCTCCTTGCTCCTGCTGATGGCTCCATTGTATGTTTCTTGGTCATTCCATTTTTTTCTCGACCTTCCGTTCTTCATATTTGCCTTGGTTGCAGGATTTGCCCCAGATTTTCTTTTTGTATTATATTTTATACAGTGCTGGTTCCATATTAATTTTCAACCTCATGGTAAACCTGCTTCTACTAGAAATAATAAATTATTTATTTTTTTATTAAATTATTCACGTGGGTATGTAGGGTATAGTTTCTTTTATGTAAAAAAAATACATTCTTGAGCCTCTTTGACCTATTGACAAACTAATCTAAGCCTGAGAGTCGGAGAACTGTACTTTTTGGGTTTTTACGAGGGTTTTTATTTGGAACGGTTAAGTTAATGTCCAAACCATTGTTAATAAATTTCGTATTTGACTGCTATTTAACACCGAGCTGGATATTTAGGTTCAAAACTGTCGGAAATATCAAGAAACATCAAATAGTTCAAGCCATGCACTGCTAGTAGAAAAGAATGCCTAAAATAAAATCCACTATATAAAAACATCATTGCAATTCTATATTTTTTCAAAATTCTGTTTTATAAATAAATGTATACTATATAATAATTATAGGTTGGATGTACTCGAGCTGCTGAACTTAAAGATGTTGAAAGGCCCCTGTTAATTGAAATAAATAAAGAGAAGAATAGTCAGGTCAAAGAAATTGCTGAGCCCTCTGTAGGAGCAACTACCTCAATACTTAACATTTCTGCTAATATTATTGATCATGACCATCTTTATGAACCACTAACATCAAAGAAAAGAAAAACTCTACAAGAAAAGGAAGAGGAAGTACTAAATAAATCGATAAACGAGATGCGACAAATAAATAATAATTTAAGCGGAATCAACAGCTCTTTGCAAGATATCAACAATACTTTAGTTGGCAATTTTCACATTTTGTCTGAAATTAAAGGAGTCTTAGACAGATGTATTAATAACCCTCTTGAGTAAGTAACCCTAACTAGTATTTTTTTAAAATATTTACTTCCCTAAGTTTTGTTTATGTAAATACTATAAATTTATAATACAAAAGTTTTCTCAGTACATAAGAATGTTTTATTTTGCTAAGATGGTTTTTTTGCCAGAAATATTCTGAAGTTAATTAAGGTTTCCGATTTTGTTTCTTATCGAACATTGCGTTCTAAAAATTTTACAGTGTTTTGACAGAAACTGAAAATAAATATTGTTATGTATAAATGTACATTGTACACTATTTTATAAAAGAAAAGTAGGGTAGAGGAAAGAATTGCAACAATCATTATTTGTTAACAAGATGAGGCTTTTGGCTGAGGTTTTTAGGAGCTTGCTGCTCAATAATATTATGCCTCTCTATACCGAGTCATTATTTGTGATTATCGATAAGTACCTTTCGCTGTACTCTCTGAGTAACATTTTATCCTTAGTATGACAAATGTAAAATGCCCAAAGTTGTTTTCAGCAGTGAAGTTGCTCTGATAGCAAAATGGACTAATTATTGTTGCTAAGTTATGTTATAAAAGGAATTACAAAAGAAACGGAACATGTTTAACATAACTGTATCTAAAATATCTATTTACAAGTTGTTCCCTCATCCTTATTCCCTCCAGGTGTTGAGCATTTTGACCTACAGGATATATTACTCCTTGTCCATTTTCATTAAATTCCTCCTCTTCAATTGCGAGATTAATCATATTTCTTAATAATACATTGTGTAAAATTGCACATGCTAAAATAATGTTTGTCACAAAAGCAGGATCATAGCGTAACACTCTTTCTTTCAGGATACACCTATATCTCATTTTCAATAAACCTATACATCTTTCTACACAGTTTCTTGCAGAGATGTGTGCTCGGTTGTATCTGCTCTCTGGAGATCCATCAGCTGCATTGCGAAATGGAGTCATTAAAATACGCAATTGGGGATAACCAGAATCACCTATTAACCAGAGGTGTTCCCCTTGATCGTATATATTTTCAAGTAAGGGCTTAAGAGCAGATTGTGAAAATATAAAAGAGTCATGATTTGCTCCCCCAAAGTTGGCATAGATATTTAAAATCTGTAGGTTTGGATTACAAACTATTTGGCAATTAATGGAATGGTATCCTAAAACATACATTCATTGTTGTCCACAAATTGAAGTATATTTTTTGGTTACCTTTTCTATTCATAAAGTTGTGTTCATCTAAAGTGGGCTTTAAAATTGCTACATGGAAACAGTCAATTGCACCAACTGTTCCTGGGAACCCCCATCGATTCAGAAACTGTAATTTCATTTCATTTCTTTCAGCTCTTGTATTAGAGAATGCAATTTTATGTCTCCACACTGTAACCAGTGCAGGAATTACCGATTTTAAACAAATATGCACTGACGTCTGGTTTAATCCAAAGTTATGTTCCTCGCCAATACAACGCTGATATGAACCCGTTGCTAAAAATCGTAGGGTCACTAGGACTTTTATTTCCTTAGATATGCCCCTGGTGCTAATAGTTAGTGGCAATTCATCACTTACATCATTAATAAGTGCTTGAGCTAATTCTTTATTTAACCTCGATTAACCGGAAAACTATCAAAAATAGAGAAAATTTACTAGAGGCATTTTATGTTCAGAAAATATCGGAGAATAAAAAAATCATATCCATTTTTTGAGACGACCATAGGCGTAGAAGATCTTTTTTAAAAAGGGGTCCGTGGTCCCCATATCTACGCCTGCGGGGGCGATATTTTCAAATTTTTCAGATCATTTGATAAACTTTAATCAAACATAAACAAAACCCAAATTTTATAAAAATCGGTCTAACCATTTTAAAGTTATTCGTCGAAAACTAAAAAAAAAAGAAAGTTCAACGTCCTGTATCTCGAAAACCAAGTCCCATATGAAAAATGTTTATAGGACAAAGTACACTTATTTTTCAATAAAGAATCGATTCTCGAAGTTTCCCCATTTAAAGTGAACTCACCCTGTATAGTGATCACTTGTGGCCGGTCAATATTTGTTTTTACGAAAAATAGATTCGGCAAAAAAATACATAATTAGTTTTTATGAAAAATAGATTATCCAAAAAAAAACATTTTTTGTTACTTATTTAAGTAAAATAAACTTTGGTGGATTCTCAAATAATTTTTGTAATCAAGTGGGGATGATATTTGCAATAAGACTGTCGTGGCTAAGAGTCGTCCTCTTCTTCAGCCATTCTTTCACCCAAATTCTTTGTTTTCTTTTTCGTTTTCTGATGTTAATTAACATCGCCATCATCTAGGACACACGCGATAATAATACATGCATAGCACTTAAGGACATCTTTGCCTTACAACTCGCAATTTATAACTAAAGTTTGAAGGAACTTTAATAAAGTGTATGGGTTATACCGTTGCGCAACGCAACGTTGTACAACGATCTGTTGCGCAATTTGTTTGATAATGTATGGGCCCCTTATAAGACGTGTTTCAATATTACCATTGATTAAGGAATGAATAAGATACGCGACTTCAATGGTAAAGTGCGAGGCCAATTTTGGCGGCGAGATCTCGGTAAGTTGCGGGCATTCCTGTGATTTGCGTAGTATGCTTTGACAAACCTGTGTTGTGTCTGGTTTTATATCATTAATAATCTAGTGGTAATACAAATTTAATGTCCATATTAATTTTAGTTTAAAATTATTAACGTGGTATGTTCTCTCTGCCAGCTATTTCTCAACGTTTGTTTGACTTTTAACCGTCACATAATTTTAAACTAAAATCAATTTGAACATTCAATTTTTGTTTTCACTAGATTATACATTATATAAAACCAGACACGACACAGGTTTATCAAAAGCATACGACGTGAATCACAGGAATGCTCGCAACTTACCGGGAATCTCGCTGCCAAAATTAGCCTCGCACTTTACATTGGAGTCGCGTATCTTATCAATGAGATTACAGATATCTCATCATTCAACATATTTCGTCGTAGCGAGGACGAACGACAGTTACAGGATCGCCGAGATAATAGTATTAGTTACTCATAGTGTATTCATAATATAAGTTATAGTTTGTCATAAGTACGTGTCTAGCTTAGATTGCATAATTTGTATTTTGGCTTAACTTAGTCTTTGAATAGGCGCCTTACAGTTAGTTCATGATTACTCTTAAAACTTAGACGGTCAAAAGTGTTGATATGATTGTTAATAAATATAAATTTAAAGTACAGTTTACCCCTACAATTATTCTAACAGTGCCCCTATATCTAACATTCGTAGTATAGAGTTTTTTCGCATTTTGACTGGTAATATGCTATTTTACTAAATTCAAAATCGTTTAATAAAGTGGCACTTTACCACATGAAAGTGTCACTTTACTATTATAGTAATGTCAGTGTTAATAAAAAAAAATTTGACAGTAGTACATTAAACAACAAGTCTAGAAAAGCAAAGTTTTACTAAACGAATACCTATAGTGTTTGAGTCAAAACTGTACGAGTTTAGTAAAACTGCTTTTCTTACGAGATTTGTTTATACTATTTTTTCACATTTTGTGTTAGTAGGTAATTATAAGCAAATAGTAATAGATATAAAAACATTACAAAGTTTGAAAAAATGTCATATAGTAGGTACTTGTGCAGGATTTCCGTAACCTAGTAACTGACACGGGTTTGTTTATTTATACAATAACAGTTAAGTATAATTTTTGTGAGTCGAATTGACCGGTTAATTAAAATTAGTTTATTCCAATAGACTATCCAGGTAGTGCAAGCGAGAAAGATAAATACAGCGTACTATGTGTTAAGTAAAGCAGTAGAGCCGTGCGTAGTTCGTTCTGTGCAATACAAGGGCAACTGTGCGGCCGAGAACCCTTGCATGTATTTGTGCATGTTTTTATATCTAATCCATTTTCATGGAAACGGTTAACTTTATTAAAAAATCATAGAACGACTTTTTTATAGCAGACAAAATTTCCTTTCGAACAATGTATAGCACAAACCATATGCTTTTTGTATAACGGCCCCAGATACGTTTCAATTACGGACAAATTAAAAAATGAATGAGTTTATTAAGATTCCTTAAATTTTGAACCACTCTTACGTCTAAACTATTAAAGATAGATATATGCCATCACTGACTTTCTTATAGAAAATTTAATTCTCTATAAATTTGTTTATATACATTTTCATCATATTTGTAACGGTTTTGGCAGCGTTTCGAGTCAAACATGCCGCAGTAAATCGATGCGTGGTTCGTTCTAAGCACCTGAAGAGACACGCGCTTACCGTGGCTGCCTGATTCTATTGAAATACAATGGTCCATAACTATTATGATTACATTTACGTGTGATTTCAACGTAGTAAGATGTGGGGGAAAAGTTTAGGTAGCTTTAAAGAATTTAATTTTGAAATGGCAGTCATTTTTTTTTTTAAAATGGGTGGACTGTCCGACAAAAGTTACCAAGACTTGCAGCTGAGAATTGGACTCGAAACGCTGCCGAAACCATTCCAGTTATGGCAAAATGCATATAAACAATTTTATAGAGAATCAAATTTCCTGTAAAAAAGTCCGTGATGGCATATATCTATATTCAATAGTTTATACGTGAGAGCGGTTCAAAGGTTAAAGAGTCGTAAAAAAATGAATTAATTTTTAAATTAGCCCTTTAATTGAAACGTATCCGGGTCATTATACAAAAAGAATATATGTTGCGTTATACATCGTTGGAAAGGAAATTTTGTCTGCTATAAAAAAGTCATTCTATGATTTTTTTATAAAGTTAACCGTTTTCATGAAAATGGAAAAAATATAAGAACGTGCACAAAAATCTATTTATTCTCTCGTCCACGCTATTGCCCTTCTGTTGCGCTGCACCATACTGTGTGACGTATTTACCGCAACTCGCCAGGATCGGTGTATTGGGACCGGTTTTCTCTAGTACTTCATACGATTAGAGTGATTAGTCTATACCGTGCTTTCAGATCTCACAGCTACATCGAGACACGACGATCGTACATATTCGAAGTCGAGGGGAGATCATGGCCGGTGCTGTGTGGCCTATTCGGATGGGGTCTCAGTCGACGATGCTAATTCCCACTTTTGGCGTTCTGTAGTCCTCACTCACGAGCTTGACCGAATGCACCCCTTGTGTAGTATTGCGAGATGAAAGCACGGTATGTTGCCGCTGCGTAGCTGATTCAAGAAATGCCTTGCTCCAGTCCGTTGTCGCACGGTTACAAATGTTATGCCATCTCAGCAGATGAGATCACCGGCTTCATGCAGCCACAGCAATAATCGCTAACAGATTTTAAGTTATATATTAATTAAAAATGAATCCTGCTACTGAAAACAATTTAGAAAATTGTTCTGAAGACATTTTAAATGCCGCTCGAGCTTAGGTACTTAATTTAAAATCCAAGGAAAAATACGAGAAGGTAGATATATGAAATATTTTCTGTCAAACTGTTTTTTATTAACGCTGACATTACTATAATAATAAAGTGACATTTTCATGTGGTAAAGTGCCACTTTATTAAACGATTTTGAATTTAGTAAAATAGCATATTATCAGTCAAAATGCGAAAAAATATTTCATATACTTTGGATTTTAAAGGAAATAAGCTCGAAGTTGCTTCTCAAGCGGCATTTAAAATGTCTTCAGAACAATTTTCTAAATTGTTTTCAGTACCTAGCAAGATTCATTTTTATAATTAATGTATAACTTAAAATCAATCCGACTCACAAAAATTATATGTACTTAACTGTTAATAATAATAATAATAATATAATTTATTGCAGTTAACAGAAATACACATTTACATTATAACAAAAAGTATATAATATATAAGTTCAATTAACTACAAAAAGACTGAAAGCAACATAGTTCCTAGAAACCAGCTGATCAAAGTTTCAGCCTTATCAGCAAAATAAACAAAACATAATTTAAATACCAATGCATGAGTAATATGATCGAAAAATAATTATAATTATAATTATGACTATGTGATTATATGAGGGATTTATCGCTTATCGTTAAAGATAATAATAATAATAATAAAAGTACTTTATTGGTAGAAACCAAATGGCTATCGACCGAGGTCCTTCCGCCAGTGAAAGATAATATTGTTATAAGATTTAAAAGAAGTAAATTGCAAACCTTAAAGGTTTAATAAAAATGTTTTTAATTTAGCTAAATTCAGGTGATTTTAAGAACTTTAATGAATCTGGAAGTTTATTATATAAGTTATATATACAATAGGAAAATTATCTACAAAACATAGAGGTTTTATGAGGTGGAGGAGATGTCATGCCTTTAAATCTCAGATTTAAGTTATGTAGGTATATCAGTTCTAAACTTAATTTTGTTATACAAGTAAGGCGAACATTTATTCATCAGAATGTTATTATAAAGAGTTAGAGAATGAAGTTTACGCCTATCTGTCATATTAAGCCAGTTTGCACTTTTTAATTTATGGGACACTCTCTCATGTCTTCTAATACCATAAATAAATCTAAGACAAGACTTTTGAACCCTATCAATTCTATTGGATGTCACTTTATCCAAACATGGTCCATATAGTGAATCGCAGTAATTGAAATGGCTTAAAGCAAGACTATCTGTCAATTTAATTTTGAGCTGTTGACACAGTAAGTGGCGGTGGGGAAATAATAGTTTTAAATTAGAGTAAGCCCTTTGCAAACACTTTGACACATGTTTCTTAAACCGGAGTTCTGTATCTAATTTAATGCCTAGATTTCTTGCAACTTTAGAACACTGTAATGTATTGCCGTTTATTAAAATATTAATATTTTGTTCAATAGAACACCGTGATTTACCAAATATTAACACGGAAGATTTATTAGGGTTAATTTTTAAATGACGATTTTCTGATGTGGAAATTAAACTTTTTAAATCAGTATTTATTTTATCAGTCGCGTTAATTAAGTCGTTAGGAAAAAAGGAACAATATAATTGTGTATCGTCAGCGTATAAATGTACAGAGCAATGTTGTAAAGATGTTGTTATGTTACATGTATATATACTAAATAGTAAGGGACCCAAAATAGACCCTTGTGGAACTCCTCGGGAAATATGACCCACATCAGATGTCCCATTTGAAGTTTCTACATATTGTGACCTATTATTTAAGTAATTCCTTATAAGCTTAATTGCGTCCTTCGAGAAACCTACAAAATGCAATATGGATAATAGTATTTGGTGACTGATTGTGTCGAAAGCTTTGGAATAGTCAAGTAAAAGCAAAGCAACAGTTTCCCATTATCGATCTCTTTAAATATATCGTCAGTAATAGTGAGTAAAGCAGTGTTACAGCTATAACCAGTTCGAAAACCTGATTGGTAATTCGACAATATATTATATGCATTTAAATGACCTCGTATTTGAAAACATATTATCTTTTCAACCACCTTAGATAATACTGGAAGAAGACTTATAGGACGAAGATCATTGAAATCAGTAACATTATTTTTTTTTTGGCAGTGGAATTACACGTGCAACTTTCCAAACATCAGGAAACACATTTTCTTTTAGACAGGTATTTACAATGTCAGTTAAAAATGGCAAAATATAAGGGCAACACAGCAACAGCATATCTATATTTATCAAATCGGAACCTGTAGCTTTCGATTTTATTTCAAGTAAATATTTATAAATTACGGTGTCATCGACTCTCTAAAATTTAAATAATTAATTAAAATCGACTTTATATTTATTATTATAATAACTTAAAATATTGCCATCTGGTGTTGCATTAGTTGTGGCATGTTGCATAAAATGGTTGTTTATAATATTTGGCTTATTAATAGCATCCGGCAAATCATTAGTTTTCGACTTATTATAAACATTTAGTTCATTAAGTTTTTTCCACAATGCTTTACCTGAATTATGTGTTGCGCAATGCTCCAAATAACAGTTCTCATTCCGAACAGCGATATTAGTTTGATTTCTTATATTTTTATAATAACTCAAGTGCTGTGGATTTTTCGTTCTTTTCCATTTATTAAACGCTTTATCACGAATAGAAATAAGAAGTTTAATGTTATCAGTAAACCATGGTGGTCTCCTCTTTTTTATATTAATAGTTTTAATTGGTGCTATTGTATCAAAAATATTTATTAATAATACATTGAAATAATCAATTTTATTGTTAATATCTGGTATATCATATATATTAAAGAAAGGTGTTAACGTTAATAGTTCTTGTAATAAAACAGTATCAATATATTTAAAGTTCCTGAATTTTACAGCGTGTTCTTTTTGCGTGTAACATTGTTTTTTAAACGAGCAAAAAATCAAAGAATGATCGGATAAGTCAGGTAAATCTAATGAACCAAATGTAATTACAGTCCTAGTTATTTGAAATAAAAATAACATCAATTAAACTTGACGAATAATTTGTAACACGAGTAGGACAATTAACAATTTGTTTTAAATTATAAGATTTAATACATTCATTCAGTAGTATGGTTTTTCGATTTTCGGAGTCTAATAAGTCAATATTTACGTCCCCTCCACACACTATATTTTCACAATCAGTAATTAAATTGGACAAAGTATCCTCAAACATGTTTAAAAACTCTAATATATTTTAATTAGGTGGCCTGTAGAGAGTTCCAATAATATAAGTAAACTTAGAAAAAGTAACTCTTAACCATAGTTGTTCAACAACTTCGTAAGATTATGGTACAGAACTTCAAACATTAAGTTTGATTTTAAATAAAAACCTACACCTCCACCCCTTCTACCTCTATCATTTCTTATAAAATTGTAACCATGTATTTCTAGTTATTCAGTTATTCCAATGACGTCATAATTTTGTTGAACTAAAAGCTCTTTAAAATCTGAAAAATTGTGTATTAATGACCTTACATTGAAAAAAGCAACTAATAAATCCCTCATTATAAATAATAAATTAATTTACGATAAAGAAACAAAAATAGCAAAAAAAAAACAAATATATAAAATCAAAATAAAGTGGTAAGTAGATTGTGAAATTGTGAAATTGTGCCCCCAACACAGCTAATTCAAATTTAATAGTTTATTCAAGTCTTCCGATGTTTTCATGTAGCATATCTTGCGGTTAACCTCCGTGGCAATAAGACCTTCTTTGGACCACACTTTAAATTTACCGAATTTCTCCTTTGCAAGTTTTAAAAGCTCAAATCTTGGTTTTATTAATTCTTCAGCTATCACTATTTTACTACCTTTAAGTTTCTTTTTATTATAAAAGATATTATTGCGATCATGCATACTTCTAAATTTGACAAGGATTGGCCGTTTTTTGTTATCATTGATCTTCAAGGGTCCAATACGGTAACATTAATCTATTTGGCAAGAATTAATTCCCAATTTTTCATAAAAAATTGTACATAAAATATCATTCAGATTTTCACTACGTTCTTCAGGGACATTAAAAACACGTAACTCAAGAAGCTTGGAATTTTGCTCCAGATCATTTGTTCTATTTTGAGTGGTTGCACTTTCTGAGCAACCTAGTAAATTAGCATTGCTTTTTTGTTGTTCCAAGGCATTTAACTTAGATAATAATGCTTTATTCTCCGAGACAATAATTTTATTTTCTTCTTCTACATTATTTAGTCTAATTTCTAAACAATTTATTAATTTGTTTACTTTATCAAATTCGACACACAGATTTTTTATAACAATATCTGATATTTGAGAGGCGAAAGTGTTCATAAAAGTTTTATCAGCAAAACATTCCTTCAATATTTCTTGTGATATGTTTTTAACATCAATTTCTTGTGCCTTGGTAAGTACCATGTTTTAATTTTGCCAAAGTATTTACATACAGTAAATTATAATATAGGCCTTTTATACAGGGTGATCTACCACGAGTGTGCCAAACTTCAGAGGCTGGTAATTTATAAAAAATAAATGGACTTTCATTAATAAACATATGTCCTAAAACGCATAATAAGGGAGCTACAACCCCTTGAAGGGGGTTGATGAATATCAATTTTTCGATTATAAGTCCGATATGGTGGTGATTAAAATAATGAAATTTTCATACATTACGGCCTCGAGGTAGGCGCATAAAATTACAATTTCGTAATTAACAGCTTGCTTTATTGAGGTAGTTTTGGGGGGTGAGGGGTAGTTTTTTACCCCAAACTTTTTTTGACGTCACTTCCGAAGCAAAACTTTTACATAACATTATTTCCCATGCAATGACTCAGAAAAAAGTATTTTTCAAAATTTCTGTCACACCAGCCGTTTTTGAATAATTTGCGTTTTCATGTGAAATATGCAAAACTTAATTCGATCAATCTTCAAATCAAGTGGCTTGAAGTCACCTATGTTTAAAAACAATTGATATTTCTGATTTGTAGTATTATGTCATTTACATTGCTTAAGCGAAAAATTGATATTCATCAACCCCCTTCAAGGGGTTGTAGCTCCCTTATTATGCGTTTTAGGACATATGTTTATTAATGAAAGTCCATTTATTTTTGATAAATTACCAGCCTCTGAAGTTTGGCATACTCGTGGTAGATCACCCTGTATACACTTAGAGACAAACCTGTCCTTGGACGCAGCAAACAAATAAGGTGATAATCTCACTCACAAAATTTTTTTAGACACGATGCAATCGGAATAACTAGCTAATTTTACAAAATACACGAGAGGCACAAAATGCACGTCTACTCAGCACTGGCTCATACTTATTATATAAATAAACAAAGCCGTGTCAGTTACTAGGTTACGGAAATACTACGCCATTTTTTAAATTTCAAACTTTGTAATGCTTTTATATCTATCACTATTTGCTTATAATTACCTACTAACATAAAATGCGAAAAAATAGTATAAACAAATCTCGTAAGAAAAGCAGTTTTACTAAACTCATATATTTTTGAGTTACTCGCTCGCTGCGCTCACTCGTACTCAAACACTATATTCGTTTAGTAAAACTTTGCTTTTCTAAACTTGTTGTTTAATATACTATTATAAACCACTAGTGCATAAGAATGATGCGATGTATAGAGTGGAATTCTGATATCCACCAAGAAGCATTTTCATCTTCCAAATTAATTGACAAATTGAAAAATTTAAGAAAACGGTCATTGGCGTTTCATATCGTATAAAAAAACTTGCCCAAAGGTTATAAATTAACAAGTAGTTTATAATTCACACAACTACTATATATTTTTTTCTAAATTCAGTTATTTGACCTTTTTATAGAAATAAAGACTTCTTTAACAGAAAAAATTCAGTCCTTCGTAAAGATGCAACCGGAGGAGACATTGGAAATGACGAAGTAGAACGCAAATCTTGTGATATTTCGGATGTGATAAAAATGAGAATTTGTTGCAAAGTAGTAAATAGTTATTTCATTAACACAAAACATTTTCAAAGAGTAAAATCTTATTATCAGTAGTTTTATTTAGAAATTAAAATAAAAAGTTATTTTATTAACAAAAACATTCTCATAATGAAAACTAAAATGGTATTATACAAATTTTTTTCACCAACATTTTTAATGTTAATAAAACTGAAATAATTTAATATAATTTCGGGAAGATGAAAAGTGATTCCTAACAATTACAAATACCGATATCGATTAATCGCAAACTATTAAACGCAGCTAATAGTACAGGAAAAGTGTCCAAACTGAACAATTGAACATAGTGAATTCGTTGAAACTTGACATATACGTTTAAAAATATATACCTATGTTTCAAGAAACTTCAGAGTCCCGAACCGTAAGGGGTGTGTCGGAGCCGCCTACTTGAAAAATCGTGGGATGAACTAGGTTTTTCACATGCATAATAAAAATTGGCAATTGAACCATGAGAAATTTTCAAAAAATAAGAATATTTTCACTTATAGAGAAATATTAACTTTTGACTTCTTTATTAAATTTTTTTACCAATTTTGCGTTTGTTTCCTTCACTTTCTGCTTGTTTATCTGTGAGTATATTCTGCAAAATGAAAAAGTACATAATCATTGTACAATTGAGGATTATCGAGTTTTATTTATATTGAATGAAATGAATCTAAAGAAGATTGGAATCGATAGCATCTAAATCTTCTGCGTCGTTTAGATCCTCGATAATTTTATCCATGTATTAATTTAGACATCGCACTCCCTGACAATTTACGTAAATTTGTGAGCATCCTCAACCTGCTTTTCTGTTGCGGTTGCAGGAGATAAGCTGCAATATTGATTTTGCTGTTGGCACAAAAACTGTTGTCACAGTTTGTAAGGAGCTGTTAATTTTCTTCTATCCCCACTGTTGTGGATTTTTTTCATTGCCAAGCCATTTCTGAATTTTGTAGAATACTCGTAATGAATATTAAGCGACTGCCTCTGAAGTTGGTGGTAATAATTCTAACTTTAATTTTTGTTTGTGCAGCGATTTTTTGAATTGATTAAATCTGTATGAGTTGAGTGAGACATTTGTGATTTTCCTTGCACCATATACAAGTAAGAAAAGAGTTTCACCAGCCTATTTTACTTGTGAGGGGGTTGAATTCTTGCCATTGAAAGTTCTTACTACATTAACTAACTGCATTTCTTTCTGAAGAAGTTTGATGACTTTTAATTTTTCTTTCTGAAATATTCTAGACGTGGTATCATAACCACTGAAGGCATGAGTCAGTAAAATTGTATTTTTCTACTACCGTCTATATAAATGAACTTTGTAACCCTAGCAACACGCGCGATAACGAAAGTAAACATTCGAGTTACCTGGTTGCTAAAGCGTTGCTATCTACGAAAATAAAACTTATGCGGCCAGGACAGAAAAGTAGAAAAACAAATTTTAAACGAAATTAATTCGTTCTATTTGAACAAATTAATACAACTAAACAATTTTGTATTAATAAAGAAAGGTCTTTCTAGGAAGTACGCCAACATTTTTATTGGCACGTAGTACCTACCTACTCCATTTTAAAAACGCTTCATAAGTTTGCATATACCTTGCTTTGGATTTCTTGGGGTAATAAAACAAGGCACAAGCAATATTCCCATTTATATCGCCACAAAACATAATATAGTCGAGTAAACTTTAACTTGGCGTCTGGATGAGTTGTTATTGTGCATACTATTTCATTTTTTCTTGCACACAAAGTTAAAGCAATAACCCAAAAACATTGTTCACGTATGTTTATACGTAAACAATGGTTTTGGGTCATTGCTTCAATTTTGCGTGCAAGAGAAAATACAATAATACGCACAATATCAACTCATCCACACGCCAAGTTAAAGTTTACTCGAGTATATGTATTTGTTTATTTTAGTTTGAAACCACCAGAAATTAAAATGTGTAACATTTCGTTGCCATGGAAACAATTTTCACAGGCAGCCTCCTAAATTATAAAATTTATTAAAAACGTCAATTAATTTCATGAAATAATTAGTTTTAAATTAGTAAATCCCATATTTTTTTTCGGTATAGTAGAGAATAGTATATTATATTACTAGGAGTAGAACGCGCTCTTTTTTTGTGTTGAGGCCAGGAACTGGGCGAAATACAAAAAAAGGCGTTCTACTCCGTGTAATATATATTATTTTTTCTTCAAGCGTATTAAAATGCAAACATTTTTTTATTTATTTATTATAAATGTACAACTATTCAAATTAGCTCATCACAGCGATAGGCGCCTGTGACTCCGAATATCAACATAACCACTAATGAGTAATGACATAATATATGAGAGATGGTTTGTAGATAGCGCATCACCGGCTCTGGTGGCTTTCCGTACTAACATTATGTTACTAGTAAAAAAATTTCCACCACGGTGGCGTTCTGTATTAACATTTTGTTATTAGTAAAATAATGTCCTATTTCTAATTTTGTTTTTGGTAGCATAATTTAGACATTATAATACGCTTGAAGAAAAAATATAATACATTTCACGATGCGAAAACCCTTTTAAGTATTCGGTGTTTTTTGAAAGGTCTCGGCTTCGCCTCGACCATTCAAAAATCACCTCATACCTTAAAGTAACCTTTCGCATCTAGTAATGTAAATAACTATTTTTATACGTTCTTGTCATTTCTGGATTTCTGACGAAGAAAGAATTTTCCATATAATTTTTCCTGTTCCTGGCCTTATGAAAAGTATATCTTTTTCTTCTGGAGTAAAAGTGATTAATAGAACAAGGAGATTAACGTCCTCATCAACTAAGTACAAACTTCAATTGCTATTTTAACAATATCGGTGAATCCACATCATCTACACAGCTTGTTTTACAAACAATCCTTTGTTTTAAAGAATTTTTGGCAACATTGAAATTAATCGGATTTCGTTTATATCATTTAACAAAAACTTTTCTTGAGGGAGGGCTACGATTACTGAATTTTGCCTAAATTTGGTTTTCACGTAGTAAACATACGTCGTACAAATATGGATGCAATAAAAATCCACCTTCAAGTTACATAAATAATAAGTAGAGAGTTACAAAGATTTCGCAATTTTCTTGCTTATTTGATTAATTTCGGTACATTTTGCCTGTACTGTAACCGTGTGACATATCATTGGATCAGGAATTGAGAGAGGAGTTGAACATATATTTTATTTTCCATCAAATCACCGCTATCTTTGTAAATTGCGAAAAACGACAAAATTTTAAGTTATGGTTTTCGGCTATACATATTTCGACGAGACAAAAGGAAATAAGCTGTTCGACGTGCTTCTCGATGTTAAGTTGTCTTGGAGATTGTTGGGCGTAACTTTTCTAACGCAGCGATAAATTCCTATGTAATAATTTTTTGTTTACTTTTGCTTAATCTACCTCATTTTAAAGTAATGGCACTCAAACCTCTAACATTCCGTAATACGTACAAATCAGGTATCGGCAACCTGCCAGAGCAATCCCGATCCTAAATTCACCCCTATGATTTGTCAAATTGCAAGTCATTGACAAAATTGAAAAACACGGAAACTTCAAATACTATTTCCAAACGAATTTCCGAGAGACTGTTTTGGTAAGAAATCCAAGGTAGAGGGTCGAACTTAGAACTACATCGTGAATTGCACGGTCACGCTCTGATTTTAGGCTCAATAGGAGTGAACGAAAAAGTGTAATTTTGACGTCTATCGTTCTGAAACCACTGAAATCTCACGCGTTACGTCATCCTGCCATGAAACTGATTTTCGACCCCCTACTAGGAAACTAAAAACATTTGTTTAATCCTGCTCTTGA
The DNA here is from genome assembly GCA_963680705.1 of Rhagium mordax. Taxonomy (NCBI): domain Eukaryota; kingdom Metazoa; phylum Arthropoda; class Insecta; order Coleoptera; family Cerambycidae; genus Rhagium; species Rhagium mordax. The sequence continues at coordinate 24,529,050 of OY796659.1, read as the reverse complement.
AACATGCAGTTTCTTACTTGGATACAATACTCGATACAATTAAATGTCAAAGTGAAGGAAAGGCACTATCGAGAAACAGAAAATTGTTTTGGGGTCCTGAAGTCGTCCCGAGTCCGAATCTGTACTCGGTTCCGTCCTAGAACCGATATTAAGAAATCATTAAATTTCGCTGGATCGACTATAAGGTGTATTCTATCGGACCCACTATGGATTTTTTGGCGAATTTTGCGAAAACGCGAAAATTTTAAACTTTATTCCCAAACTAAAACAGGCCACCGGGCCGCCGTTCTGACAATAAATCCAAGCTCGAAAGTCCAACTTGAAAGTACATCGTGAATTGTGCGGTCCAGCTTCGATTTTGAGGTCAGCAGATCCTAATTAAAAAGTGACATTTGTGACGTTAACGAAAAATTTTAAAGTTTTGGCAAGACCTGCACGCGCATGAAATTTGGAGGGTTCTGCGCGCGTATTCGGCCTTTTTAATTTCGCAAAATTTACAAAACTCTTCGACATGGGATATTGAAACGCTAATAACTTTTTAAATATTCAAAGAATCGCAACGAGATATAGCCGTTGGGATTTTCTCGACAAGAAGACGCCTATAAAAAAATAATAACATGACTGTCGGTACCACGTGATTTAGACAACCAATCAAAAATTGGTCACTCTGTTGTCGCCACTGTTTCTATAAGTCATGCTTCATATTATGCAACATGAAACTGATTTTCAACCCCCTATACGAAAACAAAAACATTTCCAATGTTAAAAATTGTACTTTGTGTAAATGGAGTAAATAATTTTACTTGTTTGTAAAATTGGTATAAAAAAAGACAATACTGAAAATAAGACTTAGTAGATTAGACAGGCTGACTTCCAAAAAATGATTTTGAGATTCGAAACTTTTTGATCATTAACATCTATTGTTTCCACCCCGCTGTATAAACCATGAGGAATAAACTGATTTAATATTAAGTCTAATAGAGTGTCAACACTGTCAACTGTTACTATCATATACCTAAGAATGTAAGTTGTTAATTGTGAAAATGAAATATTAATGTCGTACTATTTATTATTTTATTGTATACTGATGCACGGCCTGTAACAATGGACTGTATTGTTGAGCAACAAGAAAATAATTTTCTTGAATCGGCAATACAGTTTTAATACAATAGGACTCTTGTAATATGCTAATGAATTTACATACTAAGAGAAGATATCATATTTATAGATTTATATTTTTAAGAAGCCATAAACTTAATTTAAAGTAACACAATCAAACCGTATGAAGGAACAAAGGATCAGATATGTCTAGTAATTTTCGAAGATTGATTTATGGAAATTACGAAATTAGTTTATCAACGGTAAGTCAAAGTGTATGCAACTCTAGTCATAAAATGCTCCTTTATTTATAAAATGAAATATACAGAGTGACCCACTATTTCGTGTTCACAGAACTATGGTAGGGTTTCAAAATAACTGAATTTAACAAAACTTACCTCTATCCCAAATTGCTACGTTTAGTCTCTTGGGATACAATTTAATTTCAGGTACAGGATTAATCGTCATTGAAAACATAATTCTCAGCTGAAATTACTAGCGTTTCTTGTAATAAAAGTCAGAACGCAGCAGTAATGTTCTTAACGTTGTTTAAGATATTCAATGGACGAAATATTTTGTTAAAATATCCTAGAGTCCGGCCGCTATAAGAACAAGCCAGGGGCGTTGGAACGGCTGCGCTAGCTTTGGCGATACCATGCTTCTACAAAATAAGTAGTGACGTGTATTTATCAAACTCAATGCTGCGAATAACATATTTTAAAAATATTATGATGACACGCTTATGCTAGAGGGTGGGACTTCGATGACGATCGCGAAGATATTCTTTGATGACGTAGGTGGCTTGTTCTTATAGCGGCCGGAGTCTACCTTTATCAAGTTATTTATATACTTATGTATACATATAATATGTATATGTATAATAAGTGGTATAATAAACTACTTTAGTATGTTTCCTTTAAGAGAATGCATGTGTGGCCACTTTTTTAAAAGTGTTTTCTATCAATTACCTACTATTCGATTCTTCTGCCACACGCCGGCAATATCTAGTTACTACACAACTAAGAAAATGCAGAGGCGTAACTATACCCCCGACGTTGAATATTACGCTTTGCAATATCCTTATATAAATACTATAAATAGATAAAAAAATTCAAAATAAATTAAATTTTGCATACTAGGTACCCTGTAGTAAGTACAGGGAGCGGCAGAATAGACTTTACAATTTAAAATTGCTCTAAAATAAATATGCATTTTTTAAGCGTGCGATGTTTCTATCCATTAAATAAAGCATGCTTTGGAGTTTTTTTTGACAGGTGTCAAATGACTGGCTATATAGACTAACGAATTTTTTGCGTTGAAAATTTTATAAAAAATAATAGTATTATTCAAGTGCAACGTGATTTTAGAAGAACTTTTGGCGTGAGAAAAGTTCCGTCGCGTCTATTCTGCCGCTCCCTGTATATGAACCGGAAAAAAAGTAAGACAAAAAAATAAATAAATAAAAATAAATATTAAACTGAACTATTGATTTGGCAGAGGACAAAGTTTAGCCACTGGTCTTTTGTAACGGCCATTTTTGGATTTAACTAAAACTGTTGTGACCTTCTCTGCCAGGAAATATTTCTTTAATGATGGCAAGATGCCACTGAAGAGGAGGTATCTTGTATAAGTAAAACTAAGGTTCCTATTTTAACTTTAAATGATGGAGTATTCCATTTCTGACGGACTTGTAAACTACTCAAGTATTCACTTTTCCAACGCTTCCCAAACGGCTTTATTAAATTATCTAATAATTGATGATTCTCCTGTCCATTAAGTGGTTCATCTAAAACATTGATATCAGGGAGCACTTTAAGTGGTGTCAACGAAAAAAATGCATAGTCCTTCGCAAAGATGCAACCGGAGGAGACATTGGAAATGACGAAGCAGAACGCAAATCTTGTGATATTTCGGATGTGATAAAAATGAAAATTTGTTGCAAAGTAGTAAATAGTTATTTCATTAACACAAAACATTTTCAATAAGTAAAATCTTATTATCAGTAGTTTTATTTAGAAATTAAAATAAAAAGTTACTTTATTAACAAAAACATTCTCATAATGAAAACTAAAATGGTATTATACAAATTTTTTTCACTAACAAACATTTTTAATGTTAAAACTGAAATAATTTAATATACCTAATTTCGGGAAGATGAAAAACGATTCCTAAAAATTACAAATACCGATATCGATTAATCGCAAACTATTAAACGCAGCTAATAGTACAGGAAAAGTGTCCAAACTGAACAAGAACATAGTGAATTCGTTGAAACTTGACATATACGTTTAAAAATATATACCTATGTTTCAAGAAACTTAAGAGTCCCGAACCGTCAGGGCTGTGTCGGAGCTGCCTACTTGAAAAATCGTGTGATGAACTAGGTTTTTCATATGCATAATAAAAATTGGCAATTAAAACATTAGAAATTTTCAAAAAATAAGAATATTTTCATTTATGGAGAAATATTAATTTTTGACTTTTTTATTAAATTTTTTACCAATTTTACGTTTTCTTCATTTTCTGCTTGTTTATCTGTGAGTATATTCTGCAAAATGAAAAAGTACATAATCATTGTACAAGTGAGGATTATCGAATTGTTTAAAATTTTATATATATTGAATGAAACACACTTTGTATCTAAAGAAGATCGGAATCGATAGCATCTAAATCTTCTGCGTCGTTTAGATCGTCGATAATTTTATCCAAGTATGCATTTAGACATCGCACTCCCTGACAATTTCCGTAAATTTGTGAGCATCATCAACCTGCTTTTCTGTTGCAGTTGCAGGAGATAAGCTGCATTATTGATTCTGCTGTTGGCACAAAAAGTTTTGTCACAGTTTGGTAAGGACCACCCGTTGATTTTCTTCTATCCCCACTGTTGTGGATTTTTTTCGTTGCCAAGCCATTTCTGAATTTTGTAGAATATTCGCATTGAATATTAAGCGACTGCCTCTGAAGTTGGTGGTAATAATTCCAACTTTGATTTTTGTTTGTGCAGCGATTTTTTGAATTGATTAAATCTGTATGAGTTGAGTGAGACATTTGTGATATTCCTTGCACCGTATACAAGTAGGAAAAGAGTTTCACCAGCCTATTTTACTTGTGAGGGGGTTGAATTCTTGCCATTGAAAGTTCTTACTACATTAACCAGCTGCATTTCTTTCTGAAGAAGTTTGATGACTTTTAATTTTTCTTTCTGAAATATTCTATACGTGGTATCGTAACCACTGAAGGCATGAGTCAGTAAAATTGTATTTTTCTACTACCGTCTATATAAATGAACTTTATAACCCTAGCAACACGCGCGATAACGAAAGTAAACATTCTAGTTACCTGGTTGCTAAGGCGTTGTTATCTACGAAAGTAAAACTTGTGAGGCCAGGACAGAAAAGTAGAAAAACAAATTTTAAACGAAATTAATTCGTTCTATTTGAACAAATTAATACAACTAAATAATTTTGTATTAATAAAGAAAGGTTTTTCTAGGAAGTACGCCAACATTTTGCATATACCTTGCTTTGGATTTCTTGGGGTAAAACAAGGCACAAGCAATATTCCCATTTATACCGCCACAAAATATATGTGTTTGTTTATTTTAGTTTGAAACCCCCAGAAATTAAAATGTGTAATATTTCGTTGCCATGGAAACAATTTTCACAGGCAGCCTCCTAAACTATAAAATTTATTAAAAACGTCAATTAATTTCATAAAATAATAATTAGTTTTAAATTAGTAAATCCCATAATTTTTTTCGGTATATAATGGCCACTCATCTAATGTACTAGATAATTCAGTAGGCGTTCCACAAGGATCTATTTTATGACCTTTATTATATATTATTTACGTCAACGATTTTAACGCTACACATTCTGTAATGTTTGCTGATGATACGTCCATCCTTGTTTCTGATAATAATGTAAATAATGCTATAAAGAAAGCGAATGTACAGGTACATGAAGCGCATGAGTGGTTTAGTGATAATACGCTGGTTTTAAACAATAAAAAAATCCACCTTCATAAGATTTAATGTGTCAAATTGTAATTTTAACTATAGTTTTTTAATTAAAACGTAATCAGGCAAGAGAAATATGTGAAATTTTTGGGGTTGCATATAACAGAGAACTTTTCATCGACTGCATATATCGACGTTATAAGCAAAAAAATTGCTCCAATTTGTTACTGTATAAATCAGTTGCGGGAGGTAGTAAGCAGATCGGTGTTAGTGATGTACTATTATGCACAGTTCCATTCAATAATATCATATGGTATTATAGCTTGGGGTGCCTCAACAGAAAGTGTCCGCCTCTTCAAATTGCAAAAAGAGCAGTACGCTTTATTGTAGGGGCCAATGGCCAATAGACGTGAAAGCTGTAGAGACATATTTAAGAAATTGGAAATTTTAACACTTCCATGTGTATTCATATTAGATATGCTTCTGTATGCTAGAAGTGAATTATAAAATTTGCCATCTTTGAACGTCAACCATTCTTATAATACTCGTAATGGATTAACATTACAAGTCCTCAATATCTTGCTATACAAACTTATAATAAGCTACCAAGTTCATACAAATTGCTTGATATTAAAAACTATAAGGTTGAAATAAAAAAGTTACTGCGTAAGAAATGTTATTATTCATTACAAGAATATATTAATGATGATAGTCTGTGATAATCCTATTTTAATATGTATTATTTTTCTGTGTTATGTAGATATATATAGTATGGAGTGAGTGTAACATGTTATGTATGTTATAATATAATTAAAATTTTAATGACTTATCCTATTATACATAGGTCCTTGTTTTGTTATTATTAAATTGTTTGTGATATCTCTATTTATTTTTTGAATGTGTGAATGTATATATCTATTTATTTGTGTATGTACTTTTTTCTATTTAATACGTTTACTATATTTATGTAAATTGACATATCCTATATCATGTTACATGATCCAGTGGACAAATAAACTATTATTATTATTATTATTAAAAAATATAATACATTTCACGATGCGAAAACCCTTTTAAGTATTCGCTGTTTTTTGAAAGGTTCGGCTTCGCCTCGACCATTAAAAAATCACCTCACACCTTAAAGTAACCTTTCGCATCTAGTAATGTAAATAACTATTTTTATACGTTCTTGTCATTTCTGGATTTCTGACGAAGAAAGAATTTTCCATATAATTTTTCCTGTTCCTGGCCTTATGAAAAGTATATCTTTTTCTTCTGGAGTTAAAGCGATTAATAGAACAAGGAGATCAACGTCCTCATCAACTAAGTACAAATTTCAATTGCTATTTTAACAATAGGTGAATCCACATCATCTACAGCTTGTTTTACAAACAATCCTTTGTTTTAAAGAATTTTTGGCAACATTGAAATTAATCGTTTGACAAAAACTTTTCTTGAGGGAGGGCTACGATTACTGAATTTTGCCTAAATTTGGTTTTCACGTAGTTAACATACGTCGTACAAATGTGGATGATAAAAATCCACCTTCAAATTACATAAATAATAAGTATAGAGTTACAAAGATTTCGCAATTTTCTTGCTTATTTGATTAATTTCGGTACATATTGCTTGTACTGTAACCGTGTGACATATCATTGGATCAGGCATTGAGAGAGGAGTTGATCATATATTTTATTTCCCTTCAAATCACCGCCATCTTTGTAAATTGCGAAAAACGACAAAATTTTAAGTTACATATGGTTTTCGGCTATACATATTTCGACGAGACAAAAGGAAATAAGCTGTTCGACGTCCTTCTCGATGTTAAGTTGTCTTGGAGATTGTTGGGCGTGACTTTTCTAACGCAGCGATAAATTCCCATGTAATTTTTTGTTTACTTTTGCTTAATCTACCTCATGTTAAAGTAATGGCACTCAAACCTCTAACACTCCGTAATACGTACAAATCAGGTATCGGCAACCTGCCAGAGCAACCCCGATCCTAAATCCACCCCTATGATTTGTCAAATTGCAAGTCATTGACAAAATTGAAAAAATTGCAAAAACACGAAAACTTCAAATACTATTTCCAAACGAATTTCCGAGAGACTGTTTTGGTAAGAAATCCAAGGTAGAGGGTCGAACTTAGAACTACATCGTGAATTGCACGGTCACGCTCTGATTTTAGGCTCAATAGGAGTGAACGAAAAAGTAATTTTGACGTCTATCGTTCTGAAACCACTGAAATCTCACGCGTTACGTCATTCTGCCATGAAACTGATTTTCGACCCCCTACTAGGAAACTAAAAACATTTGTTTAATCCTGCTCTTGAAACATGCAGTTTCTTACTTGGATACAATACTCGATACAATTAAATGTCAAAGTGAAGGAAAAGCACTATCGAGAAACAGAAATTTGTTTCGGGTTCCTGAAGTCGTCCCGAGTCCGAAACTGTAATCGGTTCCGTCCTAGGACCGATATTAAGTTTTCATTAAATTTCGCTTCGGAGGACTGACTTCACGCACTTCATAGCGATATGAAAGTAAAGCAACATTACTGCGTACGTGGATGGGCTCCACGGAAAGACGTGGTCTCGCTTCCCTACTTCTCGCGGCTTGTATATCAGCTATATCTCAGAAGCAATACAACTGTAGGTGAGAGGTGTATTGAGGATATACCATCCTTCGGAGGGGATGTAAAGCAGTCGGTCCCTTGTCTATTAAATGTTAGGTAAGTAAGAAATCCCTACTCTTAGTAAGATAAGAGGTTCGGCAAAATTTCCAGGTTGGGGGTTGCTCGTCTCCTGGCTTCGGTGATTGGCCTCGGTAGCGGAAATAGGACGACGTTAAATAAGTGATTAAAGAAGAAGAAGACTATAAGTTGTAATCTATCGTACGCACTATGGATTTTATGGCGAATTTTGCGAAAACACGAAAATTTTAAACCTTATTTCCAAACGAAAACAGCCCGCCGGGCCGCCTTCTGGCAATAAATCCAAGCTCAAAAGTCCAACTTGAAAGTACATCGTAAATTTTGCGATCCAGCTGCGATTTTGAGGTCAGCAGATCCTAACTAAAAAGTGACATTTGTGACGTTAACGAAAAATTTTAAAGTTTTGGCAAGACCTGCACGCGCATGAAATTTGGAAGGTTCTGCGCGCGCATTCGGCCTTTTTAATTTCGCAATATTTACAAAACTCTTCGACATGGGATATTGAAACGCTAATAACTTTTTAAATATTCAAAGAATCGCAACGAATCGCCGTTGGGATTTTTTTGACAAGAAGACGCCTATAAAAAAATAATAACATAACTGCCGGTACCACGTGATTTAGACAACCAATCAAAAATTGGTCGCTCTGTTGTCGCCACTGTTTCTATAAGTCATGCTTCATAATATGCAACATGAAACTGATTTTCAACCCCCTATACGAAAACAAAAACATTTCCAATGTTAAAATGCGCTGATGTAAAGAACCTCAGGGTCAGAGAGGTCACTACTAAGCCAGCAAAGGGGACGACTATTTAACAAAGCTTCTATTTGAGTGAGGACCGTCGCAAACTCCTCGTGTGATAAAATCTGAGAGCCCACAAAAGATTGTGGGCATAAGAATGCAGATGTGTCGTGTTTGCACATTTAATATTAGACTCCCATACGTGACGACGATGGCGTAATACATTTCCAATCTATTTTATTTTTAAGTAACTCTTGCTTAAACGTGTTTGAATAATCTGATGATTTTAAAGAACGTGTAAACTTCGTCAAGTTGAGCTTTTGCTCCTATATATTTGTCCCACAATCAGAATGTAAATGGCTCTGGTCACACGATAGGCAGTGTGAGCAGAGCCATGCTCTGCTCATGCTAGCCCGCTGCGTTACCAAGTCGGTATCTGGCTGGTCCATGGGATGGTGACGTGCGCTGCCTGATAACAGAAGGAGTCCTTTTTTGGATTAATCCGTCTGGTGGGGCTTATTGCAATATTAAATTATTTGCTTTCTACATTCGTAGTACTGGTTTTTCATCAGTTAAATGTAGATTTTTGCAAATAAGCTCTGAAAAGAGTTTTTATGTCTTTTTAAGACATTAGAGGATTAGGACTAACAAACTTTGACGTAAATAGTAAAATTTATTTTTACTATTTTATCTTATTAAAAATTTACCTCTATGGATTTCTGACTTCTTTGGATTTCATTTCAATTATTTCTTTGTTTGTATGTAACAAATACAGAACACAACTTTACATTGATAATTTCATATAGGTATAATGTTGTACGTATAATGGGATACGTTTACAAAAAGTAATAAAAATAAAAACGAGTGGTCTTCCAGAATAATATTAATTTTTAATTAATATAAAACTTTTTTATGCGTACCTGCATACATATACTACAAAGAAAGCTGTTTCACACAAAACTTAATTGTTTGGTTTCACGAGAAAACAATAGCAAAATGGTATTATTAATTTTTGAATTTTCAATGCCAACTTTTTTAAAAAATTAATATTTTCTCAAGAGTAAATCGTTATTGCTGATTGTATCATATACAGGGTGGTCCATGTTAAACGTCATTAATTTTGATAGGTGATAGAAAAAAGAAACTTTCATAAGAAAACTTTGTTCAAAAATGTTTCCTAACAAAGATACAGGGTGTCAAAGTGGATTCCGTTTTGAGAACTTATTTTTTTTTTTTTTTTTTTATAAATACACCACATGTAATTACGACCCCCTTTATCCCAGAAGGCTGAGCCTTGTGCGGTATTAGTGTAATTATTTATTTAATTTGCTTTTTTTGGAATCTTTGATGTACATACATTATGTGTAGTAAGCAATAAAATGTTTTAAAAAATTTTGGCCCCTTATATCATATTTTCTTGGTAGTTCAGTCCTATATTATAAGTTTTGGCCTGCTTGCAACACTTTAAATTAAAATAAGTATCTCAAAAACGAAGCCATAAATCAACAATTTGCAAAGGTAATTTTTTTTCTAAATTAAACAGGGAGTCCAAAAATGGAATCTTTGTAAAATATATAAAATATATAATAGGGGGGAAGGGGGTGCCGACCACCGGTATCTATGCCACTGGAGAATTTCTTTAAATGATTTTAATCATTACTTAGAGATGTACTACATTAGTCTGTATGAAAAATTTGATGAAAATCGATCGAGTGGTTTGGAAGTTATGATGAGAAAGCCAGATTTTTTTACAACTTTGACACCCTGTATATTTGTTAGGAAACATTTTTGAACAAAGTTTTCTTATGAAAGTCTACTTTTTTCTAGTTGTTCTATCATCTATCAAAATTAATGACGTTTGACCTGGACCACCCTGTATAATGCTGAAATTTTTGAAAGAATTAAAATATCTATATAGAATTTCAAAGCTGTCCAGGGGGCGACGGTTTTCCGATTTTTCTTTTTCGTAAATCAGCCAAATTTTTGTTTTGTAAATATTGTCATTCTCATCCCAGACATGAAACAAATTGGCATGAGTTCTGTGTATTTTTTAAGTTGAAATATAGTAGGTATACCTATTTCCACTGATTCCCGTCTGAAATACGCAAAAAATCCCTGCAGTTAGGTATTCTTTGGCTGGGGAGCCACGAGGTAAACGCACAATTTTATTGCTGTGCTTACTTAGTGTAGAGACACACGAGCGTTGATTTAACTCACGTCTAAACGCGAGTTGCTTACGCGTATTTCAGCATTATATTATGAATGGAAATGCAATGAGTAGTTATAAAGTCGGGGAGACTCGAGCGTTAAATTAACACACGCGTCGTGTCCCGGTAGTGTATACTATGTAGTCGTGCTTGGTTATGTTGATAAGTTAGTGGTTGATTTACATAATCGAATACGTAACTAAATACGCAGAAATTCTTAATTTGATAGACAGGTTTCAAATAAGTATTTTGTGTTATAATAGTGTGTTTATTGTAGTGGTTGGTGACTTTTTGTATATAGCGGGGGATTCTTCATTTCGGTTCGTATTTGTACTCCTGCTATTAAGTTATTCTACAATAATTAACTGGATTCGGTATAAACGTAATTTTAATCACGAGTTTTATTAATCACGTGCAAAGCGTAGCGGATCGAGTGTTTAATAAAATGAGTGACTAATAAGTTTATAAAACGAGTTGCATACTATACTTTATCTACGACAGCAAATATCTAAATAAAAAATTCGGAAATTATTTTATTACTCCATTTATTATCATATCAATAAACATGATAACAGTGCATAATAGTGCAGTCGAGTTATTTTGACAGATTGATGACTTTGGACATGGACAATTAACTTTATTTTTGCCATTGAAAAATCTAGAACTAAATTCACCCCGTGACTAAAACACACGAAGCCACAGCTTGCCAAGGTGTATTTAAAACTCGTGACTGAAATGCACGAAGCCACGGCTTGTCAAGGTGTATTTAAAAGATCACTTGCGCCATGGAATCATATACGATAAATGGCATTTTAAAGATGGGAGTAGAAAAATTGTTTTACAGTACAAGACGTGGACCTCAATCTGAAAATAGACAATTCCTGTGGTATCTTTAACCGACTCGGTGGCACGGTGGCGTAGTTGGCTAGAGTATGAGTCCTGGTGTCCTGGTTCGAGGCCCGGCATCGGCAAATGGCAATGTCGGTAGGTTATGGAATGTATGGATGTTTGTCTGCGTTTTTCAAATGTGTAGCCCCCTCTCGGAGAGCCTTTGGTTTTGAATTTGGGGGTTGTCTAATTTCTGAGGTGTGTCTATGTTTATGTAACAAAACGTGATTATCTATTAAAAATTTATATTTTTCTTTGAATTGAATTTAATAGGACTTCCCTCCCTAAAGGTGGGAAGAAAAAATGAAATACTTGAGTACTTAGCCCGTGGTCATGCTTGCGACCTGGTCGCAGCGACGCAAACGCCGCGAACAGCTTGTCGTAAAATCTGTTGCTGTCGCAGGTAGCAGTATGGCCAGCTATTATTAGAATCCTTGAAAAGTAGACCACATCTTTATAGTGCACATAAAAATCGTCGTATCTTTGATGCCGATGAGAACTTAAAACACACCGACGTTTTTTATATGCACTATAAAGATGTGGTCTACTTTAACACATTTCTGCATTCGTGGCACCGCACCGTGGCGTTCGTGTAGCCGCGACCGCAAGCATGGACACGGGCATACTTGCACTCAAAAATTACATAGAACAGGTTGCAAAAGTCAGAAATTTTATTTTTATAGTTTCCATATCCATTCCTAATTTATTTGTTTTATATCTTCAAAACTATAAATAAACTAATCATAGAAAAGTGCATACTTGTATTGTGGTCTATTTAATTTAAAAAAACAAGAAAATTAGATTTTTTTTTCTGAAACTGTATAAGTACAAACATGTATTTGAAATGGTGTTTATTGCCATACATACCCAGATTTGAAATAAAAAGTAGCTAATTTGATTTCATATTTTTTTTCCTCTTATAAAATCCAATAAACTCTACTAGTGCGTGTTTTATTTAGCTTCTCATTACAGAAAATTCGGTCCAAATTGAACCTAAAAACTGCTTCCAAACAAAATGAGACGCTGTGAAGATGATAACTAGTGATTATGGAAAAAAGATCGAATTATCGATTACGCTTGACGCTTGACAACTTAATACATATTTCATATTCAGATTTTTTGTTATCATTATTATTTGATAATTGTTAGTGATAAAAACCGCATTATTATTATTATTATTATTATTATTCCACTCTACCTCATCATAGGTATATGTGCAAACCATCTGCCTGCATACAAAATATTATAATTCTTGCAAATAAAAGTCAAGATAAATAATTATTGACCTGAGTGTACATACAAGCCGCTGGAGAATCCTATCCCGTCTTAATGTGCGGCTAATTCACGTATCACAAAAATTTTTCTACACGACTTAGTCCAATCAATGAATATATTGTAGAGTGCATAGAATATGCGAGACTTTTTGACTTCAGGACCTAGTTAGGAGTAGTTAGTAGGTAAACATACTAAAAGTCCCCGCCCCTGGGAGGTGAGCTTACGGTGGGAGAGGGGAGAGAAGGTCCCATTTTTTGGTTTTTCGGTTATATCTCGGAAACGGTGGACTCTAGGAAAAATATGTTCTAAATATATAAAAATGAAAGCTAATTAAATTTCCTATAAAATTATATATACATATTTGTCGAATATCCAACGGTTTTCGAGATATACGTTATTGAAAATCGATAATTTTCTAAAAAATCATTTTTACCTAACGCTTTTTGTCAAACATTTGCTCCTAGTGCCTCCAACGATCGTTTCTCAGAAAAACTGTAAAAAACGATGTTGTAGAGCATTAAATTTCCTTCACTTTGATATACACTTTTGCTACTTTATCTTCAACCAATCGAAAGTTATAGAATTTCTAACATGTACGCTCAATTTCGATGTTCCTCAAGAAATGAGGATGTTGACGCTACCATGATGAATAACAACATTTTAACAATAGAAATTGACACAACACTTTTTTTTATAATAAAAGCTATTATTATATTATTACGAATCATTTACTTAATGAAAGTATTTACATGGACTGATAGTAATTAAAAATTGAAAAAATAATCATTCAAGGTGACATCTTGGTTTTTTTGAGGCGGAAGGGTCGATGCTCATTCATCTTCGTCAGCAGTGGAGATTGGTAATGTATCGATGTCGTCGTCGTCACCATTTTCCTGAATTAATATGCCGACTCTGTTGTTGCAACTGCCCTTGCAATTCGGGCATGCGACAGAGCAGTTTAACGATGCTTTTTTACAACCACACCTGCCACCGTCACATCCTTTCGTGCATCGGCAAAAAATCATCCTCAAGATTTCGTCAGGAGCAGCATCCAACTTTGACAGTTTCGAAACTAGTTGGTCATTCCTTCTCTCCCAACCCCAATCGGCGCCCCACCATTAGGTTCCTCCTCTAACCACAGGTGTACTTGGTGGTACGTCCGGAATGCATTCTGCTTAACAGCTCCTTCAGTTGGAGGGAGAGTTGAATGATCAGGCTTCATGTTTGCAGCTGCTTTGACAAATGATTTGTAGTGGAACTCGTTGAGGGATTTTTCTGTGGCTAGAGCGTCATACAATGAGAGAGTACTTATGATCCCAGCTGTCTCAATGGAATCAGGGGAAGAAGAACCGCTGGCAAATACCTCAGCTGCACGTTGTATGATTTTGGACTTCTGGTACATTTTGACAAAACCCACTTTACTCTTGCGATACGCTGCGGATGTTGAGTCACAGCCTGTGAATGCATGTAAGAATAACAAATGGACCTTTCTTGACCTTACCTCTTCCAGGTTTTACCAGCAGAATGTCACGATCAGTTGGGATTTTGGAGAACAGCCAAGTCGACGTCCTCTCCAATAACAGCTACCGAGGAATTTTGCGATCTGTTGATAGCGTCTTTACAATATCAACGTCAGCATCACCTGAGGCTTGGAGCATATTTACCCATTTTTCTGCAGGTACATCATCAGCAGGTTTATCAGCTGACTCTTATTATGATAGAAAGGAAATCATCATCATAATCATCATGGTAGCGTCAATATACGCATTTCTAGAGGAACATCGAAATTGAGCGTACATGTTAGAAATTCTATAACTTTTGATTGGTTGAAGATAAAGTAGCAAAAGTGTATATCAAACTGAAGGAAATTTAATGCTCTACAACTTCGTTCTTGCAGTTTTTCTGAGAAACGATCGTTGGAGGCACTAGTTTGACAAAAAGCGTTAGGTAAAAATGATTTTTTAGAAAATTATCGATTTTTAATAACGTATATCTCGAAAACCGTTGGATATTCGACAAATATGTAGGACAATTTTATAGGAAATTTAATTAGTTTTCATTTTTATATAGAACATATTTTTCCTAGAGTCCACCGTTTCCGAGATATAATCGAAAAACCCAAAAATGGGACCTTCTCCCCCCTCTCCTACCGTAAGCTCACCTTCCAGGGGCGGGGACTTTTAGTATATTTACCTACTAACTACTCCTAACAAAGTCCTAAAGTCAAAAAGACTCGCATATTCCATGTACTCTACACCCCTCTTTTGAGCACTCATTGACTGGATTAGACTCCCATTTAATTTATATAAGTTTTTCACTCTCCGAATGGATATTACTCACTCTATGCCTTCGAAGATATTTTGTAACTAGCCCCCTTCAGTGTTACTTACTAAATTTTTCCCGCTGCCGATCGAAATTTCTTTAAATTTGCATAAAAGGATGTTTTCCATACCCGTTATTGTTCTAAGTTGCCTGTGCGAGTAACTATAGGTTACCGAGACAAAAATTTAAACAAGGTAAAAATATTCACAAAGTGTCACCGCAAATCCAAAAATGGATATTAAGAAGTTGCTAATATTGCTTGTGAGAGTTTCCTACCTAGTAGACCAGTAAAATTAAGTGAAATATACCGCAAATTCGGAACAAATTTGTAACAAGCTGTTTGTTGCGTTAAAATGTCGGAGAGGGGGTATTAAATTTGTCAATAAAAATCCCAAAATATCCGAGTATCACACTAAAAAATCGTCCGCCATCTTGAAAAATGATAAAAATAGGAGAAAACTTCAAAATCTATAATATGACGTTTAGAAATTTGAGATAGCTTGAAAATTAAAAAAGTTAGAGCTTAAAAATTATAAGATATGAGTTGGAATTTTGTATTTCCTTCCTATGAGTTGATTATTCTGTTGTGGGCCTTAATTTATGTAGGGTGAGTCAGGTTGTATGGTAAAAAATTAATTTGTGAATAGAGCATGAGAAAACACTATTTACGTCTCTCAGGATTTTACTATATAACCCTTAATTTTTTTTATACAAGGTGTTAAAGTTGTAAATGTTTCGTTGAATTCTTTTAATATCTTTTGGTTTAAAACAGTCGTATCAATGAAATTTGGTTGGTTTATATTTTTATAGGGTGCCATCAACTGCTGATAACAGTTTTTCTAAATTAATCCAGTGGCTTGCGTTAACACATTTTTTTCTGATAAGAATACCGATAACTGTGCGCCGTTGCATTTTTTCTAAGGAAACAAAATCTTTAATAACAAAAATTTAAAAACATCAGGGACTTAATTACTACTGTTTACAATAAATTTTCAAAATGAAGTACATTAACCTCAATCCACTCTAAAAATTAATAAATTAACAACCAACAAGTACTATTTGACCGAATAGTACATTTTTTACGGCAACTAAGGGTAGATGTGCATAAACTCAGGAATATACAAAATGAAATTTCCTTGCGGGCCCGAAAGTGCATTGAGGTTAATGGTCTTCATTTTGAAAATTATTTAAAGAAATAGTAATTAAGTCACAGTTGTTTTTAAATTTTCGTTAATGAGGATTTTGTTTCCTTAGAGTATTTTATTATTATTGCATTAGGTTTTCAACTCTGAAGTATTATGAAAAAATCCAGTGGCGCACAGTTATCGACATTCTTATCAGAAAAAAAATGTGTAAACGCACGCCACTGGATTAGTTTTGAAAAACTAATATTGTCAATTGATAGCGCCCTACGAAAAATATAAACCAACCAAATTTCATTGATACGACTGTTTTTAATCAACTATTATTTAAAATTATTAAAAATATTCAACGAAAAATTTTCAACTTTTAATTTTTTACCACACAACCTGACTCACCCTGTATATATATATATATATATATATATATATATATATATATATATATATATATATATACAGATCCGTGCTACGAAAAACCGTCCATGTAATTTTAGCCGTTAAACAGTCCACTTGATATACTTTGCTGTATTATTTACCAACGTTAAACCGCTCTTATATTGATGCAACATCAAACCATCCGATTTACGCGCACACAACGTTAGTCCTTCCATAGTTATACACATGTGGATCTGTACGTTCGCTAAACTATCCTGCGATGTTGCCGGAGTTAATATGTGTACATTTTCTTGATGTTGGACTAATATTATGATTGTCTTCTTTTAATATGCATGGCGATTGTTTTAAATAACAATGATAACTGTGTCGGGGATCTCGGAAAAATTTCTACCCATATTGAGAAAACTGCTTATTAGAAAATGGCAGAGGTATGAGATATAAAATGAAGCTAAATAAAATAAGATAAATATCGCTTTCGCTTTAATTGCAGCACGATGTGACATTTTGGTTTCTATTTTATTCCATAGTAATTGATAGTGTTGACAGTTAATCTATCTAACATTAATTATCTCAGGAAGGGTTAGTTAAAATATAGGAAAGCTATACAGCGTGTCCCACTTTTAATGGCCCCCCCTTCGCAACTCAGTTATTAGTTATCCAATTTTAACCAAATTTGGATAGGTGTCAACCTTTGGTGTGATCTTTTTGAATTAAACAAAATTTATTTTTGGCAGTGGCGTGCATTTTTATTAAGAAAATAGGGGTCGCTTTTTCGAGAAGTCATATTAGGTATTTTTTTACAGAAAAACTCATACAGTATTATTAATCAGCATGCTTTAGAACCCCCATGCCGAAAATTTCACAACATTTTGATTAAGGGTTTCCGAATAACGGGCCCAGTAAAAATACATTTTTTCATTCGTAAATAATTGACAGCTTGAAAACGGTTTGCGTTTTGAAAAAAAGTCATTCTTCATTTTCAATTTAAACTGATTTACTCTATCTCCCCATGCCTTCAAAACTTTCAAATGCTGCAAGCAAAAATTTTTCATTGTACGATAAAAAAATATTTTAACCGGTTCTGTATTATTTGGGCATTAAGTGATAAAAAATGATCTTATGTGATAATAAATCAATTTTATACCAAAAGAACAAAGGTTGCTCTGATATTAAATTAAACTATTTTTCGAAAAATAAACCGTTGTCAAGTTAATTATTTACGACTGCGGCATTTCAAACTTTTGAGCACATGATGTGATAGAGTAAATCAGCTTAAATTGAAAATGACGAATGACTTTTTTTCGAAATACAAACCATTTCCAAGTTATTAGGTATTTACGACGGAAAAAATGTATTTTCACTGGGCCCGTTATTCGGAAACCCTTAATCAAAATGTAGTAAAATTTTGAACATGGGGGTTCCAGAGCATGCTGATTAATAATATTGCATTAGTTTTTCTGTAAAAAAAATGCCTAATATGACTTCTCGAAAAAGTGACCCCCTTTTTCTTAATAAAAATGCACGCCACTGACAAAAATGAGTTTTGTTTAATTCAAAAAGATCATACCCAAGGCCATTGATAGTAACCCAAATTTGGTTGAAATCGGATAACTAATAACTGAATTGTGAAGGGGGGGGGGAATTAAAAGTGGGACACGCTGTATATATTTGAAATTCGAACATGCTACTCTTTCAAAAATTTTCACTAATAAGTATTAAAAGCGCCAAATGTCACACTTTATGATGCTGACTGATATTTTTTTTGTAATCGTGAAAAATTTCACATTCCCTGATTTTTGCAATTTTCACTTTTCGGATGATATGATATTACGATAATGAAGGTCATTCAATTTCGTCGGTCTGTCTGTCAGTCTATATGTTGGTGCCCCGATTTGCGCTATAACTGAAAAACTGTTTGTCGGAGGGAAACAATATTTGACACGTAGTTAACACTACTGCCAAGGAAGAATCAGAATAAATAGTTACTAAAAAATATACAGGGTGGTCATCCTAAAAAATATTTAAACCAAATATTTTATATTTATTATACTTTTATTACTCGGAATACATTGCAAAGATTGTCTAATGTGATGGGAAGAGGGAGAATGCGCAGTGAGTGGAAGTGACACTGAAAAATTGGAAATGTATATAGTTTAGGATTTCTTAAAAAGGAGGACTGCAAAATATAGGAATTCGAGGATTTTACATCCGTTGATGTAGACGAAATGAAGAATTTAACAAAATAAAAATTTTATTCAGATGTAATAGATACATATATTAAACTAGATAGAACGAATAACTGAAAAATGCTAAATCACTTGAAAGTCAACTGCATATGCAATAAAGTAATAATAACAATGGTCCTAAACGGAGTTCATGAAAGTCATGCTATATATACTTATTTTGTCTATTTACATCCTTTTTTAATTTTGTGCTGTACCCAAGTATCTAAAAATGGTAATTCATTATTATTTTCTATTTCTAGAGTGAATTTGATAGATGGTTCTTTATTATTAATATTTTCCAAAAAATTGTTTAATAAATTCCATGAGGCCAAATTGCAAAAATAAATTTTTGGAAAATATTAATAATAAAGAACCATCTATCAAATTCACTCTAGAAATAGAAAATAATAATGAATTACCATTTTTAGATGTTTTAATTAAAAAAGTCAATAATAATAATTTTCAAACTAGCGTTTACCGAAAAAAGACTCACACTAACAGATATTTAAATTTTAACTCAAACCAGTCTTTGGACGTTAAAAGAGGTGTTATAAAATGTTTGTATGATAGGGCAAAAATAATTTCTTCTAATGATGAAATATTCAAACGTGAAAGGGAATTTGTCAGGGAAATTTTAATTAATAATGAATACCCGAAAGAATTTGTTGATAAGACTTTCATGAACATTGAAAATAGAGTTAACAATCCGGTACAACCAAAACCAGAATATCATTATTCGACATTAATTCCATATATAAAAGGTTTATCTGAGAAATTACGTCGTGTCGGTAAAAAATTTGGCGTTAGAACAATTTTTCAAACAAATACTACTTTAAGATCCATATTGACAAAAACGAAACCATTAAATCCTGAACAAAATTCAAAAAATTGTATATACAGTATCCCGTGCGAGTGTAAAAAACATTATGTGGGTGAATCATCTAGACCACTTACCTAATGTACGATTAGGCGAGCACAAAAGTTATATTAGAAAAGGTGATTTTGAAAAATCTAAAATTTGTGAACATGCTTGGGAAAACGATCACAGGATAAAATGAGATTCAGCAAAAATTTTGACCAAAGAAGCAGACAACAAAAAAAGAAAAATCAAAGAATCTGCAATAATTTTACTTAATGAAGATAAATGCGTATCAAATTGTTCGGTAGAATTTTGTTCAACTTGGTTACCAATGTTGAGAGAAGAACTCAATAAAATTAATATTATTTAGTATATTTTTCAATATTTCTATGGTAAGTATCTATGGAAATGATATAAACAATTTTTATTTTATGCCGTGTTATTCTACACGTTACATAAAAATCTAAAGCTTAAACTTTGAAAAAGGAAACGGATATAGTTTCCGAAACGTCAGCGCAGTATTTTGTATTAATTTAATTCCTATTAGTTGTCAAAAAACACCCTCTAACTGATCCTCTGACATTACGTCAAAGGCGTAGAGGTTATTTCCCAGTTTTAAACTGGTTAATTTGAATATTTGTTAGATAAATCGAATTTTTTTGATAGGAATCTCGAGGAATGTGGTAATAAATCCCAAAAAAGAAAAGGAAAGAAATAATTTATGAAATGCCACAAATAACATTTAAACAATATTTAAAAATACCTCAGTACACAATTAAAGAGGAGAAACTTCTGCAGAAAAACGGTTTCTAATGTTTTTTACGTAAGATGTGTGTGTATGTTTTGAATTATAAGGCAGCTTTTATTTTATAGTGGAGTCAATAGAGGTTTTCACTTCGGAGAAATTACGGGAAGCGGTAATCTTTGAGAATACAACTCTGAACATGTCAGAAACAACCAAAAGTTACCAACAATGGTCCTTGAGCATCATTTGTTATTAAACAAATTAGTTGGAAAATATCGGTTTTTGTCAATATGTATGTCCTAAAATATTTTTTTCTTATAATGCAGCCCCCAGATTTTGTTGTTTAATGCACGAAAATGGAACGCGACTGAATTTCAAAATTTTGAAAAAGTGATACAATTTGATATGCATAACTAACTTTAACCACCTATTACTCTGGTTTAAATCGCTCCTTTAGGTGCGATTTTTAAAGCTTGAAATGTGTACTTTAAGATGCTTCAAGGGGATTTAAAAATTAAATTAACCCTTTTTATTTTACGAATATAAAGACAAAAATTTCCTTCAAAATTTACGAAATTATGGGTAAAATAAACGTTAATAACTTTTACAAAAAAATTATTTAGCATACCTATCCAGCATATATTTATAGTAGGACCTCAAAATAAGTAATCCTGATGTAAAAAAAATTCCCACCAATATCATATTGAATATGTTAATTCAAGCGCAATTTGTTTAAAATGTATCGAGTTACGTCATTTTTAATGAAATTTTTATCGAAAAGTCGGCCATATTGAATCAGACATTTTTAATATTATTTTTTGGCATCATTATCTATTTTAGCCACCTAAAAAACACCCACAGTGTCAATCCGAGCGAAGTACGTTTCAAATTTATCGAGTTACGTCAATTTGAATGAAATTTTTATCGAAAAGTCGGCCATATTGGATTCCAATTTATTGGATGTCCGTTTTCGAAAGCGTGTTCACAAATTTTTGATTTTTTTATTTCATTTTCTTTCCGCGAGATAAACGGTGATTTTCCATCGCACACGTTAAACTATCTTCTACACACATGTAAATACTGCACCAGAATGGTTTTCAAATATTAAATGTCTTAAATCGTGTTGCCAAATGACTGGAAGGTTTAACATCAATAAAAATTATGTAGGCATATGTAGAGCATATGCGAGTATGTATGCGCCAGCGCTCCTGGTGGATATACTTTACACTATGGTTATATGCAAATTATATGAAACATACCAAAAACTCTCCATCTCAAATTCAGCATATGAGATGTAGACCGCCTAACGAGGCCAATACGAGTGATATCCTTAAACCGTCCGAAAATTGGAAGGTTTAACGTCTTCGGATAGTTTACCGTCGGTAAATTTCTATATGGTGGACGGTTTATCGTAGCAGGAACAAATGTATATATATATATATATATATATATATATATATATATATATATATATATATATATATATATATATATATATATATATATATATATATATATATATAATAAAAGGCCACATAAAATTAAAAAGATTTTTATTTAAACCATAAAGGTTAATAAAAGTAAAAACAAACAAAATATTAAAGAAATTAATAAATGAAGTAATAAATTAAATGTCAATCTCTGCTTCATCTTCTAAAAGACACAGGTGTTGCATTCGTGCAATATTGCCCAATGCAATGAATGCAACTTGTTGTGCATCTTAAATTGTATTTTTTGTAGCTGCATAATTTTGAACAGTTTGTTTTGCAATTGCAAAACAAAATATATAATATAAATTCAGGGGCACACTTTTGTGACATTTTTTTCTGGTTCTAGACAAATTTTATTTTTAATCCAACCCCAATTTTCAGGATTGACGTTATTCTCTACCTAGCCATTCTTGAACTTGAAAATACACTCGTTTTATATGAAGTTTGCTGTTTTTTGTTCCTTCTTATAGAACGCTGAAGTTGTGTCGCAGCCTGAAATTGCATGTAAAAGTAAAATATTTTGACCACTGTTTCACCTAATATGGATTGAAGTATAAATTAAAATAATAAAAATTAGTATGCTAATTATAATAAAAAAACATTGTTTTCTAGCGTTAAAAAGTTTAAATTATCTATAATGCATAGTACCCAAATTTTAATCGCACTTATCTCAGTTATTTATTAACCGATTTAAAAAAACTTTAGACTGTTTTGTAACTTGTTTAATATTCTAAAATTTTTGTGTAGTTAATTCATTTTTTTTTATAAAGACATTCAATATTCAAGGTAATAGCTAAAAAGTGCCTAATTTCAAGATGGCGGCCTAATTTTTGAGGGGTTCCGCCACCTGGATTTTTTGGGATTTTTTTTTCCTGTTAAATAGGACATCTTCCCCTACATATTCCCCCTAAAATTGGCTTGTTACAAATTTGTTCCGAATTGAATGCTAATTTTACTGCAAGGACAAAATCAGCAGCGGGAAAACACATTAAACGCATGTAACTGTGCTCATCGCATGTGTCTTGAAGAACAACGTATATTGCTAACGTTACATATAAAAAATAAATTACGCGGTAAAGCAGCACAATTAATAAATTCGCGAGATATTCCAACATGGATAATTATTATCAGTACATTTTGGCGATTCAAGAGATTTGACTTCTTTAATCCCAAGATCTACAATGAATTCATCAATTGACTCATGAATTACCTTTTAAATTTGTATCGATATTGCAAACACATAATGCACAAATGTACTATTGGAAGCAAACAATTTTCAAAAGTTTATTTCAGCTTTATAAATAGGAGAAAATGCAGTGGTGACGAATGTCACTCTATTTCGTTAGTAATAATTGTCAGTGTCACTTTATATTGATTGTCTTATTAAGTATTTTCTAAAGTTTAAAACATGCCTAACCACAAGCTTAAGGTGGAGACCAAAAAAGCGAGCAGGAGCAAACATACGCGAGCGAGCATTCTTTGCGATTAATCTTTTTTGCGAGCGAGCGAACGTTGTTTGCTCACGTTCACGTATTAATTATTGCAATTAATGTAGGTTATTATTTATTATTTGTTATTTGTTATATGTTATAGTATAGTGTGTAATGTAAATATGTATTATGTAGAATAAAAGTAGAGTAGATATTAGAATCTCAACGAGATCAGATGTCTTTTAATGTATTCCCAATTCCCTTAAACTACAAGTAAACTAAAAGTATACTATGACAATCCAACTATACTAGAAGTATACTACACGTAGGTAAATTATACATTGTGAAGAAATTTAGGTAATTAATGAAATAAATGTGTTTCAAGCTTGAACCATGTTCAAATGGTTATCACAGTTGCAACCTTAGATATTAAACCAAGTTCAAGCTGAATGTCTTTGGTACAATAGTTTCGGAAATATTAAATAAAAACCATCGTCAAGGATGCACCTTTAAAGGGTTGTAGCTCCCTTAGGAAGCATTTCCGGGGCCGTGTTTGTAGGGACTTCTTGTCTTATTTTTGATCGAGGAATACGTGGGTGAAATGATGACCACTAATTTCGGACCACCCCGTATAAGTAGTTAAATTATAATTTTTTGATTTTATTTTATTTTCGACAAGCAAGACCACAAAGGACCCCGCACTATTTCCTATATAAAATGGTTTAAATTTTCTGAATTTTTAGTATGTTTGTAGTATTTCGATCTCTCGATCAAAATTGTCAAGTCCCAATTGAATCGTATGACCAGTTTTTGAGATACAGGTTAAAGTTAAAAAGTGGCTATTTTTATAAAATATATTTTTTATTGCAATAAAATTGCAGGATTCTATTGCAATTTGTTTACATGAAGGTTATTAATTTAACTTTAAAGAAGATTTTACGATAAAATATGCGTTTATTTACAGGGTATGTGAAAAATAAACGAGGTTTACTTTTTTAAATCGATGTATCCATGATGTAACTACAAAATATTCAGAAATTACATTCAGAATGAGATATACTGCTTTGATATTACCGAAATTCCCAATTTGTACATTTTATTAATAATAATAATAAATACTTTATTTGCTGATTATACATTCATGTGCAATACATGTTAATTGTTTTAGCATTGTCAGTTAATACATTAGACATTATAAATACATTAAGAATTAAAATAAAAGTAGTACAATAATTAAAAAATAAAAATAAAAAAATTGTTAGATAAAATCAGTAACTGTATCCATACTTTAAATTTAAACACAGAACATTTAGAGGTTATTAAAAGAAGCATTATAAAATTCATCTAGGTTGTATGGGGAGATTTTCATCAAAATATGTTTAACTTTTATTTTAAATTTATTTGATGTTAAGTTTCTAATTTTAATAGGCATACAGTTATATAGTTTTAATGCAACGTAAATAAAACTTTTATTTGTAATGTGCAATCTATGGGTCGGCAGTATAATGTTGTCTCGATTTCTGGTTAAGTGGCTGTGTAGATCAGTATGATTCTTAAAACATTCTCTATTACTTTTAACATACATTAAACAGTGATAAATATAAAGTGCAGGAAATATCATAATTTGCAATTCATGAAAAATGGGTCTACATGAATCTCGATTAGATTTGTTGGTGATTACTGATTACCCTTAATGCTATTTTTTGTAATACAAATACTCGCGGCCAGTCAGTAGAATTACCCCATAATATCAATCCATAAGAAATTAATGGTAAAAATAATCCCATATAAGCTATTCTGCAGACTGATCTAATTGCATATTGTAAAAGTTTTCTTAGTAGAAAAATTACCCCTGAAAGTTTATTGCATAGCGTATCGATATGATTTCTCCAATTTAATTTTTTATCCATCTGAATTTCCAGAAACTTGACTGTGTCTACTTCGCTGTGTATATATCTTAATGAAAAATTGATGTGGTTAGTTTTATTTGTATTTAGCGAAAGTTCATTAGATGTAAACCACTCCTTTGCAGCATATTGTGCCACTCGATTGATATGTATTAAAAATAGTTTATGTCAGAATCACTATTGTATAGGGTGGTGTCATCTGCATACTGTATAGTATTAGTCATAGTTAGGTTACCAGGCAAGTCATTCACATAAAGGACAAATAATAATGGCCCCAAGATAGAACCCTGGGGCACACCTGCTTAACAGTTAATGGAGTTGACAACACCCCATTGCAATCAGTAAATTGTGTTCTTTCTGTTAGGTATGATATAATGAAGTTACGACCTGCTCCTCTAATTCCGTAGTCATTTAATTTTTCTGAAAGAATTTTGTGTTGTATACAAGGCGAGTCAAAAATATGGTTGCACGAGTGCGCCATTCTAATAGAACATCCTATATATTTTTGTATATATTGATTGTCCATTGACAGCTGACTCCAAATATATATAATAATATAGGGGTCTACTGGGTGATACGCAAGATATAACATAAGAGAAATGTCGAAAAAGCTGAGTTTTTTTAAATGACCCTGTATTTCAGAATTTCCTCCGTTAAATCCCGTAATTCTTTCAATTTGTATTCATCGTGTAAACGTTAACAGAGTCCAGAACATTTAAAATATTACTATGACTAGTTCTCGAGATATAAAACGAAGAAGCTGTCATGTATACGTATAAGTCTAAGGAACAAAACTCGTTTTTTTCTAATCACCGATTACGAGTTTTTGCTTAAACAGTATAAAGTGGTATAAATATTAAATACGATTCACATAAACATACAGGGTATAAGGTAATAACTGTAGTATTTAATTGTCTATTAGGTGATATTTAAAGTACTCTATCAATACGCAAAAATGGAAATATGAAGGATGGGTACATAGTTATGAGATGGTATTATTTGGTTTCCACCAAAGTTATTATATCCCTGTGTTGCACATTTTCATTACGCTACAACTTGCCAGTAACTAATCGGTAATTCAAAGAATAAAGTCGACCGACCGACTCGGTGGCGCAGTGGGCTAGAGCATGAGTGACAGTCATGGCTCTGGCTACACTGCCTATCGCGTCCGAGTTCGAAGCCCGGCACCGGCAGATAGCAATGTCGGTGGGTATGGATGTTTGTCTATGTTTTTTCTAACGTGTAGCCCCCTTCCGGACAGTCTTTGGCTTTGGAATTGGGGGTTGTCTAATTTCTGTGGTGTGTTTTATGTTTTATGTTTGTGTTTCCTACAGAGGTAGAGTTCCCGCCGCGTTTTTTTTATGGTGGTATCCCTATTAAGCCTAGTCCACTGACCACTGTACTATATTCTTAGTGGCAGAGACATTGACTATAATAATTAAAAGTGAGAATACACATTTTAACTCAATATGATGGAATACACTATTATTTATTTTAATTTTAACAAAGATTATTACATTAGATGGTCAGATGCTGTACTACAGTTTGTTGCCAATGTTGCCATAAATGGGAATTCGAAGAATGGAGTTTGCTGGGCTTTAGCAACAAACTACATATCTTAGTTTTTAGTTTTCCTCTATTTCAGGACCACGGTCGATGACAATCTGTTTGCATCATCGATAATACAATTTAGCAGGATTGTAGATTGAAAATGCATGTTTGGATCATATCTTGCATATCTATAATAATGTTTATTATCATTATTATTCAAGAACATAACAATGTCTAAGGAACCACAATACACTTGGTTACTATTGTACTTGTAAGTCCGGGGTCAGAACATTAGGCACTTGGACAACATACTGAGAAAATCACAAGAGGTAAATGTAGTGCAGGCACGCATTGAAGCCGAATCTTCGTTAAAAAATGGCAACTGGGTCCTGCTCAATCATATCCATGTCCCTAAATTTCCCCGTTTGAATTTAGAATATTTAAAATATTTAACAGGTATTTACTATATGTTCAACTATCGGTGGCATATATTCCAGATAAGCTTCAAAGAAAGGAACTGTATATAATGGAAATGATGAATTCGTTAAAGGACTCCGAATGTATTCAAGATTCCGTAACGGTGCACATTGAAGGTTCTGCAATACTTGGTTACTATTGTACTTGTAAGTCCGGGGTCAGAACATTAGGCACTTGGACAACATGTAGCAAGTATTGGAGAACCTTCAATGTTCACCGTTACGGAATCTTGAATAAATTCGGAGTCCTTTAACGAATTCATCATTTCCATTATATACAGTTCCTTTCTTTGAAGCTTATCTGGAATATATGCCACCGATAGTTGAACATAGTAAATACCTGTTAAATATTTTAAATATTCTAAATTCAAACGGGGAAATTTAGGGACATGGATATGATTGAGCAGGACCAAGTTGCCATTTTTTAACGAAGATTCGGCTTCAATGCGTGCCTGCACTACATTTACCTCTTGTGATTTTCTCAGTATTTGTCTAGTTAACTCAACGGTTCGCGGCATATTTATTAATAGATGAAACCGATTAATTAATGCACCGCCAATAGTAGATAGGCAAAGAGGTTACGGGCTCAAGATGGCGTGTGTTCATCCGAAGCACCATGGCGGGGGTGGTTTAGGTGAAGAAGTCTTCGGAGATGGGGTTTAGGGGGTGGAAATGGGGTAGTCTTCGTCGAGGGGGTGGACAAGAGCTTATAGAGGGGTGTACAATTGCTGAAGACAAAGTCCAGAAGGTATGGGGTGGCGAAGAGCTGATGGAGGGGTGTACCAGAGCTGAAGACAAAGACTAGAAAGTATTGCGCTATATTGCATCATCCAGTTCTGAGAATGATGAGTCATACGCGCACCTACGTCCAAGGTTACCTATCGCGCAATATTGCATCATCCAATTCTAAGAATGATGAGTCATAGGCACACGTGCGTTCAAGGTTAGCTATTGCGCAATATTGCATCATTCAGTTCTAAGAATGATGAGTCATAGGCACACGTGCGTTCAAGGTTAGCTATTGCGCAATATTGCATCATCCAGTTCTGAGAATGTTGAGTCATACGCGCACCTGCGTTCAAGGTTAAAGCGCTCTAGCGACTTGTCGAAACTTGTCTGTAGGCGGCTAGATCAAAGGAGTGCGGCGCGTGATTAATGCCGGTGGTGAGTCATAAGTACGTGACTAAAAGAGCAACATTGCATAATCGATGAGCGCAATATTGCATCATCCAGTTCTAAGAATAAGTGATGAGTCATACGCACACCTGCGTTCAAGGTTAAAACGGTGGTGAGTCATAAGCACGTGACTAAAAGAGCAACATCCATTTCTAAGAATAACATATGAGTCATACGCACACCTGCGTTCAAGGTTAGAGCGCTCTAGCGACTTGTCTGTCAACAGTTTTTTAGAACAAAGGAGTCTTTGATGGCGTATGATTAATGGCTTCCGGCCTACCGATATGAGTCACCCCGCGTTCAAGGTTAAAGCGCTACATGATTAAGACGTAAGTAATATGATGAATCATCTTTTATTCTAGTCTTTTTCAAGACTGTTATTTCAAAAGCATTTTTTAAGTCAGTATATTGTCTTATTAGATATACTAGACTCCACTTTCAAGGCTATTCGCTTCGGATGGTATGGGTCCATCAGCAGTGAGAGTTATATCTCGCCGCTACAGTTCTGGGTGTTCGCTTAAGACCATCAGACAATCGCCATGAGCTCCTCAGACTGTAGTCTTGATAGAAAAAAAACAGCAAAGACCAGAAGCTTTTAATTCTAAAATTAGTCGACGCAATTGCCGTGATGGCATTGTAGACGATAACGTCATAGCGATAAGCAGCGAAGCAAATAGTAATGTTATACAAAGATCATAGGCGTAGGTTAAAATGCATAAAAAGGGGGTATAATTATATTAATTTTATTTGGGTACGCCTATGGTAGAAAAATTAAATATAGTTAAAACAATACGTGCCGATAAAGTAAACAAACTCGTCTTGGAATGTTAATATATAAACATTGCGCAGGTGTTCAAGCGTAGGCTTCACAGATTGAACCTATATAAGATCAAATATTATTTAATCACCTCCCTATAGGTAAGACAGAGATAGAGACATGTACGGTTTTATTCTGAATTTAAACTGAATATTTAGAGTTCAAGGTTAAGTCTTCAAACATTTTTCCTACGGGCTGACTTGAGCTATTGTTTATAGTCATATACTAGACAACTTGAGGAGGATTCTGTAGCATGTGGAAGATGACGTCCGCATATGAGATATAGAGCGCAGTTATTATTCAATTAACATAGTACGACGTCTATCTAATAATACCGGCTAATGTTATAAACTGTAACGAATGTGGTATAAGCATTGAACATAATATAGCATTTCTTTTGCATAGACAATAATTATTACTAGTATCAATGTACAAAGATTAAATGTCCGCACTAATTAGGTGCATACAACTCCCGATCTAATTTCAGTAGGTCGACAGAACAAAGTTTATTTTTAGTTACGTGAACTTGACACATTGCAAACTCGATATTATTTTAATCGCGCGCATTCAGCAAAATACTTCATAAGCAGATACATGCTTACTCAGCGATAAACGGAAATTCTATTGTACACGGTAGCCCAAATAAAAATTGTTACTATATTAAAAAATGTTTTAGTTAGATGGATATATTTAGGCTCTATGGATTTTCAGTTGAGAAAGCATATTACATGTTTAATTTACGGTTATTAATGAATTATTTTATACAAACTGTAACATTCAGAATTTAAACGCTCCACCCAACTGAGCCAATCTGACTATAGAAATAAGACAATCAATATAGCAATACATAGTTATTAACTTTTTTTTAAAATACCTCGTTAAATATTAATATTTAGGAGCTCAGCATATAACGGAGGTTCGAACAGCAGCATGCAATCCAAATACAATATCCATGTAAATACCAATAAAAAGAACAGAGAGGATAATTTAAACGGGTTTCTGTTTTACAGAGGGGATAATTCAAACAGGTATCAGTTTACAGAGGAGATAACCATGGAATCAGTTTTGGGATAATAATACATCTTACATGTAATGTCATCACCATATAGGTCAGACCTAGTGGTTTTATACTTTAAGTTTTTCATCTTAAATATTAATGTAGATTGAAATGGTACAATAAGAGTATGTAAATAAATCTATAAAATATACATAATAGATGTGGAATTTTTTAGGTTAGGATCTCATTAAACTGTAAAATATTGCACGGGGCATATCAAATTCTTCATCTCAAGGTTTATAATTTAACTAAATTTTAATTCTGAGTGGCATTTAACATTTATAGTCTGTTATTTTAAACTTAATGCATATATGTTCAAAAGCATGATGGAATTTAAAAAATAAAGTTCAGACTTGTAGATGAAACAAAGAGGATCATGTTTTATTCTTTTAGGTTAAGTCTTTAAACTTTTACGTAAAATCAAAAATTTTAGGAATTTTTTAGTTAAAAAATAGAAAGGATATAAATTTACTACAACTAATGGCTTAAGGGAATTATTAACGAAACAGCAACTGCGCGATTTTAACAAAATTCTATTTTTAAGTTCTGATATACAGGGTGGACATTCTTTTCATGTTTCGTGTGTATGTGTATATACAGGAGTGGGATTCAAATCAGAGACTTTAGTTCCTTAAAAATGCAAGCGAAAATGATTAAAGACGTAAGTGATTTATAACCTCTCTGTCTAACACAGTGAAAAATATTGAGATGGAGGTTAATAAATTTAAAGCAAGCAAAAGACCTCCAGTGGTAGGGAATAGAACTTACTTATGGTGTGCCTCAAGGATGTGATCCTACTTCGAAAAATGTGCAGTAAATAAGTGTAATTATATAGATATCTATATTGTATATTATAAGAAATAATAAATATTTTTTATACACCAAGTTCATCTTTTATTGAAAATAAAAACATGCATGTATCACCTATGTTTGACGATTACAATAATGCTGATATCGGTGCAGAGGTAGGAAATAAAAAATCTTTAATAACATATAAATACATATTTATTTAGGTAAACTAGAACACATCTAAATATAAAGCTTAAAATTTTTTCTTAAACTTCACAGCATAATTTTCTTTAGAATACAATGTGATCAGTTTATTTGCTGCTTTTTCAAATATAAACCCGTATCCATTTTTATAGGGTTTATGTATAGTCCGGAACCTCTTTTTCCTAAAGCTACATCCTCCATTATTCTATTATGTCTTTGAGCTTCTTCCAATGCTTTCTGTGAATTCTTAGCATCTAGAATAGTTTTTCTAATAGCAGCCAAACCCCCTGAAAACGACCCAATAGCAGACATGCCTGCAAAGATTGGAATCAGAGGTAAGATTCCTCCGGTCTTTGGTAGCGGTATAATGTGAGGGACATTGATTTTCTTCCTCCCACCTGCTTGTTTGCAGGTGGGAGGAAGCGCAGCCTTGAAGCTTATTGCTATGTCCTTTTTTATGTCATGACTTGCATGCTCTTTCAGTAAATTAGTTAAATATGTTAGGGTAGCTTTACGGAATGAAATTTTCTTTTTATTATTACAACCACCTACAACACCCATACCTAAGCGTTTACGTAACTTTGTATCTTGTTCACAATACTGATAACAGGGTAAATGCAGTTCAACAGGTAACTTGTTGATAAGACTGTTAACCACACCTTTGCCTTTTACGTGTTTCCTCATTATCATTTAGATTAGAACTGATAATGTACGAGACTGAATCGTTTATAAATAAAGTGGTATACTTAGATATAACTGCAATGGCTTAATATTAAATAAATAATAAAACGTATAAAATGAAATTACATCATGCACTTGATGGCCACGTGACCTCCGACTTGAGCTTTGAACAATTTGAGACTATATGCAGAGAATGCTGGAACGTTGGAGGGATGGTTATCTATCATAAGTGATTATGATTTACATAACTAGCGTTAACTATAGAAAATGCTTTGGTGTGTATATAAGTATATGATTTCGATAACAGTAGTTATTAGATAGACCCTCAAACTATACAGACCTATTTGCTAACACCTCACATCATTTTACAGACTGTTTTTGAAATACCCTGTATCTGCTGCATTACTTTAACAATGAAGGTTAATAAAAAATTTACTCTCGCAACATATAAACCACCTAGGGAGAAGGTTTATGACTTTGCAAAAGATTTAGCGCTTAAGAAAAAGATTAGAGATCTTTCGAACTCCATCAGAAGAAAGTACTTAGCCTTCAAATTAGACCGAGTTGAAGAAGACAATACAATTAGACGTATTTTGAAACCGGTTATTGATCCATTACAAGAACTCAGTGCTGTTAAGAATTTACCTAGTCAGCCTCCATCAGTAGAGGATACAAGTAAATCTGAATTAAAAATAAGAGAAAAAGAAGAAGAAGAAGATGATGATGAAGAACAAGAAGACGAAGAAGACGAAGAAGAAATATTTGAAGACTCGAGTAGTACGATTGACCCTGCTGAATATCTTGAAGAGTATCCTTATTTAAGTAGACGTTGTTTAAATAGACTCTATACTAAAAGTAAAGATTTAGATGAAACCTATGGTGTGAGATTTAATGATGAAATGAATAAATTTGAAATTGGTAATATGGATCTAAGTATCGGTTCTGATGCTGGTCTAAGTATTGGTAATAAAATGTTTGCTGGAAGACGGGGCTTATACGAACTGCTGTTTATGAAAAATCCTCAGTATTATGATGAACTGGACTTAGCTAATTATAATAGTTCAGGAGGCAGTGACGATTTTCTGTACATATTTTCCCAGTCAGCAAACATGGATAGAATTGTTCGGTTAGTAATTAATTCTAAGCAAAATTCTTATATATTTAGGGGGGGTTTTCCGATGGGTTGAGGCAGAAAATGCATCAGAACATACGAATACACTGCCCTTTTTTTTCCAGTGATAAAAATTGTTCTAGTAGTAAGAGGTATATTGAAGTAAAGTAAAAAAAATAGTCTGACTAATCTGTGAGCATGGATAATATGTCTGGCAGGTGAAAAACTGAAAAGTTTTCATCAAAAAAATTTCCCTCATTTTCGCAGTCATGAAAATTTATCAGATGATGGCCTATATAACAGCTTAAAATACAATCTGGCTAATGTGGAACATCCCCAAAGCCTTGCCAGACTCGTCCAATGATCGTCCAGGCGCCCTAAAGTCGGCACGTTCGATTATACAGGTGATTAGTGTCATACGTACATGTTCTTTTTTATGAGAGCATTAAACAATGAAATACAAAATACGAAAAAAAAGATAGGGATACAAGGGACAGGGGTCTAGGCTGTGAGTCTGGCAAGGCCTTCGTGATTGTAAATGTCAGCCAGACGTGTACTTTCTATGAAAATATAGTATAATCTATCTTGTGACAAATTTTCAAACCCGGGAAATAAGAGCAAAAATGTTCTATTTTTCCCATTTTGAAGATGCCGCCAGACTCATTTGCCAATTCCGTAAATCAGCCAGACTTATTTTTACTTACAGTTTATGATTATAACAATTTATATACTAAATTTCAAGCCTGGAAAAATAAGGGTTACGGATCCGTAAAATCAGTCAAATTTTTGAATCCGCAAATTTTCAGCCAGACTCACTTTCCGCTATCCAAGATAAGCCAGACTGCTATTTTCACAAACTTTATGTTCCACTTTAGTAAATGTAAAATATTTATGACTGGAAAATAAGTGGACTTGTATTTTATTTTTATTTTTTGAATCCATCCAAAAATTTTAGCCAGACTCAAGAATTCTTGTTTTTTGTCACTAAGGGAACATATTAAAATATATACACCGACTGGGAAAATAAGTACGAAAAAAATTCACTGCCTCCTGGACTATAAGGAAATCCTAGAAACCTCTAACGCACATAAACGAAATTATAATCCTGATAGTCAATTAAATGGAAGATTCTAAAGTGATAAAACTATTATTTAAGCGTAAGCCTAAAATAAAAGCTACCTCAATCTCATAGTGGGGAGGGTATGGATATGGTTTACAACGAAAAACCTATAGAATATATTTTCTGGGACGACATAAACGAATTAGTTGACAGGTTAAGGCTTTTAAATGCCTCCAAAGCTGCAGGAAATACTGATTCACATGACAATGAAATCATAGCTATTATAAATGAATTGACGGAAGCTGGAATTATCTGTTAAATGTATTATATTATAGATGAAGATTTACATAATTTTTTATATGCTTATTTTATAATACACATGAGTGTTTAAATAAATGTACTTATATACATATCTAGATGTTTTCATTTTAAAGTTTAATATTTAGCAATATGCAGATATGATTAATCCTCACTCTATCCTTCCTTTAGAGCTTAGAGGTAGTTACAGTGTTTTATATTTTTCATGGGCATTTATGGACATTCATGAGCAGGTCATGGATAGTACAGGTAAACAACTATTTTAAACAGGTTGACGTCAATTCATTTATAATAGCTATGATTTCATTGTCATGTGAATCAGTATTTTCTGCAGCTTTGGAGGCATTTAAAAGCCTTAACCTGTCAACTAATTCGTTTATGTCGGCCCAGAAAATATATTCTTTAGGTTTTCCGTTGTAAATCATATCCATACCCTCTCCACTATGAGGTTAAGTAGCTTTTATTTTATGCTTACGCTTAAATAATGGTTTTATCACTTTAGAATATTAAAAAGAACGATTTCCATTTAATTGACTATCAGGATTATAATTTCGTTTATGTGCGTTAGAGGTTTCTAGGATTTCCTTATAATTAGCTAAGTCCAGTTCATCATAATCCTGAGGATTTTTCATAAATAGCAGTTCGTATACTTCCAGCAAACATTTTATTACCAATACTTAGACCAGCATCAGAACCGATACTTAAATCCATATTACCAATTTGAAATTTATTCATTTCACCATTAAATCTCACGCCATAGCTTTCATCTAAATCTTTACTTTTAGTATTAGAGTCTATTTAAATAACGTCTACTTAAAGAAGAATACTCTTCAAGATATTCAGCAGGGTCAATCGTACTACTCGAATCTTCAAATATTTCTTCTTCGTCTGCTTCGTCTTCTTCATCATCATCTTCTTCTTCTTCGTCTTCTTCGTCTTCCTCTTCTTCTCTTATTTTTAATTCAGATTTACTTGTATCCTCTACTGATGGAGGCTGACTAGGTAAATTCTTAACAGCACTGAGTTCTTGTAATGGATCAATAACCGGTTTCAAAATACGTCTAATTGTATTGTCTTCTTCAACTCGGCCTAATTTGAAGGTTAAGTACTTTCTTCTGATGGAGTTCGAAAGATCTCTAATCTTTTTCTTAAGCGCTAAATCTTTTGCAAAGTCATAAACCTTCTCCCTAGGTGGTTTATATGTTGCGAGAGTAAATTTTTTATTAACCTTCATTGTTAAAGTAATGCAGCAGATACAGGGTATTTCAAAAACAGTCTGTAAAATGATGTGAGGTGTTACCAAATAGGTCTGTATAGTTTGAGGGTCTATCTAATAATAACTAGTGTTATCGAAATTATATACTTATATACACATCAAAGCATTTTCTATAGTTAACGCTAGTTATGTAAATCATAATCTCTTACGATAGGTAACCACCCCTTCAACGTTCCAACATTCTCTGCATATAGTCTCAAATTGTTCAAAGCTCAAGTCGGAGGTCACGTGGCCATCAAGTGCATGATGTAATTTCATTTTATACGTTTTATTATTTATTTAATATTAAGCCATTGCAGTTATATCTAAGTATACCACTTCATTTATAAACGTTTCAGTCTCGTAAATCATCAGTTGTAATCTAAACGATAATGAGGAAACACGTAAAAGGCAAAGGTGTGGTTAACAGTCTTATCAACAAGTTACCTGTTAAACTGCATTTACCCTGTTATCAGTATTGTGAACAAGATACAAAGCTACGTAAACGTTTAGGTATGGGTGTTGTAGGTGGTTGTAATAATAAAAAGAAAATTTCATTTCGTAAAGCTACCCTAACATATTTAACTAATTTACTGAAAGAGCATGCAAGTCATGACATAAAAAAGGATATAACAATGAGCTTCAAGGCTGCGTGATATTGGGTCGTTTTCAGGGGGTTTGGTTGCTATTAGAAAAACTATTCTAAATGCTAAGAATTCACAGAAAGCATTGGAAGAAGCTCAAAGACATAATAGAACCATGGAGGATGTAGCTTTAGGAAAAAAAGGTTCCGGACTATACATGAAACCCTATAAAAATGGATACGGTTTATATTTGAAAAAGCAGCAAATAAACTGATCACCCTGTACGCTAAAGAAAATTATGATGTGAAGTTTAAGAAAAAATTTTAAGCTTTATATAAATTGGTGTGTTCTAGTTTACCTAAATAAATATGTATTTATATGTTATTAAAGATTTTTAATTTCCTACCTCTGCACCGTATCAGCATTATTGTAATCGTCAAACATAGGTGATACATGCATGTTTTTATTTTCAATAAAAGATGAGCTTACTGTATAAAAAATATTTATTATTTCTTATAATATACAATATTGATATCTATATAATTACACTTATTTACTGCACATTTTTCGACGTAAGATCACATCCTTGAGGCACATCATAAGTAAGTTCTATTCCCTACCGCTGGAGGTCTTTTGCTTGCTTTAAATTTATTAACCTCCATCTCAATATTTTTCACTGTGTTAGACAGAGAGGTTATAAATCATTTACGTCTTTAATCATTTTCGCTTGCATTTTTAAGGAACTAAAGTCTCTTATTTGAATCCCATTACATGTTTCAAAACAAGTGTTTATCATTTTATTAGGTTGAAGATCTATTCAGTATTAAGTTGAATTTGTTGTAATACGGCCTGCAGGTTCCGGACTATACATGAAACCCTATAAAAAAGGATACGGATGTATACTTTTACAGCTATAAAATTGAGTGTTCCATACTAATTTTTACTGTTTCTTCATAATAAGATGGCCAAGTAATTATTTTTTTAAATATCTCCTATATATACACATACACCCTGTATATCAAAACTTAAAAATAGAATTTTGTTAAAATCGTGCAGTTGCTGTTTCGTTAATAATTCCCTTAAGGCATTAGTTATAGTAAATTTATATCCTTTCTATTTTTTAATTAAAAAATTCCTAAAATTTTTGATTTTACGTAAAAGTTTAAAGACTTAACCTAAAAGAATAAAACATGATCCTCTTTGTTTCATCTACAAGTCTGAACTTTATTTTTTAAATTCCATCATGCTTTTGAACATGCATTAAGTATAAAATAACAGACTATAAATGTTAAATGCCACTCCGAATTAATATTTAGTTAAATTATAAACCTTGAGATGAAGAATTTGATATGCCCTATGCAATATTTTACAGTTTAATGAGATGCTAACCTAAAAAATTCCAAATCTATTATGTATATTTTATAGATGTATTTACATACTCTTATTGTACCATTTCAATCTACATTAATATTTAAGATGAAAAACTTAAAGTATAAAACCACTAGGGCTGACCTATATGGTGATGACATTACAGGTAAGTTGTATTATTACCCCTAACTGATTCTATGGTTATCCCCTCTGTAAACTGAT
The DNA here is from genome assembly GCA_963680705.1 of Rhagium mordax. Classification (NCBI taxonomy): domain Eukaryota; kingdom Metazoa; phylum Arthropoda; class Insecta; order Coleoptera; family Cerambycidae; genus Rhagium; species Rhagium mordax. The sequence goes on along the minus strand of OY796659.1, from coordinate 24,490,985 downwards.
ACCTGTTTGAATTGTCTCCTCTGTAAAACAGAAACCCATTTAAATTATCCTCTCCGTTCTTTTTATTGGTATTTACATGGATATTATTTTTGGATTGGATGCTGCTGTTCGAACCTCCGTTATATGCTGAGCTCCTAAATATTAATATTTAACGAGGTATTTAAAAAAAAAGTTAATAACCATGTATTGCTATATTGATTGTCTTATTTCTATAGTCAGATTGGCTCAGTTGGGTGGAGCGTTTAAATTCTGAATGTTACAGTTTGTATAAAATAATTCATTAATAACCGTAAATTAAACATGTAATATGCTTTCTCAACTGAAAATCCATAGAGCCTAAATATATCCATCTAACTAAAACATTTTTAAATATAGTAACAACTTTTATTTGGGCTACTGTGTACAATAGAATTTCCGTTTATCGCTGCTGAGTAAGCATGTATCTGCTTAAGTATTTTGCAGAATGCGCGCGATTAAAATAATATCGAGTTTGCAATGTGTCAAGTTCACGTAACTAAAAATAAACTTTTTTCTGTCGACCTACTGAAATTAGATCGCGAGTTGTATGCACCTAATTAGTGCGGACATTTAATCTTTGTACATTGATACTAGTAATAATTATTGTCTATTACTTACAGTTTATAACATTAGCCGGTATTATTAGATAGACGTCGTACTATTTTAATAGAATAATAACTGCGCTCTATATCTCATATACGGACGTCATCTTCCACATGCTACAGAATCCTCCTCAAGTTGTCTAGTATATGACTTTAAACAATAGCTCAAGTCAGCCCGTAGGAAAAATGTTTGAAGACTTAACCTTGAACTCTAAATATTCAGTTTAAATTTAGAATAAAACCGTACATATCTCTATTTCTGTCTTACCTATAAGGAGGTGATTAAATAATATTTGATCTTATATAGGTTCAATCTGTGGAGCCTACGCGTGAACACCTGCGCAATGTTTATACAGGGTGACTCAGAGTAAAATTATTTAAACTCTTCAATAAACTTTATTTTAAAAATAAGAAACTGTATACATGCGGATGTTATTTTTTAAACACAACGTTATCTAAATGTTGATCATCTTGCGTCCAGCACTCCTCCAATCTGGTCCACAAATTTTGGAAAACTCTTCGACACATTTCAACAGGAATATTGGTAATGGCCTCCTGAATGTTATTCTTTAACTGGATTGTATTGGCCGGGGGGATTGGTGTAAACAATACTCTTTAAATATCCCCACAAAAAAAATCCGGGGGCGATAGGTCCCCGGTGATCTGGGGGGGGGGGAGGGGATATCACCAAATCTGGAAATAGGCACACCTGGAAACAATTCACGTAGATTTAAAAAGGCCTCTACCATAAACGCGCGTTGTTCTCCTGACCACATCTTCATATTTACTAACAATCCTCATGTATTAGCCTACGTATTGACGCTACTACGCCATCTGTAACTTTTGTGGTATTTATAGCGGGATCGTTTGAAAACTGAATTTTACTCTGAGTCACCCTGTATATTAACATTCCAAGACGAGTTTGTTTACTTTATCGGCACGTATTGTTTTAACTATATTTAATTTTTCTACCATAGGCGTACCCAAATAAAATTAATATAATTATACCCCCTTTTTATGCATTTTAACCTACGCCTATGATCTTTGTATACATTACTATTTGCTTCGCTGCTTATCGCTATGACGTTATCGTCCACAGCACCATCACGGCAAATGCGGCGACTAATTTTAGAATTAAAAGCTTCTGGTCTTTGCTGTTTTTTTTCTATCAAGACTACAGTCCAAGGAGCTTATGGCGATTGTCTGATGGTCTTAAGCGAACACCCAGAACTGTAGCGGCGAGATATAACTCTCACTGCTGATGGACCCATGCCAACCGGAGCAAATAGCCTTGAAAGTGGAGTCTAGTATATCTAATAATACAATATACTGACTTAAAAAATGCTTTTGAAATAACAATCTTGAAAAAGACTAGAATAAAAGATGATTCATCATATTACTTACGTCTTAATCATGTAGCGCTTTAACCTTGAACGCGGGGTGACTCGTATCGGTAGGCCGGAAGCCATTAATCATACGCCATCAAGGACTCCTTTGTTCTAAAAAACTGTTGACAGACAAGTCGCTAGAGCGCTCTAACCTTGAACGCAGGTGTGCGTATGACTCATCACTTATTCTTAGAACTGGATGATGCAATATTGCGCTCATCGATTATGCAATGTTGCTCTTTTAGTCACGTTCTTATGACTCACCACCGGCATTAATCACGCGCCGCACTCCTTTGATCTAGCCGCCTACAGACAAGTCTCGACAAGTCGCTAGAGCGCTTTAACCTTGAACGCAGGTGCGCGTATTACTCATCATTCTCAGAACTGGATGATGCAATATTGCGCAATAGCTAACCTTGAACGCACGTGTGCCTATGACTCATCATTCTTAGAACTGGATGATGCAATATTGCGCAATAGCTAACCTTGGACGCAGGTGCGCGTATGACTCATCATTCTCAGAACTGGATGATGCAATATGATGCAATTTATATATTTATCCAGTTTCAATGGATATCAAGTGGTGGCTAGATATAAATGTTTTGAAATGATCCAGATAGAAGGAGCTAGCATACAAACCGAAATTATATTATTAAACGATCACGATATATTTTCTGAATTGTTAATTGTTAATTAACTTTCTTGATCACCCGTCATTAATGCTAATTAATATCGCCAAGTATTTAGTCATTACAAAGTTACCCGATGACACAGCAGTATTGCCGAATGTAAGTAATAAATACGACGTACTTACATTCTGTAAAGGACTGTGAGCCTATAAATCAGGAAGGAGTATGGAATTTAATATGCGGCGATATTTCGGCGTCGGACAAAATTAAACTTCAGCAAACACTTATAGAATATCGAGATCGTTTACTGACAGACCAATAGTTTACCGTAATTATCGTTTGTCATTGTCAGAGAGAGAGGAGGTTAATTCTATTATTAATGATTTAATGGAAAATAATATAATACGTCCATCACGTTCGCCATATGCAAGTCCCATTCTCTTAGTAACAAAAAAGGACGGTGGACATCGCTTGTGTGTGGATTTTCGCGCGTTAAATAAAATCACAAAAAAGGATAAATTCTACCTCTGATAGATCATCAAATTGATCGATTGGATGGTAATAAGTATTTTATAACACTTGATCTTTCCCAAGGATTTATCAAATACCTCTTTCTGAATCATCAATACCTAAAACAGGATTTGTGACTCCAGACGGACATTATGAATTTTTGAGAATGCCGTTTGGACCCAAGGCTTATTTATAGACTTTGTACAGGTTGCATCAATGAGCAGCATTAGGGCGAGGAAAATGCGGCGTGTGGGCAGAGGTTGTGGCGACCGTGATGTGTTATTTACTTTGCCGTTTTATTACGACTGTTTGGTTGCGCAGAACTGCAACTTGTGTAGTAGTTTTATATAATATTTAGTTAAGGGTCCTCTTCGCCGCGAAATAAGTGTTAATAACACTGTAATAGAAATTTCAATGTTGTAAATTAAATATATAACTTATAATATTTTTTTTACATTTAATTAATGAAAACATAATTTCGTATTCCGCAAAAAACTGTTGTCTTAATTTTGTTATTTAAAAAGTAGAAAATCCGCCAGAAACTCACAATAATTAACGAAAAATAATTAATAATACTAAGGCTTATTTTGCATTTAAATGAAAACATCTTTTCTTGGCGCAATTTTATCAAATTAATATCGTTTAAGCGCTTTTTTTTATCCGTATACTTCTGTATCCTTGCCAACGAGAATTTTATTGTTGATAGCTGGTGCCACCTTGCGATTTTAAGTAAGACCTATTGTTGGGTAACGCCTACAGAGATTTCGGTAGGGGTTTTACTGGCTGAACACTTCGATTCTTCCGGCTTGTTTACACGGGGACAGTCAACTAAATTTTAACTAAATTTTAAGTCACTTGAACCCATTTAAACAGCGCGCAGTGGTTACTAACAAGTTATGGAGCAAGTAAAAATTTAGTACACTTACACTATAATAGAATTTATCCTATTTCTTCGTGCAAGTTGCTGACGCGTTGTTAGGTCACTTGTAATTTGCGTGTGCAATTTATTACTTCGTGTATTGTTTCTTACTAATTTTGACTTTCAAAAATCGTTAATGTAACAATTATTAGGTGTGTTGTTGTGTTTGTGTTAGTGGCATTGTTTTTATAAATACCTTAGCTTTGATCAGTGGGTTATAACGTTTTTTTACACGCTTTTATTTAACTTGAAATGTTTGTATGTTTGTTTGTTTAGATTAAATCTGGCAACTGAATTTTAAAATAGTTATCCCCAACCGATTGAGCTGAAATTTTGCATACACGTTTAGTTTGGATGACAGTGCATGTTTAGCTAAGTGACGTCACACTAAATTCAATATGGCGTACTAGTTATTTTTTATGCACCCCCATAATATGGGTATCAATTAAAAGGGTTTGCTGAGAATACGAAAAATAAAATGACGTCACACTAAATTCAATATGGCGGATGCCCCAAGATGGCGGACTAGTTATTTTTTATGCACCCCCATAATATGGGTATCAATTAAAAGGGTTTGCTGAGAAGAATACGAAAAATAAAATGCCATCACACTAAATTCAATATTGGCGGACGCCCCAAGATGGCGGACAAAATTTTCTTACCTACCTTCATAATATGGGTATCAAATGAAAAGGTTTGCTGAGAAGAATACGAAAAAAAATAAAAAATAAATTAATAGTAAAAAAAGCATTTTTAAAAACAGGCTTTTATTTAATTGCCCTAAAAAGAAGAAAATAAACTTTAAATTAAATCAAACCCATCAATTTATTACATTATACAATTTATGTGATATAAAAGCCTGTCGCGAGATTTGCCTGTGTAAATAAACAAGACAATATTAAACTCTCACGACAAACTTTTATATCATATAAATTGTATAATGTAATAAATTGATGGGTTTGATTTAATTTAAAGTATGTTTTCTTTTTTTTAGAGCATTTAAATAAAAGCTTGTTTTTAAAAATGTTTTTTTACTATTAATTTTTATATAATGGGGAAACCCAATAAACTATAAAACCAAAACTATTATGTAAGCGTTCGTCGAAAAAGCATGAAAATGAAAATAAAATTGTAAGTATTTTTTTATATTATATATTAAATTTTTCTTATATAAATCGTGCATTTTATTGTAGTTTACGAGAAAAGAAAACTAGGCAGCCACTACGGGAAATTTCTTTATATAATCCCAGGTATGTAATATGTACTGTTACTTATTTGTCTTACGCAACGAAAGCATTGTATTCGTGAACAATAATCACAATCAAAGATTTTTTCAGATTTTCGATTTCAAATAGACAATGTGGATATGCATTTTGAAGTTATTCATTTCCGTCGGTTTGTCTGTATTAGTCAGCCTCGGCAGCTTCTGCCTGTTAGCGGTAAATCTGAAAAATTATTTGAAAGAGGAAACTAATATTTAAGCATGTAGTTGATACTATTGACCTGGAGGAAACCGAGTATACTTTTAGTAAAAAAGTATATACGGTGTAGACCCTAAAAAAGGTAAAAATTTTTTTTTTAACTTTTATACTTAAAAATGTTGTTAGGGGTATATTTTTTGTAAAAAATATATAGGGTGAACAAACAAAATATTTTTCTAAATGAAATGCTTTAAATTTTAAATACTTTCATTACTTAGAGTAAATTGTAAACGTGTTGCCTATGGTAATAACGGAGGTGGTATACTTCCTGTTAAAATATACAGGGTGGACTGAGTGGATAGCCAAAATAAATTTAGCAAAATATTTAATTTTTCATGTAGGTACAGGGTGATCATTTATATTTTTACACCCCAGTTAATTATTTTATTTTTGAAAAAAGAAAAAAGTGCAAAGACAGAAGTTTTAGTTATTTTTGCGTACATTTTAAATACGATATCATAAAAACAATTGAGTAACGCTAAAAACACTAAAAATACAAACTTAAGTACTTACTACTTTCTACTATTTTTAGAGTGAAATCGTAAGTTTGAGATAATGGAAGGGGTATGCACCGTAGCCAGTAAGCGATACTACAAATGCGCAGTAACACATTTTTGGTGCATTTCACATCTTCCAATGACTTTAAGTAATAAAATAAACAAAGTATAAAATTTATTTTATATTTCCCTTATTTTTGTAGATTAAACGAGATAATAATTTCTGGAAGTCAAAAATGGAAAATAGACTTGTCAACTTTTACAATAAGTGTATTTTGTCAGAAGTAGTTGATCCTCGAAAGAATCGAAATATGACACTAAGAAATCCTTAATAGATGCAATAATTTAATATATTTTTTGTTTCTGGTATAATGTGTTTTATTTCTCATAGGCTATAGGGAAAAAATCCTCAAAAATAACACCAACGTTATATAATCTTGAATTATTTTAGTGTGCATACCTACAGTGGATTTAAACACAAGAAAACTTTCTTATTTCTGAGTTTGTGAAAAAAGTCCCTCGTTTGTTTCTTTTGAAAGCCAAAAGTTAGTAAAAACTTGAATCAGATGTACAGAATGCGAAAAAAAAAAATAATAAGGAAGGTTGGCCCAAGAGCTTTACAGCAAGACATTAAATAAAAAAGTGGTTTGTAATTACAAAATTTTTACAGATTCTGAAACTGAACTAAAATTCGAATATTTAGAATCTAGATTGAGATTTTAAATAAGATCTTATAATAAAATTTTGTTGCCAAAAATTAAAAAGGAGCCTGAAATTTAAAATTTTGAGCTCAATTTCCGAATCTAAATGCATTTTATAATCAAAAACAATTTTTAAATGACATTTTACTAGTATACAACTCGAATAATGGTACCTCGTTCGCACTTGGTAAGGCTAATTTTACGTTTTTCTATTTTCTTGGCACACTGTATATCTGAATCAGTTTTTACATTGTAACGAAGTGATTTTTTTCGTTACTAGTTCCTGTTTAAAATAATATTTTTCGACACACCCCGTATAGAATTTAATTCTTATTTTCCGCATTGTTATATTATTTTCACCTGTAACCAGTATTTATTTTGATTTATATACAACCTGTCCTGTTATTAATAAATCCGTAATTAATAAAAGCACCAGATATTTGTAAATAATGTATTTACCGAAATTAATTATTAAAAACCTGTTCTTAACAAAGCATTAGGATCTGTATTCTGTACATTATTGTCACCTGTACCCCGTTAAATAAGATAACCAGCCTGGCTGTTATTTAATTAATAAATAACTCCGAAATTAATAAAGCGCAAATAAATAATATTCCCCGTCGATATCTGTCCCCGTCAATATCTACGAAGTGAACAGTAAATCCGCATCAAAACCAGGAGTGAAACGCCAGTATCCAGTCACCAGTCAACGCGAATGCTTGTGTAGCGCTAAGTGATTTCGACGCTACTCTACGTCACTCAGCGTCCAGACGTCAGTAAAACGTCACACTGTGACGTAGCGCTACCCCACTACACATCGCGGATAAAATATTCGAACCGACAGCAGCAAGAACTCAGTACACCGCTGACCGCGCTGGAGATCAGACGTACATCCCCATAAGTAAGTAGCACTTGGGCCCGGATTTTGGTAAAGTCCAGCAGTGACGCAGTTTATTCACTGCGCTGCTCAGTTGGCGTCATCCCACCTACTATAAATATTTCAGATTAATTATAATACCGTTTGCCGTCTTCAAAACAGTTAGTAGCTATCCACCGCTGATCCAGACAAGACGTGCCGAGTAAGCAGCAGTAAGTAAGGAGTAAAAACTCAAGAGTAAGGTTTGGCTATTGCAAGGTATCTTTGTGTGAAGTGAGCTAGCTATTGGTCTATGCTGTATATATGCGACATCTGATATACAGTGTATACGTACATAGCGGAACTCACAATACTAATCATCACTTTCTTTCAGTCCGCTGCTGTCCGCCACCTGTTCCCGTAATCATTTATATTCCCTTTCAACTGAGGTGAGCTAGCTGTTGGTATATGCTGTATATATGCGACATCTGATATACAGTGTATACGTAAATAGCGGAACTCACGTTATTAATGATAAATTTCTTTCAGTCCGCCCTTCGTTCCTGTAATCATTATATTCTCTTTTAGCTGAGGTGAGCTAGCTGTTGATCTATGCTGTATATATGCGACATCTGATATACACAGAGCTGACTAGTAGTTAACTACAATTGTAGTTTAACTACAATTTAACTACTAACTACAAGTACTTATAAGGTAGTTGTGAATACTCTAGTATTTGTTTAAGTACCCACTACTCAAATTACTTTTTAAAAGTAGTTAAACTAAACTAAAGTAGTTGCAATTACTAAAGTAGTTAAACTAAACTAAAGTAGTTGCAACTACTAAAGTAGTTAAACTAAACTAAAGTAATTGCAACTACTAAAGTAGTTGCAACTACTGATTATTTGTTTTCGTAGAATTTGTTTTGATATATTTTTCCTGGAAATGCGATCTTTATATGTGGTCCAGTTACACAGTAACAACAGTTTCATTCTGAATGCATATGATGCAACACGACTAATACGAGCTCGTGCCACGCGCGCTAATGCAGTTAGGTTAGATATTCTGTAGTCATTTTAACTCACACTTTTCATCTTCTGTTCTAGTTTTTCGATATTAGGAGAGAATTTTAACTGTTAAAAGTTAACCTGGCGTGTGGCGACGAGGGTGTACAAACTACAAACGTAGCCCTAAAAATATTAAATAATAATTAAATGAATTAATGAGGTTGCAAATGGCAACAATGTGTAATGACCTAATTTGTGCTGTGCAAGTGTAAAAAAGTGTACCTACAAAAAGTAGTTGTAAAAGTAGTTAAAGGCACGTAGTTAAACTCCTTCTTTCTCAATTAAAGTACTCGAGTACTTTTGAACTACAGTGCATTTACCATGAGTACTCAGTAGTTAGTAGTTAACTACTTTTTCAAAAGTAGTTTATGCAGCTCTGGATATACAGTGTATAAGTAAATAGCGTAACTTGCCATACTAACCTTAAAGTTTTCTTTCAGTACTCAAGATCCCGACCCAGAAGGAAGCCCGCTGTTGGTTTTATTAAACACATAACCTTAATTTTCAGCCAATACTACGCTTTAGCCAAACCTGTAATTTGTCAATAGACTGTTTGATATTTGTATGCTTTTTGGTGTTTGCTTCTGCTAATCCTGGTATCCGTACGGCGCTTTGCTGTAACCGTTAGTTAACCGCCTGCCCACCATGCTAGATACTTGCACTGTCGGTCCGTAGTCTGTGCTTTGGAATTGTGCTTTAAAGTAGATATACATATTGTTGATAGCTTTTAAGCCCTGGCCATTGTAATTAGAATAGAGAGCTTTTAGAATAAAATCTTAGTATTGTTAACTTATCCTGAATAAATCTCATTGTGACATCAAACTGTGCTTTTTAATCCGAAACAAAGTCTAATTTTCCCAACGACCCACTGGAATATTCCGTTTCTTCACTGTAGCTGCCTGAGTAGTGGTGTTTCTGCACTATAAACGGAAACTGGCGCCCGAGTAAAGCACCGCCGTCGTCTCGAGTGCCATAGTGACACTTCGGCCATTTTGCCTACAAACCGAAGTACGTCACAACATATGTAATTACAAGTATAACCTTCGGAAAAAGCAGAATATTGTGATTGTTTATAAAGATTACATCCATTTCTATATACAAATTAAATTTAAATAGCATTACTAATGTTATACCGTTTCTTGCAAAAAATATTTTATGAATTATTTTATTTACCTAATTTACAAAATGAATGGGCGAGTAGCGACTGACCAACCGCTGCTTTTTATACAAGTTGAATTGTTCGCGTCGTGTTCCCACCACTACCCAATACAGCAGCTGGATAGTTAGAAAACACGGTGTAGTTTATTTATTGAAAAGAGAAAGGAACTATCGTGGTCCAGCCTCCCGGCTACCTCGTCTCTCACTGCTGGGCGTCTCTATAACTCGTATGCATGCGTGAAGAACCCTTAAGTGTGTTTATATAGCGGATTTTTGTTCATTTTTAAATAATAAACTTTTAGAACATATAAAGAATACCTACAAGTACGTAAGTATAAATACAATAAATAGATTATTTATGTATAATACTCTACAATTTAAGACCTATATCGATGATGGTACAAATTCGCCTAATTTTTTAAATTATGTTCATTGTTTGTAGGTACCACTCTGTTACATTTTTCTCTCCAAATTTTTGTATGTGTTATAATAATTTCTTAATAAATAACGACTAGGTAATAATTATATTTTAGTCTATTTTATTCTTTACAGAACTACACTACACAATGCCTGTGGAATGCGATGTACTATAGCAATCTGCAACAGCAGCAGAGAAAATGTACACAAATCAGGAAACAAATTTATTTTTATCGCTTTTCAAAAAATATACAACTCAACTGCGATAAATTTGGGTTGAAAGATGTCGAAGACACGGAACATGGAATTCCGATAATTGCCGCGTTTGTTCTGACCAATTTTGCTTAAAAAAATCAAGTGGCCTTAGAATCCAATCAAAATGGGTCTTCTCACAAAAATAAAATAATTTTAATACCTATACAGAATATTTCGCTAAAATTAAAAAACTTACTGTTATATCTGGAGAAATCAGAACTGTACGAAAATGAACAGGTAGACATCTCAAAAGGATATTGCAAAATGTTTCATCCGACAACGAACTTTCGTAAGAATTAAATATATTAATGAAAAAACAAAAGAAAATAAGGACAGTAAGAAACGCCGTGGCTTTGAGACACATGACAAGACAAAGCACATAAAAAAATGACAAAAACAGTTAATTAAGAATATATTTTTGTTTTGTCCCAAATAAAGTATTTAAACTTTTGTACTAGTTTTTTTTTTAATTTTAAATAGTTATATGGAGAAATTTTTTTGCATTATTGATAACTTAATACCCCTTTTCCATCATAATAGGAATTGTAGGTAAAAACCTTTCTTATTTTTACGTTACAGTAAATAGGTCTAGCTATTTGTTTTAAAACAAATTCAGTTCTTCAATAAGTCATTATACTTTTTAACTGATAACTTATTTTGGTCAAATTGTTTTTATTTTCCTTCTACATATTGTGTTTGTTGCCAAATTTTATTAAGAAATTAATAATTAAATAAAATACATTTAATGTTCAATACACATATACTTCAAATCACGAAAGATGACCGTTACGTCACAAATTAATTTCTAATCTTTAACGTACGCTTCAAACGTTCTTTGTTTGCAAAATAGTAAAACGAGAGAGACAGGGAAAGGGAGTCCATTATATGTGACTGTTAATATCTCCGACTGACGTTGTTGATAACTAACGCAGTAGTGATTTGATTTTTACGAATTATAATGATGACGTAACGGTCTTCTTTCGTGATTTGAACTATATATAATTATCATAATTAAATAGATGGATGGTCTATTCATTAATAGTTATTTTTATTTTACGTGCTTTAAAAAGAGACACTACACTGATCGACTGATCAGCTGTTGTAGAACAGAGGACGACGATCCCGGCCTGAGCGCGCCGGGCTCCTTGTGACGTACGATATGTTGAGATATGTTAGGTTCAGATGGGGTAACCTTATAAGTTTACGAGCCTTGGTTTGGACTCGCAAATGCTCCAAGTGAATTTCAACGATTAATGAATCTAGTATTAGGTGATTATATAAATACTATCGCTCAAGTTTATATTGACGATATAATAATACCTGCTAGGAATTTTGATGAGGGTTTAGAAAGATTACGAAAAATCTTAAACAGGTTAAAAAATCATAATTTAACTCATTATCAAAATGCAAATTCTTTTTTACAAAAGTTGAGTATCTGGGACGAGAAATATCAGAAGATGGGGTTAGGCCTGGGTTACAGAAAGTAATAGCAGTCCAAGAGATGCCAGTTCCAAATAACATTAAACAATTACGCCAGTTCCTTGGGCCTGCCGGTTATTTTCGCAAGTTCATACAGGATTTTGCAGCTCTAGCTGAACCGTTGACGCGCTTATTGCGTAAAAATGTAGTTTGGAAATTCGAAGGAGAGCAATTAGAAGCCTTTAATCGGATTAAAGAATTATTAGTCAAAAGACCCATTTTAAATATTTTTAACCTTAATTGGAAAACTGAGGTACATACGGACGGTCGTAAGGTAGGGATAGCCGAAATATTATTTTTGCAATTTAGTTACGAAAAGTCATCTTTTTGACACTGATTGTCATTGTCAAAAGTGGTTCATTTTAGCACAAGTGGTAATATGAGATTTCAGTTTAACACTTGTGCTAAAATGAGTTTTCATTTTATCACTTGTGCTAATATGAGTTTTCATTTTAACACTTGTGCTAAAATGAGTTTAGTCACATAAACAGATATTGCAACAGATCCATTTATTTTCACTTAGAATACAACATAAATATTAAACGTACAACATTTTTATTGAGAAAACACTTATCTTATTTATTATATTATGTTAAACGTAAAGAAAACGTAACAAAAATTTTATTTTTTTCGTAACAACTAAATTGCAAAAAATATTGTATAAAACACGATGCAAAACTGCGTGTTTTTTGCACACGATGAGTTGGACCACTCGCTACGCTTATGGTCCAATCTTCACATCTAGTGCAAAAAACACGCTCATTTTGCAACTAGTTTCATAAATAGCTATTCAAATAGATGATCAAACCAATAGACGATATGTGGTGGCTTATTTTAGCCGCCAGACGGCACCTCCTGAGCGGAATTATCACTCATATCAGCTTGAAACGCTAGCTGTTGTGGAATCTTTCCGGCATTTTCGTGTTTATATTGTGGGTATACCTTTTAGTACAGTCATATTAGTCTCTATTTACGGAAATAGAAAAAAAAAATGACACAAAGCTGGATTTTGGTACAAATGCTTATTTGAGCGTGTAGTTTAACATACTAAAAGTCCTCAAAGATTTCACGTGAGCTTCGGCTACTGTGCGACATTACGCATGACCGCGCACCGCGCTACCAGTGCGACTTACTGTGCGGGCGTTCGACCTAATATAGGCCAGTAAAATTAAGTGAAATATACCGTAAATTCGGAACAAATTTGTAAGCTGTTTGTTGCGTTAAAATGTCGGGGAGGGGGTATTAAATATGTCAATAAAAATCCCAAAAATCCGAGTATCGGAACACACTAAAAAATCGTCCGCCATCTTGAAATTCGTGATAATTTTCGTTTAAAGTCAAATAACTTTATTATCTTAGCCGTTATCAAAAATTATGAAAATAGGAAAATTCGAGAAAACTTCAAAATCTATAAAATGACGTAGAAATTTGTGATAGCTTAAAAATTAAAAAAGTTAGAGCTTAAAAATTATAAAATATCAGTTGGAATTTTGTAATTTTTTTCTATAAGAGTTGATTATTCTGTTCTGGTGCCTTAATTTATATATACAGGGTGAGTCAGGTTGTATGGTAAAAAATTAATACCAATGTGAATAGAGCATGAAAAAATAGTATTGACGTGTCTCAGGATTTTGCTATATAACCTTTAATTTTTTTTACTAGGTGTTAAAGTTGAAAATTTTTCGTTGAATTTTTTAAATAAGTATCCTTTGATTAAAAACAGTCGTATCAATGAAATTTGGTTGGTTTATATTTTTCACAGGGCGCTATCAACTGGCGATATTAGTTTTTCAAAACTAATCCAGTGGCATGCGTTTACGCATTTTTTTCTGATAAGAATGCCGAACTGTGCGTCACTGGATTTTTTGAAAACCTAATGCAAAAATAATAAAATACTCTAAGGAAACAAAATCTTCATTAACGAAAATTTAAAAACAACTGTGACTTAATTACTACCTATTTTTTAAAATAAATTTTCAAAATGAAGACCATTAACCTCAATGCACTTTCGTGCCCGCAAGGAAATTTCATTTTATATATTCCTGAGTTTATGCACATCTACCCTTAGTTGACGTGAAAAATGTACTATTCGGTCAACTAGTACTTGTTGGTTGTAATTGATTAATCTTTAGAGTGCATTGAGGTTAATGTACTACATTTTGAAAATTTATTGTCAACAGTAGTAATTAAGTCGCTGTTGTTTTTAAATTTTTGTTATTAAAGATTTTGTGTCCTTAGAGTATTTTATTATTATTACATTAGGTTTTCAACTAATAAATTGTATAAAAAAATGCAGCGGCGCACAGTTATCGGCATTCTTATCAGAAAAAAATGTGTTAACGCACGCCACTGGATTAATTTTAAAAAACTGTTATCGCCAGTCGATAGCGCCCTATATAAACCAACTTAATTTCATACAACTGTATTTACCCAAAATATATTAAAAAAATTCAACGAAACATTTACAACTTTAACACCTTGTATAAAAAAATTAAGGGTTATATAGCAAAACGTCAATACTGTTTCTTCATGCTCTATTCACATTAATTTTTTACCATACAACCTGACTCACCCTGTAAGTATATATAGAGTGTCCCGTAATAAAGTGCAAAAAATTTAACTGGAGATTCCTCGTCGAAAATTAAGGTGGGTACTTCATATGAAATATTCCAAAATAAGCTTTCCCTGTTCGGCTACACCCCTACAGGGGTGAGCTAAAAAATGGTTTTTAATTTCTATCTCAAAATAGCGTAATCGGAAAAAGATGAAATTTGGCACATCTTGGTTATTAATCAAAAGGCATCTAACGAAATCATTTCATCCACCTAGCATGTACACAAAGGGGTGAAATTAACTACCCTTCTTGAAATTGTGTAAATATCTTTCTACCTGCTAGCAAAAGCTATGAGCACGATTATTAGTGTAAATTACTAAAAGTAGGCTGGTGTCAAATTACGTGAGAAAACATTTTAAAGGGCATAGTGAAGAAAGCTCACATGGTATCATTGAGGACTTTTAGTATATTAAACTGCATGCCCAATTGAGCATCTATACCAAAATCCAGCTTTGTATCATTTTTTTTTCTATTTTTCCTATATATACTGGCCTATTTCACGTTAGTTACAGATTGTATTGCAATCAGGGCTACAGCTGAAGAAAAGGACATAATTCCTCGTGTAGCAAGGTGGTGGTTGAAATTGCAGGATTACCAATTTGATATTCAATATCGTCCGGGTTTGAAAATGAACCATGTAGATTGTCTTAGTCGAAATCCTCCTAGAAAAATATTAGGGGTTGTAAATGTGACCGAGGCCGAATGGATATTAGCGGCACAACTTCAAGACGAGACAATCTGCACGATTCGCGAGATATTGTTGACAAAAGACAATCGATCTACTAACAAGCAGTACTTTTTGCAATATGTACTTAAAAATGGCATAATACACTGATCGTTTTTTGAAGTGGTTCACCTAAAAAATGGGTCCACTTTGGTGACTTGTAACTTTTGAACGGATGGATGTATCTTTGAAAGGTTTTTTTTTGTCAGAAAGAGTGTTCCTTCAGCAGCGAGTGTGCATAATTGCATTCATTTGAGATTATTGATATTGATTTTACAGGGTGATTTGTAAAGCTGTGATTTTTCTATAAATTTTTTTGATGCACACGAGGTAAACGAGTCACCCTGTATATTTCATTGTAAGATCATCATATAGCGTCATGTCTTAGTTATGCATAATTTTTTGAATTTTGGTCATAATTCACTGTCCTTTGAGGATATTATTTTTTTCCACTTCATGTCTATTTGCGTGAAAAAATAAAAGATTGCTTTGGAATTGACAGATGTCAATTGAATTGTTTGTAAAAATGCCGGGTCTACAAGGTGCAATTCTTGAAAGAATAATTGGAATGGTTTCGGCTGGTGTTTCACGGAGAGAAGTAGCTCGACGCTTTAATATTGCATACAGTATGGTCAATCGCGCTTGGATACGATACCAAAACAATAACTCCCCGCAATATACACACGGAGGTGGACGCCAAAGGGTAACAAATCCAGCAGAAGATCGTTTTCTAAGAAGAACCGCTCTGCAGAACAGACGAACTAATGCTACCCAACTGAAACAAGCATTCCAAGTGGCCACGGGTAACATCATTTCAACATCAACAATAAGAAAACGATTGCATGAAGGTGGACTTCACTCCAGACGGCCAGCTAGGCATCCAAAGTGGACTCGTGAGTATAAAAGACGACGTCTGGAATTTGCTTTGAATCATCAAAACTGGAATGCAAATGACTGGGCTCAATGTCTTTTCACAGACGAGTCACGGTTTTCTGAAAGTCCCGATACCAACCGCCTGCGTGTATGGCGAAGAGTGAATGAACGTTACGAAGAAGATTGTACGGTAGGCGTTACACCTTTCGGTGGTCGCTCAATTACAGTTTGGGGTGGGATATCAATAGACCATCGCACTGAACTTGTACTTTTTGTCCATGAGACAGTAACAGCTTTGCGATACTTGGAAAGAATTCTGGAGCCAATAGTTCTTCCTTTGTATCATCAAATGGGTGAACAGTTTGTCTATATGGACGATAACGCGAGACCACATCGAGCCAACATAGTGAACGAATTTTTTCAACAAGAAAATATCACAAGAATGGAATGGCCGGCACTTTCGCCGGACCTCAACCCCATCGAAAACGTGTGGGATGCGCTGCAAAGAAAAATGTTGGATCGCGAAATGGAACCACATGGGATTGAAGAGCTGGGAAATGCACTTCAAGAAGAATGGGAGGCCATCCCGGGTGATCTAATCAATAACGTCATCATCAGTATGCCTCAAAGATGTCAGGAGGTGATAAGGAGTAGAGGTGGCCCCACCCATTATTAATTAATGTTTACAATTTTAAATTCATTCTTTATTGTTATTGCGTTAAAAATTTATAATAAACTTCCTTTTTGACATTTTCGCATTTTTGCGTATATTTGTAGTAAAAAATCATATCTTTTGACACAAAATTCAAAAAATTATGCATAACTAAGACATGACGCTATATGATGATCTTACAATGAAATATACAGGGTGACTCGTTTACCTCGTGTGCATCAAAAAAATTGATAGAAAAATCACAGCTTTACAAATCACCCTGTAAAATCAATATCAATAATCTCAAATGAATGCAATTATGCACACTCGCTGCTGAAGGAACACTCTTTATGACAAAAAAAACCTTTCAAAGATACATCCATCCGTTCAAAAGTTACAAGTCATCAAAGTGGACCTATTTTTTAGGTGAACCACTTCAAAAAACGATCAGTGTATATAGAAAATTTGAAGACGGGTCAGTAAAGTGGTTAGTACCTAAACCTAACCGATGGCAAATTTGCAAACTTTGTCATGATGACATTGGTCACTTTAGTGTTGATAAGACTTTAACAAAAATTCAAGAACATTATTATTTTCCGAAAATGCGTCAATTTGCTATGAAATATTTAAATTCTTGTTCGAATTGTCTCTATTATAAAATTCCATCTGGCAAAAAACCGGGACAACTTCATCCCATTGAGAAAATAGCCATACCCTATCATACCTTACATTTAGACCATGTTTGACCTTTTGTTCAAAGTAAACGACGAAATACTCAGGTGCTTGTTATTGTGGACGGATTTACGAAGTTCACTATTATTGAGGCAGTTAAAAGTACAAAGACGCGATACGTTATCAAGACTTTAAATCAGTTGATAGACATTTTTGAGGTACCAGTGCGCATTATAACGGACAGAGGGTCAGCATTTACGTCACACACGTTTAAAACATTTTGTCAGACGCATGGAATTAAGCATATCTTAAACGTGGTTGTCACCCCACGTGCCAACGGCCAGTGTGAACGATACTACCGTACTATATTGAGTTCATTAGCTGCACTAAATGGGATGGAAATGGGATGAAAACTGTACAGAGAGGCATGAATACCATCCTAAATAGGACAATTGGAATGACGCCATCAGAATTACTTTTTGGTACAAGACCTCGTTCTGTATCAGAAAGTGTTATATTGAGCGATCTCCAAGACAATATGGATATACTAAATTTAAGTACGGAAGAACGTCAAGATCTATTAGAGAAATTTGACTCAAAAAGAGCCAAAACTCCTAAGTATTCCACTGGGACGTTAGTTTTGGTTCGGATCACTAGTCTACCATCGACTGGTGCCAGTAAAAAATTACATCCTAAATTTCGAGGAGCCATCGCATTGTAGCAGTCCTACCCAACGAGAGATTTGAGGTAGAAGACTTGATAGACAAAAGAAGATTCCGAACGGTGGTGGCAGTAGATCACATGAAGCCGTGGATTACTTTAAAAGATGAGTAAGTAAAGTGTGAACAACGGAGAGAACATGTAAGGTGAGGAAAATGCGTGAATAGCATATTATTTGCTCGACGCACGTATTAAGCACCCGAAGCATGTGAAACGTTGGAAGCACACTAAAATGTGAACGGCGGGAAGAACATGTAAGGTGAGGAGAATGCGTGTATAGCATATTATTTGCTCGACGCACGAATTAAGCTTCCGAAGCATGTGAAACGCTGTTAAGCATACAATGAAAATACGAAAAGGTGTAAAAAAACATTAATCATGATTCATGAGATGTTTTAAGGTTTACAAAACACTGGAAACGTAAAAAAAAAGATTCTGAATTAGACATAAACAAAAAAAAAAACAATGAAAACTTCTGTATAAATGTGCGACTATATTATTTTGTGTGTTACAGGACCGATTGAGGACAATCTGTAAGAACAGGAAGGCCAAATCTGTGGGCGACAGCAGGAATCACAGCAGGAATCTTGGAGACCAGGCGAACGCTGAACGCTAATTTTAACAGATCAGTCATTGTAATACATATATGTTTGTTGTTTACGTTTTAAATTTCTTAAGCCGAGAGTTGGCAAATTAATATATATTGAATAGCATTCCGCGATACAAACTACTAGAGTAATGACATGTAACTTTTTGTGAATATATAATTGTAATTTTGATTTCTGCGTTTTTAATTATCATTAGTTTAATATTTAACACTCCAATGAAACGTAATCTAAAACAATTCAATGGTGAACATTATTTACTGTGGAAATTCGACTGCAAGAAATTATATTGAGCAGGAAGGTGCTAGTAAAGTACTAAATGAAAATCCACCAACACCCCTCACAGATGAGTGGATAAAATGGGAACGATTTGCTAGAGGAACATTGACCGAGCACCTAGCTAGATGATGCAGTAATATCGCTAGAGGTGTAGCGTTGCTTAACAACCCGGCATAGGGCAACAGTTATCTCGGTCCACCCTGTTAACGTCCAATAAAATAAAAAAATCAATCCAAACATTTCTTAACTCCTCAATATTCGATAACGGTAAAGTATGCACACCCTGTAATATGTCGGACCAATTATGTTGAAGTTGAGAGTAGCGGGTGTAAACCACAATGGCAACGTCAAAATAATTGTTTAAAACTTCTTCCTAAAATTGGCTTAAATATTTTTCGGCAGCACCGGTGCAAGCACTAGTTGCAAAATTCAAATAGCCTACCCTCGGTCGGGTTTGCAATACCGGTTGTACAACAGACTAAGTTACAATCACTTGGCTGAGTTACAGGCAGACAGACAGACGGATGGAGGCCTAGAAGTAATTTATTTCAATTCTATTTCGATGTTTAAATCCTCCGCGTTCAATAGCAAAATGTTTTTATTTCTCAGTTCAGTAAGTACTGTTTTTATTCGTCAGCAGACGAACAGACGATATTTAATTTAAATTATAAGATAACGGAATATTATTTCTTTTCTCGAAATAAAACGATTCGGTTTTATATATTTTAAATTGATAAAACACTTGTGCCTGGTGAACAACAAGTTTTTTATTCCTTATCAATAAAAAAAAACTGGAATTTATAAAAAACGCTGGCGTTGCGAACAGAAAAAAACGAGGCTTCACGGTTTTATTTTAAATCGGCGTCTAATTGCAAATTTCTGGTATTTCACGAAATATTTAATTTTCACGATTCTTCGTAATTTTTCGGACGGCTTAGTTTCTGGACAAATTTACAATTTCGGATTTCTAATTAACGTAATAAAAGTCCCTGCTCTTGGGCACCACTTGTAATGACGCTTACTTTCGTAACCTTTTTCTCTAGACGGAAAACTCGGGCGCCAGTTCTTTCCTTTTTAAGTGTAAAGAACAACACTTTTGTTTCCTGGCGGTTCCCAGGAAAACCCTCGGTAGCTAACAGCTGGAGACACGGTATTTGCCAGAAGGTCTTGAGATGATTATTTTGTCAGTAAGACTTGAACAATTTCTTAACCGGGCTAATTAGAAATTAAACGGCGGAAATTATGACTCGAAAATTTTGATAGGTATAACTTATTTATTCATTAAATACTGACAACGAATAAGACGTTTTATTACAAAACAAAATAAAATAAAATAAAATAAAGCCTCGGTTGACTACACAGTCGGCTATGTACAAATGTGACAACGATTTTTTTCAGCTGGTAATAATTAAATTTCGGACAGCGCGGAGCTCGCAGTGCGCGAGAATCGAAATATATGCACGCTGTGGAATTGAACGCCGGCGATGACGGATAGCAAGTTGGACACCCAAACTAACGGAGTGCGATGAATAAGGCACAATTATTTTTCTTTTATTTCGGATTTGAAAACTACTGAATACACGCGGGTTTCTACGGCCCCAAATACAGAGTTTAACCAGGAATATACACTCGCTGATGGCTGTGCCCAGCTACCAGACCGGGTTATCGGAGGGCTCAACCGGCGAATGTGTGATATAACATTAACTAGAACTAAACGGAAACTTTAAACCGAACTCTGATTTAATTAAGTAGGTTTACAATGCGGCGATATTTACGCAATAAAATCTACGGTGAATCTCGGTGATTATTCAAGATGCGGAGCGGTTGAATTACGGTTAACTACTATTGTTCTTACCAAGACGATTTACGGAAAAAATTGACAAAGGTTTCTGGTCGGATTTTGGTGTCTGATTCGAAGGTATCGATAATTCGATTGATATGGATTTTACCGTTCCCGAAATATTTGATAAAAAAAAATAATTTGAATATTTTACAACAGTTTACAATATAATGTTGCTCTGCCGGTATTCTGGAATGTGTAATATTTCACATTTGGGGCACTATTATACATTTTATATCACTCAATATTAAATTCACTTTTTAAAAACATTTATGTTCACTTGTACACTTTTATATATGGTTGGTTATAATTATAATAAGAATACAATATTTTGTTGCTTTGAGTACTACGATGAATAAATATAGACTGACTGCTGGTGCGTCTGTTGGTCATATTTATAATAACATCGTGGTATCGTTGATGCGGGCATAAGCATTCTTGGAAATTAATGTTATGCCAGCGTCTCACATGACAATGGTTTTTGTCCAGGAAGCTGTTACCGCTTTAGATAAGTCACGTAACCAGACGATGGATATCGGATTACCTGATCCTGATATGTACTTATACGTTAAATAAATTTTAGTTTTATAATAATAATAAATACACATGTAATTACAACACCCTTTATCCCACAAGGCTCTAGAAGAGCCTTGTGCGGGAGGGGGCTACACATTTAAATACCAGGGACACACATCCAATATCCGTGTATAATGGAAAAATCCCTCTCACAGTATTTTCCATTGCCACAACCGGGATTCGAACCCGGGACTTTTGGGTGAGAGGCAGGTACGCTACCATCTCAACCATCAGTCATCAGTTACTTTAATATTTAACAAGTCCAGTTATTTTAGCATATAACAACTCCCTTTTTTTTAAAAAAGTCGGTGTTATACATCGACTTTTATGAAAAATCAGACGTTTTCTTCTTCTTCTGTATGCAAATGAGGTCTTCTTCTCAGGAGGGTGTTGATTCTTTGCAGCAACTCATTGGGGGTTGCGTCTTTGGGTTTCCTACATTAACAGCATCTTTTCTTGCATTTCCAGGCGATGTAGGAGGTGAGGAGACAGATTGCGAGGCCAATAACTACGTACCTACTTAAGGAAAAATGTTTAGTTATGAAAGGCTCGTTTATTAATTTGTCCAAGTCTCTGGAGTACTGTTCGAGTTTGTGGTTGGCTATGTCCAAATTTTCTACATTTAAATGGTCGAATTGGAGAGGTTCTAACTTGGGTAACTGAACCTTTTCGGGGATGTTACTACAGCAGTCATAGGGTATAACCACTGGATGCGAATTGTCCGTGATATTGAGAGTATTGCAACCTTCTGCTTGCACTTTTGTTATACCGATAAACGCGAGTTATGGACGGCCCTGTACAGCATTCCAACGGTCAAAGACGCCGAACGTGTAAACGCTGACACTGCTGACAGTGCAACGATAATATTATAAATATATCCCGTACAGACATTTTTTCTCAGTTCTTATAATAATGTTCATTTAGTTCACTTCTACATATCTTTGTAGTTTAAATTTATATTGTTATATTTACTCATTTGTTATTTTCGAAATAAAAAGTGTACCTATTAAATCTTAAAGTCACTTTTTAAAAAGTCAAACCGCTCGACGACGATAATAACTGGCGCAGTCGGTAGGATTTTCTTTGAAGTTTTTCGAACGAATATCGGAAAACTCATCGTCCCTTCGATTAATCAGATAAAACCTGCGAATCGTTACCATACCTTTGGTAAACCATCGTAATCTTAAGAAAACTCAAGCAAGAAGATTCAAGAAACGAGACAGTAAGAAAACTCAAGCAAGAAGCCCTCTGCATACCTAGACATACCATCCCCTCTAAAATATCCTAATTCCCTGAGATATAAAACTGGTGTACTTTGGTTAAGCAAATCCCAACTTAAACTATTAAGCTAGACCACCAGGCGCTCAGTAACCTGTCATCGGAAGCGCCGTGAGGCTTTGCACTCATGTAAAAGCAATTTTACATAAGCCCTTGAAGAAACCAAGATCGTGCACTCTCTTTCCTAAGACTACATGTGACCCTAAATCGAGTACAGGAAAGATTGGCCCAAGCAAGAAACCATCTCTAAAGAAAACATCTTTAAAAGCACGTAGCCTCGCGCTACTTAGGGAACTGACAAATACAGACTAAATACCAACGTGACAATAACTGCAATCCAGCTCAAGAAAAAATATATAATCAATCAAAGTGTAATAGAGCACGCCCTGAGAATATACTTTCGAGTATTCTTGGCCTCCCTCGTTATAACATTGTAATCGATTATATATACCAGAGCCTTCATGTTTTCTGCCATCAAATTATTATTCCTGTAAGTACCTTATGACAGACAATAATAACGACGACGAAACATTAGCTAATCTTGTTTTACAAGCACTTGGTCCTAACCAATTTTTATTAACAAATACCCCACCTATTGAAACAACCGTAGAATCAAATTTAGATGCAATGGATAAAATCGATATTAGTGTTAAAGATTATTTAGATCTCATTCCGCAATTTGACGGCGATGCTTCCAAATTACCGATATTTTTGGACACGTGCGAGCAAGTCCTCGGTATGTTAGTAACTGATAATAATGCCGCGAGAATTCAATTTTTAATGCTACATTTTAGAAATAAAATAATAGGCAAAGCAGCTCAAATTTTAGCAGCCAGAGAAATTCATACTTTCCCTGAATTAAAATTTTTATTACTAAATACTTTCGGTGATCAACGCAATGAAGAATCTCTACTAAATGACCTGATGATGGTAACACAAAATCACAACGAATCTCATAGCCAATTTGCAGACAGATGCATATCGCTAAGGAGCCTTTTACTCTCTAAAGTACAAATGGCAGACATATCAGTCGAATTAAGACAAGAAAAAATAATGCTCTACAACAAAATGGCACTAAGAACCTTTTTATCTGGACATAACGCACATCTGAGTCATTTACTAAGATGTAAAGAACCAAGAAGTTTAGAAGATGCCATAAACATGGTAGTCGAAGAAGAAAATATGAACTACAATCGTCAACAAAAGTTAGGCACAAAAAACAACTTCCAGAAAAATAATCAATCTCAACTAAGGACAACGTCAAATAATTATGGACAACAAAAAAATAACCCTACCCATTATTCACAACCGTTCCAACCTAAAACAAATCCCACAATGTTTCGTCCTACGACAAATACTCCCCATCGTCTACCAAATTATTTTAATCCCAGATACACGCAACAATCATTTCAACAAAAACCATTTCAAACCTTCCAAAATTTCCAAAGACAAAATTTCCAAACTCCGCAAAACTTCCAAGCCAATCAAAACTTCCAAAATCCCCAACGTTATAATTTCCAACCTAAACCACAACAAACATATCCCCAACCTATGGACACCTCATCAGGAAACACAAGAACGAAATTTCCACAAACTACAAACACACCAAGATGGACAGCGCAAGAACTACACTTACAAGAAATACCCAGCACCTCTTCAGAAAACTACGAATACGAACCAGACTTTTATCAACAAACTACATTTAATCCAGAAAACCCAGAAAACTATTATTACCCCGAAGAACAATTTTCAGAAGACTATCAAAATTTTAATGAAAACGAAAATTTTCCTATACCAGCCTCGGAGACGGATATCATGAATCCTACGAATACGAAGAACCAACAAAACAACTAGAAATAAACGTCGCAGCTAATAGAAAACTTCCATATATTATTATTCCGGAAATAGAAGCCAAATTTATGATAGATACAGGATCTACAAAAACGTTAATAACTGAAAAAATTGCTGAAACATTTTTCCTGAACAAAATTAAAGAAGATCCCGTTCAAATTAAAACACCTCACAGCATTTCACTACATTACTATTCAGCTGAAATTCCAATTTCGAAAATTTTTAAGAAACCCGGAATGTTACATACACATTACATTTTTAACTTCAGCGAAACTTAGGACGGACTCATCGGACTAGACCTTTTGCAAGAAATAGGAGCTACTCTCGACTTTAAAAACGGTTATTTATTAACCGACAAAGCAAAAATCCCTTTGTTCATTGAAGGAAGAAGACTTGTAGAAGATAAAACAAATAACAGACAAATTAAATACGAATATAACATTCAACCCAAAACAGAAGTTGTTGCAAAAATACCAACGACGCAACAATCCGGAGAAGCCTTAATAAATTCCATGATATTCAAAAACCAAGTAGAAATTCCAACAGGACTCGTCAACATCGAGAATAACGAAGCAACAGTACTACTTATCAACAACACGGATGAAGAGAAAAACCTTATAATAACTGAACCAATTCCATGTATACCCGGTTGCGAATTAAATAACTTTATAACAGAACCAATGGACATCGACACAGACAGACAGCTCTCATAATACAAAAAATATAAACTACGATAACTTACGAAAGAAAAACTTAGAAAATCTTGATCTAGGACATTGTAATAAGGAAGAATACGATGCTATAAGAAAACTTTGTTACGAGTATAGAGACATATTTTATTGCGATGATCTTCCTCTTACCTTCACAAACCAAATTAAACATGAAATTCGAACCACAGACAATATTCCAGTTTACACGAAATCATACAGATTCCCGCAAATCTATAAATCAGAAGTAAAAAAGCAAATTGATTCAATGTTAGACCAGAACATAATTAAACATTCGCCATCACCATCACCTATTTGGATTGTTCCAAAGAAAATGGACAATAGTGGCAAAAGAAAATTCCGAATTGTTATAGATTATCGAAAACTTAACGAAAAAACTGTACCAGACAAATTTCCAATCCCAAATATTACGGACGTTTTAGACAAATTAGGCCGCAGCCAATATTTCACAACCCTAGATTTGGCAAGTGGATTCCAAGGCTTATAGACTTTGTACAGGTTGCCTCAATGAGCAGCATTAGGGCGAGGAAAATGCGGGGTGAGGAAGAGCTGGCGACCGCTATTCTATATGCTTAAAAAGAGACACTAATACTGCTCTGCTGTTGTAGAACAGAGAACGACGATCCCGGCCTGCGGTCGCCGAGAGGCGTATGTTGAGTAGGTCAGGTTCAGATGGGGTAACCTTTAGAGTTTACCAGCCTTGAGTGGATTCCACCAAATCGAGATGGAACAAAAAGATATCGAGAAAACAGCATTCTCAACAGACGAAGGTCACTTTGAGTTCTTACGTATGCCCTTTGGACTCCGAAATGCACCCTCGACTTTTCAGAGAGCGATGAATCATGTATTATCAGGCCTTCAACACAAATGTTTAGTTTATATGGATGACGTACTAATATTTTCCACATCACTACAAGAACACATTGAAAGTATACGCTTAGTTTTTGATAGGTTCAGAAATACAAACTTTAAAATTCAGTTGGACAAATCAGAATTCCTGAAACAAACTGTAAAATTCCTTGGACATGTCATTACCCCAGAAGGTGTATTACTAAATCCAGACAAGATAGATGCAATTGTAAAATTCCCGATACCAAAATCAAAAAAGGAAATACAATCATTCCTTGGACTAATCGGATATTACAGAAAATTTATAAAAGATTGTTCGAAACTCACGAAGCCCTTAACAGCTTGCTTAAAGAAAGGTGCAAAGATAGAACACACAAAACAATTCATAGAATCATTTGAAACTTGCAAGAAAATTTTAACAAACAGCCCACTCTTACAACACCCAGATTTTTCAAAACCATTTATCCTCACCACAGATGCATCCCAATTTGCGTTAGGCTGTGTTTTATCACAAGGAAGTGTAGGAAACGACAAACCCATTGCCTATGCATCCAGAACGCTAAACGAATCGAAAAAAAACTACTCGGTTATCGAAAAAGAATTACTAGGCGTAATTTGGGCCACCCAATATTTCAGGCCTTATCTATACGGCAGACGTTTCACTATATACACAGATCATAGACCACTTCGATGGTTATTCTCTTTAAAAGATTCCCAAAATTCCAAGTTTGTCAGATGGCGCACCAAATTACAAGATTATGACTTCGACATAGAATATAAAAAAGGCAAACTAAATACAAATGCCGATGCACTATCACGAATTGAAATTCACCCTATCGACACCGAATCAATGCAGGTAAACTTAGACGATCCAGAACTTGACGAAATAATACAAGAATTAAACAGAGAAAATGCATTAACAACACCAACACCAAAAGAAGTTGATCGAACACTTAATCCAACCGAAAATATACAAAACAGAGATGTCGAAACCAATGACCTAGATATCCCCGAAATTTCTACTATTCGTTCCAACGAAAATGATGAACCACGAAACACAATTCCAATCATAGACGACATAATAAACGCAAAACCCAAACAAATATTCATAAAGACGGTTCTTATGAACTCCAGAAAATGCAGAACATTAAATGTAGACAATAAAACCATCCTATACGCCGAAATAACTAAAGAAGACAACGAAGATCAAATTATTGAACTAATCAGAGACCACACAATCGAAAAGTCCACGTTTTACATGTACTTCGATAAAGATAAAACATACGAAGACTTTTGTCGAATATACGATCGACATTTTAACAACAACGGACCGAAACTGATAAGACGTACACAAGAAAGAACATTTTTAAGAAAAAAGGAAGAAATTAACGAAGTAATCCAAATATACCATGAAGGAAAAACGAATCACAGAGGTTCACAAGAAACATACGACAAACTGAAACAAAGATATTATTGGAATAACATGTTACCTACGATACAGGATTATATTAATAAATGCAATGTATGTCAAAAAGGCAAATATGATCGACATCCACCTAAAATACCGATGAACTTAACACCCACACAACAAAAACCCTTTGAGATAATTTTTACGGACACATTTACAATCGAACAAAAAATTTACCTGACCCTAGTAGACGCATTTTCAAAATTTGGACAAGCAATTCCTATCAAATGTAAAGAAGCATGCGAAGTAGCTAGAGCCCTCACCTAGTACTTCGAACATTATGGAACCCCAATTGCAATCACAACAGACAATGGTCGTGAATTTATCAACAACCAGATAAAAAATCTATTAGCATACCACAAAATTGATATTCATTTTACAACACCATTTCATCCAGAGTCAAATGGCATAGTGGAACGATTTCACTCCACTATAATTGAACATTTCCGAATATTTCGATTAGACCCACAACTAAATAAAAAACCTGATGAAGAACTTATGAAATTAGCCATTATTGCGTATAATCATACCAACCACTCTACCACCGGACATACACCATTTGAGGTCATATTTGGAAAATCATCCAGCAAAAACTTGTTTGATACGAAAACAAACCAAATAATATTTGATTATTCACTAGACGAACATAGAAAGACACTTTCTCAACTTTACGACAAAATTTATGAAAGAACTAAAACGAGAAAAGCAACAATTGTTGACAGAGCCAATAAAGAAATAACAGACCCACAAGAAAAATATAAAATAGGACAAAATGTTTATGTTAGAGCACCCAAGAAAAGAGGTTCTAAAACAGTTCCCAAATTTAACGGACCATTTCCCATAATTTCTATTAATAATGATAATACATGCTTAATTAAACTAAAAAATAATAAAGAACGCAGAGTTCATTTGTCTGATCTAAGATCTACTCTTACAGATGGACAACCCTTGCCTAGGCACAGCAGACAATATCATATCCGAATGGAAAATAATCAACGCATTTGACCTACAACCACTATTTGAAACATTCGTACAAGAAAAAGACGAAATTATTAGAATATTGGTAAACATCAATAAATACATAGGACTAAATATATCCTGCGAAATAACAAAAAAAGAGATACCTGTAGCCAATACCATACTATACCAAATTAACAGGATACTATCCTTTGAAATCAATAGAACTTCTTTACTATTCGAACAAGTTCTACCAAATCATATTAGAAAACCAAGAGGACTATTTAACTTCCTCGGTACTTTTCAAAAATCAATTACCGGTACCCTAGATGCTAACGACGGTGAACGATATGAAGAAAACTTTAAAAGAATGTTTAACAACGAAAACAAAATAAAAGTAGTCATTAAAAAACATTTGTCTATTACTAACGACCTTATTAAAACCACCAATAAATCAATCGTCACACTTGTAGAAAATCAAAAGAGAATAAATACAGCAATGGCCAATATCCAAATTAAAATAGAAAGAATGGGATTATGTATTCACTTACTAGTTGTACAAAATATTCTTGAACAACTATCGCATTCTCTCACGCTTATTTGCAACTTACTAGAAGAACTTTCCACTGCAATATCCTTTGCACAATTACGAAAAATGCTTCAAACAATTATAAAACCAAACGACCTTACAGATATCCAAAATCACCTGAAAGAAGTAAATCTTCCATTCGAACCCACTTTTTAAAACATCATGAAATACGAAAAACTTTGTAAAACCTCAGTCTTCCAGAAGGACTCTTATACATACTTTATTATTAAAATACCACTGATAGAAACAATACCCTATGATTACTATAGGTTATACCATTGTGTAAGAAATAATAAAGAGGCACAACTGTCAAGGTTTCGAGATTTTAGTATTGCATTTTTCTGTCAATAACTTCATGATTGTCATAAATTTTTAATGCTATGGGAAGATATTTGTAATATGGCTGTATAGCCCTTAAAATTGAAGACAATCATGAACCTATTGGTAAAAAATACAACATTAAAATCTCGAAACCTTGACAGTTGCGCCTCTTTATTATTGTTTACTCAATGGTTATACCCATTACCCGTTCAGAAGAATGATTCTTATATCACTATTACACCACAAATAAATTACCTTCTAATGAAACCTAACTGGTATTCATACAGCGACATACCTTGCGAGGAAATAGAGACGAGAAAATTTATCTGTATGCACACTCAATTATACAGAGAAAATCAAACGAACCCTGTGAAGTACAACTTATCGATTACTCGCAAAATCAAAACAATTGTAAATTCACTAAAATAAATATTAACAACCCGAAAATACAAATAATCGAGAATTCGAATTCATGGATAATCACAAGCCCCTCTACCATCATAGCTGAAACCAACTGCGAAGAGAAGAAAAAGAAACAACTAAGAGGGAACTATACTAACAATCCCTAATAGATGTTACAGCATTATCGACAAATATAAACTCACTCCAAATGCCAATTTTCGAAGAAAATTAGAACCAATAGATATTCCAATGTTAAATATTCAAAACGATTCATCATTTTTAAAATATCACACAAACAATCCCATAATGGATCACCTTAATCTAGATGAATTTTCGGAATTATCCAGACGTACAGAAAACCTACAAGAAAAAATTAAAAACCAAATACTAGAATCAGATCTAAATCAACCAAAGTCATGGCTTACTTATACCCTCATCACCATTGTAACTATTGCTGTTCTGATTATAGTATGGAGCATTTATGCCAAATACAGGAATAAAAGAGTTTCAATATTTAATATATTTTCATCCGAAACAAAATCAGAGGAAAAAACCCAAGAAATGGAAACAACGAACGTCGGTTCTTTCTAACGAAACCCCGAGTTCTCATCTAAGGGTGGAGGAGTTATGGACCGCCCTGTACAGCATTCCAACGGTCAAAGACGACGAACGTGTAAACGCTGACACTGCTGACAGTGCAACGATAATATTATAAATATATCCCATACAGAAATTTTTTCTCAGTTCTTATAATAATGTTCATTTAGTTCACTTCTACATCTGTAGTTTAAATTTATATTGTTATATTTACTCATTTGTTATTTTCGAAATAAAAAGTGTACCTATTAAATCTTAAAGTCACTTTTTAAAAAGTCAAACCGCTCGACGACGATAATAACTCGCGTAACAGTCCGGGTGGAGTTTTAATATCGTGTTCCTATATTAACACTGGTAATTTTTGTGTCCATTTGATTACTGTTTATGGTGATATGAATAGGTTCAGAGACAATTATTAACGCATTGTAGTTTTTGAACGTTATACCCTTGTCCATAGACGAGGGAGGTTTCACAGTTTTCAGGAATTTTCCTGAAGTTTTTCAATAACTGAGCTTCGCATGCTGCGCTGCTGTCGATTGGGTAGGCGTAAAGATCTGAACATAGTTTCTTGCGGTCATCTAGTTGTTTGCATGTGCTCAGGTCTTTGACAGGAATGTACATTAACGAATCATCATTACGCGCAATGAATTTTTGTGAGAATGACAAAACGTGATGTAGGCCAGTTCTATTGTCTAGTATCAGGATAGGATACAAATGATACAGGGTGTAGAGTTGTTGTTCTACTAATGGTATTCTTAGGACGAAAACAAGATCTGATTCAGATTGAAAGGCTTCTAGTTCGATAATTTCTAAGTATTGAGGGATTTCTGAATATTTTACTGGAAGAGGCAAATTATTTTTAACTAAGTTTTGAGAGATTTTCTGAAGTGCAGTAATCAAATTTTCGGGTGTAATAATTGAAGAATGTATTATTTTTAGGCGGGCAAAGGTGATCGAATTTAATATGTCGTCAAGGTTGTTCTGAAGGTACAAATAACTTTCAGTTAATTTTTCACACGTTTCGACAAATCTTAGTTCGGCTTAAACTAGTGCAACTCTATCATTTACTTTATGCATTCCAATTTGAATCTTTTTCATGTCCTCGTTAAAGGATATTATGTTAATTTGCATATTTGGGATTGTGTCATTAAAGGTTTTTATAACGGTAGAGGTAACGGATATTTGATTTTTCAGGAGATTTTCTATTTGGTGTTGATCATTATTTAATTTATTGTTACTGTCCGTGAAGAATTTCCCGTCTTCAGCATCAAGATTACCGGTAATTGCTTTAAATATACTACCTGCTCCGTTTAGTATACCGCGTTTGAATCGTTTAGTGTTAACAAAGACTTGTTCAAACTTTACCTTGAGGGAGTTTGAAATTTGGTATAGCAGTGTTGCGTGCGTTTTGACTTTGACTAGGAATTCTTTTGTTTCACGTGTGTCGAGGAGGAATATATTGACAATTGATTCTAAAATTTTGTGGTTCTTGATGAAGGCTTCTTCAAGGCTTGATAGATTTTTATGAACTAGTAGAGTCCATTTTTGGAAATGACTATCCTCGTCTCATCGTGGTAATAGACTCCGACGGTGTTATTGATCGCTGTCATTACTGTCACTGTCAGTTGGCGGGTTTCTTAAATTTGGGCGAGTTGCTTTATTCACCGGTTGATCCACCAGATGTGTTTTATCTCGTTCTAACCTCAGAGATAGAACGAGATAAAACACATCTGATGGATCCACCGGTGAATAAAGCAACTCGCCCTTTATCTTGTGATTTTTTAAATTAAAAGTGAGTTTAAAGTGTTGTTAACTAGTTTATAAACAATATAGCATTGCAGTCAATTAATGAAACGGTTGACGCGATACTTTAATAAAAAAAAGTTTTACTTAAATTAACCTCTAACTTTATCGTAAATGTCAAAACACTGACAGACTCGTCAAAGGTTTGTTATTCACTACCATTCACAAAATTTTCAGCGCCATCTCGTGATACGTGATTTTCGTGAATATTTTTATTAGTTTTATCTAGGAGTTGCCCGTTCGAAAATTCGATTTTTGAATAGTCGATAAGCGACTTTGTTTTATACAGCTTTGTGAAGGTTTCGAATTCTTTTAAGACGTCTTCTTGTTCGTTTGTTTCTGTCGTGTCACTTTGACTGTCAGAGTCGGATTCTCTTAAAGTCGAGGGTCCTTGAATGGGGTACGTTAATAATTTGGATTTTGTTTGAAAGTTAGAAAAATCTTGGACGTAATTTATCCTTATACAGGATAGAGCGTCTGCGTTTTTATTAATGCGACCGGGTTTATATTCAATCTCGTACTCGTACTCTTTGAGTTTCAGGTGCCACCGTGCTAGACGGCTACCGGGATTTTTTATTGAGAAGAGCCACGTTAAAGGTGTGTATGGTCTGTAATTAGTTTTAATTGTCGACCAAATATGTAAGGACGGAAGTGTTTCACGGCCCATACGATGGCTAAAAGTTCGTGTTCTATGGTTGAATATTTAGTTTCGCCTTTACAGAGGGTCCTTGAGGCGAAAGCGATTGGCAAATCTTGTCAGAGCACAGCGCCAATAGCAAAGGCACTTGCATCGGTGGTAAGTAGAAATGTTTCGTCAAAGTTTGGGTAGATAAGAACTGGGGTTGAAATGAGGGCTTGTTTTAATTCTTCGAAAGATTTCTTACATTTTGAATTGAAACCAAAGGGGACATCCTTTTGTAATAATGTGGTGAGGGATTTGGATAATTTTGCAAAATTACTTATAAATCTGCGATAATAACCTGCCAGCCCGAGGAAGGATTTAATCTCCTTCTGGTTAGTAGGCTGAGGAAAATTTTGGATGCACTGTATCTTATCGGAGTTTGGTTTCACTCCTTCTTTGGTAATGAGATGATCCAGATAAGCGACTTCTTTGTGAACGAACTCGCACTTATCAGGCTGAATTTTTAAGTTGGCATTTCGAAGACGTTTGAATACTTCTGTGAGACGAGAAATGTGTGTATGAACTGTCGGGGAATATATTATGATAATGTCATCCATATATACGAGACATCTCTCGTTTTGGATGCCCATGAGGATGTTATCTATAACCCTTTGGAATGTAGAAGGGGTGTTTTTAATCCCGAAAGGCATACGGACGAATTCGTAGTGCCCGTTTTCTACACTAAGGGCACTTTTCGAGATATCTTTTGGATCTATCTCGATCTGGTGAAACCCAGATGCTAAGTCCAATGTGGTAAAATATTGGCACTTGCCTAACTGGTCCAAAAGGTCTGAGATATTTGGTAAGGGATATTTATCTCCTACAGTCAACTTGTTGTGTTTTCTGTAGTCCACAACCACACGCCATTTTTGCTTACCCGAAGCATCTAACTTTTTAGGGACAACCCACACTGGAGACGACCAGGGGGAAATCGAGTCGTCATATCTCGAAACAAATCAATGGAATTTTTAGCGGCTCATTTAGCAGCTTCTAAGCGTTATTACAACCGCTCTCCACTCCATTCTTTCGGTATTGCAAAAAGGGTAATGACGTTGGAAAGAAAACCTGTTTTGACCAAAGAATTACAAACCAAGCTCGTTGAGTATATTTTCAATATGGAAAAACTAATTTTTTGCGACCTAACTAGACGAGATTAATGTTCCATTGCATTTTAACTGACAAGGTTTTTGTTTACGTTATGTTTCAGAACGTTGCCTTTTTTATCCTTTTTCTGTTTTATATAATCCAGGATATTGTATTTTTTAACCGATCACAGAGATAATAAATTTTAATTGTTACAAAACTGTTAAAAAATGAGGTTTTATATCTAACATTGAAATTAATCCTATTCCACATTAGGGTAAAGCTGTATTCCATATTATCGACCCATTTTTTTAGGTGCGTAAAAGTCACTTTTTGTACAATTGTATTTTTTTCAAACTGTTTGTTTCAATGATTATTTCTGAAATTCTGTCCTCGCGTTTATAACTCTCTCGGCCGTCTATTGGCAAAAAATTAGAACTTAATATTAATAATTTCTATATTTTTTTCACAAAAAACAAAACGGTATTCCACAATCGGCTACTTTAATCTATATTTGAACAATAATTCCTTCTCTCTTATTAACGGCAGAAGTTCCCTAGATAGACCAGGTCAATTTACATATGTAAGCAAATTGGGTCGAAGTGTGGTGGATCTGGCATGGGTCAATAACATTTTTCTTGGTGAGGTAAGAAACTTTTTTGTTGGGAATAACGATTTTATGTCCGACCATTTTCCTATTAATTTATTAGTCGGTAATTTACCAGCATTCCCAGACTTGGACTCTCATGATATGCCTATCCATAGTCAGATACCTGATACCTTTAAATGGGAAGAGAGTTTAACCCTAAATTACAAATTTAAAATGAAAAATTCTAATCGAACATACTTTATCCCTAATACCGAGTTGTCATATACAAACCTCTGTATTGCCATACAGGAAGTAGCTACCGACCTTGGTTTGCTTCAAGCACATAAAACTGTAAAAAATCGTAAAATAAAGCGGGATAGCAAACCTTGGTTTGATGCTGCTTGTATCACAGCTAAAAAGAAAAAACAAATAGCTTTAAATGTATGTAAAAAAGAAAACTTTTTACCAGAATTCACAAAAAATTATTTAGACTCAAAAACAGCATATAAGTCAATCATCAAACAAAAGAAAGTAGAGTATGAAGCCCAAATGATTTTAAAATTAAGCAACCTACACGATGCTAAAGAATTCTGGGTTACAATAAAACAATTTCGGGGTAAATATAACCACAAATCTTTGCCTGTTCAAGTTTGGGAAAACTTTTTCCAAAACGTTTACCCCTTAAGAACAATTTCTAATTTTAACTTTCAGGACGTTACTCACCCCTACTTAGACGGTTCTATAACAACAAAGGAGGTTTTTGATGTACTCACTAAATGCAAAAATAATAAAAGCCCAGGTTCTGATGCGATCACCTACGAGTTCTATAAAAACCTTCCACATAACTGAATCCTTTATCTAACGTCGCTGTTTAATGGTATTTTCAACTCTAACGACATACCTAATTCATGGTCAAATATCTTACTCGCCATGTTGCATAAAGGTGGTCCATCTAACAATCCTGAAAACTATAGAGGATTAGCTTTACTCAACTGTTGCCCCAAAATATTTACATCTATTATTCTTAACAGATTGTCTTTGTGGGTGGATGATTGTGGATTATTACCTGAATGTCAAGCAGGCTTTCGATCCGGTCGTGGCTGCATTGATAATGTTTTTACACTCAGTTCAATTATTCACCTACACATAAGACATAGAAAACGGAAATTATTTGCTATCTTCGTGGATTTTAAGAGGGCCTTTGACTCGATAAACCATTCCCTACTGTGGTTTAAATTATTTAACGTAGGTGTATCAGCCAAAATTCTTCGCGTCTTAATAGCGTTGTACTCACAGGCAACCATGCAGATGAAGTGCTCCGATGGTCTAACTAAAAATTATGAAGTTACAAAAGGCGTTTTGCAGGGCGAGCCTCTAAGCCCTCTGTTATTTGCTTTGTTTATTGCCGACATAGAAATTTTTTTTTATAATCATGGTGTACAAGGAGTAAACATTGACGATAGACACGACGTAATGTCATTATTATATGCTGATGACCTTGTAATATTAGCTCACTCCGAAATTGACGTTGTCAAGAAGCTAAAATTACTTGAACAATATGCAGCTGTCAACAACTTGACTGTTAACTTAGAGAAAACGAAAATCATGCAGTTTTCCAAAGGTGGATACTCTAATAAGACCAATTACAAATTTTATTTCAATAATGTGCCGATAAACACAACTAATAAATATAATTATTTAGGAGTCATGTTTACTTCTTCAGGCTTATTTCATGAAATGTCCTTGCACACCACCAATAAAGGAAAGCAAGCGGTAGGCTCCATTCTTCCTATAATGGCTAAAGCCAAGATAGATAGCTGGCTCCCAAGGATAAAACTATTTGAGTCACTGGCTCTTAGTGTTATGTTCAACTGTGTTCCAATTTGGGGACTTCGATATCTTGACTTATTGGAAAGAGTCCAGGTTAATTTTCTTAGAAGGATACTCCTAGTTCCCATGAATACTCCAGATGCAATAGTTCGCTTGGAAACTGGGAGAGTAAAATTAGCGTTAAATGTGTTTAAAATAGCGCTCAACTGGTTAAGCAAAGTATTGGCTATGGATAAATCACGATACCCTATATTATGTTTGGAACAACAACTACGAATAATTAATTTTACAGATGCAAAGTATAACTGGGCACAACAGATGAGAAAAATCTTTGTAGACATTGGTTCGTTAAATTTGTGGGACGGCTTAATTTCAAAACAAATAGTTTTTAATTCTTGTAAACAATCATTAATATCTAAATATTATACGCACTTATATGAAGCAGATATATCATTAACCTCCCGTTATTCTTTCATGTTTTTACAAAATTCATTCAATTTCACCAAGAAACCTTCAAATTATTTGCTCTTAAAATTGCCTATCCAGATGACCCGCACTTTGGCACAATTACGCATGGCTACGGATTTCCGAATCAAATTTACCTTAAATGGAATCATGTACTTCATAAACCCTGGATCAGATATGTTCAGTATGTAATACTCGCCAAAAAGAAACAATTGATCATAAAATGTTCGAATGTCCAATTTATACTACAATGAAACCTAACTCAACTGTACTTAATAATTTAGACTCCCTAATTACCTGTCTACAAAATGTTACCTATTCTGAAGCTAAGTGCATTTGTGTTTATGTATGGAATATTTTAAAATTAAGGTCATTTATATTATCTGAGTAGATGCTGTATTCTTTTCCTACTTGGTTCACTATGATATCTGTGTACTCTGTCTTTGTCTATATAGTCATATGTTTATATATTTTCAAGCATACTCCATTGCTGTAAACTTGTTTAAGAAGCAATAAAAGTTTTTTTTTTTTTTTTTTTCCGTTTCCGGAAGAAAATGCTGGACAGTCTCCCTGTGGCCTCCGACACCACACAGAGAGAGCGCCAGCGAATAATCTACAGCAACTCTCCACATCCCGCAGGGTTAGTTACTGTAGATTCCAGACTCGTGTGCCCTAAGTAGACGAAGGGATCCCAGGATGACCGCTTTCTGCATTTGACCAGCCAACCATTCTGCCGATGTTTGGCAGACAGGCATGGTCTTCAATGCGGAGAGCAGCGTGGGCTTTATACCTCCGAGTACACCGATTATCAGGACGACCATTTTGACAGAGTAGCCTGGGTATAGCACTTGGAGCTCGCACCGGAGATCTCTGTATTTAGTCCGTTTCTCCTCCTCCTTCAAGGCGATGTTTGTCTCAGCAGGTGCTGAGAACTCGATGACATACATCACCTTGGTCTGATGGTCGAGGAGGACTATGTCAGGCTTATTGGCGTGAATTCGCCTGACGGTCGGGAACGAGTAGTTCCAGTAAATCCGGCATTTCTCGTTCTCGACAACGGACTCGATATCTCCGGGGACGTAAGGCAGCACTGGTGTTTGGTCTATCTGGTACGAGTGCCGTAGATGGTAGTATAGCACTCGTAAAGCCGCGTTATGTCGTTGGATGTAGACCGAAGTCGCATAAATCGGGCATGCAGATAATAAATGCATGAGCGACTCCGGCGCCTGCCGACAGGTCCTGCAGTTGATATCAGGCACCTCTACACCCATCACGCGACTGCGATAGACCAATGTGTTAATAACACCATCTTGGCAGGCCACAATGTATCCCTCGGTCTCCGACTTCAGCCCCGCTGACCTTAAAAATGCGAAGGTCAGCTCTGTCGATAAACCCAGTGCTTCTATGTTGTTATAGAAAACACCGTGCAGGGGTTTATCGACGTGCTGCCTGAACAGATTTCTCTGTTCGGCAGCTTTGATGTGGGCTGTCAGACGATTAGGCGGAAGCTCAGTGACTGAGTCACCTCGCCGGCCTTCTCGCCTGTAGTCGAACACGAGACCGAGTTCATCTGCGGCCCTCTGTGCTGCCCTAAACAATAAAGCGCCAACTCTCACAGCTTCATGATCTCTCACTAACTGTAGGAGTGGGTCCGAGCTCCTGATGGCTCAAGAGTCCTCGGCCCCCCCGTTGACGTGGGAGGTACACACGAGGAACGGACGATCTAGGATGAATACTCCTAAGAATATTCATCATCTTGCGGGTATTCCTGTCCAATTGACGCAGCTCATCTACTCCCCATTTGACTACGCCAAAGGAGTAGAGCAGAATCGGAACGGCAAGCATATTAGTGGCAGACACCTTGTTCTTCCCCGAAAGTTCTGATGACCAGATCTTTCGGAGTCGGTGTCTGTACTTGCCACGGAGAGAATCCTTTATTTGGTTCACATCCTGGATGTGGCGTTGTTCCACACCCAGGTATGTGTAGGTCTCTCCGGCATCCAAATGTCGTAGGATGCTTCCGTCTGCGAGCTGCGCATCTTCGTGGAATTCCCCGCATCGTCCTCTCTTGAGGTGGACGACTGCGCATTTGTCCAACCCAAACTCCATTCCAATTGCCCGCGTGTATTCTTCGACCACCCTGAGAGCATTTTGAAGTTCTCGCTCTCCGGAGGTATAGAGTTTAAGGTCATCCATATAAAATAAATGGGTGACCTTATGCCTCCGGTTGCTGGGTGGCCCACAGTGATACCCGCGGGTTTGGCGGAGTCCAACAGATAGCGGCAGCAGTGAGATGCAGAAGAGGAGCGGACTCAAAGAGTCACCCTGAAACACTCCTCTCTTAAATGTCACCAACTCTGTCGAAACTCGCTCGGCACCGGATGTTATGGTGAAGCGAGTTCTCCAAAGCGGCAACAGTTGTTCGATGCATCTCACTAGTGGTGCTGGTACCGCAAGACATCCGAGCAAGTGTAACAAAAGCTCGTGGGATGTTGTATCAAATGCCTTGCGATAATCAATCCAGGCCATTGACAGATTCCGCTTGTACTGCACAGAATCCTGTGTAATACAGCGGTCTATCAGCAGGTTTTCCTTGCAACCTGCCAGGCCTTTCTTGGCACCACGCTGTTCGTTTATCTGTTGGTAGACCGGATCAACAGACCTCAACATCCTGGTATACAAGATACGAGTAAATAACTTGTAGCAGGAGTTGAGGCAGGTAATCGGCCTATAATTTTTTGGGTCAGACAGATCCCCCTTTTTGGGGATTAGCACAGTTCGCCCCTCGACAAACCAGTCCGGAATTTGCTGCCCCTCGTTCAACCATGAGTTGAAAACTCGGGCCAGATGGCGGTGGGTGGAAGGAAACTTCTTCCACCACCAGTTGTTTATACCATCTGGACCCGGGGCAGCGAAGTTCTTGGTTCCAACAAGTGCTTGTTGAACCTCTTCCGTACTGATTGCCGGGCACACTTCGTCTGGCTCTTCTAAGACTCTACGACAGAGAGCCTCGAAGTGTGCTATAGCTGGAGTGTAATTATCGAATGGACTCGCGACTTCGTAGATTCCTTTCCAGAAGGCTTCGACATTATCAACAGTTGGCGGATTTTCGACAACACGCTGTGGCTCTTGGAACAGGCGAGACGGGTTTGTTTGAAACAATTTGTTTTGTTCCAAACTCCGCATTCGCCTGACCAAAGTTTTCTTAATAGGCATAAGCGCTCGAATCCTGCCTAGACAGTGCTGCTTGATGGTCTGCAGCACTGTGCGATTTAGAGTGTGGTGTTGGCGTCTCAGTCCGGCTGCCACTCGCCGGACCTTCGGTGTAAATGGTCTACCTGCGACTATATAATCCACCACACTCTGGATTCGAGAAGCGTGTTGCCTTGCTGATCGAATTTTAACTTCGATCTTCTGTACGCGCCGCTTAGCTTTCTCGACCCTATCAACTGCGCTTGCCAGGCGCTGTTGTGGGACGAGTTGCTTTGCGGCAGCGTACACCGCGCTGTTGATCTGCCAGATGTTGGCATCTTCTGGAAGCTCCTCACTGATCAACGAATCCATTCGTGCCAGGTCTTGTGGCTTTGGGTTAAC
Source organism: Rhagium mordax (assembly GCA_963680705.1). Taxonomy (NCBI): domain Eukaryota; kingdom Metazoa; phylum Arthropoda; class Insecta; order Coleoptera; family Cerambycidae; genus Rhagium; species Rhagium mordax. Next base: position 24,450,367 of record OY796659.1, on the reverse strand, counting down.
CCTGGTGTTAAGGTTAACCCTCGTCCTTAAAGCGACGTCGGTGTACTCAAGCGGAAGTTCCTCGTCAGCTGGAATTTGCCGCGGTGGAAGTGCGGCTGGTACTTCCTCACGCCGACGAGGTGCCCTTACGTAACCTGTTCGGCGCAAAAAGGATACTTGGTCTCTCAGATGTTGCTGAGAGAAGACGCGATACTCCGGGTGCATATCGCACCACAACCGGTGTAATCGCGCCATGTATCCCCTGCGCCCAGGTTCGCTGCTCTCATAGCAGTTAAGCAGGTCATCCCTTAATCCCTCCGTCCACCTAAAGCGTCCATGTACAATAGCAAGTTCGTCATTAATGAGACCGTCCGGTAAGGCCCCTCCCACCTGTCTCTGACCCCCATCCGACTGGGGTCGATTGTGAGGGGCCTGTCCTCTGTCATGGTCTTGAACCAGAGGGTTTGGGATCACAGGGTGGTTAGCCCTGAGATCCCACGTCCGACATTTGTCAGAGAGGGTTGCCCCTCCCTGTCCAGGGTGCACCGCGAGGAGGTTGCCGGTCCGCATTTCGCACCCCCAATAAAAGTTATTATTATTATTATTATTATTATTATTATTTCCAGAATGCTAAGAAGTATCGATTCCAAACTTACCAATTCTTTACATACAATTTAGAGGCCTATATTAGAATAACAAACTACTACTTTACTTAACCATGGGCGTAGATATAGGATTTACTAAGGCTCTTTTTTACAAAAAAGTAGTACCCCACTGATATTTTCCCATGTTTCCAGTTTAATTCATTAAAGGAAGAAAAAACAAAAATTTAATGTCTCTTGGCACTATTTGATATGACAAGCCCTTGTTCTGAAAATTTACATTTAATCTTTTGATGCACGCATCTGGACGAATTTTAGACAAACTTGAAGTCGCTCAGAATTTCACCAAATTTGATGGTACGAAAAGTCTTTTAAAAAGAAAGAATGGAACATCGCTAAATGATGCTTGTATGAAGTAAGACACTTTTATATGTTGCTAGCTTTTGTGTTTGTGTTTCTAATAATTTATTTTAGTTCGACCATAGCGTGCATCAAAAGATTAAATGTAAATTTTCTGAACAACGGCTTGTCATATCAAAAAGTGCCAAGAAACATTAAATTTTTGTTTTTTCTTGCTTTATTGAATTAAACTGGGAACATGGGAAAATATCAGTGGTGTACTACTTTTTTGTAAAAAAGAGTTTTAGTAAATCCATATATCTAAGCCCATGGTTAAGTAAAGTAGTAGTTTGTCATTCTAAAATAGGCCTCTAAATTGTACGTAAAGAATTGGTAAGTTTGGTTTCGATACTTTTTAGCATTCTGGAAATATAAATATAAATCCATATTTATTTTCAAACTTTAACACCCTGTATCTCGAAAACTAAGCATTTCTCAACCTATGTTTATATGAACTTTTTTTAATAATTTTCAAATGTCTATCAACTGTTAAAGTCCTGCTACAAAAAACTGTAATACCCTGTATATGATTATGATTACAATGTTGTTTTGCTGTATTATATACTTGTATATTTTGGTTTTACCATTGTCTTTGTACCTATATAATCGTAATGTAATAGTTATTAAGGTATCAAGGGAGTTATGAGGATAATAATGCCCGAGTTCGGCAGTGTACTTGTACGCCGACCGAAGGTGTTATTATCCTGATAACTACCGTGATACCTTCAACGTTTAATGTCCTACTACTCTGTTATTTAAATCGAAAATTTTGAAATTATGTCACAAAATACCTGATATGATATTCGTTTGACATTTAATTTATACTGACATTAATGAAGGTTACCTACTTGTAATTTCTGCTGTAGAAATGATTTATTTTCATGGTAATGAGTTCATAATTCCCTAGGGCGTTATTTCTCATTTCACAATTCCCTAGGGCGTCATTTCTTATATAATGTATGCCAAAATACGGCCATTATTGCAAAATAACAGAGTAGTAGTTAATACATTCATGTATTAACGTAACTTTATTTTATATTTTCTGTGTTTATATATAAGTACACTTACCTATATGTATTTTATATGTATTGTTTTCGCTATTACGAAATTTGTAAATCTGACTTGCTACAAAAAAGTACTTTGGTGCATAACGTTGTGAAATAAACACTATCTATCTAGGTATCTATTTATCTCATTTTTATATGTTAAACTTTTAAAACATTGTTGAATTTTCATGTAGTCATTTTCCCTTGTTAAACCGATGCCATAATAAAACTTTACATTAAAGGTGTATTTTAAATGGTTTAGAATTACTCATATACTTTTTGTTTTATTACGCAGTCTTGACAATAACCGTGACAGCACGCGCCTGACTGCTTGAGGTAGGTCGGCATTCCTGGCCAAAGTTGTTATTGTTTCAATGAATCACATTTAGACAAATATAGCTATAGCTTTGATCTTTTGTCATTAATTGTACCCACTACCCCTTTTTAAATAACATAGTGATCTGTCGGCACGTTTAACTATTTTTATATTTCTTCTTTATCTTCTTCCACGCGGTATTACAATATGGTTTTACAATGTTAACAGAGTCAAATGTAATTGCTAACAAAAGACCACAGTAAAATTGGAAACCATATAAAACTAAGGAGGTCTTATTATGATTGAATTATGATTGCATGGTTGATTAAACAAACTACAATTTATAAATCAACATTTCCCTCTAATTTCTGAACGTTTAGTCAATTATTGCTTATTTCAAACTCGAAAAGTACATATATTTCACATTTTATAATATTTAAAAATATATTTAAATGTTTACGTTTTTTTCTTAAAACATTCAAGTTATAGATACTGCTGCGTGTTTACATCTCTTAGTAAACAACTCCAAGCGTGGATTCAATAATTGCAATAATTTTTACACTAATAAAACCTCAATTTTATTAACTTACTAATCACAATAATTAGTTGCTTAAACAATAACATTACTACTATAACCTCTAATATTCACTACCTTTTTACTGTACTAATGAGCCACTGGTCTGTTGAGTTCAATCTCCAATATTAAACTGACGGCACTTATATAAAAGACAGCCAACGTTCCAGGTTTCTTCCATGTCCTTTCTAGTTAATTCTATAATTCTAGTCATTCTCACACCTCTGGCGCCATATGTTGGGTCACTGTTGAACCCGCTAACCTACTTATGCATGCTATACAGATTTCTATAAATCCATCACATTACCCCCTCCCTAAGCCTGAACGTCCTGGTCAGGCAATTCAACATATCCAGCATACTTGGCCAGTCTATCCAAGTGTACGATTTTCATCTTTGGCTTTCTATTTATCTGAATTCTATATACAACATCATTGATCAGGGTAATGACAGGATACGGCCCTTTCCAAGGCTTGTGACGCTTCGGGATCTTCCTGTCTTCCACTGCGGGTTGTACAGCCAAATCTTAAATTCTCCTGAATGGGCCTTACGATCATAATGAGCCTTCATCCGGTCGCTACCTGTGGTAACTTGGCTACGAACCGACTCATGGACATTCCCTTGCCGATCACTAATTCCGTTCCCATAATTATTCACGGAAAGTAGCTCCTAATTCCTCGCCTGTGGCCCCTTGGTAGCCGCGCAAATCTTGCATTTATAACACCAAGCCTCCACATCCCGACGGCTGTTGATCCAGCAGAACCATTCCCGCACATTAGTCAGGGCCTTATTCACACCAAAATCCGGACATCCCACCATGAACTTCCTAAAGCGCTTTTGGTACCCGGCACCTGACAATCACCAAACGCATAGTAACTTGCCTCCCATCCGGGCTGCATATTTGTAATCTACAGTCATGATTGTGAATCGCGGTTGGCCCCAAGGCTGCCAAAATTTCTCCCGTAAATAGCATTCGATATCGCAAATCCGTCAGGTAAACAACACGTATGATTGCAAATTTTGAATGTATGTATGAACGTGGTGTGAGTGTAATGGTGTGGCGGTAAGGGGTCGTATTTTTTACGATTTCTGCGCATGACGTCATACTCGGAAGATTGGCTGTAGGTTTAAATGAAAATGAGGCGTCATATCGTCATTGTCAAGTGAAAAGCTGCCATTATTTAAATAAAATTTTGCAGGAGATAGCAAAACTTAATAGATAGGTCCAAAAGTTAGCATTTGTGAGGAACTAAAGTCGATTTAAATTGTCAATGTCATTTTAGACATACATTTTCTGAAAAAATTCCACATAGCAGCTTTTACAATAAATTTTGCAATTAAATCAGTTATTTTGTATTGTTAAATAGTGATTTTACTATTATTTTTTTTTTTATTAGCTATACCAGGTAAGGAGTATGACTTATAAAACAATATAAATTCAAGTAAGTTTAAAATAACTAATAAAATTATTATACCCAAATATCATTAAAACCAACAGACAGTACCCGAGCGTGACGTCACGAGATGCATACTGTTTCACCGTTATACTCACACCACGTGTATGAATAGATCTGTTAATTTTTTCTTATTTATTTATTTATAATTATATTGTATGAGTTGAAAATCATTTAGTTAAGAATAACAAACCTTTCTATATATAACCCAGATTAACTTTATATATACAGGATGTTCTGAAAAACACTAGCATAAATTCAGGGCCAGATAGAATTTCAAAAAATATAACAATTTGTTCCTATGAACCATCTTTTTCCGTTTTCAAGATACAGGGCGTTAAAAATAATTTTTTTAAATCTAGTTTCGGTCCTATCTTCCACAAAATTCGACCAAATGAGCAGAAATTTTGCTATGTGGGGTTTCTGGGGATGCTAAATGCTCTGGTGTTATTATTTTTGGCTATATCATTCTGTACGGTACTCCGTGGGATCCTAACTTTTTTGAGATTAATCTTTTTGCCCCTTTTGTCACTTGCTGTTATGGAAAATTTTATTCTAAACAAAAAAGGTGCTCTTGTAAGAAGTGCTAAAATTTGCCCGTTTTCGAGACAAACCAGGCATAGTGCACCAAAGTCAAGCAGCTGGTATCCCAAATTGTTGGTTTTTATTTCAAGTAGGCTTTGGCACCTAGTTGTTATTACTATTAGTTTCATTAATAAAACTCAAAATCAAAGTTATTATTTGAATGATAATGATAAAAAGTAATAGTTAGTTTATTTCTGGAAAAGTTTAACACATACTGAATACAATTGGAAAAAAGAATAACCAATTATTACTAACAGAAAATTAAAATTTAAGGAAAATTATTTTCAACGCCCTGTATCTTGAAAACGGAAAAAGATACGCCCATGGTTCATAGAAACAAATTGTAATATTTTTTGAAATTCTATCAGCCCCTGAATTTATGCTAGTGTTTTTCAGAACACCCATACACAGGGTGGTCCAGTTTATAGCAGGACTTTACTAGGAGCTAGTTTAGCGTAAAATAAAGACATTTTGTTCTATAAACTATGGCCGAATTCGGCTTCGTTTAAAATCCACAGGGTGTTAAAGATGAAAAATTTTTTGGAATATTGGCCACAAATCAATATTAACAAAAGATAGCTTTTTGAAATGTGGCACAGATAGGTTATTTTGCATTATGAATCGGATAGTGGTTGCAATTTTTTTATCAAGAATACGTGGCGTGCGTACGGGGTAATCAAAAAATACTTTATTTAAAAACAAAGGTACACCACTGTTTTTTCACAAAAGCGATATGCTTGTGAGATTCCCTGTACCATTTAGAAACTTTCTGTATTTTTCCATGTGTCAATAAAATTCACCGTTTTCGAGTAAATTAACTTCAAAGATGAAAGAAACAATCATGCACATAAATGTTGACTTGTAATAAAATAATTTTAATAACAATAACAACTTTTTAAGTAAGCTATGATGAATGGGTTTTAATATTTGGCTTAAAAAAACATTTTTAGACTCGTTAATTATACTGGGTTGCGCCCGTTTAAATCATTCAGATTTTTTATCTTTAACACCCTGTAGATCTTAAACGAATTATTTTATTTAATATTTAAAAAACCACAAGTCGCACACCCACCAAACCCTATATCACTGTAATTGTTGAAAAAGCGTCTATTTGAAAATGTAAAAATATCAGGGTTAATCTTTTAAAAAAACTGCCGATGACGTCATATCTCGAAAAATAGAGGTGCTATTGGAAATCAAAGTACGTCACTGAATAGAATGAAAATACTACAAAAACTTTTGTTAAGGGTATTTTTTAATCGAACTAATAGTTTAACCAGAAATCGGGTGATCCGGCACATTTGCCCAACCCTGTATACATATACCGTGCTTTCAGATCTCACAGCTACACAACTACATCGAGACACGACGATCGTACATATTCGAAGTAGAGGGGAGATCATGGCCGGTGCTGTGTGGCCTATTCGGATGGGGGTCTCAGTCGACGATGCATGACGGCACTTTTGGCGTTCTGTAGCCCCACTCACTCACGAGCTTGACCGAATTCTCCCCTTGTCTAGTATTGCGAGATGAAAGCACGGTATATTGTATTACTTAAACTGTAATAATATTTAAAGCATTTTATTAAAATGTTTGCATCCATTAATGTACTTTATAATTACACCTATTTTAGAAACATTAATAATTGTATAAAATGATTTTAATAGAAACAGCAGAAAAAAACTGAAAATGATTTACATAATCACACATGAGTGTGCTATTATAACGTATTATTCTAAGATGCTAAAATGTATGAGAATTAATTTAAATTAAATTAATTTGAAAAATGGCACAAAATGTATTAAAAAATGATATATGACTTATATAAATTTTTCGATGCATTTTTCGATTTTTTACCACTAACTTGTTATTTAAAATGTATCATTACTAATTACTATGTTCCGAGTACCGGCCACTTTAGAAGCAACTGAATAATGTATTTGTTATTTATTTTAATTTGACACATACTTTGAATAGTGGAGTCAAATTAGGATTTTAATGTGAGTTGGCTGGTCAGGGCATTTTTTTTATTTAACGTGTTCAGGGGGTCAACTTAAATTCACAGTTCAGTTTTGCAGTTTTTACGAAGTCGACGTATTGTCTATTTAAACAATTTAATTTTTTAAACCCTGTTTTCCATCGGCTTTCTTTGAATATGTCGGAATCTATAAGTCCTATGCAAACCAACAAAGGAAGGAAAATGTTCCTTATGAGCTCTATAACAAAAGTACATAAACTATAATTCATTCCAGTTGTTATTATTATTTAATATAGAAATATTATGCGTTTTTAAACAAATCACTGTTTTAAAAATAATAGATAATTTTCAATGAAATTTAGGAAAAATATAGCTCTTATAAAGTACAATCACTCCTTAAAATGTCAAATCAAAATGATTATAAAAACTGCTCGAATGTACAATTTTATTGTTCTTGCCATCAAATTCGAAAAATGTGTACGACACAAATAAATCAAAGCATTAAAAAAGTTAGGCGCCTGAAATCGAATAACGTCCTAAGTAAATAACTTATTAATAACAAGGTGAGTAACAAGGCTTCTATAAGTTCTGTACACGTATTTTATGAATATTGGATTAAAATAATATGTCACTAAAGTGTGTAAACACAATAATAAAAAAAAATATGATCCTGGATATAGTCAGTTTATAATAAATATCATAAACCTTTCAATTTCAATGGTAGGGCTGGTTTTTCCTGCAACAAATGTTAGGCCCTAAACTATTTGTCCCAGTTTAATATTAAACAAAAATAATTTAAAATTATGAGTGGGAGCGTTGGTATTCATAAGATTCTTAAATATATATAATAATACAAATTTCATATTAGAACTATATTAAACATAATAAACGCATTCGTTGAGCAAAGTAACAAAATTTAAAGCTGCTAGTTTCTCAAATCAAAAATGCTTTTATTTCAATATATTCCTTAATCCGTTCAACATTTTCAGCGAGTTGTGTATATTTCTCTCAGCCCAGGATAATAGTATACAGGGTGTTTCACGCTTAGTGGCCTATTAGACGTTTCTGAGAAACTGTAAATAATTTGGACCTGAAAATTTATACGTAGGGGTTTTCAGAGGTGCTCTATTCAATGAAAATAATGACACGTATGTAGTACTTCCGCATATACCGGAAGTCGACGTCAACTTCCTTATTTTAAATGGAATGCTATATTTTTTATGGCAAATTCGAAATCTGCTAATTATTTAGAGATAATTTTCTTTAGCATTCCCTATCTCTAAAATTAATGGTTATATAGATATTTCGATTTTATTGAAATCATCTACAAAGACGAAGCCATATTTGAAAATTAATAACTTCCGTTATGGTAAATTCTAGTAGTCGAAATTTTTACCATATAGTTTCAAATGTTTGAGCTTATCTCTAAGCAACCTACAAATATGGTAAGATGTACAGGGTGCTCAGAAATGGGAAGTCGAACTTCGGAAACTTCAACCTCTATTATGTCGCTTATAATGACATCAATTTACGCATTTTTCGAAAATCTTTTATTTTCTTTCTCAAGACTACAAAAAACAAAAGACGGTTTGACAATTGACAAACTATTTCTTTTACCACAGTACACAGAAACACCAACATCTCAACCAAAAATAACCAAAGAAACATCGCGCGGGAATTTCAAAATATTATTGTACGTACTACAGGGGGAACCCATAATGTTGAATCAAAAGGGTCAATACTTACAAGTAAGCAACTTCCTATTATTGTCACCAAGTTCCCCGCTTGATGCGACGACCCCTCCGGATCAACCCCATGTGTCCACCTACTGTAACAATTAATGATTCAATTAATAATATGATCCCTACTGCCACTAGGAATTATTGTTCTTGGTGGAACTGTCCCTGAAAACAGAGACCTCCTATACTTGTCACCAGGACCCTTATTTCCCTTGACAATACCACCCTTCAGTTCACAAAGAAAGAATAATTAGTTTTTTATTCAGTTTGATGACGATTTTATTATTATGAGTTTATTTATTTATTTTAAATTTAAATTTTAATATTACTTTTATTTATGGTAAAGATCAGGAAACAGATCACTGGAGACAGGGAACCCCTATAATTGTCACTAAGCTCCCTGCCTCCCTTGACCCCCTCCCCCAGTCCATCTACACCATTCTTTTTGTTTTTTAAAATAAGTACGAATAAATTACTATTTAAATTATCTATCTGTTTTTTTAATTAGTTATTATTAAGTTTGACGAATTTATTGTTATGAATTTATTTTTTCAATTTTGATATTACTTTTATTTATTTTCATTATTGAAAAGATTGGCCCAAGTAAACAGATCAACGGAAACAGGGAATTCCTATAATTGTCACTAATGCTCCCTGCTGTCAATCTTCCCAATTAACTGTCATTGTTCAATAAGTATGAATAAATACTACTTAAATTATCTATATCGGTTTTTTTATTCATATTAAAAAAAAATGATGGGTTCATTTGGCAATTTTTCTTATGCCTAAGGGCTTATTGTCTTTAACACATTCTTGTAATTGATGGCGAGCTAAGTTGTGTTCTTGAGTAGGTACTACTATTTGAATTTCTTTCTGACTGAAGTCGTCGCGTCCCTGTAAATTTGGTTTTCTTGTGTATAGTAACAGTTGGTTGTACCAAAATTTTCCTGCCTTTACGAGAAGTATGAATTAATCGTTTGGTATTAGTATCGGCAGATTTAAAGGCGGCATCTAAGCCACTAGGAAGAACTTTTAACATTCCTTTTATAATTATTCATTCATTAAAGTTTTTGTACGCCTTGAAAGTTTTCTGGAGCATCACTGAGATTTTTTCAACATCAGAAATAAATTTCGTTGCTTCGCTCCACAATATTCCCTACTCACAAAATAAAATGTCGCTACTTGTATCATAAATAACTATTCCTTAAAATTCTAAATCACGAGTGGTATTTAGCAATTTAGCATAATTATTTTACGAATAAAACCAAAAACAAATAACAAGGTACAATTAAATTTTATTTAGGTACTTACTAACAATTACAAATTTTTAATAGGTAGTGTGGCAGTGACGTAAGAAATACTATTTGATGTTTTACTATTAATCTTAAAATCGTGTGTGAAAATAAACCTGTCACATCATACTTTCAACAATAGCATATTATTAGGTATTAAGGTCAGTAAGTATTCTTTACTGGTTGACGATGTTTTTGGAAACAAAACATCCGAAACCAGTTAGACACTTTATGACCGCAGTACTTATGACGTTTCTTGCACGCTCAAATAGTGAATAAATTTAATTAAAACTAAAAAATTTAATATTTTGAAAATGTATAAAAAAACAAGTCGTACTTGAAAAAGTTTTCGCCATCGTTACTATGAGATTGAATATTTATTATCAAGTGACATCTGCTGTTATTAGAAATTTCTCCAAGTTAACATTTTTGCCACAACTTAAGCTTCTTGTAAGTTATGAATTCTATTGCTCCAATAAATTTTAATAATTGTCCAAATTGTAATTTTAATTTTGTCTTCAATAAAAATTGATTTTTAAATTTCTATTGTAATTATATTTTATTTATATTATTATATACCCAGTGATTTGTTATTCTTTATTGTTGTTTGTATTTTTGACTTGTGTAAATACTTTTTTGTATATATCACCAATAAATTATGTCCTGTCTCCTGTCGCGGTCTCTGATCTGTGTCGCGGGAGACTACCTTTACAGGCAAATAACGAATATTTCATAAAGAATTGTATTGGCAAAATAGTTTTTTTCTTATAATATAAAACTTGTATTGTTATCTGTTAGTTTTTACAAACTATTTAAATTAACAACTTTTAACTACCACGCTACTACCGATAAATTTTAAGCTATAGACAAAGTCATTTCTAATATTATGCATACGTTCAAATTTTTTTGACCATGATGGATGATTTTACACTTAATGCATTTGGAAAATTTTCCAACTAATGAATTTTTGTGGCTTTGCAGGGAAGAATCTTAAATATTACCAACGACAAAATATTATGGTAAACTAAGGAAATGTTACTATTTTTATTTTTTTGTTTCAAGTGTTTCAAATTAATTGTTAACGAAATTTTTTTAAATCGACGCATTTAATATGAATATAGAAAATCTGATAACCTTTGTACTGTTTTGACCTACTTGACCTTATAGAGGATTAAAAGACCTTCAATATGCTATTTTTGGATGATTTTTATTTTTAGCGTTAATTGCAAAGGAGATATTACCAAAATAAGAAGCGCGCCTCGTTTTAGCAAATTGCGATATTGGTCTTTTGGCGGTAATTTAGTCTCAGAACTTCGTTAATTATTTATTTTTTAATTTTAGGGGTGGTTTTCATCCACTTAGAGGTCTTATTAAAAAAAATTCCAAGCAGCTATAGAATTAGTTCGAAGTTTGGGTGCTTTTTGGCACCAAGTGACTCTATTATTGGTCTAAATAAAACTAGAAAATTTATGGAATTTGTGTGTAAGCAATGATTTACACATACTGTCTCCTAAAAAACGCCGCACCATAACTCTGTTATTTATAATCTGATTTTAAAGAACAAAACATTAATTGAAATGGCTTTAAATACACTATACAGGGTGTTTCATTTTTAAATGTCGTCCTTTAAGGAGGTGATAGAGCATCGAAAAATAAGGCGACCTACCCAAAAAACCTATATCAAAAATGCATAATAACGAAGTTACAGGCCTTCAAAGTTGGAATAAAAAAATCGTTTTTTTGTCATAACTTCTAGACCATACGCCCGATTTTAACCAAATTTTGCACAGGCAGTACTGAACTACATACCTACAATCCTATAAGAATAACTCATGTCAAAAATCACCAGTGGCGTAGATACTGGGGTGACGCCCTCTATTTCTCACCCTATTTCCCACGCCACTGGATATTTTTTTTTTTGGGCAGGTCGACTTATTTTTCGATGCTCTATCACCTCCTTAAAGGACGACATTTAAAAATGAAACACCCTGTATAGGGAGCCTACCGCAGTATTATTAAACTTTTTTTATTATTTTTTTTGAAAAGCGATAGCCAATTTTTTTTCAAATTGCAATTTATTTCTACTATTGCAGATTTCTTTTTTGAATCCAACGATGTATAACAAATTGACTTTTGCGAAATATTTCTCACAAGAAAAGAATGTTTATCCATAGTGGAATAGGCTATTGCGATATCGACAAGCATTTTGACTCTTTTTCTGTGATAAATATTTCACAAAACTCTATTTGTATACATCGTTGGATTCAGAAAACAAATCTGCACAATCGTAAATAAAAGAAAAAGAAATTGATGATTTGAAAAAAATTTTGACTATCACTTTACAAAAAAAAAATAAGTTTAAAAATACTGCGGTAGGCTCCCTAGAGTATACGGTATTTAAAGCCATTTCATTTAATGTTTTGTTTTTTAAATCAGATTAAAAATAACGGAATTTTTGGTTTACGGCATTTTTTAGGAGACAGCCTGTATAAACTATAAAGACATGGAAAGACGTCGTAACTGAAGCTATTACTTGTCTAAAATGTGAGGTCACTATCAAAGGGCCATGCTCTGTTCTTTTTTTGCTGATATTACTGATTAAAATTATTTCATACGTTCATTGAAATAAGGATTTTATTTTTAATGAATAAATATATAAACGTAGCAACTGTAGCAAGAAGGCAAATTTTGTGTCAGCCCTTGGTAGTGACCACCCATATTTTAAGCAGTCTCTGACTTTTATTATAAGAATATCTTTTAACATATTTATATTTTTATATATACATAATTGTTTATATATAATTTCATTAAATACGAAAGTAAAAGGAAAATTTTAAAAATTATTTAAATAGAAAATTTTGTAAATATCGATATAGGTTTCATAATATAAAAAGAAAATTATTTCACCAATCCATTTTTTTATAAAATAAGCCGGAAATATTAATTATTTGTTTGTTGTATACTAATTTTTTACATAATCTTATAAAGGTACAATGTTGTTTTACAATTTTATTCAAAAATATGTTTTAACAAATTATATTTTCTCTCTAACATTTACGATATTCGCCATACAAAAATTGCACAAGTTTTTTCGAACTCGTTTCAGAGGCAAGAACTTACTAAACCCATTGTATAAAACTATTATATGTGACTGAAAAAATTTATTATTAGATTTGATACAAAGGTACATTTGTTCCTAACATATAAATTACACACATTCATGTTTAGTACCTATTTCTTCAAAGTTTTTTAAATTCTTATCTTTAACATTGGCTATCAATTGTATTAAAATTTTCTTTTAGGTTTTAAGCTCCGACGAGAACTAAGGAGTTCGAAAAAACTTGTACAACTTTTACGGAGGATGAATGTATTAAATGTCAAAGAGAAAAGGTGAATTCTTAAAAAAGTATATTTGGAAATTTGGTAAGTAGATCATAATTTTCACTTTTATTGCTATTTTTCTTCAAAAGTCCTTGCATTATTTACATGTGTATGATAATGTTTATTTTCTATTAATTGATAAAACTACTACTAAGAAACTAAGTGACAACAAATAATAATAAAATAAATGTAAAAAATGTCGAAGAACAATTTATAAATGTATACCGACATACCTATAATCTATGTCAATGTTGAGAATAAATATAACATTTCTATCAAATACCTTAGTCATTGTTTTTAAAAGTTGTATGGTTTGATTAGATTAATATGCCTTATCGTAGATTTATTGCAATTTAGCCAAGACCTAATCACAATTAGAAACAGTGATTATCCATTGTTTATTTTTATATTGTTGAAATATCCAAAGTAGTTAAGATAACTGCGAAATAGTAAAAAGTTACTTGGGTTTGCAAATTTTAAATTAAGTAGCCTCAGCAAATAGCTGTTTGAGTCCGGGTGGTCCGAATTTAAGTCGGGAAACTTCGCCAGCGGAAACTACGCCTAATAATAACTTTTTGTCATATAAACATATATCGAAAAACGAATGAATTTCAAAATACAAGGTGCTGAAGTTAGCGGAAAAAAATTTTTTTTTCAATACCTCAATAACGAATAAAGATTTTTTATTCAAATTCGACATACAGGTATAATTAAGGTACTGAGAGAGTCTCTTGATTCATATGATTGGAGTACTTTTGAGTCGATATCTCATGATAATATCGATTACTGTGTACTTTTACTTGTTAATATTTACCAATACCAGGTGGAAAAGTTATTTCCTCTAACCAAGTGCTCAGCGGCGCTTTCAAGTTTACAACCTCGATGGTTTAGTGACGAGCTTCGGCAAATGCGTAATACACTTTCAAGTTTAAAAACTATTTACAACACAACCCACTCGATCGATGATAAAAATACCTACTACAAATATAGGCGATATTATAAAAACAATATCGAATTTATTAAAAAAAATTCTTACAGTAATTTTATAGCCAATTCTGACAATAAAATTAAAGCTAGCTGGAAAGTTGTTAACCTGGAAAGAAATGTTGTAAGTAAAGTGCACGAGTCAAATATATCAAATGACGATTTTAATAACTTCTTTGTCACTATTGCTGAAACCATTGTGAACTCTATTGCAGACACGGGTTACGTAGCTACAGATTTTTTAAGCGATACTCAAAAGTCGACCTCTTCACTTTTTTTATATCCCACTACGCCACAAGAAGTTGTTAATGTTGTTTTCTCCTTAAAAAATACTAGCTCACTTGACTTTTTTGGTATCAATTCTGCCATGTTGAAGGAAACAATCAACATCATTGCTGTACCTTTGAGTAATATTTTTAATGCTTGTTTTGATGTTGGTTTTTTTCCTGATGTTTTCAAAATAACTAGAGTAACACCAATTTTTAAAAAAGGTGACATACATCTTCTAGACAACCATCGACCAATATCCATTATTCCCATTTTTGGAAAAATCATGGAAATCTTATTAAAAATAAGACTTGTTAATTATTTGGAATCGAACAATATATTGAATTCTTGCCAATTCGGCTTTAGGAAAAACTGCTCCACAATAAAAGCTGTTTCATCTGTGATTGAAGATGTAGTTGATGCACTCGAGCACAGTCTTTATTCCTCTATAGCCTTATGTGATTTAAGTAAGGCGTTTGACTGCGTTTCTCATGAGATATTGATTCAAAAGCTTGAATATTATGGTGTCCGAGGATTGCCTTTATCTCTTTTTAGATCTTATTTGATGAATAGAAGACAGTGTGTTTCTGTAAATAATGTAAACTCAGATTTAAAAGTTAACAAACATGGAGTTCCGCAAGGCTCTGTATTAGGCCCAATTTTATTCATTATTTACATCAATGACTTGCCTGTATTTCTAAACACCATTAGAAGCACACTGTTTGCTGACGACTTAACCCTAAAGACCTCCTCAAATGATATACATGAACTCAAGGATCTAACTGAAGTAGCTTTAAAAAAATCCGAACTATGGTTCTCGACAAATAAATTAAAACTAAATAATAATAAAACCCAAAGTTTACAGATCAGTTCAGACTCGAACATTACAAAGGGAAATAGTGTTAAGTTATTAGGCATTACTATCGACGACAGCTTAAAATGGGATGTGCACATTGAGCAACTGTGCAAAAAATTGTCTAACGCAATTTTTGTCGTCAGAAGGTTAAGTAAATTGATTAATCAAGATACTTTGCTATCAGTTTACTATGGCCTATTTCATTCTCACATAAGTTATGGAGTAATTTTTTGGGGTGACTCTAGTTCTTCGCATAGAGTCTTCATTTTGCAAAAAAGAATCATAAGAATTCTTGCAGGTGTCCCTTATCTTGAACACTGTAAGCCTTTGTTCATTAAACTAAAAATTATGTCACTGCCCAACCTATATATCTTTAATAGCTTATTGGAAATACATAGTAAAAAGAGTCAACTGCAGACACACTCAGATGTTCATACTCATAATACTAGGTATAAAAATAATCTTTATATTCCTAAGTACAGGTTGTCTAAATCTAAAAATAATTCATTAGACTACAATTTATATAATAAACTACCTGTAAATTGGAAAATTTTAAGTATTTCAAAGTTTAAAGCCAAAATTAAATCGTATTTACTGGGCAACTGTTTTTATACTGTAGAGGAATATTTTAATTCGAACATTGTTTGATTTTTAAATGATACTTAATTTTTGTATATGACTAATATGTTTTTATTTGTTTAATGTATTTATATACATTTTTTTTTTATTTTCTTTCCATAATGTACCTGAACTATTATTGTCTTTACTTATTGTTTGTTTTTAATCTAAATTTATACTTACTGTTTTTTTTGTTGTAATCTATGACTTGCCACAAATGTAATTATTTATGTAAAGTGGTCAAATAAAGATGTTCTATGTTCTAAGGCAAGCGCACTTTGAAAGTAGAAATTAAAAAGAGTTGGCTGTGCAAATATGCGTTGTGACAAAACTGTCAGTTACAAACTTGTTATTTACACTTTTATATTAGCGTCGTAGTTCTTTTTACTTTGTGATTTACTTTAAATCTTCTCTTTTAAATTATCATGCCCAATTTATTTACTAATAAAGAGTATGCTGATATACATTTTATATATGGTTATTGTGATGGAAATACAGAAGAACCTTCGAGAGAATACGAAATAAGATTTCCAAATAGCAGACAGCCCAGCCCGATCCTAAACTATAAAAAATTGCGTAAATTTACTTAAGACATTTTATGTTCAGAAAATACCGGAGAATAAAAAAATCATATCCATTTTTTAAGACGACCATAGGCGTAGAAGTTCTTTTTTAAAAAGGGGTCCGTGGTCCCCATACGCCTGCAGGTGCAATATTTTCAAATCTTTTAGATCATTTAATAAACTTTAATCTAACATAAACAAACCCAAATTTTATAAAAATCGGTCTAACCACTTTAAAGTTATTCGTCGAAAACTTCAGTTCAACGTTCTGTATTTCGAAAACTAAGTCCCATAAGAAAAATGTTTATAGAACAAACTACACTTATCTTTCAATAAAGAATCGATTCTCGAAGTTTCCCCATTTAAAGTAAACTCACCCTTATAATATAGTACAGGGTGTTTCAGTTTTTTCGTTATAATATAATAGGAGTCTTTCCCATAACATTTTTCTCTAAAACGCTTCGTTTTCAAGATACAGGGCGTTAAACTTTTAAAAATTTATTACTATTTATTCATTATCTCCTAAACAAATAAAGATGTTTTGTTCAAACTTTGTACACTTTAGACATAATGAAAGACCAATTTTTTGACTTGCAAAAAGTTTTTCAGAGAAAGGCAGTGGCGTTGTTATGGGGTCCAGTCCCTATTTGAACTCCCTAAACTTCTACGCCAATGATTAGAAATTATATTTTTATATAAATTTTAAAACTTTGATGTATTTCCTATAAAAAAGTAGTCCTGGTGAAATTCATTAGGAGGCTTTATATTCGAGATATTTAGATTCTTTCTAATCAGGGGTATCTTATGCAGTTTCTATTGACTGGCTATTTGCTAAACAAATTAAAGATTTATTTTAATACATATTTATTTAAAATGATAAAAAATTCATAATTTACAATAAATGCTCAAAATGATATACGTTTTCTTGGATGCTACGTCGACATCGATTTTTTAACAATCGTCTTGTAGGAATTAGCATATTATTATTTATTATCATACGCTTCTCGAATTCTATTGAGTAAATCTTCTCTATTGTGAACCGGTGCCGCATAAACCTTATGTTTTAAGTAGCCCCAAGCAAAAATATCCAGTAGATTGAGGTCGGGTGATCTAGCAGGCCAAACAACTGGTCCGCTACGACCAATCCATCTTCCCCATACTTCCTACTTAACCATTCTCGAATTTGGCTTCCATAATGTGCAGGGCAGCTATCCAAGTGAATCCATGCATTTAATCTTCCCATCCCACATGTCATCATGATTAGTTTCCAGAAATTTTAGAAATGCTGCGACAGTCAGTCTGTCTGGTAAACTGTATGGTCCAAAAATATTGTTATTGTAAATTCCAAGCCAGACATCGACACTGAATTATTCTGGGAAGTTTCTAGGTCTTATACCATGCGGGTTTTCATGAGCCCATAAATGTAAATTGTGAAAATTTATAACACCCCGTCTAGTAAAAATTTAAAAAATCTAAATATCTCGAAACCTCCTAGCGACTTTTATCAGGAGTACTTTTTTATGGGAAATATATCAAAGTTTTAAAATTTGTATAAAATATAATTTCTGATCAGTTTACGGGGTCAAATACGGACTGAACCCCATAACTACGCCCACCGCCTTTTTGTAAGTCAAAAATTTGGTCTTTTATTATGTATAAAGTGTACAAAATTTTAATAAAAAATCTTTATTTGTTTAGGAGATAATAATAAATACTTAGTAATCATTAAGATAAGATAAGATTAATGCTCTGTATCTTGAAAACGAAGCGCTTTAGAGAAAAATGCTATAGAAAAAACTCCTATTATTTTAATATGTTCTATCGCTTACAGAAGTTGTGAACGAAAAAACTGAAACACCAGGTATATACAGGGTGTCCGGAAAAAGGAGGCCAATCCGGAAACCATGGATTTCTTGAGAAAAAATAATAGGACTTTCATAATGTCATTTTAAACCCCCATGTTCGATATACAGGTTGTCAAAGTGTCAAGTTTAGAAATTTATTTAAAATCACGTACTTCAACTAAAAGGGTCACAAGTCACATGTTTGAAAGACAAGAAATTAAAATCAATTGTTAAATAATCAAAATGGAGGGGGTCCAGGATCCATTTTGTCCCCCCAGTTTTGTAGACCATGCGCCAATGACTTTCAAACTACCTTTTTTGAGATAATCATTCATTTTGGACTATTTTTGTCTCTCAACAAATTTTGATAAAATGCTTCGTTTTAGAGATAAGTTGAAAAAAAATTGGGCCTTGATTGGTGTCTACGCATCTCATAATTTTCAAATATCTCGAAACGAAATTAGCCGCTTTTTTAAACAAATGGCAATAATAAAGGACTAGCCAAAAATGACTATTTCTAATGTCACTACCGCACAGACAAAACATTAATAGGCTCCAATGGATTCAACAATCTATTATTTTATTTACAAATTAGCAGCATTATAACAAGATAACAATATTTAATGCATCTTAGTTTCATTAGGAACAGAGAAACAGTCGAAATAAAAAAAAATAGCCAGTCTAAAGAAATTGATCGATATGACCTCCATATTTTTATAAAGACGTACGAGTTTTCTTTGAGACTTTGAAAAATATTTGACTTCAACCTGAACTGCTCTTCAGCTTGAAGGATTTTTCTTTTAAACGATTCTCACTCAAAATCAGAATACACAAAAACTTTCATAAATTCCCATACTAAATGGGAGTAAGGTCTGGGGAACGGGGTGGCCATTGAACAGAAGCATCTCGAACCCGACCAATCCAGCGATTAGGAAAGATTAGTAAATCGGGCGGTGTGTTTTGAGGAAATATAAAAAATGAATGACCAATCAAATTTCCTGGTAAATTTATAGGATCCAAAAGAAAATTATCTATGACACCCGCCCACACATTGACTTTAAAGTTTACGTGATGATACGTCTCTACTATGGCTTTAGGATTTTCTTCAGCCCATGTGTGTGTGTTATGAATATTTGTCATACCCTTTCTCGTAAATGTAGCTTCATCAGTAAACGAATTGTTTCTGATAAAACGTTCTCGGTTATTTATTTCACATAACCATCTACCGAATACTTGTCTTGCTTGAAAGTAGTAGAGGCGCACATCAAGTAAACTTTAAAGTTAATATGTGAGGAGGTGTCATAGATAATTTACTTTTGGGTCATGTAAATTCACCAGGAAATTTGACTGAACATACATTATATTTCTTTAAAACATGTCGCCCGATTAACTAGACGATTTGCCTTTCCAAGTGAGACAGAATATTTGGTTTCAACTAGACGGTGCTTCTCCGCATTTTGCAAGAAATATCGGGACTTATTTACATAAAATGTTTCCTAATCACTGGATTGGTCGGGTTCGAGATGCTACTGTTCCATGGCCACCCCGTTCCCCAGACCTTACTCCCATGTACTATTCAGTTTGGGAATTTATGAAAGTTTTTGTGTATTCTGACTTTGAGTGAGAATCGTTTAAGAGAAAGAATCCGTCAAGCTGGAGAGCAGTTCAGGTTGAAGTCAAATATTTTTCAAAGTCCAAAATTTTTTTAATAAAGAAAGCTCGCATGTGTTTGTAAAAATGGCGCCATTGAGTTTAGAAATAGTTATTTTTGTCTAGTCTTTTTTTATTACCATTTGTTTACAAAAGCGGCTAATTTCATTTAGAGATATTTGACAATTATGAGATTGCCGTAAGCCGCGTAGGCACTAATCTAATCAAGCACCAATATTTTTCAACTTATCTATAAAACGAAGCATTTTATCAAAATTTGTTAAGAGACAAAAAACAGTTCAAAATAATTGATTATCTCACAAAATATAGTTTGAGAGTCATTGGCGCATGCACTAAAAAACTGGGGGGGGGGGGGACAATGAGTACTGGACCCCTCTATTTTGAATATTTCACACTTGTTTTTTGTTTTTTGTCTGTCAATACATGTGACTCTTTAAGTTGAAGCACCGTACCAAATTTTGAAATACTCGAGTTATTAAAAAAAATCATTTTTAAATGTGAAACTTTGACACCCTGTATATCGAACATGGGGTCTAAAATGAAAAATGGCATTTTGAAAGTCATATTATTTTTACTCAAGGAATCCATGGTTACCGGATAGCCTCCTTTTTCCGGACAACATATGTAAATTATACAGGGTGGTCCGAATTTAAATCGGGAAACTTCGCCAGCGGATACTACGCCTAAAAATAACAACTTTTTATCATATAAACATATATCGAAAAACTAATATGGATTTCAAAATACAAGGTGTTGAAGTTGGCGGAAAAAATATATATTTTTTTCAATACATATCTCAATAACGAATAAAGATTTTTTATTCAAATTTGACATACAGGTATAATTAAGGCAAGCACACCAGCTAAAATAAATTTTGTCCAAAATATTACACTGGGTTTTTATTTTTTCTGATCGATTACCCCTTAAACTATAAGAACTTTTTGTTTGTACGCCACTGGTCAAATTTAATAGAAAAATTTTAATCTACGTTCCTTTTAAAGAAAAAAAGTATTTTTGGCTTCCTTTCGAAATTCTTATGGTATTTGATAAAATTGACATTTTCTACAACGATGCATTTCCGCAGCATTAAATTTGAAAGTAGAAATATTGTATCTACTTCAAAGTTTCGTAGAAATAATTATTCGAATAATTATACCATTGGATAGACGATTAGGAGGCCTTTCAAATGAGTTGTCTCATGACCCCTGTTTGTATTTAAAAAAAATCGTCGATTACGTTATTACGCCAACACTCTTACATGTATCATGACATGACCCTTCAAAAACTAGTAGTAGTAGTAATTACATTTTGGCTTTGATTTTGATAAAAATCATTAGCTCAGCGCCAATTCAAAAACTAAAATTGAAGTATTTTAGGATATTTTTCAAAAGTCGTTTATTTTTGAAATAATGAATTTATTCATTACATTTGCATCATGCTGTATGAATTAAATGTTTACGTTAGATAGGTATTTTACTTGAGGTATTTGAGTTAAAAGTGACCGTCAAAATATTTCTTTAAATTTGACCTTGTTTTATGAGCAATAATTTTAAAAGATTTTAAATATTTTTTAAAAACCCCCTCATAATATACAGGATGTCCCATTTTATACTAGCAGGACTTCGCCAATCAATAGAGGACCTCATTTTAAGGTAAAAAGTTCGACTCAACATGTATTGTGTCAAAAAGTACTTCGTTTTCGAGATACAGAGTGTTAAAGGTTAAATTTATCTTCAGTATATGGCAGAGAGTGTAAAGATTTATATACATATAGAGGTATAGACAATTGCCTAAAATGAGAGAAATTAGCCTACTGGATGAAAATAACACAAAATATACAAAAGTGGTAGATGATTCATACATATAAAAGAATTTTTTTTACAATTCTCTTTCTTTGCTTGATATGCATTGTTTATAAATGACATTATTTAGGCTTTATACAAGCATAATAACAAAAACCTATCCAATTTGATATACTCACATTGACATGAAACATCAATGTGAGTATATCAAATTGGATAGGTTTTTGTTATTATGCTTGTATAAAGCCTAAATAAAGTCATTTATATATAAAAGAATTTATGAAGAAAAATGTAGGTAATCGAAAACTATTCAATTATCAATGTCAATTCTTGTAAACAAATAGGTCACATTAGCAAAGTACTCTGCAAGATTAATTTTCGTACAGAAAATATGAGGTTAAGGAAGACCGAAAATCACAAAATATACATTTTTGCGCTTTGGCAAATCCAAACCGAAAGTGTAGTTGACCAGGCATTGACCAATAATGACCGAAAACTCTTGACCGACAGACAATTCCCAAGATTAAACTTGGCTGAGAAAAGCTATTAAATCCAAAAAGTATTCGATGGTAGAAAATGGACCACAAAAGAGAATGTTCAGAAAATATAATAAAAAATTTATTAAAAAATGTACCTATAACCGCTAATAGTGGATATTGACGAATAAATCAAAAACTGGTATATTGATAACATACTAAGGTACCCTACAATATGTCAATGGTATATACAGAGCGTTCATGCAACGCGATACACTCAGTTGAAAATAGCAAGAAAAACGTAACTTCATTTGACACCCTGTATAAAGCCGATCTCATACTATTTCTTCATTTCCTAACTATATCATATAGCCATAGTAGTACTTCCCCTAGGGTGGAAAACTCTGCCCTAATATGTACAGAGAGTTTGACTTCAGAACCTAGTTTGGGGTCATATGGGGATCAGGAAAACATGAGGTGGACATCCCGGTTCGTGGGAGGAAGTCCGCCATATTGGATTTTATTTCAAATTGACGGGTCGAATGTATCTCCGTAACGCCTAGTCTGATTTGAATGATTTTTTTTTAGTTCGAATGCAATTTTTGTTTAGAATAAAATAGGTTACATGCATTTTTTACGTAACTCTAAGTAATACCCCCAAAAAATAAAAAAGGGAATTAAAATTATTATTTCCCGTTCATTGTCATTTCCACCCATTTTCTTGCACCGTAACAAAAAAACAATTAGAATAATATTTGTAGCTTATTGATTTAGCTATAAATTCGCCTTTGAAAAATTAAATTATATTATCTTAAAGAATAAGAAAGTTATAGCTAGTTTAGTTCCGCGGTGGCACTCCAAGCGGTTACAATTTAACCAATGTAGGTAGGTACTTAGTTTGATATCTACTACTCAGCGCCTGCGAGAATATGGTAAAATGGAAAAAGCTACTAAATCAGATTTACTTCATGTGCTAGATAATTATATTTCTCCTTCTTCTTGGACATCAATGCCAAGTATTTTTGTTATTGATTTTATGGCGACTATTCGCAATATGAAAATGAAAGTAATTAAAACCTTTGGTTCTTTGTTTCAAAACTTTATCTCTTACATTACAAATATTTGCAAAAATGCTTCACGTATTGATATTATTTTTGACAGTTATTTATCAAATTCAATTGAAAGTAAAGAACGCAACAGAATATATATGCCACAAAATCCAATAGAGCTGGGATATATTAGAGATGAAACTTCAATACCAGTTTTTGGTCAAAAATAAATTACTTACAGGATGTTTTTAGAAATAGGTTTATAGCTTGCAATGTTAATTTTAATATGTGTCTTAGTTCTTTTGTTAATTGTGCGAATGTGGTATTTCTTTGTTTATACAGTGTGTCCACGGATGGACGCATGAATAGGTGTAAATGACAAAAAAATTTCGAATTGGACATTACTCTTCTGGATTTAGCCCCTGATTCGTCTAATACTATGAAATGCCAAATATGAGTGAAATCGCTCGTATACAGGGTGTTCCAGCGACATATTTTAAAAAATGCACTAGAATAAACTACTTTTACTTTTGAAGATACAACAAAATTGTATTAAGAAAGGATGTTCAGAATAAAGATTTATGTTGGGTTGCAAAATTTAAGAAAAATCGGCCAACTTTAAAAAACATATTTTTTTTATAAAGTTCATTAAACTACCTTTATTATGCATTCTTTTTTTCTTTACTTTATTAACAATGTATCGGATTTTTGTTCTGTTATGGTTAACTACATACCTACTTGATTTTTATTTATTTGTTCAAATAAAAATAACAAAACAGGCCAATCTTTTTGAAAATTTGTATCTTTTAATAAAAAGATGTTCAGAATACTGAACAACTTTTCTTAATACAATTTTGTTGTATCTTCAAAAGTAAAGGTACTTAGTTTAGTCTAGTGTATTTTTAAAAATATGTCGCTAGAACACCCCGTATACGAGTGATTTCACTCATATTTGGCACTTCTTAGTTTTAGACGAAGTAGGGGCTAATAAATCCAGACGAGTAATGTTTCGAAAATATTTTGTCATTTACACCTATTTATGCTTCCATCCGTGGACACACTGTACATAAGTAAGAGTGAATCGGAAATGGTTAAGAATAATTTGGAGGAAAATTTAAACCTAATAACACTGGAAGAAACTGATCACAAAATTATTCCACATATTGTGAATTCTAATGAAAACGTGCGGTAACTTTATCCTCCGACACTGACGTTTTTATTCTCCTTTTGTATTATTTTTCCTCATTTCCACTAAAAAAGGAAATATGGTTTCGGACTTGGATAAGGGACAATCTAAGACCTATTCGTAAAATTTTTGAATATCATGGCCAGGAACTGTGAGATGTTCTTCCAGCTGCTCACATTCTAACTGGATGTGATTACACTGGTAAAATTGATTCTAAAAAGCAAATAATAATAATAAAAATATATCCTATAATATTTCTAAAAAATGTTGGTGTGGACAGCTTAGAATCTTGTATAAATCGCGCAGAGGAGTTTTTAGTGCAAACTATAAAATCTGGATCATCATGTAAATCTGTCCTGGATTTATTTTAATACGAAAAATTATATCCCTGAAAATTTGCCACCAACATCGTTTTCTTGTTTGGAACATATTAAAAGGGCATATTATTATACTCATTTATATCTAAATTGTTTCAAGGGTATACATTTTGCTTCATTAATTGGCATTTATTTTGGGTATAAATTAGATGATGAAGAGGAATTTTTAAATCCTACAAACATTTTGCGCGCTACTCCTGATGATTTTTTAATGACTTGCTCATGCAAAACGTCGTGCGTAAAACAAATTTTACTTGTAAAAAAATTAAATTAAATTCAATGCTCTAAATTTTCTAAGTGTGTATTCAACAAATTTTGCCAAAGAGTTTAAATAAAGAGTTGATTTCATTATATTTTATAAACACCACAGGTTGTCTGGCGCAGGGACGCCACGGGTAGCAACTACATTCAAATTGTAGCCGCCTGGAGTGTCGGCTCGGGACTAAAATGGCCCTATCTTCCTTATTCTTTAAGAAAATTTTATTTTTTAAACGCAGATTTGTAGTTAAAACAATAGCCTACAAATATTGTTTCAAGTCTTTTTTTTTTGTTAAGGTGCAAGAAAATGGGTGGAAATGACAATGAACGGGAAAGAATAATTTTAATTCCCTTTTTTGTATTTCTTGGGGGTATTACTTAGAGTTAGGTAAAAAATAATGTAACCTTTTTTGTTCTAAACAAAACATGCAATCGCAATAAAAAAATCGTTCAAATCATACCAGGCGTTGCGGAGATACAGCGACCCGTCAATTTAACATAAAATCCAATATGGCGGACTTCCTCCCACGAGCCGGGATGTCCACCTCATAATTTCCTGATCTACATATGACCCAAAGAAGGTTTTGAAGTCAAACCCTCTGCACATTATAGGGCAGAGTTTTTCACCGTAGGGGATGCACCATGGGTGTCCCATTTTTTAGGGGTAGGACTACAGGAGGTGATAGAACATAAAAAAATTATATTACTTTCTCAAATGAACTATATGTCGGAAATATTTTTGAATTTATTGATGAATTTTGAACAAGAACTGGTAAATTCCGTCAGATGCACCGTTTTCGTAGAAAATTGAAAAATAGGTGTTCTTGTATGTTCGTCCAAAGTTGTTGATTGAGATTCATTTCTTAAAAAAAATCAAAATGCAATTCCATCTTCAATAGATTAATAATAAATAATTATCAAGAACAAAATTTGATATTCAGGTACAAATTAACAATAGAAAAAAAAAAAAGAAAAATTATTTCTTTTTCCAAATTTCTCGAAAAATACGCCTTTCCGACATATAGTTCATTTGAGAAAGTACTATTATTTTTTGATGTGCTATCACCTCCTGAAGTCCTATCCCTAAAAAATGGGACACCCTGTAGAATAGAGCTATCAGAATATGAAAAGTTTTGACAAATCGGTTCATGGGTAAAAAAGTTTCACTTGATGAAACTTTGGCAATTCTTTGGGTGGAACACTTCAAATTTTGACGAATGTACAGGGTGATTGGTTATAAATGCCACCCCTCCTTAACTCCTTTATTTTTGAATTTAGAAAAAAAGTCTCAAATAAAAGTCGTACAAGCTGATCTGAAGTTTGTAAGGGTGCTACACAAATTTATACAGGGTGTTCGAAGAAAGCGTGACCGACCAATGTTATGTTTTTTTATTGGAGCACCCTGTATATTATTGGATTTTCGAAATCTACGACTTATTGCGCTTCCGGCGATATAAATATATTGTATACTGAATCCAATCCTTTCCAAGATATATTGCTATAAATGAGTTATAAGTAGAATTAAGTTAGCCATGAAAAAATAACAACGATTGTGCATCATTTGTTGTCAGTGAAATGTGTGTCATATTAAGTTGAAAATCGGCTTGTCTGACGAAAAGGAACGAAAGATTTATGAAATTTATGTAAAGTGCAGCTACAACATGCACGAAGCTCAGCGTGAGTATGCCAACTGTAGAAGTTACAGCGATAAAACTTCGTTCCTAGATATCTGACATGGCTCTAAGTCGAATGAATACTTTACCTTTTTTGTACGCATAATAGACTTTTATACAGGGTCAGTCGAAAAGTAAAAAATTTGAAAATTCGCTACGCTGCTCTGAGGCACGTCTGAATCGAATGCGTTATCCATTTTTTTCGAAAAAAATTGCCTAGTGGTCGATCTCTAAATTTCGACCCATTTAGCGGGTCTTACCAGGCCTTGAAAAAATGAAAATTTAAAATTTTTCCACATGGTCAAATAGAGCTCATCGAGCACAACTGTGTGTAGACATCGCCTGAAGATGGCAAATGAGGTTTTGCCGAAACGTCGTCAAAATGGTCCTTATCAGGACCACAACGCAACGCGGATCAACACCCGAGAAACCAGCCTTACAAATTATAACCGCGAAAATCTTCGAACAAACAAATGCAACTCTCACGAGCACACTGTATATTTCTTTTTAAAAATGTATAGGTTAAAGGATGCGGAATCAGGAGCAAATATAGTTATTTATGCAATAAGTGCGTAAGGTGGGATTTTTCACGAATGGAAATTTTGACAATCCTATTAGTGAACAAAGCTCACCTTACACACAAATTTCATATATTTATAATATTTGTTCTACTACCTAACTGGACCTAAATTATCTAATAATAATATGAAAATTTCAAAACGTCAGAACTTACCTATTACGTCAAAACTTAATACTTATGTCATTTAAAAATCATAATATTGCCATAGTCTACTTAATTTTAAATTAGTGAAACTAATCAAACTATTAAGAATATAAATGAAACTTCAGAATTATAAAAAATTTAAACATTATTGTTAGAGTACTGAAAATTACGTATATATATTATAATAATATACCGTGATAATAAATAAATGGAATACATAAAATTAAATAACCATATTTAACGTTTTTAAAATAAAATGATTATTATAGGTGCTCTAATATGCAATTGTTTACTTATTTACTTTACGCACTTGTGCGGAAATTTTAACTTTACAGACTATAAAGCATGCGTAAAGTTAATACTTTACACATGCTCATAGAAGCAATATTAAAGAATAATTTTTCCTGTCCGAGGAATATTAACAATGATCGACCTTTGTTTCCAGCTTAAGTGTTATGAAAAACAATTGTGAAAAATCGTTTTTCAGAATTTTCCATCCAAACTTAAAATTTAAACATAATATACGTTTCAAGTTCCTTCAATATTTTTTTGTATAACCGTTGCTAACATGAGTTTCCTCTTGTGGTAAAATAACGTTTCGGCTTGTCACAAGCACCCTGTGTACTTTTTTGAAAAAATGTCAAAAATACGTAATCAGAAGTAGAAAAAAAATTAGAAGAATAATTTTTTCTGTTCGAGGAATATTAACAATGATACATCCATGTTTCCAGCTTACACACTGTACAGAGTGTCCCAATTTCGTTGTATTTGCAACATAAGTCTAGTCTATATCTCAAAAACTGTCACTTCTAGAAAAAAACTGAGTACGCCACTGGATTTTACGTAAAAATATATATAAGATGCCTTTCCAATATTTGCAACCGTTCCCATAATACGAGGTATACCCTAAAAGTGCAAATTTTGATTTTCGCCCTGTATCTCAAAAATGAATGGGCCTAACCGTTCACGGTATCTTCACAAAAAAGTCGCAACGTGCCACGAAAACCGCATCTCTCTCTCCACTAATAACTGAGATACACCGCAAATACAACGAAATTGGGACACCATGTACAGTATCGTCGCTTTTAAATGATCGCAGTATCAACTTTACACATCGATTTCTGATTCCGTCGTAAGTCCTGGGTTATAAATAAACAGGTAAGAACAAAGCAACGACAATTGACTTGCTCATTATCTGTTTAATTATAACATTGGACTTACGATAGAATCTGAAATCCATATGTTAAGTTGATATCGCGATCATTTAAAAGCGACGACACTGTACATATATAGGACATTTCAATTAATTTCAAAAAATTAATTACTAACTAATAGTCCAGTCAACGAATGGCCCACGATGGGGTGTAGAGTGCGTGAGCAGGGACATAACCGATTCCTTCAGAAACTTGTTCAGGGTGCTTAGGGAGTGAACATACTAAAAGTCCTGACGTCTAGGAGGTGAGCCGGAGGAGGGGGGGCACAAAGTAGGTGTTTCGCTTATATCTCGAAAACGGCGCGTCGTAGGGAAATATTTTCCAAAAGAAAGCTCATTAAATTCTCTACATTTTTTCGAATTCGCAACCGTTTTCGTTTTCGAAAAATAGATTTTTACCTGAATAATGGAAAATTGTATTTAAAAGGTGATTAGAAAAAGTCACATATACGGTAAGTAATTTTATTCGATTTCAATAATTCTATTGTTCTCACTGTTAATAACTTCTCAATGTTAAACTCTCAACTTTCTCTGGATTCACGTTTTCATCCTCTTTGGCCGTGAGGGTCCTGGCAAGGTTCCTCGTCCATGGCATCCTCATCCTCAGTTGTGGGTGGTTCTTGCTGAAGGGACTCTACGTCGCCTTCATCGTCGCCCTCGTCGTAAACAGGCACGCCGTAGAAACATTTCCCTTGGCAGTGGAGGCACGCCGCAGAACAGTTCAGCATTGCTTTCCGGCATCCACATTTGCCACTACCACAATCCTTTATGCAGCGGCAAAACATCGTTTTCAGTAGGACCTCCGGTTCTGGTGGATGTTCTATTGTAATTGGCACCTACATTGTCTCCTACATGTGTCCACCTCCACTCTTGAGGGGCAGCTCATTCTCGAATCACTGCTGCACTTGGTAGTAGGTGCGCCGGAATTCTGTTTAGCTGCGCTCTCAGTTGGTGGGAGGGAGCTGATGTTATGCTTAACATTTGCCACTGACCTCATGAACGACTGGAAGCGGTACCTACTGGTTGAGGGAGGTCTGTCTTGCTGGTGCCGCATACCATTTGAGGAAGCAAATCTTTCCAGCCTCTTCAACCTCGCCATGAGTGGAGGAGGGGTTGTAAAAGGAGCATCTTCCTTGATTATTTCTGACTTCAAATACAATTTTGAGAAGCTCACCTTGCTTCTCCTTAAAGTTTCAGATGTTGTGTCACAGTCGGTAAATGAATATAAGAACAGGATGTATTCAAATCCATGCTGCTGCATCTCTTGGGTGGACAGTGCCATTGTTTTGGTTTTCCCTCGGCTGGGTTTCAGCAGCAGGATGTCTTGGGTGGGAGGAGTGGAAGCTATCAAAAAGACAGCGGGCTCACATCTTCACCAACGACAGCCACACAACTGTGAGTGGCTTGTTCCACAGCAGTCTTCACGATAAAGACGTCAGCATTATTGGTGACCTGGGGAGATTGTATCCCATTCTTCTGAAGATTTATCTGTCGTAAGGAGGTGAACTGACTTTTGTTGGTAGGATTGGACAAAAAAATCTTCTTGTTTCACAGGTATCGATGTGTTCCATGTCAAATTGATGTCATCCAACCTCCTTAGTCTGTATCATCGCCTCTGTTCTTGTGATAAACCTACAAAATTGTCACAAAAGTATCACTTTTACTCTTAATAAAACAATATACTATTTCTGAAAATGACGAAATTTTAGGAAAATCTTAAAATTGGTGTAACTGTTGACCGGTTGGAGATTGGGTATGTATATATATTCTTAAAGGGAATTCAATTCTCTGCAACTTCCTCTAAGTGAATTTCTTTCTCAGATGAATAGTTTAGACGATATGAAGGAATGAAGGAATGTTTGATGAAAAAGGTGATGTAAAAATCTGTTTTTCGAAAATTTTTCCCTACGACGTACCGATTAAGAAATATAAGCTAAAAACCTAAAAGTGGAACCTTCTTTGTGCCCCCCCTCCTATGACTCACCTCCCAGACGTCAGGACTTTTAGTATGTTCACTCCCTAAGCACCACATGAACAAGTTTCTGAAGGAATCGCTTAGGTTCCTGCTCACGCACTCTACACCTGCTTTATTGACTGAACTATAACCACAAAAAGACACTTTGCATTAATAAAAATATTTTTAAAATGTGTAGTTTTGAATAATGAACAACTTTTGTATTTATTTTTTTCCATGCAGTAATAGTTAGACAATTAGGGAACAAATGCATACTAAATTGACACCCATGTGGTCTCTGTGTATAGTGTATAGTGTATATAGTGTATTTGGTCATATTTTAAAAATCTCCCTAAAGTTATTCATTTCATCGATTATTTAAGCTTTTAAGAGTGCGACATAATAAAAATTCGATTTCGGTGTGTCTTATCTACACCTGCCAAAGATAAGAAAATCAATGATAATACAGACATTATGTGTATTAATTAATTGATAATATTTAGCAACAGCACATCATACTTTTCCACAAACCGCGAAATTTTGTACGTATATGGCACAGAACTTCAAAATTATTATTATTCACGTTTACTCCTCGTAAAATGATTGGTAATATTTAGCAAGAGCACATCATACTTTTCATAAACCGCGAAATTTTGTACGTATATGGCACAGAACTCCAAAATTATTAATCACGTTTACTCCTTGTAGTTTCGTTTTAACCCTATTTTATTAAATGATTTAATATTTTAAATAATTTGCGTGTAATTTTGAACAATGTTCAAAGTTAGTGTGGAGTTTAAAGTGAAGGTAGTACATTCTAGTACATTTTTGTTTTCAGACTAAAAATTCCAAGGAGTCTTAAGAAGTATCCAGATATAAGAAATTTTTATACATATACAGAAGAACAACTCAAAGAAGTTAATAATAATGTTAAAAGGAAAATTAGTAAGTATGAAAAAGTTTCTGCTAGGTATAAAATTTCTTTAGGCACTATAAATTGAATAACAAGCAGACACTTAAAATCTCTTGATATACTCGAGTTTCATAAATATTATTAAAAT
Organism: Rhagium mordax; assembly: GCA_963680705.1. Lineage (NCBI taxonomy): Eukaryota > Metazoa > Arthropoda > Insecta > Coleoptera > Cerambycidae > Rhagium > Rhagium mordax. The sequence continues at coordinate 24,418,448 of OY796659.1, read as the reverse complement.
TATTTGATACAAGGTCAAAAATATGTCCGTAACCATTTTTATAAATTTTTTAAATTATGGATCCTAAGAGGAAAAAGCTTTTAAATTACTTGTCAGAATCAGGTGGTAATTTGGTTGTGTAGGGTGTATTCGTTCAAAAGTTCCTTCTTGTGAGAACAATATAATAATAATAATAATACTAAATGCCTTTATTACAAGAAAATGAACATAATTCATTAAATTCATATTTCTTATAAACACTAACAAAACAGGCCAGCGTTTAAAACATGAATAAAAAGGAAAAAATATATATGTACAGGGTGATCTACCACGAGTGTGCCAAACTTCAGAGGCTGGTAATTTATCAAAAATAAATGGACTTTCATTAATAAACATATGTCCTAAAACGCATAATAAGGGAGCTACAACCCCTTGAAGGGGGTTAATGAATATCAATTTTTCGCTTAAGCAATGTAAATGACATAATACTACAAATCAGAAATATCAATTGTTTTTAAACATAGGTGACTTCAAGCCACTTGGTTTGAAGATTGATCGAATTAAGTTTTGCATATTTCACATGAAAACGCAAATTATTCAAAAACGGCTGGTGTGACAGAAATTTTGAAAAATACTTTTTTCTGAGTCATTGCATGGGAAATAATGTTATGTAAAAGTTTTGCTTCGGAAGTGACGTCAAAAAAAGTTTGGGGTAAAAAACTACCCCTCACCCCCCAAAACTACCTCAATAAAGCAAGCTGTTAATTACGAAATTTGTAATTTTATGCGCCTACCTCGAGGCCGTAATGTATGAAAATTTCATTATTTTAATCACCACCATATCGGACTTATAATCGAAAAATTGATATTCATCAACCCCCTTCAAGGGGTTGTAGCTCCCTTATTATGCGTTTTAGGACATATGTTTATTAATGAAAGTCCATTTATTTTTGATAAATTACCAGCCTCTGAAGTTTGGCACACTCGTGGTAGATCACCCTGTATATTAATGTACCTATTGGAATATGTTTATAATATAACAGTGAGGGTGTATTTCATGATCTAATTTTTGTATTATGTAAGAATAGTACAGTACTCATTTCACACCAACAGTATTTAATCCAGGAAAGTTCTTCATATCAATCAAATAACGTCTGTGAAAAATTATCTTACGATAAAACTATACTTAGTATGCAGAATAATATAAAGAAGAAATATCCGAAAGATAATTTGGGTTAATCCTATAAATATCAGACATTATTTTATATCATTTAATTGCTAAAGACCCAAAAAATGTCTTTCAGTTAACAAATGTCACAAGAAATTTAATTATATGATGCTTACAAATATCCTTTTTATACAAAAATTCGATGCATATTCTATATAGTGGCGGCACAATCTGTTAAAAAGAGGCCTAACCTAGACATTTTGACTACCGAGCTGAATTTTTCAGAATATGTAGTTTTTGATATGTATAATAACATACTAAAAGTCCCGAAGAATCCGAATTGAGAGTTAGCCGCCATGTTAAAAAAATGGCTTGCGTGCGCAGTCGTAGAAAATATTTTTTCCTTGCCTTATTTATTAACCGATTTTAATTTTCTAAAAAAGCAATTGTAACCAAAGAATGAGGGTATAATATATATTTTATGCATTTTACTAAACTCAGTATAAGTGATAAAAAATTTACTTCCAATTAAAAGGTTTATTTTGAAAATTTTTATTTATGCAATTAAAAAGAAAACTGTGAGTTTTATTAAAATATTTGTTAAATAAAAGTTGTAGGCCATAAAAAATCAAACAGAATTGTTTTTTGAATTATTTTGTAGCTCTAAAAATAACGGAGATAGAACCATTTTATTATATAAAATCATGTTAGGATCGTTAGAATTAAAAAGGTAGAATGTGCATTTCATTCACGACGCAATTAACCACAAACAAATGTTATGTCCCAGATAAGTTTTCAAAGGGTGCGTGAGTTAATAATCATAATAAAGAAAAAAAAAATGATAAAAAATAAAATAATAGTCCTGAGCTTACGATCCTCTCGGCATAAAAGACCAATCCGGCCTGCCGAAAGTTGGCGAAGTCTCCGTTTACTTAGGGAACATTCTGATTATGAAGCCAAGCATCTTCGTAGTTTCTTTCATATTTGAATTAATGTGATCAATAAATGACAGTTGACAATCAAATATGATTCCAAGATCTTTGGTGGATTACATCTAAGTATCTAATAGCATTCCATCAATTAAGTATACATTTATAATACTAGCCCGCTTTTTTTAGTAAACGTTACAACTTTACATTTGGATGCATTAAGGTAATCTATTATTTATTCACCAACTTTGAACCGCATCAATATTATCTTGCAGCAATACGCCATCAACAGAACAAGTTATCTTCCTATACATATATCTTAAGATCGTCCGCAAATAACAATCTATGACTGTTGCTACGGGTTTTTAAAGCTAAATTAAATATAATTAACAAAGGTATGCTTAGAACATTGCTGCAGTCCTTGACCAAGAAAGAAGGTCTAATACCTTCTTTCGAGACCAGAGGTCATTTTGTTTTTTAGTTTAGCAGTTGCTATTTTAATTTCAGTATTAGTCACACTATCAAAATGAATGGAAATACTATTTAGAGCAGTCATAGTTACATCAGATAAGTTAGGAAAATCTCTCATAGGTAAAGATACACTTTGAAAAAAAAAGACCAAAGGCATTTACAATATTCTGAGGGCAATCAAAGTAGTTTCCTTCATATTTCGTTCTACCTGGAATTCTAGATGTGGACCTTTTCGAGTGAATGTATAAAATATAGAAAAAAAGTGTAAAACTGACATCGGTTGATTTCTTGTCTTTCGCGTGTTTGTCTGTAATTTGACGTGTTATAATTATTTATTCAAAATATTTTCCCGAAACATAGTCTGGAAAAACCATAACATTCTAGTCGCGAGTTATGACCATTACTCATTCGGTTTACGCAAACTATCCCAATAAGTATGGCTTCATAACTCGCTCGTTGAATAATATACTATTAAACTCTTTCAATAATAGCCCAATTACCCACAATACATTTTGATAAAATTTTTTATCACACTTACCTACTGATAAAATGTCAAAATTCTTGTAATTTATTTATAATATAGGTTTTTTTGTAATACATACTTTATAGTATAGATAGGAACGTTGCCATAGTGGCCCATAACAGCGCAATTCTTTACTCGTGGAATTTTTCAATTGTTTTTATTTTTGGAGTGAATTTGAAAGGTTATTATTATTTTCGAATTCTCGATAATGGATAGTTCCTCCCATAGCCTCCGAATGTATATAGCCACTCCCCATATATTGTAGGTAGTAGTGTAGATTCCAGAGTCGTGTGACCTAGGTAAACGGATACTCTGCCGACTTTCGGCAGGCCAAAGTGGTCTTTTATGTCGAGAGCAGCGCCAGCGTAGGCTATTATTTTATTTTATTAGACTATTATTTTTATAATTTTTTTGTTATCATTTTTCTTTCATTATTATTATAATTATTAACTCACGCTCCCTCTGACAACTTATCTGGGAAATAACATTTGTTGTAGTTAATTGCGTCGTCATTGAAATGCACATCCTACCTTTTTAATTCTGATTCTAACGATCCTAATATATGTTTTTATATAATAAAATTGTTCTATCTCCGTTATTTTTAGAGCTACAAAATAATTTAAAAAACAGTTATGTTTGTTTTTTTATGGCCTACAATTTTTATTTAACAAATATTTTCATAAAACCCACAGTTTTCTCTTTAATTGCATAAATAAAAGTTTTCAAAACAAACTTTTTCATTTGAAGTAAATTTTTTATCACTTAGACTGAGTTTAGTAAAATGCATACAATATATATTATAGCCATATTCTTTGGATACAATTGTTTTTTTAGAAAATTAAAATCGGTTAATAAATAAGGCAAGGAAAAAATATTTCCTACGATTGCGCGCGCATGCCATTTTATTAACATGGCGGCTAACGCTCAAATCGGATTCCTCGGGACTTTTAGTATGTTATTTACATAACAAAAACTACATTTTCTGAAGAATTCAGCTCGGTAGTCAAAATGTTTAAGTTAAAACAGATTGTGCCGCGACAGATTGGTACAAAATTTCAACCGGTTTAGTCCATGTACGCTTTTAATAAAATACGACAGTATCAAGCTGGATCTGACTTATTCAATTTGAAACCAAATATACAATAACTGCTTAACAGTTAAATAATAGTTAAACCCAGTCAATCAACTTATTTAGCGCCCGAAATGCCTTGAACAGCTGGGTTAAAGCTGTTGGTGCTAAATAAATAATTTCAATACCTGGTGATGTTAATTCATGCAGTACCTATACATCTTACAACTAAGTAAACGGTTACAATTATATTCTTAACCAATAGAAAACTGACAGGTCAAAAGTCATCATTAAATAAGCAACAATTTCTAATTTTTTTTCGCACTAAAATGGTAAATTATGGAACAATAATAAAGTTACGAGGTTCAAATGAGCAATAAAATCGACCCAGATGTCCGGCGCCTCCACCATATATCATGATAGGAGTTAAATACGTCGAGACTTATTAAGCGAGACAAATACTAATACACACTACCGTACTTATTTTATTATGATATGATCTAATGATATGATAAGTTATGTAATCAAGTAAACTTTACTAAGATAAATGACTCGCATGGCACACGAGAAGGTTTTACTAATAAAGGTGGTACTTGGCGAATTAAAACAGCGATAAGGTTCCCACAGTAACAACATTTATTAACATGAAGAAATAAAATAAACACTTACGAGAGTCACAGTAACCTGGGCCGGAGATATGTACTTAACCCGAAGGGGCCCAGATGGGGCAACCCTTGAGACTAGTTGAGACGCCTTGTCTCGTCAACCCCAAAAACACAACTAACTGCAACCTGCCAGTCTCTCAGCCACTGTCATATATTTGACATCAACAATAAATCCCTTACTTGGCAATTAATTTGTTTATCATCTTTTAGTAACATGAACTATGATTCTACTATAATGACCGACTTGGTTTTAATTAAATGAAACTATGCATTGGACGTTGCAGCAAATAACATTTAAAATAGATAGGCAATTTGTGACAATAGTGCAACGATTAGATCTATTCAAACTCTAGCTAGCACTGACGCACTTTCCACAAATACCAAAACACTAACACTGCACTCGACGGAAGCATCAACGGAACCCTACCTTGAGAGTCAAGGAAAATATATTCGGAAAGAGATGATTTTATCTCTAAAAATAAAGTCATATCTTTTTTTTATTAGGTAAGGAAAACGCTTTTTGTGAATGTCCATTCAATAAATCAGAAGTTTAGGCTTTTACTTGAGGATGAGGTCAGTTTGTTTTTTGCTCTATCTAAAAATTAGTTTTTACCCCATCGATTATAATTTTGATATTATACAGGGTGTTCCGAACGTGAAAACCTCTTAAGGGTAGATTCCTCATCAAAAGATAAGTGTAGGTCTTTTATGTACAGGGTTATCCAACGAAAAGGCCCACCCTTATATTTTCTTTATTTTTCGAGTTAGGAAAAAATGTTTCAAATGAAAGTTGTAGTGAATCAAATGAACTCATTTAAAACCCCTGCAAAGAATATATAGGGTGTTCTATAAAACCGGGACAAACCTAACTTACATTTTTTTAAATGGAACACCCTATATTTTTTTACATTTTTCAAATCCGTGTTTCTTTGTGATTTCAAATATATATATATATATATATATATATGTTGTATCTTATCTTTTACTGTTTTTTATTTATTGCAAATTTCGTGAACAATATTATCTATACCACCAGCATCTGCATGCGTATCAATCAGGTTAGCCATGGATGAAAAGTTTGCTTTTTGAATTTATTCAATTATTCTGTAAGACATAAGTGTCAAATTAATTGTTTTTCATCCATGGCTAACTGATTGATACGCATGCAGATGCTGGTGTTATAAATAATATTGTTCACGAAATTTGCAATAAATAAAAAACAGTAAAAGATAAGATACAACATATATATATATTTGAAATCACAAAAAAACACAGAATTGAAAAATGTAAAAAAATATAGGGTGTTCCATTTAAAAAAATGTAATTTAGGTTTGTCCCGCTTTTATGGAACACCCTGTATATTATTTGCAGGAGTTTTAAATGAGTTCATTTGATTCATTACAACTTTTATTTGAAACATTTTTTCCTAACTCGAAAAATAAAGAAAATATAAGGGTGGGCCTTTTCGTTGGATAACCCTGTACATAAGACCTCCTCAAAGGGGTGCACTAAATTGGCCCAATTCAAAGTGCAACTTAACAATTAGCTCCGGCTAGCTACAGCGAGGTAGTGAATTCGGTGAAGCCTTGTTTTAAATACTGAGATTATATTAAAAGCAATAGATGGGTGCCAGAGTATTTTTAACTAAATACACAAAAGATTAATCAAAACACAATTAGGTATTTACTACACATAAATTAGAAAGAAAGAAATTTTAGATTTAACAAGTTTAAGTTTATGAAGTGAGACGGAAGGGGTTCTCCTGAGATCGATGAATCCTACGAGTACTCGAGGTGATGAAAAGGTTGTGAGATCCTGTCTCCACACTCCTGCTCAATCCAGAGTGTCCAGGTTCCAACCAAATTTGTGACTTTTCGGGAACACCCAATATCTCCTTACTTCAGTTGTTGTTAACTCGGTACAGATTTCCAGTGAGTTACATTTCCAGAAAGCCAGATGTCTTGAAATAAATACAGAACAGTTGAGAAAAGGAACAGAGAGAAATTAACACTAGGTTGAAAATTCTTTCAACTAGGGGTAGATGAAAAATTACAAAGTTTAGGCAATATAGTTAAATTACTCCAATTCACAAAATTAATAGTTTAGATTTCTAAATATTACTATAAAAAAATTGTCAAAATGACACAACAAAATATTAGAATTTGTAAAAGGACTAAAATTACGTAAAGATATGATATCTGACACCAATTACTAAAAAATAAATTATTAACAAAATAATACTAGAATTTGAATGCAAAAATCTAGTAAGGTGGCAAAATTTCATTATCAGTTCATTAACAAATAATCTAACTTGATTTAATTCATCCTATAAGTTAAAAACCAGGAGGAGACTGTAATTTTTTTCAAGGACTATAATTTAATGTCAGATTATCGAACAATAAAAATTTAGGAACGTTAATGAAGTAATAATTGTAAAAATTTAGATATTTAATATTAATAACAAAATAATTAGTAACAATAATAATACAGGCTGAAGGACTTAGGTCGATGGCCATTTGGTTATCTCTTTTTGTTAACCAATAAAGAACTTTATTATTATTATTATTATTATTATACAATTAATATATTGTATAACGGTCAGTTAATAATAATTGCACCTCAAAAAGTCTAATTTAGACACGATACGATATAACGGAAATGGGAATACCCACCCACGTGTTTAAAAAACCGTGCGATTAGGTAATTATTTGAAATTAATCCAAAATATGGAAATAATAGTAAATACGGTAATTATTCTGACAAATTATTATTAACTAAAGCAAAAAATCAAAAGCAAATATGATAATAGCGATATTTAAGAAATTACAAGAACACAACTTACCCCAATGAGATTCGAATGGCGAAAGATCATTTCTCCCGGTCAAAGCAAGGCTCGTCCACAGAGTTCGCCCGCTGCCGCGTTTTTTGTTGCATTTTTTCCTACCACATACCGATCATATACGCATACAGGGTTATCCAGTATTGAGGAATCGTATTTTAATACGCAAAATAGAAATTATAATCTGTTGTAACGAATTACAACTTAAATCGTTACAAAATGAGTAAAGTTAACGGAATGAAATTTGATCAGTACCTTTTATTTGTACTTATGGATTCTTTTCAATGTATTTTTATTTAACTATTGACTTTTTTAATAAGTTGAACAAACAACCCCTAATGAATTTACAGGTAGAATTTTCAAATATAAATTTTTTTTAATTTAAATTGTTTTAGAAAGCCACATGTATTGTATTAGTTTCATCGTAAATTTCACCAGTTTGATATAAAGAAATATTTTCTACCTCCTTGATTAATAGCCTTTTCTGTTAAATTGAAAACTTTATTAATACAAAAAAAAAATAAATAGGCGTGTGTCAGTTACCATAGTGTCATGAATAAAATCTACCATCTTAACAGCTATAATTTATATAAAATTGACTTATTATCATATAAGATCATTTTTGTCACTTAATGCCCAAATAATACAGAACCGGTTAAAATATTTTTTTCTATCTAAAAATGAAAATCTTTGTTTGCAGCACTTGAAACTTTCGAGAGAAAAAAAAAAAAGACTATACTTATTTTTTTGAGGATGAGGAATCTACCCTTAAGAGGTTCTTAAATTGACAGAATGCCTCAGACTACGACCATGGAGTAGCAACAGCAATAGCACCAACCCCCTGTAGCTGCCACAGAGTCAAAACCCCTTATAGCTGCCACTAGATCATAATGATCCACTATAGTTGTCACTAGGTTTCAACCCAACTACAGTTGTCACCAGATTACTGCCATACCTATGCAGTCCATCACAATAATCCAAAACACTCTGACCAATTTGCTAGAAAAAACTGGAAGACAAAACAAAGGACAACCAGTTACAGGAGTCAGTTACATATTTGCAGCTTCAGTCGGAAGATCCTGACTTCCAGGGCAACAACACAACATCGCCACGGAGGTAAATATAACTACCTGCATGGAAGTCCTACCCAAGGACAATATAAAAGAAAAAGTCGGTATTGGACGCGGGGAGTAGCTAAATAAATAAACAAAATTCACAGGTTTAACCCGCAAACCGGTGACTGGCTGCATGGTCTATGACCCAATGCCAAAAAAAAACCGCAAACGGCAGATACGTGTTTCGGACTGATTAGTCCTCATCAGTGCGCTGTAGCTAAGTTCAGAGGATGTAAATGACTTAGAAGGAAGGAACAAAAGGAAACCAGTTAATCGAATAAAATTGACAGAATGCCTCAGACTACGACCATGGAGTAGCAACAGCAATAATAGCACCAACCCCCCTGCAGCTGCCACAGAATCAAAACCCCCTATAGCTGCCACTAGGTCATAATGACCCACTATAGTTGTCACTTGTCACTAGGTTTCAACCCAACTACAGTTGTCACCAGATTACTGCCATACCTATGCATTCCATCGCAATAATCCAAAACACTCTGATGAATTTGCTAGAAAAAACTGGACAACCAGTTACAGGAGCCAGTTACACATTTGCAGCTTCAGTCGGAAGACCTGACTTCCAGGGCAACAACACAACATCGCCACGGAGATAAATATAACTACCTGCATGGAGGTCCTACCCAAGGACAATATAAAAGAAAAAGTCGGTATTGGACGCGGTGGGCATCGGTAGATGGAGCTTCTTTGTATTTCATGGTATATAAACGACCTAGAGATATCCTATGAGAACAGGAACGTCGTCTCAGTCGTGTTGAAGTGGCGTGCTTTCCGCGGGTTCACACACTTAGCTTGTGCTGATGAATGTCAAGAAGCATGAAACTAGTCCACAAGTGGTGCAACACGACTGGCAAGAGAGTTTCTTATTAGAAATAATTCTTTCTGCTGGTGTTTACTGCAATCAATTAGTCCTTGCATTTTTGTGGTAATATGTGATTATTACACAAAATGCGGCCAAGCTAGGAGATTTGTAATTCAGCGCTCGTTGGGGCATATAGCCCAGAGAATAGCTGTTGGTCTCGGCTTGGTTTTAAATCTTATTTATTAAGATTTATTTTATATTCTGCCCTCTGTCGGTAAGTAGAGAATAGCTATTTATGTAATCAGTTATGAAAAGTATGATTGTATGTAACGAGTGTAAGTTTGCGGGACGATCGAAGCGAGATCCCGCATATCGCACGAGTTACATAAAATCATGTTTCATAACTTACATACAAGATTTTTTCTAATTTTGGCAAAAAATGGGAAATACAAGTTTTTAATTTTGATCACTTACAAGCATAATTTAAATGACAATTATCTAGTAGGTCGGCGTCAGTTTAAATTATCTTGTCATTTGGCTTGACATTTAATAGACGCTGTTCTATTTTGTGACGCTGATCGTTACTTATTTTTCATAACCAGTTACATAATGGTTTTCATTATGTAACCAGTTACATAAAGTAGAACGTTTTGTCACTTGTTTCAATAACAAAATATGTCACTTTATATGTCAAAATTGGAAAAAAATCTACTTATAATAATAATAATAATAATAATAAAATAAATATAAGGGGTGCAAAATTCGGACCGGCAACCTCCTCGCGGTGCACCCCGGACAGGGAGGGGCAACCCTCTCTGACGAATGTCGGCCGTGGGTCCTCAGGGCTAACCATCCTGGGGACTCATTTCCTCTGGTTTTCGACCGTAACAGAGGACAGGCCCCTCACAATCGACCCCAGTCGGATGGGGGTCAGAGACAGGTGGGAGGGGCCTTACCGGACGGTCTCAATGATGACGACTTTGCAATTGGACATGGACGCTTTAGGTGGACGGAGGGATTAAGAGATGATCTGCTTAACTGCTACGAGAGCAGCGAACCTGCACGCAGGGGATGCATGGCGCGATTACACCGGTTGTGGTGCGATATGCACCCGGAGTATCGCGCCTTCTCTCAACAACATCTGAGAGATCAAGTATCCTTCCTGCGCAGAACAGGTTACGTAAGGGCACCTCGTCAGCGTGAGGAAGTGTCTGCCGCACTTCCACCGCGGCAAATACCAGCTGACGAGGAACATCCTCCTGAGTACACCGATATCGCTTTAAGGACGAGGGTTAACCTTAACACCAGGGTTAACCCAAAGCCACAAGACCTGGCACGAATGGATTCGTTGATTAGTGAGGAGCTTCCAGAAGATGCCAACATCTGGCAGATCAACAGCGCGGTGTACGCTGCCGCCAAGCAACTCGTCCCACAACAGCGCCTGTCAAGCGCAGTTGATAGGGTCGAGAAAGCTAAGCGGCGCGTACAGAAGATCGAAGCTAAAATTCGATCAGCAAGGCAACACGCTTCTCGAATCCAGAGTGTGGTGGATTATATAGTCGCAGGTAGACCATTTACACCGAAGGTCCGGCGAGTGGCAGCCGGACTGAGACGCCAACACCACACTCTAAATCGCACAGTGCTGCAGACCATCAAGCAGCACTGTCTAGACAGGATTTGAGCGCTTATGGCTATTAAGAAAACTTTGGTCAGGCGAATGCGGAGTTTGGAACAAAACAAATTGTTTCAAACAAACCCGTCTCGCCTGTTCCAAGAGCCACAGCGTGTTGTCGAAAATCCGCCAACTGTTGATAATGTCGAAGCCTTCTGGAAAGGAATCTACGAAGTCGCGAGTCCATTCGATAATGACACTCCAGCTATAGCACACTTCGAGGCTCTCTGTCGTAGAGTCTTAGAAGAGCCAGACGAAGTGTGCCCGGCAATCAGTACGGAAGAGGTTCAACAAGCACTTGTTGGAACCAAGAACTTCGCTGCCCCGGGTCCAGATGGTATAAACAACTGGTGGTGGAAGAAGTTTCCTTCCACCACCGCCATCTGGCCCGAGTTTTCAACTCATGGTTGAACGAGGGGCAGCAAATTCCGGACTGGTTTGTCGAGGGGCGAACTGTGCTAATCCCCAAAAAGGGGGATCTGTCTGACCCAAAAAATTATAGGCCGATTATCTGCCTCAACTCCTGCTACAAGTTATTTACTCGTATCTTGTATACCAGGATGTTGAGGTCTGTTGATCCGGTCTACCAACAGATAAACGAACAGCGTGGTGCCAAGAAGGGCCTGGCAGGTTGCAAGGAAAACCTGCTGATAGACCGCTGTATTACACAGGATTCTGTGCAGTACAAGCGGAATCTGTCAATGGCCTGGATTGATTATCGCAAGGCATTTGATACAACATCCCACGAGCTTTTGTTACACTTGCTCGGATGTCTTGCGGTACCAGCACCACTAGTGAGATGCATCGAACAACTGTTGCTGCTTTGGAGAACTCGCTTCACCATAACTTCCGGTGCCGAGCGAGTTTCGACAGAGTTGGTGACATTTAAGAGAGGAGTGTTTCAGGGTGACTCTTTGAGTCCGCTCCTCTTCTGCATCTCACTGCTGCCGCTATCTGTTGGACTCCGCCAAACTCGCGGGTATCATTGTGGGCCACCCAGCAACCGGAGGCATAAGGTCACCCATCTATTTTATATGGATGACCTTAAACTCTATACCTCCGTACCTCCGGTGGTCGAGGAATACACGCGGGCAATTGGAATGGAGTTTGAGTTGGACAAATGCACAGATGCGCAGCTCGCAGACGGAAGCATCCTACGACATTTGGATGCCGGAGAGACCTACACATACCTGGGTGTGGAACAACGCCACATCCAGGATGTGAACCAAATAAAGGATTCTCTCCGTGGCAAGTACAGACACCGACTCCGAAAGATCTGGTCATCAGAACTTTCGGGGAAGAACAAGGTGTCTGCCACTAATATGCTTGCCGTTCCGATTCTGCTCTACTCCTTTGGCGTAGTTAAATGGGGAGTAGATGAGCTGCGTCAATTGGACAGGAATACCCGCAAGATGATGAATATTCATAGGAGTATTCATCCTAGATCGTCCGTTCCTCGTGTGTACCTCCCACGTCAACGGGGGGGCCGAGGACTCTTGAGTCTGGAGTGCATGCATGGCAAAGTGGCACTGAGTATGGCATGTAATGTCATCAGGAGCTCGGACCCACTCCTACAGTTAGTGAGAGATCATGAAACTGTGGGAGTTGGCGCTTTAGTGTTTAGGGCAGCACAGAGGGCCGCAGATGAACTCGGTCTCGTGTTCGACTACAGGCGAGAAGGCCGGCGAGGTGACTCAGTCACTGAGCTTCCGCCTAATCGTCTGACAGCCCACATCAAAGCTGCCGAACAAAGAAATCTGTTCAGGCAGCACGTCGATAAACCCCTGCACGGTGTTTTCTATAACAACATAGAAGCACTGGGTTTATCGACAGAGCTGACCTTCGCATTTTTAAGGTCAGCGGGGCTGAAGTCGGAGACCGAGGGATATATTGTGGCCTGCCAAGATGGTGTTATTAACACATTGGTCTATCGCAGTCGCGTGATGGGTGTAGAGGTACCTGATATCAACTGCAGGACCTGCCGTCAGGCGCCGGAGTCGCTCATGCATTTATTATCTGCATGCCCGATTTATGCGACTTCGGTCTACATCCAACGACATAACGCGGCTTTACGAGTGCTATACTACCATCTACGGCACTCGTACCAGATAGACCAAACACCAGTGCTGCCTTACGTCCCCACGTCCCCAGAGATATCGAGTCCGTTGTCGAGAACGAGAAATGCCGGATTTACTGGAACTACTCGTTCCCGACCGTCAGGCGAATTCACTCCAATAAGCCTGACATAGTCCTCCTCGACCATCAGACCAAGGTGATGTATGTCATCGAGTTCTCAGCACCTGCTGAGACAAACATCGCCTTGAAGGAGGAGGAGAAACGGACTAAATACAGAGATCTCCGGTACGAGCTCCAAGTGCTATACCCAGGCTACTCTGTCAAAATGGTCGTCCTGATAATCGGTGTACTCGGAGGTATAAAGCCCACGCTGCTCTACGCATTGAAGACCATGCCTGTCTGCCAAACATCGGCAGAATGGTTGGCTGGTCAAATGCAGAAAGCGGTCATCCTGGGATCCCTTCGTCTACTTAGAGCACACGAGTCTGGAATCTACAGTGACTAACCCTGCGGTATGTGGGGAGTTGCTGTAGATTATTCGCTGGCGTTCTCTCTGTGTGGTGTCGGAGGCCGCAGGGAGACTGTCCAGCACTTTCGTTCCGAAACGGAAAAAAAATTAAAAAAAATAAAATAATTTATTTACAACAACAGTCTGATGAATTTGCTATCTTGGTACAATACATAAACATATATACAATTTATAATTATATTTCATATATATATATATACACAGCGTGTCCCACTTTTAATGCCCCCCCCCCCCTTCACAACTCAGTTATTAGTTATCTTATCTGATTTCAACCAATGACCTTTGGTGTGATCTTTTTGAATTAAACAAAATTAATTTTTGTCAGTGGCGTGCATTTTTATTAAGAGAAACTGTCACTTTTTCGAGAAGTCATATTAGGCATTTTTCTACAGGAGAAACTATTGCAATACCTATTATTAATCAGCATGCTTTGGTTGGAACCCCCATGTTCAAAATTTTACAACATTTTGATTAAGGGTGTCCGAATAACGGGCCCAGTGAAAATACATTTTTTCAGTCGTAAATAACCGATAACTTGAAAACGGTTAGTTTTTCGAAAAAAAGTCATTCGTCATTTTCAATTTAATCTGTGTTACTCTATCACATCATGTGCTCAAAAGTTTGAAATGCCGCAGTCGTAAATAATTTGACAACGGTTTATTTTTCGAAAAATAGTTTAATTTAATATCAGAGCAACCTTTTTTTCTTTGGGTACAACATTGATTTATTATCACATGAGATCATTTTTTATCACTTAATGCCCAAATAATGCAGAACCGGTTAAAATATTTTTTTATCGTCCAATGAAAAATTTTTGCTTGCAGCATATGAAACTTTTGAAGGCATGGGGAGATACCTAGAGTAAATCGATATAAATTAAAAATGCGGAATGACTTTTTTTAAAAACGCAAACCGTTTTAAAGCTGTCAATTATTTACGAATGAAAAAATGTATTTTTAATGGGCCCTTTATTCGGAAACCCTTAATCAAAATGTTGTGAAATTTTCGGCATGGGGGTTCTAAAGCATGCTGATTAATAATATTGTATTAGTTTTTCTGTAAAAAAATACCTAATATGACTTCTCGCAAAAGCGACCCCTTTTTTCTTAGTAAAAATTCACGCCACTGACAAAAATAAGTTTTGTTTAATTCAAAAAGATCACACCAAAGGTCATTGACACCGATCCAAATTTGGTTAAAATTGGATAACTAATAACTGAGTTGTGAAGGGGGGGGCATTAAAAGTGGGATAAATGTGTTTATTCTGATCCACTATCATGACACACGAGGCAGAAATGTATATATGGTACCTTCATACAACTTAGACGTAAATAGAAAAGGACCTGTATACAGATTGCGAAAGTTCTCATCTTGACATAGGCAACCTCAAAATATATACGACGTGAAGTGCCGCTGCCTAGAAACAAGTGCTTTACTGCTTGTACATGTCCGTCCTTGGTCGCCGAACGCTCGTATCGAACTGTTTACACATTAGAGCCGCGATACTAAACAAAACTAAGCGGCAAATTTAGGTCCTATGTCAAGATGAGTACTTTCGCAATCTGTATGTAGGCAGTAGGCATTAAAATATTTAATCATTAGCTTACAAGGAAATTACAAGTGATTAAATCTTTTACCAGACGTTGTTGCAGAATACAATGACACCAAACACAAAACGATTGGAAGCAAACCTAAAGATATTAAAAAAAGAGATGAAAAACACTGCAAACTGCATATAGTCATTTGAAAATAGTCGATCCAAGGAAGCAAAAATTTAAAGTATATGATTGTGTGAGGATTAGCAAATACCGAGAAATATTTTCCAAAGGATATACTCCAAACTGGTCTAATGAAATTTTTAAAATCATAAAAGTAATTACCTTTTAGAAGATCAGGAAGGTAATGAAATTCAAGGAGGATTCTATGGGCAGGAACTTCAGAATGTAAAACATCCCGATATATATCTTGTGCAGAAGATTTTAAGAAAAAAAGGTGACAAGCTATATGTGAAATGGATGGGATTACCCAATAAATTCAATTCATGGATTTCTAATAATCAAATTTTATAAACATATATATTATAACTTTTGATGTACTCCTTTATTTGTATAATTTTTTCACCCTTAATAAAACAATTTTTAAGCATATATTTCTTTTATTTTATCACTTTAATACAAATACATAATACATAATAGGTTTCGCTAACATTTCATTTAAAACTATCATTAAATACGTTACATCTATGATTATTTTCTAAAATAGGACTGATAATATTTGAAATTTTTTCTACTCTTCTATAAACCCGCTTTCGGTCAATGGCTAAAAACTCCCAATATCGCTTCCGTGATGATTGATATGCGAAATTCCATGTCACTATAAAATATGTTTTATTATTTTCTGTATTAAATGTTACTTTCTTCATTATTAAACTCTACCACAGCACTCAATTTCAAATAATTCCTGGTAAATGTAAATTAATTCCATGAGCATACAAACATTTTCATTATTACAGTTTTCGAGCAGCGGCTGAAGCAGATTCATTACATTTTCAAACACATCCCCCTTTTGTAGCTGTAGTCCGTTTTGCACAATTTTAAAGTAACTTGAAAACTGCTGTCTTTTCAGCATATCAATTCTATACATGACAAGTGGTAATCCTTCCCACAACTTGCAGATGGATTCATACCCCAAGTAAATGTATGAGTTATTTTTTACGATTTTTATCACTCTCGAATAGGATATTTTTTTAAACTGTATCGTAAAATTTTCAGCATATATCTGCTCTGCTTTATCGTTGATATATAGGTAATTAGTTATAATATAATACCTTGGTATGTAAGAAACTCATTCCACTCATACCGTGCTTTCATCTCAGAACCCTACACAAGGGAGCAGTCGGTCAAGCTCGTGAGTCCCACCGCAGTGGGGATTAGCCGTTATGCATCGTCGATAACATACCTGACACGGACATTACGCGTTTTGCATTCGAACTTAGAAAGTGTGTGCTAGAAAACGTTATTGTTTACTGTTAAATGTGGTCAAGTTATTTCTCTTTAAATAATTTGACAAATTTTTAACAGTAACTCCACAATTTCTTACGTAAACAATATTATTTCGACGATAAAAATGCGATATTTCGACGATAAAAATGCGATACACCTCACCCTGCATCCAAAACGTTACTGACTGAGTAGTGTAGTGACCGTCAGCGCACGACGTGCCGACTGACTGAGACCCCACTACAGGACATACAGCACAAGCCATGATCTCCCCAATCCCCCCTACTCCGAATGTACACGATCACCGCATATCTATGTAGCTATGAACTGTGAAAACACGGTATAATATAATAATTATACAAGGTGCGTACCAGAACTCATATGATAATCCAGTCGACACAAATTTACTTTTTGATTTACTCAGTTGATATTTTCGTTCACCAATTACTACAATCATTTTTGTTTTGAGGCGCATGAGGTAAATTTTCAGATAAATCACTTTCTAGTCCACGTAGATTGAAGATACTGCCACACTGAGTCATCTTGAATACGTGTATTTATTTAACAGTTCAACACGAAAACTTTCTAAGACTGTGAATTCCCACCTCTTTATATAATTTACTGTATACCCCTCATCCATTTATGGTGAAAGAAGTGGGGTTATAGTAGTGGGGGGTGTCAAAGTGATGGGGGGAGGTCTGGAGTGGGGGAGTGCTCACGTGAGGCCAAGGTCCTGAGAGGTCAAGGTCATCCTATGTTGAAGGAGTGGGGAGGGCGTCACTGGAGTGGAGGTTTGAGGAAGACATACATTTAATACAAAGTGTTTTAGTGATCCAATATAAGTCAGATTGGCCGAGTGGTTAAGGCGTCGAACTTAAGCTTTGATTCCGTAATAGGTACGTGGGTTCGAATCCCACACCTGACATTTTTTCTTATCCCTTAAGGTAGGTAGGAAAAAAAAGGTTAGATTTGCCTAAAATAAGCACTTCGTAGTCAACAATTTCTGCCGCATCCCTGAACCAATTAAAACATTTTTTTGACAGGCTTTTAGAAAAAAACTCGGGAGAATAGTACTGGACTATTAAAAAACTCAAGAAAAATTACGATTGTAAAGGTATAAAGGATGGGATGGTCTCTTTTGGTTAAGTAAAACACTAAGTACTTTTAGCTCCATATATTTTACGTCCGCACATTGGAACGGTTCTCGACATAATGCCTAAAGTCTACCTAATTTCTTATCCTACCGTTATAAATAATTAGATATCTCAACAGAAAAACGTATATAAGTAATTCCTGAATATTTCCATTTGGTTACGTAAATAAACCACAATTACTGTCTTAATGATATATACTAACTAAAGATAACACTATTTGAAATTATTGTATTTAATCATAATTTAAATTTAAAAGGAGTATTTTCCCAACACTCGGCCATCCTGTCCTTAAGCGTCCTAGATTATTTGGATCCCTTTCCGTAAATACGTGAATTATCCTCTCATGGCCTGGGTATTTCCTTGGATATGTTCCTAAAATAAAGGCATGGACAGTATTTCATAATATATTTATTTACATAGAATATAGTTTGGAGCATAGGGCATCTACCCTACGTTCATCACTTTTTTACTGGAGCATGTGGCGGTTGTGCCCATGTCTTATCCACTGTTTTTTTTTCATTTGGAGCACGTGGCCGTTTGTGCCCATGTCTTAACCACTGTTTTTCTTTTTCCCTTTTTTTATTTGGAGCATGTGGCGTTTGTGCCCATGTCTTATCCACTGTTTTTTTTCCATTTGGAGCATGTGGCCGTGCCCATGTCTTATCCACTGTTTTACACGGCATCTACTTGTTCTCTCTTAGACATACAATCAAATACATTTTGCACAAAGTTAATTCTCACTAATTAAGTTTTTTGTTTTAAAAAATACTTCATTCGAAACAATCGCCTCAAGCACTTATTTTACCGGGAACTGAGAGCATCGAAATCGGACGGTAATTGCACACCAATTTTCTATCACCACCTTTGAAAACAGGAATCACTTGAGCTTGTTTCCAAATTCAAGGAAAGACACCCTCGGAAATTAATTTATTATACAAAATAAACAATGGATATACTATAAACTCTTTGCACGATTTAAAGAATACAGGAGGTAGACCATCCGGCCCAGCCCCCTTATTAATATCCAATTTATCAATTTGATTTTTAACCTGCTCGATTGTTCCAAAATTTATTGTGATTGAGGTAAATGTATCGCTCAAATCGATTAAGGAAGGTGTATCAGAGGGTTCAAAAACAGATGCAAAATACCTGGAAAATGATTCACAAATCTCAAGATCATTGGAAGCTGTTTCATTCTCAAATTGCATAAACTTCGGAATGCTTTTAGATCGGTTTGTATTAGACACATAGGACAAAAAGAATTTTATATTGTGTTCCATATCACGCTCAACTTTATTAATATGGTTTTTATAATCATTTTTAATGGATAACTTAGCTTGCTTCCGGACATTTGATAATCCTTGATAATCTAGTGCATTCTTAAACCTTTTCCAACGTCTGTGCAATTTATACTTTTCTTTCAATAAGGAATTAGTGTATTTAGAATACCAAAGAGGATATTCATTATTAATTTTTTTACAATGGACATGCATTCCTATTATGCTTGTTAAAAATTCATAAAATACTTTGACAGCATCTTCTGAATTAAGATAGGCCAATTCATTATCCCAATTAATTTTATTTATTTCGTTACAGATAACCTGATAGTCTGCCCTAAAAAAGTTAAGCTTATAGAATGATTTTTACATGTTAATGTCAAGTCAGAATCGTCCATTTCAATGGCAGAATTTATTTCAATAGATTTATGATGAACATCCTCAGTTACCAAAGGTACGTCACAGGAAGTAACTGATGTATCATTTAGTGAACTAAAAACTAGGTGAAGAAGCTTACCACTACTATTAAGAATGCCATTATATTGATAGAATTCTAAGAAATTATAGGAGTCAACAAGGCTTTCTCCAAACCCATCTGAAGTGTTCAACGCTATACAGATAAGTTCAGGATGCTTCGAACACGACAGAGATTGGGACGAATATACGAGTGACCGACAACTAGCTTCAGTTCGAAATTTGTACATTAGGAGAAGGGCGGCTGTGGCCACTGGCCACTCACTGTTCAGCAGTCGGCTCGGCAGACTGTCTGTTGTTAATATCTCATTAACCGTTGGGATGTAGAACTCATGTCTGAAAGAAATTTGATTTACGTATTCTGGACCAACGCAACGTTTCGAAATTTTTCTAACTTCAATAATTCATCCTATTCAATGAATATGAAAATTCATCCTAGATAGGATTAATTATTGTAATTATTGAAAAATCTCAAAACACATTTAAATATTTCCATTGTTTGTTTTTTCGCAACAAAAATGTGATTCTACAACATAAAATTAATTGTCGCTGCACTTCGAGTGTTGCACGTGTAACGACTTAAACACAATGAAAAAAATTAGAGATAAGAAAATCGAATAAGAAATAAGAGAAATAATTATTCCAAGTTTTAAATAAATAATACTCTGCGTGATAATAGGATATTAGTGCTAATTCGATTTAAAATTCAACTGTTCAAATTGCACCTTGTTTTTCGGATATCATTATTTGTTAATTCTACTCCATATGTTTTATTTCTTATTTCTGATCTCCTATTTTTTTCATTGTGTTTAAGCCTTAATAAAAATTATTATAAAAGAATCCAAACAAGGAACAGTAGTTGTAGTATGTAGTTTGTAGTTTTGACAATATTCTGTATACTTGTTATTACAAGTCTTTTTTGAAAATAAAATGGATTGATTGACTGATTGATTGATAGACGCGAGAGCCGTCGGAGATCCACGATTGTGTGATTGTGTCCGCTTGCCTACAACGGGCACAAGTAAATCGCGCAACCTAATACCCATAATCGAACCTCCTCGGTCTTTACTGTATAAGAATTTCTAACATTATTATATGCCCATACAATTTTCGGGATATTATAGTCACCTACAATAAAAAATTCGTCATTTTGATGACTTTGCACAATCTCACTGACACTCAATAAGTGCGCCTTTAGATTATCCAAGCTTGCATGTGGTGGAACATACCTACAGCACAGACGTAGATTTTTCGACCTCCCATATTAATGCTCACCCACAGATCCTCACAAGTACCAGCACAGGTCCATGTTAACCTCTGGACAGCTTGAAAAACTTTATTCACAGCAATCACCAACCCTCCGCCATCTTTTTTGCCACTTAATAAATTATTACGGTCACTCCGAGAAAGACATTATATTTATTAGTATCAAAAAGTTCAGCTGAATGCAGGTCTCCGACAGGCAGATGATATCTGCCACACTTGACAATGTAGAACAATGTAGAACTCTTGCGTCTTAGTGCGTAGACCACGCACATTCTGATAAATAGTTAATCGCTCGAATTCTCCAAATAAAGTGATATAAATGTCCTAATATTTTCCAATTAAAGCGTGTTAGAGAATTTCTGTAAGGTATCCTCACGCCTCACAGTTAATAAAAATGTTTCGAGCAGTTTCAGGATACTTTACATAAATCTTACAGTTTCTCGTCCAACATTTTATGTTCCTCGGTTTACATAAGTCACGAGTTTTTTTAAACAAAGCTTGGTTACTGGAAGTTAGATAAAATAGGATTTATAGGAAACAACTACTAGACGGGCAAAGGCCCCTACTCCCATTGAATTATACCTATAAATCCAAATTGGTAGCCAAATTTGTTATTTGTCTTTTCTCCACCAGACACAGACCGGTTTCGAACTCTTTATGTTCTCATCAGTGTGCCACAGGTAGCTGAAAAGACAAATAACAAAGGCAAACTAAACTAGTCTATGGCAGACCCAGCACAAGTAAGTAGTGAGGGGCCTTTGCCCGTCCAGTAGTTGTTTCCTATAAATCCTATTTTATCATGCACGTTTTAGTCCATCAGGGCTAGAGGTCGCCGCTCTTGGTGCTTGCTTGGCAAGCCGCTATCGGTCACAGAGACATCTTCGATGTCTCGACTGGTAGTAGCAACTGACCACCAGAGGGATGCACTTATCCCTCACTACTTACTTGTGCTGGGTCTGCCATAGACTAGTTTAGTTTGCCTTTGTTATTTGTCTTTTCAGCTATCTGTGGCACACTGATGAGAACATAAAGAGTTCGAAACCGGTCTGTGTCTGGTGGAGAAAAGACAAATAACAAATTTGGCTACCAATTTGGATTTATAGGTATAATTCAATGGGAGTAGGGGCCTTTGCCCGTCCAGTAGTTGTTTCCTATAAATCCTATTTTATCATGCACGTTTTAGTCCATCAGGGCTAGAGGTCGCCGCTCTTGGTGCTTGCTTGGCAAGCCGCTATCGGTCACAGAGACATCTTCGATGTCTCGACTGGTAGTAGCAACTGACCACCAGAGGGATGCACTTATCCCTCACTACTTAATTGGAAGTTAGATGATCATTAATAAATATTTTTTGTTAGTATCTTTAAATCCCAATTTTTCAGTATTGATTCCCCTTTGTTCACGAATTGCAGCTAGAATGGCGTTCTTATGAGATCTGTTAATTAATTTAACTATGATTGACTTGGGATTTTTATTATCAGATTTAATATGTGGCACTCTATGGCAAGTTTCGATAATATTGTTCTCCTTAATACCTATTGTTTTCTTTAATACCTATTATTCGATACACGTCCGTTAGGTGTTGTTCCAGTCTCGTTTAGATATTCTGGACTCGGCTCCTTCGTCGCCTCGTCCATAATATCTACTCGACTGTAACAATTCACCTTCCGGACCTTATATATTAGCGAGTCGAATTTTTTTCGGAAAAAGTGACTTTACTGTTAATTTGTCAAGCAAGTTTCGTAAAAATACCTCAACTAATTAAGATTATATTTAAAAAAATATTTGTTTTAAATTAAACTTTGACCCCCTGTATCTCAGAAACTATGCGTTTTTAGATATAAGTTTATTAAAGAAAGTCCATTTATTTTAACGTAATCTATTAGTTCCCGAAGTTTAATCGGTAAATTCTGAACCACCCTGTATATATTACAATTAATAAACCGATTCAGAAAAAGAACAAATATTTAACAAATCTAGTACATCTAGTACTGATTTTTACTTGGCATGGCTTGTCAATAAATTATCCACTGATCCAGTGACGTTTTCAATTGTCAAACGAATTAAAAATGTCAGCCTACTAGGCTACTCGCAAAATTTTGTCCATGTCTGCAGTAGTTTGTACGCAACAATTTTAAAATTATTTTTATTTTACTTTTTGAGACAGCTGCCTAAAAAATGTTATGAGCACCTCGGCCAAATGATCTTTCTTGGCCTTATCCGAAGTTTGCTTGGCCTCGGCTGCGCCTCGGCCGCAAACATCAGATGCCGCAGTGAAAGATCAACTTTTTGGTCTTGATACACAAATAACCATTTTTCTAACTCACAATCGAAATGTCGTACTTTTCAACTTTAGTGTGAAAAACGTCACTTTAACGCACCAGTGGACCAGTGCGAAAACAACTGTCACTTTTCACACTCAGTGCGAAAAGAACTGTCACTTTTCTCAATGACATAAAGAGAAAAGAACTGTCACTTTTCTCAATGACATAAAGAGAAATTAATAACGAACAATCAAATCAAAATTTATTTCAATAACTTTTTTTTAATATTTGTACATTCGTAGAGAAAAAATCTTATATGATACTCGTGTGAAAATTCGTTTTTAAGGCACTTGTATGAGTTACTTTGATACGCGTTATTTCTCTTCCTTTTCTTTTTTGGGATTTATTACCACATTTCTTGAGATTCCTGTCCAAAAAAAGTTGATTTATCTAAAAAATATTCAAATTAACCAGTTTAAAACTGGGAAATAACCTCTACGCCTTTTTTTCAAACTCGTATCATAAATAGCTTTTACAGCATCGGTAACCACATTGTACAACATTTGGCTAAAACCTCAGAGTCAGTTTAGTAATTTTGTGCCACTTGATGGACAGAACGTAAATGTATGTAGGGAAATAAATTACTTGGCGCCTATAAAAATACATCTTTAAATAATACTTTCTCCCACGTCCTAAAGCAACCGCTGAGCGAACCAAAGGCTTGTACAGGGTGTCCCAAATTGCTTGATTTTGGCTGGTTTTCCTATTTCCAGACCAGGTAGAGAAAAACTGACATATGAGTCTAGAGCTCGATTTTTGTGAAACGCCGACTGGTGAAAACCACATTTCGATATCTCTAACCGTTTCCGAGATATCGGCAAAAGTTGACATTTTACAGATTCAGAAAAACTTTTTTTAATGTTAAAAAATGTTATTTTTAAAGAGAAATGTGTTATATTGGCAGCAAGGATGACTAGACATATCTTGGCATATATATTTTTGGAAAGCTTATTTTTTTTTCCTATTTTCTAAAGTCAAAGCCAAAACTATGGTCTCCATTTGAAATAACAAAGTAAGCTTTGATATCAAACAATCGAAAAGCGATATTTTTTTTTGACAAATGCATCTTATTCTACGTCAAAAAGTTTTCACCATTTGAAAAAATATCCAAAAATAAAAAAGTTGACAATTTTTCGGAATCTGTAAAATGTCAATTTTTGCCGATATCTTGAAAACGGTTAGAGATATCGAAATGTGGTTTTCACCAATCGGCGTTTCACAAAAATCGAGCTCTAGACTCATATGTCAGTTTTTCTCTACCTGGTCTGGAAATAGGAAAACCAGCCAAAATCAAGCAATTTGGGACACCCTGTACATTTTTCTAATTGTAATTTAGCCAAATACATATAATATGATTATATGTAGAATATCGTAGTTAAGGTAGTTACTTTAACTATGCCAAAACCACCATTATCTATTAAAGTAGTCTATGAAAGCGACAATTATTTTTTTTTGTTAAATGAGATTTCTTAAGTCAAATAATCAAAATGGTTTACAGTGAGGCTGGAAAAGTGCAAATATGTATTTACTTGTTGCATAAGAAATAACCAAAATAGACGTGCAGCACAAAGGGAATACAGGATGTTATCCAAATTATCCAACACCATCAGCAAGCACGTTTAAAAATGTTTATAGAAAAGTTAATAAATACGTCTCATAGACTACGGACCACAGACGGCAAAAGGCCGCGCAAGACTGCGCCTTTGATTTTACCGACTTGCGTCGGATAGAACAGGCTGATGCAGTCCAGCCTGCGTCACGACGGATAGAGACTTTCCACGGCCCGTCGGCCGTATACGCGCGGCGCGGCCCGTGTTGGCGCAGGTCAGACGACGCGCTTCGGACGGCATGGATGAGCACGGGTCGGACTTTGTCGCCTAAGCTCTTCCCACGGCCTGTATGGGTCTGTTCTTTAAGAGGCTGTAGCTACGGTTCAGTTTAAAATGTCGGTATACTGCCGTCTTTTAATACACGTTGGATTTTAGTCTGCGCATCGTGCATGTCGTTTCTGTTTTTGCGTCGTAGATTTTTTGAATCCCACAGTGTAGATTCACCCACAAATAGGCTTAAAAACTAAATCACTGTTCCACTTCATATTTATGTAGGTACGTGTTTAATTTATTTTTTTAATAACGATGAACTTCACACAAGAGTGCAAATACAACTGATTCAACTAAAGCAAAGAAAATAGCAGTAGTGCACTTGCGGATCACAGACGACAATAGACGGCAACAGGCCGCGCCTTTGATGTTACCGACTTACGTCGGATAGAACAGGCCGATACAGGCTAGCCCGCGCCACGACGGATTAAAACTTGAGAAGCCACCTTTAGTATTGCCTGCCTTTTATATCCATCACAATAAAGGTATCGAATAATTTGACAGAGACGAGGCAAAATCTCACGGATGTATGAACAATCATATCGTATTAAATGTTGTAATATAATCCAAGTTGTGACACGAGATGATATCTATGTCACAGCAGCTGAGTTTTACGCTTGTTCGCATTTTTTATTATTTGATGTATTATATTACTTATAACAATTACAAGACAATACAGACAATCAATTTATTTGTAAAATTATTGTTTTAAAAAATTCTGAGCGCGATTAACGTCTAAAATATACTATTTCTACGATCAATGTCGGATTAAGGATGATGGAGGCCGGGCGCAAATTTTTCTATGGGGCCCTTATTTTGAATGAAGAAAGTAAATAATGATTCTTGTCGGGCTTTTTTTTACTTTTCCAATTTCGGTTAGAATTAGAAATATGTACTAGGTATACATTAACGCGGGGCGCGGGGCTTAGATGGGGGGGAGGCGCCATTACATCCGGGTTAATCCGGCATTGTCTCCGATCGTGCAAAAAGTATTAAATTTTTGCACTATTTACAGCGCAAAAAGTTTTAATTTTTACACTAGTGCAAAAAATAATTTCCTTCTTGCACTAGTGCAAAATGTAGGTTTGTTACTAGGTCACGATAGTTTATTAATATATGCCATTCACACTATTTAAATTAGAGTAGGCTTTGGAAAATCTGAATTCTGTTGGTATGAAAGACTGGTTTAATTACTGAGGTTTTGTTAAAAAGTCAAAAATATAACCACAAATTCATATTAGTTCTACATAGTCGCCAGAGTGAGACCCTAAGGAAAGCACAGCAATGTTATCAGTAAAAAATTTGGCAATTGAGCCAAGAGTAGATGACAGTGACAATCAATTAAATCTGACATTTCAATATTTTGTCAATAGTAGATAACCCTGAGACAACCCAAGAAAAACATATTCATAGCCTACTCTAATGTAAAAGTGTGAATGGCTTATAGTTATTTATGGACGACGTTTGACAGTAACAATTTCTCTAGTTGTCAGTTTGACATTTGAATATTTTCTGTTAATGTAATATTCTGTTCAATAAAATTTTTAAAAAAATCTATTTAATTTGATCGTAGAAAAAATGTTGTGCGCAACATTTCATTTTATGATATTCTAACTGAGTTTATTAAATTCATAGAATGGCGGAGACCACCCCAACCCTTAGGTCAATCTGCTAATAACTTTTTTTAGGGGTGTTTGATAACAAAAATTATAACAATGCAATCTAATTACATTAATTTGTCTACTTTTCTTTCACAATAATTGTTTGAAATCACCACCTTTTTTGGTCGTTGAAGAAATAAAAGACGTGGTTTTTGTAATTTTTTTTTTATATGAAACGCAGAGTAGGCTAAAATGTCACGCAGGCACACAAAAAAGTGGTGTTCTTTTGACTAGACCAACTTATCTTTATGTATTTTGACTCGCTGTATTCGAATCCAGAGACAGAATTGCTCCATCACCCCCAGTTTTTTTTAATAATGGAAAACCAAAAACTTCTCTATGGGCCAAAATAAAAAAAAACTTGAGGTGATGTAGCAATTCTGACGGTCTAGTCAAAAAAACAGACCTTTTTTTGTGTGCCTGTGTTATTGTTTGTTTCAACTGACATTTTAGCTTACTCTGGCATTAATACTGTTACGATCACTTTTTAGAATCAAAAAAAATATTAGTAAAGTATAGCAAATTATTTTTATTTAAGGTTTAAAGTACAATTACAAGGTTTATTTTATAAGAGATAATTTGTAGAATAAGTTTGTTGCTAATCGTGAAGGTTCTTCTTCATAATAATTCCTACAAGAGAAAAAAATAAGTACAATCATTAATCTAGAAATTGGATAAATTATCTATGTTTAGCTTACCTGGTTTTCGTATTTTTATTTTTATATCCCTGCGTTGCCTAAAATAATATTTAGTCAACGCAAAGTACTCGTACTTATCTATTTCCCCTCGTAAGGTGCTGAAATAAAACAGGTATATTAGGCATAGACTTAATAATACTAACGTATGGACGGAGCCTTGTGCCACTTTCCGTTCGCCAATGTGAGGACGCCATTGAAGAGAGATAGAGCGATATAAATTGAGTGCGTCGAACAAGGATAGTAAGATTTAAGACCACGTGACTGTTATTTCCACAGTCCACAGTCACGTGGCCAAGTTCCTTTTTTACACACGGGATGGGAACATTTTGCCGAGATTCTTTATAAATATATTTTAGCACGTTGTAGTGATTTGTAAACTATAAAAATAGGTGCGTCTCAGATATTTATGCATTCATAGGTAGGTACCTAAAGAAGGTTAAGGAACAAAATACATAACCTTAATCTCGCATCTATCGGCGTCTCTCTCGAGGTCCCGTCCTCATCACCTCTCTCTCTAGGCTCAGTCCATAGTATTATTAAGTCTATGATATTAGGTAATTAGCATTTAATTCATATTATAGTTCAATAGATTTTAAAAGGTAAGAATATATTTTCAAACGATACCTATCATGCCATCTTGTGGATAGTCGCCAAATGGTGTAAGAATGATATTTCAATCAATTGTTTTTTATGGTTCGTATCTAATTGAGTCCAGTTTCTTTTCTTTCAAAAAAAAATTGGTATTAAAGTAGAGATAAGGGGTTTTTGGCGAGAGCGTTCATTTTTACAAGCTTTTATTTAACTTGCAATGTACAGGGTGTCCCAAAGTTGATGTCTCGGGACTATATCTAGAGAATGAAAAAATTTATCACAAAACCGTTTACGTGGTTTAATTTGGGGTGCACTAAGGTACATTTTACGCTATAAAATTTTTATTTTCGAAATCTGGAAAATGGCGAAACTGACGTCATCAGAACTTTTTTCCAGGAACATACACTTTTTTGTGCTATCTGGAAAGTGCTATTTTTTCTGAACACTTTCTATGAAAAAAGTTTTTTTGTATCTTTTATATTTAAAAATATACAGGATACAGGGTAAAATAGGTTGGAAAATACCCTCAATTGCATACGAGTTAGCCATATGTAATCGAGTGGCCTATGGAAAACAATGAACTAGGGTTGTTGACATGTTTGTTTAGTGAATATATTGTTTGTGTCAAATAGTTTACGGGTGTCAATTAATTTAAATAGCGCCGAAATGTTTACAAACAATGAAAAAGTTGACATGATTTTAATCATTTTTTTTTCTCTTCCTTTTCTTTTTGGGATTTAATACCAGATCTCTTGAAATTCCTATCCAATTTATATTAGGTAAATATCTAAAAAATATTCAAATTAACCAGTTTAAAACTGGGAAATAACCTCTACGCCTTTGACGTAATGTCAAAAACACTGCGCTGTCGTTTCAGAAACTATATCTTTTTCTTTTTGGGATTTAATACCAGATCTCTTGAAATTCCTATCCAATTTATATTAGGTAAATATCTAAAAAATATTCAAATTAACCAGTTTAAAACTGGGAAATAACCTCTACGCCTTTGACGTAATGTCAAAAACACTGCGCTGTCGTTTCAGAAACTATATCTGTTTCCTTTTCTTTAGATTTTTTATGTATTGTGTAGAATAACACGGCATAAAAGAAAATTGTTTATATCATTTCCATAGATACTTACCATAGAAATGTTAAAAAATATTCTAAATAATATTAATTTTATTGAGTTCTTTTCTCAACATTGGTAACCAGGTTGAACAAAATTCTACCGAACAATTTGATACGCATTTAACTTCATTAAGTAAAATTATTGCAGATTCTTTGATTTTTCTCTTTTTGCTGTCTGCTTATTTGGTCAAAATTTTTGCTGAATCCCATTTTATCCTGTGATCGTTTTCCCAAGCATGTTCAAAAATTTTAGATTTTTCTATTTTACCTTTTCTAATTTTCGCCCAAACTTACATTAAGTGGTCTAGATGATTCACCCACATAAAATGTTTATTACACTCACACGGAATACTGTAAATACAGTTTTTTGAATTTTGTTCAGGATTTAATGGTTTCGTTTTTGTCAAGATCGATCTTAAAGTATTATTTGTTTGAAAAATTTTCCTAACGCCAAAAAAAACGATGTAGAATTTTGTTATTGTTTTAAAATATTTTTTTTTAATTAAAATATACTGTTACAAATCTTTGATGAAACATATAAATAGATTTTGTTCATTGTTTTCCATAGGCCACTCGATTACATCTATCTAACTCGTATGCAATTGAGGGTATTTTCCAAAATATTTTGCCCTGTATATTTTTAAATATAAGAGATACGAAAAAACTTTTTTAATAGAAAATGTTCAGAAAAAATAGCATTTTCCAGGTAGCCCAAAAAAAGTGTATGTTCTTGGGAAAAAAGTTCTGATGACGTCAGTTTCGCCATTTTCCAGATTTCGAAAAAAAAAAATTATAGCGTAAAATGTACCTTAGTGCACCCCAAATTAAAGCACGTAAATGGTTTTGTGATAACTTTTTTCATTCTCTAGATATAGACCCGAGACATCAACTTTGGGACACCCTGTATTACGTATGTTAGTTTGTTTGTTTGTTGGTTTGTTTGTTTAGGTCAAATCTTGCAACTGAATTTTAAAATAGTTATCCCCAACCGATTGAGCTGAAATTTTGCATACACGTTTAGTTTGGATGACAATGCATGTTTAGCTAAGTGACGTCATTCTAAATCCAATATGGCGGACTCCGCAAGATGGCGGACTAGTTATTTTTTATGCACCCCCATAATATGGCTATCAATTAAAAGGGTTTGCTGAGAAGAATACGAAAAATAAAATGACATCACACTAAATTCAATATGGAGGACGCCCCAAGATGGCGGACAAAATTTTCTTATCTACCATCATAATATGGGTATCAAATGAAAGGGTTTGCTGAGAAGAATACGAAAAGAATACGAAAAAAACTAAAAAATTAAAAATAAATTAATAGCAAAAAAACATTTTTAAAAACAAACTTTTATTTAAATGCTTTAAAAAGAAGAAAATAAACTTTAAATTAAATCAACCCCATCAATTTATTACCTTATACAATTTATATGATATAAAAGCTTGTCGTGCGATTTGCCTGTGTAAATAAACAAGAATACTTTTATATCACATAAATTGTATAATGTAATAAATTGATGGGTTTGATTTAATTTAAAGTTTATTTTCTTCTTTTTAAAGCATTTAAATAAAAGCTTGTTTTTAAAAATGTTTTTTTTACTATTAATTTATTCGTTGCTGCCATTGCTCGTGCATAGAACTGTTGATTTGTTAATCATCCATATTCTGGGATAAATTCTTGTGCGGTGCAACTTGTGATTTTAAACTTGCTTGGTTTAGTTATTATACTCAGTGTATAAGAATTGTGGTGAAATCATACTCCTCTAGTAGGGATCAGTCGCAGTAACTACGTAAGTACTCCTCAGCCACGTGGTTACTTCAATTGTTAATTTTATTTTTCTCTACACATTTAGATACATATTCCACGTTCATCTAACATTTCTTTAAGAACGTTCAACTGTCTATTTTTGGCGAATTCAGAAAAAACCCTTCATTGAAGGTACGTTAAAATAAATAATTTAGTGTATAAGTTTAGTGGCTAATTTTTTTTCCAATTTTCTAAGGGTTTTGGTAGGAGGTTACGACCTAGGAAACGCCAGGGGTGTCATCTGCATGTTATCCTGCCTGGGTTCCTAGGAAACTTCCGAGTTAATTTCTGGTGACCTGTTTTCCATGAAGTCGCGACGCTACTTCTAGTGCTGAAGTATTTCCTGTCGAGTCGAGAGCCATAGTCCAACATCTAGCTGCTGCAAAGGCACCAGATTATTTTTTACTTTCGCTTTTTTTTAATAATTATCATTTTAATTAAGAATATACCTCTACCTTTTTCCTATTGGAAAAATACTTACCTCTATTTAAACAAACAAGAATACATAGTTAAAGTAGGTAAAAGTAACTACAAATAATTTTTTTTTTATGGCTTTCGGTCAAGGACCATACAGCCACAAATTAAATTTAATCTAGCGTTGGTCCTATCAGAATTTTAAGTCATCTTAGCGTATAATAGTTTTTAGTAATATTAATTTTTTTTTTTTTGGTGTACAGCGGAAATTAGTATTTTTATTTTAATTCTATGAAACCATGAATTTTTCCACCGTTTTATATAAATGGGTTTAAGCTTAAGCAACAAATATAAGACCGTATTGACTTTGATTATTTTCACGTAAATTTGAAATAATACGTTACTTAATTTCTGCTATCAGAAAACATCGATTTTTTTTATTGTATTTTTTTATGTAAGCGCCGAAATTCCTATAGAATACCTATTTTTTATTCTATTTAAAATAGCTTATACTTTGAGATAAAATATTGTCGACTAATATATACAGGTCGTCACGGAAATAAATGCCTGATATATCAATAATTAATTATTTCAATATTTCTTTCATTGTTCATTCATTAAAATTATTTCAATTTTTTTCCATTGTTCATTCATTAAAAGGTCTTTGTTGATATAACTATTACTCTTTTAGACTTATAGGTTATAATTAAATAGGATTGTTGCAGTAGTTTACTATTGTAATAAATTGTTTTTCGAGTTTTACAGAGGACTTGTCATTTTCTTTTTGTGTGTAGTCCTTGTTTAATAAATTGGGGGATTACTTGGAACTTCAAGGGTATTTGGCGATTTATTTAATTTACTTGGCGACCTTATTTTTTAAAATATCTTGACTGGAACTCCGCCCGTCTCCACTGTTAGTTTGGCCGACGAACAGCCAACTGTCACGCTTGACAGTCACTTTGTGATACCTTAGGTAGGTGTCATATACAAAAGAAATATTACAAAAAAACACTTTTTTATCTCTTCAGCAATAAAAAATGACAGTCATATTCGAACAAGTATTGTGAAAGAAAAATGGGCCACAAATTTCTGAAATTAAATTGCATTATCATTTTTTTGTTATCAAATAAATAAATAATTATTTCTGCAAGAAACATTACTGATATAAAAATTTTACAAGACAAATTGAATAAACCGTATCACCTCTAAAAAAAGTTATTAGCAGATTGGCCTAAGGGTTGGGATAGTTTTCGCCCTTTTGTGAATTTAATGAACTCAGTTAGAATATCATAAAATGAAATCGTTATAGAGACATTATTATACTTAATTTTATTCCAATTATACAGAGTGTTTTGAAGTTATTTGGAAAAAACTTAAATTTTTAACTAACTTTGATGCCCTTTAGCATACGAAGCAATTTGGAATAGAGGTAGGTTTAGTTAAATCAATTTATTTTTATTCCAGGAACCCACGATAACTGTATTTACACGGAATATTGGGACACCTTGTATAAAAGTTTGAAAACACTATAATTCTTATCCGGATTTTCATTTTGTAATAACATTAAAATTTCACTATACAATTTAAAATGCTATGCATAATGTTTAGTAAATTAAGGTTTCTTTATAGACAATTTAGACGATGACATTGATGTTAGTCATGACAGTGCTCGACATTTACTGTCATGAGTCACGACACCTTGAGGTGTTCACACGTCGTCTGATATCTTTGGGTATCGCTGCACCAAATATCAGTGGAACTTAGATTCATAATTCATAATAATATATTTATTCATCAGCGCCAGAATGGTATCTTTTATTTTTTTTACTAATGACTGTAATGACACCAATGACTGGCCTCCACACATCCAATGTTGCGTGATGCATTGTCACTGTTGCTGTCAAACGGTGAAAACAGGTCCAACAGTTGATAACTGTGCAGAGACACATTTAAAAGTTTTGATTCGAGGAAATAGCGTCACGACATGGTGGCATCGAATTAGCCGGCTTTCACACGGAACGATTTTCTGTCGTGGTCGTGTACGGCAACGATATCGTGTATAATAGTGGTGCATTGTTTTAAATGTTAGCTTTCACAAGGCACGATTTTAATCGTGGCCGTATTCCTTTGTTTCCCGTCTCCCGAGACAATTACGACACGACAACGACAAAAAATCGTGTGTGTGAAAGCGGGGGTTGTTCAAACGACGACACTAAAGTCGAGTAAACTTTAACTTGGCGTATGGCGTGTGGATGAGTTGATATTGTGCGTATTATTGTATTTTCTCTTGCGTATTATTGTATTTTCTCTTGCACACAAAATTGAAGCAATGGCCCAAAACCATTGTTTACGTATAAACATACGTGAGCAATGTTTTTGGGTTATTGCTTTAACTTTGTGTGCAAGACAAAATACAATAATACGCACAATATCAACTCATCCACACGCCAAGTTAAAGTTTAGTCGACTATATGTCGGTATACATTTTAATGTTTCGGCAATTAGTGTTATGGAGTCAAACACACAATCGGTTTAACTTTATTTTGTTTTTACCTTGACTTGTAAATAAAATACGCAAATGAAAGTTCGGTACAGGCGAAATAATATATTTATCATCTAGATTTAAATATGATAGACCAAATATATCATATATTATACAGACGAGATTTCACCTTGAAGTAAGTGAACAGAAATAAAAACGGGATTATAACTAATGAAAAAATAAAGTCTGTAAGTACAATTGTTTTATCTCTATCTGCAATTTAATTTTTCGGCGATTAAGTAGAATATTATTACGTCAGTATCTAGACGAAGGTTTTATACATTCCTGACCTAGACAACTGAGGTAAATCCATACTCAAAATATCTAATACTGAATTTATAAATAGTGCATTTTTCGTATATTCGGAAAACTTGACTGACCTTTATAGTAATTTTACAATTTGAATACTGTATTTTTGTTTGCGCCGGGTTTTTTCTTAGTTCTTAATAATTTAATTTAGTACGGCTTGGAATTTAGTTTGAATTCTGTCTTTGGTTTGAAATCCCACTGTTAGCTTGACTTATTTTCTTGTAAAAGAGTTTCTGATTGTGGCAAATTGAACAGCAATATACAGGTGGTTTAGAATTTACCGATTAAACTTCGGGAACTAATAGGGTACGTTAAAATAATTGGACTTTCTTTAATAAACTTATATCTAAAACCGCATAGTTTCTGAGTTACAGGGGGTCAAAGTTTAATTTAAAAAAAATATTATTTTTAATATAATCTTAATTAGTTGAGGTATTTTTACGAAACTTGCTTGACAAATTAACAGTAACAAGTAACGTTTTCGGAAAAAAATTCGACTCGCTAATTTATTATTATTGACTTTTTTATTTAAAACATCTAAAAATGGTAATTCATTATTATTTTCTATTTCTAGAGTGAATTTGATAGATGGTTCTTTATTATTAATATTTTCCAAAAAATTGTTTAATAAATCTATTCCATGAGGCCAAATTGCAAAAATATCGTCAACATATCTCCACCATGTTGAATATTATTTTCAACATATCTGTTTCAAAATCTTCCATAAATATATTACTTAGTATTGGTGACAAAGGGGAACCCATTGCCATCCCGAAGTCTTGTTGATAAAAATCATTTTTTAATTGGAAATAGGTTGTTTTTATTGATACCGTTAATAGTTCCATTATACTATTTACGCTAAGTTTAGTCCTGTTTGCCAAATTATTGTCGTTTATTAATTTGTCTCTAATTATTGTCAAAGTTTTGTCCACAATGACATTTATAAAAAGGCTAACTACGTCAAAACTAACCATCAAATGTGTATCATGAATATTATTTTCATAAAGTTTTTCTAGAAAATGCTTACTATTTTTTATACATGAATTGGTATTTCCAGAAAGCGCATTTATAATTTTTAGTAAGAATTTTGCCAAGTTATGACACGAAGAATTAATAGAACTAACAATAATTGGTCTTAACGGAATGTTTGCTTTATGTATTTTTGGTAAACCATAAAAATGAGGAGGTTTACTATGATGTGGTGTACCTAAGCTTTCTGCGTTCAAATTCATTAAATTCATTTTTGTATTTAAAAAGAGTTCTGTAAATTTTTTTTTCAATTGATTTGGTTGAATCTTTATTTAATTTTGAATAAGGGCCCTCAGTTATAAGAGTTGTAATTTTTGAATCATATGTATCTGTATCTAAACTGACAGTAGCATTACCTTTATCTGTTGGTAAAATTTTAATACTAATGTCCTGTTTCAAAGAAGAAATTGATTGTTTTTCTTCAGAACTCAAATTATCTTTAATTTTAACTTGATTCTCTAAAATAATTTTTGAACGTAAACGGTATTCATTTCCTTCATCTGCTGGTAAATTTTGAGCAGTTTCTATACTTGCTATTATATCAAATTTTGGGACTGTTTTAGGCTTAATAGCAACTGACAATCAAAATAACCTCTTATGTTGTTATCCAATTGTTAGTCGTTTAAAAGTTACAGAATTGACTATGTGAAGGTAGACGGGGCGAGCGAGGTAAGCGACTCCAGCGTTCGCAGTGGTGCTCCTCCGAATAATTGGTTGCTTGCATTGAGATAAAATATAAGGAGATGCTATACGATATAAAAAGGTAAGGAAATAAAGATACCACTGGGCGGAGCTTAATATAGTAGCAATATGGCGGCTTTAACAGTGTTGGATTAAGCGAGTTCTCACGATTCGATTTTAGTTGGTCAACTTTCAACTTTTGTAATCAACTAAAGTCGGTGAAGGTTTTGGTTCACACGTCTTTTTAGACAAGATATTTAATAAGTACCTATAGTACTAGTTTTATGGGGCTTATAGGTCCCTTTGAAGGAAAACTGCACTACTAGTTCAATAGTACCAATTCCTAGAGCTTCTTAACTGGGTGTGTGGTCCAGGGCTATATTGAATAACTGACACACCAGCGCATCTTCCTGTCGCAGTCCTTTGTGTATTTCGAACGGTTCCTATATTACGTCGTTCTGAAGTTTAACTGCGGACGTGGTGTCAACCATGGTCATTTTAATCAGACAAGTTAGCTTCATTGTTACTCCAAGTTCATTCATAGCTTAATGCAACTTCGACCTAAGAATGTTATCATACGCTACTTTAAAGTAGATGACAAGTGGTGCATACCAGTGTTATACCAATGTCAAATTCTCTGGATTTTTCTAGGATTTGATGCAAAGTGCAAAGTTGGTTGGTAGTTGAGCGACCTGGTCTGAATCCGGACTGATATTGTACGAGGTGGGCTTCAGAGAATGGTTTCAGTCTTTCATTTAGGTTGGTCCTCCCGCCAGCAGCTCTTGAAAATGTTCTGTCCATCCAGATAGAATATATTTTTTATTGCTTATTAAGTTTCCTCCTTTGTCTCTGAGCAGATATTAGTTCTTGGTTTAAAAAATTGTACGAGGTGGGCTTCAGAGAATGGTTTCAGTCTTTCATTTAGGTTGGTCCTCCCGCCAGCAGC
This sequence comes from Rhagium mordax, assembly GCA_963680705.1. Lineage (NCBI taxonomy): Eukaryota > Metazoa > Arthropoda > Insecta > Coleoptera > Cerambycidae > Rhagium > Rhagium mordax. The sequence goes on along the minus strand of OY796659.1, from coordinate 24,381,414 downwards.
TCTTGAAAATGTTCTGTCCATCCAGATAGAATATATTTTTTATTGCTTATTAAGTTTCCTCCTTTGTCTCTGAGCAGATATTAGTTCTTGGTTTAAAAACCTTTCTTGTGGCGTTTCATTCCTGATAGAATTTTCTAGTGCCATTCTCGTTTTGGTGACTTTCAAGCTGATCTAAAAGTTGGTTTTGCTTCTCCCGTTTCTTTCATTTGTAGGTATACGCGTTCTCTTCCCCTCTAAGATGCTTGTATTTGTCTACCGCCGCCCTTTGTCCTACGCTGTAGCATGTATAAAGTACACTACCAATAATAGCATTTATGTACCATCATTTTGTAGGTATTTGTCTGTTTTTTGTTTATACTAACCTATAAAATGTTATTCCCGACATCTTTTTATCCACGCCAATATGGCGGACATGAAACCACTTTTGCCACGTGATGCCATCTCCCTATTATATTCTATCTCAATGGTTGCTTGCAACACGTATTATTTATATCAGCGCTTGATCATTTTTGGTTATAATTAATGTAATCCAATCATTAGGTACTTTTGTGGTGCAAAAGGTTGAGGAGTTTTGAAACTTGGCAGGATTGTAGATTTGGGGGCCCTAAGTATGACTCTAAGTTTGCGATTTCTTGCGACTGCCGCTCGCGCCGCCATCTTGGAAGAATGGCGCCCAAAACTAGTTTTTGGCATGTAACTCCGTTCCTGTAGGTTTTACAGAAAAAGTTTCTCATTGAAAGTTGGAGGGCACAAATTTGCTACAAAATTGCTTCTATACATATTTTTCTCAGACTAATACTTTCCGAGTTACAAGGCCGAACAATAATAAATAATAAATATAATAAATACACCACATGTAACTACGACCCCCTTTATCCCAGAAGGCTAAGTCTTGTGCGGGAGAGGGCTACACATTTAAAGACAAGGGACACATCCAATATCCGTGTATAATGGAAAAATCCCTCTCACAGTATTTTCCATTGCCACGACCGGGATTCGAACCCGAGACTTTTGGGTGAGAGGCAGGTACTCTACCATCTCCACCATCAGTCATATAAATAAGGCCAATTTTTTTAAATCGCAGAAAAGCGGCATTAGTGCGCTACCTTTTACCAATTATCTGCCAATTACCGTACCAACAGTTGAGGTAGAGTTGAGGGGTGCATTTTTTTAAACGTGGTATCCCGGTAGGACTAGCATAATCCGCACTCTAAATTTACATGCGCGTTTTCTGTCGTTTTGCACTACATGATGTCCCTGGTTTACTATGTTCACTATCTTTAGAATTCTATTCACTTCCCGTCTCCTCCAATACCCACTCCAACGAATCAAGGACGTCATCAACCTCATATGGGTCTTCGGGGTCTGAATCCGCTATCAAATGTTTTCACATGCTGTCCCATTACAATAGAGACACAGCACCGAACACTTTAAGCCGGTTTTCCAACATCCAGTCGCTCCTGCACAGCCTTTTTTACATTTACAGGATATCGATTTTAAAATGGGTGTCCGGGTCTGCTTCTGACGTAGCGTGAAGAGCATCGAGCCCATGCCTCGTTTTCTGCCATATTGCTCAGGATCTTTTTCACTGCCACACCACATCGCGCCTTGGTGGTACGCTCGCAGGAAATTCTACCTTGCAGCATCTCTTGTGGGTGACATGGACGCGAGATTAAATTTGTTCTTAGACACAGACTTCACAAAATTTTGGTAGCGAAGTGAATTTAATGTGTCCTTTGCAGACGAGCCACCAATAAGACCGTTTCACCAGCTGCAGCGAGAGCATCCAAATCTGCTTCGAGGTCCTGGAAGATTGCTATACTGTCAAGCAACGAGTTGTTTTTATCCAGCAGACTGAGGAACTTCAATTTTCCTTGGTTAAAGAGAGCAGAGGTGGTGTCACAGCCACTAATTGCATGTGTATGCTGTCTCTATTGTAATGGGACATAATGTGAAAACATTCCAGATTGGTAGCGGATTCAGACCCCGAAGACCCATATGAAGCTGATGACTTCCTTGATTCATTGGAATGTGTATAAGAAGAGACGGGAGGTGAACAGGATTCTGAAGATAGTGAACCAGTGCAAAGCGACAGAAAACGCGCTTGTAATGGAGTGTGGAATGGAAAAACCTCGCCCCTCAACTCAATCTCTTAGGTGGTGTGGAAACGAGTTGATAGAAGCATTGACTTTTATTATTTACTACATTAGACTACTTTTGATATGCTAATTGCCAGATAATTGGTAAAGAATGCCGCGTTTCTGCGATTAAAAAAAATTGGCCTTACTGTTCGGCCGTGTAACTCGGAAAGTACAGGGTGGTCCATCTAAGCGGAAACGTTGACATAGGGGCTTTACGGCTGTACTAGGAAAAAGATTTGAACGCTGAAAAGATGGTATTTTTTCCTGGCATTCCGAATCTGAGGTCAAAAAAACAATGGAACATCAAGTGGTGAAAATATTCGCGAAAAACCTGTTTCGAAAAAAAAATCACCTTGTATATTTCTACTGGAAATGAAATGTTGTGATGTTATCAATGATAATAAGTATTCAAATTCAAAATTTGCGTTCGAATTGGTCGCAAAATCGCAATGAAGTTCGTATTTTCTAATCAACCCTGTATAATTTAAAAAAAATCAGATTTAAATTTTTTTTCTGATTTCAACGATACTATATTTGATATACTTGCTACAGATAGTTCCTGAGGTATTCGAGAAAACGGTATCCCACATTTTATTAACAACTAAATTACAAGAGATAGTAGTAAGCTAGGAAAAACATAAAAAACATTGGTGATCGGGAAATTTTTGTGTTTTGATATTATTTATCACGACGTTTCAAGCAATACCACCGACAAGAAGTGACAGTTTATGCTTAGTAATTTGTTGTCCCAACAACCAAAAAAATTCACCGGGAACGAAATTTTACTGATTTCTGACCCCCCAACTATAGTAGCAAATGCTGCTACAAAATTTAAATAGGTCTTTAACTGACGATTTAATCTGTGTTTACAGCAAAATTGTAGACAATTTGAATATTTAATTTATCGATTATGTACATTCACGAGAGATTTTACCCCCTTTAACTTTCTTATTTCTTATCCTAGTGAAAAATGGTATAGACAGAAGTTGCAGGAAATTTTCCTATCTCAATGCACCTATCGCAGAAACGAATGAATATCGTATTTCGGAGATACAAACCAAACTTATGATTTTTTATATGGAACACCTTGTATATTTTTAGATTTTTGAAATCAACGTTTCGTCCTGATAACAAAGATGTATATACAGCGTGTCCCACTTTCAATGCCCCCCCACCCTTCACAATTCAGTTATTAGTTATCCAATTTTAACCAAATTTGGATTGGTGTCAACGACCTTTGGTGTGATCTGTTTGAATTAAACAAAATTTATTTTTGTCAGTAGCGTGCATTTTTATTAAGCAAAAAGGGGTCGCATTTTCGAGAAGTCATATTAGGCTTTTTTTTACAGAAAAACTAATACAATATTATTAATCAGCATGCTTTAGAACCCCCATGCCGAAAATTTCACAACATTTTGATTAAGGGTTTCCGAATAACGGGGCCCAGTAAAAATAAATTTTTCAGTCGTAAATAATCTACAGCTTGAAAACGGTTTTTTGAAAAAAAGTCATTCTTCATTTTCAATTTAAATTGATTTAATCTATCTCCTCATGCCTTCAAAAGTTTCAAATGCTGCAAGCAAAAATTTTTCATTGGACGAAAAAAAATATTTTAACCGGTTCTGTATTATTTGGGCATTAAGTGATAAAAAATGATCTTATGTGATAATAAATCAATTTTATAGCAAAAGGAAAAAAGGTCGCTCTGATATTAAATTAAACTATTTTTCAAAAAATAAACCGTTGTCAAGTAAATTATTTACGACTGCGGCATTTCAAACTTTTGAGCACATGATGTGATTAGAGTAAATCAGTTTAAATTGAAAATGACGAATGACTTTTTTTCGAAACACAAACCGTTTTCAAGTTATCAGTTATTTACGACTGAAAAAATGTATTTTCACTGGGCCCGTAACTCGGAAACCCTTAATTAAAATGTAGTAAAATGTTGAACATGGGGGTTCCAAAGCATGCTGATTAATGATATTGCATTAGTTTTTCTGTAAAATAATGCCTAATATGACTTCTAGAAAAAGTGACCCCGCCACTGGCAAAAATAAGTTTTGTTTAATTCAAAAAGATCACACCAAAGGCCGTTGATAATAACCCAAATTTGGTTTAAATCGGATAACTAATAACTGAGTGAGACACGCTGTATATTATGTATTTGCTCCAGCTGTTTTCGCAATATGCCTAATTAAATTAAATGTTTCGAATTTTACACAAAATCAGTATTGCCATGAAAAATGTTTTGTTATTCTGCAGCAACAAATTGACAATTGACTCCCTTTACCCCGGAAGACTCTAAAACAGCTTTGTGTGGGAAGATACATTTTTCGTGTTTATCTATATTTAATACAAATAAGTATATTTTATACATATTTTTATATTTGTATTTTGTTGCCTTCTTTTACCTATGTAAATACTTTGTACTTATTATTAGCACCAATAAATTATTAGTAGTCTAATTGTGAAAAAGTATATAATAAAATATTTTTCCCGTAAAGGATCTAGTATCTACCTTGTTATTATATAACAATTATTGTTACAAAGTATATAAAACTTAAAAGTCAAAAAAAGGAGTTGAATTAATTAGTAAATTTATAATAATGAATTACCTACTTAGATAACTATTGAGGTAAGTAGGTGCCGTTTTTATTATATTGTTATTATTAAATCACTAATTTTAAATTCATGATTAATAAAAAAATAAAAAACTTTGTATTAGATGGAGGTATAAAAGATGCAATGGCTTCGAGTAGGCGGGCAAGATATACGCCCGCCCCACGGCAGTTAAGGTTTTTTTGTTCGTGTTCCCTTATTTCGGCTTTATAAAGAACTAGGACGCTCATTCCAACAATGTCGGCATCTTTGACAGTAAGCACTCGCTTACTAACCAGTCTACAAACGAATGTTGTTCCCCTCTACTTTGTTAATATGTACAGTCTATCCAAAGTATTCTACAGCATCTTTCCAAAATCTTAAATTGTAATAGGCACTTCCAGATTCCAGACGTTGATTTATAAAAAGTCCTCCAAGTAAAGTCAGTTACACGAATTTCTCAATTATGATTAAATAGATTTAGTTTAAAACAGATAATTAACTAAAAGTTGCACGTTAAAACTATATCTGTAACCTAGTAAAATTATTCACTTTCTATAAAATCCAAAACCGTTATCGAAATTTTAAAGTAGATATACCTATTATTGGTCTGTATTTTGAGGTGCACAGAAAAACATTCTTTACGCTCAAAAATTATTGTTAAGTTGAAGTACTTTTATTTTCCATTATTATTTTAAAATTTTCACTAAGCTATATAAAAAATAATATACCTACAATGCATTTACACGACAGACATTTTACTTATATACCTATATCCAGTCGAAATATTTTTTTATTTTTTTTATTGTGTTATACCAGGTAAGCTGAAATAAATAAGCCATAAGCCTTCCAATTAATGCACCGTTTTCAATAAAAACGCACTTAAACATTTCAGTGCATTAAAATAAGCTATCATGCAACAATATATTTGACCTTGTTAGTAGTTATTTGTCAGATTGACATTATTAAAACAGTTTACTAAATATTCTTGATGATTTTACTCTGCTCTTATTTTATTTTGTGTCTGCTCCCTATTATTTTTATTCGCATTTTATCACACTTTTTAAAATGTCACGGTACAATATGTTTTCAAACTCTAAAATCACTGATATGATTGCTGTTTATTGTCAAGAGAAATTTAATAGAGGAACTGCAGCGAGAAGATACTGTGAATTGACTGAATTGTATGAAAATCGTCGCATTTAAAAAAATGTGATAAAATGTTAATAAAAATAATAGCGAACAAAAACACAAATTAAAATAAATGTACAGTAAAATCATCAATAACAATCTGTAAACTGTTTTAATAATGTTAATCTGACAAACAACTACTAACAAGATGAAATAAATATATTGTTGCAGATATCTTTTAATGCACTGAAATGTTTAAGTGCGTATTTATTGAAAACGGTGCATTTTATCGACATGATCAAGTAAACCTTATTTTGTGAAATCACTTTCTGTATCATACTTAGTGTTTAATCATACGGACCAAAATAATAATAACAAAAAAATTGTGTAAAAATATTTTTAAAAATGCTGCCGACAGCGCCCCCTACAATATGTAGACATGGTTATATCCTCATAATATTCGGATTTCCTTAAAGTATAGGTGAATTAATTTCCAGCTTGATCGATCGTTTTGTTTATGAAATATAAAAAATAAAACAAGAAAATTCTTCTTTAACGCTCTTTAACTACTAAAGAAAGCACTTTTGGACTAAGGTATGTTAGGTTTAGTCGTTCCATTTGATCACAGGAAGCCATATCTGAGCTGAGTCCCATTACTTTCCGGACACCCTGTATTTTCTTTCTGTTCTTATTTGGGATTTACGGCCACACTTCTGAACATTACCCAGATAATCTGAAAAATATCTGTATTATTTAAAAAATAACCTTTACGCGTGCCTGTGACTTTACGTCAAAGGAACAGTTAAAGGTTGGGTTTTTGACATAAAATAATTAAAATAAAATAAAAACAATGATGTTTTGCAGACGTTTCGGAAACTTAATCTGTTTCCTTTCTCAATGCTAAATAGTCTTTCTCTTGTGTAATTCGTAAAATTACACAATTTCACCCCTTCCTCGTTTTTAAAGATATCGGGATAAAATTTTGTATGATGAAATTAGGTAAGATTTCCAACTTTTTGAGACCTATCCGCCATATTTGTATGTTTTTACATTTTTGAAAAACAGATTTTGGATACATTTATATTTTGAACAATTTACATAGGGTTGCACGAAAAATAATTCGAATTTTAGTTGTCAATCTAGATGGCTGCGAATATGTTAAAATTATTTTTGTTCCAAATTCATATAAAAAATACGAAAACGTCAAAAGTCCAATAATACATTATACAGGGTGCTCTAAACTCATTAATATCACATTTTTCAAAATAACTTATTTTTTAAAAAGATTATGATATGGGCCACCCAGATATTCAGAAAGCTCTATTTATTAGGGGTTAAACGGTACCAAAAGTTCCGGAATGTGTAATCGTTACCGGCAGGAATGACAATTTTTCTTAAGAAATTTATGATTTGTCTAACTTCAATTAAATTTTGATCAACCCTGTATATTTGCGTTAATATTTTATGTTATGCAACAAGAAAGAGCCAGAGGTCCATTCTGATTAACACGAATATACAGGGTTGATCAAAATTTAATTGAACTTCGATATAAATCATAAATTTCTTAAGAAAAATTGTCATTCCTGCCGGTAACGATATACATTACGGAACTTTTGGTACCGTTTAACGTTTAACCTCTTCTAAATAGGGGTTTCTGAATATCCGGGTGGCCCATATCATAATGTTTAAAAAAAAGAGTTATTTTGAAAAATGTGATTTTAATGAGTTTAGAGCACCCTGTATAATGTACCTATTATTGGACATATTGACGTTTTCGTATTTTTTATATGAATTACATTGGAACAAAAATAATTTTAACATATTGGCAGCCATCTAGATTGACAACTGAAATTCGAATTATTTTTCGTGCAACCCTGTGTAAATTGTTCAAAATAGTATAATAGTATCCAAAATGTGATCTTTATTTCAAAAATGTAAAAACATACAGGATGGTTCATTTAGAAAAGATTAATGCGGTCATTTCCGGTGAAACCGGAAGTGACAAATATGGCGGATAGGTCTCAAAAAGTTGGAAATCTTACCTAATTTCACCATGCAAAATTTTATCCTGATATCTTTAAAACGGGGAAGTTACAGGGGTGGCCCACTATTCGTTTACACCCGGTATATTATAAAATGATAATTGACAACCCAGATCAATCAGTCAATAGCCTCGCCCAGTAGTCACCCCGCCCGTACAGATAAGTGACGTCACTATGTAATCATCTAATAGAAATGCGTTTTATATAATTTTCAAATTTTAAATTTTATAAGATTTTCTAAGCCAAATTACTTAATAAAACAATGAATGTGATATGTATTACTATGTTTTCCGAGATTTTCATACCATTTACCAAATAAAAATAGGTAGGTAACCAAAGAAATTGAATACTGAATTTTGGAAAAAACCCAATTGAGAATGGTGCATACAAGACAATAGTAGATATGACATAATCAGACCACTTTCATTGACGTCCTATTTTTATATTTAAAATGGCAAATGTACTATTAGCTAGCTTTGAGCACAGACTATCTATATACGTGAAGAAATCAAGTGTTGAGTCTATGATCGTTCATAGAAAGGTTTTGTTGCTTTTGTATGTAGGTACTATTGCGGCCGAAAAAAGTAATCGATTGATTTTCCCGTTGCGAATATGGTTCTCACCAGTGACGTATATATATTTTTTTTAAATCGGCATTAAAGTACCTCAAATTCGTCATTAAAGTGATAGAAATAGTCATTAAAGTAATCCATTATTGTACGATTTTTGTAGTTGGCCGAGGTGACAGATAAACGTAAACATTAATTTTTTATTGCTTGTAATGCGTGATAATAATAATTGTGTTGTAACAAAAGGTAAATATATACAGTTTTTTAAATTCAGAATTGATCACTATTATAATTGCTAAAAATAATGGTTTTCTTATAAAAAATTAGTTCGACTTGACATTTAAAAATAATTATGACATTTCCTAATGTCACTTAAAATTTTAAATTATTACGACATTTCTTAATGTCACTAAAAATTATTTAAAAAATAGAGTTAATTAATCTTAATTTCATAGTTTTTGGATTTAAAAAAAATGTAATATGCACCCCGGCATTAAAGTTCCTTTTTATCACTCATGTGGTTTATTTGCCTAAGATTAACTTTAATGCCTTGATACATAAATAACTATTATTATTTTTTATTTTTTATTGGTACCTACTCTATTTTGCTTATTTAAAGTAGGTACTCCTCAGAGTGTTTAAATCCAACTATAAAAAACGCGCGTGTTTTAAAGTTACCATGGCAACATCAATAACCCGAGAAACGCGAAGTGTAAATGTCAACTTTTTAATTATTGATCTGACAGAAGTACCTTGTAACGTCAAATAAAATATTACTGACAAATGTTTCAAAAGCTTTAACTGTGATGACAATTAATCTTATATGACAGATTGCAAATTAATTTTTGTTTTTCTCATTTCGATGACAACTAAAGGTATTTTATATTATTAGTTCTTATTTCCATTTTTTGTAGTATTAATACTAATATTATTTATGATTTCAAAGTGTACCAATAAAAAAAAAAATAGCGTAAAGTATTCGTGGATAAAACTGGTCTTTAAAACACTTGCCCTATTTTGTCAACTCGTATCACAATGACATTGATACTAATAAATAGGATATTTATTAAAGTATAAGTGGATATTAAGGTCTTTAAAACAGCCGCGATTTTTCGAGCACGACGGCGCACGTCGTGCTCGAAAAATCGCGGCTGTTTTAAAGACCTTAATATCCACTTATACTTTAATAAATATCCTATTTATTAGTATCAATGTCATTGTGATACGAGTTGTCAAATTATCTTTTTAGTATTTTTATTACTTACTTGTATGCCTAACCTATCTTAAGTGAAGCAGAAAAATGCTGTATCATGGCCAAAATTAGAGGAGGAAGGTCTCAACAACGTAGGTATACCAAGTGTTGTTCATTCCAGCAAAGGCAAACAAGATTTACAAATATGAATTTAGACCTAGAAATAGAGAGGAGCTAATTGATGCCATTCAAAACGAGTAGAACAATTTGAAACAAAATTACGATATGCAAAATTTAATTAGTTCTATGCCTAGAAGATTGCAAAGAGTTTTAGAAAAAAATGGCGGTTCAACCAAATATTAATCTTTTATAATAGAGGGTGGCCCATAATGTAGTGACACATTTTGACGTCTAATAACTTTGGCTCTGAAAAACCTATAGGTAAGTTTTTGGTGTTGTTTGATAGAAAAACTCAAAAAGTTTTTTTGTGTTGCAAAAAAATACAGGGTGTACCAAAGCATAAAAATTTAAGTAAAAAAATAACTACATATGTAACGTTACATTCTGTATACTAACTATTTTTTTGAAGCGTAACCATAGAGATTTATAATTGTTATAATTGTCAAATAGACAGTACAAATAGACAGAACGTACTGCCGGTTTCGAAAAGTGAATCATCGCGCTTTTATTGTTGAAAATCCAGGGTTTACATCAATAATCCGCAAAATATCGACGAGTTAAAAGAAAATATTCGAACAGAAATCCGGAATATTTTTCCATTAATGTTGCATAATGCTATGCGAAATACAGTGTCTAGAGTAGAAGAATATTCAAGAAGAGAAGGTCATCATCTTTTAGACACAATTTTTTAAAGTTAGGCTAGTTATTATTATTATTATGTTAGTTTCCCTTATTAAATTTCTTGAATTCCATATTTTGATGAAAATCATTTTATACTTTGGTTCGCCCTGTATTTTTTTGCAACACAAAAAAACTTTTTGAGTTTTTCTATCGAACAACACCAAAAACTTACCTATAGGTTTTTCAGAGGCAAAGTTATTAGACTTCAAAATGTGTCACTACATTATGGGCCACCCTATATAAGAAAGGTCATTTACGAATAACAGGAATAGTAGTGGACCTATTTATTATTGAACCCTGCCCAACACCTATATTCATGTTCTATTATACATCAGAAGTTACCGAGCCTATAGAAACTAACATTTTTTCTGTTGTCTAAATATGACATTATCCAATTGAATGTGTTGCCTCTTATTACCAGAGAAGACAATTTTACCTTCTGAAAATTTATATTGATGCAGTGGAAGGCAGAAGTTCAGTCAACTTTTTTGCCTTTAAAACGAGGTAACCATATATTTTTTTAATGAATTACCTACATGCTAGCTAGTTCTGTCGATTTGTCAGATCTATATCCATACTGGCAGTCGAAATCACAATCTGCATTCTAAACCGAAATACAAATTACGTGAAATAAATAATATGATATATGGCCATTGATCATATAAGACAAACTAACGTTTGACTACTACCAGTCTTGGATTGAACAGCATGTTCCCTTAGAATTGTTTTAAGTTATTTAGGTATGGTTTAAATAAATAAACCATGGCCGGGATTTTTAAAGTAAGCTAGTCTATTCGACGTTTGAGCATGACTAATTCCATTATCCTTAACACGATTTTGTAACCTGTTGTATTCTCCTTCCTAAGACTTAACTTGTAAAATTTACCTTCACAAAGAAAATTGATTTCATGTATGTCACTCATATTTTAAAAATACATACAAAATAGAAAATATTTGATATGCCTATTGATCCTTTTTGTCGATAATCGTACTATATATATTTTTAAGGTTGTTGATCTTATGTTGATAAACAAAATTGGCGTGACATTAGACGTATTGTATGTTTTAATAATTTTGTAGATACTACATATCAGTTTTATTATAATATCCGAAACAAAATTATAATTAATAAAAGTTATATAATATATGACTATTTTATACCATTCTTATATCCATGATACTAGCTATCATGGTTCTTATTATAAATTTTGAACCAGATTTTAGTTATAAGGTGAATACAGATTATAAGTAGATAATAATAAAAATAATAATAATATACATATTTATTTATTTTTCCAAGAGACCATTTACATTGGTACCTATATAGGAAAAGTCACAGTGCAGTACAGAATGCCATACAGAATTAATAAAGTAATACATGAAATACTTATTAAAATTGTATGGAAAACACAAAATTATACAAAACAAAAAATTATAGAATGTATGTAGTAATTTTATTTTACAATTGATGACAACAATTTGTATACCATTCTATTATTCAGTGTATAGATAATAACCTTATCATGAAAAATATAGCGTAGTCTATGTTATGGATCCTGTGTATGATAGATCCAGAACAAATTTTTTAAAGGTTGGAAAGTACAGTACACAGTACATATTTCGAATTTTTCTGTAACTAAGTTTGTGGCCTTAAATGAGGAAGGTTAGAACAAAAAACTTCCTATTGATCCTAATTTTCAGTATCTAAATAAAACTACTTATCGATTTCTATACCAACAACCAACCAACAAATTAATTTTAAATGATGGATTTACAGGTTCTTGATAAGATCATTACATTTTAAATGTCTTTTGTCTTTTTAAGGTAGATTTAACGACTTTTCATCAAGTTTGGTCACTCATAGTGCGTCGGACTTCGATAGCTCGAGTTCCATGATAGCAAGAAATTTAAAAAATTCAAGTAAAGTAGATTGAAAAATCTATAACGAATTGTTTTCGAATATACAGGGCGAGCCAAGACAATATTAGATACAGGATCAAGTCCCTTTATTTACATGGAATGCTATGTATATCAGTGCATTTTTTGAAGCGTATTTCTAGACTCCTTTCACTACTATATCTATTATTATTGACTATCTCCCAACCACTTGGATGTAATTAATTTTTTTGTTGAAATAATGTCATTTGCAGATGCACCTGAAAAAATTACTATAGTCACAATTATGAGATTATAAAAAAAATGTGAATAGGTACTAATTGCGAGACATCTAATTAATGTTTTTGAATTAATTTTATTTCCTAAAAATATAGAAGGTGGCCAAAAAAAAATAATTTATCAATTTAGATGTAATATATAACAGTTTTTCTGGTTATTTCATACATTTAAACATATTTTATTGAATAGCTCACTAATTTCTCAATTAAACATATGTGTGTTATATATTATTGAATTCAGAAAGAAACGTTCTCTGAAGATATTAAAGAATAATATACAGTACAGGGTATTCTACTATAAGAAAATTGTTTTTTGTCACCCCTTGTATGTATGAAATGAACGACAAATAAACGTTTGTTAATGCTTCTGTAATCTACAAGAAATCTCATTTAAGGATATTTTTCATTTTTGTTTATATGTTCAGTGGTTATTAAGATGTCGAGGGTTGAAATCGGATAATCCATAGACAATTACCCAGTACAGTACAGGGTGGACCAAATTCGATGGCATTTGGTATGAGAGAAATAACGACCAAGGTGTCCCGTGCTCGATTTTTGAGAAACAAACAATGGCTCAAACCGCGATTGCCTATCTATTTTGACAACCGAGCACAGAGCGTTTTTGGAAAATTGACATTTTTGTATGTAATTTTCCAAAAATTAAATATATTTGCAAAGAGGCCATGGAAAACTATTTAACAAACAACACATATAATATAAAATAAATTTGTCAAAAATGGGAAAGCTAAACTAGACTAAATGTTCGAATTGTCTTCCATTGACTACGCATATTTATCGCATTTCTTATATTTATTAAGAAAGTCGTGGAAAACAAAAGAAAATCGAAGTAATCTTAATATCAAAACCTAATTTGTGAGTTGATTGAGTGAGTATTGTTAAAAATGTGTCAATTTATTTTCGTTCGGGTGAATAATCGTAAATTTGGAGGGTTTTCTTTTGTTTAAGCAACGCAACTCAGTTGTTTTTGAAATTTTTTATTTTTTATGTATTTATAATAAGTTCTTTTGTAGACTATTTAGGTGGAATTATTAATATAACGACTTTAGATAGCTGACACTTTATTTGTAGAATTTAAAATTTGGTCAATCGACAGTTTTGAAAATTTATTAAAAAATAACGGTAAATATGCCATTAAATATTATGACATTATTTTACACACTGATCCATTGTCTTTTTAAGTGTTTACTAACACTTTCCAATAAATAATATACAGGGTGTTGTTCGGGGCACGGAAAGCAACATCAAAAAAATAAGTCAGGTCCTGGAATATTTCCCAAATAAATTATGCTTGTGATTGGACTAAAGGAGTGTAATATTTATACCAAATTTTATCGCAATATGTGCAGCCGTTCCGAAAATATGGCGGTATGAATAATTGGTCAAGAACCATTAAACACCCCGTATCTCGAAAACAATTTATTTATTTATTTATTTATTCACTTTCAAGGGTAAGTGTGGGGGTGTTTTGAATTCAGCAAAAGTGTGCTCTATCTATCTCCCATTTCACTATATCCGTTTAAATTTGGGACACCTTGTATACCTATATGTTATATATTTGCTCCAGCCGTTTGTGCAATATCTTTAATTCAATAATTAAATGTTTCGAATTTTGTACAAAAGCGGTATTACCATGGAAAATGTTTTGTTATTCTGCAGCAACATATTGACAATTTGACATTTATTAAGTAGTGTATTTACTATGTTTGTGCTACTTAAGTCCAAATGCCTTATTACACGTACCCCATTAGTAAAAAAATTGATATTGTGGAGTGTTATGTATCTTACGAAAAAAATGCAAAGCGTACTTGTCATGAATACGAATCACCTACATTAAATATATTTACAACAAATTAAGAAGTATCGGCAGCTAAAAAAATAGTGAAAAAAGAATAGAGCTCGCAATATTCTAACAGAAAATACACAAGAACGTATTCTATTATACTTTCAAGAACATCCAATGGATGGATGAGTCAAGAAATTTGGAGTTATCATGGAGATCAGTTCAAAGCACCCTAAAGATTCGCAAATATAATCCTTATAGATATCGTCCTGTGCAGGCTCTTTTGGATAATGACTTCAACAGAAGACGTGAAGTTAATATTAGACAGACATGGTCATTGGTCAAGATGAACAGTTTCTAGATTTGTATTTTTCTTTTCCGAAATTATTCATTTTACTGATGTAGATTTAGATGCAGATTTACATAGAAAGGCGGTGTGCCAAATCTGAAAAAGATGGCTAAGTTATGATGCATTTTTCGAGGTATGTCTATTAAGAAAAGTCCCCTTATTTTGCGATTCTCTATCGCCTCTCAAAATTAATGTATTAAAATCTGGACCACCCTGTATATATCTTTGTAATCAGACGAAACGTTGATTTAAAAAAATCTAAAATACGATTTTCATTTGTTTCTGCGATAGGTGCAATTAGAAGACAGGAACATTTCCTGAAACTTATGTCTTTACCATTTTTTACTAGGATAAAAAATAAGAAAGTTAAGGGGGGTAAAATATCTCGTGAATACCACTATACAGGGTGTTCAGAAAATAAAAAAATATGAAGATTATGTAAGAGTAAACTACGTTCAATTTTAACGATATGGAAAACTGTCACTAAGAAAAGTTGTTTAGAATTAAAATTTATGTCAGAATTCCAATTTGTGGATAAATCTGCGCCCCCCTTTCCAACAGCATACCTCATGTAATACAAATAAATTCATTAAGCGGTCAACATTAGAAATACTAGTTTGCAAGGGCCTATCATGTACTCTAACAATAACAGTGGAACAACCGCAGAAATGAGAGAAAAGTGTCGTACATGTATTCAAAACAGAGGTGCTCATTTTGAGCAACATTTGTGAATAAAAAATAAATAAAAAAAATATTGTTTTCTTTACTTCATTTCCCTCTGAACCATTAACAGTTGAAACCAGTTCGCCTCGACTGTTATTGTTAGAATACATGATAGGTCTTTGCAAACTAGTATCCCTAATTTGCATTACAACGGCATACCACATGCCGTTGGAAAGGGCATAACTAGAAAAGTCTTTAAAGGAAAACGAAGATCTCAGTTGCTGTTATTATTTTTTTTTAAATGAATTTAGAATTTGAGATTATTTCATATTTTTACCAATTCTCAGGACTTTGGAAGCTCATAAGTTCTTTTTTTTTTTGTATTAATTGCGTGCTAATCCCCAAAACGGGAGATCTGTCTGACCCAAAAAATTACAGACCGATTACTTGCCTCAACTCCTGCTACAAGTTATGTGTAAAATAATAATTTATTTAGAACAAGCGTACATTACAGCATACAATAAAAATAATTTAGTGCTATTAGGATCATAAACAAAAAAATAATCAGTGTTAAGAGGCGGGATTTCTGGTAATATTAAAAAATAATAAAAAAAAAATATATCTCAATAACTGTGAGACTTGAGAAAGCATTTCCTGGGTTCAAAAACTAAATGACCCCTTCTATCCACTAAAAATTTTTGTTGGTCCATGTGCCGAAGAACACCCTGTATATACAGAGACGTAGACTAGACGAATGTCCAAGTTGAAAACAAAATTACAAATCAGGAATTGTACAAAATTAAGAAATTACTGTAGTCATAATTATACAAAAGTGAAAAGGTACCTACTTACTAATCACATTGCATACTTTAAATTGTTAATAGTAGTAGTAATTTTGTGCAATGCCTGAAGAAGAAACAATAAAGTTTGAAAATAAAAAAAGAGTTTTCATTTTATAGTTATAGTAATAGTAACAGTCTTTACAATTTGCCTAATCGGTAAACATTCACTGAATGAACCACTTTAGTTGTAAATTATGGTACATTCAGGTCGGCCACAGGTTATTGTTACAGTTCAGTTTACAGCAGGTAAACAATTCGACAGTTTTGGCATTGTTGTCACAACTTTTGTCCACTAAATACATGATAAATGAGTTTTTATTGTAAGTGTTTTCCTGTTTTCAGTTGTAAATATTTCGGAAGGTTAACACTACTCTTTGACATTACCGAAATATAGATACACACCCAACCACTATAATTTTTTTTCGATGTTAGAAATGGACAAATTGGATTAGCGATTTTTTTATTAAAAATCTAATTATACCACTGGATTCAGAAACATTTCAAATGAGCAAATTCAAAACATATATAACTTTATTTAGGCTTTATACTAGCATAATAATAACAAACATCCAATTTGATATACTTATATTGATGTTTCATCTCTAAACATACAATTATTAAATTTATTAGACTTTCTATAATACATGATAAAAATTGGAATAAAAATTACAAAATTCAAAACGTGTAAAAATAAATTGAAAAAAAAAATTTTTTGACTCACCACAAAATTCATTCATTATGGTCAATAAACGATGTCCCCAAGAACATGTACATTGTACATAGTCCTTCGCTACCACACTAGCTCATCAGGAGGACGAGAGCGGTAGAAGTTATTTACTTGAACTTGCATTTTACGATTAATAAATTGTCATGTAACCATAACAAACAAATTTCATTTCTATAATTAATGGGCCGCCTACATTTTCATGCTTTCTTATAAAATACTCTACCTATCTTTATTCGAGACTTGTTGTCTATAAACATCCTTATTTACTGGCCCAATAATAACAAGAACATCTAATATATTTATTAATGTTCCATTTCTGAACGTGCAAATATAAATTATGTTGAATTCAAAGAAAGCCGTTGAAAACACTTTAAAACGTTATCATTTTCAATAATTTATTTTTAGACGTTTTGAATTTTGTAATTTTTAATCCAATTTTAATCATGTATTATAAAAAATCCAATAAATTTAATAATTGTGTGTTTAGAGATGAAACATCAATATAATAAGTATATCAAATTGGATAGGTATATTTGTTATTATTGTGCTTGTATAAAGCCTAAATAAAGTTATAAAATGAAATGAAATTATTGTAGGTAGTGTTTTATAATTTTTACATGATTTTTTCCAAAAATCGAGGTAGCCCATGAAAAATAAATAAAAGAATGATAAATTAAGTGGATAGTTTTAATAGATATTGTCTTTTAAACAAACTTAATCATACATATATAACTAAAAACATAGCATTAACAATTTTATTAAAAATAATACCTATTTAGTAATTATGTACCTATTCAATAAACAAAATAACAACACACACTTTTTCACGAAGTTTTGGATTACCCATTTGAGATGTTTCTGAATCCAGTGGTATAGTTAATCAAATTTGTCTATTTTTAACATCGAAAAGAAATATCAGTAGGTCTTGAAAATTAAAATTAATCTCAAAATTTTTGTCATAAAGTAGAGTTTTCGATGATCTTCTAAAAAAAGTCCTACGTTTTTAAAGGGGTGTTTCCATTCAAAATGGGTCACACTGTATATATATATATATAAAATACAAGGTGTTGAAGTAGACGGAAAAATTTTTTTTTTCCAATATCTCAATAACGAATAATAAAAGAGTTATCTCAGATAATAAATAAGGATTGAAAACCACATCATTTTAAAAAGAAAAACTAATTAATGACGCAACTTAGAAGTAGATTTCTACTTTCAAATTTAATGCTGCGGAAATGCATCGTTGTAGAAAATGTCAATTTTATCAAAAACCATAAGAATTTTGGAAGGAAGCCAAAAATACTTTTTTACTCTAAAAGGACCATAGAATAAAATTTTTCTATTAAATTTGACCAGAGGCGTACAAACAAAAAGTTCTTGTGGTTTAAGGGATAATCGATCAGAAAAAATAATCTCTCAGTGTAATATTTTGGACAAAATTTATTTTAGCCGGTGCGCTTGCCTGTATGTCAAATTTCAATAAAAAACCTTTATTCGTTATTGCCGCCAACTTCAACACCTTTTATTTTGAAATCCATTCGTTTTTCGATTTATGTTTATAAATATGACAAAAAGTTATTATTTTTAGGCGTAGTATCAGCTGGCGAAGTTTCCCTACTTAAATTCGGACCACCCTGTATATATAGCTTGATTTGACTTCAGAGATAAACTGAGCTAGCTATGGAAATACATTAAAACAGGAAGGTTTGCATTTAATTAATATATAAATTGCGAATCATTAGGGTAACATTTTATTTATTATAAAATTTTATATTATATTTATTTTAGAAACAAATTTATTACTAAAGAAAAATACATGTTTCGAGAACTACTAAAAGTAAATTCATTACAAATTTAAAATCATTACCATATACAGGGTGTTTGGAAGGTCCATGTAAAGTCTTAAGGAGGTGATATGGTAGACTATTTAGACTTAATTAAGTCAAATATACCTTAGTACAAAGTCTTACATTGGTACGGTTTTCGAGTTTTTCGAGAATTTTGAATTTCTTTAAAAAATACGTTTTCTCACATTTGTCCCCTATTATCAGCTATAATATCCCTAAGACATTGATAATGTACGAGATAATTTTATGACAATCGAAAGCACGTTGCTTGGTAATACCTATTACCAAGCAACTTGCTTGAGGTTGTCATAAAATTATGAGGTATTTGTCAATGTCAGAGGGATATTCGGTAAGAAAATTTTTTGAAAAAATAGAACAAAATGTCGCAACACAACAAAACAATTATTTATTTAATTATTAAAAGTTTATAGATTGAGAATTGGCATTGCCAAAACGTGACATTTTGAAATTTATTTGGCAGTTATTATGAAGTTGTCAAAGTTTAGTAATTTTGTTGTCATAGTGATTGAAAATTTCCCTGTTATCAGGCTTGTGTCCACGAAATTGTAGCCACACTGTATATATATATGCAAAAGATAAACACACTATATTGACATTAAAAGAGGCCGCCAAGTTTCATAATAGAAATTCCCAGAGGTAGGTCTGCATAATACCTGCGTGAAACTAAACGAACAAACATTGCTTATGTACACATTTATCCATTAGTCCATTTTAAATATATTGCCTCAAAAATACTTTTAAAAAGGTGCCGACCTTTTAACTGAATGTTTAAGGTAGGTAACTTTCAGTTTACTTGTTCTTTCTGTCGTTTGTATTTCTTATAGAGGCTACTTTTAGAATGACCTATTACTTTAACAAAGAAACATTTTGTTAGTCAATTGGCTTACTAAAATACGTAGAGATTTAATATGAAATTTACGAATATTGTTAACAAACAATACATGTAACACGCCTTGAACTGACCAAGCAATTTAGAGATTAGGATTACATTTGAGCACTCGTTATTCATGCGGAAATTTGCACTTTATAAGGGTCCGTCACGCATGCATACGAGCTATAAAGACGCGTAGTAGAAATATTGCAATGCACCAACTCAAGTAATAAATTGCACACGCAAATTATAAAGTTTGTGGAAGAATCGAAATATCCAGTGGGCATAACCCAAAAATAGGTATTACTTACCCTTACCCTTTTAAGGACATAAATAATTAGTGTTATTAATAGCGTATTAGAAGTTTCAATGTTGTAATTTAAATATTTATCTTATGATAAAAAATGTTAGATATGATTAAAGAAAATATAATTCCACATTCCGCAGCAAAGCCGTTTTTTTAATTTAGTATTTAAAAAATAGAAAACTCACCAGAAAGTCCTTAAGAAATCACCCTATTTAACGAAAAATAATCAATAATATAACGGTTTAGTATGCATTTAAATAAAGAAATCTTTTTGTCTCGCAATTCTATGATGCTTACTACATTAAACTGTGAAAGAAAAAATTAAAATTATTCAAGCGGTTTTTTATCCTAATACTTCTATACCCTTGCCAATGAGAATTTTATTATTTATAACTGGTGCCACTTTGCAATTATAAGTAAAACCTATTGTTGGATAACGCCCAATAGACACTTTTATTCTTCCACAAACTTTATGATTTGCATGTGCAATTTATTACTTGAGTTGGTGCATTGTTTTCCAATTATTCTGATTGCGCGTCTCTATAGCTCGTATGCACGCGTGACGGACCCGGTACATTTTCATCTTATCGTTTAATTTTACACATTCTTCTCACAAGAAGTAGTTATTGTAATTTTTGTGTATACTAATAATTGTAAGATAAACAAACATTTTTAGATATTTTAGTTAAAAAAGATAACAATAGATTTGAAACTAGCGTTTACAGAAAAATAACCCATACAAACAGATATCTAAATTATAACTCAAATCAATCAAATAGTGTTAAAAGACGTGTTATAAAATGTTTATATGATAGGACAAAAACAATTTCTTCTACTGAAGAAATATTAAATAAAGAAAAAGTATTTATTAGAAATGTATAATTAACAATCAATACCCAGAAGACTTTGTTGATAGAACATTGACAAATCTTGAAAATAGAGTTAATAATCAGCGCCAACAAGTACCCGAACGGCAATACACAACATTAGCAATGATTACTTATGTACAGGGGTTATCTGACCAGCAACGCACTATCGGTGATAAATATAATGTTAGAACGGCATTTCAAACTACTAACACTTTAAGATCTATACCGGTTAACAGTGATCAAAATTCAAAAAACTGTATTTACAGTATTCCGTTTTGTGTTGGTGAGTCATCCAGACCCTTCAATACAAGATTGGACGAACACAAAAGTTATATTAGAAAAAATTAAATTGAAAAATCAAAAATTTGTGAACACGCTTTCGAAAACGGACTTCCAATAAATTGGAATTTTAACAAAAGAATCGGACAGTAAAAAGAGAAAAATTAAAGAATCTGCAATAATTTTATTAAATGAAGACAAATGCGTATCAAATTATTCTGCAGATTGTTATAAAATATGGTTACCGATGCTAAAAGAGCTTAGCAACTTGAATATCTAATCTCATTAACTTTTCTGTGAGAGTAGGAATGGTTATGAAATAAACATTAAAATTGTGTAATTCCACGAATTACACAAAAGAAGGATTATTCGCATTGAAAAAGGAAACAGATTAAGTTTCCTAAACGTCTGCGAAACATTGTTTTTATTTTAGTTTATTTTATATTTTGTCAAAAACCAACCTTTAACTGTTCCTTTGACGTAAAGTCACATGCGTAACCGCGTAAAGGTTATTTTTTAAAAAATCCAGATATTTTTTAGATTGTCTGGGTAACGTTTAGAAGTGTGGCGGTAAATCCCAAATAAGAACAGAAAGAAAAAACAAACATAACTAAATAAAAATTTAATTTTTACTCAGCCTTTTTATATGAGCATATAAGTTCTTCATTCAACAAATTCATTAATTAATATCTGTAAGCGCAGATTGACATACATTTTAATAAATATTTATTTTTATTTGTCGTGTTTCCTTAGAGTTTCCGTTGAGTTTTCTGCTAGATGGAAATGTTGGCTCCAAAAGCAAGTATTCTTAGAACTAATAAGCCCTTGAGTTAAAAAAGTGGATTCTTTAGTGTATAACAGATTGTGGGATATTGTGGACAAACAGTGGATCTTGATCGAATCATTTTTTAAATTGTATGCAAAAAGTTACTCTTCTCATGATTTGATTTAATTGAGTATTTTTAACTTTATGGATGATATTTATGATTTAAAGAAAAAAATCTCAAAAACTGAACTGGGTCAACAACTATAGTACCCTGAAAACACGTTTTCGATATAACACGGTGCAGTCTTCCTGTAACACGATATTCTTGTAACACGGTTTTTGTATAACAAGACTTAATAAACTTCGACAACTTTCTTTAAGCACGAACTTTTTCATTACACTGGTTAGTATACAACAAATGAATTCCCCGTGTAAACCCTAATATACAGGGTGTTATGTGGCCAAACTCTTAGAGCGTATAGGGGGGCCCAAAACAAAACGAAAATTATCTATAAACATTTTGTCAATACTGCATATTGAAGATGAAGAGAATCAATTTTTTTATGCTGTAACCGAGGCTGTAACTCAGAATCCAAAAAAAGGTAGGTACATCAAAATTTAGATGTTACTTTTTTTAGATGCTCAACCGTGTCCAACATTCATTTTTAAAAGAACTGCTCAGGGGCGGCGCGTTTGGGGCCTAGGTTAGGTATAATAATAAATATTTTTGAATCTGTTGGCGTTATTAAAAGTTTACCTTTAAAATTAGATTTTTCAATCATATTACGCAAAATGATAAACATTTGAATTTCTCGTTCTCGACAACGGACTCGATATCCGGGAATGTAAGGTAGCATTGGTGTCTGGTCTATCTTGTACGAGTGCCATAGATAGTAGTACAGCACTCGTAAAGCCGCGTTATGTCGGTGGATATAGACCGAAGTCGCATATATCGGACGTGCAGATAATAAAATGCACGAGCGACTGCGGCGCCTGACGGCAGGTCCTGCACTTGATATCAGGGACCTCTCCATCACGCGACTCCGATGGCCCAAGGTGTTAATAACACCATCTTGACAGGCCACAATGCATCCCTCGGTCTCCGACTTTAGCCCTGCTGACCTTAAAAAAAAATGCGAAGGTCAGCTTTGTCGACAAACCCAGTGCTTCTATGTTGTTATAGAAAACACCGTGTATGGGTTTATCGATGTGCTGCCTGTTGCCTGTTCGGCAACTTTAATGTGGGCTGTCAGACGATTCGGCGGAAGCTCAGTAACTGATTCTATATCAGCACTTCGCCGGCCTCATCGCCTGTAGTCGAACACGAGACCGAGTTCATCTGCGGCCCTCTGTGCTGGCTTAAACAATAATGCGCCTACTCCTACAGTTTGGTGATGTCTCACTAATAGACGGAGAGCCAGCGACAAAAATAGTTAGGTTATTTCAAAAAGAAAATGTTTGATCTCATTGTATACTCTTAACATAGGTAAAATCTAATTGAAAAGTCTGCGCAGATTTATTGGTGGAGTAGTGATTTTTGATTTTCAGATTGCAAGAACACGAAAACTTCAAACACTATACACGAAAAAACGCCGTTCTGGTAAGAAATCCAAAGTAGAGGGTCCAACTTGGACGTGAATTGCACGGTCTCGCTTCGATTTTCAGCTCAAGAGGAGTGAACGAAAAAGTAAATTTTTGACGTCTATCGCTCTGAAAACGGTGTCCACTTTTTTCAATATTGTCATGCGTGCAATTATGTTGGCGGGCTAGTAGTACAAACGTATAATAACTTTGTTTCTAGAAATTTTATTTCATAATTTTATTATCGAAAACCTCGCCATGTCAATGAAGAACTACCCGGTTCTTAAGTCAGCACTTTAGCTCATAGAATATTGTCGTAATTCTGATTGTTAATAAATAACAATAAAGAAAAAATATGTCATTAATAGAATTATGAAGTCAATGAATTTGCAGCGCGTATTTTGTAAAACGTAAAATAGAAAAATGTACTTAAAAAATAGATGTTACTTTCATTAAATTCGATTTTTTTTAATAAACAAACTCTCCTAACATACAGTGTGACCCATTTTGAATGGAACCATCTCTGTAAAAAATGTGTCTATTATCCGATATTAACAGGACTTTCTTTAAAAGGTAGATCATCGAAAACTCTATTTTATGACAAAAATTTAGAGTTTAATTTCAATTTTTAAGACCTACTTTAATTTTTTTTTTTCGATATTAAAAATGGACAAAGTTGATTAGCGATTTTTTTATTAAAAATCTAACCATACCACTGGATTCAGAAACATGTCAAATGGGTAAATACAAAACTTTGCCAAAAAACGTGTTGTTATTTTGTTTATTAAATACCTAATTACTATTATTTTTAATTATTGTTAATAATATGTTTTTAAGTTCTATATGATTAATTTTGGTTAATAGACAATATATTTATATCCACTTAATTTATCTTTCTTTTATTTATTTTTCATGGGCTACTTAGATTTTTAGAAAATATCATGTAAAAATTATAAAACACTACCTACATTAATTTCATCATAAATCAATCATTATTCAATATTTTTTCACGAAATTTTGGATTTACACATTTAAGATATTTCTGAAAAGATATTTCTGAATCCAGTGGTATAGTAAGATTTTTAATAAAAAAATCGCTATTCTAATTTGTCCATTTAGAACATCGAAGAAAAATTAGTAGGTCTTGAAAATTTATATTCTCTAAATTTTTGTCATAAAGTAGAGTTTTCGATAGTCTATCTTTATCACACTGTAGGTAAATGTATTTGGCAAGTCCGCTTCAGTTTCATTGGTGGACGCTCCGAGCAGTGGTGGACGGTAAACGTGTTAAAAAAAAAAAGAAATACAAAAATGTGATATGACTATTAATTGATTGATTGAATGATTGATTTTTGATGTGATAATGTAGAATAATATTTCATGAAATAAATTGTCACGACAGACAGTTTGGTTAGTGAGAAGAGAGCGGCAGACAGGAAGGAATGTCAAGAAATTACGTTGCATACTTGCGTCGTATCATGTAACGCAAAATTTTACCTGAACAAATCGTTCGCCAGCCCTTTTGACTATAAAATTAGAAATATATTATACGAGACGTTGACTATAAAATTAGAAATATATTATACGAGACGTGACAATACTAAAAAAAAATGCAGCGGTTTTTAGAGCGATAGACTTCAAAATTGCACTATTTCGTTCACTCCTCCTGAGCTGAAAACCAAAGCGGGACCTTGCAATTCACGATGCAGTTCCAAGTTGGACCCTCTACCTTGGATTTGTTACCAGAACGCCTCTCCGGCGGCTTGGAAATAATGTTTGAAGTTTTTGTGTTTTTGCAATTTTTTCCATTTCTTGCAATCTGAAAATCATAAATCACTTTACCCCACCAATGAATCTGCGGCAGACTTTCCAATTAGATTTTACCTATGTTAAGAGAGTACAATGGGATCAAACATTTTCTTTTTGAAATGACGTAATTATTTTTGTCGCTAGCTCTTAGGCCTATAACCGTAGGAGTGGATCCGAGCTTCTGGAGGATGTTGCATGTCATACTCAGTGCTACTCTGCCATGCATACACTCCAGACTCAAGGGTCCTCGGCCCACCCATTGTCGTGGGAGGTACACACGAGGAACGAACGACCTAGGATAGTTCATACTATCAATAATATTTATATTTTTCCACGAAACTCTAACAATCACGAGTTTTCAACAAGACATGGGAATTAGAAAACCACCCAGCCATAATACCGCCCTATATGAAAGGGCACCTTAGTATATGGGTATTAAGTTTTTTAACTCCCTACCTAATGATATTAAAGAGGAGAAAAATATTACCAAACTAAAAGTTAAACTTAAAACATACCTACCTAGCCTCAAAATGCTTCTATTCCATTACTTTATTCGTCTAGGACAAACTATCGGGGTCTCTGTCCCCTTTCCATTTGTTATTGTTCCCTTTACACTAGTCTTTGTTCCTTTTACAACAATATTCGTCTTTCTAAACACTGCTTAAATTTAATTGACCTATACAATATTATGTAACATGGTCTAAATGGACTAATAAAATTATTTATTTATTTATTTTATTTAGGATGAATACTATTTATTATCTTGCGGGTATCCCTGTCTAATTAGCGCAGCCCATCAACTCGCTACTTGACTACTCCAAAGGAGTAGAACAGAATCGAAACGGCAAGCATATTAGTGGCAGACACCTTGTTCTTCACCTAAAGTTCTGATGGCCAAATCTTTCGGAGTCGGTGTCTGTACTTGCCACGGAGAGAATTCTTTATTTGGTTCACATCTTGGATCTGCTGTTGTTCCACGCCCAGGTATGTGTAGTGTAGGTCTTTCCTGCCTCCAGATGTCGTAGGATGCCACCGTCTGCGAACTGTGTATCTTCTTGGAATTCCCCGCATCGTCCTCTCTTGAAGTGTATTCTTTGACCACCCTGAGAGCATTTTGAAATTCTCGCTCTCCGGAAGCATAGAGTTTAAGGTCATCATATAAAATAGATGAGTGACCTTATGCCTCCGGTTGTTGGGTGGCCCACACTGATACCCGCGGGTTTGGCGGAGTCCAACAGACAGCGGCAGCAGTGAGATGCAGAAGAGGAGCGGACTCAAAGAGTCACCCTGAAACACTCCTCTCCTAAATGTCACCACCAACTCGTCGATACTCTCTCGGCACCGGATGTTATGGTGAAGCGAGTTCTCCAAAGCGGCAACAGTTGTTCAATGCATATCACTGGTGGTGCTGGTACCGCAAGACATCTGAGCAAGTGTAGCAATAGCTCATGAGATGTATCAAATGACTTACGATAATCATTCCAGGCCATTGATAGATTCCGCTTGTATTGTATAGAATCCTATGTAACACATCGGTCTATCAGCAGGTTTTCCTTACAACTTGCCAGGCCCTTCTTGGCATCATGCTGTTCGTTTATCTGTTGGTAGACCGGATCCACAGATCTCAACATCTTGGTAGACAAGATATGCGTAAATAACTTGTAGCAGAAGTTGAGGCAGGTAATCGGTCTATAATTTTTTGGGTCAGATAGATCCCCCTTTTTGGGGATTAGCACAGTTCGCCCCTCGACAAACCAGTCCGGAATATGCTGCCCCTTATTATTATTATCACTATTTTAATTATTATCTGTATTTTACTCAATATGAAGGTAAATATATGTTGTGTTATATTTTTATAAAGAGATTTTAAACCTGTTTTTAAGTTCTAAAAATTTAAGTACAAGACGGTCCAGTAAAAAAATTCACTTTGTTTTTTCCCACTGTTATTTGACTTTCAATTGTTTTTTGTTGAAATTTTCAAAATCCTTGGAAAAAAATACGTCAAAAATTTTTATTTTATTTCCAAAGACAAACCAAAAAATTTGGATGAGAACGTTATAGGAATCACCCTGTACCTATCCATAGTTACCCTTATTGCTGTTACTATACATTGTAATTTTAAATATTCCTCCAATATTTGACCGCGTTATAGTCATTGGAGAAGACGTGTCCTCCCAATAGTTTGGGCTCAGCTGCAATGAGCGTCTACCTCCAAAAAAGTGGCAAACGTGGGTGTGTCTGTCCATTTCTCAAGTTCATCTTACCCCAACGAAGCCACACAATACCCACAAGGGTCTGTTATTTTTCTGCATTCCTTGCAGCGGGTGCGACACCACCTCTGCCCCTTTCTGACAGGGAAAATCAAAGTTGGACAGCGTCCTCCAGAAAAATCCTCACTTCATGGAACTGGCTGCAGTTTTCCTGCAGCCAAATTCCATTCATGGGGCTATAGCCAAAGCTGGGGAGAAATGCTTCGTGGCTCTTTACAAGGGTTATATAAAGAAGGATACTTTGAATAGCCGTCGCTACCAGTTTTTCATAAAGTTAGCTACCAACACAAAGGTTGACTTTGTTTGTTTGCCCCCAATGGAAGGCGCAGCAAGCCACCAAGTTCAGAAGTGGTTGGAGGCTATTAAAAACCTTACAGATTGGGGGTGGAAGATCGACGATCAGGGACTCATCCCAGTCACTACCATCATGGGTCTCGCTCAGCAAAATCTACTGCGCTTGATATCTGGTTCATGCAGAAAAGGATGCAGTGGGGAATGCAGCTGACAAACAAAGCCTGATTAAAATTCTCAGCACAGTCTTCTGTTGCTGTGGTGAATCATGCCAGAACGTACCAGCTGTTTAACTTGATAATTCCGACGAGGAGGAAGACGACCCCGTCCCTATCTTTGCCCAACGAGTTGAGGAGCTCTCTCCACCTGCTTAGGAATTCACCGAGGATTTATCAAAGGCAGAATGTGAATATTAATTATCGTATGTATGTATTTTTTAATAAAAAATAAAAACCAGTTACTATGTAAACTGTGTATATACATCGATTTTTCCCAAAATCTATTTTATCGGAAATTTTGGTTTTGTCATTTATGAGGCCTCTGTGGGCGTTATTCTAAGTTCAAATTAAGGCTAAATAAATTTATTATAAATTCATTGCCTATGACTTTCCTCGTGGGATGAATATTGAGTACTTTTCCAGATATTTGGCAAGATACATGACCAAAACGAAGTTCTTTTTGCTTTTTGGAGATTGCTAATTTTTGAAGAGCTGTATCTCGGAAAGTTCTGAACGTACGGAACTCGGTTTGAGCTTAAATTGTAGTAATTTTAATCTACTTTAAAAATATAAATAATAAAATTTTTTATTCAACGCATACTATAGGAGATATTGAGCAGAAACCGAAACAAGTGCAAACATTTTGCTGTTTTTTGGGCGTTGCGCAACTTGCACAGGTCTTTCGAAGCTGAAACTTAGTTTCTTACTATTGGCATAGGCCCTAACAACATATTAAAATTAAAATTGAAATTGAAATTGAAATTGAAATTGAAATTGAAATTGAAATTGAAATTGAAATTGAAATTGAAATTGCAATTGCAAGCTCGAGTACCTTTTTGTGTATAAATTGACTGCTAAATTATTATTTATTTAATAATATGAACACAAATTCTTAGTCAACCTACTGCTATTCATTTTTTTATTTTTTTCTAAATTTCTCGTAAACTAAATCAATGGTTTGCCCATTTATGTCGGCTATAGCTTCTGTTATTTTTTCTTTTAAAAGGTCTACGCGTTATCGTGAAATCATTCACATCTCCACAAGTCAAATGCAATTGGGGTATGTCAGGGGAGCGTGGAGGTAATTCTATAGAACCAAGCCGACCAATTCTTTTATTACGGAAATGCCTGTCTAACCAGTCTCTAACTCTAATTGCGCTATGCACAGGACAATGATCATGATGAAAATGAAGTTTACTAACCTGTACTGTGGTGTTATTTCATCCAAAGCAGTTAATAAGTTTTTCAACATCTCTATGTAGGTATTTTGATTTATAGTTGCATTAAAAAAATAAGGACCAATAATATATATAATAAATCCCACACTAAACATCCGCTTTTTTATATCGTTGATTATTTGTGATAATTCGAAAATTTGGATTCTCTTCTGCTTAGTAGACTCCGGGCGCTATAAGAACAAGCCACCAACGTCATCAAATAATATCTGCGCGGTCGTCCATCGAAGTCCCGCCCTCGAGCATAAGCGTATTATCATAATATTTTTAAAATCTGTTAATCGCAGCGTTGAGTTTGCTAAATGCACGTCACTACTTACTTTGTAGAAGCATGGTATCGCCAAAACTAGCGCAGCCGTTGCAACGCCCCTGGCTTGTTCTTATAGCGGCGGGACTCTACCATAGCTAATGACTAAATTTGTTGTGAACGGTGATTTATCGGAAAATATAGTGTTGCTATCAACAGATAAAGTTCTAAACTAAGCATCTCCTTCATCAAGTGTATTGTACTCATACAAAGCTTGTACGGATGAATTTTTGTATTTACGAAAATTTTTTGCAAGTGACTTAGAAGTTATTAAGCTCGGACCGGACCCGTGTTTGGAGAAATTTGAAAAATTGACAAAATTGTGAAAACGCGAAAACTTTAAACGCTATATCCAAACGAAAAATTACCGCCGGGCCACCGTTCTGGCTCGAAATCCAAGGAGAAGGGTCCAACTTAAAACTACATCGAGATCGTACGGTCGCATTTTTCGAGGTAGCAGGAGTTATCCAAACTGTAAGATAGCCACGAGGGGCGACTTTGAACTTTTCGACGACGGCCTAATACGTCGCTGATTTTATCCTTAGGGTTGCCTAAAAGTTATAGTTGTAGTTTATTTCCTGATCGATGAACCACCGTCATATCAATGTTGTTGAAAATTCTACTAAGACCTCGGGTAAACCGGGGTTCATATGGAATTGATACAAATTTTGAATTTTCCTTCTCAATACGCTATTATATGTTATTTTTTGTTATTTATAACTATTTTCGACTCTGTTCCCTTTTTATCGTTGGCGTCTCAATTCCTCTTCATGAGAACCGCCACGGGCAGAGGTTTCAATGATTTTTCGCTCACAACTTGATTTCATTACAGTTCCCAATTAATGATTCTCATCGTGAAATATTATTTTCGTGCGAAGAGACTATCGTTAGCGATAAAATGCTTTAGGAGGTGTCTCGGCATGATTACAGTTCGTACTCAGAAATTCGGAACTGTATTAAAAATAATAAAATTTATTGTTATTTTTGAATTGGAGACATCAATTATTTAAAAACACATTATTTCTCCTTTGCTACATTGTGACGATAAGAGGACTTATCTATTATGACCCGAATTTTAACTGCGCCACCCGAAATATAAACCAAAGTTACTAAATTTATGGATTGCAAAAATTTTCCAATTGTTTTAATCTTAAACTCCTTAGCTTTAAATATTAGTTTGAAAACATTTAAATTTGATTCATACACATCCGATACAGGGTGATATATGTTACCATGTTTTTTTTTCACATTTTCAGTCTAGTGCCTCGTATTTATCCAACACTCTGTATATTCACATTGTGGCACAATGGATACCTACAGGTGTTGCTAACATATAATTTTTGAATTTTGGGTCTATCTTTTGCAGTTCAAGAAATAAATTAAAAAACAACTTTAATAACATTTTAATATTCAAATCTATTGGAATGGTATAAAAATAATATAGTCATATAGCAACTAAATTAACCTAAACTTTGATTTCTAATTTAATATTGGGCTCTTATTACACTTCGTTGTCAATTATCTTATGCAGTGTATTTTTTTAGTTATGTATTTTAGTTGTGTGTTGTATATTGTATAATATTCTACTGTATTATACAGGGTTCCCTATATTAGACTACCCATTTTGATATTCGATTTAAATGTAAACGAAGTGATTATTTTTTATTTAGTAGGTCAAGTTGACTAGGTAGTCTTTGGGATTAAATTTTATCTAGTAGGCGTCTGTCACAAAGCAGTGAATTAATTGTCACTGTCATAAATCCGTGTCAGTGCCATAAATGATAATTTCTCCAGTAGTTTTACAATTTTTGACAAATTCGTTAAATTTTGCAATACTATGGATTATTCAGTGCAACAACGTGTGTTTTCTGTGGAAATCTATATTAGAAGTGGCTCAGTAGAAGAAGTTCGGCGTGCATTTCGACGGCAGTTTGGTAACAATAATAGGGGGGTAATGCACCAACGCGCAAAACAGTTATGAAATGGGTTCGTCACTGGCGTAAAAATGGTTCTGTGCAGAGCATTAAAAAACCTGGACGTGGAAGAACGATTCGTACGCCGGCAAATGAACAAGTGAGAGCTGCTTTCACAAGAAATCCTAACAAGTCTGCTAATCGCCAATCACTTGCTCTAGGAATATCCATGAGAAGTCTTCACAAATCCTTCATAATGATTTAAAATTCCATCATTACAAATACTAAATGGAACAGCACCTTAACAATCGAGATAAGGAAGCGAGATTAACATTTTGTCACGAATTTTTAAATCGACATCTAGAAGGAATATATAATTTGTTAATGACCGACGAAGCATATTTTCATTTGGGAGGCGTTGTTAATAAACAGAATTTTAGATATTGGGCTGAAAATCCTCACGAAATGTTTACAAAAAATCTCCATAATCCAAAAGTCGTTGATTGATGTGTAAGATCATTTAGTATCATTGGTCCTTATTTTTTTGAGGATGAAAATAACAGTTATATAAGTCAATTCCGAGCGCTACATAAACATGTTGCAAACGTTTCTCATCACAGAACTGATTAGACGAAGATTACTAAATGGTGCTCTGTTATTTCAACAAGATGGAGCAACAGCTCACACAGCCAGAAATTTCACGAGGATTCTGCGAGAATTTTTTAGCGACCGTATATTTCTCGATTTGGAAGTTTGCCTTGGCCCCCTAGGTCTCCCGACCTTACGGCACCCGATTTATTTTTGTGGGGATATTTGACGGAAAAGGTCTTTGCAAGTCGGCCTGCAACAATTGAGGACCTAAAAGACCGCATTCGAGAAGAAATTACAGGGATAGATGGAGATTTGCTTCACCGGGTGATGAACAATTTTGCATTCAGAATTGAAAGTTGTATTCAATTTGATGGAGGGCATTTAGAAGATATGATTTTTAAAAGTTGAACAAATGCTTAAGTAAGTGATAAGTCCTATACAATTAGCTGTACATTAGTGTAATAAATGAAATGATTTTTTTACTCGACTTAAAAGGATTTTATTCGATAATAAAATGGTTAGTTTTAATATGGGGAACCCTGTATAATTTATAAGATTTATTATTTTATA
Source organism: Rhagium mordax (assembly GCA_963680705.1). NCBI lineage: Eukaryota > Metazoa > Arthropoda > Insecta > Coleoptera > Cerambycidae > Rhagium > Rhagium mordax. The sequence goes on along the minus strand of OY796659.1, from coordinate 24,348,576 downwards.
TTTATGTCGTAGTTGTTCCCATGCAATAATTGGTATTTACTGTGGAATGGTGTATGCTAAAATAAAATAAAAATAAATAAATAAAATTACTGGTCACATCGTTTTGGCATGCTCCCTATAATTCTGTTAATTAGGTCGCCGGGAAGAGCTGCTCTTAGCATCCCACTCTTCCTGAAGAGCAATGGCTAATTTATTGACGTTATTGGCAGCATGAGGGCGGCTTGAGACTTTTCTTTGCAGAGGTCCCATACACGCTCAATAGGGTTTAAATCTGATGATAATGCAGGCCACACCATACGTGTGATACCATGATTTTTAAAGAAATTCTTTACAAAACTTGCCCGGTGCAGTAAGGCATTGTCTTCAATATATCATTCCAATATACCGTTCAATAATAGCGTTTTCTATGCAAGGCATTTCGACTTCAGTAAATGTTGTGTAATAGCGAGACAGAAGTATCATAATTTCATCAAAAGCATCAAATCCAATTACAATAAATTTTTAGATTGAAGAAGTTAGAAATAACAGTGTAAATAAAACTACACTAGAGTGAAAAAGCGGAAAAAAACATGCTTACATATATCACCCGGTATGCGGTGCCTATGAAGCAAATTAAAATATTTTCAAATTGTTTAAAGCTAAAGAGTTTAGGATTCAAACAATTGAAAAATATGTTCCAATCTTGTTACACATGACGGAAAATAATTTCACAATGTTCTTCTACTTGGCAATTACCATTTGGAATTATATTTTTCTCACAAGGTATAAAAATGTTATATTTCCATTGTATTAATTGACATACGAGTGTTTGTAACGCTCAATACGAAAATTAAATAAACACACACACCACAGAAATTAGACAATCCCCAAATCCAAAGCCAAGGCTGTCCGGAAGGGGATTACACATTTGAAAAACGCAGACAAATATCCATAGCCACCTACATTGCCAGTGCCGGTGCCGGGGTTCGAACCCGGACACGATAGGCAGTGCGACCAGAGACATGATTGTCACTCATGCTTTAACCCGCTGCGCTACCAAGTAGTTTTATTTTAATTTAATTTAAATCAAATAGTCTATGTCCAAATCTATTTATAACTCTCATTATTTATAATATAAGGGTTCTGCTTTAACTTACAAACGTTTTTTGCAAACTAAACATTACTACTGAGATGTCATCATATATTAAATCTTAGAATTTCTAGATAAATCTTCTAAAACACAACAAAAAGTTAATGTTTACTACTTCACTATGATATATTTAAGCGAAATCGAGAACAATGGTTTAATAATGTGTTCCTACACATTGATGACTGAACGAAATGCGAAACCACTGCGTTTCAACTTTCCGAAAAAGTCCCTTCTTTCGACGATAACGAGCGTACATAAATCATAATTTGTCAGCCCTACTTATAACTAATGGAAATTATTGTATCTTAAGACAATTTTTTACTTTTCAGAGATGTAAAGAAAAACTTAATACTTTAGCAATTTCCGTAATGAATCAGTGGCCAGGTGTTCGTCTTTTAGTAACTGAAGGTTGGGATGAGGAAGGCTATCATACACCAGATTCATTACATTACGAAGGAAGAGCAGTTGATATCACAACATCTGATCGAGACCGTTCTAAATACGGAATGTTAGCCAGACTAGCGGTAGAAGCTGGATTTGATTGGGTGTACTATGAAAGTAGGGCACATATACACTGTTCTGTGAAATCTGGTAAATATTTACTTTTATATTTTTTGATTTACTAACAATAAATTCATAAGTTGTCATTCATTATACAATATAATATCCAGTTATGTTTATTAGCATGTCTTTAGCTTCAAAATTTAAATACTAGTATGCTTAGACTTTGAGTATCAATGAAGATTAATGTGTTCTCTAACAAAAAATGGAGAAAAACCATTACACTGTTTTTATTTGAAAAAAAGAGAGGAGGCTAGAAAGTTTAAAATAGTTATTTATGCAATAAGTGTGTAAAGTGATCCAATTTCATGAGTGAAACAAGCTCACTTTACACAGGATATTTATTGCATACATTATTTTTTCTACTAGGTACTGAAATGGTTACTAAAATAGTAATATGAAACGAACCTCAAAATATCAAAACTATTACGTCAAAACTTAATTAGTTATTTATGTACCATATTATATGTTCCGTCATACCCATGAATTATTAAATTAGAAAAAAACTTGAGAAAAACTAGTGAAAAACTGTAATTGTTTGAGTAAGATTTCATATTTGCTAATCAAATAGTAAAGTTAGCGATGAAACATCCATGACAGCTGCCAATAAAATAAATTTTTTCTACTACCGATCTTAAAGTACTAACTTTCCGTATGCTTTATAGTGCGTAAAGTTAAACTTTACACACTGAGTGCGTAAAGTAAAATAGTAAAAAATTGCATTTTAGAGCACCTATTAGCACCTATAATAATCATATCTTATTTTAAAAACGTTAAATGTGGTTATTTAATTTTAGTATTTAATCCATTTATTTAATATCACGGTATATTATTATAATACATACCTAATCTTCAGTATTATTTTTATCTTTGAATTTTTTTATAAGTTTGAAGTTTCATTTATATATCAAAACTGATTAGTGTCATTCATTTAAAATTAAGTAGGCCACAGCAATATTGTCATTGTTAAATTTTGACGTATTAAGTAAGTTTGACATTTTGAAGTGTTGAAATTTGTTATTAAATATGATTTTTATGTAACTAACTTATCAACCGACAACATTATGGTCAATATTCTCGATGTTAAAATCTAGTACAAGTATGTCTAAGCGGAATGCAGGATTAATCAACAACTGCCTTGTTATCTTAATATTTCACTTTACGCACTAGTGTAAAAAATGAAATACTTTACGCACTAGTGCGTAAAATAAATTGTACTTTATACATATATTTATTCACAATCATACATGTAATGCTTCAATTGCCAGCTTACAAAAAGATGGGAGGCAGGCTTTTGTTCACTCTTCTTTTCCAGCTAGCTAGCTAGCCGGTAAAGTAGCTTTACCGGCTAGTTAAACGTCACTTTTCCGGAAAGTTAAACGTCATACTTTGCGGCAGCAAATCTTCTGGTTGTCTTTTGTGCAGCAGCTTTAAAATTTGGTGAAGTACACTCTCTAAGTCACAAATGATCAGAATGAAACATTTTGTTGTAGAATTTTGAGCGATTTTAACAGAAATTATTGATAATAAATACTTGTGGAAATACCTAATTTATTTGACAGAAGAACCTTAATGCTCGTTACCTAGCAACGCTCAACTTTTATCACTGCAGCCTACCTACTTATTTTGCATAATTTCCTTATTCTCATTCACTATTTATTCAATTAAATAAAAAAATTATATGCTGATATTATGTTATTATACAATGATTGTGAATAAAATAGTATACATACCTCGCTGGTCGTTTTCATTACAGCCTCGCGTTTACATCTGACCTCGGCGCTACGCGCCTCTGTCAGATATCAACCGTCGGCTGTAATGAAGCACCTCCCAGCTCGGTATGTAATGTACTATTCTTAGTAATCATTTCGGTAGTAGAAAAAATATTGTATGCAATTCGTGCGTAACGTGAGCTTTTTTCACTCATGGGATTGTCGCATTCGCCTAAAATTCCCATTCGTGAAAAAATCTCACCTTACACACTTGTTGCATCAATAACTATTATAAACAATCATAAACGTAATGCTTCCATTGTCAGCTTATAAAAATTGGGAAGTAGGCAATAATTCTTCATTTCCAGCTAGCCAGGAAAGTAGCTTTACGGCCTAGTTAAACGGCACTTGCCCAGACTTCACTTTGCGGCAGCAAATCTTCTGTTGCCGTTTCTGCACCAGCTTCAAATCTGGTGGAGTACACTCTCTAAGTCATAATGATCAGAATGAAATATATTTTTTAGAATTTTGAGCGAATTTAACACTAATTATTGATAATAACAATGCTTGTGGAAATAATAACTTAATTTGACAGAAGAACCTTAATGTCTCGTTACCTAGCAACGCCAAACTTTGTTACTGCAGCCTACCTACTTATTTTGAATAATTTCCTATCTGCTTATTCACTTTATTCAATTAAATAAAAAAATTGTATGCTAAGATTATGTTATTATTCACTGATTGTGAATACAATACTATATACATACCTCGCTGGTCGTCTTGATTACAGCCTCGTCAGCCTCACGTTTATATCTATAACAACCCTCGGCTATAATGAAGTACTTTCTAGCTCGGTATGTAATGTACTATTATGTACAACCATTTACTGACCGGTTTTCCATCCAGGTGGAAAGTGATCACTTTCCGCCCGGGTAAATGTCATAATTTATTGTTGATTGACTCATTACTTGGTAATTATTTGATCTTTCACCCTCCCTGCCTAAACTACATTTTTGTTTTTTGTAAACTTTATGTATACAGGGTGTCCCACTTAAGATGTATCCACCCTCCTAAAATCTTTATTTGTGAACCGATTTTTGAAATATTTTTTTTGCTGGTTAGGGCTTGGAAAACTGCATTTAAGCTATATCTTACATTTCTTAAAAAGGTACATCATGACCTACTGAGACGAACTTTTTTTAGCAAATTTTCGAGAAAAACTATTAGCGATTTTTTTAGAGAAAAACTAATACCAGAAATAGATTCTGGACCTTTCAAAACCTAAGTGGTGTGAATTTTGTGACATTAGGATACAGGGTGTTAAAGAAAATAGAGAGGAATTTTTAACAACGGCAAACTTTTTTTCGTAAACAAAGGCGGTACTATTTTGACATTATCAGTAACTTAACCTTTTTCACAATTCTCTGGTTTATTTGAAGACGTATTAGGAGAAAAACGACAGTGGTAACGACTAAAAATGGTATCTAATTTCTGTTGATACGGTTATCGAAACCACATAAAACAATACATTAGTTATTAAAGCTAGTTAAACCATTCACTGGAAAAAAATATTGTAATAATAATTTGAAAAAACAAACGGTATTGAAAAATGCATAGTGAATTGTGGAATCATTGAGAATAGTTCAATTTAATTATTAGGTAGTTGATTAATTTGAAAATTTTTAGGAAACTTGTTCTTTTAATAATTTTGTCGTAGTTTTGTTACCAATAAATCTTAATAATTCTTTATTTGTTTATTTGTTGTTTTTATTTTTACCATTTGTTTTTTCAAAGGATTATTACAATATTTTTACCAGTGAATTGTTTAACTAGCTATAACAGAAATTAGATACCATTTTTAGTCGTTACCATTGTCGTTTTTTTCTTAATATGTCTTCAAATAAACCAGAGAATTGAGAAAAATGTTAAATTACTGATAATTGGTACCTTTGTTTCCAAAAAAAAGTTTGTCGTTGTTAAAAATTCCTCTAAATTTTATTTAACACCCTGTATCCTAATGTCGCAAAATTCGCACCACTTAGGTTTTAAAAGATCCTGAATCTAATTCTGGTGTTAGTTTTTCTCTAAAAAAATCGCTAATAGTTTTTCTCGAAATTTCGCTACAAAAAATACGTCTCAGTAGGTCATGATGTACCTTTTTAAAAAATATAAGATAGAGCTTAAATGCAATTTTCCAAGCCCTATCCAGCAAAAAAAAAGATTTCAAAAATCGGTTCACAAATAAAGATTTTCGGAGGGTGGATACATCTTAAGTGTTACACCCTGTATTTTATTTATGCAATCATATTTGATAGACGTTGATTTTCACTTTTCTCTATTGAATTTATTTTTTAGCTAGTTACCTAGTTAGAATATCTCTCTGGTTGAGTGTAAGAGCTGGCTTGTCCCGAACTCGCCATTTTATATGTAAAATACATAATATAAATAAACATTTCTTTATTTGAAGTGAAATTTAAAGGAGTCCATAGAGGCAAATTATTAGTATAAAAATAAAATAACAAAATGAATATGTATAGGTACTCTTTTATTCATAATCAATGGTGCATAATAACATATCTTAGCATACAAATTTAGATATAAATAGACTCCGCCCCATTAATTTTGTAGTAGCGCAGAACGGTGTACGCAATAGTCAGTTTTACACGATGAAATGTACAAGTTTATTTATTAATATCTATCGTAAGATTATTTTCGGTTCTTTTTACGAATAGTCGAGGAATGTTCAAGTAGTGAAAATTATACCAACTATATACCTACACCTTGTTTTATTTTTATTGAAAAAAATCTTTAAAAACACGAAGAAATAAAACGTCTGTTTACTCACCGAAAGCCAATTTCTCTTATTAATAGCCTCAAACAACTCCGTTTAAGATTAGGTAAATAATCATCTTCATGCACTGCTGCTAAAACTTTGTTTGTAGTTGGTGGTTCATTTCTTTAAAAAAAGATTCAATATTAATCGTTTGCATTTCGTGGTACCTTACTTAACACACAGCACAGATGACATAAATTATTAAGAAATGTCACAAAAACGAATAAGACATTTAACACTCAAGCCGGCTCCCCATTTATTCGTGTTTTTCGTCCGGTTTGCGTTTATGCGTTCTGACTGGTCTGTTGCAAAATGTGTAAAACCGAGTCGGCCTTTGTCAGTCAAATCTAGCGGTTGCGTTGTAATTCGGGTTCTATAAATACGACCAATTGAGAAATTCCATTCAAATTTAGCGGACATTTTTGGGGAGGAGTCTATTTATATCTGTTGGTGAGAGAGATTATAGGAAATTATTCAAAATAAGTACGTAGGCTGGAGTAACAACCCAGACAGCACAGGTACATCCTCTGTACGTTTGATGGATATCCATATTGGACATAAAGGACATAGAGAGGATATCCTTATCAACAACATATGGACCACATGGGATATCTTATGGATATCCTTTTGTCACAACTTTAGATGTCCATACATTGTCCATTCTAAAGCCTTACAGATATCCACTGCACATAAATTCATTTATCAGGGGAATAACACACATATCTAACCTGCCCCCGGCTTCTAACTCGCAATTAATAGACCTCATGTCATGCCTGATCCATTTGATAAAAAAAAAACAAGAGCATGTGGGGGGATTTGAACCCGGAACCTTCTGCTTGCCAGCCGAGCTCGTTTGCTCTAGGCCATCAGACCACTGATAAGTTGCGAGTAAAGCAAGAATAAGTTCATTGACAACTAACTTAAACCTTACAATCCGACCTTCCACGCAAATATGGATAATTATTTATTACTGCCTCGCTATACTGTATTGAATTCTTCATTCTATAAAAATGCACTTCGGTAGTTTTAACGACACATCATTTTTTTCTACAATAATTTAACTGCATATGATGATATTTGAGGTGTTATTAATTGTCAATTAAATATCCGTAAAATGAAAATACTGACCATTTAATTTGTTGTCATTAAATATCCCTCTTTTACAAATATTTAGAAAATATCCAAGGACGACCAGAGCGGATAAAAAATGCATAATTAGGTATATCCATATTTTACAATATCGGATATCCCAAGACTTTCCAGAAATGGATATCCATAAACAGTTAAAGTATGGATATCCACTGGTTTTACTTTGACATGTATCCTATGGATATTCAAATCTGGTCCGAGGTTCCATAAAATTAAACTAATTGAAGCCCGTATAAAGAAAAATAAAATTCCACCGGAACTTTATACTAAGACGCATTAAAAGATTTCATTTAGAGCTAAATAAACTAAAGTAAGGGAGGTCCCAGCAGGACCTCCAGTGGATATCCATTAAAAAATGTCCACTGGATATCCATTACATACACATGGATATCCGGGACAATAAATGGACCTAAAAAGTACATATTTTGGATATCCGGTGCTGTTTGGGAAAGTTGCGCGTTGTTACGGTAACGAGATATTAATGTTCTTCTGTCAAATTAAGTTATTTATTTATTTATCTACTCTTATTAGGTTATATATTAATTAACCAACAGGTTTTGCACAATTAATAGTAGGTATCCATAAGCAGATAGCGTTATATACCGGGTGGCCACGAATCAATGTAGGTACACCCCCAATTTTTTGGTTGTTTTTGATTTTAAAAATTTCGTTTTTGGTATACGTGAATAAGACAAAAGTGGGCTATTTTTAGACTAACAGGAACAAAAATATCACTTCCGGTTGAACCGGAAATGATATCAACTTTTTTTTCTTAAATGGAATGACCATATTTTTTTTGTGGTGTTTTATAAAACATAAAATTCTAACTGCAACAATTTTTTCCAATTTCAAAAATTCCAAAAAATAAGTGAGATACGAACGATTTTTAATTTTTTACAAAATGGCCGTGTCAGATGAATGCGATGTAAGAAAATTACTAAGTACTCTATGGTAATTATTAGCAAGGTAGTAAGCTTGTCTGTAAAAAATAAAATAGTTATTTAAATTACTGATAGATCCGACTATTTTTAGGTTTTTCTCAAAAAATGGAATTTAATTTTCATTTTCATTTCCGTAGGGGTCCTATGGAAAATTTTTAAATGGGACCGTATTATTTTTTTTTATTATTCGGCCATAATGACTCATAAGCTTTAATTTTTTCGCCAATAATCATTTCTTAACGAGATCCTTTGTAATAATAAATGCGTTTTTAAAAGGTTCATTCATTTAAAAGGTAAGCACAAATTAAACAAGAAATAATTTGAATGAACCTTTTAAAAACACTTTTATTATTACAAAGGATCTCGTTAAGAAATGATTATTGGCGAAAAAATTAAAGCTTATGAATCATTATGTTCGAATAATAAAAAATAATAATACGGTCCCATTTAAAAATTTTCCATAGGACCCCTACACTTATTTGACTGATGGTCGAGATGGTAGCGTACCTGCCTCTCACCCAAAAGTCCCAGGTTCGATTCCCGGTCGTGGCAATGGAAAATACTGTGAGAGGGATTTTTCCATTATACACGGATATTGGATGTGTGTCTCTTGTCTTTAAATGTGTAGCCCCATGCCGCACGCATATTGCTAAATAACCGTCAATCCGTCTGTTGGGCCGCAATCGAACTGGGCCGAACGGTGAGTGCTAAACAACATACTTTTGGGTCACTTTCGCCTTCCGAAAAGTCGGTTGTTTAGTCAATCAAATTTGCAACTAATCAACTAATCCACCAATCGACGCTTTTTTATGGTATGTCAGTTATTTTATTCTGACAGTAGATGATAAGTCATAGTTTGTAGATATATTTATTAATAAATTAGCTATAAAATTAAAAATACATTTACCAAAAAACGTGTAGAATATATCCAATTAACCGAAAAATCGTATAAATTGAAAATTTATACAAAGGAAGAAGCTGAGGTAAATATTAATCTATAATTATTCGTAATGTGTGTGTGTGTGTGTGTGTTTTAACAAATTTAAGGTATAAAAGAGTATTAAGGGGGTTCGATAGGATATGAGGTAGTTTTCTGTTACATCGAAATTTTGCGGATCAAAAAAATCTTAATTTAATATTCTTTTCTTCGTAAAACGTGACGTGGCAAGTACCTGTTGATTTGATTTGCAGTGTTTTTTACGCATTTTTAATATTAAAGAGCACAATTTTTCTATAATTCAAGCCCCGTTTTATATTACTTTCACATCACGAGTGACCAGAAGTATCATCGATAAAGACATTTTAATTTTTTTTCGTTAAAAATATAGGTGTACTTTAGAATGTGGTATAATTAATGCATTCACTTACATTGATAAAGTTCTAAACTACATTTAAATATAGAACGAGTAGATTTCGTGTTAGTTTTATTGTGCCAACATAGTTATATGTTATATAATATATAAAATTATTAAATTACAACGTCTTTATACGGATTTCGTGAGGTTAGGTTAGGTGTGAAAACATGGTTAAATATAATGATATACATATTAAAATGATTAAATTACAACGTCTTTATATGGATTTCGTGAGGTTAGGTTAGGTGTGCCAACATGGTTATGTTATATCATGATATATTAAAATGATTAAATTACAACGTCTTTACGCGGATTTATAATTTGTGTAAAAAGTCGTATTTAAAGTGTATAAAGTGATAGAAAAGTCAAATTTTTTTGTTTTTTTTTTAAAAACCATACGTCTCCGAAGAAAAAAAATATTCGTGTTCAGAAGACCCAATTTAGGGGGTAGCCAAAATTTCAGCGAATTTTAAGCATCTTCTAGCTTTGCAAATAATTACCTTTTAATTTTTTTCTCCCCTGTATATGGTTCATCCAATGATTTTTTGTACTGTTCTATAAGCCTTTTACCATCTACTGCTTTTTAGAGAATTTCAAAAATCGGCCGTACTTAAACTTCACCGAACCCCAAAACAAAAGAGATAGTGCTACATGCCTTTTTTATTTTTATTAGTAGTTAATGTCGTTAATGAAGAAAATAAAGTTGTTTAGTAATACGTAGTTTATTTACATTACAACAATAAATCAATATATGCATGGGTTATAACACAACAAAGTGAATTTTTAATTGTGCACTTCTTGTCTATATAACCGACGTTTAAGAATCAGCCGAGAATGGATAGTATGTTGTTTAGCATTCTCCCTTCGGCTGCGGCCGAATGGATGAATTGACGGTTATTTAGGAATATGCCTCCCTCCCGCACAAGGCTCTTCTAGACCCTTTTGGGATAAAGGGGGTCGTAATTATTAAACGAGGTGTATTTATTATTTATTATTACTTGTCAAATAATATACTATTATAACTTTACAGTCTCATATAAATAAAGACATTTTTGTTTTTTTTTTTGTTTTTTTTTTTTTTTTCGGTTTTCCGATGCTGGACAGTCTCTCCGTGGCCTCCGACACCTCACGGAGAGAGCGCCAGCGTCTATTCTAGAGAAATTCCCTACATCTCGCAGGTTAGTGACTGTAAATAACAGACAGACTCGTGTGTCCTAAGCAGACGGAGGAATCCTAGGATGACCGCTTTCTGTATTTAACCAGCCAACCACTCTGCAGATTTTTGGCAGGCGGGCATGGTCTTCAATGCTGGGAGCAGCGTGGGCTTCATACATTCGAGTACACCGATTATTAGGACGACCATTGACAGAGTGGCCTGGGGTATAGCACCTGGAGCTCGTACTGGAGATCTCTGCATTTGGTCCATTTCTTCTCCTCCTTCAAGGCGATGTTTTTCTCAGCAGGTGCTGAGAACTCGGTGACATACATCACCTTGATCTGATGGTCGAGGAGGACTATGTCAGACTTATTGACTCGAATTAGCCTGACGGTCGGGAACGAGTAGTTTCAATAAATTAGGCATTTCTCAATTCTCGTTCCCGACAACGGATTTGATATCTCCGGAAATGTAAAGCAGCACTGGTGGTTCGGTCTATCTCGATCTCGTACGAGTGCCATAGATAACACATGCAAAGCCGCGTTATGCCGGTGGATGTAGGCCGAAATCACATTATCGGCACCTGACGGCAGGTTTTGCAGTTGATATCAGGGACCTCTTTGCACATCACGCGACTTCAATAGACACCTCGATAGACACCATCTTGACAGACCACAATGAATCCTTCGGTCTCCTACTTCAGCCCTGCTGACCTTAGAAGGTCAGCTTTGTCGATAAAACCAGTGTCTATATTGTTATAGAAAACACCGTGCAGATTCCTCTATTCAGCAACTTTAATGTGGGCTGGCAGACGATTCGACAGAAGCTCAGTTACTGATTCTATATCAGCACGTCGCCGGACTCCTCGCCTGTAGTCGCCTTAACAATAATGCGCCTACTTCTATGGTTTCGTGATCTCTCGCTAACCGTAGGAGTGGATCCGAGCCCTTGAGGATGTTACATGCCATACTCAGTGCTACTCTTGATATTGAGGGTGCATTCGACAACACCTCTTTCAAATCAATGATCCTGGCCGCTCAAAGACATGGGATTGACGCCACTTGTTGTAAGTGGATGGACAACATGCTGAAGAGCAAGCGGGTTCATGCCACAATTGCGGACGACACCCTAGAGGTACAAGTATCTCGAAGGTGTCCCCCCCTTCCGGCGCCCATGTCCACAGGGTGGAGTATTGTCACCCCTACTGTGGAACCTCGTCGCTGACGATTTGTTGACAACACTTAGCGACAGTGGCTTCTACGCCCAAGGGTATGCGGATGACGTCGTCATACTCATAAGGGGGAAGTATGCCAACATTATTGCAGAGCGTATGCAAAGAGCTCTAAATATTGTACAGCAGTGGTGCGAAAGGGAAACCTGAGGGTGATTCCTTCTAAAACGTCGCTGTTACCCTTCACCAGAAAAAGAGACGTTGGGAATTACAACTTTAACATCCAAACTCACATGGAATCAACATCCGTCAAAAGTCACAAACAAGGCGAACGCATCTCTTATGAGGTGTAGACGCATGTTTGGGAAAACATGGGGCATGAAACCAAATATGGTACACTGGCTTAACTTACTGGATTAACTTATCTAATTATAAGAAAGCCAATGCGATAGCTACAAGAATTATAAAAGAATCCAAAAGACAAAGCTGGCGAACTTACTGTCTTAGTTTAAATAAAAATGTTTATAAAAAGAGAACACAAAAAAACCTAATAGTTATGGATTCTTCAGCAGAGTGGATGATGATTTTCATAGTAATTTAGCACCCTCATATGTATTACTACAACACATTGTACTGGACGATATAGTCCAATCAACTTATTTGTTAAACCCACTTACTCTTAAAGAATTAGATAGGGTATTAAAACAAAATAATAATACAGTCCCTGGTAAAGTTAATTTCACTTTCAATGCTTCTTAACTTACCTCGATCTGCTAAAATGTTGATGTTAAATATATTCATTTCAACAACATTTATTTGAACAATACATTAGTGCCAAAGGATTGGTACGAGTATATTATAATATCTATACTCAAACCTAATAGACCAGAAGACAAATTCAACTCATATCGTCCAATTGCTCTAGCATCTTGTGTATTAATAACGCATAAAAAACTAGTAAAAAAATCGACTACAATATTGGTTAGAAAGTAAACCTACCTATTCCCAAAATCACAGTTTTATTTCAGAAAAGGCTCTTCGACACAGGAAAACTTAGCAAGTTTAATTACAGATATACAACTACTAGGCTTCACAAGAAAAGAGTTTACCAGTGTGGTGTTTTTGGATGTTATTGGGGCATATGAATTTAAAGTCAATCTTAATATTGTCAGAGAATATGCTACATGGATTACCCAACAAACTTATTTGCCACATACATAACCTCTATTGCCATAGAAGTATTTACATAAAAAACGGCGACAAATTAATTCGACCAAGAACATCTATGAGTTTACCGCAAGGAAGCATACTAAGCCCATTGTTATACATAATATATTCTTACGGCTTCGAACAGTTATTTATCGACACCGACACAAAAGTATATGAATTCGCCTATGAATATGCAATTAGAGTTCGAGGAAATAATATAAATGAATGTAACATAAAACTAAATATACTACTTATTCGAAAGGCAGAAACATGGTTTGACCAAAATGGCTCCCCAATCTCAGAAGGGAAATCGTCAACAAGATTACGAATTTAAGTATAAAACCTCTGTTAAACACCTAGGGGTTATTTTAGATAAAAAGCTGAACTGGAAGGAACAGATAACTTCTGTTTGTAAAAGAAGTGAAAATGCGTTAAATATTTCGTTTCTCCAAAGTGCTATAAATATTATAGAATTCGAATGTGTTGAACCTCCCCTTTACCTAAGAAGACAAATGTTGAGTGACAAACTTCTGTTAAAAACCTATACCGGAAACAAGGATTCAATTGACAATATACAATTACACAAGCTAACTATATTGAGCCACACAGCAACATACTGGCATCCAAAAAAACTACCATTGTTAGTACAAAGTTAGATCTGGATATCCCAGATCAAAGAAGAAATTCTTCCTTGCTTCATTCCAGAATATTCAAATTATGAAAATGTACCTAATACAAAATTTATAGATTTTACAGAAAACGAAGTGATAAATAACATCAAGTTTCAGTCAAAACTGAATAATACTTGGACCAACTTCGAGCATATCTGATGGTTCATTTAAAAATAAGAAAACAGGCTGCGCCATTTTCCAAGAAAACGAAAAATATTCCAAAAAATTTCGATTACCAAGAAACGCTTGAATCTACACAGCAGAACTTATAGCAGTCAAATAGGCAATTAGATACTGCCTTGAATACGAGAATAATAGCCAATTTGTTAATTCACTGAGAGTAAAAATGTAGTATCAGAAATACAAAACTGTAAACTGTAAACTGATATAAACTATATAATAATTGATATTTTAAAATTTTACAGCCAATTAATACAACAAAACAAGAAACCTGAAATATGTTGTTTAGATAAAGCACATGCAGGTATCATGCAAAATGAATAATGTTGATAAACTGGCCAAGGAAACAACTGAAACAGGTAAGGTAACATCATTCCTAATTTTAATATAACCAGCACGTATATTAATAGGCGCTAAAGGAACAACTGAGAAACAATTGGCATTGTTGCTATCATAATTATCCAGCAGGAGAGAAGTATAAAACAATTCAACCACAAATTAAAAAACACCCATGGTTTAAGCGAGAAATTAACCGAATCTTCATTAGAATAGTCAGTTGGATTAGAAGTTTTCATTGCCTTTGCCCTCAACACAAATTTAAGTTAAAATTCAAAGAGGATCCTAACTGCACCTGTGGAGAAGTAGGGAATTTGCAACATTGTCTAATAGAATGCCTATTAAAATATCAGGAAACTAGTGAATTCTTCATTAAGCTTAGTTGTTAAAAAATTACACTACCTACAAATATTCCTAACTGCTAGCTTTGGAGAATAAAAAAATATATGTATATAAGGCATTACATATTATATGAATTCATAAATCAAATTGTAAACCAAATAGTACTAGGTAGTTTAGTGTATAATAAATTGTAAATATTGTTTATGCATTGGGAAACAATTTAAAAAAAAATAATAACAGAAAAAAACGTTAAAACAAAATAGGCTTTACATTATTAAACAATGAAACAAAAAGAAGTAATAATAATAATTGTAATAAAAAAGAAAACAAATACAATACTGAGAAAGTAATATTAATTAAAATTAATTAATAACATTTTATACATTATGTAGGTATATAGATAAGTTTTTTACAAAATTAAAATTATATTTTAAAATTATATCTCTAGTAGCAACCATGTAAGACTTCTTAGTTGTAATTGATGGATTATATTCCACTTTTTACTAATCTTATTTAAAACAATTATCCATAGTTGACAAGAGTCTGTGGTTTAAAACCAGTGCCATACAACTTATAACACACACGCACTTTCCTAATGTGGTGATTGTGAACTCGACCAACATATCTAATTGAGTTTTGTTTCTAACAATTAATTTCTGATTGACTGAAGGTTGTTTATGAAACTAGGAAAATATTTTCCAAACGAGGACGAAGGCGTCTTTTTTTGAAAAGGGTAAGACCTCATTTTTTTTTTATCGACCCAAGCTTCAAAGCAGAATATTTTCGTTTCTATTAATTTAGCTGTCAGATTGTAATATTTCGAAGAATTTAAACATAAACGAAGCCCATATATTATGGTTAGTACATTTCGCGGTTATTTTATGACGGTTTGTCACTTTCCAAATTTCTATATTTAGGGTTCCAGTTTATAGCTTCTCGATTGCAGATCATCGTAGATTATTAAGATTATCATTATATGGACAAAATTATATAGACAAAAGAAATTTAGCGAAGAGCAGTCGAGTCTATAATTGACGATTTTATGCTGATCGTATCGAGATATCTCATTGAAGCAGTTTCACATTTACATCAAGAAGTGATTGCGAACATGTAAGGTTTTTTATCTTTTTATTATGAATTTAACGAAGCAGATCACAGACGAATAATTCGACGCCTTGAATTTGACATAGGCCTTCAGTTTTTTACTTTTCGTACGATATATTAGAATTAGACCTTTATTTATTTTCTAAAATGTAAACCGACTATGGCCATACAAGAGTCTGCGTATTCCATACTTACATCGTTTTTCCTAATTATATAAATAAAATAATCATCTTATCTTTTTTTGGTTATTTCCTCAGAATATACTTAACGAATCCAGAAAGCTTGGCACCCATTTCTATATTCAATAATTTTTACACTCGAATTTAAATTACTTAACACTATATCTCCAACATATCTGCCCGTGCTGTTTTCAATGCCCCATACTAAATAACTGCCCTATGCACGCATACACCTTGTTAAAGTAAGGTTGCAAGGATACAGGCTTATTCCATATTTTTGGTGGTTCTGTATTTACTAAATAACAGCATAATGTATACAAATAATATGTATATTCTGTTTTTTCTGTAATATATTTGAAATATTTGTGTCAACCATTAACATTGGATGAATTATGTATAAATTGGAGAGTGTTCAAACATGCATCAAGTACTTTATATATCATATTTCAACAGTTTTAAACAAAATTTTCTGGGTATTGAGATTTAATGAGGTTCTCTGTTGAGTCTGTTTTGAAATATAAATAACTGTTTAGTATACAGCGTTCAAATTTTAAAATGTAATTGCTTTGCAGTACATTTAAACCTTATTGTTGTTTATAATTTATTATAAACATATATTGGTCTGAAACTGATATTTATTTAAAAAAGATGTTTACAAGTTTAATTCAGCTTTATAACTATCAAAAAATTTTCAGTCCAGTAGGACTAGAATAGTAATTCTATATTCAATATTATTCATAAACTTCAAATTTTAAATCTAGATTGTTAAGAATAGTAAAATTATCTTTCTCTAATACTCAGCAGTTTATTTAACCAATTAAAGCGGTAGGGTGTGAATGCTCAATGTAGTAAAGAACCAAGCATTTTTTAAATAACAAGAAACCATTCTCATATTAACATAAAAGTTTGCTAATGTAAGAGACAGGAGGCGATAATCCGGTTTTGGGCATAAATAAAGTTTATCTTTAGCAGAGATATTTAATTTCGAAACGGCACCCAATCCTACTAAGTTGCACCGCATTATCATCAAATACCAACGAGCCGGTCATTTGTTATTTCGAACCCACAGAACCCCAAATAACACTGACGACGGCACTTGAAAAGCGATACTATACATTTTAGATCGTATCATTTGACATTTGCTGCTAGTTTAATAGCTTCAAATTAACTTTACTAGTTCAGTGTATCGAGTTCTTTGTGTGTGTTTGTGTTAGATAAATATAGGTACAAGGTGTTCCAACTAAGACTGGTCTTCCACTGATTTTCTCTTGTATCATTTTATTATACATTTAAAAGAAAAAGTATGTGCATATACAGAGAACTTTTGTGAGTATACAGGGTGTTTCTTTTAGTCGAGGCGATAAAGAACTATTATTTTAAATAGAATAACATGTTCAACATTGTATTTTTAATTATCATCACCTTATTTTTCATTGATAATCAACTGTTTTGAAAAATATCACAATTATAATGCAACGCAATCTGAATATTTCTACTTACATCATGTAAATAATAAAAGTTAAAACCTTGCATTTTGCGTAGTTCGCTTAGGCACAAATCATATTAATAACAAAATATGCATTACAGTGGGTGGGCCATTGAAAAGGAAACACGCCTGTTTTGGGGCACAATTTGATGTCAAATTTGACTTTGTCAGGTCAACCCCCTAGCCCCAACAACCCCCCAACAAAAACAAAAATTATGGTAAAGTGGTCGAATGACCTCTCATTTTAAAGGTCTTTTGATTCTCTATGTGAACTAATAAAAATTTCTTCTGATGCTGAATTTTGATATTTTAATTTTTTTCCACACTTCAAATTTCCGTAAACCTAAAAACAATCATGCACTCGCTTAGAAAATCAAAACGAAGGGTCACTCGACCACCGTACCGTAATATTTGTTTTTGTTGGGGGTTGTTGGGGCTAGGGGGTTGATCTGACAAAGTTAACTTTGACATCAAAATGTGCCATTCAAAAGATAAAAAGTGAAGTGTTTCAGGATTTTTTCCCAAACAACACCCCCACCTTAGTTAATCTAGAGGGTGCTTTTCATGGGGACGAAAAAAAAATTGAAAAAAAAACAATTTCGACCATGCTGTCCCATAGAGAATTGAAAGACGCTTCAAATGAAGGGTCGCTCGACCCCCTTTCCCTATTTAAATTCTTGAGTTAGGGGTTGCTGGGACTAGAGGGCTGATGTGTCAATGTCAAGTTTGACATCAAAAGTTGTCCCCCGAAAATCAAGAACCGACGTGTCCGAGCGTTTTTTCAAGAAACTAGTCTAAGTGTCCCAAAACTGGCGCTTTTCCTTTTCAATGGCCATGGACCACCCTGTATATTGGAATCTACATTTGAAATTATTATATACTAATAAGTTTTTTAGTAAAACAATCCATATTCATTGCCTATATGCCACAGTTTTATAAAAAAAATCTGTTTTTTTTAAATTTTATACCTATACTATTTTTACTATTGTTAATTAGTCGAGGATATAAGCACCACAAACATGCTAATTAGTAATTTTAAACAAATTACAGCTAAAAAACGTTTTAATGGCTTTAGTATACCTGCATTTGGTCACTTTATTTCAATCGTGGTTTATTATAAAATTTTATGGTGTCACATGTAAGCAGGTAATTAAATATCAAAAGAAGTTCTAAAACTGCCATTCTAGCTACTTATAAAAAAGACCAAATATATTGGTACTGTTTTAGCTACTGATATTCAAACTATTGTCAAAAAAATTACCAAAACATGTTTGTTTCAGTTAGATTATACTTTGGCGATTTCATTAGCTATCAATAATTATTATATTATGACTAAAATAAGAAAAACAAAAAATTGTTACTAAATGATCATTATTATCTCAATTTTACCGATATAAAATTTTATCCTGGGACTTTACATCAAGGGCTCAGCGGTCTTAATACAAATTTAATTGATTTTACATACTAGTATAGCTATTTATAAAACTAGTTGCAAAATACACGCAATTTTGCATCGTGTTTTATACAATATTTTTTGCAATTTAGTTGTTACGAAACGAATAAAATTTTCGTTACGTTTCCTTTAAGCGTTGCCCAAACCTAAGCGGGCACGGTGGCGTTCACGGTCGCGGTACGGACCCCACAAACCTAATGCAATTTTTTCGATCGTATGTAAAATGACGCAAGTATAACATATTTACATAGCTGAAATGAATGCACCTTAAAATTTTTTTTTTGATTAAAGAAGTTAGATTATGTCATTTCTTGAACGCTTATTTCAATGTCAATTAAGTGCAAGTTTTTCGATCGTACATAAAATGATGCAATAATAACATATCTAAATAGCTGAAATTAATGCATCTTAAAATATTGTTTTTAATTACGGAAGTTATATTATGTCACTTCCAGAATGCTTATTTTTATGCCATTTATATGCAATTTTTTCGATCGTACAGGGTTATTGATTATAAATGGAACCCCCCCTAACTTCGTTATTTTTTGAGATAAAAAGAAATTTTCAAACAAAAGTTTTAGGGCAATCTAAGTATGAATTTTCTTGTTACCATATTCAATAGTATAAAGGCCGGACGAATCAAATTTATGTTTTTTTTAAATATAACACCCTGTATATTTTTGAATATTATAAATGTCCTCGTTTTCCTGATTTCAAAAATGTATAAGTATGTTGACATTTACTGTGACCATTTTCGATATACACCGGCTTCTATTTACATAAAAATCGAATGAAAAAGAGTACGCCATGATTTCCAAAAGCAAGAGGTTATAGAAAATGTATTGATGAAAATGGGGGACATGTTGAAAATTTATTAGAATAATTTTTTAATGTTTAGTGTGTATAGAATCTTATTATTGATACAAATTTCGTACTGTTTTCGTTTATTGCAAAACTGAAATATTGATCTAACTAATAATAATTATGCATAGATATAATAGTAATCATCAACATATTATACATTTTTGAAATCAGCAAGACGAGGACTTTCATAATATGAAAAAATTCACAGGGTGTTCTATTTAAAAAAATAAATGTTTGCTTTGTGCCGAATTTATAAGGCAACCTATATACTATTGAATATGGTTGTAAAAAAATTCATAGAATGCCCTAAAACTTTTGTTTGAAAAATTTATTTTTATCCCAAAAAATAACGAAGTTAAGAGGGGGTTCCATATTTATAATCGATAAGTTCCATATTTATTTTATAATCGATAACCCTGTACATAACAGACACAAAATAATAACATACCTAAATAGCTGAAATTAATGTATTTTAAAATTTTGTTGTTAATAATTACGGAAATTATATTATGTCATTTCTAGAATTCTTATTTCTATGTCAATTAAGTGCAAGTTTTTCGATCGTATATAAAATGACGCAATAATAACATATCCAAATAGCTGAAAGTAATGTATCGTAAAATTTTGTTTTTAATTACGGAAATTATATTACGTAATTTCTAGAATGCTTATTTCTATGTCAATTAAGTGCAAGTTTTTCGATCATTCATAAAATGACGCAATGATAACATATCTAAATAGCTGGAATTAATGTATCTTAAAATTTTGTTTTTAATTACGGAAGTTATATTATGTCATTTCTAGAATGCTTATTTCTGTCAATTATATGCAATTTTTTCGATCGTACATAAAATGACGCAATAATAAATAAATAGCTGCAATTAATGCATCTTAAAATTTTGTTTTTAATTATGGAAGTCATATTAGGTCATTTCTAGAATGCTTATTTCTATGTCAATTATATGCAATTTTTTCGATCGTACATAAAATGACGCAATAATAACATATCTAAATAGCTGCAATTAATGCATCTTAAAATTTTGTTTTTAATTATGGAAGTTATATTATGTCATTTCTAGAATGCTTATTTCTATATCAATTATATGCAACCTTTTCGATCGTACATAAAATGACGCAATAATAACACATCTATATAGCTGAAAGTAATGTAACTTAAAATTTTGATTTTAATTACGGAAGTTTTATTATGTAATTTCTAGAATGCTTATTTCTATGTCAATTAAGTACAAGTCTTTCGATCATTCATAAAATGACGCAAGAATATCATATCTAAATAGCCGAAATTAATGCATCTTAAAATTTTGTTTTTAATTACGGAAGTTATATTATGTTATTTCTAGAATGCTTATTTCTATGTAAATAATATGCAATTTTTTCGATCGTACATAAAATGCCGCAATACTATATCCAAATAGCTGAAATTAAGGCATCTTAAAATTTACGTTCAAAATATGTAATTTATATTCTGTCATTTTTGGGATGGTTATTCCTATATTAATAATATGTTGTATTTCCGACGGTGCACAAAACACATAATAATAATCTTATAACGACGTTATGTTAAAGACGTCACCTACGGATGGTCCTATATGATCTATTCTCAAAAATAAAATGTTTACCGGGTTACTACTGGCGAGAAAATATCACCATAGTCCAAACCCTTTTTTTTAACACAATCTTTCGCAACCAGTCGAGCACGATATTTCACTTCTCCACTATCACTAATTTTTTTCTTGAAAACCCACTTGCAGAATCTGGTACGCTGTCTATCAATTCCCAGGCTTTATTGTCTTTATAACACTGAATTTCTTCTGACATACCTAGCTTCCTTCCATAAATCAGCATCAGCCCCTGACATGGCTTCCTCCACCGTGACTGGATCGACATTAGGAATGTTTTCGTGTACACAAGCATAAGTGAGGTAGTCTTCAAATTTTTTTAATTTGATTACTCTTTGAGATTTCCTAATTTCTGTATTTTTCAGTGGTTGAGACAATTCAATGTAATTTTGTTCTCATGAGGTACTTGGTTGATCAACTTCATCAGCCCCCACTGAATCTATTGATTCCTGTAGTTGGCACTGCCTGTTCAGATTCTCTTATGGTTTCTTCTATAACTACATCTCTGCTCACTATTATTTTCTTATCAACAGGATCATATAATCTGTAACCTTTTATGTTGTCACTAAAACCAACCAAAAACATCTTTTTTGATTTTTTATACAATTTTTGTCGTTTCTCTTTAGGAATTAGGGTCATGGCCTTATTTCCAAATATTCTTATTCCACTTACATCAGGTTTCTTTTGTGCCACATTTCATAAGGAGTCTTTTCAATTCCCAAGACTGAAGAACGGTTTCTGAGATATACTGCAGTCGCTGTAGCTTCTGCCCAAAAAATATTTTCCATTTTTACATCGTACAGCAAGCAACGAACATTTTCTACAATGGTACGATTCATTCTTTCGGTCATACCGTTTTGATGAGGTGTGTACGCATTTGTTTGCTGATGCAAAATTTCATGTTTCTTATAATATTCTCTAAACTGATTACTGTCAAACTCAGTACCTTGATTACTACGGAAAATTTTAATTGTTTTACTTTTCTGATTTTCTACATAGTTCTTAAATTCATCTTTATTTTTAGAAAATATGCAAAAACTATCCTTGTGAAGTCATCCTCCAAAATCATAAAATATCTTGAGCCTCCAAGAGATAGCCAGCTGGTTGTCATTAGCCACTGTAATATTCTTCATTTGAGTCTCCTTTTTCACATTTTTAAGCCAATCTTTTCTCGCTGTAAGATGAGCACGACATTCAGAGTCGATACACCAGTCAGACTTCTCAAATTTACCAGTAAGAAATACAGCATTCAAATCACTGGATGAATTATCTTGATTTTCTGCTCTCTCAGCTCTCTGATTTTCTGGACATCGGTTCATGAAATGCCCTAATTTCTGGCATTTAAAGCCTTTAATGTCTCTTGTAGGTTCTGTTTGTGTTTACCTTTCTAGCGCCGCCACCTCTGGTTCTGTCAGAACCTTTACTCGCGAACGCGCCACCTGACTGACCCACAGCACCACCTAGGTAACGTGTAGAATAACACGGCATAAAAATCTAAAGCCTAAACTTTGAAAAAGGAAACGGATATAGTTTCCGAAACGTCAGCGCAGTATTTTTGTATTAATTTAATTCCTATTAGTTGTCAAAAAACACCCGCTAACTGATCCTCTGACATTACGTCAAAGGCATAGAGGTTATTTCCCAGTTTTAAACTGGTTAATGCGAATATTTTTTAGATAAATCGAATTATTTTGGATAGGAATCTCAAGGAATGTGGTAATAAATCCCAAAAAAAGAAAAAGAAGAGAAATAATTTATGAAATTCCACAAATAACATTTAAACAATATTTATATCTGGTTTAGAGATAACTCCATAAAATGATTGTCATAATGCTTTGGATTTTTATTCATATCTAGGTATATCTAGTAAAATTCTTAGTGTTAACAAAGGTTCACTGAATTTCCCCGAGCACACATCGTATAGCTACTTAAAAGTCACGAAATTGCTGGAGTTTCTTTATTAATAGATACGTATTTCCTATCATTTCTTTCCAGAAAATCTTGATGAACTCAAAAGACGATAGATTATTGACAACACGCAATGATTCCTGGAACAGACGAGAGCAGTTAGCCAGAAATAAATACCTTCCTTCTTGACAATCATATTTTAATTTAGTATTTCAATGCTGAATATCCATCAGCACTTTGCCTTTTAATTATTGTAGAGCGAGTTAAAGAAAGTGATCAATCTTTAATTATTCGGATCAGATATGTCCCTTTTGGAGGCAGCAGAGTTCCTACTTCGACTAACAAGTCCAGAACTTCATATTCTTCGTTCAATCGCATGTAAAAAATTGAGCTCTTAAATCAGTCTGCAGCAAGGAGCCTGAAAATGTTCAACTTCTGGCATGTCGCTGTTGGTTGGCAGGTTGTTTCATATCTCTAATGAAATGCACATTGAACGTAGTAGCTAAACAAATTTTATACAGCAAAACTTGAAAATGAATAAATTTTTATAATGAATTTTTTGGAACTTGGCGATATCTAAATACAAAAAGAATAAGAAAGATACTAAAATACTAGTAACATTTCTCTTAAAGTCTGCATCATTCTTGTATTGATGTATTTCCATCATCAATACTTTTAATTTACATTCACTAGAATATTGTAAATTTGTTTAAAATTTTTTTTATTTACATATTTTCTTTTCAGAATCTTCGCAAGCAGCAAAATATGGAGGATGTTTCTCTGAAGAAAACACTGTTCTTACATCTCTGGGAGTAAAACGGAAATTGGCAGAACTGCAAATTGGTGAAAAAATTTTATCCCACGAATCTACCACTCAACGATTAATTTTCAGTGAAGTTATATTATTTTTAGATTATAATCCATTAGAGAGACGTAGATTTTTAAAAATCGTTTTGTCATCAGGTCGAACTATTACAGTGACATCTAATCACCTAGTGTTTTCAGGAACTTTAAGAAAATATAGAACAGTTTATGCTGAGATGATAAATATTGGTGATAATCTTTTAGTGAGTGGCTTAAATAACACTATTGTAGAGGATAGTGTGGTTCAGGTGAAATCAATAATAAAGACTGGTGTTTTTGCTCCACTTACAAAAGTTGGCACTCTAGTTGTAAATGATGTAATTGCTTCGTGTTATGCGACAGTTGACAGTCAGCCTTTAGCTCATTGGGCCTTTTTGCCTTTACGCCTTGTTTGGAACATAAAACAAGGCTTGTTTCGTGTATGGACTATCATTAATAAACCTGTGATTAGTTGGTCTAATGCACCCACTTTAGTTACCAACATCAGACCTTCTACTGGAGTGCACTGGTATGCTAGAATGCTTTATGCAACAGCTAAGTACTTACTTCCATCACATTTGCACCAGTGATATTTAATATTTGTTAAATAAATTGGCCAGTGTACAGTACATTATAAGTCATAGTATATTCAGTTGCTTTAATTAATTTTAGAGTAATTTGTGTATTTATAAATAACTTATAAAAATACTTTTGCTTGAAAATATTTAATATTTTTTAAGTAAAATGATTATCAAATGTTGGATAATAACAGGCAATTTTAGCACGAATTGACCAAATAGAATGTAAATATACAGGATGGACCAATAGTTCCCTTGCTTATAAAATATTTAATATAAAAGTTGTAGACAATTAAGATAACCACGTAATCAAATTAAATCGGGTATACAGGGTGTTCTATGTAAGAATGACACCATTAAAAATCGACTTTTAAAGGGTTCACCCTATATAATTTCACATTTTTGGATCCTGTGTAGAATTTTTATGATAATTTTTGTGATGTTGCCAAATAATGCAAAAGAATGTATCATTGTTTAAATATACCTTAAACAATTAATGTATATATTTTGAGGATCGTCCAATGACAGACTGGATAGTTGTAACCTTAATGTTGAGTTTTAAAAATAAAATTTATGTAGTGGTAAAGTCAAGCGATTTCCTTATATCGAAAGAGGTTTTCCCCAGAATAGTTAATTTCATCTTTTTCAAATGCCATTTACATATACATTTCTAGCGGAGTAATAGTAAAATACAATATTATGCCATTTTATTTATTTCTTGATTCGCAACAACGTTATTCAGGTGTTTTCTAAAAGTCTATTTTACAATGAGATTTTCTTTTTCTCTTAAAAACTTCTCATAATGCCACCAAATATTCTCCGATCAGCTGGTTTGACTTTTGCTACAAAAAAACTAATTTTCAGTGGCACAGAAAAAATTGTGCCGATTAATATTTCCTATTCTAAGGCATCCGCTGAACTGATGGTTTGTAAAATTTTTTTTTTTTACGTTAAATATTTTGACTCGCACAGTTAAAGTTTGGATATTTCTTTAACTTCTCTGTATCTTCTAGACTACTCATTTCTCATGGGTGGTAATCTTCTAGTTTCGTCATATTTTATCTAGTGTCTGGTTTTCTTTAAATGTTAGAACTGTAGCTTTTTGTTTTTATTTTTGTTTGCACGACTAATGATATTTTAATATGATATTTATATGTCTTTTAACCTCCTCGGCGATATAATCTTGTCCACATGAACAGTTAATTACGTTATTTTTTCTGATGTTGATATATCCATGGGTTTATCTTTAGGGTAATTTGAATTATTCGAAAATAGCTGCTGGTACTACTCTAATTTTTTCTGCGCCTTATCTTGGTAGCTAATAAAATGTTGCCGACAACACGACAATGACAAAAAATCGTGTGTGTGAAGTCTGCTTTCAATATGGCTACGATTAAAATCATGCCGTGTGAAAGCTTGCATTTAAAACAATGCGTAACTGCTAAACACGATACCGTTGCCGTACACGACCACGACAGAAAATCGTTCTGTGCTGTGTGAAAGCCGGAGGCTGGTGGACCACTGGCGATTCCTATACAATTTTCCGCGCACGATATACATATCGTGCCACTTCCGCTTAGTACTCGCCCACATGCAGTAATATCGCTCAAAGCGAAGTAGATGCCACGTTCATTGTTGTCAAATTTTTAGTTGCTACTGTGCAACAAGAAGTGATGGATCGTAGAAACCTAACTTTATTAGCATGGTTTATACGTAGACGCCGAAGAAGGCAACACGATGTTTACTGTCAAAGGCAGTTGGGTTCATCCCATTTTAAAGGTAAGATATCTTGAGGATGCATTTTATAAAATTTTTTAAAAATGAAGAGAAAATTCTGAAAGATCCCGCAGACACTTCTTACTTTCTACCGCTTCAATCAAGTCTATTATTTCATATTTAAATTTCTTTTGGCGGCATATTGTTTTTTTTATAACAAAATTTACGTAGTAAACAAATACGTTGCAACACAGGTCTAGAAATATCCCTGAGATTTTCGTCGCGTGGGCTAGAGAACATTGGTCTCTACTGGCGTTCAAAAGTCACGCGATACGAAAACGTCATTTCTGACCAAGTGGTGCAACACGACTGACTTGAGAGTTCTTTATTGGGAATCATTCTTTCGGCTGGTGTTTGCTGCAATCAGAGATTATGAAAACTCTAGATAGTTACCGTCAATGTATTTACTGTACGCAGCAAAAATGGATGCAGAACTCAATTAATTTGAAAGCAGGCCACCGAAACTTAGGCTGGTGCCGATGATATTCATTCATAATGTATTACGCACATTATGAACCAACATCATCTGCGTCAATCTAAGTTTCGGTGGCCTACTTCCAAATTACTTCAGATCTGCATCCAGTTCTGCCGCGTCCAGTAAATACATTGACGGTAACTATCTAGAGTCTTTATAATCTCTGCTGCAACCAATCAGTTCTAGCATTTTGAGGTAATATGTAATTATTATTCTACAAAATACGGCCAAGTTTGTAATTCAGCGCTCGGCGTGGTATATAACCTAGAGAATAGCTGTTGATCACAATTTGGTTTTGTTTCTTAGTTACTAAGAATTACGAAGGACAAAAGGCAAACCATTTTTTGCATTTTATATAAATATCCTGGCCCTCGGTTGGAAAATAGAGAAATAATCTAGTTAAGATTCCTTCATATACATACATTCATACATATATATTTTCTTTCACAACTTTATTTCGGTTTTGTACAAGGATAAGCATGGCAATAATATTTAATATATTTAACTTACCACAAAATTATATCAATATTTCCAAAAAGAATGAAGAACATGTATATCTTCTTAGGAGTATCATTTTTTAATTAGGAACCGTAGTAAATGAATTTTGTGGTAAGTTAAATATTTTTTATTTTCAATATTTTTTTGCTTCGGAACTATAAATTCTGTTATTTCATTCAATGTTTTATAACACGTAATTATAAAAAGTAGTTGTTTCAACGGATTTGACAATAATGCGTTCTAAAGTAGTTTCAATGATTTTTACATCCTACACATTTTATATTTGTACATTCAGAAGTAAGACGTCATTATAAATACATATATTAAATTAGATATTTTTGTTATTATTATGCTTACAAAAAGTAAATAAAGTTGTAGACAATATATATCAAGCAAAGAAAGTAGAATAATATATAAATTGTGTTTCTCGTAGTGTTTAATGATATTAAGAACTCCTGAAGATATTAAGAACCATAAAAATACATTTTTACATTTATGACATGTGATCACTATAATAATTCAGAAAATGTATATTACATATTATTATATTTTTTGGTCATTTTAATAAATAATAATTTGTGTGTATATTTATATTTTTTCTGTTGTTAATTGTTTTTTTTAAGATGAAAATATACAAATTACCATACACTAAAATCTAATGTTATCTGAGATAAAAGTATATTTTACAACAAGAGATGAAAATACTGTTTTTTTCGTGAGATGAGAATTTGTCCACGAGCGAGGCGAGTTGGCACATTCTCACGAACGATAAAACATATTTCATTTGAGTAGGAAATGACATTGCAATAAAATATTGGAAAAAAAATAACAGAACTTTTTAACGATCAGTTGGAAAATACATATAAAATGCCATTAAATTATAAACCATCATAATGTAAATTATTGTTTGTTTAGTCGTTGCTATGGTAGGTAACATAAATTTGACACTTTCATTTTCACTTCTAGAGACGAAAATAACTTTCGTCTCTCGAGTAAAAAATAGAGTAGTGGAAAAATTGCCATTTTGATATGTGAGTAGGAAAATACATTTAATGTCCTACTACTCTGTTATTTTGCAATAATAACCCTATTTTGAGATGCATTATATGAGAAATAACGCCCTAGGAAATTATAATAACGCCCTAGGGCATTATGAATTTTTATAACTCATTACCATGGAAATGCTTAAATCATTTACATAAATTCTACAATAGAAATTACGTCAATATAAATTTAATGTCAAACAAATGTCAACCAGCAATTTTGTGACATAAAATTTGCAATTTTTAAAATTTTCGAATTAAATAACAGAGTACCAGGACATTAAACGTTGCAGGCACCAAGGGAGTTATCAGCATAATAACGCCCTCGGTCAGCGTACATTATTCCTCGGGCCGAAAAGTTCACTGCCGACCTCGTGCATTATTATTATCCTTATAAGTCCCTTGATACCTTAATAACTATTATACAGACCTATTGATGATTATTTATAATTTTCAGTTATTAATCAAATATACGTATTATGTTTCTTAGAGGCTCATAGCTAAAGTGATAATTTAGTGATTTTTAAATTCTTAATGAACTCTCAAAAAATGTTAAGGGTACAAATTAATGTTTATGTTTCACAATGTTCCTTTTCTAGTTTATAAGTTATTCCGGGACTATTAATAAAAAAACAAAATACCCCAAAAATATGAATGTTATTTTGAATTTAGATATTAGTAAACATGTTATTGTATTAGTTAATTTTGTATGTATTATATTGTTCATGTAAATAAACTGTTGTACAATATTTGTTTTATATATGTAAATTGCTTTTGTAATATATGGACACATTTTATTTATAATATAGTAATTTTACGAATAAATTAAATGATGTTACATCAACTTGTTTCTTATTATTTGTTTCCTAGGTTTAACAGTAATGTTTCTTTCTCAAAATAGTCCTATTCCTGAAGAGGGGTTGGAAGTGTTAGAACCTTTGGTGTAGAACTTGCACTTGGTGTAGTTTTCCACACACACCAAAACATTTTTGCACACACTCATTTCGCCAATCAAGTTGGCATCATCGGGAGATGATTAAAACTAAGCATAACCTAACAATGGAACCTATTTCGACGAACAATTACCGCGATAGTAACAAAAAGGCGGGTTATTTGGCGTTTCGTTGAAGCGTTAACGCGTGACTAACATAAAAAGCAGGCTATTTGGAATGGGCCCTCTGTCACTATACATTCTATTTTTACATTTGTTAATTTCCAAGCTTTCGAATGCATCTAGTTGTATAGTGTTTGCTACATTTCTAATCAATCTTAAATTATTAATAACTATTTTATGATTAAGTAGTGAGGGATAAGTACATCCCTCTGGTGGTCAGTTGCTACTACCAGTCAAGACATCGACGGTGTCTCTGTGACCGATAGCGGCTTGCCAAGCATGTTTTAGTCCATCAGGGCTAGAGGTCGCCGCTCTTGATGCTTGCTTGGCAAGCCGCTATCGGTCACAGAGACACCGTCGATGTCTTGACTGGTAGTAGCAACTGACCACCAGAGGGATGTACTTATCCCTCACTACTTACATGTGCTGGGTCTGCCATAGGTCAGTTTGGTTTGCCTTTGTTATTTGTCTTTTCAGCTACCTGTGGCACACTGATGAGAACATAAAGAGTTTGAAACCGGTCTGTGTCTGGTATAGAAAAGACAAATAACAAATTTGGCTACCAATTTGGATTTATAGGTATAATTCAATGGGAGTAGGGGCAGTTGCCCGTCCAGTAGTTTCCTATAATCCTATTTATCATTTTATGATTGTTATCAAAAGCATGTTGGGCAACGCTAGACTTCTTTATTATTCTTTCGTATTTTAGATGAACCATAGATTGTTATCAAAAGCATGTTGGGCAACGCTAGACTTCTCTATTATTCTTTCGTATTTTAGATGAACCATATGCTCCTTAAACCTCGTCTGAATAGAGCGTCTTGTTTGTCCAACATACTTTTGGTTACAGTCCTTACAGCTAATTTCGTAAATCCTTTCCTTCATTCCAATTTTATCCTTGGGGTTGCCTAAAAGTTGTTGTAGTTTATTTCCCGATCGATGAACCGCCGTCATATCAATGTTATTGAAAATTCTACTAAGACCTCGGGTAAACCGGGGTTCATATGTGTTCAAAATAGTGAAAAATACCTTTTGAGTTGATTATAACAGTTTATAAAATTAATTGTTTTCAAGTGAAAATTGTGTGAGAATAGAGTCTAAAAAGGATGTATATAGTGGATAAGGAGCAGGGCTGTACTCAGAAATTAAAGTTACATTTACTTTTCTGAAACTTTTTTCAAGAATGGCGTGTGATGTTTGTAAAATAGCCGACACTAAAGAACAGCCCATTGTTAACTGTGATGGATGCAGCAAAAAAATTTGCAAAACTTGTGCCCAACTTTCGCTTCAGAAATGAAAGTAATGTTGCTCAAAGAAAGGACAATTAAATTTCTGCAGCAAGTTGTAGCGGTCACTTTCTCGAGCCGGCCTGTATCAAGCGCTTCAATAACTATTAATATTTGTCTTAGGCTAAGTGGGTAGGTGACTGGAAATACACTCTTGTATTTAGGGTTGTGGTAAGTCATCAGGTATAAGCCATAATCACAATTTTGGGCATTAGAAAAACACATGTAGCTCACCATTGCATTTACAAGTTTATTTAATTACAAGCAGTATATTGTCCCATAGTCCATGCATTGTGGAGATTAAAAGATAAATAAATAAACATTTCATTCTAACTTAAAGAAAAAAGCAAAATAAGGGCATGCAAAATCAAGTAGATATCCTAGGTAAAAAGCAAATAAAAACGTAATTCTTAGTATAAATAAATAAAATGAACAATTATACTCCTTTAAAACAAATAATTCTTTGAAGAGTTGATTTCAAATTTAAATACCAGTGAATTTATTCAGAATATTGGTAGCTTGACTTTTTTCTGCGGAAAAAGAGGAAGACTTTTTTTGGTCCATGTTTGAGCAGCCATGATGAACTTCTGTTAATTGTTGAACTAACTGCCGCATTGTTATTGAAAAACCTCATAATATGTAAGGTAAATATTCTTAAAATTTTTTCTCATGTTGTAATGTTGATATTACACTACGTAGATTCCTAGAAAGAAAAGAAAGAAACAATTAAATGTTTGTAGGTTTTTTTATATTAGCAAGCCACCGTCATTGACTTTGGAATTATAATTGAAATCATTAAGACATATCTTGTCCATCACAAACGTATGAACGATTTGAATAAATACATTAAGATAATTAAAATAATGACAGAATTAACAAATAATGAATTATATGCAAAATTACTGGATGCGATCAAACAGGAAGGACTGAACACTGCTCTCACATATAGGTAACGTAACTCGTTCGCTTTTAAAATAATTTTATTATGCAGTATAGTTAAACGCTTGTTAGAAATTACCTGATGGACTAGCGGTTAAGGCGCTGAAATGTTGTAGGGTCACACCGGCTCCAACTTTTTTCATTACAAAAATCTACGCACTGATCAAAATTTCAGAACCAAAAGGGCACTTTACAAAAATATCTCGAAAAATAATTTTTTTTAAACCATAAGCCTTACGGGGGATCCACTGGTGAGGTAAGCCCTACGGGGGACCCATTGGTGAGGTAAGCCCTATGGGGGATCCATTGGTGAGGTAAGCCTTACGGGGACCCACTGGTGAGGGAAGCTCTACGGGGGACCCACGTCTGTGACATCACTGTCTGGCTCAAGTGCCCCCTTACCTACTACCGTTGCTAACATAAGTTTACTCTTGGTAAAATAATGTTTCGGCCTATTACGAACGCCTTGTATATTTTTTTGAAAAAGCGTATAAGTCAGAGGATGTACAATCAGAAGCAAAAGAAATATCTTGAAATATGATTTTTTTGTCTGTGGAATATTAACAACAATACAGCCATGTTTCCATTTTAAGTGTTACACACTATATAGAATAATAAAAATATCTTTGCTTTGCTGTTAATGCAGAATTTTATTAATCACAATCACAAAAACACTTACACAACATAATACTAAATCATGGGTTACTGATGATATTATTAATATGGGTAATAAATTAAAAGGCCTATTTTGGCTAAAAACTAATTCTAAAAACTCTGAATTAGATGAGTGCTATAAGAAATTAAAAAAAGAATATACAAAGAAAATTAACGTTACAAAAAAACTGTTCTATCAACATCAGCTTGAAATTAAAAATTCAAATCAGAAACAAAAATATGTTTGGAACTTAGTAAAAGAAAAAACTGGGAAAATAAAAAACCGTAAGCCAATCAAATTATGTGTTAACGATTCCGTGGTCGAAGAACCAGACATTTTAACTAATGTTTTTGTAAACTTTTTTAGTACCACAACTAAATTAGCTATACAAAATCACTTTGGCAGTAGCATTTCTACTAAATGTACATTAACACAATCACATACTGGTAATACTTTTTTCTTTCATGATGTTGAGGTAAGTGAGATTGTAAATGTAATTCAAAACCTAAAAAACACAAATTCTGTAGGCATTGACTGTATATCAACAAGAATAATAAAAAACATATGTATGCAAATTGCTTTACCACTGTCTTACATCACAAATTTATCTGTTCAGAAAGGAACCTTCCCTGATAATTTAAAAATCGGTGTAGTTACTCCCATATTTAAAAAGAATGACCCTTTAGAAATCGAAAATTATAGAGGTATCACAGTTCCTACCATCATAAGTAAAATAATTGAGAGGGTAATATATGAAAGAATGTTATTATATCTTCAAAAATATAATATAAGTGATGTGGGAACGAACAATTTCAACAATAAAAACTCAAGTGTTCACTTCTAACGTTTACTAAGATCTGATTTAATAAAGTTGCATGTGCTTATTTTATAATAAACTTATCTGTTAATATGAAACCACTATGATAGTTCTTAGCGTAGGTGTTATATGAATCTCGTCTAGAACTGCGATAAGATAAAGAATGTCTCTACCGGGACACCAATATAACTCCTCCTGCAGAAGTGGTGACATCGTCTCCTGGCGATGAATTCTCTTGATTGGTATGTAGACTTGGTCGGCTATTGTTGTTGGAAAAACAACATGATGAGATGCTAAGGCGTTGTTTACAGCACTTGAAGTAGGTTACGATAACAATTAAGAATAATGTCACAAATAGAGTGATTAGTAACCAATAGTTTGTGGATTCCAAGATACTGATGTTTTCTGGGATGAACTGAGTCTTTATTGTAGTTTTGGCTAATTCTTTTAAGGCACTGATATTTGAAAGGTCAACTTCTTCTAATGGCAATGGTTCGTTCTTATTTACGGTAAGGTTCCATAGTTTAGGTATCTCAATTTTTGGTAACAGGAACATTGGAAGTGGGACTTCACTTCTCGTAGCTGTAAAGCGTTGATTTGCTATCGTTGTGCTACATCCTATGGGTAGATGAAGGACAACCGGTTGGTGAATGGTCTGAATTCCATTTTGGCAATCGGGGATTTGAAGGGTATTGACCGGTATGATCAATATGTGGTTCTCTTCTAGCGTAGCAAATATTGGTTTTGTAACCGATACGTGGTGAACAGAACAGTGGTCATGATCAGCTTTGGATAATAACTGGATCAAACAGCTATCGTCACGTGGTTGACTGGGTGAGTTGCAGATGTAGGTGTCTTCTATTTTTGGACAGCTATGTGACGTGGTGATGTAAGTGTCAGTACTCATTCCAAGGTAAGGTGTAGTTGGAATTATAGTGAGGTTTTGAACAGGGACTGGAATTATGTGGTAATAGGAATAAATCTCGGTTGTTAAGATTGGCAAATTAATTACAAAAATTATTAGTTCGTCTGAAAAATGAACAGTTATTCCTAAATACGAATAGTAATTTTGAAAGTATTTTAGTTCCAGAATATTTTGACTGTTATAAAGTTCTTTTGCTTTATCCAGAATATACATCAAGCTGCGTTTAGGCAAAATTGAATTATGAACTAAGTTCCATGAAGCGAAAGTAATTGCATTTTCTAACTCGTCCAGGAATTCATTAATATGTTCCAAATTGATGAAGAGTTGTGATAGCACGTTTTGAATAGAAACAGTGATTAAGACGTGAGTCATTTCTTCTCTGAATTTTGTTACCGTTTGGGTCAGAAAAGATTTAATTGTCTTTTGGTTTCGTGTCAATGTCGAAATTGTTTCATTATAATTGTCAATTAGATGGGATGTTAAACTCATCTGAGCTTTTAGTTGATATTCAATTTGATTATCGTTTTTATTTAACTTTATTAGAGCTTCGTTAATTGTTTCACGGTCATTATTATCTAAAATGCCAAATAGCCATTTAGATACGGTGCCTATACCATTTATTAAGCCTCGTTTGGTACGCGTTTTGCTTTGTGGAAGAAGATTGTCTAATTTTGATTTTGTTCTAGTGACTAATTGTCGAGCTTGCGAAAGCGACGTTAGTAGTCCAGTGTTAGCTGTACAATTATTAATTTGATAAATTGTAGCTTTAATCATGAGTAATTGAGATTCTGTAGATTTTAATTCATTATCAACTGATTGTAAGTTAACGTAGTGTATAAATTTATGTTGTGTTGAACGAGACCTCATTGTACCTAATTTTAGTGTCAGAAGTCCATTCTCAATTGGGGTTATTTTAATTTGGCAAAGGACTGTCGAAAAGGTAAGAAATAGGGTGAGCGTCAAGTGCATTGTCGTTGGCGTTCTTTCGTGGTCGTCCACGTGGGCGTGTACCTGGAACAAGGATACGTTTCTTTTTAACTCTTTTCTTATGATAAGTTCCTCGGGGTGTTTGTACTTTTTTATTTAAATCTGTCTCTACGTCTGTTTTAATGAATCTCGGATTTGTTTTATTGCGTAACTGATCGTTTTTTATAAAAATGGTGTCACCAGGGTTTAACTCCTCAGGGTCAATGCGTTTTTCATTTAAATTTTTACTACGTTTTTCTTTTTCTGTCGATAGTCTAGTATGAATGTTTTGGTAAAGTTTTAGTGAGTTTCTTGCATGATTTTCAACATAGTCAGTCAGTATATTTTCTTCATTTATGTCAAAGGGTAAGGTTTGATGTAGATGACCAAATAGGATTTCAAAAGGGGTGTGTTTAGTATTACTATGTGGGGGTTATTATATCCCATAATTGCTATTTTCATTAGAGATTTTACATTTTCGTGTGGTTTTTCTCGTGTCAAACATCTAATTTGATCTAGAAGTGTCGAGTGTAAGCGTTCTACCGGTGAGTTGGAAGTGGAGTTATGCAATGTAATGTAATGTAACTTGATTTTATGTAGTCTACAAAAGTCAGAAATTATGTGATTTCTAAATTCTGTACCATTATCGCATATGATTTCTTTGGGAATGCCTACAAAGGATATGAATGTTATTAAAGCTTCCATGACTTCAATAGCGGATTTTTGTGCAACGTGTATAGCTTGTGCAAATTTAGAGAAAGGATCTAGGAATGTTAAAAATGCGTTACTATTGACAAAGAATATATCCACATGAATTATCTCCATTGGTTTAGAAGGTGTATGTGTAATTTCGAAAGGTGGGTTCTGTGGTTTGCGTTCATATTTACAGGTTTGACAAGTGTCGCAGGTATTTATATAATTCTGTACATCTCGAAGCATGTTGGGCCAATAGTAGGTTTTAGTTAATGACAACAGGGTAGCGTTTATGCCTTTATGTTGGGTTTTACCTTCGTGATGATATTTTATTCTTTGGTGTTGTTCTGCTGCTGTGATTTCATCTGACAAGAACAGGTTCGAAATTGTTAAATTTAATCTTGCAAAATGATTTTGCAATGTTCTGATTATCCTGAGTTTTAAAGGTTCGTCTCGTTTAGTACGGAAAAACAAACAATAGTGTCTTTTAGGGTCAATAACATTCTTGAACATTTTTATAATTTCTTCTTCAGTAGCACTTGATTTCATAGTGACTTTATGTCGGGTATTGTTAAATATCTTTTCATGTATTGTAAAATTTGAAAGACAATTGATTGATTCAGTAATAATTACTTGGTGTGCATATTGATTGACACATTTATCTGTGTATGGAAATTCTTGAATAGGATTTTCCTCTGCAGAATGTATTGTTGCTGTTTCATCGCTTTGTTCGGTTGTTGACTGTAGTAGTGGTGTAATGATGGATAGTGGAATGTTGTCTTCGAAATCCTCGCCTTGTGTTTCGTCTACGAGTCTTTCCGTTGGATCTAAAGAATTTAGAGCTTCTTTTAGACTTGTTTCGTCTACTTCTGGTATTTCGTCGACGTTATTCAACATCGAGAGAAGGTCGTCTTCTAAAGCTGTAGTCTTATTCGCTCTTGTTAAGACATTAACTTCATGAGGTTCATCTTGAATTCTTATCCTAGGTCTGCCACATAATTAGATTTTCCTGGTTTGTACTTGATATCGTAGTCAAATTCTTCTAGGTGTAGTTTCCATCTAACTAATCTTGTGTTTGGTGTTTTTAAATTGGATAACCATTCTAGGGGTTTATGGTCCGTATAGATCGTGAATTTTTTTCCAAAAAGATATGGTCTAAAGTATTTACAGCTCCATACAATTGCGAGTAACTCTTTTTCAATAGTTGCGTAATTTGTTTCAGCAGGGTTTAATGTTCTTGACACATATGCTATGGGATGCTCATTTTGTGAACTGTCTGTGGTTACTTCGAAAGGTTTTTCAAAATCTGGATATGCAATGATGGGTTCGTTAGATAATAAGGTTTTACAATGTTCAAAGCATGAGATGTATTCTGGTGTTAGTTCAACTTTTTGGTCTTTCCTTAGGCACTTAGTGAGAGGTTTGGTTAATTTGGCAAAATTTTTTACACATTTTCTGTAATATCCCAGTAAGCCTAAAAATGATTTGATTTCCTTGTGTGTTTCTGGAATAGGAAAGTTTTTTTATGGATTTGATTTTGTCAGGATTTGGTTTAATACCATTCGGAGTGACAATATGACCTAAAAATTCGACGTTTTTCTTAAGAAATTCCGATTTATCTAACTGTACTTTTAAGTTGCATTACGTAGGGTTTGAAAAATTCTTTTGAGGTTGGCAATATGCTCTTGAAGAGACGTTGAAAATATAATTATGTCATCTAGGTAAACTAAGCAAATTTTATTAATGTGTTCTCGAAGTACATTATCAATCATTCTTTGAAAAGTGCTAGGCGCATTTTTGAGTCCGAAGGGCATTCTCAGGAACTCATAATGTCCATGTTCAGTATTAAAAGCAGTTTTGGGTATTGATTCGGGAGCCATTTCAATTTGGTGAAATCCTGAAGCAAGATCCAATGTAGTGAAATAACAACATCTGCCAAGTTTGTCCAGGATATCTGTCACATTAGGTATTGGGTATCTATCTGTGATTGTTTTCTCGTTAAGGGCCGGTTTTTCAATGCAGGGTCAAAAGTGATAGTTAATTACCTGAAAGTTAAGGATACCCTTCAGACAAAGTGATAGTTAAAATTGGAATCGTTTATCAAACATAACGTTTTCTGCTAGTTAGTTATCTTTTAGTTTATAAAATTTCTTTAAGGTTGGCTGCACTAAAATTTTAGCAAAGCTTTTTGATTGGCTACCTAATCTGTGAGTTACATTTGTTGACATTTCGAATAACTTTTTAACCGCAAGAATATATGATGGAAAGCGAGAATAAAAAAAAGCGAAGTGCAAATTTTAGTAATGCAGAGAGGCAAAAGTTAGTGCGCATTACAAACAATTATAAACACATTTTAGAAAATAAAAGAACAGACGCCGTAACTTGGCGACAGAAAGAGGAAATCTGGAAAAAAATTGAACATATCTGGAATCCTAATACTACTGGCTTGGTAAGTACCTACTTATTATAATGTCCTAGAAGTTATTACATATTTAAATGGTAAAGCGACGTATGGGCCAGCATGTAGATAGATTATTTTTTATGGCAACCAGTGCCGGTAAACGTAAACATGTTAAAAAGAAGTAGTGTTACACAAAGTAGGTTTATTGAAAAATAATGATTTTTAATTTTTATTGTAGCCCCGTTCTGCAAAGCAGCTGAAAGACAAGTACAATGGGATTAAAAAGGAGTTAAAAAAACGGTATAGTCATCATAGAAGTTATGTGTCGGGTACAGGAGGTGGAAAATATGTGCCACCTCCTGAACCTCCTACAGAAGAAGAAAAGGAGCTAGTTACAACTATAGCCCTTAGTGTGCAAGGATTAAATACTTCCCAAGATTCAGATGGTTTAGCAGGTGAGAAAATATGTCGCATAGTTTTGCAAGTAGTCGTAGGTAAAGTAAATTTATGATTTTGTTGGTCAATACTTTTTTGCTTTTTGAAAAATTATAAT
Source organism: Rhagium mordax (assembly GCA_963680705.1). NCBI lineage: Eukaryota > Metazoa > Arthropoda > Insecta > Coleoptera > Cerambycidae > Rhagium > Rhagium mordax. The sequence goes on along the minus strand of OY796659.1, from coordinate 24,309,635 downwards.
CAGACCTTTGGCATTATGCATCATTATGTACATAATTTTTGTGTATATAGTGTAATATTCTATTTTCACGTATTCATTTTCAGGTATATCAGGAGTTCCTTTTGAAAACATTTCCACTGGGAATTGTGATAATATATCAGAAGAAGTTATCGACACGGATTGGAGTCAGTACACAGTTAATATGTACCAAACAAGAGTTCATTCATCACTAAGGGAACCCAGCCCACTTGTCATTGAGGAAACAAGTCCTTCTATCATTTATGAAGCTGGTACTGGGTACAATGAAGACGACAGTAATAAGGAAAATACTAACACAAGTAGTAGGGCCACACCAGGCATCGATCATGACTATAGTACACATGAGTCACAAAAAGGCAGTAAGTTTATTACTTATTTTGTACTCTTGGAAACCTTTCATTGTATTTTTTAAATGTATCATGTTTTGATTAAAGTTTTACTTGTAGAGGCATGGATAAATAGAAGAAGACCTATACTAAAGAAAAAAAATGTATGTCATCAGCAGGAGCCAAATTTGAAGCTCTTGCAGAAAAAAAAGTGCCCTTATTGACCTAGAAAAATGTATAGCACAAGAAAGACAACACCAAAATAAAATCGAACATGAGAAGAGGGTCGCAATATTAGACTTAGAAAAAAAAAAAACATGAACTTAGAATAGAATTGTTAAAATATAAAATACAAAGTACTGAATCTGGATGAATTGTATGGAATCAGTTTAAAAATTTTTTATTGCATCACTTCACCTACGCAGTACAAATAATATTTAGTCCCCAATGTGATAAGTACAACTGTTTTTGTTGTTTAGGAATAAAATGTTATTTTTGAAATATAAAACTATTAATGTGTTATTAAAGTTTTTTATTAATTAAATTATACAGATTGAAATAAATATACAATTACAAAAGACCTGGAAAATAATCTAATAAAAGTTGGTCTCGAGCATTGCCTACATTTTCTCGCTCCTCCAGAACTTCAACGTTAAAGTTTTCATCAAAATTAATTAGGTTAAAATTTAATTCGGGATCCATTGGAGGCTGCTCTTCTCCCTTATTTAAAGCTATGTTATGTAGCACTGCTGTGGCTACAATAACTGATAAAAGTCGTGTCCATTTTTAATCGCAGTCCTAATGCAAGCACAGGAAATCTTCGTTTCCAAACACCATACTGCCTTTCGACAGGATTACGAGTACGAATTACTAAAAAATATAATAAATATTTAGATGTCGAAGCATTTATAAAAATTATATTAGTACGATATGGCCGAAGAAAACTCAATTAATTTTATAGGAATCACTATTAGTGAAACTTGACAGCATATAAGGTGATTTCATAAAATGCCTAGGCAATTTATAAAATCCATGATTTCACAAATTTCCGGTAACAGTATATCAATTCCAATAAAATGTTTAACGTGAAATTTTTGTGTGTGTTACGGCCATTCTCACCGTAGTTTTAAAGGAAGGTTTAGCGATAAGGAGTGCTTAAATCTGAATTTTTCGTTGCACCGTTGCTTAAGCGTTCTTAAATCGCCTTAAAGGTTCCTTAAATTTAAGCCCTGAAAAATGGTGGCTTAAAGCTGGTTTAAATTTAAGAATAGTTCTGAGCATGCGCATTTTTACAAATTACATGTCATTACTGACATTTATTTGATTTTGATTTCAATTTTCAATCTTTAAATTACCTATTTTATTATAAAATGGAATCTGATGATGAAGATATCTTTGAGGACGATATTGATATATTGGAAATTATCGATTTCGGGTTTCCCAGAAGAATTTATGTGAGAAGAAATTATTTTGCTGAATTAGATGAGCTAACTTTCTTTAGCCGGTTTAGATTGCGTAAAGATACTGTTTTATATATTTTGACTTTAATTGAAGCCAATTTGGAGTTCCCCAGTGATATGTATGTGTTAAAATATATTCCCTTCTATAATTTAAGTGTACAGTACGTAAGTAAGATTTTTGTTCGCAGGATACAGAGTTAGTTTTTTTGTTTTCAATTATATCTTTATATTTACTAATAATATTCAAGAGGAGGATCTTTTCATCGTTTGTAAAATTTGCGGACCTCACTCTCTTCCTCGGGGTTTCCATTTTATTCTTATTTTTTAAATACAAAACGTGATGTAGGTACAGACAGAATAAACTAATGGGGATGACATATGACATAACAAAGAACGTAACGAAGTTGCCAACAAATTACAAGTGACCTAAAAGTAGGTGTATTACAATAAAATCTATACTTATTAAAGCGGACTTAAATATTTTGCGGTGCAATGCAAACAAAGTTAAACCATATTTAAATATTTAAGCAACCTTAACTAAGGGTTGCTTAAACAGTAATCGGTGAGAATGGCCGTTAAGTATATAAAAATAAACTTATATTTTTGTATATATACTATCGCGGCCGAAAAAAAGTAATCGACTGATTTTCCCGTTGTAATTATGGTTCTATTCAGTGTCGCATCAATCCCAATATTTTTTTTATTAGTGTCAACGTCATTGTCATATTAAGCAAAAATAAATTTTGTATTATAATAATCATGCCTTATCATGTTTTGAGTGAAGAAGAAAAAAGCTACATCGAGGGCTACATCATCGCCAAATTAGGAGAAGGGTGGTCTCAACAACGCATAGCAAGTGAAATTAATTGCAGCAAAAGCACGATTCAAAAACTAAACAAAAAGTGGAAAGAAACTCATGATCTGAGCAGGGCAGTGGGTTCTGGGCGGCCAAGAAAGAGTTCTCTAGAAAACGACAATGAATTTAAACCCATTATATAATTCTATTGAAGCCAAAGAGCAAACTAACTTCCCAGCGTCTGTTAGGACAGCAAGAAAACGGTTGCGAGAGCAAGGTCTATTTAACTGTGCCAGTCTCGGTGCCAGTGCTAAAAAGCACCGACTAACAGATGATAATAAAGAGGCAAGAATGCAGTTTGCAAATACTTTTATTAATGAATAAGATCGTTACTGGGAGAGAGTGGTCTTTTCCGACGAAAAGATATTTTAGTCCTGCTACAATGGTCAACTGCGAGTTTACCGTCCTAGGGGTCATAAGTTTGATGAAGAATATTTGTACAAAACAGATAATAGATAAGGTCTGTCTTTTTGTTTAGTTTTTGAATTGAGCCATTGCTGCAATTAATTTGACTTGCCATGCGTTTTTAAGACCACCCTTCTCCAAGTGTGGTGATGATGTAGCTTTTTTCTGCTTCTCTCAAAACCATACTAATTAATTGTTTTCTTATAATTAAAAAATATTAACAACTTATTTCTTATTAGTTTTTTTTTTTAATAAATACACCAATGATTTCTTGTCAAAATAATTTAATTGACATAACTGATGTAAGCACTCCCATTTACAAAGGAAAATTTTTCGAAAAAACATACTACTTGATAAAAAATCGATTACTTTTTTTCGGCCGCGATAGTACTTATTTGTATTTTTTATATATGTTTATATGATGTTTCTTATAAATTAATCATTACTAACCTGATTCATTGTATAATTCTTCTACAGCATTTTGCGTATTTAACAGAGGCGTAATCATGTGCATTGTATTTGCATACCCACTATCTGCTACAAGAATTGCATTAACGCCAAATTCATTATTCTCCATTCTGCGCCTAATAGAGGAATTGTCAAAAATAGTTTGGTCATGCGCTGAACCTGGTCATCGAGCCACAATGTCGCAAATTCTCAAGTCTGCCGATGATACGGTTTGGACATTAATTGAAAAATACCCTTTGCGATTTCTGAATACCTCAGCATTTTGTCCTCCTATAAAATACAAAAAGTTACATTGTTATTAGGTATTCTAACTAAAAATAATTTGTGGATTCTGTGAATATTATATTTCAATAATTTAATTAAATACCAGGTGACTGTATTTTAACATGAGTGCAATCGATTGCTCCCACTACTCTTGGCAGCCTAGCTTTGTCAAAGAATTTTATTTTAGTGTCCGAAAATTCTCTTGCGTTTGAGGGCATATTAATAACTTGTGCCGCCAAACCAGCTATAGCATGTGATACCCTCTTTACTATTTTGGAAGCCGTACGTTTACTGACTTTAATAAAGTCTCCAACAGCCAGTAGTATATTTCCTGTGGCATAAAATCTAAGAGCCAAAAGCAGTTGATCGATAGGTCTGTGAATATGGAGTGGTTTCTGAAAATAAATTGTTTTTTTTGTTACTTTTATAAATTGCTCAACAACAGGTTTTTTACAATTAATATATTTATTTTTGAATATTCATTATGAATAAAAAATATGAAAAACATGGTTAATTGCAGTTTGATTCAAAAGACGGCAGAAATAATTTATTACCACCAATTATATTATTAGATATAATACTTTACCTATCTGTTGGAAATTCAATATCATGTTCAAAGCTCTCCAAAATAAATACAACCGTCTCTTTTTTTAAACGAAATCTTACGAAAAAGTCAAGATCATCCATTTCTGCGAAATGATCAGCTCTTTCCCTCACTACATAAGGTCTCCTCTCCCACTGAATGAAATCAACGAATTCCTCATCGTCATCACTTAGGTAATTAAACACATCCATTTTCAACAGAGATTTTCAATACAATATTTGTTACGGAACTTTTGTGAAAAATTAACGAAAGATTAAATTTTAAGAAACGAAATTAATTGAAACATATTTTATTAAATAAATTATTTTCATTTTCTAACTTACAAAATATTATGAGATAATTTTATTCAATTCTCCACGTTTGCATTATAAGAAATTATCGTATTTCGAGAGTAGGCCGGTTTAAAAATTTGTAACCAGGGAAAGTTTGTTAGTTTGTTATTACAAAAAGGTTTTGAAGAAAACGTCAAATACTGATGAGCTCTTGGAAATTTGAAATTTGCCTTCAATTTATATTGGATTTGCTCACAATTTGATAATTTGGTCCATTTGTTGATTAGCTGTTCTCTTTGGACTGTTACCTATTTAATATGGATTTAGGATTCTTCAATTCCGTAAGTAATACAATCTCCTTGATTTTGATAAGCTTACCTACTGTCGAAATTCGTTTCAGAAATCTATTTGGAAACCATTATATGTGTATTAGTTAAATATTTGGATTTTGTAATTTATAAAAGAGCCCTCACAAAGAAAGAGGTAAGTCATATTAGATGAAATCACGTGAGAAATTGAATTAATATTGTGTAATTATTTTTAGGGTGCTCCCGTACCCCAGTAGTTTGGACGTAGTGGTTGGCTCGTATAATTTTGCTTTCCGCCAAATCGAAGGGTTGGATTGATTCTCCACTCCATAGTTCAAAGAACAGATAAGTGCTTCCGTATCTTTTCGATAAAATTTTAAAACCATTAACAAAAAAATATTAACATTTACTTTAAATTTGAAATTATTTATTAGACGACACAGATAATCTGTGAATGTGAACAAACTTGACGGTCACGTTTGGGTTAAACAAATATTTATATTTACATATTCAAATTTAGATAAAAAATATAATTTATAACCTTGGTTCCGTAAACTATATGATTAAAACGTTTTGGCCGATCAATTTTGTTTTGCGTAATTTTTTTTTGATGAATGATTATAGTTACTGTTGGTGAGTACCTTTAGACCAAGGCGATCTTCTGATTTAGAACGGCTAGGGAAACCAGTGGCGCCATATAAAAGAACCCCCTCGACTGAGCTTCCGTGCACTTTGTTGCGCACCCACAATTGCAGCTCACCAACATTATATTGTTCTCTTTCTCCTTTTAAAAAAAGTGCGTAGCAAAATTGGCGCCCAACGCGTGGCGTAAGCAAGCTTGTGGTTTATCACATAGTGTTTGTATGCTAAGCTTACGCTAAGTAAAATTTGTTTGTCATTTAAACCGTTTGGTATTTCGTAATTTTATGAACTTTTAAATTTTTGATACCGTTTAAACTATTTTGAGTTATCTCTACTTACTGCTCTATTTATCTTGATTTATAAATTTTCCTTAAAAAAAAATATGGAGTACAAAATAGTTATTAATTATCTTAAAAAAGATGAACTATTAATGAGCTTTGTGCACGTGGTATACCTGCCACAGATTTACAAACTGTAGATGAATTGAGATCAACTTTACGACCTCTCTTTAAGTTAGAAAAGGAAGGTAAGCCTTTGCATTATCCAAATTTAGTTTGAATGTTAACGAAGAGTGTGACTTTATTAGATCTAAATTAAAAGAGTTGTCTTTGTGTATTGGTGATGAGTCTAAGTTGAATCTTTCCCATATTCAATCTCGACTGGTGCATCTTCTTCAAAGGTGTGACAGAATTCCGAAAACGGAGGAGTACACTAAACAACAGGCTGATTTGTTAGTGGAAGTTCTTAATGCACTAGATAATTTAGAAAATCTGTATACCCGAACCTCTAATTTGACAGTTTCGCTTGAGAATATTCATTTAGACAGTCAATCTTCTGACAAAGAAGTAACGAGTCCATCTCCTGTAGTCAATGTTGATACTGCTAGTGCCCTCGTTTCTAATGACGTTGTTTCTTCATCTTGTAATCATAAGTACGAACCTATTTACAAATGGAATGTGAAGTTTACTGGTGAAATAAACGGGTTGTCGGTATTTGAATTTTTAGAACGTATCACAGAGTTGCGTTTGGCTAGGCGAGTGAGTGAAAAGGACTTATATGATTCTGTTTATGAATTGTTTGACGGAAAAGCTAGGAAATGGTATATGAATAACAGGACACGGTTTACCGATTGGGGAACTTTCTCTCAATTATTATGCAGCTATTTTTCTCCACCAGATTATCGTCCTAGACTTTTTACAAATATTTTAGAAAGAACTCAAGATGTGAATAAGTCCATCATAGACTATCTCACGTGCATGTATTCCATGTTTAGGAGGTATGGTTCTATGTCGAAACAAATGCAACTGGATATTATCTCAAGGAATTTGTCGCCATTTTATACTTCTCAGTTAGGTGAGGTTAAAAGTTTGGAAGAACTCGAGAATGAATGTCTTAGATTAGAAAATAAGAAATTTCGCGTTGAGAAATATGTACCTCCTTCTCAGAAAAATATTGATTATGTAGATCCTGAATTTGCATATATTCCTGTTGTTTCGAAACACAATTTAATTAGTAAATCTGTTCATGAAGTTGTGCCAGTTACTACGAATACACAAGTCACTTGCTGGAATTGTAACGCACAAGGTCATGTTAGTAGAGATTGCCTTTCTCCTAAAAATATACGTTGTTTTAAGTGTGGTATGCCTGGTGTTACAATTAGAACTTGTGGTCGTTGTACTAATGCGGGAAACGGCTTTCGAAGGAATCAGTAGGTGGTATGGTTTCTTCCGTTAAGTTTGTTCAATCCACTGTTTCTTCTAATTTTCCCAATCGGATGCTTTTAGATTTTATAATTTCTCATGCTCATGGTGATCAGCGTCCATATCTTGAGGTCTCTGTTTTAGGTTATCCTTTTCTAGGTCTTCTCGATTCGGGTGCGACTCAAACCTTAGTAGGTTTATCGGGTTTTCAAATTTTGAAGCGTTTAGGTCTTGTTGTACGTTTGCAAACTGGTAGTTGTGTAGTAGCTAATGGTCAGTCTTGCGCTAGTACAGGTGTTATTCAAGCGCCTTTATGCTTAATGGGTAAAACTTGTTTGGTAGATATACTGATTGTTCCTGAATTATCTCAGCACTTTATTCTCGATGTAGATTTTTGGAAAGCTATGGGAATAATCCCCGATTTAAGGCAAAATGTCTGGCATTTTACAAATAATGTTGATACAGTACAGGTTGGTAGTGCTCATGGTATTCTTGATGAAACTTCCTTATCTCCTGAAAGACGGGACCAATTGAATTGCTTGATACAGACAAAACTTTCGTTAATGGGTAATGATCTAGGTTGTTGTACTATAGCTGAACATGAAATTGAAATACTTCCTAGAACTAAGCCAATAAAACAAAGGTATTATCCTGTTTCGCCTTTCAAGCAGAAAATTATAGACGATGAAATAAATAATATGTTAGACCAAGGTGTTATCGAAAGTTCGAAGAGTTCATGGTCATCTCCTGTTTGTCTTGTTAGGAAGAAAGATGATTCTTACCGGTTCTGTATTGATTATAGGCAGTTGAATGCTGTAACTAAAAAAGATGCTTACCCCTTGCCTTATATTTCCGCAATTTTAGATCAGTTAAGGGATGCAAAATATCTTAGTTCGATTGATATTAAGTCTGCTTTTTTCCAAGTACCTTTGAGTGAATCGTCTCGTGAGTTTACTGCATTTACGGTCCCTGGTCGTGGTTTATACCAATTTTTAAGAATGCCATTTGGTTTATCGAATGCCCCTGCAACATGGCTGAGAATTATTGATACGGTTCTAGGTGCTGATTTACAACCATCTGTATTAGTTTATTTGGACGATATAATTATAGTGTCTCAAGACTTTGATGAACATCTTCGTATTTTGTCGTTAGTTTTCGATCGACTTCTTGCTGCAGGTTTAATTGTCAGTCAGAAGAAATGTAAATTCTGTCTTCCAGAACTTAAGTATCTAGGTTACGTAGTTGATAAATATGGTCTTCACCCTGATCCTGGCAAAGTGGAAGCTATTTTAAATATTTCCGTTCCACGGAATGTATCTGAAGTTCGAAGGTTTATTGGTACTGCCTCTTGGTATAGACGTTTCATTTCTAACTTTGCCACTATTTTGTCTCCTCTTACGAATCTCACAAAGAAAACCGTAAAATGGAATTGGTCAGTGGATTGTGAGGATTCATTTAAGAAAATTAAAGAATGTCTTGTTACTGCTCCTATTTTGACTTGCCTTGACTTTAATCGTACATTTATTCTGCAAACTGACAGCAGCTCGTATGGTATTGGTGCAGTGCTTAGTCAGGAATTTCCTGATGGTGAACACGCCATTTGCTTCTTGTCAAGGTCATTAACTCGGCAAGAAAGGAATTATAGTGCAGTCCAGCGTGAAGCTTTGGCAGTTATTTATTCCATTGAGCGTCTACGTCATTATCTTGAAGGTGTTCACTTCAAGGTTATCACTGATTGTCATAGTCTGCTTTGGCTACTACGGTTAAAAGGACGTTTAGCTAGATGGGTTCTTCGTTTACAGCCTTATGATTTTGAGTTGATTCATAGAAAAGGGAGGGATCATATTGTCCCTGATTTTCTATCACGTGCTGTCCCAGTCTTGGCTGATGCAATTGATGTAATTCCTGTTGATTCTCCTTCCTTGTTTTCCGATACTAATGATAAATGGTACAAAGGTATGATTGTTAAGGTTAATACGAATCCTGAGAAATTTCATAGTTGGCGGGTAGAAGCTGATATGCTTTATAAGTATTGTAAGTGCCGAATCCCTGAATTGTCCAAGACTTCTGATTATTGGAAAATTGTTATACCTAAGGATAAAAGATTAGATATATTGAAACGCTGTCACAACGATGTAACTTCTGGACATGTCGGTGTGTTTAAAACCTTTTGGAGAATTCGAGATCGCTATTATTGGCCCAAGATGAAATGTGACATTTTGAGGTATGTAAAGTCTTGTAGAGTTTGTGCAGAACAGAAACCTGAACAAAAACCTCCTGCTGGACTTATGGGAACTCGTCCTGATATTCGTGAATCATGGCAAATGATTAGTTTAGATTTTATTGGTCCATTTCCTAGATCTTCTCGAGGTTATGTTCATTGTTTGGTGGTGACTGATTTTTACAGCAAATTTGTCGTCACATTTCCCCATCGTACAGCCACCGCAAAGTCTTTAACTAAGAATATTGAAGAGGGGATTTTCCTTGTATATGGTGCTCCTCAGTACTTAATCTGTGATAATGGTGGCCCTATGAAAAGTAAAGAGTTTCAAAATCTCTGCCGTAGATATAAAACCCAAATTTTCTATACTGCTTCTTATTTACCTCGTGCAGATCCCACGGAGAGAGTGAATAGGGTAGTTAAAACCATGATTTCATCTTATATTAGAGGTAATCATCGTAAGTGGGATGAGAATTTAACGGCAATTAGTTGTGCAATTAGAACCGCTAGGCATGAAGTAACTGGGTATAGTCCGTATTTTGTTAATTTTGGTAGGGAGCATAAGTTGTTTGGTACTGATTATTTGGATCGGATACCTGATGTTGCACTTGATCTCAATGATGAAATTAAACAACGTCAGAGTGGTTATAGTAAAATGTTTAATTACATTTCTAAAAAACTTAAAGCTTCCCGAGAGAACAGTAAAAGGACTTATGATTTGAGACGCCGTCCTGTTCAGTATGTAGTTGGTCAAAAGGTCTGGCGAAGGAATAAATGTCAGTCAGATGCTTTAAATTTCTTTAATGCTAAGTTAGCACCTAAATTCATTGGTCCTTTTCGCATTCGTAAAAAAATTGGTTCGTGGACGTATGAGTTAGAAGACGATTTAGGAAACAAAAAGGGAGTCTGGCATGTCCAAGATTTGAAACCTGATAATACCAATCAAGATGACAATTTTCCCGTATAATTTAGTAAAATACTATGCCCTGTGGTTTGGGGTTACGAATACGCCCACTGTGGTTCGCGCCTGCATGAGGTAAAAGCCCTCTAAATGGTGGCGGCATGATGTAGTATGGATTCTAAATTATTTATTTGTTTTGGATAATATGGGTTGTGTTTAGTTCTGGTTAAAAGTTTATTGGTGGCACTTGGTAATGGTAGTTGGAAGTTTATTTGATGTAGGTTCGTTTTAGCTACCTTCTTCTATTGCCATTTGTTTTCTAGTACGCTTGGAATTGGATGAATTAGATGTGGTTTATCATGTTGCTTGAGGAGTGACCCTGAGATGAGTCATTTCTATGCATTTCAAATCTCATAGTTGTAGTAGTTATTACATGGTGTGTTAGCTGTAGTAATCTATTGTATTCTAAGCCTGTGTGTTGTGTGTTTGCAGAAATCTGTGTCTTATAGAAATTTAGCAAAAAAAATTCTGTAATTTTTTTTTTATTGGAAGTAAGTGTGTGATTTGTTACGGAACTTTTGTGAAAAATGAACGAAAGATTAAATTTTAAGAAACGAAATTAATTGAAACATATTTTATTAAATAAATTATTTTCATTTTCTAACTCTCAAAATATTATGAGATAATTTTATTCAATTCTCCACGTTTGCATTATATGAAATTATCGTATTTCGAGAGTAGGCCGGTTTAAAAATTTGTAACCAGGGAAAGTTTGTTAGTTTGTTATTACAAAAAGGTTTTGAAGAAAACGTCAAATACTGATGAGCTCTTGGAAATTTGAAATTTGAAATTTGCCTTCAATTTATATTGGATTTGCTCACAATTTGATAATTTGGTCCATTTGTTGATTAGCTGTTCTCTTTGGACTGTTACCTATTTAATAGGGATTTAGGATTCTTCAATTCCGTAAGTAATACAATCTCCTTGATTTTGATAAGCTTACCTACTGTCGAAATTCGTTTCAGAAATCTATTTGGAAACCATTATATGTGTATTAGTTAAATATTTGGATTTTGTAATTTATAAAAGAGCCCTCACAAAGAAAGAGGTAAGTCATATTAGATGAAATCACGTGAGAAATTGAATTAATATTGTGTCATTATTTTAAGGGTGCTCCCGTACCCCAGTAGTTTGGACGTAGTGGTTGGCTCGTATAATTTTGCTTTCCGCCAAATCGAAGGGTTGGATTGATTATCCACTCCATAGTTCAAAGAACAGATAAGTGCTTCCGTATCTTTTCGATAAAATTTTAAAACCATTAACAAAAAAATATTAACATTTACTTTAAATTTGAAATTATTTATTAGACGACACAGATAATCTGTGAATGTGAACAAACTTGACGTCACGTTTGGGTTAAACAAATATTTATATTTACATATTCAAATTTAGATAAAAAATATAATTTATAACCTTGGTTCCGTAAACTATATGATTAAAACGTTTTGCCGATCAATTTTGTTTTGCTTAATTTTTTTTTGATGAATGATTATAGTTACTGTTGGTGAGTACCTTTAGACCAAGGCGATCTTCTGGTTTAGAACGGCTCGTATAATTTTGCTTTCCGCCAAATCGAAGGGTTGGATTGATTATCCACTCCATAGTTCAAAGAACAGATAAGTGCTTCCGTATCTTTTCGATAAAATTTTAAAACCATTAACAAAAAAATATTAACATTTACTTTAAATTTGAAATTATTTATTAGACGACACAGATAATCTGTGAATGTGAACAAACTTGACGTCACGTTTGGGTTAAACAAATATTTATATTTACATATTCAAATTTAGATAAAAAATATAATTTATAACCTTGGTTCCGTAAACTATATGATTAAAACGTTTTGCCGATCAATTTTGTTTTGCTTAATTTTTTTTTGATGAATGATTATAGTTACTGTTGGTGAGTACCTTTAGACCAAGGCGATCTTCTGGTTTAGAACGGCTAGGGAAACCAGTGGCGCCATATAATAGAACCCCCTCGACTGAGCTTCCGTGCACTTTGTTGCGCACCCACAATTGCAGCTCACCAACATTATATTGTTCTCTTTCTCCTTTTAAAAAAAGTGCGTAGCATATTTTGTCTGAGAAAATACAGAAGAATAATAAATATAATAATTGAGGTTATCTAACTTCTGCGCTTGCGTTAATTCCTTTATCCTTTGGTCAATTCGTTATCCCCGACTTCGAAGTTGTTGTTATCTTATCAAGCACTTTGACTACAATTAATCTCTTAACTGGACATTGATAAACAGTTTAACCTCTAGATGACTACTATCTGTCAGGTAAATCAACTTAACCCTGCATTGAAAAACCGGCCCTAAGTCGTCTGGAATCAGTAACAATTCGCCATTTTCTTTGTCCTGATGCGTCCAATTTTTTTGGGACAACCCAAATTGGTGAACTCCAAGGGGATATACTGGGTCGTATAATTCCGTCTTGAAGCATTTTTGAAAGTTGCTTTTGGACTTCTTCTTTGTAGATATGTGGGTAGCGATATGTTTTCGAATAACAGGGGGTTTCATCGTTTGTTTTAATTTCATGTTTGATGGTATTAGTAAAAGGTAGTCGATCTGTCGGATTTTGGAAAATGTCCGAATATTCTACGCATAAATTTATTATCGATTGTTTTTCTTCTTCATTCATATGCTTGGTTCTGATAACATTTTCTATATCAATTTGATAGTTAATGTCCTGGTTAATAGAACTGAGATTGCAACTAAAGGTTTCGTAATCTTGATTTTCAAATTGAATAGATTTTTGAGATTCGGTAAATGAAACTAATTTGTGTACATTGGTTAAATTGTGAACTTCAACTTCAGCAAAATAATTTGTACTGGTTGATAAGGTTTCAGGAACATAAAAGGAAGTTGAGTAAAATTCGGGGATCAAGACAGGTCCGTTTTCTACAACTACTGGAATTTTGATTCTGCGAATTTCTAATGGATTTAAATCGTAACTGCAAGTTGAAAAATCTTCTCTAAAATATAATGGAATTTGTACGTAATCATTTTCTAAAGTTTGATGTGACAGATTTATATTTAGTTTAGCATTTATAAGTTCTTGTAGCTCTATGAGTCCATCAAAGTAATTATGGAAATCATGTAAAATAAAATTAATAGGTACGTCAGAATTGAATTCAAGAAAAGGTGGAATTTTTGCTTTATAAAGAGCTTTAGTTTTACCGGCACAAGTTTGAATTACCGTTGGATCAAGGTAAATTTCTTGTGGAAAATTCATTTCTATTATGGCAGGTCTAATTATTGAAAAGGAACATCCGGTATCAATTAGAAATTTGAAAGTTTTGTTTTTTAGAACGATATGGATGTATGGGAGTGCATTAATCGCGTTTAGGTCGGTTATTGTGTCGGCTCGGCATTCATAAAATTTGATGCGTTTTCATCTTGATCAAAATTATTCGGTGCTTGTTCTTGTTGTTCTAATTCTTGATCAATGTAGTTCTCTTCATAGGTTTCCATAAGAGCTATATCTTCGTTTCTCTGTTGCTCATACTCCATTTGATACTGATACGCTTCGTTATGATAAGGTGGTACATGATCGGTGCTTTCGGTATTATTTAGATAATGATTAACACCTGACATAGGTTTAAATCTTTGCTGAGTGTTGTGAGATATACCAGACATTGGTGTTGGTTTTGGTAGGTTTGTGTTTTGATTTGGTTTCCAAACATTTTGTCGATTTGTTGGTCTAAAGGTTTGACTATTGGTAGGGAAATTTGGATTTGCTTGTCTTGGTTGCTGTTGCACATTGATAGGTTGCGAAGGGAACTGGTTGTAGGAGTGCGTTGGATAATTACTTGTAAACTGTGGTTTAAAATTTATTTGTGTGGGGTATGCATTTTGGTTAGAGTTTTTTGCAAAATTATAATTTCGATTAAAATTTGGATTATACCTAAGTATTTTTATGAGGAGTATTCTGAAAAATTGGTTTTGAGGTTGGTTGATAGATTTTACTAGTAGATGCTTGGGGTAGTTTAGCAAAATTTTGAAATTCTTCTTCTTCTAAAACATAATTTAGCGTCTTCCAAAGAGTTTGGATCGTTTATTCTAACAATTGTTTGAACATTAATAGGCAAGTTAGTGATAAACATTGTTTTGGCAATATTATTATAATTCTGTATTTGCAAGTTTCTAATTTGCGGATCTGGGAAATCCTCATTTATTTTTGTTATTATGACCGCTCGTAACTCTTGTAGTCGGAGTCCGAATTCATAAGGTCGTTCATTTTTATTAGGTCTTGTGGATGTCAATTGATGTGTTAAATACTGTAAGTCGCGTTGATCGCCGAAAGTCAATTTCAAAAGTCCTTCAATTCCTCCCCAGGAAACTAAGTCAGTACGGCTGGCTATTAAATTTTGAGCACGGCCTTTTAATTTATTTTTGACTGCCTGAAGAACGAGATTATGCGTAACGTGATGCTCATCATCAGGAAAGTTAAGAAATGTACTTCTAACTGATTCAATGTAAGAATGCAGAACTAAACTGTTTCCATCAAAAAGTGGTACCGTATCAAGATATAACTTCAATAATTGTGTATCTAAGGTTCGTTGCTCTGGAGGAGCCATTTGAATTTCTGGAATAGTTGTTTCTAAATTGTCAATACTTTCTTCAATTTCTGAAAGATTGCGATTTGCGTCTTGCAGTTTGTGTCTATTCAAGCGTTCGGTAATAAGTGACATCAAATAATGAAATTAATTTTGAGATTGCCACACGCCAGACCTTGATGTTCAGATTCCTATGTCAACAACAGTCTCAATCTGCCTACTCTGTTGCTTAGAGACAAGGTTCTTACTAACAAGATAGGTAGTGAACAAATAATTAAATAAACTTTGAGGGTGTCACACGCCAGACCTTGATGTTCAAGTTCTCAATCTGCCTACTCTGTTGCTTAAAGACAAGGTTCTTACTAACAAGATAGGTAGTGAAACCTTTTTCAAAATAAATTGTAAGAAATGTTTGTTTCTGAACTTAATGCTAATTGAATTCTATATTCTAGTGATCAATCAGATCGATTTGCCTAATCTAATGACCAAACGGGTCAAGCTTTGCTTAAAATTAATGACCAATCGGGTCGAATTTGCCAATCGGGCAAGCGAGATTGCTTAGTGAAACGGGAAAAGTAAACAGGAATGAATGAGCACTTACCGTTGCCTTGCCTTGGTTCTTTTCTTGGTTTGAAATGGTTTATTGTGATGAACTCTTGCTAAACAGGCACTAGTTTTTGCAATAAAGTCACTCTCCCCAAGCCGTGTCGACTGCGCCAGTGATGTGGGAACGAACAATGTCAACAATAAAAACTCAAGTGTTCACTTCTAACGTTTACTAAGATCTGATTTAATAAAGTTGCATGTGCTTATTTTATAATAAACTTATCTGTTAATATGAAACCACTATGATAGTTCTTAGCGTAGGTGTTATATGAATCTCGTCTAGAAATGCGATAAGATAAAGAATGTCTCTACCGGGACACCAATATAACTAAGATTTACAATCCAAATCTTCAATACTTATTTATCTTCTTTGAATATAATATTTATAATATTATAATTATTACCAATTATCTTCTAATTACTTGTATTTATTTATTTACTTCTTTAAAATTTTATTTTAATATTCTCAGAAATCGTCAGGAACTTTAATATCATATTTTTATAACCATATCCAGTTATCTTCTTATTAGTTTTATTTACTCTTCTTAAATTTTATTATTACTATTCTCAGGAATCTTTTATAAGTTTAATACCATTTTATTATAACCATATCCATTTATCTTGTTATTTGATTTTAATTATTTCTTCTAACTTGTATTATTAATATTCTCAGGACTATTTAACAGCTTCTATATAATATAATTATAATTATTATTGATTGTAATTATTTCTTTCTTATGAAATATTGATTTATTATCTTCTTGATTAAAATTTGCTTTTAGCTTCTCTCAATATTTCATTCAACAACCTCTTTTCTTAGTTACGGTTTCTATCCTCATTTTGTTTTCTTCTTTGTTTTTCATTAATCATTTCAACAATGTCCACATAATTTATATATGTCACTCAAATTTATTAGTCTTGTCAAATATAATATTTATGACATTTCTTAAGTTCTAGCTTATTATCTACATACTTAAATTTTTACATCTATATTTATTTTTGTTATATAAAATTATTTATCTGATTTATGATTATTCTTTTTAATATGTTTAGACATTTAAAATACTTGACAATATATTTTTCTTTTGTACTTTTTAACCCCTAATGTTCAAAGAATAAATAAAGAAATATGGAAAATGTAGGAGATTTACGAGGAGACCACTATCACTTTGCACATGTAAATATTCGTCCTGGTATGAAGCCATGTTGTTCGGCTGGAATTACGTTTTGTGAAAACAAGAAAGGTCGCATGCTGTCAACAATAATGGACTCCATCATTTTAACTACAATGGACGTGAGGCTGATGGGCCGAAAATTGTCAGGGCTAAATTTATCTCCTTTCTTGAAAATAGGTTTCACAGATGCCTGTTTCCACTCAGAGGGGAGTGTTCCAGACGTAAATGATAGTTGCATAAGTATTCTAAGAGGTCTGCAAAAAAAAAATGGAACTGATGCAAGATTTAAGAAGAATGGCGGATATATCATCAATGCCTGGAGAAGTTGTTATGTCTAGCCACTAATTTTCTCAGCAATTTGCTCCTCTTGAAAAACAACGTCTGTCAAATCTGCAGGAACACGAGTCAAGTGATGAATCGTAGGCAATGTATTACAAGGTTCTATTGTATAAGCTTGAGAAAATGCATCAGCGAATATAGTAGCAACTTCATTATGGTTGTTTGAGATTGAACTATCCGCCCTTCTGAGTTGGGGTATAGAGACTTTCGTTTCCAAATGACAACAAATATACTTATAGAGCCGTTTGGGATCATTACTTCGAGCATGACTTTATGTAAAAGGTAAAATACTAAAGCTTTGGAATCTTAAAATATATTTTTCTTAAATTACACGACACAAAGTATAGCAATGGTATTAACTAAACTAATACACAAATTTTACTTGAGTGTACGAAAATGTGGTTCAAATTTTAATCTTAAAATATATTTTTAAATTACAAGACTGGCAGACACAAAGTAAGTCTGTTTACGTGCCAATCTACGTACTCACAAAGTCAGAGGGATACCGGGGTGCACAATTCAAAATTACACAAAGTCAGTATATTGAAAGTACGGTTTTGCAAAATTGCTTTGCTTTTCCAAGAAACTCACAAATGTCAGAGTACTTTAGGGAAAAGGGAGGAGAGAATAATACTGATCGGTACTCACTATTTTCCTGTTGCTTGTGGTTTGCTGGTTCTTCTGGATTTGGTGAAGGCTTGAAAACCACCAAGTTTCTTGAAAGTGACCTGGACTAGGTATTGAAATCACGTGTCACAAATCTTTTATTTACGACAGGAACAAATAGACGGTTCGACAGTATAAAATCAACTTAACTTCTTAATTATTTCCTACATACATTTATAGAATTTAATATCGGTTTTTGGTGACATCGAGGGCACTAATTATAACGGGTCAAATATAAGGTTCATCTTATGGACGGTTACGGCCCAATAAATAATCATTAATTTCTATAGAGGCACAAACTATGCATAATGAATAGAGTTACATAATCTCAAGTAAACAGAGTCATAAATATAAGATAGGCGGTACACATTAGATAAGCGGTACACGTTACTAGTGTCCAACTGGCATGGCCTGCTTTTCACACATGCTGACTTGTTTCTCAGGAATCTCACGTCTCGATTTTCCCTGGGCGGCAAGACAGTCGGGTGATATACTCGAGTAAACTTTAACTTGGCGTGTGGATGAGTTTGTATTGTGCGTATTATTGTATTTTCTCTTGCACACAAAATTGAAGCAATGGCCCAAAACCATTGTTTACGTATAAACATACGTGAACAATGTTTATGGGTTATTGCTTTAACTTTGTGTGCAAGAGAAAATGAAATAGTATGCACAATAACAACTCATCCACACGCCAAGTTAAAGTTTACTCGACTATATGTGGCCTGGTTTTCCACACTTGTAACAGGTAACCCCTTTGAATTCTTGATGACGATGGGGTGTGTGAGCTCTGGCTAAACGACTTCGGCAATGAATAGATCGATGTCCCGTTCGTCCACATTCATGACATTTTCCTGGGAAATATAAACTTCTTTCTTGCTTGGGAGATGGGGCGCGACGCTTCGCTGCAGTATGTGGACTGGAGGGAAATAGCGCCAGTCGCTTACCAAGTCTCCCTTGCAACATAGCACACATACTTTTGGCATCTTTCGGGTGCTCTGTTTGAAATTTTCTTCTAACAAAATTTTCACGCGTTGAACCAAAATTACAAGCTACGAGAACAGCAAAAGCTTCGTCGCTTTCTTTAGATTTAAGGAGTGCCAATATGGTTCTCATTGAGTTGAGCATTTCATCAATTAGAGAAGTATCTTCTGGAGCATTTTTTCTACCATTTACAGCTTCGGAAAATTTCTCGAGTGGATCCATGGGCTTTGCAAAAACAGTTAAAAATTCGGCCTTTAAAATAGACCAGTCCTTTTCGACGGGTTTAGCACAAACAAACCAACTAACAGCCTCCGCCTTTTAAAGCTTTTTATAGTAACATTACCAGCTCCATGGTATCGGGTTTATATTTGGCAACCCATAAATCTACGATAGCACACCATCCTCCTGGATCCACGAATTTTGAAGACGGATTAAATGGAGGTAAAGAAAAATTTGAGACAGTTGCTGCTGTTGTACTTGTCGAAGCCGCTAGCTGTTACTCTAGTTTATTTATTACGTTCCACAGTGTCATCTCCAATTTTTCGCGCACTTTGCGGTAGCACTTCACGAACATCTAAAGGCCCTTCTGGCTGTTCGTCCACTTCTGACGTCGGAGAGGACGGAAACACAGGGGTAGTTTCGGGGTGAAACTCCATGATAACAAGTAACAAGTTTATTTAAAGGTCACAATGGCATGTTAGCGTATTAGCCTTAAGTAACAAAGTTAAAATTAATGCAAAGGAACTAACGGTCCGCCACCGCCAGCCCTTGCAAATATCACTACCACTTTTCAACATACAAACTTTGCACCAAACTTTCCCAGCAAACACAGAGTGTATTTGTTTCGTAACGTTAAGTCACAAATAAGTAACTCTAGAAGCATATTTCAAAATGTGAAACAGATTCGTAATTATGGCAATATATCTGTACCTGAAAGATTTGTTTTGAAATTGTTTAATATAGTATAAAACATCTTTGTTGGGTTTGAAAAAAATCGAAACTGTTACCTATCAAATGTTATTCTTAATTCGACAAACGTAAATGTTTCATAACTTACAAAACGCCATACTTTCAATGGTTAAAATTTGAGAATATTACGCAATTGTTGATGCGGTATTCCTTTAGTAGCTATAAACTGAAACAATTACGGAATTATTGAAGCAATTAATTTTCAGTTGTGAAGTGTTGAAAAATTTACATAATTAGTAATACGTTACATTTTCGCTATACATTTTCAAACAAATAAGTCGTTTCTATAGGCTAGAATTACTTCTGAGAGAGAGATAAAATTCAAACGACCAATAGAATCCTGGGACACTGCGCCAGCAGCGCAAAGAACTGTTTCCGGCTTCAGTACAAGTTGGTCTGACTGAATGTGTAGAGTGAGTAATTAATTGTGTACTTACATGTGTGGTATAAACAAGTGGTCTTGTGCAAAAACTACTATTGTGAAAAATAATTACACAATATAGGTATACACACGAGTATACACAGCGTAACTGGTAGGTAAGTTCTAATACTTATAGACCTAAAATTAGATAAGTTTTAATTGTATGTATTGTAAAAAGCGTTAATTTCCTGGGCAAGATATAACATGGCGTGGGCACATTAACAGCGTGGGTAGCGGATCTTTTTACTAGTAGGTACCTATAAATCGAATAATAATAAAATAAACGCTTTACTTAAAGAAGTAATTCTTCAGGTGATTTGAAGTGAAGAAAAGTTTATATGAACATATTATGTTCTAAAGATTTTTGTTTCTGAGATAAGCGGGCGTTGAATATTTAATTTCATTTCTGATTTTATCTGATTTTCCACAATTTGTATTAAATTTAACCACTTTAAAGTATAATTAAATTTTAGGTTTATTTATTTAAAAGTCATTGTCCTTCGTACTTTTTTTGCTAGTGTTGAAATGTAATAAATTTAAAAAATTTGAAAAAAGAATTTAAAGAAATTATTTCAATAAAACCAAAACAAAAATTTTACTTTGACACCCTATATCTCTGCTAATATCAACTTCTGGACGCACTAAGGTAAGTTTGTTTAAATCGTAATATTTTTACCGATTTTTACATAAGGAATCTGCCATTGCTCTGTGTACCATTACTTATAGGACACCATGTAGGTATTTATAGATTTTAAAACGGCTAATATTTTTATTTTATAAAAATATCTAAAAGGAGGTGAAAGTCAACATAGCTCCTGGGGAATTTTTTTAAGTTTTGCAATATTGCACACTTCCGATTTAAACGTAGAGGTCACAGGTGACAAAGACATTCCGCCGGTCGTCCACTTTCTTCATTCTTCCTCTGTGCCAAAGATATAAAAAAACATCACATAATTAAATTACCGACAAGGTCTGTTGTCTGTCTGTTTCTTATATAGGTACTTCGACGATAAATTATTCAAAAAAACTTCACAAAAAGGCGCTAATAAAGTTAGCGCATTTGATGAAATGTGTAAACACTGGTATAAAAAATATGACTTCCGAACATTGATAGTGGTCCGGTAAAAGCTAATGAACCAATGTAAAAAACAAGATCAACCTTGACCTATCTTATATTCACTTCAGATGAGATAGGTCAGTTAAATTCAAAATGTTGGCGTATTTTATTTCTTTTTCTCGAAAACTACCGCGTGTATTTCTTTCATTTTTGGATTTACCATCCCTTTGCAACAAGCTTCTTTCTCTCGGGAATAATAATATGTAATTGTTTAACTTCATTTTTTTATTGAGTGGGCTAGAGTTACATATAGTACATAGGTTTCATAAGTTTTACAATCGAAATCTTTTTCTCATTTCATCAAAAAAAAACCTTGTCAAATTTTGACAATCTCCCGCCTTCTCTTCTTATTTTTATTTTAAACTAGATACAGAGTTGGGTTAGCGCACTCACCTTAAGGAGATAAATAAATTGGGGTTCACCCTGTACAGTGTACATTGCTAGTTTGATTAAGAATTGATTTTTATTTGTAGATTCATGCAGGAAATGCTTTCCATTTATGACAGATGCCAATTTTGAAGGTGCGTGTAAGGCCTGGTTTAGAGCGGCCAGCCAGAGATTGAAGAAAACAGAGAAACTGAATTATTTTATTGTACAATGGACAATAAATTGTTTTGAACATCTATTTGTCAATATTTTATCTTTTTCCTTTATTTTATAGGATTCCTCCAAACACATTAATAGTGAATATTAAGGATTAAGGATTAATTTCGCCTAGTTATAGAAAAGAGCTTATCTTAAAAGGATTTATGGTCTAAGTATAAAGATGAGAGATTGAGAATGTGAATTTTGTTAAATATTGCAAAAAGTGATTTTAAAGATGGGTCCTGAAAAAGTAACGAGCCCCCTACTAGAAAAATGTGACTGAGGTCTTCGTCCAAGAAAAATTACTCGTCCAATAACAAACGAAGCCAGGTTTGCTGTACGTGCATAAATCCACCCCCAGCCCTCGATCGCTCACCTGCGCACTCCCGATCATTGAGTCTTTTTTGTTTTTAAATGTATTTAGTATAGCATTTTACAGACGCTCCAAAAATATAACTGGCTCTATACTGTCAGTACCTACATGTTGTCGAACAAATTACTTATTCACTGTTACTCAACTCGCGAGAACCAAAAAAGTTTCCACACACTTTTTCGTTTTCGAGTTGTTCAACAGTGAATAGGTAATAAGTGGTTCGGCAAAGATGGAGATGTATTGATTGATAGGGCCTGTCATATTTTTGAGCGTCTGTAAAATGCTACTATATGCATTTAAAAAACAAAAAAACTCCAATGATCGGGAATGGGAAGGTGATGGATCAGGGTGGGAGGTGGATTTGTGCACATATATCAAACCTGCTTTATTTGCATTATTTGCATAATAAATATAAAACAAAAAAGAAACTGATTTGAAAGTAAATTGTAAAATTTATATTGCTTATGATAAGCAACTTTTCTGAAATTAATGAGCAACCTTAGTTTCTAATAACTTGCAACTGTTGTGAATCTGTACTTAAACTAAATTTGCATAACGGTTGCGAAGTATTTATATAAGTTTTGTATTTACAAATAACTTGGTGAATGAAACTGTAAGAGCCTAAATGTTTCAAGATATTTTCGGAGTTACATTTTGGTAAAAACGAATTTATTACAAATGTAAATTGGCATTTGTTACGAATATTTTGTTTCGCAATTATGTAAAGTAATAGTTGCAGTTTAATAACGATGCATTGTTGCGGACAAATAAGCAATTTGTCACCAAAAAACACGCATTTTTGTGACTGAAACAAAAGTGTAACACGAAATATAACTAGCGTTAATGTTCCTTAATAGTTACGAAGCGGTGTTTGCTGGGTTACCAGCTCTTAACAATACAACGTGATTCTGATCCCGACAAAAAGCACGGGCTTCGGTTTTGTTCCATTCGCAAGGGCGGACCCAAGCGCGTTCCTCTCCACAGTTCCTAAACCATGACACATGGTAATGTTATTAAAAATGTAAGTGACGTCCAACAACAATCTGAGCTGAATGCCGGCGCTGCTGATGTTGCAAATACTGCAAAATGGATGTTTTGGTTACCAGCGACATATATGACACCAATAGCAGCGCCAATTAGCAATTGACTAGTACAAAAAGATTTTTACTTTTTAATATGTAAGCAAGTAAAATTTTTATATCTAAATAACTTAATTTTTAATCGTCCATTACAATTATAATGATATTTTAATATCAGCTAAATATATTTATCAATTCAGTCTTAAAATGAATAGGTACGTAAATAAAAGTACCTAATTGATTTTAATAGTTTTTTATTTAGATTTTACATTATCATTGATTTTTATTAAATTTTATTAAATAAAAGAGTTAAATCAAAAAGAATTGTTACGGACGAAAATCTTCAGGAACTAAATGTGCGATTATCAAGTAACAACTGGGACTATATTCTAACTTTAGAACCTAATGATGCCTTTAATGCCTTTTTATATGATATACAATGGTATCTTGATATATCATGTCCTGTCAAATTGATGAACTATAAAAACTATAGCAAAAGGAATAATGGTTGGTTAACTGAAGATATAATTCAACAAGGTCAATTACTTTGAAACCTATTTAATGACTTAAAAGGCACCCAAAATCAAAATAATTTTGTAATTTATAGAGATAAAAAAAGACAGCATAGATTAAATATTAGACAAGCTAAACAACATTTCTATAACAACAAAATAAATAATGCAGTTAATAGGTCTAAAGAAACATGGAATATTGTAAATGAAAAACTTGGTAAAAAAAAGATCTTAAAAAAATCTATTGAATTAAAAATCAATAATGAAATAATTTCCGATGAAAATAAAGTTGCTGACTGTTTTGCTGTTCAATTTGCTAATATGCATCGGGAAATGTTATTACACATTTTGGTTATAATTTATCGCTACCATACACAGTGTCTGTAATCCAAAATAATTCTATGCTCTTTCATGAGATTAGTGAATTGGAGCTTTCTGATGCCATTCGTGAATTGAAGAACAAAATGTCAACTGGATTAGATGGATTAACAGCTCAAGTATTAAAAAGTATATCATCTAATATACTCGTTCCCTTATTACACCTCATTAATAATTTTATTTTAAATGGTCACTTTCCTGATGCACTTAAAACATCATCTGTTATACCAGTTTTTAAAAAAGGGTGTGAAAGTGACATAGACAATTACCGTCAAATATCTCTGCTAAGTGTTATAGCTAAAATTATAGAAATTATTATAAATAAAAGAATATCATCATTTTTAGAAAAATATAATGTACTAAGTGATTGTTGGCATGGTTTCAGAAAGGGTAGATCCATCGAAACTGCTTCTGCCAAACTATTTGAATTTATTTACAAAGAATTGGACGTTGGAAAGTATGTTGCAACAATCCTTTTTGACCTATCTAAAGCTTTCGACTCTGTAGATAAGGATATTTTGGCTGGTAAATTAGAAGCGATTGGCATTAGAGGTAATCTGCTGAAGTGTCTGACTTCTTATATGCAAAACAGAAGTCTCAGTGTTAGGTACGGTAATTCGCAGTCCAACATATTTGATGTTATTTTGGGGGTCCCACAAGGCTCAGTGCTAGGTCCATTACTGTTTTTAATATACATCAATGATCTCCCAAAATTCATCAAAAATTTAGTTACCATCATGTATGCGGATGACACTACCATTACTGTAACAGCTACTACACCTGAAGAACTCAATATCAAAGTAAAACATGTTTTAGACGAAATGAATATATGGTGTGATCGGAACAGGTTAATATTAAACAAAAATAAGACAGTTTTTATAAATTTTAACCTAAGACGTCCAATTGGCATACCGGGCATACAAATGTGTGATTCCTCGAAATTTTTAGGCACTGTAGTGGATAGTTCTTTGTCTTGGGAACCTCATATACATTATGTTTGCAGTAAGTTAAATCAAGCCTACTTTGCCTTATTACAACTTAAACAATAAACATACATTAAATGAAGTAGGACTTATCAATGTTTACTATGCTTTAGCCTACTCGCATTTGTCTTTAAATATATGTGTTTGGGGTCGGTCATCCAATTTAAAGAGGGTATTTATTTCACAGAAAAGAATATTGCGTTTATTATTTAACTTAGATAGCAGGGAAAGCTGTAAGAATACTTTTATTAAAAAAAGGATCCTTACGGCACCATGTATTTACATATACAAATGTTTAATTTATGTCACATGTAATATGGAAAATTTTGAAAGTCTTTCTGAACTTCATGTATATAATACGAGGCATAAAAATAATTTATCGATACCTGTGCACAGAACATCTAAATTTAAAGAATCTCTTTAATATAACTGTATATTATTTTACAACAAACTCTCCGTAAATATCCAAAACATGAGCTTCTCAAACTATAAAATCACCATAAAAAATATGCTCCTCCAAAATGGATACTACTCTATTTTGGAATTTCTTAATCATAATTTTTAATTCTTGTTGCCGTCATTTAACATGCATTGCATATTATGTATTGCTTTTTGTTAAACTGTTATTTTAATTGACTGTTAATTATTTTTAATGATTAACTTTTAAATGGTTGTTCTTGTACTTCTTTACCTATTTGTTATTTATTTATCTATTGTTTATTTGTATTTATCTATTGTTAAACTATATTTATTCATATTTTTTATATATCTCACACACTGACTTACCATATATACACAATGTATCTATCTACAAATGGTGAATACAATTTTATTTATTTATTTTTTTATTATTATAAACATTTAAAAATTCAAATAACATTAATATATTTAACTACAACTTTGAATATTTTATATATAAAATAACTTTATGAGGTTCCTTTATATACATTAATTAATACATTCAAATAACAAAACAGAAACAATATACAAATTTATAATTTAAAATTAAGAACATTTTCTTTTTAAAAGTTTTGGCCCCTTCTCTATAGATTTTAGTTCCAAACTATTTTCTTCAGATAGCAACGTAAGAAATTTGTTTGCTGCTAAAGCTAAAAAATAATTAGTAAGTAAGTAGGTACTTTATTGGTCATAAAATACACAAAAGTGTTTTGACACGTCAGAAAAACAAAAATAAATAAATAGATACAATAATAAGTAGTAATAAAATTATTTAAATCTTAGTCATTATTAAAATCGTATTAAAAATATTGTATACAATTATATACAGTGTGACACACTTATGATCGCAACACCCCTGTATACTCGTTAATTGATACTTGATTAACTTCAAACTTTAATGATAAGAAGATATCGATAAGGTGATTCTCTGAACTTAGCAATATGTGATATATGTCAGTAGCGTGCGATTTTAAAGAGGTTTAAAAAGTCGATTTTTCAAAAAAAGTGTTAGCGATTTTATTTATCAAATTTGGGTTTCATTATCGTAAAGAGCGCCATTTAAAACCCCTAGGTACCTATTTTAAGTGTGATCACATATCTGATTATTGAGATGTACACCCACAAAAATGCAGTTTTTTTGTAAGTGATCAAGTTGTTTGAATTAAATTTTACCAAAATCGATTGGGCATTTTTTGTTCATTACATAATCAATTTTGGCAAAATTTAACTCAAACAACTTGATCACTTACAAAAAAATTGAATTTTTGTGGGTTTACATATAAAATAACCAGATAAGTGATCTCACTTAAAATTGATATTATGTGACTTCTAATGGCATTCTTTAAGATAATGAAATCCAAATTTAAATAACAAAATCGCTTAATACTTTTTTTGAAAAATCGACTTTTCAAAGCCCCGTAAAATCGCACGCTACTGACATGTATCACATATGACAAAGTTCAAAAAGTCGCCTTATCGATTTTTCCTTCCATTCAAAGTTTGAAGTTAATTAAGCATCAATTAACGGGTATACAGGGTGTTGCGATCTTAAGTGGGTCACACTGTATAAAAACAAACAGTAACAAAAAATAATAATGACAAACGTCAAAAAAATATTTTGAGTCAATAACAAAACAAAATCACAAATTTATAGACGAAAAGTCAGATTACAAGAATTAAATTAAATCAGTAATTTTTTGAGGTTATACATTTAGAGTGCCTGCTCCTTGGGTTTATCCTCCATAAGGAATGAGAAGAAAAGTTTCTATGAACGTGGGTTACAAATGAAGGGTACAGGGGAAGAAGGCGATTTGTCAGTGAAATCACGAAATTGAGATTTTCATGCCATCTGGTAGAGAAAGGTTAAATGTTTCCTTTGTACCGGTCGTTTTAGGCAAGAACGCGGAAGGTTATAAGTTATAGGCATTGAAAGATATATGGTACAGGGGAAAAACGCTGTACTAGGCAAAAAGGGGGAATGTCCAACCACTGTAAGTCTCAACAGAGCCAGTGCAGTAAATGCTTCATCATTTTGTAAGCACGTTATGTCGGTTTTATTTAAATTCTTTATAATATCTATTTTGTTATTATTGTTGGCGAATTGTGTATGAAACATGGAAAATAATGCAGAAGAAGAAGGAAGTTGTTGTGTTGAAAATAAAGGAAAAAAAAGAACGAAACATGGAAGATTACGTGATGTAACTTAAAAAAAAAGTAACTATGTAACTAAATAAAAAAGAAAAGACAAACCAGAGGTAACAAAAGAGAAAATAATTCAAAAGAAACCCAAAAAATGAAAATACCTAATGTTTTTACGTAAAAAGTATACATTTTTTATCAAATAAATTTTAACATACCCCCTTGTTGCCTTTTTTATTTCGACATTAATGTATTAATTCAAAATTTTCTCAAAAATTAGATTTTGGGCAAGTTTTTTTGGAAATGACAATTATTTATACAACATTAAGAAATAATAGTCCAACATTATCACATAACAAAAGGCATCCGCAAACAAATGACATGATCCGAAACTATTAAAAACTCTCTCCTGTAATATTTAGGATTCTTGACAAACAGTCTTCTTCCCCTGTACCCTTCAAATGTTAATTAAGCTAGGTCCTTTTAATTCTCATTTGACCACTGTGTTCGACCAAATTCTGCATATTGTAAATGCCATAGTGCGCATCCGATCAGTTATTTTATGTTATACCGGTAGTAGTTATTTATTGTAGCAGTAGTATTGTTAGAAACATTTTTTAATTTTCTATTGGTGTGGTCGACTGTATCGGCACTAGATTAGTTGGCCCGCTGTGAGCGAAACTGAACTAACTCTCCCAGATCAAGCGATGTATCCAGAGAGACGAGACAATCTGTGTATTCATTCACAATATTCGCATAGAGAATACGTGTTGTTATAATATATGTTTTGTAATATTATCTCGAAAGTAACATTTACTTGCCTTTTAGTTTTGAATAAATGTTAATATTCAATAAATACTTTGTCAGTGGTGTTACTGGTATTATTACCACCTCAAGTAAATTAGCGGTGTTCCCGTAAGTAAGAAGAAGTACTTACAAACATCCCAAACAAGCACATTAGTCACGCAAGAAAAATTTAGCCACCACCCGGTGGCGTAGTGGGCTAGAGCGCTAGAGCATGAGTGACAGGCATAACTCTGGTCACACTGCCTATCGTGTCCGGGTTCGAGACCCGGAATCGGCAAATGGCAATGTCGGTGGGTATGGATGTTTGTCTGCGTTTTTCTAATGTGTAACCACTTTCCGGACAGCCTTTGGCTTTGGATTTGGGAGGTGTCTAATTTCTGTGGTGTGTCTAAAAAAAACATGACTGTCAGGTCGAGTGGCTAATTTTCTTATGTGATTAATGTGCAATTACATACGTGTACAATACAACATTCTATCCTGTAACGAAGTGATTTTTAAGTTACACATTTTTCGTTATTTAAAAGCCATTTTGTCACTTGGGTACACCCTGTAACCTCTGGTAGTATGTAAGTTGTACGAGCCATGGGTAAACAAGAATTAAATTAAATACTGCGTATTAAGATTATTATATTCTAATCAATCTGTTCTAGGTTATAATTTAAGAAAGAAATTGTGCGAGTCGTTAGTTTTGTCTATATTTAACTATGGAGATATTGTATACGGTCCATGCATTGATTCTATAACACGAAATCGCATACAAAAAATACAAAATTCACGTTGCAGATTCGTATTTGGGTTAAAGAAATTCGATAGGGTCTCTGATAACCTAAAGGTACTTGGTTGGCTACCTAAAAAATTTGGGAGCTCCATTTATTAAATTTTGTTCATAGGCTGCTACGTACAGGTGTGCCTTCCTGTCTCAGAACTAAACTGACGTTTCGTTTTAATGTACATAATGTACAAGTTAGATCACGAAACACTTTATCTATCCCTAAACATAAGACAGCTTTCTTTCTACGATCGTTTACATATGTATCGGCGAAAGCCTATAACGACGTTCCGAATGATTTGAAGCATTTTAGTTGTGCAACATTTAAATACAAATTACGCCAAAAGTTTATGTCTGACTTGAGACAATAGTCGGGCATACACACAGAGGTTTGTCTGTGAACTTTACCCGGCACAGTCAAAGTCTGTTGAGAAATCTGTACGTTAGTGTGTGAATACGCGCCAGCCTTAATGTCATGTACAGACTTATCTGAAGGCATAAACCACATGTTAATTAGTATGTTGATGCCATATTTGCACAGTCTTCTCCCACAGGCTAAATCCGCACGTTTAATATTTTTATTCAAAAAGAATATTCTGAAAGAATTGATACTTGTTTTATGGGAATAGAATTTTTAGCAGAGTTGATAGACATTTTTAAAAGTTATCCAACTTTATGGAAAATCAAATACACACACCACCAGTATTGTAAAAAAGTGTATCCTATAAGGCTGATGCAGGCCACAAGTCATAAGATGTATGTTAATTATAGCCAACACAATGCAACTTGTTTCTTATTTATATTTTTGCTGACCATTTTCTCACTAACACAAAAATATAACCAGAAAAGTTCAAGATTTCCACTAAAAACTTTTGTCAAGACCGAATTCCACAGTTTTGGTAAAGTCTGCAGATAAGTCTAAAGACTTCACCCATTAACAGATAGTTTTGTCTGCGAGCGATTAAGTACGCCAGAATGGGCTCATTTCAGAAAAATTTTTTAATTCATATTCCGAAAGTACACCTTGTAATTAGTAAATGTGCAAAATATTATTTTTTTTTTTCAACTGCTTCTCCCTCAAAATAAATAATGAAAATAGAGCGCTGTGACGTCACACCACTCGCAGCGGTCGGCCGCTAGCTTGTTTCCTATAGTTTCATACCGGCGGCAGTTACTACACACACGGCGGAAGTGGTAATTTCGTTTATCTTTTAAGTGCTTCGTCCTTGGTGCAGTGAAATCTAAATACCATATATCCGCATAACTCATAGAACCAGTGGAGTCGGGTGGTGTGACGTCATCCCCGTTTCAAATATGTTACGAATTTGAAATCAAATATTAGGGTTAATATTAACGCTGGCGATCTAATTTTTTCACTATATACTTAGAGGATGAAATACTTACGGAAAATGCTAAAATAAATTAAAAATCAAATATCACGAAATGAGCCCATTATCTACGGGCTGTGCTACGGGCATGTCTTTTAAGTAAGTGGAGTGGCAATATTTAGTCTGTCACATGCCAAGTCCGCGAAAGAGCGCAGACTTAAACCGCCCTGGATAAAGTCCGCAGATATACCTCTGTGTGTGTGCTCCCGGGTATTGATTTGTTTGAGATGCACGTATTATCTAATATGTATAAGGTAGGTAAGTTATAGTAGCATTTAAGATTTGATTTAAGTATGTGTCCCCTGGTTTAAATTTTATTTGTAAATTCTTATACATTTGGGGTTATGTGTAAGAATAGCTGTTCAGCTAAACATCGCCCTGTATGTATTTGTTATTTCAATAAAGACGATTATGATTATTATTATTATTATTATTATTATTTGCATGACGTCACCGTTATTTTTGGGACTCTTTAAAATAATCAATTTTTGTTATTTTTTTTGGATAATGGGTTACATTTTAGCCGTTTTTTATTATTGCGATAGCCATTTAGTAAGTTAATTTACAAAATTACATTTAATTAAAAAATCATGCGTATAACTTATTGCTAGCAAAGAAATAACATCTCGTTATCAGTGGCGACTAAAATTAAATACCGTCCGTCTGTCTGCCCAGCGATAAAAACTTTAGATATTTAGCCCGTGAGATTTAAATATCGGAATAGACTTAGAATAAATTACTTTTAGGATTGCATTCGCCTGTCTGTCAGTACTTTAGTCAAGGGATTGCAACTTAACTTGTTAAGCGATCTGAAGTGCAATCCCAACCGAGGGTAGTTTATTAAATTAACGGCTATTGCCTGCGTGGGTACTTCCATAAAAATACTTAAGCCAATCTGAGAAATTAGTTTGACATTTACGGGGTGTGTACACGTTATTGTTACCGCTAACCGAGTCGTTACGAAGTTTTAAACAATTAGTTTGCCGTTGCCATTGTGGCTTACACCCGTTACTCTCTATTGGGTTGAAAGGCAACTTCAAAATAATTAGTTCAACATTTTACAGGGTGTGCATACCTCACTGTTACCGTATACCGAGTCGTTAGGCGACGCGAGAAGTTATTGCCGTTATCTTTCTCTGTTAGCAACCGACTGCCCATCCGCTGGGTAGTGAATCCGACCGCCAACCGACCTGTACAATACTTTTCGGATTCGGCAGGAACCGAATGCAACAAAATTTTTACCAACCGCGGTAAATAAGCTTGCGAAGTGTCGAATCTGATTAAACCGGACCAGAGGAATCGTTTACGCCCACCGTTATACCGATCCGAACCCCATTGCAGAAGTTACACTTAACTTCTTGACTCAGCACGAGTTAGAAAACCTGAACGAGTTTTAGTAACTAGTTTCCGTATCGCGAGGGTACGATAATAGCCTTCTGACCCGCGTTCGATTCAATAGCATCCAAGGTCTTTCAGAAATGCCCAAGTACAAGTCCGGCTTGTTGGGTATCCTTTTCGGGGTAATCGAACCCTAGAAATCGATTGGTGATACTTGCAACTCGATTCAACTCCCTTTCAGAAAGACGCCTACCGTCGCGACGCCTGAGGTTGGATACCAGCAAGACCTGTAGTATTCAGTAACCGTAGTCACCAGACAGCATCCGCACCTTTTTCTATTGTACCGGAGTTTGACCAGAGTATCTCGTGACTCCGGGGTCAAAAGTTTCCGAGGGTGTGACCCCTCGTTTTATAGTAAATCAAAGGCGTAGAATCGATTGCCGATAGTTTCAGTTCGATTCAACCAGACGTCCCGGACTTAGCATATATCCGCCGCGTATATATAACCTGCTTCAACCGACCCATCGGGGTTTAGCAACATGCTTACCGAAGGGGATAAGCCCGACGTGCCCGTAGTACCTAGCGACGAGGTCGCGGACGTCGATATGGGGGATATCCTTTTAAATTGGATATACAAACTAAAGAAAGAACAATTAGATGATGAGTTAGGGAAATTTGGTCTATCTGTAACCGGCACCGTAGATGAGAAGAAGCGCCAAATACCGCCCAACCCGTCTTTCCACCGCCACTACCGCCGCTAGTGATACTGACATCTTCGTCTATTTCGATCCTTGAGCGTCAGCAACAATGTCTTTATTTTGGATGACTGACGTACAGACAAGCAGACACTTCAATGACTTTAATGTTTCTCAGGGGCGCGTAAATAACAGGCAGAGCAAAAGGATAATGAGAGTTCGTGCACTTACCATAAAATACTTATTAGCTTCGAGTTCACTGACGACATAAGTAGATTACTGGGCTCTCTGGCTCATATTAATTTAAAAGTAGTTATAGCAAATTCACTGCTCAATAATGCTTAAGATGAAGTGAAATAGTTAACTGAATTATAATGAAATGTGTGCAACACAACAACACTTATAAATAAAATAAATTAGAGTTTTAATAGAATTGTACGGAAGAGCTGAAGGGTCACACGAGCGATTTTATTTATCATATAATTTCTCGACATTTATCTCAAGATCTTGACTTTTATCTCGAGATCTTGACTTTTATCTCAAGATCTTGACTTTTATCTCAAGATCTTGACTTTTATCTCAAGATCTTGACTTTTATCTCAAGATCTTGACTTTTATCTCAAGATCTTAACTTTTATCTCAAGATCTTGACTTTTATCTCAAGATCTTGACTTTTATCTCAAGATCTTGACTTAGATTTATTTATCATTTTAATCGTACAGGGTGTTTCCTATAAAACTATACCCCCCTTTATTTCGGTCAATTACCACCGATTTTAATTTTTCAAAAACCCGTCTAACACAGAATTTTCCGTAGATTTTGAATATGCTATTACTTTTTTTCCTACTTCAACCGTATATGAGGGGCAGAAAGAAGTATGGTTTTTTTAAATGGCACACCCTATATATTTTTACATAATTGGATTCGCCTCGTCCTTCTGATTACAAATATATATGACACTTACATATTATTATTTGCTATAAAAATGGCGTAAATAATTGAATTTAAACTTAGGGCGTTTCCTTCAAAACTATACCCCCCTTATTTCGGTTAATTATCAACGATACAAAATTTTCAAAATCTACACATAGAATTTTTCGTAGATTTCATATATGCTATTACTTTTTTTTCTCCCTTCAATGGTATACGAAGGGTGGAAAAAAGTATGTTTTTTTTATGGAATGCCCTGTATTTTTTTACATATTTAGATCCGCCCTACCTTTCTGATTATAAAAATATATAATACTTATATATGTAAAAAAGTACAGGGCATTCCATAAAAAAAACCATACTTTTTTCCACCCTTCGTATACCGTTGAAGGGAGAAATAAAGTAATAGCATATATGAAATCTGCGAAAAATTCTATGTGTAGGTTTTGAAAATTTTGATCCGTAAATAATTGACCGAAGTAAGGGGGGGGGGGGTATAGTTTTGAAGGAAACGCCCTAAGTTTAAATTCAATTATTTACGCCATTTTTATAGCAAATATATAAGTGTCATATATACTTGTAATCAGAAGGATGAGGCGAATCCAAATATGTAAAAATATATAGGGTGTTCCATTTAAAAAAAACCATACTTTTTTTCTGCCCCTCGTATACGGTCGAAGTAGGAAAAAAAGTAATAGCATATTCACAATCTACGGAAAATTCTATGTTAGACCGGTTTTTGAAAAATTAAAATCGGTGGTGATTGACCGAAATAAGTGGGGGTATAGTTTTATAGGAAACACTCTGTACAAACAATATTACTCAAATAATTGTATGTGATGGTGAGTAAAGAAGCTTGTCGATCTTCCATTTTATAAATTAAAATTGTCCATTTAAAATAACGATTAACATTGTTAATGATTTAATAACATACTATTTTTTGCTGGGATTACATATTACAATGAGATTATCGCATTTCTACAAATCCAACACCAAATTTATAAGTTTTGCTACTTTGAAACGAAAACTTAAAATGTTGAATCTTACAAGAAGAAAAAACTTTTCGAAGTTAGAAGATGTTGTCAATTTTATTGACCAACAATTACAATCGTCAAGTCAACTGCATGGTTATCGGTGGATGCACTTAAAATGCATTCAAAATGGTTTTGTTGTTACACAAAAAACTGTACGATTAATTCTTAAAGAGTTCCCAGACAGCACCGGATATCCAAAATATGTACTTTTTAGGTCCATTTATTGTCCCGGATATCCATGTGTATGTAATGGATATCCAGTGGACATTTTTTAATGGATATCCACTGGAGGTCCTGCTGGGACCTCCCTTACTTTAGTTTATTTAGCTCTAAATGAAATCTTTTAATGCGTCTTAGTGTAAAGTTCCGGTGGAATTTTATTTTTCTTTATACGAGCTTCAATTAGTTTAATTTTATGGAACCTCGGACCAGATTTGAATATCCATAGGATATATGTCAAAGTAAAACCAGTGGATATCCATACTTTAACTGTTTATGGATATCCATTTCTGGAAAGTCTTGGGATATCCGATATTGTAAAATATGGATATACCTAATTATGCATTTTTTATCCGCTCTGGTCGTCCTTGGATATTTTCTAAATATTTGTAAAAGAGGGATATATAATGACAACAAATTAAATGGTCAGTATTTTCATTTTACGGATATTTAATTGACAATTAATAACACCTCAAATATCATCATATGCGGTTAAATTATTGTAGAAAAAAATGATTGTGTCGTTAAAACTACCGAAGTGCATTTTTATAGAATGAAGAATTCAATACAGTATAGCGAGGCAGTAATAAATAATTATCCATATTTGCGTGGAAGGCCGGATTGTAAAGTTTAAGTTAGTTTTCAATGAACTTATTCTTGCTTTACTCGCAACTTGTCAGTGGTGTGATAGCTTAGCGCAAACGAGCTCGGCTGGCAAGCAGAAGGTTCCAGGTTCAAATCCCCCCACATGCTCTTGTTTTTTTTTTTATCAAATGCATCAGGCATGACATGAGGTCTATTAATTGCGAGTTAGAAGCCGGAGGCAGGTTAGATATGTGTGTTATTCCCCTGATAAAGGAATTTATGTGCAGTGGATATCTGTAAGGCTTTAGAATGGACAATATATGGACATCTAAAGTTATGACAAAAGGATATCCATAAGATATCCCATGTGGTCCATATGTTGTTCATAAGGATATTCTCTCTATGTCCTTCATGTCCAATATGGATATCCATCAAACGTACAGAGGATGTACCTGTGCTGTCTGGGTTAGATCCACTTGGCGTTACGATTAAAATGATAAATAAATCTAAGTCAAGATCTTGAGATAAAAGTCAAGATCTTGAGATAAATGTCAAGATCTTGAGATAAAAGTGAAGATCTTGAGATAAAAGTCAAGATCTTGATATAAAAGTCAAGATCTTGAGATAAAAGTCAAGATCTTGAGATAAAAGTCAAGATCTTGAGATAAAAGTCGAGAAATTATATGATAAATAAAATCGCTCGTGTGACCCTTCAGCTCTTCCGTAGGAATTGTACTTAGAACCTGCATTAATTTAACCGAGTAATTTGACGCTAGGCCACCTGAAAGGTCAATATTGCAGTCAGTGACGCGCACACGTTAATACAATTGTTTATTTTACAGTTAATGGCCCACAGAATGGCACAGTCTAGGAAATACACGCCAGGCCAAAAAGACTCTTAGGGCCGGTATTTTCAGTCTGATTTAACCCTGATTAAGTTTAACCATTGATCAATAACCTTGGAAATAATTGTCGAGACAATTGTTTCCATGGTAATTAATCAATGATTAAAGTTAATCAGGGTTAAATCAGACTGAAAATACCGGCCCTTACCCTCCAGGAGATCGGGCAGCCCTTCTTCAAATAAATCTTTGTTTGGTCCAGCACTGCACAACACAAGGAATTACAACTCGGATCACGAAAGTTAGGTAAGCAATTTGGTAATTAGTTAAACACAGGTAAGTATACAGGGTGTCCCGATTTTAAACCGACAAACTTCGGGTACAGAAAGTTCACATGAAATTATGACATACCCCTTCTAACATTTCTTCTCTATCGAGCCTCCTAACGGAGATACAGGGTGTTGAAAATTTAATTTATTTCTTGTTTTTCTTTAATAACTTCCACAATATTAAAGATAGGGAAACCAAACTTGGTACACATAGTTAGGTTGTGAGGGTCCATCTTTGCTATGGTTCAGAGTTAAACTGAGGCGCGTCAGTGGCGTGCGGTGTGGTCACGTCGACATAATTTTAAGGAAAAAAGTATGATCACTAATTTTTTTCGCAATTCCGATCAGATTTTCATAATTTACGGTTAATTTTCTAAAAAAACTTGCTCATGTAGAATTTTGACTGAGGCATTAGTTTTCGAGATATTTACGTCTGAACAAAACGATGCACCAAAAACACAATTAATTAATTAAGATAGCCCTTTCAAAATTATTTTCAATCTGATTTTCGAAGGGATATACTGAACTGAACTGTCAATTTAATGTTTTTAATGTTTTTCTTCTTTTGCAATGAGGCGTTTTTAAGGCCTTTTGTAGTCAATATTATTTCTGTCAAAAGAAAAATTTGTTTGTTACGAAATTGCATAAACAAATTATCAACATTCAAATATCAAAAAAATCAACACCCCGTATTTCCGTTAGGAATGGCTATAGAGAAATTTTAGAAGGGATATGTCGTGATTTCATCAGAACTAAGGTCGGGCTCACCAATGTTTGCGGTTGACTTATAACTTACAGAAGATATTACGGACATGCACGCTGTAATACTAAAAATATCTCATATGCACATTTAGTACAGTTTGATCAACTGCACTAAACGTGCAAAGAAGATATTTAGTATTACAGCGTGCGTCTCCGTAATATCTTCTGTAAGTTATAAGTCAACCGCAAACATTGGTGAGCCCGACCTTATTCCCGACATGATAATTGTGTTTTTGGTACATCGTTTCGTTCAGACGCAAATATCTCGAAAACTAATGCCTCAGTCAAAATTTCACATGAGCAAGTTTTTTTAGAAAATGAACCGTAAATTATGAAAATCTGATCGGAATTGCGAGAAAAATTAGTGCACATACTTTTTTCCTTAAAATTATGTCGACGTGACCACACCGCACGCCACTGGCGCGCCTCAGTTTAACTCTGATCCATAGCAAAGATGGACCCTCACATCATAACTATGTGTACCAAGTTTGGTTTCCCTATCTTTAATATTGTGGAAGTTATTAAAGAAAAACAAAAAATAAATTGAATTTTCAACACCCTGTATCTCCGTTAGGAGGCTCGATAGAGAAGAAATGTTAGAAGGGGTATGTCATAATTTCATGTGAACTTTCTCTACCCGAAGTTTGTCGGTTTAAAATCGGGACACCCTGTATACTCTAAGAAATACACTGGCATGAAGCAACGAATGTCTGAAGTAACGAATGTAACGAAGTAATGAATGTCGAATGTCTATACTCGGATGAATGTATGAATGATGAGAGGAATATAGAATATTTCGGAACCGTTACGTGGAAAAAAAATCTGTATCAGAGCCGTAGGAGAACTCAGACTGTCAAGAAAAACGTCAAAACCTACTGCCTGAAATTTTACTGTTTTCAGTCGTCGTGGTTGTCCTTTGGTACTTATGCAAGGAAATAAATTGTTGTGTACTGTGGTTAGTCCATTGGTAAATCAATTAAAATTTGGTTCTCCCGTCTTATGAGTGCTTACCTTATAGTAGAGTGATCGGCGCTCCGAAAGACGCTTAAAAATGACTTCTGTGGGCGTTTCGGGGTTACAACTTGAAACCTTGACAAAACGAAAGTTTGTATTTTGATGTTTCAAAATCCAAAAGCCGTCAAAAATCGCCCTGTGCAGAAAGGCACTATAATCAAAATTCGAGTTATCTAGCGTACTGTATAGAAGAGAACGTGAACAATTCTTTGATGCCAAATTTGTAAATAGTTTTGTGGAATTGAATTTTGTATGAATTTTCGAAAATTGCTTAATGCACGGGCTCTTATGCATAAAAATAACTTAAATCTTCGATATCTCGATTCGTACCACTGCAATATTTAATTCAATTTCATCTTTTTTTCCGCTCAACATGCCGATACTTGGAAAAAATTATGGTATTTTCGGGAGTCACAGCTCCGCGTCCCCACTCTGCTTCGCCTATCTTGCGTCTCTAGATTCCCCGCAGCTCCATTTCACTCGCACTTTAAGCGTTCTATTCGGATACGATACAAATTAGGCACATTTTATCATTTTGTTATAAAATAATGGAAATAAGAGGCTTTTTGCTTTTTACACGCACTTAGCAAATAACAAAAAAATATATGTAAGTTATTTGCAATTAATTGGATTTGTAAATTGTACAATTTATTATGAATGGTAGGTACCTATATAAAATTAAAAATATCACATTAAGACGTACCTACTTAATAATGTCATATATATATATAAAATATGCTATTACTATAATGATTATGTTACACTATGCACATATACAGTAAATTCACTTTTCAACCAAAGCACTTTGTGAGTGAATAGGAGAGAATAAAGCGAGAGCGCTAACATTCTGAGATCGACATGCAGTCACGCATGTGTAGTGCTCTCGCTTTACTGCTATCTCCTATTCACTCACAAACTGCTTTGGTTCAATAGTGAATATACTGTATAAAAAATTTACACGACTTCAGTCATCGTCGGACGCCTCGGAATCACATTCTGCAGTCACTGCTGAATGTGATGTAGATTGTAAAACATTTCGGATTGTCAGTTCATTTTGACAAGATTTCTGACCCATACACTTACAGAAACCAATGCAATCTATCCGGCTCTATATACAATTACACACTTTACTTCTGCAGTCAAAAAATCATGATGAGATAAGATTTAAGAAATATTAAATTTTAAGTACCTATTAGAAAAATACCTTTCTTACAACCACACGATGCCAAGACATCTAACTTTTCGGGGAAGGCAGGAAGAGTACTTAGTATATTACAGCCAAAATCAGTAACGTTGGGTAAGTGTGGCCGTCGTTGTAAAGAATTTACCCACAATTTAGTCTGGTAATACGACCTCAAACAATGTTGTCTTAGAGAGTCTTCAGTTGGTGGTAACTTTGTAATTGTAGTAGAAGTCGCCATTATTCCTCTTAGTACGTTTACTGAAGTAATATCAACATTTGTTGAATATAGTTTTAGTATGAAATTGTGCATGTTTCTGAACATTTCCTCCGAAAATTCGTCAATGCCGACTCGGTGTAAATATTCATAATACTGTGTATATACATTTTCCAGCATGTTTCTTTACCAAATTCTGTTATTTGACTAGTTGTATCACAACCAGTGAGAGGATGAAATGCAGGCAGGTTTTCACAGAGGTTGTCAGGCATGGTAATTTCATGGACGGCTATATATTGTGCGGCATCACTTCTTCAGTTTTCAGCCATATTTCTTGTGTCAGGTGATGTTTGAAATGTACCAAAAGAACTAGAACATCCGTGTCATTGGACTCAATAATACATCGTTCATAACCAGACATCTTAGCTGAAAGGATATGCAACAGAATCCTAGTATCCGATGTTAATATGTCTCCGTTTGGTATTTCAAAGTTTGACCGATATTGTAGAATATTTGTGAAGCCACCATTCGTAACAAAATTGATGTGTTTGTCTGAAGAGTATTCGCACAATCTTTGTGACAAAGAGTTGGTCAACTGATTCTTTTTAAATGTGGAATGAATGAACAGATTCCATTCCATACTAGGATTCTGTTGCATATCCTTTCAGCTAAGATATGTCTGGTTATAGTCGTTATGGAATATACTAAGTACTCTTCCTGCCTTCCCCGAAAAGTTAGATGTATTCGCATCGTGTGGTTGTAAGAAAGGTATTTTTCTAATAGGTACTACTTAAAATTTAATATTTCTTAAATCTTATCTCATCATGATTTTTTTACTGCAGAAGTAAAGTGTGTAATTGTATATAGAGTCGGATAGATTGCATTGGTTACTGTAAGTGTATGGGTCAGAAATCTTGTCAAAATGAACTGACAATCCGAAATGTTTTACAATCTACATCACATTCAGCAGTAACTGCCATAATTTTAACATGTGATCACATTTAATTGCATATCTCGTTTACAAAACCATTAAAAATTATAATTCTTATGTGTTCGGATTCTACATAGACAAAGCAAACTTTTTTAAAGAATGCATATTTTCGATATGACGCCGCGTTTCCAAGTATCGGCATGTTGAGCGGAAAAAAAGATGAAATTGAATTAAATATTGCAGTGGTACGAATCGAGATATCGAAGATTTAAGTTATTTTTATGCATAAGAGCCCGTGCATTAAGCAATTTTCGAAAATTCATACAAAATTCAATTCCACAAAACTATTTACAAATTTGGCATCAAAGAATTGTTCACGTTCTCTTCTATACAGTACGCTAGATAACTCGAATTTTGATTATAGTGCCTTTCTGCACAGGGCGATTTTTGACGGCTTTTGGATTTTGAAACATCAAAATACAAACTTTCGTTTGGTCAAGGTTTCAAGTTGTAACCCCGAGACGCCCACAGAAGTCATTTTGCGGGGCGCCGATCACTCTATTATTATTGCTCTATTATTGTCCAATGACAATACCACCACTAGTAAACAACCCAACTGAGTCCACCTCCTGCGTCCTGAATACCGACAGTATATCCGGCAGAGTAACATCGGTAGTCTACGAGATCTCGTTCGCAAGATTGCCGAGTATGAATCTCTTTGCCTAGAAGTAACTGCACAGCAACCTACTTGCCGACCCTCCGTAAACGCCGTGACCCGAAAGAAATATGACCATTCGGCCGTGTCTTAAGACCAGGGTCCCGCGAACAGCGTTTCCGACCGCCACAGCCGCTTTCGGTCAACAACCCGACCCGTAATGAGCCGCGCTCCGAGGGGACACGAGAAGACCCGCGAATCCAACAGAACCAGCAACGTGCAGCAAGAACCTCCACCTCGACATCAACCGTCACTTACGACCGCGGAAACACCTGTTGGTGTTGCGGTAAAAGCGGACACTTCCGAAGCCAATGTAGGTCACCGCCCCGCGATTATTTTGTTCTCGCTGTGGACGTCAGGGTACGATGACCTGAGACTGCCTATGTTCCTAAAATCCCCCACTACTCCGATAATCGATCCTAGATCCTAGATTCACACATCTAGAATCGCCCACGTGGTCTCCACCATATTCATGACCTTCTTAACCGTCAAGGTCAAAGTGGCCTCATTCCAGCACTATATTACTACTTACCTGTTCTTTTCATATAGACAAAAATCTGATCGAACATTGGAACAGTTCATTACTGAAATTAAGAAGCAAGCAATGAATTGCAGCCCTGGGGACCTCCAGGATAGATTAACAAAAAAACGGTCTTAATTGATATAAGGAACAACAATATGAAGGAGAATTGTTACAAGATGATAGTCTGTCCTTGGATAAAGCAGTCGAGGTGTGCCTCATAAGTGGAAAGTGAAAGTGATGTAGAAAATCAGTTGGCAAGTGATAGAGTTCAAGAAGAAAAAAATCCTTCAGGAAATGAAAACGAGTTGTGTAAGAAAACAGTTACTTCT
The DNA here is from genome assembly GCA_963680705.1 of Rhagium mordax. NCBI lineage: Eukaryota > Metazoa > Arthropoda > Insecta > Coleoptera > Cerambycidae > Rhagium > Rhagium mordax. The sequence continues at coordinate 24,267,175 of OY796659.1, read as the reverse complement.
TCAGGCAGAATTGTAAAAGTACCTTAAAAGGTTAAATCTTTAGTTTAGTTGTAATCTAATGTGATAATAATTTTGAAATGCTTAATAATTTAATGCTATGTTTTTGTAACCATGTTTTCAAATTATTCTTAAAAATATAAAAAAGATGTTATAAGGTTATACTATATATGTTATGTATATACTTATATGTATTGATATTAGCATAATATGAGAATGATATGATAATATCAGATCATCCATGAGAAGTCAGGGTATTAAAGTCCTATTAAATACTAAAGTTTATTATTATTAATTTTATCGTATCATTAAAAATTAAGTTTCCTTTAAGTTAAATCTTTATTGATAATTATAAATATCATAACATTACAACATCTTCACAATAACTTAGTAGCACATAATACGTTAGTTACAATATATAATACTTTGGTTACCATATCATAATACCCTAAATACGAATTTTATGTTAATTATAAACATTGACGTGAATATTTTGACAGTTCTCAAATTTCAATGATACGATAAAGCTTTGAATGTATCTCGATTATTAGCGATTTAAGGTGGGCGGAAAAATAGGTTAGATTTGACTAAAATAAGCACTTCGTAGTTCGACAATTTCTGCCGCATCCCTGAACCGATTCAAAATATTTTTTGACTGGCTTTTAGAAAAAACTCGGTAGAATAGTAATGGACTATTAAGAAACTCGAGAAAATTACGATTCTTTTCTTACCAAGCTGTTAAACTTCGTAAACTTTTAACCTAATTTTGAAATAATTAAAAAAGTCGTGATCTCAATAAAATAGTACTGGTCCAATCCGCTACGCTATATTTAACACATACATCTTTAAATTTTGATTTTTTATTAAGTAATTATTGAACAAATGTCGAACTACTAAACCAATATCACTGGAAATAAATACGTTATATAATGCAGAATTATACTAAAGAATGACATATAGAACTTTGGCTACTGTCTCGTAGATGGCAGCAAAATCAAAATTATAAATTGAATATTCTGTCAATCTTTTAATTTATTGAAGGTCGTAAAAATATATGAAATCATTCAGGATGAATATAATCGCAGCAGCAGTTTGATATAAAGGGGCATTCCCAACCATTTTCGTTTGCATTTTGCTTTCCGTACCTAACATTCATATTGGTGCCTGAAGTACATTTATGAGGCACCACCAATAGAATCTCGTAAAGAGTTAACGCTTGGTTGAGAATGTATTTTCATTTCTTTCCTTTTCTTTTTTGGGATTTATTACCACATTCCTCGAGATTCCTATCCAAAAAATTCGATTTATCTAAAAAATATTCAAATTAACCAGTTTAAAACTGGGAAATAACCTCTACGGCTTTGACGTAATGTCAGAGGATCAGTTAGAGGGTGTTTTTTGACAACTAATAGGAATTAAATTAATACAAAAATACTACGCAGTAATAGGTACCTTTACACTTACGCTCAATCGTGAGCGACTGGAGCGCCCCGTTCCAATCGCGCGTATTTTCGCGCAACCCTGAGTGTCGCGTTCTAAAAGTTTGTTGTTAAAAATTGACACGCTCCAATCGCACGGTATTGCCTGCGCGGTGAAATGTGACATGATAACACGGCTAGTGTAAATTGAAAAGTGTCAAGTTTCTCGCGCGATAGTCGTGGCTCGTGGAGTGTTAAAAATTTCAACAGTTTTATAGACGGTTTGTTCTGAAATGGAGCAAATTATAAACAAAAAACGATTTTTTTTACTACATAATCCCGAGTAGCCTCGGGATTTATAGTTTTAGAAAACTCAACTAGTTTGTCGTAAGCGGCATTTTTTAAATTTCGATTAGTATAATCTTTAGATTTAATCTTCCATAAACATGGATAGGATTTATATAGCTCAATAAAATTTGTAATTGTTTCTTTTGACCAATATCGTGCATCTGCCATAGTCTTGCAACTTCAAATTTAGCTCCAAAAGAAACCATAAATCCGAGTTACACATAACCAGCTGTCATGGTGACAGTTGGGTAAGCTCCGGCTAAAAACTGAGGAGACGGGTCGAGGTCCCTCTTATTTAATTTAAATAAAAAGTATCTATATAACCTGGGCGCCAGGTAAATTTACCAAAACAGTTACCCAAATATGCAGCAATTTGCACAACTCCAAAACTTACCAAAAGAGCTGTACAGAAATAACGACAACTAGTTTTTTTCTATGTTTATTACAAATATTCAGTGTACAATGCAAGAGTAGTAGTTGCCTAATTAGATACTATATATATACTCAGTCTAAATGAGCGATTAGGGTAAACAACCCCAATTGAAATATTAATAAACTCCCTAACTACCTATTTAGATATGATACAAAAAAAATATATAACCCGTGACTCAGTTAGGGGAAGAGAGCGCAACAAAAAAAAAGGAAAACGTTGAAATTGATCGCCTAAAATGTATGGTGTTATCGTAGGCTTTAAATAAATGTAGTGGCGGGGCTTAAGCTTAAGCGCAACCGTATTGGTACTTGACTATTCGCAGTACACCCTGTATAATTAAATAAAATAATATCAAACGCAATTAATACTTCTCACCAAGCTCCTAACTAGGTCACTATTACAACTAATAAAATATGACTTAACTTTAACCCTTGAGATGTGTTACATGTGACACCTCCTGTATATATGTATCATATCAAAATTAACTTCTAAGGTCCTTAAGAATTATCGTTCAGTTATTTTCAGAATTTTATTTTAATTTGATCCTTATAGAAAACTATTTTATTTTTATGTTTTTCATAATAGGCATGTCCACAAAATTTTAATTTCAATTGGAAATGATAGATTTATTGGTATTATGAACTAATGTAACAATAAAAAAATTTGTATATTTTCATTTTGCCAGTTATTCGCAATAGAAATCACCTAAAAGCAGAGAGGCTAAGAAACGTTCCCAAGATAGAGGCTAGTAATATGACGTCACATGCTCGCAGGCACGTTGCCGCGCGCCGGCCGGCTTGTACGGGTTCGTCATGCAGTGAGCGTTCTCTGTGTTTATGAGCAGTATTATAAAAGAAATATGGTGGCACGAATATGGTGATTTGTTCCTTGCTGCAATAATACAACTACTAAGACGCCAACGAAAATATTTGTAAGCGTCCCAAAGTCAACAATAAAAAAGAAAAATGGTTTGAGGCAGTAAGATGTGATATTAAAAACATTTCATCGACATCTACTTTGTACTGCTGCGAGGATCATTTTATTGCAAGTTTATTTCGAGGTTTATTTACTATAATAATAAATACTATACGATTAGTTCTCCTCAGTTTAAACCCGAATTTAAATGATCTACATTAAAACACAGCTTTTTGTCATGATTTCCTTTGGGGCTGATTAAAATCACTGTTATCAGAAAATTGGATACCATAATTACGCTTACATTTGGCAAATTATGTGAATCTCCTTTCTGGAAACCTTCTTCCATATTTACTAATAAGAAGATGCAATAAACCAACACCTCAACGCTGTAAATAATAGAGCTACTGTAAATGTAGACTGCATTCTGACACTTCTGACAGCTCGTCGCGCGCCGTGCGAAAATTAATCACACGCGTCAGACAGGCTAGCGAGCTTGTGACGTCAAAACAATCAGCAGGCGTTTATTTAATTCAAACGGAGAAAAGGATTTCTTCGGTCGCTGTTATGGTTAGGATTAATTTTTTTCAAAAAAAAATTTCAGATATTAGTACCAGGGGCTCCAATGTACGATTTTAACTAATATTAATGTATATTAATTTTTTTGTGGACATGCCTATTATACTTTTAATTTTCTGGTAGTGTTAAGGAATTATAGTTTGATTTTATTTAAAAAGAATGACCTTTTAGTTTTATCCTTAATTATTATAAACGTTAGAAGCAATAGCCTAAGATAAAATAAGATAGTTAATAAGTTATCACACTTGCGTGAATCCTTGGGCTACCAACAGCTACGGTGGAGGAATGTCCTGGATGTTCGGATACCTTGAGAAGGACAGCCTAGATCACCCCACACAATCAGTTGGATAACGTAGATAAAACCGCAGTACCTCCAAGTGAACTAAACGAATCGCCACGGACCTCTTGTCACAGCTGCGTACAGGACCAGCGTAGACCTCTTGCCCCCAACAGCGTACAGGAAAAGTGTACCGTTCCACAAAACAATAGGCTCCACAGAGAAAAGTAATGGCTGGTGGATGAAAGATTATCACCCCAAAAAAAAACCCTATAACATATATAGAAAGACAAATTACCACTTAAATCTAACGAGAAACAAAGACACATACCTTGAGAAGGGTTTTTGGTCGATCACTGATAACAGTTGGATGGAAATCTCACGAAAATCGTGACAACACGTGGTCGACGTAAATGGCAAATTACTCCTCGAACGAGATATATTTTCATTAAATACTCAGGAATATCCAATAATCTATTCCTCTCACAATGAAAATAATAAATAGAATCGCACAAAAGCTAATCCCTGAACGGATGAATAAAAATTCGTAAATCTTTAGTGCGACCCTTACCACTAGCACGTCGAAAAAAGGATGTGAAATTTTAGAAATTTGTCAGCTCTTATCAGCTTCCCTCATAAGAAATCAAAAATCCTATAATGAAAAAAGCCGCCTTAGCGAATATCGAAACCAAAACAGAGAACCTACTGCAAATATCCTACGAGAGTTCAGTAAGAGTTCAACCAACTCCACACGGATGTCGCCACTCGTCAAATTAGTCAATCAATATTATAGAGTTGTTAAATTTATAATAATATTGCCTACGGGGGCGGTCCCAGTCGCTAACCTTATAAATTCCAACAGATGGAACTATATGTAGCTTTTGCCAATATAATCGTATTGACGTATTGTAATTTATCTACTATGAGATAGGTGGAGTGATGTGTTGTAATTTATCTACCCTTTGATAGATGGGGTCAATAAACTCGCATCTTTATGACGCGCAATCTAAATTAATTCGTTTTTATAACTTATACATTTACAAATGATCATAATACCATGATACAACAACTTATTTATTGTATCATGTCATAATACGTATCTAATTACTAGTGACTTTTGTTCTGAAAATGTTTTTAGATTTGACAGCTTGTTTTACCTAGTTAGAAAAATTTACATTATTTTGTGATTTGGATATTTGTAGATTTTTTTGTGTTTGGACTTATAAATTTTAAATATTTATTTGTTCCTTGGACAATTGTGTTTTTTATGGGTAGTGTTGTAAATAATTTAACTGTTTGAGCATCATCATTTTTCTGTTACTACGACCATATGATTAACATAACCTTAAATTTATAGTTTTTGTAAATTTACTTTCAGTTTTAATTTTAATTTTTGCAGTTCTAGCTTGGATCCAATATACAATTTAAAAGCTCATTCAGATAATAGATATATAAGTTTCAATATTGTAGATTTATTAAAAATAGACTGCTAATTATAGGTTGGATTTCCAACCAACAAAAAGCATCTTATTTCATTAGATCAAGGTAATTAAAACTTTAAAAATTATGCACTGAACAAGATTTTAGTTGATAGCATACAGGAACCCATCAGAAATTTTTTGATAAAAGCGACATAATATTCCAAAAACTTTGAAAATGCATAATTTTGAGGTTAGTTGTGACACCCCAGAACAGCTGTTTGTATACTTTTCTTGGCGTACCTGCCATACCTACCATTTTCCTGAGAAACAGAAATCATTTTCTTTCGGATATATTTAAGGTAGGAGTAATAAAACATAAAACAGAAAGACATTATTTAATAATATATTTATTATATTTAATAGAATGATTGCATTATTAAAAATAATAAGAATTGTTTTACAATCATATCCTAACATATTATTCTGAACAACTTGCTGTAGAAATCTGTTTCAATATGGGTACTTCCTTTTCTAATAGGTACAGCTGAAATACACACATTTCATTTCCCACTTTGCCAAACTAGATGATTTCCAGTAACATACGTTATAGATTATAGATGTTAATTAAGATTTTTCCCTTTGTTGGTGCGTATGTTTAGGTGTTATGAACTTCGGCACTTAATAATTTCACGTTCGCAATATAAAAATCGTTTACTACCATATCGTTGTCTACAACTCGTAAATGTCAAATTCCTTTTCAATTTTACTCATCTTTTTAAATAATACTAATAATAAATAACACATTTCCAATGTTCATAGTCGTTAACACATTTTCTTCTGTCAGCTGTCACTACTTGTCATTCACGTGCGTTTATGCGCCGCCTCAGAATTCGGCAACATGAAAATACATTCTCAACAAAGCGTTAACCCTTTATGAGATTCTATTGGTGGAGCCTCATAAATGTACTTCATGCACCAATAGGAATGTAAGTAGTATGGAAAGCAAAATGCAAACGAAAATGGTTGGGAATGCCCCTTTATAGCAAACTGCTGCGGAGGTTTATATTCATCCTGAAATGATTTCAATATTTTTTACGACCTTCAATAAATTAAAAGATTGACAGAATATAATTCTGATTTTGCTGTCATCTACGAGACAGTAGCCAAAGTTCTATATGTCATTCTTTAGTATCATTTCGAACCAAAAATCTTGTTTCCTGCATTATATAACGTATTTATTTCCAGTGATATTGGTTTAGTAGTTCGACATTTTTTCAATAATTACTTAATAAAAAATCAAAATTTAAACAAGTATGTGTTTAATATAGCGTAGCGGATTGGACCAGTACTATTTTATTGTGATCACGACTTTTTAAATTATTTCAAAATAAGGTTAAAAGTTTCCGAAGTTTAACAGCTTGGTAAGAAAAGAATCGTCATTTTCTTGAGTTTTTTAATAGTCCAGTACTATTCTACCGAGTTTTTTCTAAAAGCCAGTCAAAAAATATTTTGAATCGGTTCAGGGATGCGGCAGAAATTGTCGAACTACGAAGTGCTTATTTTAGGCAAATCTAACCTATTTTTCCGCCCACCTTAATGTTATTTAAATGTAAATAAAGTGTTAATAATCCAAGAGTTTCTGAAAATCTATTTATTCCATAATTTATCTAAAGTTATAAAAGTCCGTCCCCGTCAGTAATATGCGCCGAACAGTTGGCTGCCCTGCTTCAAATCTCCCACTTTAGCTTCCTACTCGCAGATTTCTATCTTCTATGCTAACAGTGACAGATGACAATTTGACTGTCAGAATTTAAAAAAAACATAATTGTTGATATAATATAAACAATAATTATTGCACTTGGAATAAAAAGAACTAAGTTGCATATGCACTTAAAATGATTATTGCCGTACCCAGGTACGTAAAATACAACATTCATGTTCTGCTTGATTTAATAAAAATACTTTAAAATGAGGTACTAACATAACATTGAATTACATTTTCTAGATTTGTAAAAGTTTTATACTGAGTGGATAGATATATCTTTACTATGGAAAAGGCTGAATTATATTTTGAAACAAGATAAAAGTTGGATTACTTTATTTACCAAGAAATTGAAGTTAAATAAAATTACGATCTGTACGTTATAGGCAACATTACTATGGAATGCACTACACTCATCCTAGCCTTTACTTAGGACAAAAGGAGTACCAAGAAATGAACAGCACCAGACAAGATCATTCTGGATACTAACTAAATAGCCGAACTAATTTGACGAGAGGTGTGTCGTAGATACTTAACGTTTTACAATCGAACCTCGTAAGCTCCAACCTCACCTCTCAAGGTACCCCAACTAGGGACATACTACAACTATTACTAACACACATTTTTATAGTTAGGTACGAGTGCTTATATTTCGCCTCAGAAGCAGTGGTGAGATTTTATACCGTCACAGTCTCTATAAAAAAATATAAAAACGCTTACAAATATGCGAATCCTATATATTTATATTAAAAAATTAAAAAAAGTACTTAACGCCTTTTAAGAGTAAACTCCCCAAGACCGCGTGAAAATCGAAGTAAACTTTTACCCTACGTGAAATTTCCGCATGAAAACAACTGGCGAAGTAATGCAGGATTTGACACGTCTAAAGGGGCCCACAAACTGCGTTTTTGTTCGACGGTTTTGTTCGACGAACACGTGTCTTCGAACAAAAACAACTCAAAACCGAAGTGTATGGTATTATTCGCTGGCGTACAAAACCGATGAAAAGAATCAAGTTCAACCTGATTTTATTCGTCGATGTTGTTCGATAAACACGCAAGTCTGCAGTGTGTGGCGTATACATTTTAAAAAAACGACGGTTTTTGCAGTAGCGTAGCTACAACTGCAACAGTGTATTCTTTGTAGTTTGTAGTGCCCATTTACGGAGAGAGCAAGGAGGTATTGTTAAGTTGTACAAAATGACTATGTTAATAAATTAACATGAGAAAACTGACTTCTCTTCAAAAGCCAGTCTTTCACCCACTTCCTCCGTTTCTTTTTATTTTTTAATTTTATGGCTAATGCCACCGCCACTGCACGGTCTTCATATTAAAAACTCAGTATTGTCTACGTTGACGATGCTAGAACAAAACTGAGGTGTGTGTGCAACTGTACGTTGCCGGTTATGTTCGAAGAGATTTGTTCGTCGAACAAAATCGTCGATCAAAAACGCAGTTTGTGGGCCCCTTAAGGTGGGCGGAAAAATAGGTTAGATTTGCCCAAAATAAGCACTTCGTAGTTCTACAATTTCTGCCGCATCCCTGAACCGATTCAAAATATTTTTTGACTGGCTTTTAAAAAAAACTCGGTAGAATAGTACTGAACTATTAAAAAACTCGAGTAAATGACGATTCTTTTCATACCAAGCTGTTAAAGTTCGTAAACTTTTAACCTAATTTTGAAATAATTAAAAAAGTAGTGATCTCAATAAAATAGTACTGGTCCAATCCGCTACGCTATATTAAACACATACATGTTTAAATTTTGATTTTTTATTAAGTAATTATTGAAAAAATGTCGAACTACTAAACCAATATCACTGAAAATAAGTACGTTATATAATGCAGAAAACAAGTTTTTTGGTTCGAAGTCATACTAAAGAATGACATATAGAACTTTGGCTACTGTCTCGTAGATGGCAGCAAAATCAAAATTATAAATTGAATATTCTGTCAATCTTTTAATTTATTTGAAAGGTCGTATAAAAATATTGAAATCAATTTCAGGATGAATATAAACCGCCGCAGCAGTTTGCTATTTATAAAGGGGCATTCCCAACCATTTTCGTTTGCATTTTGCTTTCCGTACCTTATACATTCCTATTGGTGCCTGAAGTACATTTATGAGGCACCACCAATAGAATCTCGTAAAGGGTTAACGCTTGGTTGATAATATTCTCATGTTGCCGAATTTTGAGGCTGCGCATTTAAGCGCACGTGAATGACAACTTAAGTAGTGACAGCTGACAGAAGAAAATGTGTTAACGACTATGAACATTGGAAATGTGTTATTTATTATTAGTATTATTTAAAAAGATGAGTAAAATTGAAAAGGAATTTCACATTTACGAGTTGTAGACAACGATATGGTAATAAACGATTTTTATATTGCGAACGTGAAATTTTTAAGTGCCGAAGTTCATACCACCTAAACATGGCTGCACCAACAAAGGGAAAAATCTTAATTAATATCTATAATCTATAGTATGTTACTGGAAACTGGAAATTAGCTAGTTTGGCAAAAGTGGGAAAGAGTAAAATGTGTGTATTTCAGCTGTATTAGAAAAGGAAGTAGGTACCCAAATTGAAACAGATTTCTACAGCAAGTTGTTCAGATCAGCGACTTATAAGTCGCTGGTTCAGATTAATATGTTAGGAACCTACCTACCACTAGTTTGATATGATTGTAAAACATTTCTTATTATTTTTAATAATGCAATCATTCTATTAAATATAATAAATATATTATTAAATAATGCCTTTCTGTCAACACAGTGGATTTATTAAAATGAATTTATTTATCTAACAAACTATTTGAATCTGATTTGTCTATCTTATAATTATGTTATTACCAAAAAATCAATTAAATAAATATACACCATTAGCTTAGCATTTATTGGAAAGAGATATCAAAATTTATTAAGTTAACTATCAATAAAATTATAACATTCAGTAAATAAAATATAATTCTAAATTCCAATAAAATATTGTAAGGTGAACAGAGGAAGCAAGGCTTCCAATTTCACCTTAGCAATTATTGTAAAATAAAGTCAATTACCTTCTATGCTGATAGCATCTCTTTCTGATAAATGCTGACTATGAAAATTAGTCTATTATGGAAAGAATGACTAGAAGGGGAAATGTACAGTGGTGTTGTGGATTAAAACATAAGGGAGAAAAATCAGTTAGTTGGGAGCCATATGTCACGACCACCCTTTTGGATGGGGTGAACATTACTTGCTTAGCTTGCGAGAGGGTTGTTGAAAGAATAAAATGAATTAAATGAACATTACTTTAATTAAATTTGTGATCACCAACTGAGACATTTTAATATTGTCTAACATTTAATTAAATGAAATTAAATTTAAATTTAATACACAAATATCAAATTAACTTAATACTTACTTTGTTACAAACATCTTAACACTATGGGGCTGTATCAACACAGTTCACTTTCTGCACCTTCTTCTAGCCTAGCTCCCAACTAACTGATTTTTCTCCCTTATGTTTTAATCCACAACACCACTGTACATTTCCCCTTCTAGTCATTCTTTCCATAATAGACTAATTTTCATAGTCAGCATTTATCAGAAAGAGATGCTATCAGCATAGAAGGTAATTGACTTTATTTTACAATAATTGCTAAGGTGAAATTGGAAGCCTTGCTTCCTCTGTTCACCTTACAATATTTTATTGGAATTTAGAATTATATTTTATTTACTGAATGTTATAATTTTATTGATAGTTAACTTAATAAATTTTGATATCTCTTTCCAATAAATGCTAAGCTAATGGTGTATATTTATTTAATTGATTTTTTGGTAATAACATAATTATAAGATAGACAAATCAGATTCAAATAGTTTGTTAGATAAATAAATTCATTTTAATAAATCCACTGTGTTGACAGTTTCATTACTCCTACCTTAAACATATATCCGAAGGAAAATGATTTCTGTTTCTCAGGAAAACCTAACCTCAAAATTATGCATTTTCTAAGTTTTTGGAATATTATGTCGCTTTTATCATAAAATTTCTGCTGGGTTCCTGTACTATCAACTAAAATCTTATTCAGTGCATAATTATTAAAGTTTTAATTACCTTGATCTAATAAAATAAGATGCTTTTTGTTGGTTGGAAATCCAACCTATAATTAGCAGTCTAATTTTAATAATCTACAATATTGAAACTTTATATATCTATTATTTGAATGAGCTTTTACATTGTATGATGGATCCAAGCTAGAACTACAAAAATTAAAATTAAAATTGAAAATAAATTTGCAAAAACTATAAATTTAAGATTATGTTAATCATATGGTCGTAGTAACAAAAAAATGATAATGCTCAAACAGTTAGATTATTTACAACACTACCCATAAAAAACACAATTTTCCAAGGCACAAATAAATATTATAAATATATACAAATATCCAAATCACAAAACAATATAAATATTTATAACTAGATAAAACAAGCTGTCAAATCTAAAAACATTATCAGAAAAAAAGTCACTAGTAATTAGATATGTATGAATGTAGTTAAGGTGGGCGGAAAAATAGGTTAGATTTGACTAAAATAAGCACTTCGTAGTTCGACAATTTCTGCCGCATCCCTGAACCGATTCAAAATATTCTTTGACTGGTTTTTAGAAAAAACTCGGTAGAATAGTACTGGACTATTAAAAAACTCGAGAAAATTACGATTCTTTTCTTACCAAGCTGTTAAACTTCGTAAACTTTTAACCTAATTTTAAAATAATTAAAAAAGTCGTGATCTCAATAAAATAGTACTGGTCCAATCCGCTACGCTATATTAAACACATACATGTTTAAATTTTTAGTTTTTATTAAGTATTTATTGAAAAAATGTCGAACTACTAAACCAATATCACTGGAAATAAATACGTTATATAGTGCAGGAAACAAGTTTTTTGGTTCGAAATTATACTAAAGAATGACATATAGAACTTTGGCTACTGTCTCGTAGATGGCAGCAAAATCAAAATTATAAATTGAATATTCTGTCAATCTTTTAATTTATTGAAGGTCGTAAAAATACTGAAATCAATTTCAGGATGAATTATAATCGCAGCAGCAGTTTGATATAAAGGGGCATTCTCAACCATTTTCGTTTGCATTTTGCTTCCCGTACCTAACATTCCTATTGGTGCCTGAAGTACATTTATGAGGCACCACCAATAGAATCTCGTAAAGAGTTAACGCTTGGTTGATGTATTTTCATGATGCCGAATTTTGAGGCTGCGCATAAGCGCACGTGAATGACAAGTAATGACAGCTGACAGAAGAAAATGTGTTAACAACTGTGAACATTGGAAATGTGTTATTTATTATTAGTTTTATTTAAAAAGATGAGTAAAATTAAAAAGGAATTTGACATTTACGAGTTGTAGACAACGATATGGTAAACGATTTCTTTATTGCGAACGTGAAATTTTTAAGTGCCGAAGTTCATAACACCTAAACATGACTGCACCAACAAATGGAAAAATCTTTATAATCTATGGTATGTTACTGGAAATGAGCTAGTTTGGCAAAAAGTGGAAAAAAGTAAAATGTGTGTATTTCAGCTGTATTAGAAAAGGAAGTACAACCACCCAAATTGAAACAGATTTCTACAGCAAGTTGTTCAGAATATGTTAAGATCCTATAGCACTAGTTTGATATACGATTGTAAAACAATTCTTATTATTTTTAATAATGCAATCATTCTATTAAATATAATAAATATATTATTAAATAATGTCTTTTTGTTTTATGTTTCATTACTCCTACCTTAAATATATCTGAAAGAAAATGATTTCTGTTTCTCAGGAAAATGGTAGGTATGGCAGGTACGCCAAGAAAAGTATACAAACAGCTGTTCCGGGGTAACACAACTAACCTCAAAATTATGCATTTTCTAAGTTTTTGAAATATTATGTCGCTTTTATCAAAAAATTTCTGCTGGGTTCTTGTACTATCAACTAAAATCTTGTTCAGTGCATAATTATTAAAGTTTTAACAGCTTGATCTAATAAAATAAGATGCTTTTTGTTGGTTGGAAATCCAACCTATAATTTGCAGTCTATTTTTAATAATCTACAATATTGAAACTTTATATATCTATTATCTAAATGAGCTTTTAAATTGTATAGTGGATCTAAGCTATGTTAATCATATGGTCGTAGTAAAAAAAATGATATTGCTCAAACAGTAAGACTACAATACACAACACTACCCATAAAAACACAATTGTCCAAGGCACAAATAAATATTTATAATTATAAGTCCAAACAGTTACAATAGTACGCAAAAAAATCTACAATATCCAAATCACAAAATAATGTAAATATTTATAACTAGATAAAACAAGCTGTCAAATCTAAAAACATTATCAGAACAAAAGTCACTAGTAATTAGATTTGTATGAACGTTTGTAAATGTAGTTATAAAAACGAATTAATTTAGATTGCGCGTCATAATAATGTAAAAGACGTGAGTATAATGACACCATCTATCAAAGGGTAGATAAATTATAACACATCACTCCACCTATCTCATAGTAGATAAATTACAATAATTCAATACGGTTATATTGGCAAAAGCTACATATAATTCCATCTGTTGGAATTTATAAGGTTAGCGACGGGGACCGCCGCCGTTAAACGAATTAATTTTGATTGCGCGTCATAATAATGTAAAAGATGTGAGTATAATGTCTCCATCTATCAAAGGGTAGATAAATTACAACACATTACTCCACCTATCTCATAGTAGATAAATTACAATATGTCAATACGGTTATATTGGCAAAAGCTACATGTAGTTCCATCTGTTGGAATTTATAAGGTTAGCGACTGGGACCGCCGCCGTTAAGAACCGCGCGATTATATACATTTACACTAACAAGCTTTCACGTGTGATTGGAACGGGGCGCTCCAGTCGCTCACGATTGAGCGTAAGTGTAAAGGTACCTATTTTTGTATTAATTTAATTCCTATTAGTTGTCAAAAAACACCCTCTAACTGATCCTCTGACATTACGTCAAAGGCGTAGAGGTTATTTCCCAGTTTTAAACTGGTTAATTTGAATATTTTTTAGATAAATCAAATTTTTTGGATAGGAATCTCGAGGAATGTGGTAATAAATCCCAAAAAAGAAAAGGAAAGAAATAATTTATGAAATGCCACAAATAACATTTAAACAAAATGTATTTTCATGTTGCCGAATTTTGAGGCTGCGCATAAGCGCACGTGAATGACAAGTAGTGACAGCTGACAGAAGAAAATATGTTAACGACTGTGAACATTGGAAATGTGTTATTTATGATTAGTTTTATTTAAAAAGATGGGTAAAATTGAAAAGGAATTTGACATTTACGAGTTGTAGACAACGATATGGTAAACGATTATTTTATTGCGAACGTGAAATATTTAAGTGCATGACATGACTGCACCAACAAAGGGAAAAATCTTTATAAAATCTATATGGTATGTTACTGGAAATGAGCTAGTTTGGCAAAAAGTGGGAAAAAGTAAAATGTGTGTATTTCAGAGACATGTCTCTGGTGTATTTCAGCTATATTAGAAAAGGAAGTACCACCCACGATACACATAAGCTTACCATGGTACCACCCAAATTGAAACAGATTTCTACAGCAAGTTGTTCAGAATATGTTAGGATCCTATAGCACTAGTTTGATATGCGATTGTAAAACAATTCTTATTATTTTGAATAATGCAATCATTCTATTAAATATAATAAATATATTATTAAATAATGTCTTTTTGTTTTATGTTTCATTACTCCTACCTTAAATATATCCGAAAGAAAATGATTTCTGTTTCTCAGGAAAATGGTAGGTATGGCAGGTACGCCAAGAAAAGTATACAAACAGCTGTTCCGGAGTAACACAACTAACCTCAAAATTATGCATTTTCTAAGTTTTTGGAATATTATGTCGCTTTTATCAAAAAATGTCTGCTGGGTTCTTGTACTATCAACTAAAATCAAGAGTTCAGTGCATAATTATTAAAGTTTTAACAGCTTGATCTAATAAAATAAGATGCTTTTTGTTGGTTGGAAATCCAACCTATAATTTGCAGTATATTTTTAATAATCTACAATATTGAAACTTTATATATCTATTATCTGAATGAGCTTTTAAATTGTACAGTGGATCTAAGTTAAACTATAAAAATTAAAATTAAAATTGGAAATAAATTTGCAAAAACTAAAAATTTAAGGTTATGTTAGTAAAAAAAATGATATTGCTCAAACTACAATAGACCTTACAATTAGACTACAATACACAATACTACCCATAAAAAACACAATTGTCCAAGGCACAAATAAATATTTGTAATTATAAGTCCAAACAGTTACAATAGTACGCAAAAAAATCTACAAATATCCAAATCACAAGAATAATGTAAATATTTATAACTAGATAAAACAAGCTGTCAAATCTAAAAACATTATCAGAACAAAAGTCACTAGTAATTACATATGTATCATGATACAACAATTTATTGTATCATGGATATGTATGAACATTTGTAAATGTAGTTATAAAAACGAATTAATTTAGATTGCGCGTCATAATAATGTAAAATACAGAGGCTACAGAGGCTTTATAGAGACAGAGGCGACAATAGGTGGTCAGCATTTTGATTGGTAGTAGAGGTCACGTGGTATAAAATGAGGCTAAAATTTTTAAACAGATCATGTGCATATCATATTACTAACATAACCTTACATTTTTAGTTTTTGTAAATTAATTTTCAATTTTAATTTTAATTTTTGTAGTTTCAGCTTGGAACCATATAACATTTAAAAACTCTTTCAGACAGTAGATATAGAAAGTTTCAATATTGTAGATCATTAAAAATAGACTGCCAATTATAGGTTGGATTTCCAACCAACAAAAAGCATCTTATTTTATTAGATCAAGGTAATTACTCTTCAGTAATAATGCACTGAACAAGATTTTAGTTGATAGTACAGCAACCAAACAGAAATTTTGATAAAAGCGACATAATACTCCAAGAACTTAGAAAATGCACATTTTTGAGGTTAGTTGTAATACCACGTGCATGGCACTAATTGTCCTGTCATAATTAGATATTCCTGATTATTTTGTGCTGTCATACTGGAGTATTCTTGTGCATCTTTCAATTTATTGGGATTTATTAAACGTATGAAAACTATTTGTGATTAGTGATTGTGATAAAATAGTTTCCCGGTATGTGGATTTCGATTAAATAAAATAGCCAACAAAAAGCAAAAAGAGAACAAATTTGCAAGTAAATCACTTGGTAATCGCATATTTTATCTTTTATGGAATTACATTAAATAATACGTAGATATCATTCAGACGTGGTTCGATGATAACTTCAGCAATACAAATAACGAAAGTATCACTCTCAACAGAAGCTTATTCAGTTTTAGAAATTAAGGTTTCGTTAATATGCATCGAATTAAGCTTTAACTTCACAATCACCGTTGGAATTGTCACGACCTTCAAGCGACGATACAGTACCTAAAGAATCAAATCCAGTGATTTTTCAGAAATTAAAAAAGAAGCAGAAATTAGAAAAGTGAGAAAAATTGTACAAAAGAAAGATATTATTCCCATTCAAATCTTATCGTAATAAATTACAACATTGTAAAACTAAAATTATATAGAAGGTAGAAAAATTTGTGAAAAAGAAAGACATCATCTTTGAAATCATACCGTAATAAATTACAAAATTGTAAAACTAAATTTAGACAGAAAGGTAAATGAAAAACATTTTTAGAAAGCAATTATTGCCATTATTTGAAGTGCCTCTCCCTCACATCTACATTTTGTATTGTTTTGTATACAATCGTGCATATGGTAGACTGATGGTCGAGATGGTAGAGTACCTGCCTCTCACCTAAAAGTCCCGGGTTCAAATCCCGGTCGTGGCAATGGAAAACACTGTGAGAGGGATTTTTCCATTATACACGGATATTGGATGTGTGTCCTTGTCTTTAAATGTGTAGCCCCCTACCGCACAAGGCTCAGCCTTCTGGGATAAAGGGGGTGGCTCAGCCTTCTGGGATAAAGGGGGTGGTAATTACATGTGGTGTATTTATTATTTATTATTATTATTATATACTGCATGTGATTATAATGATAATTTTTCTTATATACCTAATATACACTATTGGACAAAAGTAAAGCAACAAATTGTAAAAAATGTATTTTTTGTTGTTATTTTACTTTGGAATTAGGGAACTACAAAAATATTCTTGTATTAAATAACACGTAGTAGGTAAATGTCAATTTAATGGTAATATAGCTTTAATATGCAGAATGATAATTATTAGACAAAGATATTAGTATATAATTAGTAATTAATAGGACAAAAGTAAAGCAAAAATTTTTATTTTTCTTGAAAAAAAATATACAACATTGTGGAACTTAAGTAGAACAATATTAAGAACATTCACTATATCAATAATTGATAGCATAACCGTTATTTGCAATAACCTTTGCACACCTTCTGGACATGGATGAAATTAATTTATAAATAACATTTTGAGGAATACTTCGCCACACTTCAATTATTTTATCCTGTAGAGCCTGCTTGTTTCTAAATGTTTGTGTCCTTATTCGTCTCTCTACCTCTTCCCACAAGTTCTCTATTGGATTTAAGTCAGGTGATTGAGCTGGCCATTCCAAAACTTTCATATTATTCGTCCTAAATCATTCCTTCACAAGGTTCGAGGTGTGCTTAGGATCATTATCCTGCTGGAATATGAATCGCAAAGGCATTTCCCAGTCTGCATAAGGCATCATAACATTCTGGAGAATGTCTCTGTACATAAAGCGATCCATGATACCATCAATGAAATGCACAGGACCTATCCCATTTAATGAAAAACACCCCCATAAAAGTACACTACCGCCACCATGCTTAACTGTTGGTGTCACGTACAGTGGATTGAACCTCTGGTTTATAGGCCTTCTTAGGCGCATGCCATCGGAATTGAAAATATTGTACCGGGTTTCGTCACTAAATAGTACCTTCCGCCAGTCATTTTCAGTCCAATTCAAATGAGCTCGTGCAAATTCAAGTCGTGCAGCTCTGTTTCTGGCAGAAATTAAGGGTTTTTTTGCGGGTCTTCTGCTAAAAAGCTTGCCCTCAACTAATCTTCTTCGGATTGTTCTTTCGCTAATATTTAAATTATCGATTTCTGCGATTATCCTTGGACCAGACTTCCATGGATCAGCGCGAGACATCCGTTTAATCAACCTGTCGGTATATGCCGTTGTTTTTCTAGGTCTTCCCGATTTTGGCATATTACGCAGATGTCCCCTCTGTTGAAATTTGGATAATATTCTCGATACAGTATAGTGACCCACCTCAAATCGACGTGCAATTCTCAACTGATTTTCTCCATTATTGAACGCGTTTAATATTCTTTGTTTTAAGTCAATACTTATGACAATACCTTTAGGCATTTTGTTAGAAAACGTAGATTCAGCACCTTAGTAAAAATTATTTCCAAAAAGTAAATAATTAATAATATATTGAATTAATAATCAAGTGTTGCTTTACTTTTGACCGCCATAAAAAAATGTAATCAAGAAGAAGTGCACAACACAACAAAGTTTAACTGTAACAATGAAATAAAATAATTAAATTGACATCCGCCTACTACGTACCATTTAATACAAAAACATTTTTGTGGTTCCATAATGAAAAATTAAAATAACAAGAAATAATACACTTTTTACAGATTGTTGCTTTACTTTTGTCCAATAGTGTATTTCTATATAATATAATAATATTCCTTATATATTTACTGTACCCATGTAATGGAATTTTGTTTATATTAATAAATAAATTAATAGATGTTAAAAATTGTCTGTGTCTTCCGCTTATTGTTTATTTGTTATTCTGTAAATGAGAACCATCAGATGGGATAAAGTACATAAACTATTAAAATATGCTTGCATCATCTTATAAATTTAAAAGCGCCATTCATTTTTCTTAAAATTTAGCCTGATTTTGGTGGGCGTGGCCTTATTGTCGTCTCTGTCTCTATAATGTAAAAGACGTGAGTATAATGACCCCATCTATCAAAGGGTAGATAAATTATAACATATCGCTCCACCTATCTCATAGTAGATAAATTACAATAATTCAATACGGTTATATTGGCAAAAGCTACATATAGTTCCATCTGTTGGAATTTATAAGGTTAGCGACGGGGACCGCCGCCGTTAAACCATCTCGGACAATGCCAGGCGACTCGGCTAGATCCTCGTCACCTGTCAATGTCCTCGATTATTATAAATCGCATAATAATCTCGTTACATTAATAGCTATAATCATTGAGTAAAAAATAATAAAGAGTTGCAACTGTCAAGGTTTCGAGATTTTACTATTGTATTTCTTTGCCAACAATTTCATGATTGTCATCAATTTTTAGTGCTACGGGAAGGTATTTGTAATGTGGCTGTATAGCTCTTAAAATTGAAGACAATCATGAAGCTATTGGTGAAAAAATACAACACTAAAATCTCGAAACCTTGACAGTTGCGCCTCTTTATTATTTTTACTCAATGCTATAATCTAATATATGATTATATCATATATTATAGTATGTAATTTATTTTGTATGAGTATTCCGCACTTACCAATTTTATTTCTTTGTGACCCTTTATATAAGCGATAGTAAACGCGCGCGCATGTGTCTAAAACTGAAAACAGAATAATTGTGAGCATCCTCTCCAGTTCCCACTTCCTTACCTTGTCTACACCCAAGGCTCGTAAACTTATAAGGTTACCCCATCCGAACCTGACCTATCTCAATCTATCGTACGACACAAGGAGCCCGTCGTCCTCTGTTCTACAACAGCTGATCAGTCGATCAGTGTAGTGTCTCTTTTTAAAGCACGTAAAAAATAACTATTAATGAATAGACCATCCATCTATATAATTATGATAATTGTATATGTGTATTGAACATTATAAATGTATTTTATTTAATTATTAATTTCTTAATAAAATTTGGCAACAAACACAATATGTAGAAGGAAAATAAAAACAATTTGGCCAAAATAAGTTATCAGATAAAAAGTATAATGACTTATTGAATGACTGAACTTGTTTTAAAACAAATAGCTAGACCTATTTAATGTAACGTAAAATTAAGAAAGGTTTTTACCTAGAATTCCTATTATGATGGAAAAGGGGCATTAAGTTATCAATAATGCAAAAAATTTTCTCCATATAACTATTTAAAATTAAAAAAAAAACTATTACAAAAGTTTAAATACTTTATTTGGGACAAAACAAAAATATATTCTTAATTAACTGTTTTTCTCATTTTTGTATGTGCTTTGTCTTGTCATGTGTCTCAAAGCCACGGCGTTTCTTACTGTCCTTATTTTCTTTTGTTTTTTCATTAATATATTTAATTCTTACAAAAGTTCGTTGTCGGATGAAACATTTTGCAATATCCTTTTGAGATGTCTACCTGTTCATTTTCGTACAGTTCTGGTTTCTCCAGATATTAACAGTAAGTTTTTAAATTTTAGCGAAATATTCTGTATAGGTATTAAAATTATTATATTTTTGTGAGAAGACCCATTTTGATTGGGTTCTAAGGCCACTTGATTTTTTTAAGCAAAATTGGTCAGAACAAACGCGGCAATTATCGGGATTCAATAGGCATTTACGATAATTGGAGCGGGTAATGTATCCTGGTACATTGCGGTAATCAGCTGTTTTATGTCAATACATCTACCGAGCTAAGAATTACCGAACGCAAAATTTCAAATGTAACCTAAATCACTTGACTAATTAATAAATAATTGAAAATTGAATTACTTTTTTATTTTATGCTTATTCATAAGTCCTTACTGCTCGCCATGTCAAAATGGAAAGTAAAAAAACATTTATATGTATTGCATATTTAGGTATACTTAGTTCATTATACATATACATAAATGTTTCCGTCCTCATCTAAAATTACTTCATTATTTTCGTCAGTGATGGGTTTCATTTGTCTAAAATACTCACAAAATGTCAAAAATTAAGTTTTTTTAATCATATTTTAAGGTTATACTGCATTTACCAACCGATGTAGTCGATCCATAAATTTTGGATCGGGTAGATGTAGCGAATACATTCGATACATTTACCGAACGCGGTTCGGTAGATATGTTCTTATTATCGAACGCTCTGATACATTGCGGTATGTAGCGCTCCAATTATCGTAAATGCCTCATGTTCCGTGTCTTCGACATCTTTCAACCCAAATTTGTCGCAGTTGAGTTGTTTATTTTTTGGAAAGAGATAAAAATAAATTTGTTTCCTGATTTGTATACATTTTCTCTGCTGTTGTTGCAGATTGCTCCTGATTTGTGTACATTTTCTCTGCTGTTGTTGCAGATTGCTATAGTACATCGCATTCCAGGCATTGTGTAATTCTGTAAAGAATAAAATAGACTAAAATATAATTACCTAGTCGTTATTTATTAGGAAATTATTACAATACATACAAAAATTTGGAGAGAAAAATGTAACAGAGTGGTACAAACAATGAACATAATTTAAAAAATTAGGCGAATTTGTACCATCATCGATAATAGGTCTTAAATTGTAGAATATTATACATAAATAATCTATTTATTGTATTTATACTTACTTGTAGGTAGGTATTCTTTATATGTTCTAAAAGTTTAGTATTTCAAAATGAACAAAAATCCGCTGTATAAACACACTTAACGGCGGCGGTCCCCGTCGCTAACCTTATAAATTCCAACAGATGGAACTATATGTAGCGTTTGCCAATATAACCGTATTGACGTATTGTAATTTATCTACTATGAGATAGGTGGAGTGATGTGTTGTAATTTATCTACCCTTTGATAGATGGGGTCAATAAACTCGCATCTTTTACATTATTATGACGCGCAACTACATTTACAAATGATCATACGTATCTAATTACTAGTGACTTTTGTTCTGAAAATGTTCTTAGATTTGACAGCTTGTTTTACCTAGTTATAAAAATTTACATTATTTTGTGATTTGGATATTTGTAGATTTTTGTGTACTATTGTAACTGTTTGGGCTTATAAATTTTAAATATTTATTTGTTCCTTGGACAATTGTGTTTTTTATGGCTAGTGTTGTAAATAATCTAACTGTTTGAGCATCATCATTTTTCTGTTACTACGACCATATGATTAACATAACCTTAAATTTATAGTTTTTGTAAATTTATTTTCAGTTTTAATTTTAATTTTTGCAGTTCTAGCTTGGATCCATTATACAATTTAAAAGCTCATTCAGATAATAGATATATAAGTTTCAATATTGTAGATTTATTAGATAGTAGATTTAGAGCCTTCTGGGATAAAGGGGGTCGTAATTACATGTGGTGTATTTATTTTATTTATTTATTTATTAAAAATAGACTGCTAATTATAGGTTGGATTTCCAACCAACAAAAAGCATCTTATTTCATTAGATCAAGGTAATTAAAACTTTAAAAATTATGCACTGAACAAGATTTTAGTTGATATAGTACAGGAACCCATCAGAAATTTTTTGATAAAAGCGACATGATATTCCAAAAATTTTGAAAATGCATAATTTTGAGGTTAGTTGTGACACCCCAGAACAGCTGTTTGTATACTTTTCTTGGCGTACCTGCCATACCTACCATGCATTTTCCTGAGAAACAGAAATCATTTTCTTTCGGATATATTTAAGGTAGGAGTAATAAAACATAAAACAGAAAGACATTATAATCATGAGAATTGTTTACAATCATATCCTAACATATTATTCTGAACAACTTGCTGTAGAAATCTGTTTCAATATGCATGGGTACTTCCTTTTCTAATAGGTACAGCTGAAATACACACATTTAATTTCCCACTTTGCCAAACTAGCTGATTTCCAGTAACATACTATAGATTATAGATGTTAATTAAGATTTTTCCCTTTGTTGGTGCAGCGTATGTTTAGGTGTTATGAACTTCGGCACTTAAAAATTTCACGTTCGCAATATAAAAATCGTTTATCGTTTATTACCATATATCGTTGTCTACAACTCGTAAATGTCAAATTCCTTTTCAATTTTACTCATCTTTTTAAATAATACTAATAATAAATAACACATTTCCAATGTTCATAGTCGTTAACACATTTTCTTCTGTCAGCTGTCACTACTTGTCATTCACGTGCGTTTATGCGCCTCCTCAGAATTCGGCAACATGAAAATGCATTCTCAACAAAGCGTTAACCCTTTATGAGATTCTATTGGTGGTGCCTCATAAATGCACTTCAGGCACCAATAGGAATGTAAGTAGTAGAAAGCAAAATGCAAACGAAAATGGTTGGGAATGCCCCTTTATAGCAAACTGCTGCGGCGGTTTATATTCATCCTGAAAATTGATTTCAATATTTTTATACGACCTTCAATAAATTAAAAGATTGACAGAATATAATTTTGATTGTGCTGCCTTCTACGAGACAGTAGCCAAAGTTCTATATGTCATTCTTTAGTATTATTTCGAACCAAAAATCTTGTTTCCTGCATTATATAACGTATTTATTTCCAGTGATATTGGTTTAGTAGTTCGACATTTTTTCAATAATTACTTAGTAAAAAATCAAAATTTAAACATGTATGTGCTTAATATAGGCGTAGCGGATTGGACCAGTACTATATTATTGAGATCACGACTTTTTAAATTGTTTCAAAATAAGGTTAAAAGTTTACGAAGTTTAACAGCTTAGTAAGAAAAGAATCGTCATTTTCTTGAGTTTTTTAATAGTCCAGTACTATTCTACCGAGTTTTTTCTAAAAGCCAGTCAAAAAATATTTTGAATCGGTTCAGGGATGCGGCAGAAATTGTCGAACTACGAAGTGCTTATTTTAGGCAAATCTAACCTATTTTTCCGCCCACCTTAACTAAATATTATATAAAACTAGTACACAAGTTGCAGTTCTGCGCAACCAAACAGTCCGTAATAAAATGGCAAAGTATTATAACACATAACACAGAATGTAAATAACACATCACGGTCGCCACAACCTCTGCCCACACGCCGCATTTTCCTCGCCCTAATGCTGCTCATTGAGGCAACCTGTACAAAGTCTATAAGCCTTGGTCTACACCATGTTGGCGCGTCAACACACTGTGTTATAACAATGGCATGCTGATTGCTGGGTTTATTTGTATTTAATAGTCTAAGCCCTAAGGTTGGAACCTTTGGTGTGACAATAACCCCGAAGTAGTTTCCCCAAACACCAAAACAATCGCGAGTTTCGCTAACCAAGCTGGCATCATCTGGAGATAATTAAAACTAACCTTAACCTAAGAGCTTACTCTATTTATACCTAAATTATTGTCACAGTTTGATGGACCGCGACCAACATTGTCACGGTTCGACGAACCGTTGTCAACTAACCAGTAAAGCGGACTATTTGGGATAGGAACTTTGTCACTATGCATGTTATTCTTACATTTTCTAATTTCCGTAGGTACTCTCAAATGCATCCAACTGTACGATTAGTAACATTTCTAACTAACCTAAGGTTGTCTAAAAGTTATTTGTGGCATCTATCTGTATTTTCTTTCTGTTCTTATTTGGGATTTACGGCCACACTTCTGAACATTAATCTGATAATCTGAAAAATATCTGGATTATTTAAAAAATAACCTTTACGCCTGTGACTTTACGTCAAAGGAACAGTTAAAGGTTGGTTTTTTGACATAAAATATAATTAAAATAAAATAAAAACAATTATGTTTTGCAGACGTTCATGTAAGATTGGGCGAACACAAAAGTTATATTAGAAAAAATGAAATTGAAAAATCAAAAATTTGTGAACACGCTTTCGAAAACGGACATCCAATAAATTGGAATGGAGCAAAAATTTTAACAAAAGAGAAAAATTAAAGAATCTGCAATAATTTTACTAAATGAAGACAAATGCGTATCAAATTACTCTGTAGATTATTGTACAATATGGTTACCGATGCTAAAAGAAGAACTTAGCAACTTGAATATCTAATCTAATCAACTTTTCTGTGAGCGTAGTAAGTATCCATGGTTATAATATAAACATTAAAATTGTGTAATTTCACGAATTACACAAGAGAAAGACTATTTAGCATTGAGAAAGGAAACAGACTAAGTTTCCGAAACGTCTGCAAAACATAATTGTTTTTATTTTATTTTAATTATATTTTATGTCAAAAAACCAACCTTTAACTGTTCCTTTGACGTAAAGTCACAGGCGTAAAGGTTATTTTTTAAATAATCCAGATATTTTTCAGATTATCAGATTAATGTTCAGAAGTGTGGCCGTAAATCCCAAATAAGAACAGAAAGAAAATAACCTAAGGTTATTAATATCTATTCTGTGATTGTCCTCAAAGGCATGTTGGGCAACACTTGACTTATGTTCTCCCATATTATTTGAGACGAGCCATATGTTTTTTGAATTTAGTTTAAATTGGTCGTCTCGTTTGCCCAATATACTTTTGATCACAATCTTTGCAACTAATTTCGTAAATCCCCGATCTTTTATTTACATCAATTTTATCTTTTGGATTGCCTAAAAGTTGTTGTAATTTATTTCCTGATGGATGAACGAGGGCCATCTCTAGGTCTTTGAAAATTCTACTTAGACGAGTAAACCGTGGTTCATAGGGAATCGATAAAAATTTTGAATTTTCCGGGCCAATCTGAAAGGTCGTAGAATTTCGAAGTGTGTCCTTAAATTTACGTTTCCTAATTAATTCTCCCACTAAATCTGTTTTCAAAATAAAAATCTCTTTTAGGTTTGGAGCTATCAGCCTGGGGATTTTTATGTGGAACACCCGGTATTAATCTAACTGTCTGACTTGTCAAAATACTATTTGTGTATATATGACCAATAAAGGTCTATCTATCTATATTCTATGCTCTTGTTCGGCATAGGCAAGTGGTGCACAGGACCACTTTAAATAATTTAAATAAATAATTATATTTCAAATGCAAATACCTTCCTTAAGAAACTAATCCAATCAAATGTTGGTTTTCCCGTAACAAAATTGCGGAAGTTTTTTCTCAGCGGTTCTATATGTTTTTTGGACTGCTGAATCCGAATTTCAAGTTTGCTGCCTTATAGGAGGTCGGCTTCATTACGAAAGACGCAAAAAACATTAAAATTTTGCTTGGGTATATCGGTCATATATATAAACACATTTATTTTTTTCTTCTAACGTTTCGGTTTATTTATAACCATCATCAGAGACTACAATAATAATAAAAAGAACATTTTTTTAAATTAGTTATGGGCACATACTAAATTAACTTTTAATGAAGCATTATTTTGTGTTTGTTTGATCTTAAATTAAACTGTACTATATACATTTTTTAATGTGATGCATTGAGTGTCTTAAAGGCAACTAAAATATTTTACTTTCTGATTATATGTGCAAGTGAGAGTTCGTTTGTTTATGTTACAGACAAGATAAGGACTAGCACCTATACATTACAAGTGGGTGTATTTTATAAAATGAATGACAAATATTATAGTTTATATTATTTTAACATTATTTTTGTAAATTAATCGGAAAGATGTAAAGACTTAGTCAATAATTATATTTTATTCTGCATTGCAGTTGAAGAGTTTGCATGTAACAGTGCTCTCGACGTAAAAAAGCTGGAATATATGTCTTCCTTACTCATCTTTTATTAGATGGCGCAAGTTATAAGTGTCCGACTCTCATCGGATTCAAACTGAGATACATTCGATATTTCTACACTTGAATTGACTTCACTTGGGATATCTCTGATATACCCGTACCAAACCTGTACAACACTGATGAGACCTAACAGGTCGAAACAATTGTCTGTTGTTGGTAAAAGTGTAAGAAATTCACATAAAGTGATAGCTAAATATCGAATATATCTTGTTAGATATACTTTTGCCAAATTTATTTGGCTGGAGCAATTATAATCCTCATGAAATACCTATATGGTTAGGCAGCGACTTGTAGCTGTGCGTAACGGGTTGCATATACCTAAGCTTTATTCTGCATTGCAGTTGAAGAGTTTGCATGTAACAGTGCTCTCGACGTAAAAAAGCTGAAATATGTCTTCCTTACTCATCTTTTAATAGATGGCGCAAGTTATAAGTGACCGACTCTCATCGGATCCAAACTGAGATACATTCGATATTTCTACACTTGAATTGTCTTCACTTGGGATATCTCTGATATACCCCACGATACATAAATTTAAAGATAAGATATTGCGCATGGTGGGCGGAGCGATTACGTCAGCAATTGAGTAAGTTCAAACGTCATGCGCCATATTTGATTTTGAAAAAGTGTCAAAGTGTAAAATCTAAATTATTACCACTAATAAATATGCGTTGTGCGGTCATTCGTGTAATTCTGACAATCAGTCAAAGAATAATCTTTCCGAGGTAAAGTTTTTTCATTTCCCTAAGAATGAACTATTGTGTAAAAAGTGGGTCCACGCCACGAAGCGAAAAGACAAATTAAACGTACAAACGGGCTTGTGTGTGTTCAAAACATTTCGTGGAAACTGACTATAAAGTAAATCTACAACATAAATTGTTAAATTGCGTACCAAAAAATCTAAATTGTGTTTTGTTAGTCATTATACGCTCAAATTTGATTGACCGTGATGGATGCATTCATTATCTAAAAGATTTTACACAATGTGTTTTAATATCGGAATATATTAAGTTAAATATTCTTACACTGCCATGTGTATTTATCTTGCAGTCAGTATTATATGTTTAAGAGAATGAGCAAAATTTCACTACACACGATCAACTTCACAATCATCAAATACGAAATCGAGATAAAATAAATATAAATTTTTTAAGGTTAATATAAACGCGTAATGGTGTAAATTATTATGGTATATTGTTTTATACCTAATGCCCTGCCAACGCATGTGAAGCAACTTAACTTGAACAAGTTCAAAAACATTGTGAAGAGTGTTTTGCTTAGAAATGCATTTTACTAATTTGAGGAGTTCTTGTATATTGATTTTAATAATTGGTAATTGTTAAGGTTGTATTTAATAGGTATATTTGTTTATATCATTGGTAGTTGTATGTTAATATTTTAGTATCTGTCTTCTCAATTTTAATATTATTTATTTATTATTTTAACAATCTATGTCTACATAATGTATTTTTCTAGACATTCTGCTCGTAGATGCATCATATTTTATCTAGTCATATTTCTTACACAAATTAGTGTTACTTGTATTCATATTTTCCTTGTTCCATTTCTGACCTGTGTAAATACTCTGTCTATAATGCACGAATAAATGAATTATTATTATTATTAGTATTATTATTATTATTATTATTAATAATAATTTTTGAAGTAACGAATTTCTTTGGCGTTGCGGTTAAATAACTTAGCAGGGAAGAATCTTAGCTGAATGTTATCGCAAACAAAAAATGATGGCAATAAACTAAGGAAAATGCTACTATTTTTATTGTTTTGATAAAGGCAATAGCTTAGGAGGTAGAAGTGTTTGAAGTTAACTCTTAATGTTTTTATTTTTTTAAATTGAGGCATTTAAGATGAATATAGAAAAATTTACAAGCTTTGTACTATTTTGATCTACCTGACCTTAAAGAGCATTAAAAGACCTTCTAAACGCTTTTTTTAGATGATTTTTGGCGTTAATTGCAAAGGAGATATGACCGAAATAAGCAGGAGGGCGCCTCGTTTTAGCAAATTACGATATTGCTCGTTTAGCGGCAAAATAATCTCAGAATTTCGTTAATTATTGTTTTTTTTCACTAAAGGGGTGGTTTTTACCCTCTTAGGGGTAAAAGCTCTGCTATTCCTTTTTAATATTTGAAGTTAAGACCCTATAAAGTTTAAGAATCCGCAAAAAAAAGAAATTTACAATCAGCTATAGAATTAGCTTTTGGCATCAAGTGACTGTATTAACTACGATCACTCAATTGCTGACGTCATGCGCAAAGCGAACGAGTTTTGTATACGGAAATATCAGGCCCTGGATATACCCGTACCAAACCTGTTCAACACTGATGAGACCTAACAGGTCGAAACAATTGTCT
Source organism: Rhagium mordax (assembly GCA_963680705.1). NCBI lineage: Eukaryota > Metazoa > Arthropoda > Insecta > Coleoptera > Cerambycidae > Rhagium > Rhagium mordax. The sequence continues at coordinate 24,237,891 of OY796659.1, read as the reverse complement.
GTTGTTGGTAAAAGTGTAAGAAATTCACATAAAGTGATAGCTAAATATCGAATATATCTGCTAGTCCTTATCTTGTCTGTAACATAAACAAACGAACTCTCACTTGCACATATAATCAGAAAGTAAAATATTTTAGTTGCCTTTAAGGCTTTAAGACACTCAATGCATCACATTAAAAAATGCATATAGTACAGTTTAATTTAAGATCAAACAAACACAAAATAATAATGTAAGTACTTCATTAAAAGTTAATTTAGTATGTGCCCATAACTAATTTAAAAAAATTTTTCTTTTTATTATTATTGTAGTCTCTGATGATGGTTATAAATAAACCGAAACGTTAGAAAGAAATAAATAAATTTTTCTGCAAGCGTATAACAATACTTACATTGCATAATGCAACACGTCCTGTAGAAAGAGCCTATTATTGTATTAGTACAAATATTTCTCATTTTTTTCCTAGTACAAAAATGAAGTAATGTATCCATGGCAACGAATTAAACATAAACATAAACTGTCATTTTAAAAGTTGACGTCGCGCGTCGAGCCGTTTTTTAAATTTAAAGGCGAAAAAGTCTGAAGAAATGCAGTGCGTACCACCTGAAATACTTGAAATTGCACATTCACCTATGTCATGTTTCATTGATAAATAAAATGGTTAGTATTACATATATATTTTTTTTTTGCTAAGCTAGAACGCATTTGACCTGATGTCATTTTTCAAAATTAAAGTTTTGATATTTTCGATTTTAACGCTTGAAGAAAAAATAGTATATGTCACTCGGAGTAGAAGGCTTATTATGTGTTTAGCCCAGTTTGCTGCCTCGGCTTGCGCCTCGGCTGAGCAAACTTCTGGGCTGAACAATAATAGTAGAGTAGTAATGGCGGAGCTGGGTCTCCCCCCACCCTTTTTTTTTTGTGGTGGGGGGTAACTAGGGTAATTCGAGTAATGTAGGTAATTAGACTGATGTAATTGCAATAGAGGTAATTAGAGTATTGCAGGTAATTAGCCTGATGTAGTTGCAATAGAGGTAAGTAGAGTAATGTGCAGTAATTAGACTGATGTAATTGCAATAGAGGTAATTGGAGTGGTGCAATGCAATTGTAGTTGTAATTAGTGTATGTACTGATATGTGTATGAGTATTTCAAGTAGAGGTGGTGGGGCAGCTTCACTCCGTGTATATAAATGAGGATGAGGAGCACACAGCCATTTGTGGTGCTAGTCTCCCAGAGTAAAGACATAAAATGTATATTTGTACTTCTTGTGGTGTAAGTTTTACACGTGGTGACAATTTGCGAAGACATCAGAGGCAATCTTGTAAGAAGATACATGATAGTGGTCCGCAAGCAAAATATCCTAAACTGGAATGTAATCCTTCAACATCTACAAATATGGAAACTTGTAATTGCTGTAATGTGACTCTAAGCACAACCCAAATGAATTCCCATAGAAGGACATTGCAGCATAGGACAAATTCATGTGTTCCGTTTATAGAAGGTGTAGAAATTGTGCAGAGCGCTTTCAAATACAGGATTGTAACCTATCGAGTATATAGCGAAAATAATCACCAAGACTATGTAATGTTCTTCAATGAAATTAGATCAAAAATATTAAATCTCTTCGAGGAAGTGTTACGTATTCATAATACAGTAAAAGTAAATATGGAAACGTTTGCTACGTACGTATTACAGACACAGGAACTATCTGAAATGAAATCATTTAACACTTCCAACAAAATCTTGGATCAAGCTATGGATTTGAACAATACTTTGGACACCTTTGTGGATGCTATGATTACACAAACTACGGAGTTCCTGGAACGTGATTCAGGTATTTAAACATACATTAAGGTGGAAAGAAAATGACTAATTATAATTTAATTTTAGGATGGGCCCTCGAACGAATTGCTTTTGTTGAAATCAATGTGAATAAATATAGTCCTCTGGGTGGTTCATCATATGTCAAGTTGCCAAAATCCATAGAAAACAAGAAGGCAGTGGTAAATGTAAAAAACCAGGATCAGTATTGTTTTGCTTGGGCTGTAACTTCAGCGTTGTATCCTGCAAATGGCTGCACATCTGAGACCTCATCATATCCACATTTTTCAAGAGTTTTAAATTTATCAGGTATGAATTTTCCAGTAAAATTGCGGGATATTTCAAAATTTGAGGAGATGAATAATATTTCAATTAACGTGTACGGGTTAGAAGAAAAATTTGAGAATAATAGAATAAAGTATGAAGTTGTTGGGCCTTTACGTTATTCTGAAAAAAAACTATTTATGCATGTAAATTTGTTACTACTTTCCGGTGAATGTGGTGTAAATCATCACTGTAAGAAAGATTGCGCTAATAATCACTATTGTTGGATAAAAAACTTGTCTAAGCTAGTTTCCGCTCAAATTTCAGCTCATGATCATAAAAAGTACTTTTGTGATGGTTGCTTACTATATTTTAATAATGAGCGTCAGTTATTCCAGCATCAGAGAAATGACTGTAATCATGTTTATACAACAACACCATCGACACAATTTCGGATTGATAAATATGGTAAACAAGTACCTGAAAATATATTAAAATTTGAAAACTTTGAAAGACAAATGCAAGTACCATTTGTAGTGTATGCAGACTTTGAATCAATTCTGAAACCTATTCATACTTGTGAACCGAACCCCGAACGTTCTTATACAAATAAAACTTTTATACACGAACCTTACTCCTTCGCATATTTCATAAAATGTTCTTTTGACAATTCTTTATCAAAATTTGAACTCTATCGAGGATCTGATGTAGCCAAAGTTTTTGTATCGCGTATTGAAGCCGATGTAAGGGAAATCTATAACAGATATATGAAAGATATAGTCCCAATGGCTAAACTCACAGCACAAGAAAGACAAGACTTCCTGAATGCGACCGTATGCGGTATATGTGAGAAACCATTTAAAGTAGAGGATGTAAAAGTTAGAGATCATTGTCATATAACTGGTAAAGTAAGATTTGGTGCCGCACACTCTGTATGTAACTTAAATTACAAATTACCAAATTTTGTACCTATCATATTTCACAATATGAGTGGCTACGACAGTCACCTATTTATAAAACAGCTCTGTGCACATAAGGACAGAGTTGATGTTATAGCACAAAATAAAGAAAAATATATATCTTTCACGAAACACCTTTATATGCATGATTACGTCAATAAGAAAGGGGAGAAAAAACGGAAATTTATACAACTACGATTCATCGATAGTTTTAAGTTCTTATCAACATCGTTGCAAAATTTAGGGGGCAACTTAACTGATAACCAATTGTTTGTTACGGGAAGTTTCTATACAGATAAGGAAAAATTTAATTTAATGAGGCAAAAGGGTGTATTTCCATATAGTTTTATGGATAGTTTAGAGAAACTAAATAATGTAGAGTTACCCTCGAAAGATGAATTTTACGATAACCTAAATGAAGAACATATAACAGATAAAGATTATCAGAGGGCTAACGATGTGTGGAACTTGTTTGATTGTCAGAATTTGGGCGATTACTCAGATCTTTATTTAAAATCAGACGTACTCCTTTTGTGTGACGTATTTGAAAATTTTCGTAAAATTTGTTTGGAAAAATATAAACTTGATCCTGCTCAGTATTACACTTGTCCGGGTCTCTCGTGGGACGCTATGTTAAAACTAACCAAAGTGGAGTTGGAATTATTAACGGACATTGATATGATCCATTTTTTTAAAAAGGGAATACGTGGTGGAGTAAGCCAGTGTACGGAAAGGAAACATATTGCGAATAACAAATTTCTCCCTAACTACGACCCCAAAGAACCTTCTTCATTCATCACATATCTAGATGCCACGAACCTATATGGGCATAGTATGTCGCAACAATTGCCGACAGGTGGATTCGTGTGGCTGTCCGAAGAAGAAATCATGAATTTAGATATTACGAGCATTTCAGATGAAAGCACCCATGGGTATGTTCTCGAAGTAGACATACATTATCCACAAGATTTACACGACTTACACTCAGACCTACCCTTTTTAGTAGAAAATATTATTCCACCAAAATCAAAATCGAAATTGACAAAACTGATACCAAATTTAAACGATAAGAGGAGATATATTGTGCATTATATAAATTTGAAACAAGCGCTAGATAACGGGTTAATGGTTATAAAAACACATAGAATACTTAAATTCAAACAATCACCTTGGCTTAAAAAATATATTGACCTAAACACCGATATGAGAAATAAGGCTAAGAATAAATTTGAAAAAGATCAGTATAAATTATTAAATAACGCAGTATTCGGTAAGACAATGGAAAATGTTGATAATAGAATGGATATAAAATTAGTTACCCACTGGGAGAGCGTTAGGCGGAGTATGGGTGCAAATGCATTAATAACACGCCCTAACTTTAAATCATGCTCAATATTTACTGATGATTTTGTAGCCATCCATATGGGTAAACTAAAGGTAGTCTACAACAAACCAATTTACGTTGGTTTTTGTATCTTGGAGTTGTCTAAGACAGTATTATACAACTTTTTCTACGACGTTATCAAAAAACATTTCGGCGATAATGCTTCTTTGCTGTATACAGATACGGATTCGTTGATTATAAAAACATTTACAGATAACTTTTATAATTTCATAATACAGAATCCAGACAAATTCGATACATCTAACTACGAAGAAATAAATAAATTTAATATTCATAAGGGCTTGTCGGTGTTAGGTAAAATGAAAGACGAGTTCCCCTCTGATCCCATTATTAGTTTTTATGGTACGGGTGCGAAAGCTTATTATATACAATCGGTGGATAATGAACTCAAAAAAGCTAAAGGTGTGAAGAAATCTGTTATTAGAAAGCAGCTGTCAATAGATGACTATAAGAAAATCGTTGAGCGGGGAGGTTTAATATTTAGAAAAATGAATACGTTTCGGAGTTGCTTGCATGACATTTACACAGAAATAAAGAACAAAGTGGCCTTGTCCCAACACGATGACAAACGTTTTGTTATTCCTAATACTACTAAAACATTACCGTGGGGGCACCGTGACATATCATTTTTTCAGAGCGAACAAGAACAAAATATAGAACGACTGATAGTTGCCATAAATAATATGGAGAAAAAAAATGAAAACTTGGACGCTTTACTTGCAGCAATAGCTGATTTAAGCCAATAATTAATTTAAAATTTTTATTTCATCTTCTAACGTAAAGGTCGAAAATTCGAATACATGAACTACTAAACTGGAAAATTCAAACTACAAAATTTCACCAATATTTAATTGTAACATTATAATACAAAATTATTGTGATAATTTTAAGTACTTTCAAATAATAGAATAAAAATATCTAAATAAAAATCACAGTGTTGTTATTAGTAAACCTTTCTCCCAAAATAAGTTAAATATCGATTAGGTTAAATCGTAAATTATAAATAATGTAGGTAGTGACTTGAAGAGGTGTGTGTAATGATACAGTTTTACAATGTAAGAGTAGGTGACGTTGCTAAAACTAAAATGTCGTTTTATGCTGCAGTCAGGAATGTGATGTCATTTCAAATAGAAAGTTGTTGCGTCAGTTATTCGATGTGCGCATGACATTTAGAAAAGTTTGACGTCACTTTGTAGCGGGATTCTGTTGAGACAAAGAAAATCAACAGTGGGGTGAAAGCTTGGCTTGCATAAATCACGTGATGTCGTCCAACCAATGAGAGACGAGAGTGGTCACCCACTCCCTACCGTTGGAGGGGGAAGTTAGCTTGGCTTGGGTTTGAGGACGCTTACAAGATTCTTTCCGTCTTCGCCTGTGCTAGTGTGTGCAAGTGTGCTCTCGTGAATTTCATTGCTCAGTTTTTGTGAACAAAATGGTAAGAACCGTTAAAAATGTATCATCTGCTGGTGGGCGTAAAAGGCGCTCGTCGACACCGCCACCAACTTTACCGCCCTTGACTTTAATGACGTATTTGGCTACGTTTAAACCATCACCTGACGCATCTACGGCGTCAGGTTCCGCCATTAATGGCGGTGCTGTGAAGTCAGCAATAAAAAATCCATCCTCTGGCAGGGTTAATGTTTTAAACAACATTATTGTTAAAGATGGTATTGCTGCTGACGTTGGGGGCGCTTCGTGTTCTAACGAAGGCGGTAGTCAGCTAGCGTATCATGGGCACCATCAGCAGATGCACGGCAATATACATCCTGGCGCAGATTTACCTGTTTTGCACCTTGAAGATGGTGACCTCGGCAATACCGTCAATGTCACCGTATCCAGGAGTAATGCAGGTAAAGCCGTTCATACCCCGAAATTACATGGTTTGGCTTTAAACAAAAAATTTAAAGTCACACCATCTACTTCAGGGTGTCAGGATGTACGCGCATCTCATCCGCGCAAATCATCTATGTCTCTGGTGGCACATGACTCCGATGACGACTTTTTGCCTAGTAATGTAAACAACAATAAAAACACAAAGTCGTCGTCGGCGCCATCAAAAGGTAAAGGTAGACGTACAGAAACACAATCCATAGACTGTGACGCGACTTTATGGGACGAGATAATGGATTTCGCGCAGACAGTTGTACCTGCCCCTCTAAGTCCGCTACCTGCTTCACCAAAAAAAAATAAGGTTTCGGCAGGTAAAGGGCAGGTAAAACCGTCTGCGTCGTTTGTGGCTGTACCTCTACCTGGCAATAGCGCATTACAACAGCCAAGCTGTTCTAATGCGGTGTTGCCACCACCACGCAATGACGCATTAGAACAACCGGGTTGCTCTAATGCGGTGTTGCCACCGCCGCCAGAGGTAGCTCCGATTGTTAATGAGAATCCGCTCCCAGCACAAGCGGACTCTGATTCTGAATCGGAGGTGTTCTCGCAAGTTGACACCAAAACATCTGTTAAACAATTTTTTAAAATATACGGTCAACTTAAGAGAACACATGATTTAAATTTGAGGCTTTGTCGGGATCATCCGAAAATCTTGCGTCGTGCTGCTGATATGCGGGAAAGAGCCGCAAAATTAGAGGCCGACGTAAAGAGACAAAGGGAGGCTCTCGACAAAACTGCAAAGCAGATGAGGTTTATTTCGGATCAAATGGGTGGCTGAGCACTTGCGCACACGCGGCGGAAAGTTATTTTAAGTTAGATTTTAAGTTAGTTAAGAATATTGTTAGTTAGATAAGATTATTGTTAATTAGGTTTAAAATATAGTATTAATAAAAAAACATTAAAAAAATAAATGCAAAAAAAAAAATTTAAAATGTTTGTCAAAAAAAATAAATGACAAAAATAATTAAAAAAATAAATGCCCCAAAAAAAATAAAAATTTGTCAAAAAAAATAAATGACAAAAATAATTAAAAGAGCATACAAATAAAGGCAAATTAATTAAGTTAGATTTTTAAGTTATTTAAGAATATTGTTAGTCAGATAAGATTGTTAATTAGGTTTAAAATATATTATTAATAAAAAAATATTAAAAAAAATTAAAAAGTTTGTCAAAAAAATAAATGACAAATAATTACAAAAAAATGATACAAATAAAAGACAAAAAATGATAAAAAATAAATTACTGTGTATTATTATGTAAGAATATATTGTTAAAAATAAATATAAAAAAGTTTAAAACAAATTTTAAAAAGTGAATAAAAAATGATAAAAAAATTAATTAGTTAATAAAATAAATACACCACATGTAATTAATTAATTGTGCATATTATGAGTACATGTTTGACATGAATAAACACATAATGTAAAGGTTAATTAATTTAAATAAATAAAGAGTTTAATAGGTTAATAACAACAAAAAAAAAAAAAAAAAAAAAAAAAAAAAATTAAAAAAATCGAATTTTAAACACATGAAAATCAAAATTAATGGTTAATTAGGAAAGGTCAAAGGTCAAATTTAAAAAAAAAACCGGAGAACCACCACCTCCTTTCTCCGGGGGGCGTCCGAGGATTCGATCCTGTGGTCTTCTGAGTGACCTCAAGATCGACGCGTATTTGCCCGCGCGGCTACTCGAACGCCCCACAAGAGTTAGGTCTATTTCCTAATTTCAACAAAAAACTACCTGCTCATCGATCCGTATTTACCAGGCAGGGTCGCATGGCCTTAGGCTATAAAATCAACCCAAGCTATCGGCTTTATACATTTACAACTGTATTATTTTGAATCAGTTTATATCTTGAGATATTTTAATTTAATTTAAATAATAATAAATAAAAGATAACCATTTTTTTTTCAAAATACTTTTTAATAAAATCATTCATATGTTCATTTGTTTTAATATTTATATGATTTACTAATTTTCACAACTTGTAATATACAGGGTGGCACAAATATTTTTATTAATTAAAATACATATACAATTAAACTTAAAAATAAAATGAAATATAAATTTACATTAATAAATACTACTTATAACGAATCAAATTTAGTAAAACACGTTGTATCGTTCACGCAATTGTTTTATTTACATTATTACATGTATGACATACTTCAATTCGATGCAATTGCACCAAGTTTGTGCTGCAACATTTACATTTCGTTATCATTGCACCATCCAACGTCGTCGTTTTGTGAATATTTACATGCTGGTGACGTCCGGACACTATCCGTGTATAGGATATATAACATAGCCCACACAGGAAGTGTTTGGTTGCATCCGGCCTGGTTCTGATTATGACAAAAGACGCTGACGTGCAATATAGTCTCCGCCGATCATCATAATTGTTTAATATTTTTCCGGAGAAGGCTAACTCTCCCGCTTCGTCTTCCACATCATCCCCAAGACCTTCATCTACACTGACGGGAACCAGGTTGCCATCTTGATTCAAGTCCTGAAGCTCTTGATTTACACCATCTCGGTGTAACACCATTGCACCCATATCATTTTCTGCCAGTTCAGTGAGGAATCGTCTATAAGCCATCTTTAAATGTTGGAACTCAACTGATTTGATGTTAAACCTCCTCCGTTTTATATTCTATAATTCGTGACGGTGACGCCCTTCCTATTGAGTCAAGTTTACTATTAGCTATTTAAACCAAGAGTGACCACAAGAGGAACGCATTCAAACTTCTTACGTAACACAATCGTGTCTTAAAACAGAAGTGCATACAATGGTCCTACCAAGAGAGTGGAAATTAAAACCAATAATAGCAGTACAACCGTATAGTTACAATAATTCAAGAATTTGCCATAATTGCTATACTGCATGGAGGAAGCAAATTATCAACCCATGCACTGGACTGTGCAAAAAGTGTGTAATTCAGAACCCAGTGCAGAAAAAAGAATTTCGAGACAATTGTCCAAATGAAACACAATGTCGCAATTGTCTTACCATACTCAAAAGAACGAATTTTGGTATATATCGAGACGTATGTGAAGCTTGCAAAGCAGACCAACCACAATTAAGACAACGATGCGTGTATTGTAATAACATATTATTTTGTAGGAAACTTTTAAAATTATACAAAAAAAAAAAAATGATTATTTTTAATTTTTTTACAATTTAAAATGAAGGAAATAAATTAAATAAATATTTAAGAGTTTATTAAGTAAATAAATGTATTAAATGACTTACAATTAATTTATTTACTAAAACTATTTATTAAATTATTTACAATGTTTAATTTATATGGATGCCTAATCTGTTCCCTCGCAGACATTATCGCACTCTATCAAGAGCTGATAATCTGACCAGTGGCTCTGGTCAGGTGATGGCTGGCCGTCTGGATCGTAGAACACCGTTTCCATAGACCATGCTGATGGTGATGTTGCCCTATCAGTGCTGCTGTCCGGGGGGTTATCTTGGTCTCCCTGGTCCTCGCCTAGATTCTCACCTATCCAATAAGATGAAGGTGATATTGGTCTGTCGTCAATGCTATCTGGGGTAGCTTGGTCATCCTGGTCCTCTTCGTCTTCCTGGTCCTCTTCGTCTATCGAATACGATGGAGGTGACCGTTCCCACCAATCACTGCTGTCTGGGTCGTATTCACTAGGCATTGACCAGGTCGATGACGTTGATTTTGAGTCGGTGCTGGAGGAGACGCAATTTACTTGAGAAGTGTCCATGATGTTAATAATTTTAAATCTGACAAACAAGAGCGTTGCTGTGTGTTATATAAAGCAAACTAATCTCCACCCCCAGCAGTGGCGCCTCCTACAAACATTACTTTACAGGCACCTCTATTATTGATGATGGAGAGGGGGTAAACATTTAATGTATAGTGTTTTACTGAATCAATGAATAAGTCAGGTTGGCCGAGTGGTTAAGGTGTCAAACTTCACTAATTAAAATTCATAATAACACGTATCCTATGATTGGATATGAATACCCCCTCTATTATTTTAGAGTGACTCCCTCCCCACACTACTATATATATGGGAGTAATATTAAACCAAACTTAGTTGCATTTACTATTTCTATCTATATACCACGTATCGAAATGGCAAATCCATCTATTATATCTATTCTAAGACGGTTGGCGCAAGAAGATTCCAATAATTGGATGCTGTTTAATCATGAGGCTGCGGAGATGGGGGTACCTGCTGAGGCTGTGGAGATTGGAGCACCTGCTGATGTTGATGCCAATGGTGCCAACATCGATATCCAGGAAGTCATCGAAGGCGGCGAAAATGGTATAGTGGACGATGGAGTCGACGAAATGGTGGACGATGGTATAGAAGTCGATGTTGCGGACCTCATCGAGGAAGACCAGCACGAGATGGCTTTCCAGATAAAAGATATGGTGGCTGGTACAATGGACAAGGTGTGTGCTACAGCGGCCTTCGTTGTGGTATGCAGCATTGACCAGGGAAAATACTTTATGTGCACTAGGTGCTACGTATCGTATTCTCGCATGGTCGTAGAGGGGGCTGTTCACCAACACGCAAGTCTGCACAACACGGTTGAGTGGTGGGACGTACCTACCATAAAGTGCAAAGCTTGTGGCGATGACACAGTGACAGTCGGTGCCATCGAAGGTTGTTTTGTGTGCAATAATACTGGAAAAAGAACAGTACCCATATAATAATATTAGATTTTCTAGTTTGTACTTTTTATATTATTTTTTATGTTTGTTTAATTTTTAATTATATTTAATTAATTTTATGTTTTATGTTATATGTATATTTGTATCATTCTTATAATATAGATTGTAGGAAAATAAAAAGGAATTAAAACATTTATGTGTATGTTTATTATCTTTCAAGTGTTAAAAAAAAAAAAAAAAAAAAAAAATGATTATTTTTAATTTTTTTACAATTTAAAATGAAGGAAATAAATTAAATAAATATTAATAAAGTATATTCATTTTATTATTCATTTGTGACACATATTAAAATATTTCAATCGACATAACTATATAATGATACATTAATATATTTTTCTAGTTAATGACAATTTTAAACAATAGAAGCTATATCAACCCACGAATTGTGTTCTACAGATAGCCCCAACCACTTTACCAGCACTTTATTTCCTTTCTTCTTTAATACATTTTCAACTAGATACACATCGGGGTATTTTGCTTTTAGTAGCTCCATTTCATAAAAACATCCCTTGATTGGGTGTCCAAACAAGTCTTCTATCAGGTAAGTTGTGGGATTTGTTATGTTTATTTTGGTAATTTTAAAAAGTTCTGTTGAAAAGTTCGGTGTAAACCCTTTATCAAATACACCTTTATACTTGCTAATACGAACTATATCACCGAGATGAAATTTCGGTTTCAGAGCAATCTTAATATAATTATATACGTTTAAATGTGTAGTTGGTTTGACATCAATGGGCTTTCTGCCAGTTGTACGATGGACTTTGTCATTGTAACTTTTTGTAACGTTTGGTAGGATATCGAGCCATTTATATTTACCCATAGCTGAGAATTCTTTATACAACCAATTTTTTAATGTGCGGATTACTCGCTCAACAATTGCTGCTTTTTTTGTGCTATACGTAGAATAATGATTAATTTCGTGCCGCTTCATTAATGCGGAGAACTTTCTGTTATAGAATTCAGTACCATTATCGGTCTGTAAATTTCTCGGTGAATAATTTGCTTCTTGAATAATAGTCTGCATAGCCTTGGTAACTTCTACAGCTGCTTTATTTTTAATAGGTTTGGTCCATACGTACTTGGAATAGCAGTCAATCACTACAAGAATATAACGATACCCTCTATTTTTATCAGCGTATGGCTGCATTTCAGCTAGGTCTGCTTGCCACAAATCACCAAACCCCTTAATTATGGTTCGCCTTCTACGAAAATTTCGTCGAGCATTTCTATGTAACTCGTTAACAACTTGTAATTTTTCGCTGCTAACCTCCATTATAAAATTGTCTTCAGCTATATATCAACTTCAGGCATTAGTTCTGGTGGAAATGCTAGGCCTCCGGATTGCACCTTCTTTGGTTGGAGTTCGGTGGCAATATGCTCTAATTTAGAGATTCTAGTGATTAAAGTATTGCGATTGTTTATGGCCGAACGTTTAACTTCAGAAATTGCTTTATCAACATATTTCCTCATTTCTATTTTCATTTTCTGCATCATCTCATTATTTTGTTTATTGAAAATAGCGCGATTTTCTTCTCCACTTCTTATAAGTCCCACATCAACATATTTTTTCATTTCCCCAATAATTACATCGGTTGTATCAAAAATAGCTTTGGCAGCATTTTCATCATTTGTTTGTAGACGCTTGTTAACGTAATTACATGTTGCACCATCTTGATCATCGACAGGTTCCCCTAAATTTTTTAAACGCTTATTTTCAATATCATAGTGATTATCTCTGGTAAGTTTAAAACCCACGCCAGGTAATCCACGATGGGCTATTAACTTACTCGCACTAATTCTTTTGCTGCGTCCAAATTTGTCGATAGTGTTTACAGTAGACATTTCTGACTGCATCTGATCCAGTTTATAAAATTTCAGACTATATAATACTTATTAAGTATAATGATACTATGTTTTATTTCATCTTTAATACACTATTTTTTCTTCCCTAAGTTCTGATATTATTTCTATTATTTCATTGTCGTGGTTGTTATTTCCCGCTATTTTCGAACTCCATAGTAGACGTAGACGATCCACGAGTTCGCTGGGTTTATTCCAAAAAATATATTCTTTATCTTTATTTCTGTACAATTTGTGGGTAGGTACACGTTTTAAGCCGTGACCACTTGTTGACGATCGTGTCGCAATTGTAGAAGATGTTAATGGTTTGATAATTTTGTGAAATTTTCCACGCTTAGTAGTGTTATAGCCATTCGCTACATCGAATTTTTTGTAAGGTGCCTTTGTTTTTCTTAGTATTTCTCCATATATCTTACTCCATTCATCATCGAGAACACCCTCTCTATTATCATCTAAAATTGTTGGGCGTTTTAGAAATATTAGATCGTACAATTTAGGACTACCTAGATACACGCCAAGTTTCTTATTGCCATACCATAGCGTAATATTTCCATGGGAAAAACGTATTTCGGCATTGCCCATCAGCAGTTTGCCTGTCTTGGGATCTACACGCACTCCATATAAACTATCATACTTGGAATCACCAGATTTTAAATTTTGTATATGTCTTTTTACAACCTCATGTCTTTTTTCTAGTTTACTAGCTGGAGAAGTTTCGGATACAGGGGTTGTTCTTATTGACGATGGTGGTGTTTCCATAATGGGGATATAATGTGGAACATCATCACCACCTACATACTTATCGGATCCTTCTTCAGAAGCACTCTCCCATGATACAGCCCTCTGGGTGGACACCCTTGATGATGATGGTTTTGAATGTAATTGTTGGATATGAGATTTGTTCTCTGCTGCTGAAGATATAACATTTAAAGGTTCAGTTATCGGTTGGTAGATCTTTTCAAGTGTTACGTGCATCTCCATATCTTTGTTCTTGATATAGTTAAACTTCTTCCGCACAGCATCTGTTGCCTCAATCAGCTGTCGCTTGAGTGTTATTTCGCTACTGGGATGTGCAAGATTGTTATATTTTTTATTATCTTTGGTAACCTTCATCTTAGCGCATACGTAAACGAAGTAATCCTAACGACGTATGTAATTCAAGTGAAGTTTTTAATAAAATGCATTATGGATATATGAAGCTATCAAACCCTTTTCTATATCGCCCACCTTGTACTTCTCTATCCTTATCAATCACTAGAAATCCATATTTGTCATTCCAGCACTTTGCACACATATTTTGAAATACTGTAAACGTTACATCAGGTGACACATGATCGGAAAAGATGTGATGCAGATTCATGTCGTCCTGTTTAAAGACAACAATTAAATTACTATTGTCTCTTATTAGCTGCTTCGGGATTCGAGAGTATGTCTGGCCAAGATAAAAACAATCCACATTTCTATGTCGGCCCATACTGAAATATCCCCTTATAACATCTTGTTTCTCACATATTACATCGTCAAATATAAACACAGACTCTGGCTTTGCCTCGGATGGTTCCACTATTTGCGTACCATTACTAAATGTATAAAATCCTAACCCCTCAATCGGCGCTAATACATTACGTAGATACTCATACTTGGGTTGATTTATAGACTTTGAGTATAGGTAAATATTTAAAAAACGTAAACCTAAACGATGCGTGATCAAAGATATTAAGACATTTGTTTTCCCACAATTCGAGGGTCCTATTATGAGGGCACGTACAGTTGAAGGTAGTAGTGGTCCATGGCGATTATCAGCACTTAACCCACGCCCAACTTTTTCATCCAAATTATCTATAGAAAGCGTTTGTTTCTGTTTCACAATGTGCATTGTACCGCGGCTAAATGTTATATAAGTAGATGTGTGATTTACAACTCTTATTTAAATGGTTTCTACGATACGATACACACGTGAAAAACGTACGAAGCGCGGTGGAGGATTAGTTAATTCCCTGATTAATAAGCTCCCCTTTGAATTGCATTTGCCAGGTTATCAATTTTGTGGTCCAGGCACAGATTTAAATAAAAGGTTAGCACGAGGTGATTCTGGCATAAATCAGCTCGATAAAGCGTGTAAGCAACACGATATTGCGTACGACAAAAATAGCAGTAATCAAGCAGCCCGCCATAAAGCAGACTATCAGCTTGAACAGGCTGCGTGGAAACGAGTGAAATCTAAAGACGCAGGACGTGGAGAAAAGGCAGCTGCTTGGTTAGTCACAACTATAATGAAGGGAAAACAACGTCTTGGTATGGGATGTAATTCAACAATATCTCGCAATCCAATAAGGAAACGAATCATCAAGAAAACAAAGAAAGGTAAGAAGAATGTTAAAAAGACAGCGTTTGGATCTGGGATAGTACGAAAAGTGCGTGACACACTGCGAAATGCTGGAGGCAAAAGAGTAAAAGACCAAAAGAAGGTGACTGAAATTGCTCTAAAAGCTGCACGTCGATATATAAAACAGGCCGGTGGAAAACGCAATATTCAAACACCTCGAATTATACCAATTCCAAAAGTTGGTGGTATTTTACCTCTAATACCCATTTTTGCTGGATTATCTGCATTGGGTAGTTTGGCTGGTACGGCTGCTGGTATTGCTAAAGCTGTAAATGATGTGAAAAAGGGTAGAGAAGAATTAGCTGAAGCAAATCGACACAACAGAAGTATGGAAGCAATCGCTATGAAAAGTGGCAAGGGGATGTTTATGAAGCCATATCGAAAGGGAATGGGTCTTTATCTAAAACAGAATTCAAAAAACTAATAGACTCCCTACCTCGGAGACCTCTTACCGACATTGATCTTAAATATTATGCTAAGAAAATGAAGGTAGCATACTTTCGAGGTGTGTTTATGCGCGACTCACTACCAAGACATGGGCCACATTACAATGAATCTTCAATAATCAATTTGGATAGTATATATGGTCCTGGGACACATTGGGTGGCATATAAAAAACGAGGTGGTTTAGTAAATTACTTTGATAGTTTTGGTGATTTACCCCCACCTATAGAATTAGTTACATATTTCAATAACGATTCAAGGAGGGCCAACCAAATATTCTATAACTACAAACGTGTACAGAATTTTAACACAGTGTGGTGTGGACATTTGTGTTTAAAGTTTCTCTCTACAAAACAAATATAAAACGCCATGGAGCTGAAATCTATAACCCCAGCAATGGATCGAGAAAGTATCAAGCGAATGGGTCACTCACTAATTGCATTCTCCCGTTTGCGTAGTCTGTTGAAAATGAGCAAACAACAACTTGCAAATATGCCCAAAGAAGTGATGATTGGGCTTGCTTCACATGAAATTGCATTAGTATGGGATAAGCTACCTACACATCTTCAGAATGATATCGATATATTAAAATATCAATATTGCACAGAACATTACCTTAATGATTATGAAAGCAATGTTGACGTAAATGATGGTCCAACACCTAGAAAAATGTTTTGCTGCTATTGTAAGGTAAACGATGTAAATGTGGCATCCAATAACAATGTAAATATATTACCATCCACTTCTAAGAAGAGGAAATTATACCATTATTGCTGTAATCCACAATAAATTGGGTAACACAATTTAATTATATCAGTCATGTCGTACACGTTCACACTAACGAGCCGCTTAAGTGAGCTAAGTGTCAACACGAGCCGCTTAAGTGAGCTAAGTGTCAACTTTGATCCACCCATTGAACTGGATAGGAGCAGTCGTCATGGGTTAGGTTTAATTGGATTCTACTCTTACAACTCCATATACAATGTGGATGAAACAAATAACATCTTCCAATATAGGGTTAGTGCTAAAGATACATTCACTACTGTTCACATACCTCTGGGGGCTTATGAAATTGATGAAATCTATGCTGCAATGTTGAAAGCTATGAATATTGATGGAAAGGATTACACGCAAATATTCACTTTAAGGGCAAACAACAATACCTTAAAGTGCGAGATTTTGTCAAAGTATGAAATAGATTTTAGACAACCAAATTCAATAGGAAGTCTGTTGGGATTTGGACCAATATATTTACAACCAAATAAAAATTACGAATCAACACAGCCTGTTGATATTATGAAAGTAAGGATGATACGCGTAGATTGCAATATTATTTCTGGAGCTTATCTGAATGCAGAAGAGTCACACACTCTCTTTGAATTTGACATAGACGTTGAGCCTGGCTACAAACTTACTAGAGAACCCAAAAATATCATATATTTACCTGTTAGACCTAAAGGGCGTCAGTTAATAGACAACATCACACTACGCATACTGGACGACAACGGTGATTTGATCGATTTTCGAGGTGAGAAAATTATTGTAAGGCTAGAATTGAAGAAAGTCGGATATCACCAACCAAATGGGTTTTCGATATAAACAGCGACAGCAAGTACATCACCATCAGTATGATACTGTAGCGAACAACAGTATGGATAAAAAGAAAGGGAGATGTGGAAAGCAATTCATTCAAAGTCTATACCTTAAACAGTTAAGACATAGATTGTCAGCTGAGGATCAAGCCTTTTTAAAATCTATTGGATTAAAACTGCGAAAAAATTGGTCATAATAATGGTGGCTACTGCAACTAGTGACAAACTTGAGGTGTTTGATGAACCTGTGTTAGATCATTCCCTAGTTAGCCTACATGAGCATACATATAAACCATATGGATCCCCATATTACAGAAACTCTGATGAAATACGTATTCCCATCAATTTTCAAGATGTTATACTCGACATTTCAGAAAGTTATATATACATAGAGGGAAAATTTACTCCTAGCGACACCACAAAGCGTTGTTATTTATCCAATAATGCACTAGCATTTCTCTTTGAAGAGATACGACTGGAAATGGGTGGTGAACAAGTAGCAGTAGTTAGAAGACCTGGTATTACTACCACAATGAAAACTATGGTGTCGTATGGGCAAACGCATGCACGCTCATTAATAACAACAGGTTGGGGTCTCACTGAAAAGAGACAAGATATTTTAGATACCACCAGTCACGTGTTCAGTGGCAAACTACCCCTTAAGTTCCTTATGGGTTTTGCAGAAGATTATACCAAAGGCATTCTGAATGTGAAGCAAGAATTAATTATGATAATTGCACGCTCATTTAAAGACTCCTATATCGGTGAGGTTGATGCAGAGTTGGAAAT
This sequence comes from Rhagium mordax, assembly GCA_963680705.1. Taxonomy (NCBI): domain Eukaryota; kingdom Metazoa; phylum Arthropoda; class Insecta; order Coleoptera; family Cerambycidae; genus Rhagium; species Rhagium mordax. The sequence continues at coordinate 24,219,758 of OY796659.1, read as the reverse complement.
CAGCAAAATTGAGTGGAAGATAAGGCACATTGTACCTGAAGATCGACAAAAGTTAAAATTATTGAATCGAATTAATAAAAGTGGTAATAATACCAAAGTTAAGATGGTCTACCGTGCGTGGGATTTTTATGAGCTTCCCTGTCTACGCGATACTACCTATGACATATGGGCTCTTAAACTCTCCACCCGTCTTGAAAGCCCACTTTTCATCCTTCTTGGCTTTCAAGGCACTGATCAGGCCAATGATAGAACAAAGGATGTTACACAGTTCAAACACGCAGACATAAATAATATTCGACTATTTCTAAACTCTGAAGTATATCCATATGAACGTTGGAATTTAGATTTCGATAAGAAGCTCGATTCTGCAGCATATTATGCTTATGAGAACTTCCAACGTAGTTACTATGATAAAGATATGAGCGAACCCATGATGGATCTTGGGGAATTCAGGAAGAATCCTTTGTTTGTCATTGATTGTTCACACCAACCTGTTGCAGTGAAATCATCTACTGTCGACATAAAAATAGAATTTGAAACACGAAAAGCGAAATTTCCGGAACAAACTCGAGTGTATGCACTTATACTTCATGATACATATTTAAGTTATAACGCATTAGATGGCTCGGTTCAGAATGGTTTTCTCGATGTCAAGTAAAAAAAGAAAATATTTATTATTGTGGAATTAAGTAGTGCAACCTATTTCTATCAAGATATCTGGATAATTTTATCAACAATAATCATGATGTACTTGCAACTGTTTATTTTCTCAGAATGTAATTGTAGAATTAAATATAAAATTAAAATAAAAACTGTTCTAATTATACTATGATTGTATTTTTTGTTGTGTAATAAGAAATATGAAATAAAATGAATGTAATCTTTTAATGTGTATTTTATTTATTCAGTTTTATAATATAATATAAAATACAGAATATTGTTTACTACAGATACATACAATATTTGGTGTAATAAATATGACAATAGAAGATGAATATTATTTATGTATCTACATTGTTATCTTCTACATCAGACTGGTCGAGTTGATATTTTTCAATAATATTCTTAGGTAGGTACTCCATTATCTCGTATAGAAAATGTTTTAGTTCCACTCTGTCCATATGCTCACAAAACTCATCCAAATTTAAGAAGCCACGGGAATATCTACCACATAGATTTACACCAATGCTATACGCTTTAGAAGCTTCTTTAACCCGTCGAACTTCTTCAGCGTCGAAGCAGATATTCATATCATAATTTAATGAAACCAATGCATCCCTTATTAAGTCATCTAGTTTACAAGACAATCTCTCAATGGCAGATTTAATGTCTTCTGCAGGGGTCCATGTTTGGGTTGAATATTGCATCCACATCTTTGCTGCGTACCTACAAATAAAAAATGAAATGTAAAAAAATACATAAAAAACAGCACTAAATGGACTTACGTTTGAGCTATTGGTGTACACGAAGTAAAAATATGTTGTACAAATGTCAATTTAGATATATCAGAATCTTTATAGGCTAACAAGTGATACTATTCTATAATACTCCTAGCATTCTTCCACAATATTCCATTTCTACTTAATACTTAAACTTAGCTAACTTAAATACTTTACGATTATTTTTGTTTGAGAATTAAACACCGAAACTTATTAATGGACTAGATTTTGCTCCAGGATAAGCTGGAGAACTTTGTCCTAAATATGTCAATGTAACTTTACCATTTGACGAATTTATTTTATCGATAGTGTTCTCACATATAATTTCCACAAACCGTTTCGGTAAAAATGATTTAAAAGTCGTAATTGAACTTTCCTCAAACAAAGTTACTATGATTGATTTTCCAAATCTTGTATTAACCAAAGATATTTTTTTTATGATATAAGGTTTATTTAAAATTAACGCTGAAATGGATCTTTGCTCTAAAACCTGCATATCTTGATTTATTAGCTCATTAAGTGCTAATAAGTCAACTTCGGAAATTGCCATATTTAAAATGAATATAATGAAAGAATTATAAAGAGTAATATAAGATATTGCTCACTTGAAATAACTGAAGTCACTGACTGCACTAGGCTGATTTGTTAGCTGTAGATGGTTCACGATAGAACACGATAGAAATGATTTTGTGTTGCGACTACATCTTCTTTATAGCAGTCTAGCTGAGCTACCCCACCACCACTACTTGGAGTACTCATACACATATTGGTACATACACTAATTACAACTACAATTGCATTGCACCACTCCAATTACCTCTATTGCAATTACATCAGTCTAATTACTGCACATTACTCTACTTACCTCTATTGCAACTACATCAGGCTAATTACCGACAATACTCTAATTACCTCTATTGCAATTACATCAGTCTAATTACCTACATTACTCTAATTACCCTAGTTACCCCCCACCACAAAAAAAAAAAAAGGGTGGGGGGAGACCCAGCTCCGCCATTACTACTCTACTAATAATGGTCGCCTTCTACTCCTTGTAACATAATATACTATTGTTTATATATATGACCGATATACCCAAGAAAAATAATACTTGTATTGATATCAACGGTCAAGAAAAAAAACCTAGAATATATATCTATATATTAAAATTTTGCCATTTTCTTCAGTTTTTCGCTTACATCTCGAAAACTATGCGTTTTTTCGAAGATAATCATTCTATGCAAAACTAAAGTAGACAAAGTTTCCTACAAAATGCACTAGTCAATTTTTTTGAGTGGCTTGGTTCCCATTACCACAGTGAAACCCCCGGCTCCCGAGAGGTTCCTTCAGCTTATCTCTTGCAAATGCAAGACAGATTGCCGAGGTCGCTGTGGATGTAGGCAAGCAGGAGTATTCTGCACGAAACTGTCAGCAATGTGAAGGGTCGTGCTCCAACATAGATGACAATTTGGATATAGAAGAGGAAGACGACCTAGACGAGCCCTTTGCAGTACCACTGACTGAAACAGCACTGCGACAGAAGGTATTAATAAAATTCATGTAATATTTTACGGCATTATAATAATAATAATAATAATAATAATAATAAACGTCTTTATTGTTTCCAGTAACAGAAAAAAAAAAAATAAATAAAAAATACAGCTCTATATTACATATACAGGGTGTTCCAGTTTTTTGTAGCAGGACTTTAACAGTCGATAGACAATTGAAAATTATTAAAAAAAGTTCCTATAAACATAGGTTGAAAAATGCTTAGTTTTCGAGATACAGGGTGTTAAAGTTTGAAAATAAATACGGATTTATATTAATATTTCCAGAATGCTAAGAAGTATCGAATCCAAACTTGCCAATTCTTTACATATAATTTAGGTGCCTATTTTAGAATAACAAACTACTACTTTACTTAACCATGGGCGTAGATATATGGATTTACTAAGGCTCTTTTTTATAAAAAAGTAGTACGCCACTGATATTTTCCCATGTTTTCAGTTTAATTCAATAAAGCAAGAAAAAACAAAAATTTAATGTCTCTTGGCACTTTTTGATAAGACAAGCCGTTTTCCAGAAAATTTACATTTAATCATTTGATGCACGCATCTGGACGAATTTTAGACAAACTTGAAGTCGCTCAGAATTTCACCAAATTTGATGGTGCGAAAAGTCGCTTAAAAATAAAGAATGAAACATTTAAAATATTTATTGTAAAAGTTTATTATCATGTAAATCAAAATTTTTATAACACAAATGTATTAAAACGCAACGGTCGAACTAAAATAAATGATTAGAAATACAAACACAAAAGTTAGCAACATGTAAAAGTGTCTTACTTCATTACAAGCATCATTAACGATGTTTCATTCTTTCTTTTTAAAAGACTTTTCGTACCATCAAATTTGGTGAAATTCCGAGCGACTTCAAGTTTGTCTAAAATTCGTCCAGATGCGTGCATCAAATGATTAAATGTAAATTTTCTGGAAAACGGCTTGTCATATCAAAAAGTGCCAAGAGACATTAAATTTTTGTTTTTTCTTGCTTTATTGAATTAAACTGAAAACATGGGAAAATATCAGTGGCGTACTACTTTTTTGTAAAAAAGAGCCTTAGTAAATCCATATATCTACGCCCATGGTTAAGTAAAGTAGTAGTTTGTTATTCTAAAATAGGCCTCTAAATTATATGTAAAGAATTGGCAAGTTTGGATTCGATACTTCTTAGCATTCTGGAAATATTAATATAAATCCGTATTTATTTTCAAACTTTAACACCCTGTATCTCGAAAACTAAGCATTTTTCAACCTATGTTTATAGGAACTTTTTTTAATAATTTTCAATTGTCTATCGACTGTTAAAGTCCTGCTACAAAAAACTGGAACACCCTGTATATCATACACATTACTATTATTGGAAGCAAAAGGCGAAGTTCAACATCTTTACTAATCAATTTTACTCTATCATAACATTAATCATTCTATCACAATTTTTTCAGTTGAAGAACAGCAAAAACTCACTGTTCAGCCTGGACCTTTCACAGCCTCTGACCCTTTGCCTGGACCTTCGATTGCCCAAGAACTTTCACTTGGACCTTCTAATGCCCAAGAAACAGCCTGGGCCACCAACAACCAAACGGAGACGATTAAAACAACTGCGCTCGTAACATCAGGTATTTCTTCAGACATTGATACTTCACTATACAACTTATCTGTCTTTTGTAACTATGTTCTAACACTTAATGCCTTCTTTCTCCTGGGTTCAAGTTGCACTCATTTCATGACATATGTACATTACTGCATACAGATTTCATATTCAGCTTTATATGCAGTGACTTGTACCTAATATGTTATAATACAAATATTCGCTATAAGTCCGGTAGGTGACTTGTTACAGTTGAGTAGATATTATGGACGAGGCGACGAAGGAGCCGAGTTCAGAATATCTAAACGAGACTGGAACAACACCTAACGAACGTGTAGCAAATAATATTTTATTTCATCCCGTCATTAATTGTCTATTTGTATAATTTGAAACTTGCTTATTTTCTTAGGTTATTTGACATTTGACCGTTTTGACACTATTTTTTAATTTAAGGTTAATTTTTATACGTCAAATAACTGTCAAAAGTTATAACAGTTTGTAATTGGTTCTTAATGAATTTCCGGTGGCGATGGCTTCCAGTACATTATAGTACCATAATACCTCACTTCCCGGCCGCATATGAGTACTGTAATATTGTACTTTCCGGACGGGATGAAATAAATATAATTTGTTAATGTTTTCATCAAACATGCTTTGCCACCAATTCATTCAATACAACCTCTTTTAAGCGTAATACATCGAAAGTATAGCGCCGGCGCCGATGAGTGATAGACAGATTGGAGGGGTCGTTTTCACTTTGCTCCCTCCCCCCTTATGAGACAATTGAACGTTGTAGGAAGTTTAATGTACTCTCACGTGGTTAAGGGTTTTTATTGATAACATGTATATTTTTCGAGTTGTAGGGAGTGGGCGTTTTTTACGTTTTCGCAGTTAGGCCAAAAAATCTCGGTTTTCAGCGTGCTCTAGCGCCGAAACCGCTCATCAGAGGGTCAAAGTTGACCAGTGCATTTTGTAGGATATTTTGTTTACTTTAATTTTGTATAGAATGGTCATCTTCGAGGAACGCATAGTTCGAGATACAAGCGAAAAAGTGGGAAAATTTTGAGGTTTTCTGCGTTTTTCGTTGTGAAGCCGACCTCCTACAAGGCAGCAAACTTGATAATCGGATTCAGTATCCCAAAAAACATGTAAAGCCGTTGAGAAAAAAAATCGCAATTTTATTATGAAAACGGCAGTTTTGAACACCGTTCATTATAGTAGGAGATCCCTCGACCAAAATTTCGAGTTACACGACATGGATAATTTCATGAATGTGTAATTCGAGTCAAAAGCAACAAGTTTTAGTTATGAAGAAAAGTCCCAGGGTGTTGTGGAAAGGGTAAAAATAAATTTTCAGCCCGTAAAAAAATATTTAATTTAGTTACAACACTCCGTCAGTTCTTGATGGAATTTTGTTAAGAATGTGAAAAAATCAACAATTCATCAAGAACTTACATTTTGCGCGTTGCAGAAAACTTATAGCAGCGTTATCAGTTGTAAAAAAGGGGCACGAACAAAAAAATTGTCGAAAGAACATGTACATCTTCTTGGGGACATCGTTCTTAATTAGTGACCATAATGAATTAATTTTATCGTGAGTTAAAAAATTTTTTTTCAACAATTTATTTTTAGATGTTTTGAATTTTGTAATTTTTAATCCAATTTTTATCATGCATTAAAGAAGGTCCAATAAACTTAATAATTGTATGTTTAGAGATGAAACATCAATGTGAGTATATCGAATTGGATATGTTTTTTGTTATTATGCTTGTATAAAGCCTAAATAAAGTAATTTATTAGGATTCGTTACATTTACCATGAATGAAAAAAACAAAAAAACTGACATGCCGGAATAACTATTATGACCCATTTTTTTAAATCTTTAGCAACGAGATAAATGTCAGTCGCAATGGATTTTTTTTTCATATTGACATGAACTGTTGAAAAAAATTAAATTCTCGTGTCGGGATGAGGTCGTTAATCCTGGTCGAGAGCTCCTACTATTAGAATGATTTTCAAGAATACATTTAAATAGAGGTACCTAATATAAAACAAAATTCGTTGCACGTCATCACGCACAAGAGTTATTTATTCAGTTTGTTATTCAGCGTCTTACGGCTGCTGCAAAACATTTTTTTTCTTTACCAACCGATGGCCGTCATCAGTTGTAAAAGAAAAAGGTCATCAGTTGGTGAAGAAAGAAAAATCTCTTGCAGCTGCTGTAAGACGTTGAATAACAAAATCCATATGGCTCTTGTGCGTGGTGACGTGCAACGTATTTTGTTTTGTATGAAGTGTATGATACTTGTTAATTTTCCAAATGGTACTTACTGAGTAAATCCGAAAAAGCTACAGCAATAGTTAATCTATTAACAGGCTTTTCACAAACATCCTCTATTGTAAGAATACCTTGAACTGAATTCCATTGAACAACTAAATCAACAATTTTTTGTTGCCTAAAAATATAACACCAGTATGAAAATATGAAATTCAATTCATTTATTTTATTTACCTACCTCGATTTATAGTTAGGCAAAATCGGTGATGCTCTCCTGTAAAAAATAATAATATTATATTATACGGAAGAGTAATTTAATTCAGATATCATTTATTAGACTAATTTTAGTTTCTAATTACATAGTATAAGAAATGGCGTGCAAAATCGACGATGAAAATTCCCGTCTGACGGCCGGTAAATGGAAGAGACCATATAAATACAAGAGTTTTTTCTCTCTGGAACTTTTTGGTAGGGTGGGCGGATTGGTGTGAGGGGGCATTTTTTTTTAAATTGAATTATTACCGATATTTTTTTCGCATAGGTAGAGGTCCGTCAAGTTAGCGACTCATATGTTGAATTGTGAAGTTTACTCGACACTACAATTTTGTGCTCATTTTGTGCCAAATTGTGCTGCAAGTCACACATTTTGTGCTCTTCCTGTTTTTTAGTAATTCCCAGCACTAAAATGAGTCGCCATCTTGACGATGCGACTCACTTGTGTTGTAAAGTCCTACTTTACACCCCTTTTGTTCCAAAAGTATCTTTGTGTTAGATATATATTATATTCCTATTTTACTTAGTTTATTAGAATTATTGCATCATGTCATCATGTCATACACGCGCCTAGTTACCTACGTTTTCGCTGAATCTCCTGTATTACAAGAATGCTTATCCAAGAAGGTTGTTAACACATGTAAACTACTGTAAAACACAATAATTGCAATGTACGTGTACTACTTCCTATTGGTTAAACTTTATGTCATGAATATATTTTATTGGTCGTTTTTGCACCTTGTGGAGCGTTAGTCACGTGATTAGGAAATACATTAAAACTACAGGAGCTTCACGAAACGGGGGAGATTACTAAAAAACCTTGTTAAAGAACACTTGTAGCCACGGTCGGGGTTGTGTCTAGTTGTAACTTAGATTCTAACATTTTTCACTGTATTCTGTAACTCAATCTAAATCATCCCTGTGTGCAACTAAATTGTGTGTTACTAAATTGCTGTATAACCAACAAGCTAATTCGATTCGTAATTAAAGTGATTATTGGTGGTTAAAAAGGTGTTTTACTTGGCTCGGCCAGAAACTGTTCCCTGAACCCTCAACAAAAGTGGTGTCAGATGTGGGGTAGCTTCCAGCGAATAGCCAAGCTTTGGTGTTGGAGCACCTTCAAAGAAACGTTGAAGTGGGCAACAGTTCTTTTGTGCGAACGAGCAGAGGTCAACAACATTTAACCCTCAGGCGCAACCCCGTGGTAATATTCATCACCAAGTTATCAAGTTCCATTTCAAGCATCAGCATCTCCATTGAGCCTTCAAGTCGACGTCAGACGGGTGCTGGATACCCGTAACGAAGAAAAATACATCAACGTGGATACTCGTCACGAAAAAATACTCATCCAACAACGTGGATACCGAAATTGGGGTAGCAGCTGCGACATTTCCTAGGATTCATCATCCCTCAGGGCAGAATTACCGCAAACCACTTATTGGATTACAGTGTTTGTGTAGTGAGTGTCGTGAAGTTTTGTCACCACCAGCATAAAATCGTCAAGTAGTAAGTCTTCTAAGTTCTCATTTTGTATTGCACTTTTCTCGAACTGTTTATTTATTTCCCTTATGCCTAATCGTCAACCAGTTCAGCCAGACGAGATCGCAAACATGACTTTTTCCCCCGATTTTGCATTCAAAATGATTCCAGAATTTGATGGAAATAGAAGTGATTTGCACAAATTCCTGTCATGCTGCGATGTCATCTGGGACACTGCAATAACAAGGGCTAACCAGCAAATGTTTATTAATATCGCTAAGGCTAAATTATCAGGTCCAGCATATAATATAATTAAGTACAAAGTTGTAAATGACTGGCCTGCTTTTAAGTTAATATTGCAAGAACAGTACCTGGAGCGTAGAACAATAGCTCAAATCCAAACCGAACTTTTAGCGTCAAAACAAAATTATAACGAGGATGTTCGTTCATTTGCCAATCGCATCGAGAAAATAACTATCGATTTGAATGACGCATGTATAGCTAGCGAGGGACAAGATGCGCGTAATATTGTACAAAATTTGAACCAAAAATCAGCTCTTAAAGCTTTTGTTGAAGGACTACAAAATCCTATAAAACTTATAATAAAGGCGAGTCGATTCAATAACCTTATAGACGCTGTAGAGGCTGCGTGTGAGGAGGAGCGCAATAATAAAACGTACAAGAGTCAACCATCTAATTCAAAAAATAATCATTTCAAAAAAACTGTCAAATGTTTTAAATGCGGAAAACCGAATCACACAGCAGACCAGTGTTTCACTAATTCTCGAAGATTTCCTGGTTATCCTAACCATTCCGATCCCAATAGATATGTAAAAACGGAAGCAAATGTAAATACAATACAAATAGTATGTCGTTATTGCAAGAAAAACGGGCATACTATCGATGAATGTCGTAAACGAAAATTCAACAATTCAAGGCAAAATAATAATTTTCAGTCGTCAAATTTTAATAATTCAAGACAAAACAATAATTTCAATTCGTCAAATTTTGAGCTTAATTCTAATCCGCAGAACCTAAGTGTGAATGCACGTCGAAATAATACAGCTGATTCCTCGGCATCTACACGATATCAGCAGGGAAACGATATGGGGCCAAGTACATCTCAAGGCAGTGTCACTCGAGCCCGCGATATCAAAACTGCCTATTAATGCATTCTAAACAAAGTAATCGTAGTACGAGTAGTAGTAAATACCACTTGAATTACAAAGAGTATAATACTAAAAACTATTCGCAACGTAAGTCAAATAATTCGCTAATGCATCAATCTCATTCCAGTTCAAGTTCAAATATAATTAATAATAGCAATCTGCGAAATCCTATTTCTTCACACGAATCTCATCACAATCTCACGAATTCCAGTTCTAATTCTTATAAAATTGGTGTCAATCCAAATAATAATTCTAAAGACAATGCAAATGCCGAAATATTCACTATCTCCAACGAAAATGTGAATTCATCGTGTGTAAATCTTCCATTACTATTGTCAATATCCAAATCCGCTAATTTACTATTAGACACAGGGTCAGACGTAAGTGTTCTGAAATTAGGTCACGTCGATGATGACGCTGAAATATACACTGATCATAAAATCAAACTCAAAGGTATCACTAATGATTTCGTTTTATCTATAGGCATTTCTTATGGCAAAATTCAATTAGCTGAAGGCATTGTACTAAATCACGTTTTCCATATCGTCCCAGACAATTTCCCTATCTCAACACATGGAATAATAGGTCAAGATTTTTTGTCACGATTTAAAACTCAAATTAATTACGAGACTTCCACACTAAGCTTACCAATTTCCAATAGAGAATTTTTATTTAGTTTAACTAGTCCATTTAATATCACTGTACCTGCCAGGTCCGAATTTATAACGAGAATTCACACAAATTTCACAAATCCGAAACTTTGCCTGCAAAAGGAAGTTAGGCCAGGTTTACATGTTAGCAACTGTATCGTAGAACCCAAAATGGGGTATTGCACAATCAGCCTAATTAATTCAACAGAAAATCCAGTAGAAATAAATTATTCAGATATAGATTTTGACAATCTTGATAATTATCATATGATACATTTTGTAAATACGTGTAGTCGTGAACGTATATCTTTATTAGAAAACCAATTGTCAACTGAACATATGAATTCTGAGGAACGTAACTCGATAATCCAAATATGTCAAGAATTTAATGATTTATTTTATTTAGAGGGCGATACATTAACCTATACCGACGCTGTAAGCCATACTATTCCCCTCACTTCCAAAAAACCAATATTCGTGAAACCATACAGACTTCCTGAGTCCCAAAAGGAAGAAGTAAAGAAACAAGTCCAACAAATGTTAGACGACGACATTATAGAGCCGAGTCGTTCACCTTATAATTCCCCAATCCTCATAGTTCCCAAAAAACCTGACAAGGACGGAAACAAACGATGGAGAGTCGTTGTTGACTTTCGCAAATTAAATGACGTCACTGAATCTGACGCTTATCCATTACCAAACATTACGGAAATACTCGATCAATTGGGCGAATCTAAATATTTTTCAGTAATTGACTTAGCTAATGGGTTTCATCAAATAAAATTAAGCAATGAAAGTAAACCATTAACTGGGTTTTCATTCTATGGGCATTATCAATACAAGCGTTTACCTATGGGATTAAAGGGAGCGCCAGCCTTGTTCCAACGGTTAATGAATAACGTATTAACAGGTATACAGGGTATTAAATGTTTTGTGTACCTGGATGACATTGTCATCTACGGTAGTTCTTTACAAGATCATAATAGCAAGCTTATTGACGTATTTACTAGGCTTCGGGAAAATAACTTAAAGTTACAACCAAGCAAGTGCGGTTTTCTAAGAAAAGAAATTAATTACCTAGGTCATGTTATTTCAGAAGATGGGATAAAACCCGATCCTGAAAAAATCAGAGCTGTCCAAAATTTTCCTGCGCCTAAAACCGAAAAGCAATTAAAATCATTTCTAGGGTTAGCATCTTACTATCGTAGGTTTATTCCGAATTTCTCACAATTAGCTCATCCTTTGAATAATTTACTAAAAAAAAATGTAGAATTTAAATGGTCTTCTTTATGCGATGAATCATTTTATAAATTAAAAGAAACACTCATTAGTCCACCCATTCTACAGTACCCGGATTTCGAGCGTGAGTTTATTCTAACAACGGACGCTAGTCAATACGCCCTTGGTGGAGTCCTGAGTCAAGGTATTATTGGTTCAGACTTACCCATCGCATACGCCAGCAGAACTTTGAATAAAGCAGAACAAAATTACTCAACCATAGAAAGGGAAATACTTGCTATAGTATGGTCCGCAACGCAAGTTTTCAGGCCGTATCTATACGGAAGAAAATTCAAAATTGTTACAGATCACCGTCCATTAACTTATATTTTCTCCCATTCCAATCCTTCCTCTAGATTAATGCGTTTTAGATTAAAGCTAGAAGAATTCGAATATGAAGTAATATATAAACCGGGAAAGCAAAATACAAATGCCGATTGCTTATCTCGAATTTGCAAAATTTCCACTTCAAATCAAAATAATCCTAATTCCTATGAAACATATTTGAAAGATATCGAAACTAAAATCATAACCAATCCTAATGTTATTGACATTGACATAAGTTTAGAAGATTGTTCCAATGACGTAGATATTATTTATTTTACAGATCGAAATTTCACATCGTTGTCAGATTATCATGACAGTCAAGCCGAACTTAAGGCGCAAAATTCAAATATTCGGGAAATCTCTTATTTAAAGTCCGATGATAGATATTTTATCTACCTCGTCACTAAAGAGTCTAAATTTCACAAGTCTGAGTATATAGATGTATTTTACTCTCTTCAAATGTTAAAAGAATTTTGTCTTTCAAAAGAAATTGTAAATTTAGCTATTTCTCATAAGGATTTTAAACACGATCATCTGAAACTCGCGACAATCAGAATTATGTTACGTTATATTTTTAAAGGTTCCAATATAAAAATTCAAATTTGCCATGACAACATTAAACAAAATCTTTCAGAAATGGAAATAACCAAAATTTTAAATGAATACCATGTTACGCCTCTGGGAGGACACCAGGGTGTAAATCGTACGTTTAACCGTATCAAACAATTTTATAAATGGCACAAAATGTATAGAGATATAAAAAAATTTGTTCGTTCATGCGAAGCATGTCAAAAAAATAAATGTTCGAAGAAAACTAAATTACCGATGACTATAACTACGACGTCCACTAGACCCTTTGAGAAAATATTCTTAGACATTGTAGGACCTTTAAACGAAACTGATAAATTAAACAAGTACCTCCTAACATTCCAGGATGACCTTACGAAATTTTCCATCGCCATCCCAATTCCCAACCAAACGGCAAATCAAGTAGCGTATAGTTTCACAACCAAAATTATTTGTCAATACGGAATTCCAAAAAGTTTAGTCACAGATCAAGGTACCAATTTTCTTAGCGACGTATTTAAAGAGACATGTCGGTTATTAAAAATTAAACAATTGCAATGCACTAGTTTTCATCCACAAAGCAATGGAAGTTTGGAAAGATCACACCGAACTTTGGTTGAATATTTACGTAATTTCATAAACGCTGATATGAATAACTGGGATGAATTTATGCCCTTTGCCACATTTACTTATAATACCACTCCTCATGTATCAACTAATTTCACTCCATTTGAACTTTTATATGGCAATAAAGCTGTATTACCTACATCCTTAACGAAGTCCCCCGAAATTCTATATAGTTATGATGATTATTATAGCGAGCTAAAATCAAGACTACAGCATTCTCATGAAATCGCAAGGGAAACTATATTAAAACGAAAAGATACTTCGAAAATAAATTATGACAAAAATTCAAATAGATTAATACTTAAAGTAGGTGATAAAGTATTGTTAAAAAATGAAACCAATGTCGTAGGAAAGACAAAAAAACTTCTACCCCTATATCAAGGTCCTTTTGAAGTCATTTCAGTAGATTCTGAAGTAAATTGCACAATTATGCTTAAACGTAAGCCTACAAAAGTTCACATAAATCGCCTCAAACTTTTCAAGGAAAAATAGTAATAGTATTTAGCAAATAGTCAGTAGCGCACCCAATCCAAATTCCTTATTTTTGTTACAGAAATTCCACCCAGCATGAGCCCTTCCAGTATCCGTTCCATTTGGACAATTTTGTTAAGTTTAAATCTCATAATTAAACACACTACCAGTAGTATGTATTACAATTTTACTCCAATTGAATCGAGTCCAGGTCTATATTATGAAAAGATAGGACAACTAAATTTATATAATGATAAATGGAAATTACTAACTTATTTAGATTTAAATAATTATCACACCGAATTTAAAACTATACAATATTACTCTCGAGAAATACAGCATCTTTGCTCCGTAGCTAGACAACGCGAAGTTGAAGCTACAGAATGCGGTTCATTTAATAAATCAATCGAATACTCCTTATTAAATATAAAAAATCAAGATAATTTAATTTTAGAAATGCTAGGTATCGAAAACCATAAGCAAAAGAGAGGGTTATTTAATGCAATTGGTACCGTGTCTAAAACACTTTTTGGAACTTTAGACGCGGACGATGCTAAATATTATGATAGCCAAATAGAAAAGATCAAATTAGATCAAAGCAATTTGTTCACGCTTTTAAAGGAACAAACATCTATTGTGAAAGGAACTGTTCATGCAAGCAATGTATCTGCTACTCAATTCTATGATAAGATGAATATTTTAAGCAAACGATTAGATTCATTTAATATTTTTGTAAATAAATTTAGTTACAATGAAACTAACATACATGTAAGATTTCAAATAGCGTTAAAAATTAACGAGTTGGTCGCATTGCTAGATTTAATACAAATTTCCTTCAAAATGCAGCAAGAGAATATTTTAAATATTATTATATATGCAATTAAGGGATCGTTACATCCCCTTGTTATAAGTCCATTAAGGTTAACTAAAGAATTATCAAATCTTCAAAGTTACATGGAAGGACTACATTTTCCTGTGAATCCTGTAACTGAAAATACACATGTATTATATAATCTAGTTGAAACAAACGTATATTACTTTAATGATAAGTTAACATTTGTGTTATTAGTTCCACTGATAAACCAGCGTGAGTATGACATTATGAAAATTTCCAGTTTACCCAGGGCATTGTCAGAAAACAAATATGCTCTCATTATTTCACAAGATGCATATCTTATAATTGATTCTATTAAGCAGCATTATTTTATGCTAAGCAATTTTGAATTAAGTACATGTAAAAGTCCAATTCAAAATCATTATATTTGTGAGCAGATAAAGCCACTTTTGTTAGTACATCTCCATGGGGGATGCGAATCAAATTTATTTGTACCTACATTAGAAATCCCAAAGTCTTGCGAGAAAAGAATAATGCAATTAGATTACCCAATTTTTATTCAACTAGCGAATGCAAATTCATGGCTATATACGATTCCTTTTGAAGAATATATAGATATTAACTGTAGATCAATTAATCAAAGAGTTTCACTAAAATTAAAAGGCACCGGAATATTTCAAATGAATTCTAACTGTTCAGCATATACGAAAACTATGATACTTATGCCACACCAGCAATTCTCGAGTGAAATCCTTATAAATTATGTTCCGCCACTGGACATCAAAAATGAAATACATTTTAATTTCTCAAACTTAAATATCAGTACTTTTCCTAAATTAACTACCCCTAGAGTAGTTGATACTTACGATTTAAGTACACTAGCTAAAGTAAGTCGAGATATAGACTCTTTAAATATACAGGAAGATGACCTCATGAACACGGGTCACTTCTTAAGTTTGAAATCTATCACCATTCACGATATAGTTAGTTATGCCTTAATAATGTCTATAATAGTATTAGCAATATGCTATGTGGTACATCCTAAAATAATAAAATTTTGCAAGAGTATTACATTTCGTAAATATTCCAGTGAATCTCAAGCTCAACCTTCAGTTGTTAATGACCCAGCCTCAGCTATCGGTATGTCCGAGGCGCGGAGCGAGGGTGAAAATTGCACTATTCCTAGGTACAATTTTCAAAATTAGGGGGGAAGTGTTGTAAAGTCCTACTTTACACCCCTTTTGTTCCAAAAGTATCTTTGTGTTAGATATATATTATATTCCTATTTTACTTAGTTTATTAGAATTATTGCATCATGTCATCATGTCATACACGCGCCTAGTTACCTACGTTTTCGCTGAATCTCCTGTATTACAAGAATGCTTATCCAAGAAGGTTGTTAACACATGTAAACTACTGTAAAACACAATAATTGCAATGTACGTGTACTACTTCCTATTGGTTAAACTTTATGTCATGAATATATTTTATTGGTCGTTTTTGCACCTTGTGGAGCGTTAGTCACGTGATTAGGAAATACATTAAAACTACAGGAGCTTCACGAAACGGGGGAGATTACTAAAAAACCTTGTTAAAGAACACTTGTAGCCACGGTCGGGGTTGTGTCTAGTTGTAACTTAGATTCTAACATTTTTCACTGTATTCTGTAACTCAATCTAAATCATCCCTGTGTGCAACTAAATTGTGTGTTACTAAATTGCTGTATAACCAACAAGCTAATTCGATTCGTAATTAAAGTGATTATTGGTGGTTAAAAAGGTGTTTTACTTGGCTCGGCCAGAAACTGTTCCCTGAACCCTCAACACTTGTGAAAAAACTTATATTTTAATATGTAGTTATTTTGTGCTCATTTTGTGCTAATTTGTGCCGTAAAATGAAAATTTTGTGCTCCTGTAATTTTTGAGTTATGCTTAACACTAAAATGAGTCGCCATCTTGACGCTGCGACTCACATATGAAAAAATTAATATTTTATTATGTAGTTATTTTGTGCTCATTTTGTGCCAATTTTTGCTATAGAGCAGATATTTTGTGCTCGTTCCCTTTTCGAGTAACGACAATTAATAAAATGAGTCGCCTTCTTGACGCTGCGACTCACATATGAAAAAATTAATATTTTATTATGTAGTTATTTTGTGCTCATTTTGTGCTAATTTTTGCTATAGAGCAGATATTTTGTGCTCGTTCCCTTTTCGAGTAACGACAATTAATAAAATGAGTCGCCTTCTTGACGCTGCGACTCACATGCGAAAAATTTAATATTTTAATATGTAGTTATTTTGTGCTCATTTTATGCTAATTTTTGCTATAGAGCAGATATTTTGTGCTCGTTCCCTTTTCGAGTAACGACCATTAATAAAACGAATGACGAATCGTTTTATTAATTTTATTAATGACGTGACGCTGCATCTCACATGAGAAAAATCTTATGTTTTAATTTATAGTTATCTCCTGATTAACTTGTGTTTATTTTTGCTGCAAAACTGACATTTTATGCCCATCTTTAATTGGGTAGCTTGAGTAGCGTATAATAATTAGTAGTAATGAATCGATAAAACTCACATTATTTAATATTTTATTGTGTAACTGTGTTTTTCTCGTGGTCATGTTTCCATACTTTTTTCTCTTTTTCGTTATTGTGAAAAAAATTAAAAAGGGAATGTTCCTACTCTCGTAGAAAAAATCTTGTTCATAACACGGTCCGAAAAGATTTCCCGAATTCTTGCATTTACAGAACGAGCATACGCAAGTTATGTAATACATTGCACTCAAGCACGATTTCTCTAACTTGTTATGAAAATAACTCGTTTATAAAAAATATTACATGTAAGTTAGAAAATGTGTAGAAAATTTCCGCAGTGGTATAATTGGTGATTTCTTTCTTTTAAAACAGTTGACTATACCTTGGTAAAAAAAATGTTTTCTTCAAAATGTTTTCTTAACCGTCTCAATTCACCGAAGTAACTCTTGGAAAATCCTAGAATTTTGTGTTAGGCAAAGAAAGGCGAGGTCCTACAGTTTATTGTGGAGTCCGAACCACATCTAAGGCAGTTCTCTATCCATCTAAGTCCGAAACAAATCAGAAATAAATTTTTAATTTGTCTCAGGATGGATTCGAACCATCGATCTACGCAACCAAGTAAGTACGTATCAACACATTTGCCCACTCGGCTACCGTGCCAATAAAAAGTCAGTTATAATAAATAAATTAAAAGAAAAACATTTGCCGTTGATTTCTCTGAGACATTAATCACTTTCTTTGTCATGTCATAATATTTTTCCCAAATGTCCGAGAGCACCAATTACAGAGGATTCTTTGTAATCGACGACACCTCGCAAAAATAATGATATTTTTAAATGTATATTTAATATTTTTGGAATTTTTCTAAATTCAACGGTTAGTGGCGTTTCTTTTTCACCAGCCCTTAGAAATGACGTCACGTCCACAAATCCACAAAAATTGTATTATTACACACTCTATTTGGTAAATATGTATATTCTTTTCATTACAACTGGACAAACAATAAACTCCGGGAGTATTTTCCTTATTGCGGCTTCTAAATCTTATATGCCATTAAGGCTTAAAATTTTATCCCAAGTTGGAACACTAGAAAATTTATTTTCTCCTAGATACCACACTTGCAGGATGAAGTTTCAGCATAACTGTAAAACTTTAGTATTTTCACCATTTGAGAAAAAGTGGGTTCGCAATTTATTTCTTGTAATTAATACTGCACGTATTATAATGTTCTGTTTAGGTAATGTATCTGATGATATTTTTTCACGATTAGATATTTTGTCTTATTTGAATTACCTCCAGTTGCTTATTATGCAATGATACGTAATATTATAGATCATAATTAAAAATTAGCAGTCCTTAAATTATTAAAAGCCTGCCCTGCTCAGAGACCATGTGCCTGTTAATGCCCAAAACTATCAGCGCCTCTAGCAGTGAGTAGTTCAACTAAATGTTGCAACGGATTAACTTTTATCAATTCGTAAAATTTGTGTGATACATATATCTTACAATCTTAGAATATACATACAATTTCTTATAACTTTTTACGTTTAAAGTGTTATTTTGGACTCTGAGCAACACAGCACGTGTGGTTAAAATTTAGTATAACCTCACCTTTGACGTACGTAGTGAACCAGTGAACAAATAATATGTCGGGTAGAAAGCCTAGTGTAAGTGGTGTCGAAATTGACAATATTTTATTGCAAGAATTTACAGCGCAAAAAAACGTTCCATTTCCATCTGACTCTATGTGGGGCATTATAATTAATAAACATAAATTAAATATAAGTGCAAAAAATTTATATACGCGCGCCCTCCGTCTGAATAAAAATAAAGTGGCGAGTAAGGACGTGGCATTAGATGAAAACTCACCAAACTCTTCGTCTTCTAGTAATAGTGACAACACGCATCTTAATTCTGATAAAACCTACAATACCTCTGATGATGAATACAACAAAATTAATCAATATTTTGTTATTACTTTGAATATAACTGAACTGGATATGATAAAACCCTCTACTTGTACTTATAATAAGCGAAATTATTTCAAACTGAAACCTGGTCTATGGTCACATATAATAGCTGAAAAAATATATGCGACGACAAAATTAGAATGTGCATTTAAATTCAGACAACATTTTGTAAGTAAAAATAAAACATGTACGTATTATTTAAGATTGCGAGCCATATGCAAGGAATGTGAGGCTAATCTTGTATGTTATGCAAAAAATGGTGATCATTTGTCTTTGGAAAATGGACTAAACATGTATTTATACGAAGGGTAAAGAGATTGTACATAAAAAGAAAAGATTTATCAAAGGATCAAAGAGAAAGATGTTAGCCAAAGAACTTATTGAAAAGAAAAATTTGGCAACTAAAATAAGAAAAGATTTAATGAGAAATAATGACACTCTATTTGCCAAGGAGTCGCCCTGTATACCAAAATGTGGGGTATTACGCCAAATTAAATATGAGGAAAAAGCGAAATTAAGAACTGATGGAGACCCAGTTATGTCTTTACATTTAATGGCACAAACCAATCCATTTAACAAAATAATTCATGAGATTGGGATATTTAAATTTTTTGTACATTATTGTCATCACCAGAACAACTTCGAGTGTTGTGGAAACGAATAAAATATATGAAAGTAGTAGGAGACGCTACAGGTAAAGTTTCGAATAAAGTGAAAAGACTTGATGGAATGTCTGGATATATAATGTTATACAGTTTAGTAACTAAAATTCCGGATCAAGAAGAAGGACAAATTTCTATATGTCAAATGTTATCTGAACGGCAACACTCTAATGCTATCGAATATTGGTTATCTGAATGGATTCGTTTGGGAGCAAATCCGCCACATGAGTTTGTATGTGATTACTCGCCTGCATTTCTTAATGCAGTCTGTAAAGCGTTTGCTGGATCTTCCAATAAACATTCCTATGTTGACAATTGTTATGAGTCAGTTATTTATAATAAACAACCACCCAAATGTTTTATAAGAATTGATGTTGCTCATTTTATTAAATCTGTTGTCAATTGGAAAGAGTTACGTAATGTAAAAAGAAAAATAAAACAGTTTTATGTAAGAGCAGTTGGACAATTAATCTGATATCGACTATTGTCACTGCTTTGAGTGAAACCGAAGGATTTTACAATAATGAGCCTACCCCCCTTGTGAATTACATAAGAAAAAATTATTACAAAAATTCTCATTTGGCGTGGATCATGTTCTTGCTGCATATACTATAGATATTTCAGAAAAGAAAAATTTACCAAAAGAGGATACTCTTTTTGAGAAATTAAATTCGAAACCAAGTAACATTTTTACTAAATGGGTAAATGAGGTTTTTCAAGAAGGAAGGGAATTATTAGGGAATGATTTGGGAGATAGAGATAACTTTTATATTTACCAACAATTTTAAATCCTTTAAAACGAATAAGCAATGAGTAAGTATTCAAAAACTAAATATTATATTTTTCTCTAAATTGTAATTGAGTACCTATAGTGTTGTGTAAAAGATCGGTGATTAATTGAAAATCTGTGTTTGTAATTAAAATAGATTAGTTGTATCGTAGGTAAAATGACAAATAGTTATTTAAATAATAAGGGAAGTAGGTGCTATTTACCAGTTGAGGGCTGTTTTACGCCCAGCGAAAGCGAGGGTCGGTAAAAAAGCTTGAAACTGGTCAAGATAACCAACTTCCCGTGTTGTTTATTACATTTTTCCCACTCCCTAATTAAAAATTTAATAAAAAGGTAATTTTTTATTTCTGACATTTTACTATTTTATTTTGACATTACTTTAAATGCTCCTGTCAGGTATATTATAAAGTTGATTTGACGTTTATATAAATTTCTGATTGCTTTTTTAAAAAAATATGAATAATTGTAATAATTGTACTGTTATACTGTTAATAAACATTTCTGATTGATTTTTTTGAAAATAGTATGACTTATTGTGATAATTGTGCTGCTATTATGCATATCTCTGATTGATTTTAGCGTGTTTTTACTTTTTATCCCTAGGGATGTAAGTAACCTAGAGAAGTAACAAGTAACTGCACTTACTTCCCGTCGTCAATGGTAACCAATACCTATTCTGGTAAGGTCACTTACCTCCCTTAGAAAAATGTCATAATGATGTGTTTACTACGTAGGGGGTGGGAAAATATTAGTTATACTATGTTTAATATTATTTTTGCAAAAACTAAGAGTCAGATAATATATTAAATTTTTTAACTTAATGAAAATTAAGTATTCTCAATTATAAAGAAATATCAATTACGAATGTTATCAGAAGTTTCCAATTTTGATATTTTAGTGTTCTGATGTGGTCTGGAATTATGATTAAAAAATTTGGTTATGGTACACTTACTTCCTCCTCTGCTGCAGTAGAAAGTCATTTTAATGACCTGAAAAACAGATTACTATTTGGCCTACCTCTACGACCAGATGAATTTGTTATGAAGCACATACAAATATTACAAAGTATAAAGTACAAAAGAATCTGAGATTGACTTTTATCTAGATAGTATTTTCACTTCACTTGAATTGTAAATTATTTGTAAAAAAGTAAGTAGCTGTCCATTTGTCCACTATTAAAATTAAAAAAAACAACTGAAAACAAAAAAGAATCTCGTTTTTTGAGTTTTAACACTTACTTAATATTAAAGTCAACTCAGTGCTTCGTATGTTTGATTCGTATGTTTTTAGATACTATGAAGCTGGCATCTGGTTTAAACTTTTTCCATGTTGAAGTTAATAAAAATATTACTAGTAATGACAAAGAACTGTATAAATGGAACACTGAAACTGATACAGATAAAGAAACTGTAAGTAGAATTCATTTAAAAAATTCAATCCTTTCAATTTTATTTATACATATTTGGTTCATTATAACTTTCGTCTCGTATATTACGAACTTTGAATTACGATTAATTATTGTTCTGTTTTATTTCAGATTTCTTCCACTTTAGAAGAAAGTAAATACAATGAGACCTTAAAAGAATGTTTAAATTCTTTTGAGAATTGGAAGGGTAAAGCAGAAAAACCAGTATCTTTAGATAATAAAGATACGAATACGAAAATATTAAAAAGTAGTTTTTACCTTAATCCACAAGCAGAATGGTCGACAACCGAATTAACAGAAAGGCAAATGGAGAAACCTGTGAAGGTTTGTTTGTTAAAAAATGGAGGTTCATTAAAATTATCTTGCAGAAGATTAGGGCAAAATGTCATTAGCCTTACTAACACATGTGCCTTTGATTCGCTTGTTCAAATTCTAGCAACAAGTTTTTGTGATAGCAAAAATTTATCTGATATTGCAAGTGAACAACTAAATGATACATGTCAGTTGGCAAAATTATTAACAAAGAAAAATTCATTAAGTTCAGCATATGCCGATCGTGCAAAAATCTTATCAGATACATTACCTAAACACGACATATGTGGAGTATTACAAGAAATAAATTGTGAATCCACTATTTCTCAAATGGTGAAAGTACTGAATTTTTACAGTTATGCTGAAACTTCATTCTGCAAGTGTGGTAATCTAAGAGAAAATAAATTTTCTACTGTTCCAACTTGCGATAAAATTTTAAGCCATAATGGCATAGAAGATTTAGAGGCTGCAATAAGGAAAATACTTCCGGAGTTTATCGTTTGCTCAATTTGTAATAAAAAGAATGTACCAAATAGAGTGTATAATAATATAATTTTTGTGGAGGTGACGTCAATGCTAAGGGCTGGTGAAAAAGAAACACCACTCACCGTTGAATTAAAAAAAATACCAAAAATATTAAATATACATTGAACCACGACCTTTACGCTCCTTTATAGAAAATGGACCAGCATAGTCTACGCCGGTAATGTTGAACGGTTTCCCCGAATGGAACCTTGCCTCTGGTAAATCGCCCATTATCGGTTGAATCCGCTTAGGCTTATGTCGGAAACATATTACGCATTTTCGCACTATACCTTTGGCCAAGTTACGACCTGCCGTAGGCCAAAATTCTTCTCGGATTAAGGATAGTAATAATTGAGGTCCAGCATGTAGTAATCGTTTATGTTCGTGGCTAAAGATTAATTTTGTGAGGATATGTTTGTGAGATATGAGAATAGGATGTTTTTTCTCGAAAGGAAAATTTGAGTGTTGTAGTCGACCTCCAACTCGTATTATTCCGCTAGAATCTATAAAAGGATTTAAACTAAGCAATTTGCTCTTAGCATTAAGAGGTTGACCGTTGATTAATAAATTATGTTCGTTTGGAAACATTTCCCTTTGTGCTAATTTGATAAGGACCTCGAAGGCTTCCTTGATATCGCTAGCAGTTAATGAATCCAATCGTCGCAGTGATTTTGAAATTTGTCAATTATGTTGAAACCGTAGTACAAATGCCATTGTACGCTTAAGTCTGTTTAATTTTGAAAATCTTTCAAAATCAAATGAAACGTCATTATCATTCGTTGATAAATTTGTTTGTACCTGTGCACGCAATTCCGGGAGATTTTCGATTTTGATATTAGAATTTGGCCAATTAGTTTTACTTTCTAAAAGCCATGGAGGGCCATGCCACCACAAATTCGAATTTGTAATTTCACTAGGACTTATTTCACGAGACAATAAATCTGCAGGATTTTCCGTCGTTCTATTTGTATTAATCAATTCTTGAATTTCGGCTACTCTATTATTAACAAAAGGTTTTAACATACTAGGAGATGTTTGTAACCATCCTAACCATTGAGTAAATAAATAATATAAAGAGGCGCAACCGTCAAGGGGCCGAGATTTTAGTATTGTATTTTTTTGCCAATAGCTTCAGGATTGTTATCAATTTCTAGTGCTACGGGAATATTTGTAATTCGGTTGCTTAGCCCTAAATATTGTACAGGGTCATCACGTGAATATGTTAGATTCTACTGTAACTTTGTTGCCTTTTTATTTATCGAAAAAGTAAAAATTGCTTTACTGACTAATTTTTTGCCAGGAATTCAAATTTTTATAGGAATAAACAATCAAGCATCGCATTACAGAGATATAGCTATCGGCATTGTTTTTTCTTATATAGCACTCTGTATATTTGATTTTTCGTTTTTTCCTAATTTTATCGATATAAATATGTAAGCTATTTTCTTTTATTTTTTACGAGATATAAATAATTACATAATTTAGATTACAACAATTATTAATATATAATTATTTTTTATAGATATTGTTCAAACTGCCTTCCTTGTTTTTCTACACATAACCTATATCTTTTTTCCAAATTATTTATATCTCGTAAAAAATAAAAGATAATAGCTTACAAGTTTATATCGATGAAATCAGGAAAAAACGATTAATCAAAAGATATAATAATAAGATGTTACATAAGAAAAAACAAAGTTGATAGCTATATCTCTGTAATGCGATGCTCGATTGTTTTTTCCTATAAAAATTTGAATTCCTGGCAAAAAATTAGTCAGTAAAGCAATTTTTACTTTTTCGATAGATTCAAAAACAACAAAGTTACAGTACAATCTAACATTTTCACGTGATGACCCTGTAGATAATTCTGTAGTTATTGGCAAAAAAATACAACACTAAAATCTCGGCCCCTTGACGGTTGCGCCTCTTTATATTATTTACTCAATGTCCTAACACAATAGTTGAGTCCGACCAAAATGTACAACTGTCGAAACGTACGTTTAAAGATTTTAGAATTTTGTTTACTAGTCTAGCTAGAATTAGTGCACCGCATAATTCAAGACGAGGTACTGTGAGTAGTTTTAAAGGTGCTACCTTCGACTTGGCACATAACAAATGTATAAAGATCTCGCCACTATCGTTTTCTGATCGTATATAAACAGATGCTCCGTACGCATGCAATGACGCATCACAAAAACCGTGTAATTCTACGCATGTAACATTTTTACATACGGCATGTCGCGGAATATTCAAATTATTTAATAAAGTAAGTTCTTGTCTGAAATTCATCCATGTAGAATGTATTGCTAATGGTACAGACTCATCCCATGATAATTTTTTCGCCCAAAGTTTTTGCATTAACATTTTTGCTATTATAGTGCAAGGACTAAGTAGACCTAAAGGGTCAAATATCTGAGCTGTACTTGATAAAATAGATCGCTTCGTAATTTTCGCGCTGTTCAGATTTGCATTAATTTTGTAAGTGAGAACATCTGACTCACAAGACCAAACTAAGCCTAACGTTTTGGTGCCTTGAACTATACCTAAATCTAGTTCCTTTGCACTATCATCTTTTGAAATGTCATTTGCTAATTGTTCTGTTATATTATTCTTATTTGACCGCCATTTTCGTAGCTCAAACTGTCCCGAAATTAATGCTGATGTAACTTGCTTACTAATGCTAATAGCTGATTCGACCGTGTCTGCCCCAGTAAGCAGGTCGTCTACGTAAAAATCATGTTCTATAACGTCTGCAAGTGTTTCCCGAATATTATGAGCTATTTGGACTAGACAACGTATTGCAAGGTAAGCCGCCGAGCTAGTTCCATACGTCACCGTGTTGAGCATGTATACCTGAAGCGAATCTGAAGGATTTGCTCTCCACAGAATTTTTTGAAACGCTCTTTGACTTGGATCAATAAGCACTTGCCGATACATTTTTGCGATATCAGCTGATATAACATACGCGTGTTGTCTGAATCTCAAAATAATCGATAAAAGGTCGTCCTGGATTGTGGGACCTACCATCTGTAAGTCGTTCAATGATATTCCATTAGTAGTCGCTGCCGAAGCATCAAATACGACACGTAGTTTTGTTGTTAGACTTTCCTCGCATATAACCCCATGATGAGGCATGTAATAAGAAATTGTGTCGTCATTATTAACATCGGGTGTCATGTGACCTAAATTTTCGTATTCGGACATGAATTGAGAATATCTTTCACGAAAACCTTCATTGACCTTAAATTTTTTCTCCAAAGACCAAAATCGCTTCTGTGCTTGTACTTTAGACTCGCCTAAAATTTTTGGATTTTCTTTGAAAGGAATTGTTACTACAAACCGCCCGTCTGCTTCACCTTTTGTGGTTTTAAGAAAATGATTTTCGCAAGCATATTCTTCCTTAGAAAGAGGTTTTATATTAGAACATTCTTCATTTCCCAAAAACGGGCTAATTGTTTTTGTATGTCAACGTTTTTACTAAAATTGCAATGAACTGTGTTTGATTCTTGTGTACTGATAGAACCTGATATCACCCATCCCAGTCTTGTTTTCTGTAATGTGGGTTTGTTGGTCCCTAAACTGATTTGCCCCGGGCAAATTAATTTCCAAAATAAATCTGCACCTATCAAAATATCGATTTTTCCGGGTTTATGAAAGTTTGGATCTGCGAGTTTAATATTTACTGGAATTGCGAGAGTTTCGCGCCTTATTGGTATATTTGGTAAATTATCTGTAATTGTATCTAATATAAGACACGTGATATTTGTATTAAATCCACTATGTACGGCTTGAATTTCTATATTGCATTTGAACCTAATTTTTGAAATAGTGTGATTCAAACCTGCGACTGATATATTTATATTCGTCCTATCTAACTTTAACCCGTTGCAAAGCTCTGTCATAATAAAACTAGATTGTGATCCAGAATCTAACAGTACTCGAATTGTATGTGCGTACCCATTTTTGTCTAATACATCGACACAGGCTGCAGATAATATAACCCTTTCTTCTACATTATATGATGCTAAAGCTACTTGAGTATTCGCTTGAGTATTACCTCGATTGTTTGCAACTTTATCCTCATGTAAAAGAGTATTGTGTTTAGCGTCACATTTCTTGCAAGGACCGTACCTAAACTCCTCTACTCTATGTCCCCTTCGAAGGCAATTTATGCAGAGATTCAGTTTTCTGGATTTGTCCATTCTTTCGCGAATATTTAATTTTAGAAACTCCCCACAGTTATGGATGAAGTGCTCCTTCTTACAAAAAGAACAAAGTATTTTATGTGTAAAAAAACTGCGATTACCGGGCTGAAATTTTGCTTTAATAAAAGGTTTGCTCTCGGGCCTGCCTTTATCCGTGTTAGACTCTATAGTTTCTAGCAGCTCGCCCTTTTAAAAATTGCTTTAGATCGACTAGTGTTGGCAAATCTACAAGATTGCATTTGTATTTTTCCCATTCTCGGATGGAAACACTATCCAATTTTGAGGTTATTATAAAAATAATTAACGTATCCCAATGCTCGGTGGGTTGTTTTAATTGATTAAGTGAACGCAAATGTTATGAAACTGAATCGATTAATTTTCGCGTTTTAAATGCAGATTCCCGTTGACTACTTTCAAGTTCAAAAATTGCCTTTACGTGATTTTGGACTAATAACCTGGTATTGTTATATCTATCACAAAGAATTTCCCATTCAACGGCATAATTTTCAGAGGAAACTTCAATAGATTTTATAACTTCTGCCGCGCTTTTTTTCAAAGATGCTTTCAAGTAATGGAACTTATTTACGTTATTGATACTATTATTTGTATGTATAAGTGAACTGAAAGTGTCGCGAAATTCCAACCACCCCTCGTAAGAACCGTTAAATTTGGGTATCTCAATCGTTGGCCACTTTACACTATTTGGTTGTGAATTATTAACACTGGAAGCGTTATTTGAATTTTGGAAACAATTTATAGAATTTGTTTCATCTTTTACATTATTTTCCTTACTATTATTATACAATATTTGTTTTACAATAGAAGTAATACTATAATAAGCCTGTTCGAAGATTTCTCTTTCGTTGTATTGCTCTTCTACATTTTCTGAAAGACATTCTATAGCATCTTGATAATCGCTAAACTCACTTATTAATTACCCCATTCGCGATATTCGCTGCTCAAGTTCAATAATCTGCCCATCACTTAAAGAAACAGCTAAATTCTCGTGATCTCCCTGTATTTTTTTTATATAATTTGTAAATTGAGTAAGCCGTTATTGACCCTCGTTGTCTTATTAACTTATTTAAATCCCTTTCGGCCATTTTTTTTAATTTAATTTAAAAGTAAAAAAAATGTTTATATGAACAAAAGTCGATACGTAATATGAAAAGGAAATGAATGAAAATGAATATGATTGCTCACTACCTGGGTTTTACTTCAATTTATGTCTAATGAAACCGCAACCATGCGAACTCGGTCGCCTCCTCGCTGTTTTTATCTATCTCCAACTCCAACGTCGCTAATCCGGCTCGGCCCGGACCATGTATAATTTTTTCTTCAATGTGGACTGTAGTTTTACTTCTTCTATGATGTAATCAATTCACTCGGGAATATGTATAAGCTTTAATTAATATAAATTGTCTAACAACTAATAACAAGTAATGAGAAATATATGTGAATCGTATTGATATTAAAATTGTCATCGAGAGTTTTTTCTTGACACCCCTTTTTTGATCGCCGCCTCCTGACACTTCATCACGACTTTCGAATCGCCTTGCCTGCTTGTGTGTCCACAGGACCATCTCCGAGACTTTAAGGGCGGCGTTTTTCGACATAATTTTTAACGGATTTGTACGAGTTTTTCGACGCGGGTTTTGAAAAATATGAGCAAGTTTGAATCATTCGCTTTGTTTCACTCGATTAATAGAAGTTTCCTCCAGGGTGTAAGGTAATTATTGAAGCCGCACAGCTCTCGGGGTAGAAATTAAGAGCAATATTTAATCAGCTGTTTTTGCGAGGTGTGTTTTCAGACCTTTACAGGGTTATTGCATACACAGAAAAAGACAGACGGCACTATAAACATAATCACACCCTGGGGGAAACATTGTAGAAGTCAGTAATGCTTGATTTTGGCACAATAATTATTTATTTTTCGAGAAACTCCCGACAAGAAATGAAGCATACAATTTTGCCATGTTTACATAATGTCACTGTCAAAATAAACGAAATGTTGCAGAAATCTACATAAAATCTACCATGTTCAGTTTAGACACTCTTCGAGAGATGCCGCATTCAGTTTAGACACTCTCCGATAGATGGCGGTAGCGTCCGTACTTTTGCAACTAAATATATTTGGATGTTGTACAGAGCCGGACTAATATAATCGGAATCGAGAGAAATATATTTACTGAATATGTTATTAGTTTGCTAAGTTACTTCTCTTTATGGATGTATTAATTGCAGAATAATCAATTAAGTTATTACATAAGAAAATAAAATGAACTGTACCGTTATTTTACGTAGATAACTTACTCCACGTCCAATATCTACAACTATGGATGGAAGAAAAGTGATGCTGGTTCAGAGGCCTATGTCCCTTGTAGGAGGTAATATAGCTAACGATTTAATTCTGCTCTATGTTTGATTTAACAAGGATATTTTATTACATTATGAAAATACGGGCAAATTGAAATGTAATTGTTACATTGAACAACGCTTATTATTTTTGCCTATACCGATAGGCGGAGTGGATCGACTCCTGTGGGCTTACCAATATTTTCTAACGGATGAAATTTTATGTCGGCGCGGTGTATACGGACTATTTACTGTATTAGCGGCCAATGGTAGACGAAAAATCTCTCACATGAATTTAATAATCAATTAATTATTCAACTTATACTTTTTTTCCTGCAATTTGAAGATTCATAAGTTTGGTTCGTTCATCAGTCCTTTGACTATAAAATCAGAAACAGAAACGTGACAAGCCCGGAAAAAATGCCCGCCGTTTTCAGAGCGATAAACGTCAAAATTGCACTTTTTCGTTCACTCCTCCTGAGCCGAAAACCGGAGCAGGACCGTGCAATTTACGATGTAGTTCCAAGTTGGACCCTCTATCTTGGATATCTTACCAGAACGGCCCTCCGGCGGCGTTTTTTCGTTCGGAAATAGTGTTTGAAGTTTTTGTCTTTTTGCATCTTTTTCAACTTTGAGTTGACCCGCCACCCTTTTAATACCGGCCAATCGATCTGCCAATGTTACAGCTTGTTATACATGTCTCCCTCAATATTCTCTCAAAAATAGGCCTTAACAAAATAATCATTGAAAAGTATCAGCAGCTCTTAGATTACAACAGTAACTAATAATCTATTTTGCCGCGTTACTGCTTTGTAAATGAGGCACTTTTTCCCTGCGATGCAAAAATGAAATGAACTATAATAATATAGATGTCGTGTCATGTTGGATGATATGTGCCCATTACTACGGCGCATGCGCAAGTTTGGTACACGCAGAGACATAGAGCATGGACTGAGCCAACGACATACGAATTACTAGACAAGTAATGATTCCGATTTGTTTGCACTCGTCCAACGTACTCAGCGTCTCATAGGTGCGCCACGTGTTTGTAACCAATGAGACGCTGAGTACGTGGACGAGTCCATTTCATTACTTGTCTAGTAA
Source organism: Rhagium mordax (assembly GCA_963680705.1). Lineage (NCBI taxonomy): Eukaryota > Metazoa > Arthropoda > Insecta > Coleoptera > Cerambycidae > Rhagium > Rhagium mordax. Next base: position 24,189,322 of record OY796659.1, on the reverse strand, counting down.
TTCTTATGTCGTTGGACTGAGCGATAGCCTAACAAAATTGATCACTCTCTAGAAAGAGACAAAGCGAATTCGCGGCCAATCCCTGTCTCTTTTCTGTAGGTCTGAAATCACGGTACAGAATTCAAGTCTATGACGAGGGCCAATTAGAATTCTAGAAAGAAACAACTGCTGACCGCGAGGTAGCTTTGCCTCACTCACACTTTTCCGCCAGTATTTACTCATAGCTGGATAGGGAACGCACGGGTCGATTCTCAAATGACGAACGAAGTTGTCGCATGAGACAAATTGTCGATTATTGATGTCGAGTAACTTCTGTGAAACGTATTCTCGAGAGCTGTTCGACATGAAAGTTTTAGTAGCCATTAGTAGTAGACATATTGTCGATGACTACCGGACGGCAACATCGCATTACAAGTTATTGCTATCTTCTCGAGTATTTTGTTTTGTGGTTCTTTTGACGTTTGACACAATTATCAATCATATATAGAACTTCGACCAATGTAGAATCATATTTACGATGGATAAAAAACACATTGGTGGACCTACTAAAAAGTACAGAGTACGAAATTTTATTGTCAGGAAAATTTTCTCCACATTTTTCATTTAAAAAAATGGGAGGAGAAAACTGAATACCTACCAATATTTTTATGAAAGCGCGATCGTCTAGTTGAAATGGATCATATTTCTTATAATACTTTCTCCTGTTTTGGGCTACATCTCTTGATTTCTAAATTTTCAATTGTAGCGAGCAAGTTCAAGATGGCCATTTTTATGCAATTTATCTACTTTAATTATTAGTCGCATACGACAGTCCAATGTCGAGTGGTATTTACCCACTCGTTGCAGATTCGACCGAAAATTGTAGAATGCGACATTCGAGAATACTCATATTCCAGAAGTCGCGCAAATTACGGTAGACATTTCCGAAAGTAGTATGCGACTCGCGCCAATCGAGATTTGAGAATCGACCTAGTCCATTCTCTATGTCTATGGGTACATGCGGGCATCTACGTCACTTTTGACAGTTTGTCAGAATATTGGAATTTTGTAGTGTTTTTACTCTCTGCCGCAGAAAAAATTGTATATATTTCTTTGTTATATATGTTTGTTATTAACTATTACAATTTATAATGTGGAATTGTGCTGTAGCTATATGTAAAAATCATAATAAAAAAAGGTATCGATATAGAATATTTCAGTAAAATAAATTTGAAAAATGGCACGTAAGTGGAGGAACACGATATATTGTATTTAGTGATCTGGATGTTCACCTAAAAAATGTCATACATACAAATACATACAAATCTGGACATATAAACACCTCAAATAATTACTTCATCCTTTAATCAGCCTACATGTAAAAATAATCAATCACCGAACGTTTAAATTCATTACAATAGCCCGAAAGCTGTAAAATGGATCATGTGAATCATATAGGACTAACATAGCCTCAAATTTACAGTTTTTGTAAATTTATTTTCGATTTTATTTTGTGTAGTTTCAGATTTAAATCTTTGACAGTAGATATAAAGTTTCAATATTGTAGATTATAGGTTGGATTTCCAGCCAACAAAAATCATTTTATTTTATTTGATTACGGAAATTAAAGCTTCATTAGTAATGCACTGAACAAGATTTTAAATGATAGTACAGGAACCAAGCAGAAATTTTGATAAAAGCAGCTCAATATGTGAAAATCTTTAAAAATGTATATTTTTGAGACGCGTGCTCGACAACCATATCGAAATGGTGACTTTACATCTGCGCACTGGTATTACTTTTCTAACTAAACGCGTCATTTGATGACGTGCAAATTTTAGAAAATGCATATTTTTGAGGTTAGTTGCGATGTCACGTACACGACATATTCATATTTTTCTCGACCACGCAATGTATCGTGAAATGTATATTTAAATTAGAGTATTAATTCATAAAAACAAAAGTCATGGAAACTGACTAGTACGTAAGTTACTCACAAGTTGGCAGCACATACTTAGAAATCAGGTTAAAAAACGAAGTGAAGAAGCAAATTTTCCTAAATCCGACTCTGAATAACAGCTGAATGTAAATTGAAATGGTATACACTGAAGGAGAAATCTTTCTTGCCGATGTTGCCGTGATACAAACCTTTGTTTAGTACGATGTATTGATTCATAGGAACCGCCACTTCACGGGTGCGATTTTTCTTTGTATTAAGGGCGGCGTTTAGTAGACAAGGAATCGCATTTTTTGTAAGACAAGGATACAAACTTTGTATCCTTGTCTTACAAAAAATGCGATTCCTTGTCTACTAAACGCCGCCCTTAACAAACTGCTTTATTATTATACGACTACTCTAAAGCTTTTGATTGCATAAATCATGAGATCTTATTAAGCATACTTCATTATATAGGTTTTGAAAATAATGTTATTCATTTTATTCGGAATTACTTACATAATAGATCTCAAATTGTCAATCTAGATAATAACTTTTCTCTTGAAGGTACCTTGGATCGCGGGGTACCTCAAGGGTCAATCCTGGGGCCATTCCTATTTTCTGTCTATGTAATTTTTTTATATGTGGACTGTAACTTCTTTTTACAGCTTTTATAATGGAAAATGATTTATTGCTTTTGTCACAATTTATTAAATTATATAATGACAGATAAACAATTAGGGGTGGTCATTTTCGTTGGATATCCCGTACTTAGGTATAAATAGTTTTTTAAATTTCTTTTGTTAATTTTGATTTTGAACTCATGGGGTTAAGTGGTAGAACAAGGTAATACTTGAACTTCGCCCTAAATATTATTGTTATTTAATAGTGTAAATTTTTTCAGATAAATAAAGTCCTTTATTATTATTAATATTATTATTATTTTTGAACAATTTGAGAAAAAAATATCCCGTGTTACCAAGCGGTATAATTTCCAAATATAGAAGCAGATTTATACTTAAAACATCCCTGGATATAACACGCGTAGTAATTAAGATTGTCTTCAGCGTGCTAGTTTATAAATCTCTAAACGATTTCTGTGCTGTTATGCAGTAGAATTTTGTTCTTTGTTCTGTAAAAAATATATCCATAAAATTCCTCTTGCATTTTAACACGTTGACGTTTCCAGCGTAGTAGGAATTAATAAATCGCGTTGCAGAGTAGCAACTAGCTTTTAATTTTGAAAATAATGTATTTTATGATTAAAGGCTGTGGGTGTTTTAAACAGTGAAGACAAGACTTCTACACATATGTCGCAGATAAGAATTTAATGAATTATATACTTACTGTGTTTCTTTAGTAGCAATTACTTCCGGTAATAATTGCTCTTGTACATCAATTTCTGTTTGTGATGGTAATAGGTTAGGTTCAGAAACAGTTGCAGGCTCTACAATAGGTATTTCTTCAGTTGTTTGCTGAGATGGTAGTTCATTTTCATTGGTAGTTCTAGAGAATAAAAAAAATAAATTAACAACTAATAACAATAAATAGGATTATAGGAAACAACTACTGGACGGGCAAAGGCCCCGACTCCCATTGAATTATACCTATAAATCCAAAATTGGTAGCCAAATTTGTTATTTGTCTTTTCTCCACCAGACACAGACCGGTTTCGAACTCTTTATGTTCTCATCAGTGTGCCACAGGTAGCTGAAAAGACAAATAACAAAGGCAAACCAAACTGGTCTATGGCAGACCCAGCACATAGTAACTGTGAGAGATAAGTACATCCCTCTGGTGGTCAGTTGCTACTACCAGTCAAGACATCGAAGATGTCTAGTGACCGATAGCGGCTTGCCAAGCAAGCACCAAGAGCGGCGACCTCTAGCCCTGATGGACTAAAACATGCTTAATAAATAGGATTATAGGAAACAACTACTGGACGGGCAAAGGCCCCGACTCCCATTGAATTATACCTATAAATCCAAAATTGGTAGCCAAATTTGTTATTTGTCTTTTCTCCACCAGACACAGACCGGTTTCGAACTCTTTATGTTCTCATCAGTGTGCCACATGTAGCTGAAAAGATTGGATTTGGATTTATAGGTATAATTCAATGGGAGTCGGGGCCTTTGCCCGTCCAGTAGTTGTTTCCTATAATCCTATTTATTAAGCATGTTTTAGTCCATCAGGGCTAGAGGTCGCCGCTCTTGGTGCTTGCTTGGCAAGCCGCTATCGGTCACTAGACATCTTCGATGTCTTGACTGGTAGTAGCAACTGACCACCAGAGGGATGTACTTATCTCTCACAGTTACTATGTGCTGGGTCTGCCATAGACCAGTTTGGTTTGCCTTTGTTATTTGTCTTTTCAGCTACCTGTGGCACACTGATGAGAACATAAAGAGTTCGAAACCGGTCTGTGTCTGGTGGAGAAAAGACAAATAACAAATTTGGCTACCAATTTTGGATTTATAGGTATAATTCAATGGGAGTCGGGGCCATTGCCCGTCCAGTAGTTGTTTCCTATAATCCTATTTATTAAGCATGTTTTAGTCCATCAGGGCTAGAGGTCGCCGCTCTTGGTGCTTGCTTGGCAAGCCGCTATCGGTCACTAGACATCTTCGATGTCTTGACTGGTAGTAGCAACTGACCACCAGAGGGATGTACTTATCTCTCACAGTTACTATGTGCTGGGTCTGCCATAGACCAGTTTGGTTTGCCTTTGTTATTTGTCTTTTCAGCTACCTGTGGCACACTGATGAGAACATAAAGAGTTCGAAACCGGTCTGTGTCTGGTGGAGAAAAGACAAATAACAAATTTGGCTACCAATTTTGGATTTATAGGTATAATTCAATGGGAGTCGGGGCCGTCCAGTAGTTGTTTCCTATAATCCTATTTATTAAGCATGTTTTAGTCCATCAGGGCTAGAGGTCGCCGCTCTTGGTGCTTGCTTGGCAAGCCGCTATCGGTCACTAGACATCTTCGATGTCTTGACTGGTAGTAGCAACTGACCACCAGAGGGATGTACTTATCTCTCACAGTTAACTAATAACAAGTAATGAGAAATATATGTGAATCGTATTGATACTAAAATAGACTCCATTAGTTGTGACGTCACGACCCCCACTCCTACTGGTATAAAAGTTTACGGCCGAAACTGTAATACGGGAATCTGACCCGTATTGCGTTGTCCATAAGGACTATAATATATAGTACTAAAACATGGTCGGGAATTTTATAGTATTTCTGTATGTTGAAAGACTATTTAAGGACTTTCAATACCTATTTCACATTTAAAAAATATGTTAAAATATATGTATCCACGTATGATTTATAAAAACTTCATTTTAGTTTTACAAATTAATATGTAAAGCGGCGGAAGCTTCCTCCAATAGGAATATAGAATGCAAAAATTCAAATTATGAGTTTGCAGCGCTAACTTCAAAATTAATTCATGTTCGTTCATTTTGACAATGAACTTGACGTTTAACTTATACTCCAGGAAACGTAGGCTCAAGGTGGAAAACTATATAGGATTTGATTTTTATTTTTTTTATACTGATCTTGGGATGCTCAATTTGGGTCTGAGTTTGTGGGACACAGCTGTCCCCGGAACATCCCCATCCACCCTCCCAAAGGGCTTTTTTTTTTTCTTTTTGCTTTATATCGAGCTTCCGGTGCATGCTATCGCAAAAGTACCCATATCGAAAATTAAAGAGGAATAAACAGTGTACAATATGAGCCATGTTTGGTTGTTGTACGTCAAACCGTTTCTTTGCACGGGCACCTCAAAGTTGGCCCTCCCTTTGAAATAGACACTTCGTAATTTTTTTATTGTGGCTCACAGACAATACTAATTAAAAATAAAACATATGGCAGTTTATCACCGATAAATACCTGATTTTTTGGTATATATTTGTTTTTTCTGACATTGCTCTTTTTCGAGATACAGGGTCGTCCATCCTAAAATTCACTCCATCGTATCACCGGGGTTGTTCATATAGGATGGTTCAAAATTTATGGTATTATAGACTTCAACGTGCTGTTTGAAAATTCGTATCAGACGACCAAATATTTTCGCCGGAACTACCCCTTAACCTAAAAAAAGAGTTTTTAGGTTAGGTTTTTCTTTAATATTCGCTCTTCAGGGCACTCTATGAGAAATCGTCACGTATTGTTGTATACTCGCTTATATGGTTTATGTATAGGTTTCATAATTATTTTTTTTTTACAACACCCTGTATTCGAATTTTTTTTTTATAGAGGGTTCTAAAAAAAATATTTTTTTAACGTTTTCTAATACGCATATGTTTTTACTATATGCCATCTACTTTGTATATCTCTATATGGTTTGTTAATTAGACTACCCCTTCACCCCAAAATCGATACCGCGGCGTAACAGTTTATCAGAAAATTACATTATTCATGTTATGCACATATTCTATACGCATGTATGTATTGCAAACGTTTTCCTCAAATATTTTCTCTGAGGGTTATTAAAAACAAATATTCTTTCACCGCCTTTTAATACGCATATATTATGTAGCTACTATTTACAGTATTCTTCTGTTCTAAGTGTATTTACGACAGAAATACATTGACAATGAGTAAACGTTACTTATGCTGACTGTACTCCTTTCCACACCACCTGAGAGGTAGAGTATTTGGCGCGTTCTTTTTAATTGTTTATTGTGGTATCCCCATTAGGCCTACTCCACAGCGATAAATCGTCCCCGTTAATAAAACTTGCGTCGCTTAATTCCGAAAGGACCCGGTTGCGCTACGTCCTCTTCCAAATCAATGTCAAGTTCGTCCACATCTTCTGTAACGTCCGCATGGCCGCTCAGTTGTTCATCGTCGTAGTCCTCTTCCACATTAATTTCGATTTCTGGCATGTTCGTACAGCCTTCGTTGCAATTTGTGCAAATACTTGAGCAGTTTAAGCCTGCTTTACGACACCCGCACGCGCGGCGACAGTCCTTGCATTTGCAGGAAATAAGTCTCAGCAATTTTTCAGGAGCTTGTGACTGTAAAGCAGGCTTAAACTGCTCAAGTATTTGCACAAATTGCAACGAAGGCTGTACGAACATGCCAGAAATCGAAATTAATGTGGAAGAGGACTACGACGATGAACAACTGAGCGGCCATGCGGACGTTACAGAAGATGTGGACGAACTTGACATTGATTTGGAAGAGGACGTAGCGCAACCGGGTCCTTTCGGAATTAAGCGACGCAAGTTTTATTAACGGGGACGATTTATCGCTGTGGAGTAGGCCTAATGGGGATACCACAATAAACAATTAAAAAGAACGCGCCAAATACTCTACCTCTCAGGTGGTGTGGAAAGGAGTACAGTCAGCATAAGTAACGTTTACTCATTGTCAATGTATTTCTGTCGTAAATACACTTAGAACAGAAGAATACTGTAAATAGTAGCTACATAATATATGCGTATTAAAAGGCGGTGAAAGAATATTTGTTTTTAATAACCCTCAGAGAAAATATTTGAGGAAAACGTTTGCAATATATACATGCGTATAGAATATGTGCATAACATGAATAATGTAATTTTCTGATAAACTGTTACGCCGCGGTATCGATTTTGGGGTGAAGGGGTAGTCTAATTAACAAACCATATAGAGATATACAAAGTAGATGGCATATAGTAAAAACATATGCGTATTAGAAAACGTTAAAAAAATATTTTTTTTAGAACCCTCTATAAAAAAAAAATTCGAATACAGGGTGTTGTAAAAAAAAATAATTATAAAACCTATACATAAACCATATAAGCGAGTATACAACAATACGTGACGATTTCTCATAGAGTGCCCTGAAGAGCGAATATTAAAGAAAAACCTAACCTAAAAACTCTTTTTTTAGGTTAAGGGGTAGTTCCGGCGAAAATATTTGGTCGTCTGATACGAATTTTCAAACAGCACGTTGAAGTCTATAATACCATAAATTTTGAACCATCCTATATGAACAACCCCGGTGATACGATGGAGTGAATTTTAGGATGGACGACCCTGTATCTCGAAAAAGAGCAATGTCAGAAAAAACAAATATATACCAAAAAATCAGGTATTTATCGGTGATAAACTGCCATATGTTTTATTTTTAATTAGTATTGTCTGTGAGCCACAATAAAAAAATTACGAAGTGTCTATTTCAAAGGGAGGGCCAACTTTGAGGTGCCCGTGCAAAGAAACGGTTTGACGTACAACAACCAAACATGGCTCATATTGTACACTGTTTATTCCTCTTTAATTTTCGATATGAGTACTTTTGCGATAGCATGCACCGGAAGCTCGATATAAAGCGAAAAGGAAAAAAAAGCCCTTTGGGGGGGTGGATGGGGATGTTCCGGGAACACCTGTGTCCCACAAACTCAGACCCAAATTGAGCATCCCAAGATCAGTATGAAAAAAAATAAAAATCAAATCCTATATAGTTTTCCACCTTGAGCCTACGTTTCCTGGAGTATAAGTTTTCTCTCAGTTTCAAATCTATTCTACTATTTTTTCTAATAAACTCGTTTTTGTGCTTAATTTCAAATGTGGGTTTGTGCATTGCACTTGAGTGTGATTATATAAATAAAACTGGATGTAAAATGTTTAGTTTCCCAAAGGATTCCAAATTAAAATAAAAGAGGTAAAGCTATAATGTGTACCTATGTTAGTTTGATTATCGTTTCTTAAATATTGGAATATGTAAATTGTAAAGACAAAATAATGCTTAAATACCTACCTGTGCTTTCTTTAATACCCTATATTTTTTTAAATAGGTTTAATTGATTTTTATTGTATTATTGACACCAAGATAAGAGGTTATAAAGTTTGCGTCAGCGACACTGACACTAACGACAGCAGCAGTGTAAACTTTTATTTTAATATTGATTTATTATATTAATAATAAAGTTTTCGTAATACTTTATACTTCTGTATATTTTCCGATATCTTGTGCACGATAAATGATAAGTGAAAGTTGTTATATATTTCTTCCACAGGAGACATAAAATAAAACTCCAGGCTATGTTTCTATTCGCTATGTGCGCGATATCAGCGCCGCGTAGCGTTCACAACTTTGTAGGCTGTGATGTGTCTGTCAAAACAATGATATAAAATTGGAAAATTCAAATTGCGTGTAAATTACATTTAATTTCTTTGCGCTGCATCAATTTGTGCGGCCAAGGATCCGTAACAAGCGTTTTCTTTCAATAAAATGAAAAAAAGGCATGTAAAATTCGCTTAAAATATATATTTTGGTTAAGACATATTAGGTTATATGTATTTACCTATAATTTTGATATAAAACAAGAAAAATAAAGCTATATAAATGCTTTTAATAAAGTCTGACAAACATAATAATATGTTGTTGCTGTACCACTAATAATAAATAACATTTTCTTATATCACTTTTTAGACCAAAATGATTTTCTATTTTTGAAAATTACAAACTTGACATTCCTGATCAGTTTTGAAAGTACTAGGGCGAGTTGCTTTATTCACCGGTTGATCCATCAGATGTGTTCTATCTCATTCTAACCTCGGACATATAATGAGATAAAACGCATCTGATGGAGCAACCGGTGAATAAAGCAACTTGCCCCTTATTATTTGACTTGTTTCTTCATTTGGTGTTGTAGATGGATGGATGCTTGGTTGGTTGGTTGTTATGGTGTTGAATGGTTCTTCCTTAACTTTCTTTCCTCTCTGTTTCATAAAACGTCTGTACCAAGATATAACAGCATTGTATTTTTTTGAATGGTAGATGGAGGGAAAAGTCGTCGTTTTGTAACTGGAACTGGTTTATTCGTCGGATTTGTTGCCTGATGGTTGCCGTTTTCTTTTCACTGCAGTTATTCATTTGTTGCGAGCCCCGCCGTAAGGAATCGATAAAATTTGCATTTATAATTCCTTCCAATATTTTTGCAATTTACAAGACGGCAACTATAGTGGTCCATTTTTAAATTTGTTTACAAAATGAGTTTTGGAAAGACATTAGGTTTGTTCTGGTTGTAAATTTTCGCCGTCCTAGAACCGTCCTCGTCTTGCGCAATTTAAAGAAATTACCAATTTTAATACACCGCGCATGACTGTTTCTTCATTGCGCATGACGAGAACTGTTTTAATCAGAACCAGAACAAGCCTATTGTGACCACTACTACTGACAGCCTACTTTATTGCAATTTTTGTCCACTGCGAGCACTGCCATCGATTTCATTACCCCCACTCTATACTCTGCAGATAGCGAATACCAAAAAATGTCGCCTATTAAGGGTCAATTTCCAGTGAGATTGAACGCAACCCGTCTGTCATGATAGTAGTACGTACGGTTGCATAATTATGTAACGTCACACTAATGCAGTCCATTGTCATCGACAGTTTTTTCTTGACACCCCTTTTTTGATCGCCGCCTCCTTACACCTCATCACGACTTTCGAATCGCCTTGCCTGCTTGTGTGTCCAGGACCATCTCCGAGACTTTAACACACTGCTTTATTATTATTCGACTACTCTAAAGCTTTTGATTGCATAAATCATGAGATCTTATTAAGCATACTTCATTATATAGGTTTTGAAAATAATGTTATTCATTTTATTCGGAATTACTTACATAATAGATCTCAAATTGTCAATCTAGATAATAACTTTTCTCTTGAAAGTACCTTGGATCGCGGGGTACCTCAAGGGTCAATCCTGGGGCCATTACTATTTTCTGTCTATGTAATTTTTTATATGTGGACTGTAACTTCTTTTTTTCATCGGTTTCTTTATATAAATAACACCTTTTAGAATGGAAAATGATTTATTGCTTTTGTCACAATTTATTAAATTATATAATGACAGATAAACAAAATGGCCGAGCTGACCAGAGCTAATAACAATTATAAACAAAATATAGGTTGCTAGCCTCATTCTACTGTAGTTTCATTTACAGTCTACACAAGTCAACTTCATAAAATACTTAAATTTTGTAAGGTACACTGTTATGCTGATGACACACAATTGTACTATTCCTTTGATACTGAATTCTTTGATGATGTTAATATTATTCTTAATAACGATATTGATGAATTAATAACCGCTTCAAACAATCATAATTTGTGTATAAACCCTAGTAAGTCAAAGTTATTGTTATTTGGTAGGACACTTCAGCGTAACAGATATCTGAACAGTGTAAATTTAAAGATCAATGATATTCCTATTGAATATGTGAATGAAGCAAAAAATTTAGGACTGACTATCGACTCCGATCTAAGAACAATAAGAACAATTTAATTTTAAATATCAACAAAACAGTGTGTATGTATTTTTCTTAGAGAAAATCTTTACCCGATAACTTTAGAATTACCCACAACAATGTTGTAATACCGTGTAGCCTGTGTACTAAATTTTTAGGAATTTCAATTGATGCAAAACTAAGCTGGGACGCTCAAATCGAATCAGTATGCAAAAAACTTAATAAAGCTTACTACTGTCTACGGAAACTAAAAGAATTGTTAGACACTTCAGCACTCTTAAATGTGTACTACTCTATGGCATACTGCCATATATCATATAATATTATATTGTGGAGGCGCGCTACTAACTTACAGAGAGTATTTGTTTGTCAAAAACGTCTTGTAAGATTGATTTTTAGTCTTGCCCCCGTAACTTCTTGTAAGGATACCTTCAAAAGTCACAAAATTTTAACTGTTCCGTCAATTTATCTTTTTTCAGTGTTAAAATACATTAAAAGTAATATTAATTGCTTTAAAACCAATGCCAGTTAACATAATTACAATACTCGCCATGATGATATACTGGAATTACCTCATCACAATACTACTTTTTTCGAAAAGTCTCCTTATTATTCTGGTATTGATTTTTACAACCGATTGCCAAGTGAAATAAAAAATATCGATAACTTTAATAAAGTTAAATCTAGACTCAAACAGTTTTTACTTGAAAAATGTTTTTATTCTTACAATGAATTTTAATCTGTTTCAATGTACCATGTTTTATTATTAAAATAGTTTTTATACGTTAATTTTTTGAAATGTCCGTTATTTGTTGTTAACATGTAGGTATTGCATTATTTTGTATTTAAATGACGTACACATCTGTTTCTCAACAGCTTAAGTGATTATGTAAATAAATAAATAAATAAATAAATAAATAAATAAATAAGATTTAAGGAACATATAAAGAATTGTATAAAAAAAGCTTTTAGTAATTTGAGAAATATTTATGCTAATAAAGATCTATTGGATAAAAATACGCTTATGTTGCTTTGCAATAGCTTGGTATTATCACACTTCAATTATTATTGTGATGTTGTATATGGACCCTGTCTGGATGTTGTCACATCAAGGAGAATACAAAGAATTCAAAACTCTTGTGTTCGACTCATTTGTAACATAAGAAGAAGAGAGCACATATCACACAAAATTAAAGAAATTAACTGGCTAAATATGGCTAACAGAAGATTATTACATGCAGCTGTCTGCTTTCATAAGATTGTGTTTTAGAACAGATATTCATAACCTTAATATACGGAGAAAATCTTTAATCACCCCTCCTCTTCATAAAACAACATTATTTAACCGGTCGCTTACGTCCCTGCCAAAAATGTCTCATAAGTAGAAACTCATTTAAAAGATATACACAAGAATCTATAAGATTTGTGTTGGATAGTGAAACCGTAATTTCATACAACTTCTCATTGAAGTTTACCAATTTGTAATAGGCTTTGCATGTACATCTTTAATCAGTTTAACATGGCAATTCCATGAATGATTGCTATCCCAGCAAACACAGAGTGTATTTGTTTCGTAACGTTAAGTCACAAATAAGTAACTCTAGAAGCATATTTCAAAATGTGAAACAGATTCGTAATTATGGCAATATATCTATACCTGAAAGATTTGTTTTGAAATTGTTTAATATAGTATAAAACATCTTTGTTGGGTTTGAAAAAAATCGAAACTGTTACCTATCAAATGTTATTCTTAATTCGACAAACGTAAATGTTTCATAACTTACAAATCGCCATACTTTCAATGGTTAAAATTTGAGAATATTACGCAATTGTTGATGCGGTATTCCTTTAGTAGCTATAAACTGAAACAATTACGGAATTATTGAAGCAATTAATTTTCAGTTGTGAAGTGTTGAAAAATTTACATAATTAGTAATACGTTACATTTTCGCTATACATTTTCAAACAAATAAGTCGTTTCTATAGGCTAGAATTACTTCTGAGAGAGAGATAAAATTCAAACGACCAATAGAATCCTGGGACACTGCGCCAGCAGCGCAAAGAACTGTTTCCGGCTTCAGTACAAGTTGGTCTGACTGAATGTGTAGAGTGAGTAATTAATTGTGTACTTATATGTGTGGTATAAACAAGTGGTCTTGTGCAAAAACTACTATTGTGAAAAATAATTACACAATATAGGTATACACAGTGTAACTGGTAGGTAAGTTCTAATACTTATAGACCTAAAATTAGATAAGTTTTAATTGTATGTATTGTAAAAATTAATTTCCTGGGCAAGATATAACATGGCGTGGGCACATTAACAGTGTGGGTAGCGGATCTTTTTACTAGGTACCTATAAATCGAATAATAAAATAAACGCTTTACTTAAAGAAGTAATTCTTCAGGTGATTTGAAGTGAAGAAAAGTTTATATGAACATATTATGTTCTAAAGATTTTTGTTTCTGAGATAGCGGGTGTTGAATATTTAATTTCATTTCTGATTTTATCTATTTTTCCACAATTTGTAACATATGAAACTGAAATTTATGGATTCGATTTTTTTAAGTTTTGCAACATTGCACACTTCCGATTTAAACGTAGAGGTCACAGCTGTGACAAAGACATTCCGCCGGTCGTCCACTTTCTTCATTCTTCATCTGTGCCAAAGATATAAAAAAACATCAAATAATTAAATTACCGACAAGGTCTGTTGTCTGTCTGTTTCTTATATAGGTACTTCGAACGATAAATTATTCAAAAAAACTTCACAAAAAGGCGCTAATAAAGTTGGCGCATTTGATGAAATGTGTAAACACTGGTATAAAAAATATGACTTCCGAGCATTGATAGTGGTCCGGTAAAAGCTAATGAACCAATGTAAAAAACAAGATCAACCTTGACCTATCTTATATTCACTTCAGATGAGACAGGTCAGTTAAATTCAAAATGTTGGCGTATTTTATTTCTTTTTCTCGAAAACTATACCGCGTGTATTTCTTTCATTTTTTTATTTGGATTTACCATCCCTTTGCAACAAGCTCCTTTCTCTCAGGAATAATAATATGTAATTGTTTAACTTCATTTATTTTATTGAGTGGGCCAGAGTTACATATAGTACATAGGTTTCATAAGTTTTACAATCGAAATCTTTTTCTCATTTCATGAAAAAAAAACCTTGTCAAATTTTGACAATCTCCCGCCTTCTCTTCTTATTTTTATTTTAAACTAGATACAGAGTTGGGTTAGCGCACTCACCTTAAGGAGATAAATAAATTGGGGTTCACCCTGTACAGTGTACATTGCTAGTTTGATTAAGAATTGATTTTTATTTGTAGATTCATGCAGGAAATGCTTTTCATTTATGACAGATGCCAATTTTGAAGGTGCGTGTAAGGACTGGTTTAGAGCGGCCAGCCAGAGATTGAAGAAAACAGAGAAAATGAATTATTTTATTGTACAATGGACAATAAATTGTTTTGAACATATATTTGTCAATATTTTATCTTTTTCCTTTATTTTATAGGATTGAATATTAAGGATCAAGGATTAATTTCGCCTAGATATAGAAAAGAGCTTATCTTAAATGGATTTATGGTCTAAGTATAAAGATGAGAGATTGAGAATGTGAATTTTGTTAAATATTGCAAAAAGTGATTTTAAAGATGGGTCCTGAAAAAGTAACAAGCCCCCTACTAGAAAAATGTGACTGAGGTCTTCGTCCAAGAAAAATTACTCGTCCAATAACAAACGAAGCCAGGTTTGCTGTACGTGCATAAATCCACCCCCAGCCCCCGATCGCTCACCTGCGCACTCCCGATCATTGAGTCTTTTTTGTTTTTAAATGTATTTAGTATAGCATTTTACAGACGCTCCAAAAATATAACTGGCTCTATACTGTCAGTACCTACATGTTGTCGAACAAATTACTTATTCACTGTTACTCCACTCGCGAGAACCAAAAAAGTTTCCGCACACTTTTTCGTTTTCGAGTTGTTCAACAGTGAATAGGTAATAAGTGGTTCGGCAAAGATGGACATGTATTGATTGATAGGGCCTGTCATATTTTTGAGCGTCTGTAAAATGCATTTAAAAAACAAAAAGACTCCAATGATCGGGAATGGGAAGGTGAGGGATCAGGGTGGGAGGCGGATTTGTGCACATATATCAAACCTGCTTTATTTGCATTATTTGCATAATAAATATAAAACAAAAAAGAAACCGATCTGAAAGTAAATTGTAAAATTTATATTGCTTATGATAAGCAACTTTTCTGAAATTAATGAGCAACCTTAGTTTCTAATAACTTGCAACTGTTGTGAATCTGTACTTAAACTAAATTTGCATAACGGTTGCGAAGTATTTATATAAGTTTTGTATTTACAAATAACTTGGTGAATGAAACTGTAAGAGCCTAAATGTTTCAAGATATTTTCGGAGTTAGATTTTGGTAAAAACGAATTTATTACAAATGTAAATTGGCATTTGTTACGAATATTTTGTTTCGCAATTATGTAAAGTAATAGTTGCAGTTTAATAACGATGCATTGTTGCGGACAAATAAGCAATTTGTCACCAAAAACACGCATTTTTGTGACTAAAACAAAAGTGTAACACGAAATATAAGTAGCGTTAATGTTCTTTAATAGTTACGAAGCGGTGTTTGCTGGGATAGGTCTGTATAAGTTAACTGATGGGCAGGAAATCCGCAATTTCGCATAGATTTTGATGTAAAGGCAACAGTAAATCCAGATAAACTAATTCTGTAGTTTATTGGACTTTGCCTATCTACAAACCATTTGTATTTATCATACTAAATGTGGTTCCCCAAAAATATGTAAAGGGTAATTATGAGATTGTATGAGGAAAAACAATGGAATTGGCTGGGATTTATGAGAGTTCATGTGCTTTCAAAATGGTATGAATGATAGTTTATCTGGAAGTTAAAACTTAAATATGGATCTATGCAATTGTATAAGTTTCGTTTTTTGGTAATTATAAGATACTGTGAGAATGTATGTAAACCACATGGAATATATGAGGCTTGATACGTTTTTAAAATGGGGCATTATCCGAATCTGTGCGACTCTATTAGTATCTTTAATGGAAATTAGAATATCTTATGAGAATATACGCGAAAACTAAAATGGAATTTGAATGGATATTCATGAGCCTTGACATGACCTCAAAATGGTATGTATGAGGATCTACCTGGGAATCGACGTCCACATGATCTGCATCTATCCCTGTCAAAAAACTCTTATAGAAACTTGTGTTTTTAATGTAAATTCCCCATACGATGTTCATTAGTATTGGCGAGATTCTATAGTATATGTAAATAAGAAGTCTTTATGGGTTTTGATGTGTGTATTTGAAATGTGTTTTTAATGTAAATTTCCCATACGATGTTCATTAGTATTGGTGAGTTTATATAGTATATGAAAATAATAAGTCTTCATAGGTTTTTATAGGTGTTTATGCGTTTTTAATGTAAATTCCAAATATAAAGTCTATAAGTACCGATAAGTTTTTGTAGTGTAGGTAAACAAGAGTCTATAGGTTTTGATGGAGTTGATACGCGAATTCCTTATATGGGTAGTGAGGAATAAAGTGTATAGTGCATCCCTCTGGCGGTCTTGGTACCCGACCTCCATTGGATTACACCTACAAATCCTGATTATTGGTAAAGGCCCAATCTCATTTGTCTTTTCCTCACCACCAGCCATAGACCGATTTCGAACTTGTCACGTTCTCCTAAAGTATACCATATATGGCAAACCAAATTAGTATAAGGCAACAATGAACAAGACAGAAGTGGTGAGGTATAAGTGTATCCCTCTGGTGGTCACTGCAGGATTAGAGGAAACAACTATTCATATGTAGTGAATTAGTACCAATGAGTTTTTGTAGTACAATACGTAATTAAAAGTTTTTATAGGTTTTGATATGTTTGATACGTGTCCTTAATGTAAATTTCCCATATGAAGACTATTAGTATTGATGAGTTTTAATAGTGTATGTATGAGGTTTTTATAGGTTTTGGTTTTGATGTGTAGGTAAGTATGTAGAATGTGTTTTTAATGTAAATTCCTCGTACGAAGTCTTTATGGTAGATACGAAGTTTTTATAAGGCCCGATGTGTGTATTTATAACGAAAATTTTCTGTCAAGTCTATCGGTATATTATGTATAAATTTAGGTCTTTATAGGTTTTGATGTGTACGTGATGTGTTGATAGGTACGTATTCTTAATGTAAATTTCCGATATAAAAGCAATTAATATTGATGGGTTTTAATAGTGTATATGTATGAAGTTTTTATAGGTTTTGATGTGAATGATGTGCATGTATGTAGAATATGTTTTTAATGTAAATTTCTCGTATGAACATTTGTATGTTTTTATGGTAGACACGAAGTTTTTATAAGGCCCGATGTGTGTATTTATAACGTAAATTTCCTGTCAAGTCTATCAGTATAAGATGTACGTTTTTACGGTAGGTATTTGAAATACTAACGAAGTTTTATAGGTTTTGATGATGATAAAATGTTTTTAATGCAAATTTCCTGTCCTGTCCGCTTCTATTGTAAATAAGAAGCTTTTATGTTTAGATATATCTATAGGTATGTATCTATTGCCATTTTAACGCGATTTCCTCTTATGAAATCTGTATAACAGAATAATGTTGCAGAAGTTCAATAAAATTATAACTGAACTGCATTGTAATACAATAAAATTCAATATAGTTCAAGTTATTAGGCATATACCTAAGTAGTAGTTTTTTAAAATTTATATACCTGCTATCCACATAATTTTGGTTGAAATGCCCATTATATTAGAATAATTCTCGAATTTCATTGTTCTTCAGGTCTCATAAAAACTGATAAATATTAATCCATGTAATATACCTTATTAAACGCTTTTTAATACATATCATATAATAAATCTCCATTAAATTGAACATATTTATATAAACTAAATTAACATGGCCCCAGTAAGTCATACCAAAGTAAATACCAATATATCCATATACAAATGTGTATGCATTGGCCTACATGCTTTAGTATGTTTCTTTAATTTCACTATTCAGATCCCATAAAAACTGACAAAATTAATCGAAGGAGTATATGATCAAAACTTTTTAATGTGTTCCTAAAAATCCATATTAAATTATCATATTAACTAAACCCACCAAGTTTTACCAAAATAAATACCAACATATCCTTAAATGAATAAATTGCTTACTAGTAATGCCTTGTAGTTCGTCTATTCAATTTCATTACTTTTCAGATCCTATAAAAACTCACAAAAGTATTCGATGTAATACCTTATTCATACTTTTTAATATACATCCTTATACGTTCCCATTAAATTATATAAACTAAACTGATATGGACCCATGAAGTCTTATAAAAATAAGTACAAATATATCATTATAAAAATGTATAAAAGTCTACTAGGAACTCTTTATAGTATATCTTTTCAATTTCATTACTCTTCAGATCCCATAAAAACTCACAAAATTATTCGATGTAATACCTTATTCATACTTTTTAATATGCATCCTTATACGTTCCCATTAAATTATTATATAAACTAAACTGATATGGACCCATGAAGTCTTACAAAAATAAGTACAAATATATCATTATAAAAATGTATAAAATGTCTACTAGGAACTCCTTAGTATATCTTCTCAATTTCATTACTCTTCAGATCCCATAAAAACTCACAAAAGTATTCGATGTAATATACCTTATTCATACTTTTTAATATGCATCCTTATACGTTCCCATTAAATTATTATATAAACTAAACTGATATCGACCCACGATGTCTTATAAAAATAAGTACAAATATATCATTATAAAAATGTATAAAATCTCTACTAGGAACTCCTTGGTATATCTTTTCATTTTCATTACTTTTCAGATCCCATAAAAACTCACAAAAGTGTTCGATGTAATACCTTATTCATACTTTTTAATACGTATCCTTATAAATTCTCACTGAATTATTATATAAACTAAACTGATAACAACCTCTTAAATCTTACAAAAATCATATACTACTTGTTTCTTATAAAAGGTTACAAAACTCATATTTGGTTTTACTGATGAAACGTTTTTAGTTTCAATACTAATCAAATCCCATAAAAACTTATCAAATTAAAATGCCATATTAAAACTCTTTTTACTATAAACACTTATAGAAACATACAAATAACAACATGGGTATTCCAACTCAAATATGACTCCTTTAGATACTTATTCATCCTAATATAATTTCTATATGGCAAAATTAATGTACGCATTAAACCTTATAAACCAGACAGGTTCTTATGATTACCCATAAAAAATTTATAATGATCTACAAGTTTGAAATAGGATTTTTTGACAGGGTGAGATTGTATCATTCCCATTAATGGTAACTATGAAAATCTATCTATGGGAACCATAATGGAGTATATGAGACCTGACATGGTTCCAAAATGGTATGAATGATAGTTTATCTGGAAGTTAAAACTTAAATAATATGGATCTATGCAATTGTATAAGTTTCGTTTCTTGGTCATTATAAGATACTGTGAGAATGTATGTGAAACCACATGGAACATGGAATATATGAGAATCTCATGTTTGATAAAAACTTATAGAATCCGGTAAATTAATATAATACTATAAACTACCTTCAAAACTCATCAATCTATCATAGTTTCAAATCTGATAGGATAAGAAAGAAATCGAAACTGTAGTTTCTTTTAAAATCTCGTAAATTCTTAGATATTTCTTGTGTGATAAATACTCGGAGATAACTATAAGAATTTCATCTGTGTTGTCTTATTAGAACTCATTTATTTCCCAAAATTACTTGTCTAATAAAAACTAATAATTTACGATACAAATTAAAACTTTTAAAATCTCGTAAATTCTTAGATCTTTTTTTGTGCGATAAATCCTCGTAGATAATTATAAAAATTTGATATGTGTTGTCTTATTAGAACCCATTTCTTTCCCAGAATTACTTGTCTAATAAAAACTAATACGTTACGATACAAATTGAAACTGAATTAACTTATTAAAACTAGTAAATCTTTAACCATTTCTAGCCTTGTAAAATCACATATAAAACAAAAGAAATTAGAACTGCAGTGTCTTATTAAAACTGATGTATTCTTAATTAGCCCTATAACTTATCAATAATCATATAAACTCTTAGAAAGTGTACTCGGCAAAAACATCATACTTATACATTACAGATTTAGCCTATAGGTTCTTAAAGATACCTACTTATTAGTAGTTTATATTTTTTTATGAGACTTTATCACGCATTTTTAGCAGGGGTACCAGGTACCATGTATTCAAAGTATATGTATAATGAAATACCTGGTAAAATAAAATGTTTAAAAAATTTTAATAAATTCAAACATGAAATGAGGAAAATAATATTATGCAATCAGTAACAGAAAAAACTTATATTTTGAATTACATTGTAGAGTATTTTGACATTATTCTTTTCTTGTATAGATGTAGGACTAGGTAGGCACTGTTTTCTCTTTTTTTTACATTATTTTTATTATTAGTTAGATTACTAGATATCATTGGTTTCTTTATTTGGTAAATTTTTAAGAATTTAAAATTTTTTTTAAATTTTATTAAGTTATAATAATATGTACGGGATATCCAACGAAAATGACCTAATAACTTCTTTATTTTTGATGCTATAAAAAAATTTTTTCTATAAAAGTTGTAGGGTTTATTGAAAGCATTTGGAATATGTATTCAGAAAAATAAATGAAAGTCGTTTAGAGGAGATATGGTTTTAACTTTAATTTTTTCAAATGGAACCTCGAATGGAAGGCCCATTTTTTTGCATATTTGAAATCAAGGTACTTTTCTCATTTCGAATAAAGGTATCGGCTTTGAATTGAACATAAAGGGCGTCATTTTGAACAGTTTATGTAGGATAGTTTTAATTACTTTTATTTATAGTTGTAATTAATATCTAAATTAGCCAAGACTAATGCATTCTAAGAATAATAATTTGTTCTGTTATTTTATTTCCTTGTTGTTTTCGGGCTCGTTTTCGGGCCACAAAAATTGCAATAATTAGAAAACCCTAAAAGATAATATGATATATATCTATATATTCGAAATGAGAAAAGTACCTTGATTTCAAAAATGCATAAAAATGGGGTGCTCCATTTGAAAAAATGCAAGTTAAAACCATATCTCCTCTAAATGACTTTCATTTATTTATCTGAATACATATTCTAAATGCTTTCAATAAACCCTACAACTTTTATAGAAAATTTTTTTTTATAGCATCAAAAATAAAGAAGTTATTAGGGGTGGTCATTTTCGTTGGATATCCCGTACTTAGGTATAAATAGTTTTTTAAATTTCTTTTGTTAATTTTGATTTTGAACTCATGGGGTTAAGTGGTAGAACAAGGTAATACTTGAACTTCGCCCTAAATATTATTGTTATTTAATAGTGTAAATTTTTTCAGATAAATAAAGTCCTTTATTTTTTTTTTTTTTTTTTTTTTCCGTTTCCGGAAGAAACTGCTGGACAGTCTCCCTGTGGCCTCCGACACCACACAGAGAGAGCGCCAGCGAATAATCTACAGCAACTCCCCACATCCCGCAGGGTTAGTTACTGTAGATTCCAGACTCATGTGCCCTAAGTAGACGAAGGGATCCCAGGATGACCGCTTTCTGCATTTGACCAGCCAACCATTCTGCCGATGTTTGGCAGACAGGCATGGTCTTCAATGCGGAGAGCAGCGTGGGCTTTATCCGAGTACACCGATTATCAGGACGACCATTTTGACAGAGTAGCCTGGGTATAGCACTTGGAGCTCGTATCGGAGATCTCTGTATTTAGTCCGTTTCTCCTCCTCCTTCAAGGCGATGTTTGTCTCAGCAGGTGCTGAGAACTCGATGACATACATCACCTTGGTCTGATGGTCGAGGAGGACTATGTCAGGCTTATTCGCGTGAATTCGCCTGACGGTCGGGAACGAGTAGTTCCAGTAAATCCGGCATTTCTCGTTCTCGACAACGGACTCGATATCTCCGGGGACGTAAGGCAGCACTGGTGTTTGGTCTATCTGGTACGAGTGCCGTAGATGGTAGTATAGCACTCGTAAAGCCGCGTTATGTCGTTGGATGTAGACCGAAGTCGCATAAATCGGGCATGCAGATAATAAATGCATGAGCGACTCCGGCGCCTGACGGCAGGTCCTGCAGTTGATATCAGGTACCTCTACACCCATCACGCGACTCCGATAGACCAATGTGTTAATAACACCATCTTGGCAGGCCACAATGAATCCCTCGGTCTCCGACTTCAGCCCCGCTGACCTTAAAAATGCGAAGGTCAGCTCTGTCGATAAACCCAGTGCTTCTATGTTGTTATAGAAAACACCGTGCAGGGGTTTATCGACGTGCTGCCTGAACAGATTCCTCTGTTCGGCAGCTTTAATTTGGGCTGTCAGACGATTCGGCGGAAGCTCAGTAACTGATTCTGCATCAGCACCTCGCCTGCCTCCTCGCCTGTAGTCGAACACGAGACCGAGTTCATCTGCGGCCCTCTGTGCTGCCTTAAACAGTAAAGCGCCAACTCCCACGGTTTCGTGATCTCTCACTAACCGTAGGAGCGGATCCGAGCTCCTTAGGATGTTACATGCCATACTCAGTGCTACTCTGCCATGCATACACTCCAGACTCAAGAGTCCTCGGCCCCCCCGTTGACGTGGGAGGTACACACGAGGAACGGACGACCTAGAATGAATACTCCTATGAATATTCATCATCTTGTCCAATTGGCGCAGCTCGTCTACTCGCCATTTAACTACTCCGAAGGAGTAGAGCAGAATCGGAACGGCAAGCATATTAGTGGCAGACACCTTGTTCTTCCCCGAAAGTTCAGAAGACCAAATCTTTCGGAGTCGGTGTCTGTACTTGCCACGGAGAGAATCCTTTATTTGGTTCACATCCTGGATGTGACGTTATTCCACACCCAGGTATGTGTAGGTCTCTCCGGCATCCAAATGTCGTAGGATGCTTCCGTCTGCGAGCTGCGCATCTTCGTGGAATTCCCCGCATCGTCCTCTCTTGAGGTGGACGACTGCGCATTTGTCCAACCCAAACTCCATTCCAATTGCCCGCGTGTATTCCTCGACCACCCTGAGAGCATTTTGAAGTTCTCGCTCTCCGGAGGTATAGAGTTTAAGGTCATCCATATAAAATAGATGGGTGACCTTATGCCTCCGGTTGCTGGGTGGCCCACACTGATACCCGCGGGTTTGGCGGAGTCCAACAGATAGCGGCAGCAGTGAGATGCAGAAGAGGAGCGGACTCAAAGAGTCACCCTGAAACACTCCTCTCTTAAAAGTCACCAACTCTGTCGAAACTCGCTCGGCACCGGATGTTATGGTGAAACGAGTTCTCCAGAGCGGCAACAGTTGTTCAATGCATCTCACTAGTGGTGCTGGTACCGCAAGACATCCGAGCAAGTGTAATAAAAGCTCATGGGATGTTGTATCAAATGCCTTGCGATAATCAATCCAGGCCATTGATAGATTCCGCTTGTATTGCACAGAATCCTGTGTAATACAGCGGTCTATCAGCAGATTTTCCTTGCAACCTGCCAGGCCCTTCTTGGCACCACGCTGTTCGTTTATCTGTTGGTAGACCGGATCAACAGACCTCAACATCCTGGTATACAAGATACGAGTAAATAACTTGTAGCAGGAGTTGAGGCAGGTAATCGGCCTATAATTTTTTGGGTCAGACAGATCCCCCTTTTTGGGGATTAGCACAGTTCGTCCCTCGACAAACCAGTCCGGAATTTGCTGCCCCTCGTTCAACCATGAGTTGAAAACTCGGGCCAGATGGCTGTGGGTGGAAGGAAACTTCTTCCACCACCAGTTGTTTATACCATCTGGACCCGGGGCAGCGAAGTTCTTGGTTCCAACAAGTGCTTGTTGAACCTCTTCCGTACTGATTGCCGGGCACACTTCGTCTGGCTCTTCTAAGACTCTACGACAGAGAGCCTCGAAGTGTGCTATAGCTGGAGTGTCATTATCGAATGGACTCGCGACTTCGTAGATTCCTTTCCAGAAGGCTTCGACATTATCAACATTTGGCGGATTTTCGACAACACGCTGTGGCTCTTGGAACAGGCGAGACGGGTTTGTTTGAAACAATTTGTTTTGTTCCAAACTCCGCATTCGCCTGACCAAAGTTTTCTTAATAGCCATAAGCGCTCGAATCCTATCTAGACAGTGCTGCTTGATGGTCTGCAGCACTGTACGATTTAGAGTGTGGTGTTGGCGTCTCAGTCCGGCTGCCACTCGCCGGACCTTCGGTGTAAATGGTCTACCTGCGACTATATAATCCACCACACTCTGGATTCGAGAAGCGTGTTGCCTTGCTGATCGAATTTTAACTTCGATCTTCTGTACGCGCCGCTTAGCTTTCTCGACCCTATCAACTGCGCTTGCCAGGCGCTGTTGTGGGACGAGTTGCTTGGCGGCAGCGTACACCGCGCTGTTGATCTGCCAGATGTTGGCATCTTCTGGAAGCTCCTCACTAATCAACGAATCCATTCGTGCCAGGTCTTGTGGCTTTGGGTTAACCCTGGTGTTAAGGTTAACCCTCGTCCTTAAAGCGATATCGGTGTACTCAGGAGGATGTTCCTCGTCAGCTGGTATTTGCCGCGGTGGAAGTGCGGCAGGCACTTCCTCACGCTGACGAGGTGCCCTTACGTAACCTGTTCTGCGCAGGAAGGATACTTGATCTCTCAGATGTTGTTGAGAGAAGGCGCGATACTCCGGGTGCATATCGCACCACAACCGGTGTAATCGCGCCATGTATCCCCTGCGCGCAGGTTCGCTGCTCTCGTAGCAGGTCAGCAGGTCATCCCTTAATCCCTCCGTCCACCTAAAGCGTCCATGTACATTTGCCAAGTCGTCGTCGTTGAGACCGTCCGGTAAGGCCCCTCCCCCCTCCTATTATTATTATTATTATTATTATTATTTTTGAACAATTTGAGAAAAAAATATCCCGTGTTACCAAGCGGTATAATTTCCAAATATAGAAGCAGATTTATACTTAAAACATCCCTGGATATAACACGCGTAGTAATTAAGATTGTCTTCAGCGTGCTAGTTTATAAATCTCTAAACGATTTCTGTGCTGTTATGCAGTAGAATTTTGTTCTTTGTTCTGTAAAAAATATATCCATAAAATTCCTCTTGCATTTTAACACGTTGACGTTTCCAGCGTAGTAGGAATTAATAAATCGCGTTGCAGAGTAGCAACTAGCTTTTAATTTTGAAAATAATGTATTTTATGATTAAAGGCTGTGGGTGTTTTAAACAGTGAAAACAAGACTTCTACACATATGTCGCAGATAAGAATTTAATGAATTATATACTTACTGTGTTTTTTTAGTAGCAATTACTTCCGGTAATAATTGCTCTTGTACATCAATTTCTTTTTGTGATGGTAATAGGTTAGGTTCAGAAACAGTTGCAGGCTCTGCAATAGGTATTTCTTCAGGAACAGTTGTTTGCTGAGATGGTAGTTCATTTTCATTGGTAGTTCTAGAGAATAAAAAAAATAAATTAATTTTTTTTTTTTTTTTGCAGAAACCTACATATTACGTTGGCAACTTTTCATGTAATGTGAAGTGCCATTTCGCCCTATCAGAATTTGAGAGGTATGTATATACTTGTATGTAATATGCGCAATTAAATAAATCTTATTTTAATTTTAACATTCCACATCAAGTGCCTTAGTATAGCATTCAATTAGGTACCTACTTATCTATCTAAACAACATAGCCACTTTGACTTCCAAAAAAACTAGTAAGAGACCTATAAATATTTTTCCTAAAATGATCGTCCAACAAAAATACTTGTGCTGCATAATAATAAAAGACCCCTTTTTTTACTTAGCACCCATGACCCCCGTTAGTTCAAAATCACAAAGGCAGTACACTCATTTATGCCGTACAAATCTCTGAGACCAGATGGATTTATGCCAATAATGTTTCAACAATGTTATAATTTATCTGAAGTTTGGACATAAGTTCTACACCTAAGCCAAATCCCTAAGACCGATAAGTCTCATCTCATTACAATTGAGGACGATAGAGAAAATAATTAATATGTAACCAATTTAAGTGTAAATTCCTAACAGCCTTCGTATTTTCTAGTTTGAGTATTAATAAATCGCGCCTCAATTCCGAGTAACCCTGTATGTATAAAAATAGAGAAAATCATAAAATTGAGAATTGTCAAATTTCTTAACAAATATGACATACTCTCAAACAGACAGTTAGTTTTAGACGGTTTTAGAGAGGGTAAATCTACAGATGATGCAATATATCACTTAACATCATATATATACAATGCTTTAGACAAAAAGAAACCAACTCTATGCATATTTGTAGACCTCTCTAAGGCGTTTGACACTGTTTGTCATAAAAAGCTCTTATCCAAACTGAAATGTTGTGGACTTAGGGGAAAAATCTTAAATCTTCTAGACAGCTACCTAGGAGACAGAACGCAATGTGTGAAAATTGATGAATATACCAGCGACCCTAGAACGGTTGAATATGTGGTTCCTCAAGGAACTGTTCTGGGTCCATTGTTATTTTCCATATACATTAATAGCCTATTATCACTTTCTACCAATGGCACAATAATCAGCTTCGCAGATGATACCGCTATCTTATTTGAGGCAGACTCATGGCAACAACTAAAAATCATAGCTGAAAAAGAATTTATGTGTATAAAAAAATGGCTTCAATATAACACACTAACATTAAATTGTCAGAAAACGATGTATTTATCTTTCACTTCCTATGTCAATAACTTACCCAACATGGGACCATTAAACATCGATGATGATACGATTATACCGGAGGCGGAGTCGGTAAAATACTTGGGCATTAAAGTAGACCGGCATCTGAGATGGGATTTACAAATTAAATTCATAATAAATAAAATTCGAGGACTCCTCTCAAGATTTAAATATCTAAAAAACTTTTTAGACGTGTCTAGTCTTAAATCAATTTACTATGCGCTAGTACAATCGCAACTTTGCTACGGTATCATTGGGGGGGGGGGGGGGAGTTAACGACTACTACTTGCAAAATTTAGACATCATACAGAAGTGGATATTAAAAATAATTTATGGAAAAAGCAAAATTTTTTCAAGTGATCAATTATTCAAGGAAAGTGAGATTTATGACAACTGTTCTGTTCAAGTATCATTACAAACATTATTAAAAATAAAATAGATATACAGCAAATTAAACATAATTATGAAACAAGACAAAAACAAAACAAATGTCATCATCCTCGAAGTTCGAAATCAGTTGGCCAAAGAAATGCTAACTACCTTGCCCCTAGAATATATGACCTACTTCCCACAGAGCTTAAGAACACAAGTAATTATAAGAACAAAACAAAAATAAAAAAATGGCTTTTACAAATACCGCGACAAATCATACATGCCATGATAAACCAAAACATTCAAACTTAAACTTAATTCAAATTAAGTACGCGGATATGAAACTATACCTGATTCGACAATTAAATACCTGATTTTTCCCTAATAATAATATATAGATATAAATATATTCTAAGTTTTTTTTTTTTTACCGTTGATATCAATACAAGTATTGTTTTTCTTGGGTGTGTCGGTCATGTGTATAGGCAGGTTTATTTGTTTTTTCTAACGTTTCGGTTTGTTTATGGCCGTCATCAGAATTATTATTGTAGTCTCTGATGATGGTTATAAATGGGCCGGGGCGTTGGAGGGGAATGGGTGGGTTTGTTTGTATGTGTGACCGATGTACCCGGGAGAAATAGTACTTGTCCTAATAATAACAATAATAGATTCAATTCTGATTCTCATTTTAAAATTATATATGCATCCATATATATATAATAGTATTTATTCGTATTAATTAGATATTAACAGAATAAAAAATTAAAGAGATAAATATATAAATAAATAAATACATAAAAAACAACACAAACAAGTAGATATATCTACTTCTGTGTTTCGTTTCCATGTTTATTTTATATGTATTGCGTCATGTTTTTATCAAATGTCTTCTTTCAAATTATTAAGATTTATTAACAAAATTATTATTATTATTATATATGCGTTTTTTTTATATCTATGTAATTCGTATTTAAATTTTTTTAAATAAACATATATTATTATTATATTATGCACTCTGCGTTGAAACCGAACGCAAAAAGTGTCGACAAAAAACAAGTGGGGAGCATTTCATACTGCTTCGCGTATTGAGGAAGGACAACGGGATCTTTTGTTTTTCTTATCTACAGATTATTATTATTATTATATCGTTTATTTTTGGCATAATTTACAAAAGTATAAATTTTACTTGGTTTCGCGTTATTTTCTGCTACAATGGCCTCATAGTTCTTATAATTGTTCGTCGGAAAACGAAGGACCTTATCGCTTGGTTTTGTTTTCTTTACCGTTATACCGTTCCGCTGAAAATTTCAGATTTTTACTATTGTTATTAAAATATTAGTTTCAAAATATTTATTTTTCTCTCTTTTAGTCTGGATATCATTATATCATTTGTTAAATATTAAATACTTGAATATTTTAAATTGATAATTTACGTAATTTTGTTTTTAAGTAAATTTTATTTTACCAACTTTATCTTAAATTTCATTTGGTATATTAAAAATTATAAGTTTTATGAATTACACAGTCTCCTCGTGGTTTTTAAAGCCTAGGATATATATTTTAACAATTTAGATTGCCTGTTAAACTCACACATAGCAGAATTGTGTACCTTTAATAAATTCTTGTGTTAAAATTTCAATTTCATAATAATAATTTGAGTCAGATATTATTTGTAATTTTTTATCTATCACCGGTTGAAATTCAACCTAGTTTCTCAATTTTTTCCATCTCTTGGTTTCTCAATGTTCTGTATTTATTTCATGGCAACATCTTGCTGACAGGAAATCGACGCTAAGTGAAGAAGTCCAAGGTGAACATATATTTTGGGTGTTCCCGAAAATTCTTCATTGTGGTAGGAACCTAGACACTCTGGAGTGAGCCGGAGTGTGTCGACAGGCTTTCTCAACCATCCTCCTCGTTCTCGCGTGCTCGTAGGATTCGTCGTATCACTATAGGAGAACCCCAAACATCGCCACCTTATCCCCGGCTATACGTAAGTTCGACTACTTCACAGGATAGTACAGATACAGAGAGATTGGTCATAGAAATTTTTTTTTTTTTTGTTTTTATTAACTTTAACTTTCAAATTGTCACCTTAAATTTTTCTTGAGACTTGTCACTATTGTTGTAAATAATTCGTAGGATTAAAATTGTTAAGTCTATATATTTTTTCTTTCTTATCATTTTAAGCTAATAAATACCTAACTATGTGTAGAAAATTTTTGTGAATTTTTATATAAAATACTCTGGCGCTCAACATTGTTAGTAATAAAATTTCAAACTTAAAGGGATAATAGCACCCATCATATTTTTGAAAATTCATATTTTCGTTACTATTCATCGGAATCGTTTCAAATTTTTATGAATGATATGGAATTATATAATCTAGGGCTGTGTGCAATGTGCATGCATATTTGAATAAGTCTCAGGAAACCGGAAAAATTTAAAAAAATGCGAAATTTTCCAAACCCATGCACATGCATCTAGAAAATGTAATTCTTAATACGGTGGCTACGGTGCTAAAATTAAAATCGTTTATCTGCTGTCGTTTGCGTATAATAAATTTTCAAAACTCATTGCATTTTGTACCTAGAAAACGCTGCCATCTATTGGTACGACTATGAACTACGAGTTTTAAGAGCAGGTACAATCCCTTCCGCAAGTATAATATCGAATAATATCTTTACTGTTTTCACAGCGAGTCAGGTGGTATTACCCTCTTAATAATAAAAATTCAACGAAGTCACGATCTTCACTGTAGCTAGCAGGAGCTAATTGTTTAACTGCGACTCTAGAATAGGGATGTTTAACTGCGACTCTAGAATAGGGATGTTCACAAAAAAAAAATGAAATCTTGTTTAAACATCATAAAATGATTAAAAATATTCTCAATCACATCTTTAAAGTTTTACAAAAATCGATAAATCCATTCTATGGAAAAAACCCAAAAGAAATATCAATGTTCGTTTAAATGCGCGAAACGCTATCTGACGTCACTATGCGTAATAATAGGTAAGCGAGAATGAGTAGTTATAGTCAGGGATCCAGTGAACTAAATTCCGCTTATTTCTCTGTTTGCTTGCGTTCGTCCCCTATAATAATTTTTCACCCCTTTTCGGCGATACACGATATTTAAAATTTTTCAGATATAACTCGTGCTATCTTCAAAACTATCAAACCTAACGGGATCAACTTTTAGACGACGGTTTTACAATGTATGGCTACTACGATAGCAGCGTTAAAATAGTATTTTGATTATTGATCTTCCAAGAAAAAAATAAAGTACGCGAGGGTGCAGAAATATTGTAGAGAAAAATGTAGCATCGAGTAGTGCATTCGGTGAGTCGGACGAACATACAAATATTTGGGGAGTCAGCCAAACTACCACCTCCCCCCGTTTTCGATGATGCTGAACACGATGGTGATGTTAGTTCTGCTCCCCGAGTTGATCCTACCCTACAAACGACCAAAAAACCACCCCTAAAGGGGGAGAATCGCGTATTTGACGTCTTCCAACGGCAAAACTTATGTCACCCCTCGTTATCGAGGATGCTGAACACGACGGTAACGTTAGTTCTGCTCCCCGAGTTGACCCTACCCTCCAAGCGACCAAAAAACCACCCCCAAAGGGGGAGATTCGCGTATTTAACGTCTTCCACCGGCAAAACTTATGTCACCCCCCGTTTACTGTGAACACGTTGGTAATGTTAGTTCTGCTCCCCGAGGCGAACCAACTCTCCAAACGGCCAAAAACTACCCTCCAAGGTGGTTAAAAATGTGTTTCGTGCTACAAACGAGAAAACCCACGTTATCTCTCGTTCTTGAGTTGCTGGGCAAGAGAAAGATATTACCAAATCACCTCGACAAATGTTGAAAATGATTTATATTTACATATAGTAAATAAGTAATTTTATGCATCAATAAAAATGTTACTTCACTTACCTCATAAAACCGCTCGTCAAAGGGGTAGTTTGTGTCCGTTCGAGGGGTTCGCGGGGATCGAGGTGACTTGGTATAATATTTTCTCTTATCCAGCATCCTCAAAAACGAGAGCTAACACGAGTTTTCCCGTTTGTAGCACGAAACACATTTTTCACCCCCTTGAGTGGTTTTTGGCCGTTTGGGGGGTTGGTTCGCCTAAGGGAGCAGAACTATCATCACCCTTGTGTTCAGCATCCTCAAAAACGGGGGGTGACATACGTTTTGCCAGTGGAAGACGTAGAATACGCAATTCCCCCACTTTGGGGTAGTTTTTGGCCATTTGGGGGGTATAGTCAACTCGGGGAGCAGAACCAACATCACCATCGTGTTCAGCATCCACGAAAACGGGGGGTGACACAAGTTTTGCCGTTGGAAGACATCAAATACGCGATTCTCCCCCTTTGGGGGTGGTTTTTTGGCCGTTTGGGGGGTAGGTTCAACTCGGGGAGCAAAGCCAACAGTTCAGAATCCTCGAAAACGGGAGAGGAAAGTAGTTTGGTAGACTCCCCAAATATTTGCGTTTTTCGAGGTTTTTTCCGACTCACAGAATGCACTAAGGTACTTTATCTAGTTCTAGAGATACTAATCGGTTATGTGAGCGGTATTGTAGTAGAAAGTTCAAATTTAATTTTGATGAAATAATTTTCACAATAGTATTCTAGCGAAAGATATAAATTAGAAAGATATAAATTATTTAGTATCGGGAACGATACCGCGCGTTTCGATCGCTTAAGCATGAAGTGTTGTTTTGTGAACTATGGCAGAACTTTAAGATAAGAAAAAAAATTTAAACAAAAGTTTTAGGGTATTCTATGAATTTTCTTGCTACCATATTCAATAGTATACACGATGCCTCATAAAAAAGTAACAGATATGTATATGGGGACCTAAAATTTTAAAATCTCTAACACGTTTTATAACTCGACTTTTTAATGTGAATCAAAAATTTCAGAAATCTTTCTTTTTCTAGCTCATTTGACGCTACTTTGGCATTGGAATTGAAACCTCTTTAAGCCCTCATCTAGTTGCACTAAACCGCTGCACTAAACCACCGCTCTTTTCTTTGCAAATTATTTGGTACACTTATAAAAACCTTTTTCGGGTTATTTATTGATGTATTTGTACATCCAGGAACAAAACACCACTTTCTCCTACTAACTTTCACACTGTTTGAGTCTTCCATCTTAACAAAAACGCATATAAATGAATACTAAAACAAAGAATATAATAGCAAGCAGGTAAACGAGTTTCGCCACCTGTGGGCCCGTACGCATTATGACATCACACGCGCTAGTCTCGCTGCAGGGATCGTTTGCTAGCCTCGTTCGTTTCGGCGATTTTATTTTCAGTTTATTTTTAAGAGAAAAAGATTTTTAGGTGCTTTAATGGTTACTACGTGTTTTTGTGGCCTTAAAACTATCATTTTTTATTACAATTAAAAAATACAGAACATTCGTATTGGGGCCAATGCTACTCTGGAGTGTCGTTGCAAACAGACATACTTTTTACGGTAATATGTTCGGGTAATAAGAGGTTAGGTAAGTTTTGCACTCGCGATTTGCGATTTTCAGGATTTAATTTGATTGGCTAGTTTCAAAAATGTTAGACACAACTATTTGTAATTCAATTTATTGCGAGAATCGCAAAATTTAAATTTGAGGGGCGGGAAAATTGAAAATTGAAATTGTTTCTATTTTTCGCGATTATCGCGAAATTTTTTTACACTGCGCATGGACTTTTCTTCATAGAGATAACGATGAACTATATTTTTTTGCATTTAAGCCCCGATCTTTTCTTTTCATAAAAATTTCTCTCACTGCACAATAAGATCTCTGTATTTTTTTTTTCTTTTTCTGATTAAATACTAAGGTATAATTATTCTTCTACGTTGTAAAAGCCTCAACACATAAGCACTATTCATGGTATTTACTTGTTATCAAGCAGTTTTTTCGTTTTTTGTTGTATGTATAATTTTTTGGTTAACAGCAACAACAGCAAGTTTGACAAGACAAGTATGTTTGAAATTCAAAAGTAACTAGTTTTCGCGTTTGTGCATGAACGAACATTATTTTCCGTTATAAAATCGCATATCGCAAATAGCAAATCGCGAGTGCATGAACTTACCTTTACGTTTCTAAGTAGGCCTGACAGCCCAGTTGATACGAACGTGAAGAAACAAGTGGAAGTGCCCCAAAATTTCAAAAACACGAACACTTCAAACACTATTTCCAAGCGAATAAACGCCACCGGGGAGCCATTCTGGTAAGAAATCCAAAGTAGAGGGTCCAACTTGGAACTACACCGTGAATTGCACGGAATCGCTCCAGTTTTCGGCTCAGGAGGTAAACAAAAAAAGTGCAATTTTGACGTCTATCATTCTGAAAAAGGCAGCCATTTCTTTTATTTCATCCCGTCCGGAAATTACTCATATGCGACCGGAAAGTGAGGTATTACGGTACTAGATACTGTAATGTATCGGAAGCCACCGGAAATTCATTACGAACCAATCACAAACTGTTATTATACCTTTTGACAGTTATTTGACAAATTAACAAATTAAAAAATAGTGTCAAAACTGTCAAATGTGAAATGATCTAAGAAAGTAAACAAGTTTCAACTTATACAAATGAACAATTAATGACGGGATAAAATATCATTAGATACACGTCCGTTAAGTGTTGTTCCAGTCTCGTTTAGTTATTCTACTCGACTGTAACAATTCACCTTCCGGACTTGTAAAGAAAATTACTATTTCGGTACTGTCACGTTTGATATTTTCAAATTTTATGGTCTAGGGCTGGTGAACGATTTGTCAAAGTGTTTTATACCGGTTAAAATTTTGCGTAAAGACGTTAACATGTCGAATATTTACTGGAATTATTCTCTAAAGAAGATTTGGCCAACAGAAAAAAGTAAGTTTTAATTACAATAATTTAAATTGTGCATTGGGTGTAGAGGAATAAGTAAAGTTTCTATTTACAATCTTAAATGCTTACAGATCTGGCACAGAGGAACAATATACTGAAAAAGACGTACTCCTTCAAAATGTGAAGGCTATGGTACGGGACTTCAAAGATAAATCTCGTCATAGTTCGTATTTACGTAATTCTTAAAAATAATATTTTTTTCTGCTAAATATAGCTTACATCATCCCATTTGAGATACCTTTTTCAGAATTGTCTTTTCTCTTCATGTTTTCACGTAGCCTCAGGCGTCGAGTTTGAAACACCCTGTACATTCCTCTAATTGAGCATATAAATTCGACTCCCGAAATATGCCTGCATCGTGTCTTCGACCCGGATAGGCGCATGTTAAATTGGCAACAATGCCATCGGGACATAATACCGATTGATACTTCACACAATGGTGTCTCTTGTGCCCGGAATAATAATTTTCCTGCGAATCCGTCGTTGTTTTAAACCATTGGTAAGCACACGTGAGTCCCGCATCGTACACCGGTACCAGTAGAGATACGTAGCATTGTTCATTTTGTTACCGTAGCATTAAATAGTAAATTTAATAATTATAATAAAACTTATCCGCGTTTTAAATAATAGACCTGCTAAATCAAACAGAGTTGAGTCAACCGGTAGTCGCGTAACCCTAATTAAGGAGATACTAACCAGTGAGATATTAAATTAGTGAAGACAGTTATATAATAGGAGAATTGACACTTCATTGCGTGAAAACGATTGGAGTCTCAACGATCCAGCCGACATTATATAATAGGAGAGCTGACCCTTCATTGCGTGAAAAAGATTAGAGCGTACCGATCTGTCCGAGGTAGAAATAAATGAAATACGTCGTTTTCGTAGTAGCACTCTAGTTTGAAGCCACAGGCCCCGTAAAGGTCTATCATTATTAATTAATAAAATCTTGCTAGTATCTTTGACTGCCCGTCGAAAGGAAATAAAATACCTGAAACCAGCTATCCGCGTTTTACTGGCCACGACGCCGTAAATACGAGATTCCGTCGCTAATTCCTTCTTGTTTACCATATACGCTCTATATTATTATATAATACTCCGTTGTAAATATTGCTAGCTTAAGAATTTCACGGTTATTTTGTACACAATATTGGTAATTGAATAAATGTTGTATATAGGTCTCTGAACACTCCGTGTTGTTATTTCAAGTAGGGAAGATTTAAGTAAACAGGTATTATCAATTGCTCAAGTCTAGTAAGATAAGCAATTCATTTCATGACCCCTGTATCACTCCGTTCTTCACTGCAGTTACCTAGGGTTTTCTTGGAAACCGCCAAGAAATAAAGTTCTTGTACTATAAACAAAGAAACTGGCGCCCGAGATTCCGTTTAAAAATAGAGGTATTATAGAGCTAGAAATACTGTTTGTGGAAGTAAGTTGCAAACAGTGCGGCTTGCGTAATTAAGCGTCATCACAATAGAAACTTGAATAAATTTTGCTCTGGTTATTCATGATCTAAATAACTCCGACTTGATCCAAAACCCAGAAATGTCAAAATTCAGTAAAACATCAATATGTATGGCGTTTAAGATGCAATTTTCAAAAAAATTACAAGTGATTCAATATGCCTTTATTTCCAAAGTTAAGAAAACATCTGTATTATGGAAAGTTGTATAGGTGTAAAAAGTCGAAATTTGAAAAATCTTCATATGTAATATCCGACAATAGATTCAGTTGGGAAAATTAAGTACCGGTACTCAAATATTTCCCTAGAAAAACTGTCAAATATTTAAAGACTTTACGTTAGAGATGGTAAATATATGTACATATATTTGTAAAATTAAAATTGTATTAGGTGACAATAGACAATGCACCATTGTCATTTAGGCCAGTCAATGAGTACATTGAAAAACGCTAAAATCGCAAACTAACGTGTAGTTTTGAATTTTTGGTATGTTTTTAGGACCAGCACTAGTAGTGTAAATCCAAGTTTGCAGCTTCGAAAGACCTGTGCTACCTTCGAGGCACTTAAAAAACCGGTAAATTTTCGGACTTTTTTGATTATTTAATTATATCTCCTAAACTATGCGTTATATCGAAATGGCTAATCTATCTTTTTTAAAGTAGATTAAATTTGCTACAATTTGATACCTGAATCAGCTCTGTACGTCAAATAGTACTCAAGATACAGCAGGTTCAAAATTGGTAATTTTTTCGAAAAAACTGAATTTATAACTGTTCGTCAATCCCCTTCGAAAGCCAGGGGATTGAGACGAAACAGGCAGTAGAGGATGCTGACTGTGATATCATTAAGAGGCACTCGAAAAAAGCACCTCTTTTGAATCAGTGTTAATCGTTGGAGAGGATGTGGATCTCCTAGTTCTTCTTAATGGCTTGGGATCCACTATACCTATCAAAAATGTTTTTTTCCAGAAAAGGGAGGTGACTGTGGTCCATTGCAATACTCCTCAACTTCATTCAAACGGGAAGAATTGGAGTTCTCCCCCGGGTTTGTGTTGTTTTTGCACGCGTTCACAGGGTGCAACACCACTTCTGCCCTTTTCTGGTACGGGAAAAATAAACTGTGGAGCGCTCTTCAGAAATATCCCGAACTGATAACCATCGCAGAACAATTTCTCCAACCTACTGCGACCCACGAAACCATAACAGACTCAGGAGCAAAGTGCCTCGTAGCTCTGTACAGAGGAAATTACAAGGTAGAAAATCTGCATAGCCTGCGGTACAAAATTTTCTGAAAACGGCCGCCTCTGTTAAGGTTGACCTGACCCGCTTGCCTCCAACAGAAGATAGTGCTGCATTCCATGCCTACCGAACTTACCATCAGGTACAAAAATGGTTGGGGGCTGATAAAGATGCCACTTAGTGGGGCTGGACTAGGACTGAACAGGGGCTCATACCTACTACCATGATGGGCGAAGTGGCACCCCCAACCCTTCTCAAAAGTATTTCCTGCCAGTTTAAGAAAGGGTGTACCGGAGGCGGCTGCACATGTCTGAAAGCAGGTCTCAGATGCTCCTCCATGTGCAAATTCTGCTCTGGCATCTCCTGCCAAAACGTAACGTCGCCATTATACAGATCGACGAAGGAAGGGACGATAATGACGACGATATCGACGATACACTACCCGTGATTACAACAGAGGATTCTCAACCACGTTCGAAACGGCTTAAGTGAAAATTTGTAAAAAAATTAGTTTTCCCGTTGTTTGTTTTTTTAGGATAATTTTTTAAGTATGAATAAATCCAGTGGCTACACGTAAATTTACTAAAATTTCTCTTGATACGACTTTCATCGTAGGATAAGTATTTCCCCCGACATTTGAGCCGGAAGTTGACGAAAAGTTAAAAAATTCACTTTTTCGAAAAAATGACCAATTTTGAACCTGCTGTATCTTGAGTACTATTTGACTTACAGAGCTGGTTCAGGTCTCAAATTGTAGCATTTAATCTACTTTAAAAAAGATTAGAACGGCCATTTCGATGTAACTCATAGTTTAGGAGATATAATTAAAAAAACAAAAACAGTCCGAAAATTTCCCGGTTTATTAAGTGCCTCAAAGGTAGCACAGGTCTTTTGAAGCTGCAAACTTGGATTTACACTACTAGCACTGGTTCTAACAACATACCAAAAATTCAGAACTACACGTTAGTTTGCGATTTTAATGTACTCATTGACTGGCCTAATTGGTGTACACTTGATTTCAAAAAAAAAGTAGTACACTTTATTTTAGCAATGTAAACATGACTTTTGCAAAAATATTTATAAGTTATCTAAAAGTCAACTGTCACATTTTTTTTCAAGTTGAAGTTTATTAATATTCAAGTTTGATTAGGGAACCATTCTTGAAAATTTTAAATATTTACAACTAACAGAAATTCAGAAGATTAGGTATTGTTTCCAAATTGGAAAATGGATGGTGCGGAATTGCTTCTGAATATAACATAAATAAATCCACTCTGATGAAAGTTAAAAAAATATGGGAAATGAAAGAAACTATATCCCCCAAGCATGGATCTGGTAGGCCTAAACGAAGTAATGAGCAACAATATGAAACCCTT
Source organism: Rhagium mordax (assembly GCA_963680705.1). Taxonomy (NCBI): domain Eukaryota; kingdom Metazoa; phylum Arthropoda; class Insecta; order Coleoptera; family Cerambycidae; genus Rhagium; species Rhagium mordax. The sequence continues at coordinate 24,150,922 of OY796659.1, read as the reverse complement.
ATAAATTAGTGAATGCAGTTTTGGAAATAAATTTTCACGCATCAAGATCTACTGCCTGTAGAAGAATTTAAAATAGCATTCTGAAGTGTGCTGCCAGAAAATACAAATTAACGGAGGAAAAAAACAAGGACTGATCATTTTTGCACTCAACCGTAATATTATTGTTGAACAATGAAGACTTTTGGTCAAAAGTCATATTTTCTGACGCATAAGTTTTCCAGTCGTGTAATGATGGACATATAACTATTATATTATTGCAGAAGATTTAGTTTTATCAATGCCTAGGAGGCTACAAGCAATTTTAGATGGGGATGGAGCAATGACTAAATATTAATTACTGTAATTTGTTTATTTGTGTTTTAAATTTTTATTCAAAATGTTATATTTAAAATATATTTCTACTAAAAATAGGATTATTTATTTATTTATTTATCACTATAAACTAACGTAATTACAGAGGCTTTATAGAGACAGAGACGACAATAAGGCCACGCCCACCAAAATGAGGCTAAATTTTAAGAAAAATGAATGGCGCTTTTAAATTTATAATGGATGATGCAAGCATATTTTAATAGTTTAATTTTAGATTGGTTTTATTTAGTTCATTATTGAAACATTCGTATTATAATGTTATAATTATTAATGTAATTTAATGAAAGTCTAGAAAGCCTCTGTAACGTAATTACTACTGACTGCCATCTATATTTTCATTATTAAGTTAATTTCAATAATTTACTGTCAAAAGAACAATTTAGACAACTAGAAATAGGCCATTTCCCATTTCCTTATCTAAGAGCTGTACTACTTTTTTTTGAAATCAAGTGTACTTTATGTATATGTAATGTATGAGGACAAGCCTCAGAAAATCGGAATATTTTATTTTTTATTAAACTCCAATAGTACTGACTCGAATTATGTCATTTGAATAACTTAGAAATATATAAATTGTTAAGACTTATTAAAAGGTACGCATACATCAGTTTTTTAGAAAAACGAATAAGAAACTAATTTTAAAAAATTTGAATACCTACACAAAATAATTATTGTATACGGGTGATTCTAAAATGTATGGCCAAATTGATACAGCATCAACAGGAGTCCAAAATAAAAATAGGTTGATTCAACCCAATACAAAAGAAGTTACAGCCCTTTAAATTTCAAATAAAAAAAACTTTAATTATTGATTATTCCCAAATGGCTGTAGATATCTTTTTCTAATTCAGTGATCAGAAATGAGGCGTTTCGCGTATTTGCGTAGACATTTTCGATTAGTTAAGGGATTCGGGTAATTTAGCTGGATTCGGTCGAAGTGTCTCAGGAAAGATGTAGAGTTTAACAGAGATGTAGAGATTAACAGAGATGCTACTTAAAAAGTGAGAAGATCATCGAGTAAGAGGCGTTTAGCGTATTTTCGTAGGCGGCCTCGGTCAGTTAAGGGATTCGGACGTTTTGTTGGATTGGGTCTAAAAGTTTCGGAAAAGATGAGTCCGACATAGATGTCATAGATAAGGTGAGGAGGTTATCGGAAATGATGCGTTTCGCTTATTTTCGTAGGCGGCCTCGATTAGTTAAGGGATTCGGACGTTTTAGTTGGATTCAGTCGAAATGTCTCGGGAAAGATGTACAGTCCGACAGAGATGTTACTTGAAAGGTGAGATGGTTCAAGGATTAAGGGTTTCGTGTATATTCGCTTGCGTTCCTGTTTAGTTACGTGATGATCCGGGTTATTTAGTTGGATCCGGTTTAAAGCTCTCGGAAAACATGTGGAGTCCGATAGGAATGACACTTGAAAGGAGAGTAGGTTCAAGGATGAAGTGTTATGTGTATTTTCGCTGGTGCTCCTGTTTAATTAAGTGATGATAATAATTCGGGTTATTTAGTTGCATCCGGTTAAAGATATCGGGAAACATGTAGAGTCCGACAAAACTGTTACATGAAAGGAAAGAAGGTTGATCGATGAAGGGTTTTGTATGTTTTCGCTTGCCTCCCGGTTTAGTTAAGTGATAATTCGGATTATTTAATTGGATCCGGTGTAAAGATCTAGAGAAACATGTGGTAGAGTTCTATAGAATTTTTGCATGAAAGGAAAGAAAGTTTAGGGATGAACGGTTTTGTGTATTTTTGCTGGCGTTGTTTTGTTAAGTGATGTTGCGGGTTATTTAGTTGGATCCAGTTTAAAGATCTCGGGAAATATTTAGAGTCCGACTGGAATATCCCTTGAAAGGAAAGGAGGTTCAAGGATGAAGGGTTTCATGTATTTTCACTGGCGTTCCTGTTTAGTTAAGTGATAATTTTGGTTATTCAGTTGGATCCGGTTGAAGATATAGAGATGTAGAGTACGACAGAATTGTTGCATAAAAGGAAAGAAGGTTTAGGGATGAAGTGTTTCGCGTACTTTGACTTGCGTCCCTGTTTAGGCAAGTCATGATTCGGGTTCTTTTGTTGGATCCGCTTGAAAGATCTCAGGAAGCATGTAGAGTCCGACAGTAATAACAGATGAAAGTGGATAAGGTTCAGAGATGAAAGGATTCGTGTATTTTTGCTGGCGTCCCTGTTTAGTTAAATGATGATTCGTGTTATTTAGTTGGATCCGGTTTAAAGACCTCGGGAACGTATAGAGTCCGACAGGAATGCCACTTGAAAGGAAAGAAGGTTCAGGGATGAATGGTTTCGTGTATTTTCACTGTCTGGCGTCTCTGTTAAGTTAAGTGATGATTCGGGTAATTGGATCCAGTTTAAATATCTCGGGAATCATGTAGAGTCCGACAGAATTGAGAGAAGGTTCAAGAATGAAGGGTTTTGTGTATTTTCACATGAGTCCCTGTTTAGTTAAGTGATGATTCGGGTTATTTAGTTTGATCCAATTTAAAGATCTCGGGATACATGTAGAGTCCGACAGAAATGTCACTTCAGAGGTAAGAAGTTCAGGGATAAGGGTTTTATGTATTTTCGTTTAGTTAAGTGATCCTTCGGGTTATTTAGTTAGATCCAGTTTAAAGGATTAGGGATACATTTAGAGTCCGACAGGAATATCCCTTGAAAGGAGAAAAGGTTCAAGGACAAAGGGTTTCGCGTATTTTTGCCGGCCTCCCTATTTAGTTAAGTGATAATTCGGGTTATTTAGTTGAATCCGGTTAAAGATCTCGGGAAACATGTAGAGTCCGAAAGAATTATTGCATGAAAAGAGAGAAGGTTTTGCGTATTTTCGCCGGCGCCCCTGTTAAATTAAGTGATGATTCGATCTATTTAGCTGGATCCGATTTAAGGATGTAGAGATGTAGAGTCCGATAGAATTGTTGCATAAAAGGAAAGAAGGTTTAGGGATGAAGTATTTCGTGTACTCTCACTGGCGTCCCTGTTTAGTTAAGGGATGACTCGGATTATTTTGTTGGATCCGGTTTAAAGGCCTCTGGAAACATGTAGAGTTCGAAAGGAGTGCCACTTGAAACAAAATAAATTTCAGGGATGAACAGTTTCGTGTATTTTCGCTGGCGTCCCTGTTTAGTTTAGTGATGTTTCGAATTAATTAGTTGGATCCAGTTTAAATATCTCGGGAAATATTTAGTGTCCGACAGGAATGTCTCTTGATCGGAGAGAAGATTCAAGTATGACGGGTTTCGTGTAATTTCGCTGGCGTCCATGCTTAGTTAAGTAATAATTCGGGTTATTTAGTTGGATCGGGTTTAAAGAATCGGGTTTAAAGATCTCGTTAAACATGTAGAGTCCAACAGGAATGTCATTTGAAAGGAGGCTCAAGGATGAAAGGTTTAGTGGATTTTCGCTGGCGTCTGACAGAAAGGAGAGAAGTTCAATGATGAAGGGTTTCGAGTATTTGCACTGACGTCTCTGTTTAGTTAAATGATGAGTCGGGTTATTTAGTTGGATGCAGTTTAAAGATCTCGGGAAACATGTCCGAGAGGATTGTCCCTTGAAAGGAGAGAACGTTCAAGGATGAATGGTGTTGTGTATTTTCGCTGGGAGTCCCTGTTTAATTAAGTGATGAATCAATCGGGTTACTTAGTTGGATCCGGTGAAAGATCTCGCTAAACATGTAGAAACCGACATAATTGTAGCATGATAGGAAATAAGGTTTAGGGATGAAGGGAATTGTGTATTTTCGCTGGCGTCCCTATTTAGATAAGTGATGATTCGGGTTATTTTGTTGGATCCGAATTGAAAGGTCTCGGGAAGCATATAGATTCCGACAGTAATATCAGATGAAAGAGGATAAGGTTCATAGATGAAGGGATTCGTGTATTTTTGCTGGCGTCCCTCTTTAGTTAAGTAATGATTCGGGTTATTTTGTTGGATCCGCTTTAAAGATCTCGGGAGTCCGACAGTAATATCAGATGAAAGGGGATACGGTTGAGAGATGAAAGGATTCGTGTATTATTGCTGGCGTTCCTGTTTGGTTAAGTGATGATTCGGGTTATTTAGTTGGAATGTAGATTGTAGAGTCCGACAGGAATTGTCACTTTAAAGGAAAAAAATTTCAAGGATGAAGTGTATTTTCGCTGGCGTCCCTGTTTAGTTAAGTGATGTTTCAGGTCATTTGGTTGGATCCATTTTAAATATCTTGGTAATCATGTACATTCCGAAAGGAGTGCTACTTGAAAGGAAATAAATTTCAGGGATGAAGAGTTAAGTGTATTTTCTCTGGCGTCTCTGTTCAGTTAAGTGATGTTTCGGATTATTTAGTTGGATCCTAATTAAAGATCTCGGAAAACATGTAGTGTCCGACAGGATTATCACTTGAAAGGATATAAAGTTCATGGATGAAGAGTTACGTGTATTTTCGCTGGCGTCTCTGTTCAGTTAAGTGATGTTTCGGGTTATTTAGTTGGATCCAGTTTAAAGATCTCGGGAAACATATAGAGTCCGACAGGAATGTCACTTGAAAGGAGAGAAGGTTCAAGGATGAAGGGTGTGGTGCATTTTCGCTGGCGTCCCTGTCTAGTTAAGTGATGATTTGGGTTATTTATTTGGTTCTGGTTTGAAGATCTCGGGAACCATGTAGTCCGACAGGTATGCCACTTTAAAGGAGATGAATTTCAGGGATGAAGGGTTTTGCGTACTTTCGCTGGCTGGCGTCTCTGTTAAGTGATAATTCGGGTTATTTCGTTGGATCCAGTTTAATTATCTCGGTAATCATGTAGAGTCCGACAGGAATGCCACTTGAAAGGAAATAAATTTTCGGGGATGAAGAATTTCGTGCATTTTCGCTGGTGTCCTTGTTTAGTTAAGCGATGATTCGGGTTATTTATTGGATCCGGTTTAAAAATCTGGGGAACATATAGAGTCCGACAGGAATGTCACTTGAAAGTAAAGAAAGTTCAGGGATGAAGGGTTTCGTGTATTTTCGCTGACGTGTCTGTTAAGTTAAGCGATGATTCGGGTTATTTAGTTGGATCCAGTTTAATGATCTCGGGAAACATGCGTACAGCCCGACAGAATTGTTACATGAAAGGAAATAAGGTTCAGGGAAAAGGGGTCTCTCGTATTTTCATTGGCTTCGCCGTTTCGTTAAACGATTCGTGTTATTTAGTTGTATCCGGTTTAAAGTTGTTTTTATCTTTTGCAGATGCCACATTTTGCTTTTGTATTATACCAACAAATATTTCTCCAGTTTCATAGTAAAAGTGCAGCATGTACCTATTTTCTTTTCTTGTATTTTTGTTTGCATAAGATTTTTGTTAAAAATATTCTTGTGATTTCATTATTATTAACCAAAAGCATTGTATAAACCCAAATGGTTAATTTCCAATACGTATCATAAGCATCAAATACCATAAAGTAAATCGCTGTTTTCTCAATACTCTGTAATTAGATGCACCACTCTTGCTTATGAGGGCAGAATACAAAAAATGTATGCGACATTCGGCATGGGTATTTAATAAGGGTGTCCACATGTTTGGTGACGTCACCGACGAATTTTCGGCGTGTCTTTGTAATTTAAAATATTCACCGCTCGGTCGCCGGTGGAGATTAAGGAACGAAATTTTCAGGGACCCAAGAGGTAGGATGGATCTAGCTTTCCCGAAAGTCCGGTCGAAAAAATCCTCCGATTAAAGAAGTTAGAGCCTGGGGAAAAGTAGCGTTTTTCTGCAAAATCGACCTTTTTTAAATATTCGTATCTCGGGTAATATCTCAGATGGACGAAAAAGAAAAAAAAGAGTTTATCATTTGTCCTTCTTCTTGGCCGTCGTGCTTGTCGCGATCCTCTATATCCAAAGGCAAAGGCTGTGACGCTTTTCTAATGGGTAGGTGTCGGAAGAATCGTCGAAAACCGACAAAATCGCCGCTTTTCAAAAAATCATAACTTTCTTGGGAGGCAAAATCGAGGAAAACGATTTTCGACGGCGATTTTCTAAATTTCATCTAGTTTTCAAAAAAAAATACGCTCCTCTCAAAGGAGTCACGAGTTAATAAGCTTGGAAATTCGAAAAAAGTTCAGAGCCCCTGGAGATAGTAATAGAACAGTGAGTTCTAGACTAAAATTTTTAAACATTTCGATGACAGCTGTCAAATAGAGGTCAGTGACGTTTTTTGGTAAAACACAAATTTTTGGATTTTTTTTTTGGTGAGGGAGGGTGTCTAAAATGGGGGAAAAATTTTTACGAAACTTTTTTAATTTCGGCCCCTTTCGGAAAAATTTTTTGGGCGCCCACTTTAAATTTTTTTTTCGACCCCAATGGGAAAAAATTTTGACGCCGTTCTTTAAAAACTATTTAAAAAATGGCTCCCTGTGGGATCGTAGAAATAGTAGGTTCTAGACGGTCCAATATAGCAAAAATAATAATGACCGTACGCATCAAGTAGTTTTGGTAAAAAATTTGCAAAAAAAATGAGTCCGACATAGAAGTCTTGGATAAAAAAAAAGGTGTGAAGGTTACCGGAATAGAAACGTATCGCGTATTTTCGTAGGCGTTCAAGATTAGTTAAAGGATTCGGGCGTTTTAGTTGGATTCGGCCGAAAATCTTCGGGAAAGATGCAGAGCCCGACAGAGAATTCATAGATAAGATGGAGAAGGTTATCGGAAATGAGGCGTTTCGTGTATTTTCGTGGGCGTCTTCGATTGGTTAAGGGATTCGAGTGATTTATTTGGATTCGGTGGAAGAGTCTCGGGAAAGATGTAAAGTCCGCCAGAGATGCTACTTGAAAAGTGAGAGGTCATCGGAAATGAGGCGTTTCGCGTATTTTCGTAGGCATCTTCGATTAGTTAAGGGATTCGGGCAATTTAGTTGGATTCGGTCGAGGAGTCTCGGGAAAGAAGTAGAGTCCGACAGAAAGGCTACTTAAATAGTGAGAGGGCATCAGGAAAGAGGTGATTCGCATAAATTCGTGGGCGTCTTCGATTAGTTAAGGGATTCGGGCAATTTAGTTGGATTCGGTAGAAGAGTCTAGGAAAAGATGTAGAGTCCGACAGAGATGCTACTTGAAAAGTGAAACGGTCATCGGAAATGAGGCGTTTTGCGTATTTTCGTAGGCGTCTTCGAATAGTTATGGGATTCGGGCAATTTAGTTGGATTCGGTGGAAGAATCTCGGGAAGATGTAGAGTCCGATAGAGATGCTGCTTAAAAAGTGAGAGGGCATCAGGAAAGAGGCGTCTCGTGTATTTTCGTAGGAGTCTTCGATTAGTCAAGAGATTCGGGCAATTTAGATGGATTCGGTCGAATAGTCTAGGAAAAGATGTAGAGTCCGACAGAAATGCTACTTGAAAAGTGAAACGGTCATCGGAAATAAGGCGTTTTGCGTATTTTCGTAGGCTTCTTCGAATAGTTATGGGATTCGGGCAATTTAGTTGGATTCGGTGGAAGAGTATCGGGAAGATGTAGAGTCCGACAGAGATGCTACTTGAAGAGTGAGAGATTAGTTATGGGATAAGGGAAATTTAGTTGGATTCGGTCTAAGAGTCTCGGGATAGATGTAGAGTCCGACAGAGATGCTACTTAGAAAGTGAGAGGGCATCAGGAAAGAGGCGATTCGCGTATTTTCGTAGGCATCTTCGATTAGTTATGGGATTCGGGAAATTTAGTTGGATTCGGTGGAAGAGTATCGGGAAAGATGTAGAGTCCGACTGAGATGCTACTTAAAAAGTGAGAGGGCTTCAGGAAAGGGGGCGTTTCGTGTATTTTCGTAGGAGACTCCGATTAGTTAAGGGATCCGGGTAATTTTGTTGGATTCGGTGGAAGAGCCTCGGGAAAGATGTAGAGTCCGACAGAGTTGCTACTTGAAAAGTGAGAGGGTCTTCAGAAATGAGGGGTGTCGCGTATTTTCGTAGGCGTCTCAGATTAGTTAAGGGATTCGGGCAATTTATTTGGATTCGGTCGAGGAGTCTCAGGATAGATGTAGAGTCCGACAGAGATGCTACTTAGAAAGTGAGAGGGCATCAGGAAAGAGGCGATTCGCGTATTTTCGTAGGCATCTTCGATTAGTTATGGGATTCGGGCAATTTAGTTGAATTCGGTGGAAGAATCTCGGGAAAGATGTAGAGACCGATAGAGATGCTGCTTAAAAAGTGAGAGGGCATCAGAAAAGAGGCGTCTCGTGTATTTTCGTAGGAGTCTTCGATTAGTTAAGAGATTCGGGCAATTTAGATGGATTCGGTCGAAAAGTCTAGGAAAAGATGTATAGAGTCCGACAGAGATGCTACTTGAAAAGTGAAACGGTCATCGGAAATGAGGCGTATTGCGTATTTTCGTAGGCGTCTTCGATTAGTTTTGGGATTCGGGCAATTTAGTTGGATTCGGTGGAAGAGTATCGGGAAAGATGTGGAGTCCGACAGAGATGCTACTTAAAAAGTGAGAGGGCTTCAGGAAAGGGGCGTTTCGTATATTTTCGTAGGAGTCTCCGATTAGTTAAGGGATCCGGGTAATTTTGTTGGATTCGGTGGAAGAGCCTCGGGAAAGATGTAGAGTCCGACAGAGATGCTACTTGAAAAGTGAGAGGGTCATCGGAAATGAGGTATCTCGCGTATTTTCATAGGCTTCTTCGATTAGTTAAGGGATCCGGATAATTTAGTTGGATTCAGTCTAAGAGTCTCGGGAAAGCTGCAGAGTCCGACAGAGATGCTACTTGAAAAGTGAGAGGGTCTTCAGAAATGAGGGGTGTCGCGTATTTTCGTAGGCGTCTCCGATTAGTTAAGGGATTCGGGCAATTTATTTGAATTCGGTCGAAGAGTCTCGGGAAGATGTACAGTCTGACAGAGATGCTACTTGAAGAGTGAGAGGGCATCAGGAAAGAGGCGTCTCGCGTATTTTCGTAGGCAATTTCGATTAGTTATGGGATTCGGGAAATTTAGTTGGATTCGGTCTAAGAGTCTCGGGATAGATGTAGAGTCCGACAGAGATGCTACTTAGAAAGTGAGAGGGCATCAGGAAAGAGGCGATTCGCGTATTTTCGTAGGCATCTTCGATTAGTTATGGGATTCGGGAAATTTAGTTGGATTCGGGTTTAAGAGTCTCGGGATAGATGTAGAGTCCGACAGAGATGCTACTTGAAAAGAGGAAAGGGCATCAGGAAAGGGGCGTTTCGCGTATTTTCGTAGACGTCTTCGATTAGTTATGGGATCCGGGTAATTTGGTTGGATTCGGTGGAAGAGCCTCGGGAAAGATGTAGAGTCCGACAGAGATGCTAATTGAAAAGTGAGAGAATCATCGGAAATGAGGTGTCTCGCGTATTTTCATAGGCGTCTTCGATTGGTTAAGGGATCCGGATAATTTAGTTGGATTCAGTCTAAGAGTCTCGGGAAAGCTGCAGAGTCCGACAGAGATGCTACTTGAAAAGTGAGAGGGTCTTCAGAAATGAGGGGTGTCGCGTATTTTCGTAGGCGTCTCAGATTAGTTAAGGGATTCGGGCAATTTATTTGGATTCGGCCGAAGTGTCTCGGGAAAGATGTAGAGTCTGACAGAGATGCTACTTGAAGAGTGAGAGGGCATCAGGAAAGAGGCGTCTCGCGTATTTTCGTAGGCATCTTCGATTAGTTATGGAATTCGGGAAATTTAGCTGGATTCGGTCTAAGAGTCTCGGGATAGATGTAGAGTCCGACAGAGATGCTACTTGAAAAGAGGAAAGGGCATCAGGAAAGGGGCGTTTCGCGTATTTTCGTAGACGTCTTCGATTAGTTATGGGATCCGGGTAATTTAGTTGGATTCGGTGGAAGAGCCTCGGGAAAGATGTAGAGTCCGACAGAGATGCTACTTGAAAAGTGAGAGGGTCATCGGAAATGAGGTGTCTCGCGTATTTTCATAGGCGTCTTCGATTAGTTAAGGGATTCGGGCAATTCATTTGGATTCGGTCGAAGAGTCTCGGGAACGATGTAGAGTCTGACAGAGATGCTACTTGAAGAGTAAGAGGGCATCAGGAAAGAGGCGTCTCGCGTATTTTCGGAGGCAATTTCGATTAGTTATGGGATTCGAGAAATTTAGTTGGATTCGGTCTAAGAGTCTCGGGATAGATGTAGAGTCCGACAGAGATGCTACTTAGAAAGTGAGAGGGTATCAGGAAAGAGGCGATTCGCGTATTTTCGTAGGCATCTTCGATTAGTTATGGGATTCGGGCAATTTGGTTGGATTCGGTGGAAGAATCTCGGGAAAGTTGTAGAGTCCGACAGAGCTGCTACTTAAAAAGTGAGAGGGCATCAGGAAAGAGGCGTTTCGTGTATTTTCATAGGAGTCTCCGATTAGATAAGGGATCCGTGTAATTTAGTTGGAATCGGTCTAAGAGTCTCGGGAAAGCTGCAGAGTCCGACAGAGATGCTACTTGAAAAGTGAGAGGGTCTTCAAAAATGAGGTGTGTCCCGTATTTTCGTAGGCGTATTTGATTAGTTAAGGGATTCGGGCAATTTAGTTGGATTCGGTGGGGAAGAGTCTCGAGAAAGCTGCAGAGTCCGACAGAGATGCTGCTTAAAAAGTGAGAGGGCATCAGGAAATGAGGCGTTTTGCGTATTTTCGTAGGCATCTTCGATTAGTTAAGGGATTCGGGCAATTTATTTGGATTCGGTCGAAGAGTCTCGGGAAAGATGTAGAGTCTGACAGAGATGCTACTTGAAGAGTGAGCGGGCATCAGGAAATGAGGCGTCTCGCGTATTTTCGTAGGCATCTTCGATTAATTATGGGATTTGGGCAATTTAGTTGGATTCGGTGGAAGAGTTGTTATAGTACCTTGCTTTCAGTAACTAATTTTCACATTTTAAATATGATTTTATATTTAGTTTCGGATTTCGTAGTTGGCATTTTTTAAAAAAATATTAGGATGACTTTTGAAAAAAAAAATAGATACATACTGACACCTGACAAGAATTTCTTGATACTATTCAATTTCAATACATTTTTTACATTAAATATCTTTCTGTGAGTAGTAATATCAGGGGGTGAGTACATTTGATAACTTTCGGTTTAAACTTTTACTTACCAAGTGCATGTTCTGGAAAATTCTAGATCTTACATTTTTTTTTGTACATTATCTACCGTATTTTTAAGTAGACTAGTTAAAATTCTTTTTCTTTGTAATTTCATTAATTATAATCTTTTAAACGTCAGTTGCTTTTATTTACAATTTTGTTAAAGTAGATAAAAGAAAAAATTATTTATTTTTTTTAAACATTAATATTTGTTCATAATAACACGGGCTGGACTGTCAGAGCTACGCAACTCACAACCGCCCCGTGATTCGTTATCAGGCTACTTACAGTAAATAAAATAGAATATATACGTTCATAAATAATAAGCTATCACATACGCGCACTCACGCCCATACATAAAAACACACACATACATACATACACCTACACACATACACACACAGGCTCACGTACACGCATATCGCTTCTGGACACACCCCTGAGAGTCGTCAAGAATCCCAAAAACAATTTGAACGTCAAGAAACTGGAATTGCTGGCGCCCACACCTAAAAAGAAATTTTGTAATTCCGGTAGCAAGAGATAGGGAAGACGACATGGCGCCCAACGTGGGGCCATACACGGATTGAGTACGAACTGGTTCCAGCACTCAGAAGACATCTTTATATATTATCAACATGAACTTCACGATAGGGAACAAAAGTCAGCTCAATCCTTTCGAAGAGGCGGAAGAAGGAGCCGATATGCTAGCTGCAACAAAAATACCAAAAATGACCGATGCCGATGCACTCATCAGAATTTCAAGATCCTCAGAACAGTCACAACAGCTTGGGGAAATCGAAGAAGCATCTTCCGCGTCGCGATGCGACATGGCAACAGAATCAACACCAATGCAAGGAGAACGTGGACGTCATGTGTCGATTTCTTTCAATTCTGAAGAAGATCATAAGCATTCAGAAACTACTCCCTTGGAAACAATTTTCACACGCCTAACGGACACGTTCGCTGCAGCGCTCAGACAAGTAGCTACAGAACATACCTTACGAACAAACGGCAACAAGGCTGTTCCTCCTCCAGAATTTCGGGGGCTCGAACACGAAAGTGCTCAGTTATTTATAGAGAAGATAAAGGATGGTTCGAACCATACAAATTTCTAATCACGCAATATGCAACATTTACCGAAAGATTAATAACAAAATTTGACTCGGTAGAAAGTATCACGCAAGCCACTGCCCGATTATATGGTGACAAGCAGCCGCCAGGAGAAAGCGTCGCCGTGTTTATCACCAAAAAGATGTGCATATTCAACAGAGTAGATAATGGCAAACCTGAAGTAATAAAGACGGGCATCGTGTTAGACCAACTAAGACCAGAGATTCGATCAAGACTTCGAGGACAACACATCATGTCCCTCGAAGAATTGGTAACTGTTGCGTCACAGATAGAGAGGGATCTTCAGGATATTCCGCATTCACACTCTTCGTCCAATAATACAGAACGACGACAGCAAGAACCCAAACGTGCAAACTCACCTGTACCAGTAGAGACATATGTGAATCGCAATCGTACAGGACCTCCATCACCCTGTCGATTCTGTCCAGGTAATCAGTGGCATTACCACAGTGAATGTCCGAACCGTCCAATTGTCACAAGAAATCTACCCATGTCACAGAACAATTCGTTGTCAGGCAACGGAAAGAAACCAGCAATGGAGAGAAAATTCCTCGATTTCTCAACGTAATCAGGAACAATATCGAGCCAGGCCGCCACGAGAAACGCTCAGACGAACCGTTGAATTCCCCGATGAACCCCATTCTGAAACACAGCGCCAGGGAAACCTGACATGGACCGAGGATCCAGCAGGCCACTCATCCTCTCCGTCGGTCCACAACTAAACGGTCAATCACAACAACCTGGCCATCAGCCAGACCGCCGAAGGGCGTTACACTTAAAAAGAATCCATCAACGACAACGAAGACCATATACTTCATTCCAGGACTCAAGTAACGATGGGTTGCTATCTAAAAAGACGTCCATTCAAGACAGTTCAACTATAGAAGCATCTACACAAAGCGAATGTATCGACAATGCGATTGAATACGTCAAGAACACAGAAGAATTGTTGCAACTTCCACGAATTCGTATCACTATTGACAAAAAATCGTACACCGCCTTAGTGGATTCGGGAGCAACACGAAACATAATAAAATCCACCTTAGCACGCGGACATCAGCATGAAGATACTCCTCGAAAATTTGGATTGGCTTGTGGAGATGATACCGTCGTTTCACGGGGTATCACTCAAATAACCTTCTTTGTGAATCACGTGAGCTACCAAATGTCGTTCCAAATGCTAGATGAACTCAATGAAGACTTAATTCTCGGAGCCCCTTTTCTACACAACGGACAGGCGGTAATGGATTACCAAAGAAGATGTCTCTACGTCGGCACCGAGGATAGACAGACAGTCTTTTGGGATCAGTCAAATCCACAAGAACTTATTCGACCAACTAGCTTACATCAAGACGTGCACATTCCCGAAGAATTCAAGTCACAACTACAGCCACTTTTTGAAGAGTTCGCCGACCGCTTTTCTGATGTTCCTATCCAAGCCACGACAATAACCACACGTCACAGGATTAACCTTACGAGTGACGTACCTGTCAATATAAAACCGTATCCTATGTCTCCAAATAAAAAAATCATCCTAAATCAACAAGTGAAGGAAATGCTGGAAGCTGGTGTGATAGAACCAAGCTCAGCTCCGTATAGTTCGCCACCTGTCATCATTGAGCGACCAGGAAAAAAACCACGTTTTTGTGTGGATTACCGCCGGCTTAATGAAATCACCGAAGACGAAGCCTCTGTGTTGCCAAAGATTTATGAAACGATCAAGGATCTCGGCAATGCACGCTATTTCACACTACTTGATCTAAAAAGTGGATATTGGCAGGTTCCTATGGCGCAGGATAGTAAACCTTACACCACGTTTACCACCCCAGATGGCGCAGCCTACCAGTTCAACGTAATGCCATTTGGACTAAAAACCGCTTCTTGCACATTCCAGAAGTTAATGACAAGGGACGTCTTAACTGGATACCTTCACCATTTCACCCAGGTCTACTTAGATGATATAATAATTTACAGCCCCGATATGGTGTCTCACCGTCCTCATTTAAGATTGGTCCTCGAAAGACTCAGAACGCACAACCTAAAGATTTCACCAGGAAAATGTAACATAGCCACACAAGAACTGGACTATTTGGGACATAGGATTCGAGGACACACCACCACCCCGCAAGACAAGCACATTCTGTCAATTCAAAATTTTCCATCACCGATGACGAAACGACAACTACAAAGTTTTTTGGGACTTTTTAACTGGATCAGAGAATACGTGCCAAACGTCGCCATGATGACACGTCCTCTCACACAGTTATTATCAAAGGAAATGAAGTTTACATGGACCAGAGAATGTCAAGAAGCCTTCAATACGCTCAAAACTGCGGCTTCCCAGCCACTTACGCTACATCGGCCTGATTTCACGAAGACATTCATCTTGCAGACCGACGCTTCGCTGCAAGGCATCTCGGCCGTCCTTTATCAGTTAGACGAAGAAGGAAATCGCCGCATCGTATCTTACGCAAGTTCAACACTGACCCCCTCGGAGAAGAAGTACCATGTAAATGAACTTGAATGCCTGAGCTTAGTCACTTACATCAAGAAATATCAAATATACTTGCAGGACCGGCCTTTCGTCGTACGTACGGACAACAGATCGCTACTGTGGCTCAACAAGCATATAGATTCGAAGACGAAATTCACGAGATGGTCCCTTCTTCTCCAAGAGTATTCATTTCGTATCGAACATTGCCCAGGTCGCGAAAACGTGTTAGCCGATTTTCTCAGTCGAAACCCCGACTCAACATCCATCAGGCCCGACATGAATGAGGACAGAATGTTGCCACCCACCCTGACATCGCCTGTTGAAAAAATTAACTTAGTAACACATTCAGCTCTTTACGAAAAAGTTGTCGAGGCCCAGAGAAAATCTCGAAACATACGAAGATTAAAAGAAAAGTGGAATTTACTTCGAGACCAAGGGGCTGCTAATTCCAAAGATCGGCGTTTCTTTGAAACTCATCGTGTCTACGACGAAGTACTTTGGAGAGTACATAATCAAATGGATAAAGTTGTGGTCCCCAAGGCAATGATCGTTGAAGTAATTGCCCACTTTCACGATAATCCCGAAGCAAGCCATCCAGGACGAGAAGAAACACTCCGAAACATACTTAGATACTATCATTGCCGTAACATGCCTAGAATAGTTGGAAGATACCTAAGAAACTGTCTGATATGTCATGCCACAAAAGCCAGACAGCTACAGCCTCATGCACCATTAAAAAGTCATTCTCCAACGACGTGTTTTGAGGTAATAAGCATCGATATCTTAGGTCCATTCAAGCCATCTACCCTGTACAACAACAGATACATTGTACTTGCAGAAGATGTGTTTTCCAAATGGATTGAGGCCAAAGCGCATCCTGAGGTCAAAGGAAAAACAGTTGTTCAATTTCTCGAAGATACCATCATTAATCGATTTGGCCTTCCACGATCGATTATCTCCGATAACGGAGGGCACTTCAAGAGTGGTCACTATACTCAATGGTGTTTACGCCAATCCTGTAGAACGTCGCGTTTAGGAGCTCAAGAAAGTTCTCAGGTCCCTAACATTCAAGAAGCCAGAGAAAACATGGGATCGCTATTTGAGTAGGGCCCTTTTTGTACTCAGAACCAGGCGAAATGCAGCAACAGGTCAGACACCAGCGTTTACAGTTCTTGGTTATGAGTTACCACAAGCTGGAGAATGGGATCTCCATGTATACATCGAGGAGCGACGACACCACGCTCAAATTCCAAGGCCACGACGTATCCAGGAAGTTAGAACCCACCAGGCAGTGTACCAGAGGAAGTATGCACCAGCTAATCAATTACCTCCAGTAATGTTCCAAGAGGGGGACCAAGTAATGGCGAAGGTTCTACGACCACATAAAGATTCGTTGTTGCCGGTATGGACAGGTCCGCACCAAATCATTACCAAGTTGTCGGAAGAAATTTACCGCATCCTCAAAGGGACTGAGACAACCGAGGTACACGTCGACGATCTACGGCCGGCTCCGAGAGAAGATCAGGAACTGGAATTTCATTCAGACCCAGAGTCCGACCCTCGAAGTGATGAGACGTCAGACGACAACTCCTCCGAAGGAGAAGAGCCCCTGCTCGAACTTGAGCGTGGTATCGATGAACCACCTACATTCACCAAAATTCCAGGTGACTCCGTCACAATCAGACAGATAGACGTCAAACCACATACCCTTGAAAACGACGAAGCTAGACAACATGTCAGCCCTAAGGCACCCCCAAAAACCGAACCCCGCAGCATGCTATGACGCTCAGTCAGGAGTGCACCCTCAACCCAGCACGAGCAAGCAGTTCCCAGACAATGGACAGATGACTCCCTAAAGCAACTGCCCAACTTCCAGAGTGCCCATTTACAGTCGCCAAGACGCTAATGTGCGCGTGTTAAACAAATAACTCAGTTTTCTTTTTACCGAGTGAGTGTAAACTAAGAATCAGAGACATTGCTTAGATTAAATTAGGAATATTAATTATTTTTAATCTTAATACTTTATATTCATTTCTGTTTTTTTTAGCAAGCACTTGGTATCGAAAAAGTCTCTCAAAAAGGAGGGGGGTGTTATAGTACCTTGCTTTCAGTAACTAATTTTCACATTTTAAATATGATTTTATATTTAGTTTCGGATTTCGTAGTTGGCATTTTTTAAAAAAATATTAGGATGATTTTTGAAAAAAAAAATAGATACATACTGACACCTGACAAGAATTTCTTGATACTATTCAATTTCAATACATTTTTTACATTAAATATCTTTCTGTGAGTAGTAATATCACGGGGTGAGTACATTTGATAACTTTCGGTTTAAACTTTTACTTACCAAGTGCATGCTCTGGAAAATTCCAGATCTTACATTTTTTTTTGTACATTATCTACCGTATTTTTAAGTAGACTAGTTAAAATTCTTTTTCTTTGTAATTTCATTAATTATAATCTTTTAAACGTCAGTTGCTTTTATTTAGAATTTTGTTAAAGTAGATAAAAGAAAAAATTATTTATTTTTTTTTTAACATTAATATTTGTTCATAATAACACGGGCTGGACTGTCAGAGCTACGCAACTCACAACCGCCCCGTGATTCGTTATCAGGCTACTTACAGTAAATACAATAGAATATATACGTTCATAAATAATAAGCTATCACATACGCGCACTCACGCCCATACATAAAAACACACACATACATACATACACCTACACACATACACACACAGGCTCACGTACACGCATATCGCTTCTGGACACACCCGTGAGAGTCGTCAAGAATCCCAAAAACAATTTGAACGTCAAGAAACTGGAATTGCTGGCGCCCACACCTAAAAAGAAATTTTGTAATTCCGGTAGCAAGAGATAGGGAAGACGACAGAGTCTCGGGAAAGGTGTAGAGTCCGATAGAGATGACACTTAAAAAATGAGAGGGCATCAGGAAAGGGACGTTTCGTGTATTTTCGAGGCAGTTTCCGATGAATTAAGGGATCCGGGTAATTTAGTTGGATTAGGTCTAACAGTCCCGGGAAAGGTGTAGAGTCCGACAGAGATGCTATTTGAAAAGTGAGAGGGTCATCCGGAAATGAGGCATTTCGCGTATTTTCGTAGGAATCTTCGATTAGTTAAGGGATTCGGGTAATTTAGTTGGATTCGGTGGAAGAGTCTCGGGAAAGATGTAGAGTATGATAGAGATGTTACTTCAAAAGTGGGAAGGTAATGAGAAATGAGACACTTCGCGTATTTTCGTATTAGTCTTCGATTAGTTAAGGGATTAGGGTAATTTAGTTGAATTCGGTGGAAGTGTCTGGGGAGAGATGTAGAGTTCAACAGAGATGCTACTTGAATAGTGGGAAAGTCATCAGGAAGGAGGCATTTCGTGTATTTTCGTATTAGTTATGGGATCCGGGTAGTTAAGAGATTCGGGTAATTTAGTTGGATTCGGTGGAAGAGTCTCGAGAAGGGAAAGATGTAGAGTCTGACAGGGATGCTACCTGAAAAGTGGGAAGGTAATGAGAAATGAGGCGTTTCGCGTATTTTCGTATTATACTTCGATTAGTGAAGGGATTCGGGTAATTTAATTGGATTCGGTGGATGTCTCGGGAAAGATGTAAAATCCGACAGAGATGCTACCTGAAAAGTGAGATCATCGGAAATGAGGCGTTTTGCGTATTTTTGTAGGCGTTTTCGATTAGTTAAGTGATTTGGGTAAATTAGTTGGATCCGATCTAAGAGTCTCGGGAAAGAAGTAGAGGTCTATAGAGAAGCCACTTGGAAAGTGATAAGGTAATGAGAAATAAGGCGTTTCGCGTATTTTCGTAGGAATTTTCGATTAGTTAAGGGATTATGGTAATTTAGTGGGATTCGGTCGAAGAATCTCGGGAAAGATGTAGAGTTCGGCAGAGATGCTACTTGAAAAGTGGGAAGATCATCAAGAAAGAGGCGTTTTGTGTATTTTCGTAGGCGTCTTCGATTAGTTAAGTGATTTGGGTAAATTAGTTGGATCCGGTCCAAGAGTCTCGGGAAAGATGTGGGGTTCAACAGAGATGCTACTTGAAAAGTGGGAAGGGCATCGGGAAAGAGGCGTTTTACGTATTTTCGTAGGCGTCTTCGATTAGTTAAGTGATTCGGATAAATTAGTTGGATTCAGTCTAAGAGTCTCGGGAAAGAAGTAGAGTCCTACAGAGATGCTACTTGAAAAGTGGGAAGGGCATTAGGAAAGAGGCGTTTCGCATATGTTCGTAGGCATCTTGGATTAATTAAGGGATTCGGGTAATTTAGTTGGATTCGGTGGAAGAGTCTCGGGAAACATGTAGAGTATGATAGAGATGTTACTTGAAAAGTGGGTAGGTAATGAGAAATGAGGCATTTCGCTTATTTTAGTATTAGTCTTCGATTAGTTAAGGGATTAGGGTAATTTATTTAAATTCGGTGGAAGAGTCTGGGGAAAGGTGTAGAGTTCATCAAAGATGCTACTTGAATAATGGAAAGGTCATCAGGAAAGAGGCGTTTCGTGTATTTTCGTATTAGTCTTCGATTAGTTAAGAGATTCGGGTAATTTAGTTGGATTCGGTGTAAGAGTCTCGGGAAGGGAAAGATGTAGAGTCTGACAGAGATGCTACCTGAAAAGTGGGAAGGTAATTAGAAATGAGGCGTTCCGCGTATTTTCGTATTAGTCTTCGATTAGTGAAGGGACTCGGGTAATTTAGTTGGATTCGGTGGAAGTCTCGGTAACGATGTAGAGTCCAACAGAGATGCTACCTGAAAAGAGGGTCGTCGGAAATGCGGCGTTTTGTGTATATGTGTAGGCGTCTTCCATTAGTTAAGTGATTCGGGTAAATTAGATGGATCAGGTATAAGAATCTCGGGAAAGAAGTAGAGGCCTACAGACCACGTGACCACGTAAAAAGTGATAAGGTAATGAGAAATGAGGCGTTTCGCGTATTTTCGTAGGCATCTTCGATTAGTTAAGGGATTCGGGTAATTTAGTTGGGTTCGGCGGAAGAGTTTCGGGAAAGATGTAGAGTTCAACAGAGATGCTACTTGAAAAGAGGGAAGGTCATCAGGAAAGAGGCGTTTCGAGTATTTTCGTAGGAGTGATTAGTTAAGGGATTCGGGTAATATAATTGGATTCGGTGGAAGAGTCTCGGGAAAGATGTATAGTTCAACAGAAATGCTACTTGAAAAATGAGTGTCATCAGAAATGAGGCGTTTCGCGTATTTGGGTAGGCATTTTCGATTAGTTAAGGGATTCGGGTAATTTAGCTGGATTCGGTCGAAGTGTCTCGGGAAAGATTTAGAGTTTAACAGAGATGCTACTTAAAAAGTGAGAAGGTCATCGAGAAGGAGGCGTTTAGCGTATTTTCGTAGGCGGCCTCGGTCAGCTAAGGGATTCGGACGTTTTAGTTGGATTGGGTCTAAAAGTTTCGGAAAAGATGAGTCCGACATAGATGTCATAGATAAGGTGAGGAGGTTATCGGAAATGAGGCGTTTCGCTTATTTTCGTGGGCGGTCTCAATTAGTTAAAGGATTCGGGCGTTTTAGTTGGATTCGGTAGAAAAGTCTCGTGAAAGATGTAGAGTCCGACATAGAAGTCATGGAAAAGTCATGGAAAAGTCCGACAGAGATGTTACTTGAAAGGTGAGATGGTTCAGGGATGAAGGGTTTCGTGTATTTTCGCTTGCGTTCCTGTTTAGTTACGTGATGATCCGGGTTATTTAGTTGGATCCGGTTTAAAGCTCTCGGAAAACATGTGGAGTCCGACAGGAATGACACTTGAAAGGAGAGTAGCTTCAAGGATGAAGTGTTATGTGTATTTTCGCTGGTGCTCCTGTTTAATTAAGTGATAATAATTCGGGTTATTTAGTTGCATCCGGTTAAAGATATCGGGAAACATGTGGAGTCCGACAGAATTGTTGCATAAAAGGAAAGGAGGTTTAGGGATGAAGTGTTTCGCGTACTTTTACTTGCGTCCCTGTTTAGGCAAGTCATGATTCGGGATATTTTGTTGAATCCGCTCGAAAGATCTCGGGAAGCATGTAGAGTCCGACAGTAATATCAGATGAAAGTGGATAAGGTTCAGAGATGAAAGGATTCGTGTATTTTTGCTGGCGTCCCTGTTTAGTTAAATGATGATTCGTGTTATTTTTCGTTGGATCCAGTTTAAGGATCTCGGGGAACATGCAGAGTCAGACATGAATTGACACTTTAAAGGAAAAAAATATCAGGGATGAAGAGTTTCTTGTATTTGCGCTGGCGTCCCTGTTTAGTTAAATGATGATTCGATTTAGTTGGATCCGGTTTAAAGACCTCGGGAACGTATAGAGTCCGACAGGAATGCCACTTGAAAGGAAAGAAGGTTCAGGGAAGAAGGGTTTCGTGTATTTTCACTGCCTGTCGTCTCTCTTAAGTTAAGTGATGATTCGGGTAATAGGATCCAGTTTAAATATCTCGGGAATCATGTAGAGGCCGACAGAATTGTCCCTTGAAAGGATAGAAGGTTCAAGAATGAAGGGTTTTGTGTATTTTCACATGCGTCCCTGTTTAGTTAAGTGATGATTCGGGTTATTTAGTTGGATCCAATTTAAAGATCTCGGGAAACATGTAGAGTCCGACAGAAATGTCACTTGAAAGGAAATAAATTTCAGGGACGAAGAATTTCGTGCATTTTCGCTGGTGTCCTTGTTTAGTTAAGCGATGATTCGGGTTATTTATTGGATCCGGTTTAAAAATCTCTGGAACATATAGTCCGACAGGAATGTCACTTGAAAGTAAAGAAAGTTCAGGGATGAAGGGTTTCGTGTATTTTCGCTGGCGTATCTGTTAAGTTAAGCGATGATTCGGGTTATTTAGTTGGATCCAGTTTAAAGATCTCGGGAAACATGCGTACAGTCCGACAGAATTGTTACATGAAAGGAAGTAAGGTTCAGGGAAAAGGGGTCTCTCGTATTTTCATTGGCTTCGCCGTTTCGTTAAACGATTCGTGTTATTTAGTTGTATCCGGTTTAAAGTTGTTTTTATCTTTTGCAGATGCCGCATTTTGCTTTTGTATTATACCAACAAACATTGCCCCTGTTTCATAGTAAAAGTGCAGCATGTACTGTAACGATAATTTGGTAAATTACGGTTACAACTGGTTTCTACCGGAGACAATTAAATGTAGCTATGTTATGCGCGCGTCGACGGCACTGAAACGTTCTCGATCCTACAGCGTTCCTCCTCCACCAGCTTTTTCCTATCTTCCGTACTGGTAAGTCGTAATTTTATGAATATCTAATTATTTTTCTCGGATGTAGAATTTTTCTGTATCTTATCGTTATAAAGTATTATTTGCAATACGTAGCCTAGTAAATATTTAGCATGTTGGTTATTTATTACAGTCAAATGTGGTAAATATCGATTTAAATCGAATTTATCAATTGGGTGTGTTTGACGCCGGCATTTTAGCCAAATTTAGTGCTCTCCACGCGTGATTGATTTCATGCAAATATCTACACGTGGTGTCGTCTTGCAAGTTAACTTATGTTATTACCGTTCCTTATTATCTTTTGCAGTTAAAATTTGCAATTATCGTTATTATCTTTATCGAGTTATTCATAAAATATATGCACTTACACAGATCTCTTTCGTTTGCGGAAGGTGGTAAAAAACTCCTCGAAATTAATAGTTTTCGCTTAACGGAAAATATTGGTTTTTATCTTATCTCACAATTTGATTATTGTAATTTTTCGTAATTTAATTTAATATTTAAATTATTCCCGGCTATATCTTAATACGATTTGAATTAATTAAAATTCATAGTTATTATCTAATTGTCGTAATTTAATTGAATAATTACAGCATTTCTTACTATTTCTCACTCCAATTGGGAGAATTAAATAAACTTATTGTTTCTTATCGTTCTACATTAAATAGTAGAAATTAACTTTAATTAGTAATCTAATTAAATTAGTTATAAAAATCAGAATACCTAACTTTTTACTTTCTTACTTATTGTATTATTTTGTGATTCACACATTTTCTATTTGTGAAAAGATTGCGTTTTAGCAATATTAAAACTTAATTTTCTGAGTGTCTTATTGTGATTTGTCTATTTAATTACTGTTATTAAATTTAAATAATATAACAAATTTCTTTCTAACATAATTTCTTATTCAGAGGAATTATTTTTATTGCTTTAATCTTGTCTAGTTATATCTAGAGTAATTTCTAAAATTTCATAGTTTCGAAATTATAATAATTAGTTTATTATAATTTATATCTTGAGTTATTTTTAAAATAAAATAATAAATTCATATCTTTGTAATTATAATAATTGATTTATTATAATTCATATCTTTGCTAAATTGTTTAGTCAACTTTTCTAGAAGAAACTTGCCTTCAGTAAGTTTTTTTCTAATTTTATCAGCCGTAAGCTAACTTGCATATTTCCAACTTTACTTTGTACATTTTTGACACTGGTATATTTATGTTTTATTGAACGAGACCAAGAAGAGGATTCGACAGATTCAACTTTACCAGACCACATCAGACTGAAATCCAGATTATTCTATTATCTTATCCAGGATTGGTTACATCTTTCCCAGGTGCAGGTGAAGTCTAGCTAGACCCAGAAGATCAGTATACACCAGCATAGGCCATCTTGGCAAGGGACTAGATCATCGTGGAAATCCTTGGAAATTAAGGTCTGTAAGTCTGTGGTAGAACATATTTCCATCATCAGGTCTTCGGTTCCAGCGTAACAAATAATTGCCAGTAATTGTTCTTGTAAATGTAAGCCTTGCAGTTGATAAAATATTTTCTTTCATTCATTTTTTTATTGTGATAGCCCTTCAGGCACTTATTTCCATTGTTTTGCCCTTCAGGTAAATATATATTTTTCATCATTGTTTAGAGTAATTTGTATTGTTAATATTTATTCTATTTGTTAATATACTATTTATTTGAGCTGAATCGTTTTATTTCTCTTATTGTGAAAATCTGATATCATACAAATTGTTACTAATTTTTTAGTAGCTGGCGCCCAAAAATTATCTTAATTTATCTTAATTTTACTTGATAAATAATTCCTTAACTTTTAATCTCTTATAACTTGCAGTTTTAAATCTTACTAAGCTAGAAACTTAAAGTGCACTCTTCAAGTTCTTTTGTTAACAAATCAGGGTTTTAACCAAATTTAATAATAAGTTTGTTAATTTATTAAACACCATATTCTGACTCACGACCCACTGGAAAAATCTGAGCAGCCGACAGGTAAAATAAACTTTGAAACCCAGAAGCCCATAAGGCAAATTAGATTTATTCAGTCTGGGGTTACAGTACCTATTTTCTTTTCTTGTATTTTTGTTTGCATAAGATTTTAAAAATATTTGTGATTTTATTATTATTAACCAAAAGTATTGTATAAACCCAAATGGTTAATTTCCAATACGTATCATAAGCATCAAATACTATAAAGTAAATCGCTGTTTCCTCAATACTCTGTAATTAGATGCGCCACTCTTGCTTATGAGGGCAGAATACAAAAAATGTATGCGACATTCGGCATGGGTATTTAATAAGGGTGTCCACATGTTTGGTGACATCACCGGCGAATTTTCGGCGTGTCTTGGTAATTTAAAATATTCACCGCTCGGTCGCCGGTGGAGATTAAGGAACGAAATTTTCAGGGACCCAAGAGGTAGGATGGATCTAGCTTTCCCGAAAGTCCGGTCGAAAAAATCCTCCGGTTAAAGAAGTTAGAGCCTGGGGAAAAGTAGCGTTTTTCTGCAAAATCGACCTTTTTTAAATATTCGTATCTCGGGTAATATCTCAGATGGACGAAAAAGAAAAAAAAGAGTTAATTTGTCCTTCTTCTTGGCCGTCGTGCATGTCGCGATCCTCTAAATCCAAAGGGAAAGGCTGTGACGCGCTTCTAATGGGTAGGTGTCGGAAGAATCGTCGAAATCCGATAAAATCGCCGCTTTTCAAAAAATCATAACTTTCTTGGGAGGCCAAATCGAGAAAAACGATTTTCAACGGCGATTTTCTAAATTTTATCTAGTTTCCAAAAAAAAATACGCCGCCGGCCCGTCTCAAAGGAGTCGCGAGTTAATAAGCTCGGAAGGGGGACATGTTTTGGAAATTCCTAAAAATTGCGGAAACGCGTACACTTCAAACGTTATTTCCAAACGAAAGATCGCCGCCGGACCGCCGTTCTGGCGCGAAAATCGAGTTAGAGGATGCAACTTAAAACTACATCGCGAATCGCGCGGCCCCCCGCCGGTTTTAGACTCAGTAGGAGCGAACGAATAGCTCTATTTTGACGTCTATCGTTCAGAAAACGTCGGCCATTTTTTTTCAAATTTCTCGCGTTTCGTATCTCTTTCTAATTTTCCCGGTTTTTGCAAACGGACCTACGTGGTGCTATCGAAACGTTAATTAATAATTCTTTTAATACTTCGCGGATCGCCACGAAAGTCGGCAATTCGATAGCCCCGACACGAAAACGTCCATCACGCACGGCGCTGCGCGGCCAAACTGGTTAAAAAAAAAGCCTTTAGCGCCGCAGAATATGTGAAAAATCGGCGATAAATTAGAGTGAGGAAGGGCTGTCAGATTTTAATATATATGGATATGGATGGATGGATGGATGGATGAATGGATGGATGGATGGATGGGAGTGAGGATTTTGTCAGATTTTAATATATATGGATGGATGGATGGATGGATGGTTTGAAAAACTGCAGAATTGTATATAGAACATTTTTTGTTAAAACATTATCTCACGCAAGTTAATAATAAACTTTCTAGAGTGTAAAAAGTCGACGCGTGTACCAGTTGAGGCAGGCGGCTGTCGGCATTTCTGAATGTACGTTTCGTTATCTCTCGGTGCAATCCCGCTGCATTAAGCGTATAGTATTGCCTTGTGTATAATAAAACTTAATTTTCTTGTTAGTAATAATTATTATTAACAAATTACGATTATATATATACAGGGTGAGTCTTAAATGTGTGTCGAAAATTAAACTGGTAATTGGCCTTACTAGACGAGCGGATGATCGGTGAAAACGTTCATCAACCCAATCTTGGCGTAGAACTTAATGAGTGATATGTCAAAATGTTCTTATTTAAAACCCTGAATATGGAAATAAAAGTTACGACATCCTCCGTTGGTCAAGACAAAAGTTTTGGAAAA
This sequence comes from Rhagium mordax, assembly GCA_963680705.1. Classification (NCBI taxonomy): domain Eukaryota; kingdom Metazoa; phylum Arthropoda; class Insecta; order Coleoptera; family Cerambycidae; genus Rhagium; species Rhagium mordax. The sequence continues at coordinate 24,124,703 of OY796659.1, read as the reverse complement.
AAAAAAAAATTTTTTCCAGTAATTTAAAGTGCTTCCGTCTCTTGCTATTATTTGAAAACCGCTATAGATATTGATATGATTCTTTCGTTATTATTTAGTGTAGAATGTCTTCATATAATGGATTATGCTCAATAAATTATTTCCAACCCTAATTTAGTGTTATATCAGCGCGTGCAATATGGGTGAAATTAACTGGGTGAAAATTGAGATTCATCATCGAATAACTTTCTTGTACAATAAAACTGCAAAAATTGGTGCACGTGACGAGACGCAGAATTTTATAAGGACCATTAACAAAATTAATAGAGTCCAATAGTAATGAATTTACGCAACCGAGGTAGCGAATATTGTCTTCGCAACAGGTAGTGCGGTGAGGGGAAGGCATGCGAAGTAAGGTGTAGCGGCCTCGGTTTTTGTGTTCTCCTGCCTTTGTTTTTGAAAATAAGTGCATATACTAATCGGGTCAAATGGTCCTTATAAAATTCTGCATCTCGTCACGTGTACCGATTTTTGCATTTTTATTGTACAAGAAAGTTATTCGATGATGAATCTCAATTTTCACCCAGTTAATTTCACCCATATTGCACGCGCTGATATAACACTAAATTAGAGTTGGAAATAATTTATTGAGCATAATCTATTATATGTCGTTCGAAAGAAGACATTCTACACTAAATAATAGCGAAAGAATCATCTCAATATCTATTGCGGTTTTCAAGTAAAAGTAAGAGAAGGAAGCACTTTAAATTATTGTAAAAAATGCTTTTTTTTTAGTTTTTCCCCCAAAACTTTTGTCTCGACCAACGGAGAGAGTCGCCAATTTCGAAAACATATGTAAAATTAAGTGCTGAAAAGGATGGTAGGGGTCTTAATAAGTTCTACTTCATGATTCACTTTTTCGTAACGGTCTTTTTAAATGAATCCGCTCCTCTATAACCACTAATGAGTAATGACATAATATATGACAGATGGTTTGTAGATAGCGCGTCACCGGCCGCTCTGGTGGCTTTCCGTACTAACATTATGTTACTAGCATTGTTTATAAAGTATTATAATAGTATATTATGTTACTAGGAGTAGAAGGCGACCATTATTGTTGAGCCCAGTTGGGCGAAACACATAATGAGCCTTCTACTCCGAGTGACATATACTATTTTTTCTTCAAGCGTTAAAATCAAAAATATCAAAACTTTAATTTTGAAAAATGACGTCAGGTCAAATGCGTTCAGCTTAGTAAAAAAAAATATATGTAATACTAACCATTTTATTTATCAATGAACCGTGACATAGGTGAATTTGCAATTTCAAGTATTTCAGGTGGTACGCACTGCATTTCTTCAGACTTTTTCGCTTTTAAATTTAAAAAAGGGCTCGACACGCGACGTCAACTTTTAAAATGACAGTTTATGACAAGTCATAATTTAGATTTTTAATTCGTTGCCATGAATACGTTATTTCAATTTTGTACTAGGAAAAAAAGGAGAAATATTTGTACTAATACAATAATAGGCTCTTTCTACAGGACGTGTTGCATTATGTAATGTAAGTATTGTTATACGCTTGAAGAAAAACAATGTTACTAGTAAACAAATTTCCACTACGGTGGTGTTCTGTATTAACATTTTGTTATTAGTAAAACAATGTCCTATTTCTAATTCTGTTTTTGGTAGCACAATTTAGACATTTTAATACGCTTGAAGAAAAAATTATTTTGGTTAAAATATATGTGAACATCAGACTTGCCTTCAGATTTGCCAACTTAAAAATGTTTTCTTAAAATGTTTTCGTAACCACCTCTCAAGTCACCGAAGTAACCCCCGGAAAATCCTGAGTTTTTGTGTTAGGTAAAGACAGTTTATTGTGAAGTCCGAACCACATCTAGGGCTCGAAAATTCTCTATCTATCAAGAGAATCATCAATCAAATAAATTTTTAATTTGCTCCAGGATGGATTCGAATCATCGATCTTTGCAAGTGAATACCTAAGTACGCATCAACACATTTACCCACTCGGTTACTCTGTCACCTAAAACTAAACTAAAAACTGAAACTGTATGAAACATTATATATTTATGAATATATTGGGTATTGTAAATATTTATTAACATAACATTTTGATAGTGAGGGTGTTGTTTGTATCAAAATATCGAAACCTACTTAGCGCCATCTGTGCTATGTATATAAAAACACAGAAATTAGAGAACCCCCAAATCTAAATAAAGATTTTTACCCTAACCTAGAAGTATAGTATAGTATACAGGGTGAGTTTGCTTTAAATGGGGAAATTTCGAGAATCGATTCTTTATTGAAAAATAAGTGTAGTTTGTTCTATAAACATTTTTCTTATGGGACTTGGTTTTCGAGATACAACTTTTTTTTTTTTAAGTTTTCGACGAATAACTTTAAAGTTGTTAGACCGATTTTTATAAAATTTGGGTTTTGTTTATGTTAGATTAAAGTTTACCAAATGGTCTGAAAGATTTGAAAATATCGCCCCCGCAGGCGTAGATATGGGGACCACGGACCCCTTTTTAAAAAAGAACTTCTACGCCTACGGTCGTCTCAAAAAGTGGATATGATTTTTTTATTCTCCGATATTTTCTGAACATAAAATGTCTCTAGTAAATTTTCGCAATTTTTGATAGTTTTCCGGTTAATTGAGGTTAAATGATTTATTGTATTGCTCTCTAATGTTTATTTTATTTGCCAATGAGCCGGTGTCTGCTAACAGAAAGGAAAAAAAATATATTAATAAATGTTTCTATTGTCTCTCAATTGCATTATTTTTCCTCTCTCAATTTTTAAAATCGTTTTAAACAATTTAGACTGAAAACGACCAAAGATGATAAAGACCCTTTGAAACGGTTTTACGTAATAGCAGACACCGGCTCATTGGCAAATAAAATAAACATTAGGGAGCATTACAATAAACCTTTTTACCTCAATTAACCGGAAAACTATCAAAAATTGCGAAAATTTACTAGAGACATTCAGAAACTATCGGAGAATAAAAAAATCATATCCATTTTTTGAGACGACCATAGACGTAGAAGTTCTTTTTTAAAAAGGTGTCCGTATCGACGTAGTTTCCTCCGTCTTTGAAGTTGAATTACTAGAAAACGATGCATTTAATTGACATATTAAGAGATACAAAAAAATCGATAAATGGTACAGGGAATAACACAAGTACATCGATTTTGTGAAAAAACAGTGGCGTACCTTTTGTTTTCAATTAAAATAATTTTTGACTAGCCCGTACGCACGCCTCTGTATTCTTGATAAAACAATAATTGCAACCACTAGCCGATAAAGAATGTTAAACAACCTCTCTATGCTAAATTTCAAAGAGCTATCATTAATTGTTAGTATAGAGTTAAGGCCAATTATTCTAAAAAAAATTCCATCTTTAACACCCTGTAGATCTTAAACGAAGCAGAATTCGACCATAGTTTATAGGACAAAATGTCTTTATTTTACGCTGAACTAGCTCCTGGTAAAGTCATGCTATTATAAACTGGACCACCCTGTATAAATACCAATTAACGTTTATGATCATGTTTACATACCGTGGTGTGAAGCGAGTGCTTGTCAATTTTGACAGTATTGAAAAAATATTTTTTTTACCAGCCATTATGGCTTTACACAACAATCACTCGTTTTCAATTCAACTATACTCTCCTTAAAAGTCGAGCAGATTAAGAACGGCAATTTAAATAATGCTGACCATATTAAATTATTTAATTTATTACACAAATTTGGCAATTGCTTTGGATGTGATACGTTAGAGTTAGGACATTATAAGCCAGTTGAGTTAGATATTAATATTTCTTCACAGAAACCTGTCGCTAACCAGCCCTATAGACTGTCTGAGTTTGAGAGAAAAATTGATAACTTGCTTAACGGTGATATTATTATATAATCTTCTTCAGATTTCTCAATTCCGGTGGTTTTGATAAAAAAGAAAAGCGGGGATTTTCACCTTTATGTGGACTATAGAATACTGAATTCTACAACGATTGCAAGAAAATAGTATATTGTTTTATTAGGAGTAAAAGTCATACTTTTGTGACGAGTCTGTAGGTTTGCCGGACGAACGAAAGTGAGTCCGGCAAATACAGACGAGTCACAAAAATGGCTTTTACTCCGAATAAAACATGCTATTTTTTCTTCAAACGTCGATTAGCTTTAAAAAAATTAAGATAAAAAATATCGAATTTCACCACCAAAAACGCATTGTGTTGATACTGTTAATATCGCATGGCCGGCGTATTAAACAAAATACGCGTTGCTATGGATACCTATTATGTACGCGTTGCTCGATTTGACAAAGTGTCAGTTTAAATTGTACTGCGAGTGTTTTCACGATTTGTAAGTAGGTATTTTAATAAATATTCTTTACATATTATTCTTTTACCTACGACCACTACTGTAAGTACTTAAAAACACACCGTCTGCGATCAATGTAAGATTCCTATTACGCACGGTAAAAAAATCGCACAACTTGGTAAAAAAATCGCACAATTCGTACAGTTTTCCTAGCAACCGCCTAGCAACGGTCAATACAAACAAACTTATTCTCTAAAAATTATTAAAAATGACAAGTGCAATACTTAATTTTCTGACGCTGTCAAAACTGACATATGCGATAAATAATAAAAATGAAATACAAACTTTCAATAAATACGGTCGTAGGTAAAGTATAGTACATAATTCGAGTTGTAAAGCAATTACGCACTCATGGAATTATCACACTCGACGCTAACGCGTCTCGTGCATAAATTTTCCATTCGTGCGTAATACGCTATTTACAACTCTTATTACGTAATATACTATTAAACCACACTTATTCTAGATTAGAATGACAGACTCAGTTTTTGACCCCTGAGGTTGCGGAAATTGCCGCAGATGCCATGAACAATTTATTACCTATACTAAATAATTATTGTTCTTTTAATATAATGTTTAAATATTTAAATTGTGGTGTTCTTTTTTTACTTAATAATTAAAGCATATAAGTTTTGTATTATTTAAGATGTCGTTATTTATATTATATTTATATCAGTCCTACTTTTTCTTCCGCTCACAGCGTAAGAAAAAGTACTTTTGCCTCCGCTGCTAATGGCAACGCACAGCCGTCTAAAATGTCAAACTTTAATGTCATGAAATGAGTTAAGAAATGTCATGTTTTTCTGACGTTTGAAGAAAAAAGATATTTTGCTACTCTCGATATGGCTCAGGGTTCTTATCAGGTCCCTGTTGCATCAGAGTTTGTTCATAAATCCGTTTTTGTTACCCCCGACGGTCAATATGAATTTTTAAGAATGCCCTTCGGATTTGCCAATGCCCCTGCAACCGCTCAACGAATGATAAACAATGTATTGAGTAATATAAGATTTGACTGGGTCATCGCCTATCTGGATGACATTCAGATATCTTCAGATACCGTGGAGGGGGGTTTACAAGTTCTGCAGCAGATGCTTGAATTTTTAGCTCAGGCCAATTTGAAACTTAATGTTGATAAATGTTCCTTTTTGCAAAATGAAATAAGTTTTCTGGGGTTTGAAATTTCGGAAAACGGAGTAAGGCCAGGCATGCAATTTACATGAGCTACAACAATATTTAGGTTTGAGTTCATATTTCCGTAAATTCATAAAGGATCATGCAAAGATCGTTTCTTCACTTACTTTGTTATTGCCTAAAAATGTACCATGGTCTTGGAATATTAACTTTACAAATGCAAGATGAAGAACTTAAATTAATAAAAGACAAGCTTAAGGAAGGTAATGACCGCGATATTTTAAAAACATATGTAATAAAGGACGATAAACTTTTTAGGAAGGTTTTGAATCGTAAATATGTGTTAGTTTTACCAAAATCTGCCGTATTTATTTACGATTGATAAGCCTGTAGACTGTAGAGCCCTTACATATGTGGTATATTGATATTGATCACTTGGGCACCTACTGCAAAAGTCATAAAGGAAATTCTTATGTCCTAGTTGTTGTCGACTTATTTTCGAAATTTGTCTTTGCAAGAGCATGTTAATAGGAGCGCAAGGGACATTTGGCCATTTGATTAATCTATTAAGTATGTTTGAGAGAATAATCTCAGATAGGGGAAAATCATTTATAGTCGAGTATACTCTAAGTTGGCCGGTCCAAAGGTCGCTACGTCGTCTGAAGTAAGATTGTATTCGATGTGTTAGAAATGCCAGTGGTTCTCAAACAGTTTGACACTTGAAACTGTGATGTGATCTCTAAATAATAATTGTATAAAAGTATTAAAGGGTTTCATAAAAAATGTTAAGAAGTATTAATTTACTAAATTTGTAGTTTTGATGGAATTCTACATTTATATATAGGCTCGGACACAAATGAAACTAATAATAAAAAATGAATTGCCCAATATTCGGTCAATAACAATATTAATCATTTGGAAAAAAAGTAATCGAAAACTAATATTAGTTAGAATAGTTTTTTAAATAGAATTATCGTCGCTAGGCTACACTTTGATTTCGCAAACTGTTGGTGGTGAAAACGTATGTTGTTAAATCACGCACATATCATCAGCTTATAGAAATGGAGCGTTCCTTACAAAATAGGTACTCCATAAGTCCGGTTTTGTTTAACACAGCGCCAACATAAAATTTTGGGGCCTAACGACTGTTTATTTAGAAAGAAATAAAATACGAAAAATTGTAACACAGCGCCAACATAAAATTTTGGGGCCTAACGACTGTTTATTTAGAAAGAAATAAAATACGAAAAATTGAAGTCATTATGTAATGTATTATAATAAATAAAAAATAAAGGCCCTGGATATTCGTAAATAAATAAAATAAGCACGCCACTAAACATCCGAAAGTCGATTTTGTTAGAGATAAACTCGGGCGGAACAATAAAATAAAATTGTTTAGTGAAAAGACAGTTTTAACAAAACTAGCTGCGCGGATTAATAAAATAAATAAAATGAAATTTTTATAGGGAAAATTTGAACCTTTAATATTTACTAAAAAAATAAAAACGATATCGCCGTGAACAGGTATTGAACTCGAAAGTACCTATTCCACTATTTTGACACTGAGCCACGCAACTACATTACTTGCGTTGTAAAACGTGCAATATGTAGGTAACATAAAATTGTAAGACTTATAGTGGTTTGACAATAATGTCCGTTTGTTGGATAAATACCCACTATTTACCACTAAAAATAACCAATAATTCATATATAGACGAATTTAATTTTAATTTGAGACGACTCAACCCCAAATAAATAATATTTCATTGTAACGTTTGGCAAATCTTGAGTTTGACAGTCGCTGAACTTATTGAAAACTTAGATTATGTTATCTCTCACTTCAGTGTATATTTTATATTTCCGTCTCAAACGGAGGGACAAAGAAACTTGGTCGACATACGGGAACAATGAGTGTTATGCTCTTGCTTTAACTTTGAGTGCGAGAGAAAATTAAATCGTACGCGCAATATCAACTCATACAGATGCCAAGTTAAAATATACTCGACTTTACTAGTAAATATTTTTATCGGTTTCAGGATATTAATCCTTTGTTTACATATGCAAAAGTAGGCTGGTAAACAAGTCATAACTAAAGTTGTACAGTTATATTTAAAACTTGTACGGTAATATTACAAATACAGATCTGTCAATAACTGTCAACAGATGAAATAATAAATAATGTAACTATAGGGCTATTTATTAATACAAACAGACAGAAAACTCCAAACAATAATAATTAAGTACTGAAATCCAACTGAAATGTATTTTCAGGCAATCCAAGGTCCATTTTTATGTAGCCGTTGTGACATTAAAAATGTAAACATTTATGTAATATGAAAAAAGGTAACAAATAAAAACAAACAAAATATAACTGTAACCATGGCGACAAATCAACCCATACAGACTTGACCAACTAATGAAATAAAAACGTTATTAATAAGAGAATATCAAAAGGTAATGTCTATTAATAATGTCTTTATTTTCTGAAACCGATAAACTATTGAACATATCACGGATGTTATGAATCATAACAGCCTTAGATGTCTTAAAATATGATAAAAAACATCAATCCTGTTGAATCAAATATAAACATATCCAGAATAAGAAATATTCGTGATGGTGGCCTTTTCGTTAGCTGTGAAAATTCAGATGAAGGTCATAAATTTATGGAACTGGCTAATTCAAAATTGAACAAAGACTACACCATCAAAGAAGTTCCAGCGCTAAATCCTCGATTTAAAGTAGTCGGTATCTCTGAAAATCTCGATGAAGAAACGCTTATTAACTATGTTTAGTCACAAAATAAACATGTAATTGCCGAAAATTGTGTTTTAAAAGTTATATCTTTTGTGCCTCTAAAGAAGAACAATAAATTGTATCAGGCTATTATTCAAACCGATGTAGCGAGTTATAGTAAAGTCATGGACCATGGAAAACTATTTGTTGGGTATGATTATTGTAGTATTTTCGATGCAATTGAACTACGTCGTTGTTTCAAATGTTGTGGGTATCACCATATCTCCAGTCAATGTAAACTTAATATTTTTATTTGTCCTCTATGTGCTCAAAACCACAATTTGAAAGATTGTCCTAAAACGGGCATATTACATTGTATTAACTGCCATAACTATAATAAACATAATAATGATGATCCTGTCAATGTAAGTCATGCTGTTTGGGACAAAGACTGTCATGTTTACAAAATCACATTGCAAAAATTCAGAAATAACATAATTGCCCCTCAATAGCAACCAATATCAGCTACCCATGGTCCATTTGATAGTTGTTTGCCTAAGTTTACTTCTCCCACTATAACCTGTTATTATCAAAATGTGCGCGGTGTACGTACTAAGACCAACGATTTACTTGTCAGCTCTACAGTTGCTCGTCAATATGACATTGTGGCACTCACCGAGACTTGGCTTAATAGCAGCTTTTCCAACGCTGAAATATTTGACACTAACCACTACGATGTTTTTCGATGCGATCGTAATTTTCATGCGACTAACACAGAAAGAGGTGGCGGTGTATTAATTGCCCTAGATAAAAAACTGAATGCATTTAATTTTGATTTTAAGTCTAACTGTGATATATTTAATGATCTCATTTTTATAGACATTGTATCTGTAAAATTGAAAGTAAATAACAATAATTACTTTTATATTTTCGTTGTGTATATACCGCCTAACACTATGATAGATTGTTTGATGCCATCGAATCTTTGTACATCATTTACGGTTCAAATATTTTAATTATTGGGGATTTTAACATACCTGATTTTGCTTTTAGAAACCCACATGCTACTCCTAGTCGTAATTTTAATTCAATATGTAATTTTTTTAACTTTTTTAACTTTACACAATTTAACAATATATTAAATTGTAATAATAGGCTCTTGGACCTCGTTATCTCAAACTGCACCTGTAATGTCTTTAGATCATCTGATATTTTATTGCCTGAAGATCAGCACCATCCACCATTAATCATTGAAACCACTTTTAACTGTAATGTTAAAGAATTTCCACAAAAAAGCATTGAAGGCTTTAACTTTAAAAAAGCAAACTTTCCGGCCCTATACCAAGAATTAGCCTCTAGTGACTGGTCGCCTTTAACTGAACATAGGAGTGTCAATGAGGCCGTTTGTGCATTTTATGACAGTCTTAATTCAATTTTTGTGAAGCACATCCCTAAAAAAAATATGACACATAAATCTTATCCACCGTGGTTTAATGGTGAAATAATATCACATGTGAAACAAAAGATGCGGGCCTGGAAAATTTATCGCTCATCTCCCACTGATGATAATTACGACAGTTTTAATCGTTTAAGATCCACGTTAAAAATTAAAGTTAATGTAGCCTATAGAAAATATGTTACTAAGGCCGAAACCGATATTAAGTCCGATCCTAAAAAATTCTGGTCATTTATTAACGCTAAAAAGGGTAATACCGACATACCTTCGGCAATGACTTATAACGATCAGTATTTACAAGATCCACAGCTAATCGTAAATAGCTTTGCTGACTTTTTCTCCAGTACCTACACCAACTCTAGTAATTTGAACACTAATGAGGTGTCCCTCAGTAATAATAATGTATTAAGCATAAATTCTATCACCACTGAAGACGTATTGAGATCGATAAAAAAAATTAAATCTAATTTTACCATGGGTCCAGACCTTATACCGGCTTTTTTAATTAGGGACTGTGCTATTCTTTTCTGTGAACCATTGTACATAATATTTAATTTAATCCTACAAACTTGTACCTTTCCAGATATTTGGAAAGTTTCTCGGGTATGTCCTGTCTATAAAAAAGGCTGTAAGACCGAGATCATTAATCACAGACCTATTGCTATTTTGTGCAACTTTTCTAAAGTGTTTGAAATATTAATTCACAGCTTTTTATCATGCCACGTTAAGAATATCATTTTACCTGAACAACATGGTTTCATTGAAGGAAGCTCTACTGTTACCAACCTAGTGTGCAAGAGTCAATTTCTTAGTGAAGTCCTTGATCGGAGAGGCCAAGTAGACGTTATTTATACAGACTTCTCCAAAGCTTTCGATAGACTTGACCATGGTTTATTACTGCGCAAGTTGGATAATGTCGGTTTTAGTGGTAGCCTAGTTGCCATGATTAAATCCTATCTGACTGGCAGGTCTCAGTATGTACAATGCCACGGTTACCAGTCTATCAAATTTCCTCAAAGCTCGGGTGTCCCCCAGGGTTCGATTCTTGGGCCTCTCATGTTTGTTATTTTTATTAATGATATTGCCACAAACATAGATGTACATTTTCTTTTGTATGCTGATGATCTAAAGATATATTGTGAGGTTGAATCTCCCCTGGACTGCGTTAAGCTCCAGGAAAACCTAGATCTAATCTACTCATGGTGCCTCGATAACCACCTACCTCTCAATGCCAGTAAATGCAATGTTATGTCGTACAGTCGCAAAAATGTCACGCTAATATACGAATATACTCTTGACGGGTCCATCTTAAGTCGTCCTTGCATAATAAAAGACCTTGGAATTATTTTTGATCCAAAACTTTCATTTACAAGTCATATTGACGCTACTGTAGCAGCTGCTTATAAAAGACTTGGTTTTCTAGTTCGGAATATGAAAGACTTCAAGTGCCTTGGCACTATGCGTTTGCTATTCGTAACCTTTGTGAGATCTAAACTAGAGTATGCATCAGTCGTCTGAGTCCAATATACCACATACATATAACATCCATTGAGAGAGTGCAGCGGCGTTTTTTCAAATCTGCAAGCTTTGTCTTAGATAATTTCTATCCTCAAAGAGGTACTCCACAGGAGGTCTTTTATGAACGATTTAACATGAGCAGTCTAGTCAAAAGACGATCTATGCACTCTGTTATACTCCTATTTAAGATTGTCAATCATACACTCAACTCTGAAAGTATCATTGCTCTATTAGACTTTCATGTACCTAGGTATAATGCGAGAAGTAACCACTTGTTTTCCGTGCAAAATCATAGAACAAATATTTACAAATGTTCCCCCATTTACCAAATGATTACCAACTACGCCAGTATTGAATCTCGGCTTGATATACTATTCTGTACTATCAGTGATATTAAAAAAATATTTGTATAACTTTAATTTTAATCAAGACTATATGTTTACTGGAGCTTTTGTATGTACTTATTTTTGTGTTTATATGGTATTATTGATGTTTTTACTTAAGTACCTATCTGTTATTTCGTGCAATTTGTATACATGTGTAATGTGCATTAGTCTTTAAGTTGTATTCTTCTTTTTTGTATTGTGTTACTTATCCTGTAACTGGTTTTTTTTAACCCGTTGGATATTTTATCTAAAAAAAAAAAAAAAAAAAAAAAAAAAAAAAAAAAAAAAAAAAAAAAAAAAAACCGACATCTGCGGCAGTTATGATAGTCATAACATTCCTAGATATGTTAATAGCTATAAATCTTTTGTAAATTATCATGTTAAGCACATCTTAAATTCAGTGGCATCCCCTAAATCAAACTGGCAGATAGAACGGTATAATAGGACGATTTTAAACGGGCTTAACTCTATAAACAACGAAAACGAATGGCAAAAATCTCTTCCAAATGTTATCTGGGACATGAACGACACATTAAACAAATGTATGTACAGGTTTTACGCCACACTTACGAATATTTGATTATAACAAAAATCGTCATGCAGAATAGGGGAAGGAAAATTTGAGTACGGAAGATATACGGGGAAGGGCAAAAGTAAACATGGATAAGCAAGAAATGAAAATGAAAGAAAGGTTTGATGCAAAGCGTAAAACATCTAAGACATACAAAATTGGTGATCTGGTATTATGGTCAGGCTCTGATAAATGTGTGAAAGAAATGAGTAAGAAAGTAGGCTATTATAAATTCGGTGGTCCATATAAGGTACAAAGGGTGTTAGTTAATGATCGTTACGAAATTGTTGCTATTGAATTACAGTGCGCACGTGCAGTGATAATTCAGCAGATAGCACCGATGAACTTATCGATTTGTTGGTGGGATAACTTGAATCTCCTTCAAGAAAACTGATATTTCAAATTATCATCCTGTAATTAAAAAAATATATAATATGTATATAGACACGTGGGTACATTCAAATATATTACGCATTGTTAATGTATGACAAATATCATAAATATTCTATGTATGTACACCTTATGTTTTGTTAAAATGATTAAACGTAGTAGGAAAAAAATTATGTGGTAACAGTGGTCACATATGCAAAAAAAGTACATATGCGGTAACAGTGGTCGCATATGCAAAAAAAATGTGGTAACAGTGGTCACATTATGCAAAAAGAAAAAAAGACATATGTGGTAACAATGGTCACATATGCAAAAAAAATATGGTCACGTATGCAAAACGAAAAAAAAAACATGTGGTAACAGTGGTTGCATATGCAAAAAAAAATATGTGGTAAAAGTAAAAACATAATATGCAAAAAGAAAAAAGAGACATATGTGGTAACAATGGTCACATACGCATAAAAAAAGAAATAAAAGAGGAAATTAAGCAAAGTAAACACACTCGCGCATTCCTAAACAAAATATCGAGATGTACTTGAAAAAAAAAATAAAATGATGAAAACTATAAGGATGGAAATATGAAATGTAGCCGAACAATATTTAGCTCGTACAAAAGGTTACTGCAAAATTTTGTTTACAGAGACGAATTAAAGGAGTGATACCCAGTTGGCGAGGGCACCATTCATCAAGTCAGGATGGCCGAAAGTTACACAAAGGACTTCACTGAAATAATACTGCCCGTGACTCAATCCACAATATAGAAACATTTGGTTTTGTCTATGTTTTTATTTATTATATTTATGCTGACGGCTTAAGTTGTAGAATATTAAAATAAAATGGGTTAGTTATCCATGATCGGCGTTTTATTAAACACCTAAATATAATAATATGTATACTTACCTCACAGTGCCTCTCGGAGTAGACTCTTGTACTTGCGGCTCTAATGGTAATATAGAGTGTGTGCTAGCTGCTTCCGTGGATAATTGTGTACCGATCATGGACCCTTGAGCAGAAATGGTATCTATCCTACGCAATCCAACAGATTCTCTTAATGAAGAACTCCTAAAAAATAAAAAAATATCAATATTTTGTAATTAGGAAGTATATAGTTTAATAAATATTACAATTTTGATGTTGGTTTCCAATAACTAAACAAAGAATATTCAAGTTAAAATTGAGCACAATTTGCCTTAACATTTTAAATACACTATTGGATAAAAGTAAAGCAACTCTTATGATAAAATCAAATTTTTAAATATCCAAAATAATATTGGGAGCTGCGGAATTTAAAAGCCATTTTGATTAAAGGGTAATAGTAGGATTAGTAGGTCACAGGTGAAATGAGATTGTTTTCAAATGTACGCCCTTGACCAATGATGTTCGGGACTTGAACGGATCATTGGCAAAGCGTAGAAATAACTGCTGTGGTACTATGCAGTTAACGGTAATTACGTAGTGTAGGTACTGGCTCTGGGACCAGTGGACTGTAGGGAGATTTTTGTGTGGGTATAATCAATCCTGGAGGTAGCCTCACCTCCTAATTAGGCTTGGAAAGATTGATTAATGGGTCCAACAAGGTTTAGTTGAGAACTGATTTATTTAAGAAAATACGTTTCTATTTATACTATTTACAACAATAAAAACAATAAGCAATATTTAAAACAATTATACATGTAAACGTTAAAACTTGACCTACAGAATGTTAACTAAAGAATACAGTGGCTTGCAAATTTTGCGATTACTTGCATTCCGTTTGAACTATTACACCCTTAACTGTGTCAGCGGAGATGCAGTATTTGCATTTTGTTGACCCTGGGTTGAATGTTTTACGAAAGAAAATTCTCTTTCGGGGTCTGCGGCACTATTCATTTTTCATATATTATTTAACCCTGCTAAACATCACTCTTTTATTTATATTTGCCTAGGTAGAAATAGAGCAGTACGCATAGGGATCTATGTGCTGACTGCTGTCATTTGAGGCCACAATTATGGTCCATGATACACGAAAGCACGTTTAGAGTACTGTGTACTGTGCTTTCTAACCTTTAGTTATTGTTTCTGATCTTACTACACAGATCCATGGTTTAAGCTACGCTACGCTGATGAGGAGCAATAACTCCGAAACACGTGTCCGTAGCTGCATCTTGTTTCTCTTTCGGAGTCTGCGGCACTATTCATTTTTCATAAAATTAATATTCTAATGATAACTGACTGTAGTGTTCAATTAACGCTCGCTTTTATAAATAAATTGGTGGTTTTATAAGTTACCTGTTGAACTTAACAAACACCTTTCAAGACATAGATGTATTTTACTTTAGTAACGAATTTAGTCAAAAATGTGTTCAATCTGAATGGCAACGTAATTCACCATCACGCTACAACAATGAGGTTTTTAACGTGTTCAATCACAGGAAATATAACATACAAGTGATAGAATTTATTAATATAACAGTGGAACAACCTCTGAGACTTCAAATTTTTAATTTGTTGCATTGTTTTGATTGTGTTTTAGTTAGAAAGGCTGTACATTTAAAAAGCGCTTTATTTATGAATTGTGACTTTGGTCCTGTGACATTTGAAAGTTGCTCTCGCCAACAAAAATATAATAAACGGCTTATTCAACCCATTGGTACTCAACCAAAAACATTGTGCCTATTGGCTTATGAATCTTTACAAAATGAGCAATAAAACCATTAAAACTGTTGTTTCATTATTTATTATTGTTTATATGCATCCTCCCCTTACTTCCTTGTGATGGTAATTCAGTCTCATCCAGTTTTTCTACCGAATCCACGTAAGAATATGGAAAAACACCTTAACAAATTGAATTGTGTTTCATCATTGTAAAATTTTTTAACCTCGAGGCATTGATGTGGTTCTAACGTTTGACTTAGTTTATCTAAAGAAGCTGGTAAAAATCGAAACGAGTCCACAAACCTTAATTTCATATAAATATTTTTCGGTTTTTATCGTCAGACTTATCTACTAAAATGAATTTGGAAAATGTAATGTATTTTTCTTTGGATTGTGCTACAACCTGTATTCTCTCTTTCTTTAAGGCTAGTTTTTTTATGAATAGATGCGAGTCATAATTAGTTAAATTATGGAAAAACACTGGTATATATTGTAGGTACTTTAAATTGTAAATTACACGTAGAGTGCGCAGGTCCACGAAAATTGCCTGTAAGGTGGAAGTGATCGCGAACTTTTACCTCATCTGCATCAAAAGGTTTATCACAAATATGACATAACGGACTATCATTGAAAAATGGTTGCTCTTGTTCAGTTAATGGTTTCATTTCGATAATAGTTTTCAAGTGACTGCTAATTCTAAAACATTTTCTTCTGATCGTTTAGTAAAAACAAAAGCGGCATCAATGCCTCGATAATATTCAAGTTTTGAAAGTCTGTCATCAAAATTGCATTTTATATAAAAACAATATGAATACGGCTCATGTTTATATGTTTTAACTATGAAAGATTCACTATCGCAAGGTTCATTGTGGTGAATTGGTTTTAATAAACTTTCAAAGTCCGCATATATCACGAATGGAATCGGTAACTGTTTCTCAATGTTAACAAATTTTAATATATTTCCTGCAATTGTTTCACCACATTTATTAATTTGTGGATCAGGTTTTGGTAATACCGTACATACATGATTACAGTCATATCTTTCATGAGTGCATAATTTCTCAGGAGAACTAAAAAATTGAAGACAACCATTACAAATATAATTTTGACAGTGATGTTTAGATCTTTGGCTAGATATTAGTCGCGACAAATCCTTAACAAGAGTATAATGACTATTCCCTTCAGCATCCGTAACTAGTAACAAGTTTACATGTGTATTTTGACGACTGGGTGTAAAATATAAAGGGCCTACAATCTCACTGACCATTTTACCATCTTTGTATTGATTATCCACCCCGAATACGTTTATAGAAATATTATTTAACTTTTCAAATTTATGTATATCTTTCAATTTAACTGGGAAGTCAATACCTTCAAAATTCAGCAATGTAGAGTAGTGTGGATAGGATGACGTTAGCACTGGATTCCCATTGGCTGGAAATATTGCAGCCATTACGCTCCAAGCCATACACATTTCATCCGTATTTTGAATATTTAAAACAGCTTTTTTGTTTTCTATTTGTTTTGGCAATTTAATGTATGATGATGCAAATGGCGGGTTGTACTTGTTAATATTGACTTCAAGAAAATTAAGATGCTTTATAGCCCATCCTAATTATTTGGCATTAAAAATGTACAATTTTTTAACAGCTGAGTCTACATTACGATAGATATGAATATTGGCATACCTGAATCTCGCTTCTGAAAAGTTAATGCTTTCTCCAGAATCTCCTCTTTAAAATCATTATATACATTCATCAAATCAGTTGGGTGTATTATAATTCGATTAATGGTATTGAACGATTTTATGTCAGATAATTGTTTTTCCTCTATGACATATAGACCAAATAATTCCACATTAATTTTTAAGCTGAAGAATTTTTGAACATATTCCTCAATCACTGAGAAAACTTTTCTTCTTATGTCTTCGAAAAACTGAGGAATATCGGTATAATGTTTCTTTGAAGAAAATCGGTAACTCGCAATTCGATTCTTAAATGCACTCTGCAACTTTTCTATCCCATCACCAGAGCTATCAATCACTTTTTTGTGTGTAGAACTTCTCATATGACCCGCTAATTTAGATTTCGGTATTTTTTCAGAACACCCTGGACAAATAACCTCATTTGTAGGAAACTCTATGCTCGAAGAAGTACCAGGCTGATTTATTAATTCATCATTTCTATTCTGTGAATTATTTAGTTTAATTTTTTTTGGTGGATTACGTTCACTAATTTGTCTGTATACACAACTTTCACGAAGATGACGTGATAAACTCCTTTTTGCAGAAAATCCATGTTTGACACTTAGGACATTCCATTGTCCAGCTTACCTCCTTCAATGAAAGTCTAACCCTAATTCAATTTCTTTTTATACGCTCAGAAGAAAAGATTGCGGTTTCAATGATGACGTAGATAGTAAATTAACGTGCACGTAATAATTAATGCATGTAAGATATCTGCATTGGTTTTTGTCGACCTTACTGCTTTCGTATTACAGTGTTGATTTGATTAGACCCGTATTTAAGAGAAAGACATATTCATTTGTAATTATTGTTTTTATTGTTTTATTAAAAATGATTATAATTCATAACTTAAAACAGTGAATATATGAATGTAAAAGAAGAGCGAAACGCTACTGGAAACCGCGAGTCCCATATTGTATCTCTATCCATATCTGATTTCTCTGTCTAATTAGTTACCCCGCACCCTGATCGCACCGCAATGACCATAATACTCTGCTGCTGTATTGAGACGCCACCAGCGGTGTTTATGAGAAGTTATATTTAATGTGTATTGTATACTCGTATTTTCTCTAGCTCAATTTCAAGTTACAGGACATAGCGACACTTGCCGGCCAGCTCCGAGATAACACGATGATTGGCGATTAATCATTTCGCTTCATATCTACATAAATACTCATCATTCTTGATCTTTCATATAATAAATTACAATAAAAAAAATAATGTAAATTTTATGTAATATCTCTAGTGTAGTAAGAAAATACTTTAATTAACATTATGTACTTAATTTTATTTGTTTGAAAGTCCACAAGACAAAGTATCCTTAAAATAAGGTATGAATATGTTCTTTAATTTAAAAAAAAACATTTAGGAAACAGGAAGTGTATTAAGCTAAAATATAAGTATAGTTCATTTTATATTCGTAAAGCAGGGAAAAAAATGCCGCATTTACAAATCATAAATGCGGCCTCTTTAACGTTCAAAGAAGCCGCCGCACGTGCTCCTGTAACGGTTCGCTTTTCTAAGCTTGGGTGGTGCAATAAAACGTTCCACTTATTTAAAATCGTTAACTAATATACAATATTCCAGGCGCAAATAGATAATTAAATTATTGTATACTTTAGTTCTTAAACCGGCCCTGGGTGTAAAGTGAATGTTTTATTAGTCCCGAGTGACGAAATATAGTGCGAGGGTAGGGGATTGCGTTTGTGAACAGACATTGCTCATGCTGGCAAGACGGCGAGGCGAAGCGGTTGGACCGCAGACCGCCTGGGAGAAAAAATGTGATTTTGAGCTGATACCAGTCGAGAGGACTTAAAGTTATGTTGGCAGAAAAAGATTCTACGGTTCCAAGTGGAAATTAGTTTGAGTGTGCTGCTGTCTTCAGTTACAAGTAAGAGCTTTCCATTTTTTTGGTTCTGTCGTACTACACCATAGTTTTCCTTGTTCCTATGGGTTTAAACCAAGAATAAGGTGGCGCTGAACAAATTATGTTAATGGCTGTACCGTTACCTCTGATTTGATTTTTGAATAAAGTGCGTTGTTTTGGCCCGACAGCTACCTATAGTGTTCTTCTAATAGACCGCTACGCTGTAGTAGCATTTACTGTTTTAAATCGCGAATTTAAGTGATTGATAAACTTAGTTAATTTGGAAGTTAACATAGAACCTCATTGCTTTGTGCAAATTGAAACTGTTAATTTGGTTTTATTGGAATCATTATAAACTAGTCGCCCTGTGCGAATCATTTTGTAAATTTTATTTTATAGAATACCTTGAACGGTAATCTAATTTGTAACCTTTATGTATTTTGAGTGATCACCTGTTACCTTGATATTTCCTTGTTCCTATGGGTTTAAACCAAGAATAAGGTGGCGCTGAACAAATTATGTTAATGGCTGTACCGTTACCTCTGATTTGATTTTTGAATAAAGTGCGTTGTTTTGGCCCGACAGCTACCTATAGTGTTCTTCTAATAGACCGCTACGCTGTAGTAGCATTTACTGTTTTAAATCGCGAATTTAAGTGATTGATAAACTTAGTTAATTTGGAAGTTAACATAGAACCTCATTGCTTTGTGCAAATTGAAACTGTTAATTTGGTTTTATTGGAATCATTATAAACTAGTCGCCCTGTGCGAATCATTTTGTAAATTTTATTTTATAGAATACCTTGAACGGTAATCTAATTTGTAACCTTTATGTATTTTGAGTGATCACCTGTTACCTTGATATTTTTGCGCCGTACGGTTCATTGTCTAATTTTAAGTTATTTTTTTAATATAAATTTCTGGAAAAATTGTTTATTTCCCACACCCTGTAGACAATCTCATCTCTTGTTTTTTGAATAAATTGGTTTAAAGTTAAATATTTTTTTATTAGCGGTTTATGCCGTTATACTCCTTTGTCGGGAATTTTTATCTGCGGTACAAAAATGAATTCGACTTTACATATTAATACTTTGCATCAAAAGATGTACTTGGATAAAAATCGAATAATTTCAATCGTAACATATTTAATAAATACCTACATTAATAAAAATTTACATAATTCGCAAGAGGAAGTTACAAGTTTACATAAAAAAAAATAGAGTAATAATGGTAACAATATGTTATAAAATAAAATGATAGTGTAATCACTCACAATGCATAGAATGATATGCAGTGTGTCCCAAAAGAAACGCATAAAATTCATACATTTTATCCTGTTTTGCGTTCTCAAAAATACAAAAACACGTCAATTCGTAATATCAGATTTGTATGTAAGGAAATATATGTTTTTGAGCCTTCACGTGTCTGTGACGTCCGATAATTTATTTAAATGGGACACCCTCTACAGGGTGTCCATCATAAAGTATCACATTTTGACAGTTTATAACTCGAGAACGAAAGGAGCTATCGAAATGCGGTTTTCACTAAACTAAACTAAACTAAACACCACCTATATCTGTTACGTCCATCTTAAAGCCCGATACGTTTCCTTTAAGAAAATGTATAAATTTTTACCATTCAGACGAGATATTATTTTTTTACGAAACCATGCTAAAACATCTTTCTAAAAAAATTACACATTTTAATGGTTTATACAACTAGTGAACTAAAAGAGTAATGAATATCATGTCTTCACAAAATTTCTCAAGCGATCTTCCTCTCTCAAATCGCCTAAGAATACAGTACCTAGGCAGTGGCGCTCTGGAGCGCCGCCCTCCCTGCCAAATTTAAAATGTGCAATTTTTTTAGAAAGTTGTTTTAATATGTTTTCGTAAATAATTAATATCTCCTTACAACTCAGTTATTATCACAAGCAATGAAAAATGTATATTTACGTTTATAATCTGTCACCTCTACTTTACCTACGATCGTATTTATTGAAATTAAAACACAATTTTATCGCTCGTCAGTTTTAACAGCGTTAGGAAATTAAGATTTGCACCTACCATTTTGAATAATTTTAACCTGGCGTCAGAAATATGAACTACAAGTGTTGTGTTATGTTGGTCACGTGGTCACATTACAACACACCTCAGCGGCTGAGCATGGGATTTGTTTACGGTATGTAACGTTCAATTTACATAGGTGGCGGAGAGTGCGTCAGCTATTTACGTTAGTGATCGTAGGTAAAGATAGTTCAAGGGCCGATTTACGGGGGAGGGGGGTAATGGGGGGGGGGTAATTACGCCCCCCCGCATGAACCATGAGGCATGAATTACAAAGAAGAGATACAAACAAAATTAATGTATTCATTGGCGAAATAAATAATTTGAAACGAAAATTTAGAAATTTTATAACAATTATTTTATATTTAGCATCTATACAAAATAAGAAAATTTTCCCAAAATCCCGCAACTCAAAATTTCTTGGAAGCCTACACTTACAGCTTACAGAAAACAGGTAAAATGTTCCCTGCTTTTCACCTCCCCGCCCTGCTCATCCTAGAGTTTACTCCCCCCATGACAGTAAGCTAAATCCGCCCTTGAGACAGTTTCCCCATGTGTCAGGAACAACAGTTTTCGTACGAGCGTGATGAATATGAATACGTTTTTCTTAATAAAAAAACTTGCCTTTACTTTAAAAAGATGCTACTGTTTGACTTGACGTTTATTAATTGTTATGTGACTGAGAAACGTCAAAATCACACAGTCATGGCTATATGACCTTATGATTTTTAAAGTGATAGAAGCTACTTCAAAAGCGTTAGTGTAGGTAACTAGAAATTGCATTAAATTTCATTAAATTTGTATAAAATAAGAAAATATAAAAGAAAAACATTGGCATATTGTCTGTATTCTACGTCATATTCACGATAAGTTTCGATAAGTAGCTCACAGTTATTATCGCAACGTTAAGGTTTAAATTTCACCAAAGATGGAAATATTGATATTGAAAACTAAAATTATGTCATTTTCAGCCTCCTACGGAGGATGGTGACGCCGCTAATAAAAAATATGTGGATGACAATATCAGGCACTATTGTATCGGTTATTGTAACTAACTTTAACAATTTCAAAAAGGATATACCCCAGTCATTCAAACTATGGCAAGGCACATACTCTACCATTACTATATACCTACAGCAAAACAAACGTTATTATACGAGTAGTATAATACAAGAATACAGGGATTCCAAAATTTTCAGATTGCGTATATCTATTAATATCGGTTTCAATTGCGCCCCCAGCAAACGCAGAGTGTGACTGTTTCGTAACGTTAAGTCACAAATAAGTAACTCTAGAAGCATATTTCAAAGTGTGAAACAGATTCGTAATTATGGCAATATATCTGTACCTGAAAGATTTGTTTTGAAATTGTTTAATATAATACAAAACATCTTTGGTGGGTTTGGAAAAATTCGAAACTGTTACCTAACAAATGTTATTCTTAATTCCACAAACGTAAATATTTCGTAACTTACAAAACGCCATACTTTCAATTGTTAAAATTTGAGAATATTACGCAATTGTTGATGCGGTATTCCTTCAGTAGCTATAAACAGAAACAATTACGGAATTATTGAAACAATTCATTTTCAGTTGTGAAGCGTTGAAAAATTTACATAATTAGTAATACGTTACATTTTCGCTATACATGTTCAAACAAATGCGTCGTTTCTATAGGCTAGAATTATTTCTGAGAGAGAGATAAAATTCAAACGACCAATAGAATCTTGGGAAGCTGCGCCGCGCCAGCGCGAAGAACTGTTTCCGGCTTCAACACAAGTTAGTCTGAATGTGTAGTAATGTGTACTTACACGTGTGGTGTAAACAAGTGTCTGGTATTTGTACAAAAAATACTATTGTGAAAAACAATTGCACAATATATACACGTTTAGAGTATTAGGTAAGTAATAAGTACTAATAGATTTAAAATTAGATAAGTTTTAATTGTATGTATTGTAAAAAGCGTTAATTTCCTGGACAATACCTAACATGGCGTGGGCACATTAACAGCGTGGGTAGCGGATCTTTTTACTATTACCTATAAATCGAATAAAACAAAGGCTTTTCTTAAAATTTCGTGCTTATTTAAATGGATAACTATAAATAATAATACAGAATATGTACAAAACTTTGCTACTAAGTATAATAATCTACACTTAGATTATTATATCTACTTTACTTGCACAGTACGTATTTATTTGCAAAATTGAATCGTTGAGTGTTCTTTTTTTTTGCTTAGGAATATATTATTTTGTATTTCTTTTTGAAGTTATTCTCCGATGAGCAAGAAACGCATGTTTTTCTTTTAAATTGTTTCAATCAAAAGGGAATGAAGTTCAGGGATTAACATAGCAATTTTAACGTTAAAGTGACTAAAAACATGATTCTTAATTTCTTTATAAACTACTGGTTTGCCGTAATGAATAAAATAGTTTTGATATACAGGATGCTTCCTAAATAACAAAATATTTAAAGAAGTAATTCTTCAGGTGATTTGAAGTGAAAAATAGTTTATATGAACATATTATGTTCTAAAGATTTTTGTTTCTGAGATAGCGGGCGTTGAATATTTTATTTCACTTCTGATTTTATCTGATTTTCCACAATTTGTAACATATGAAACTGAATTTTATGGATCGTCTTGCTCTTCAAGTAGCCATTTATTTTACCGATTGTCTTTTTCAATATTGCACTTCGGTTTGTAATTGGACAAAATGTTTTCGTTTTTTATTAAATAATACCTATCTTTAAAAATTTAAATATTTTAACAAAATTTGGTGATTCAAATCGAGGGATTCATATCTCAGTAATTATAGCTGTTATTTGTAGGGGACACCTCTGCGTATCGTTCATACGTTATGTTTTTGGGGGATTTTTTATTATTTTTTTTAATAAAAATTCCTGCTTTCCCGTTATTCTTATGTCAAAAAAATATACCTTCTAAATGTCGCTACGAGTAACCGTTTTCAGGGTAATTGATTTTAAAGTAAGCAATTTAACCACTTTTAAAGTATAATTAAATTTTAGGTTTATTTATTTAAAAGTCATTGTTATTCGTACTTTATTTGCTAGTGTTGCTATGTAATAAATTTTAAAAATCTGAAAAAGAGAATTTAAAGAAATTATTAAAATTAAATCGAAACAAAAATTTTACTTTGACACCCTATATCTCTGCTTATATCAACTTTTGGACTCACTAAGGTAAGTTTGTTTAAATCGTAATATTTTTACATAAGGAATCTGCCATTGCTCTGTGTACCATTACCTATGAGACACCATGTATTTATAGATTTTAAAACGTCCAATATTTTCATTTTATAAAAATATCTAAAAGGAGGTAAAAGGCAACATTGCTCCTGGGGAACTTTTTTAAGTTTCGCAACATTCAACACTTCCGATATAACCGTATAGGTCACAGCTGTGAGCGCTAATAGATCAAAGACATTCCGTCGGCCGTCTACTATATTCTTCCTCTGTGCCAAAGATATAAAAAAACACCAGATAGTTAAATTATCGACAAAGTATATTGTCTGTCTGTTTCTTATGTACTTCGAAGGATAAATTATCCAAAAAAACTTCACAAAAAGGCCGCTAATAAAGTTGACGCGTTTAAAATGTGTAAACACTGGTATAAAAAATATGACTTCACAGCATTTATAGTGGTCCGGTAAAAGCTAATGAACGAATGTAAAAAACAAAATCAACCTGACCTATCCTATTTTCCCTTGAAATGAGATAGGTCAGTTAAAATTCAAAATGTTGACGTATTTTATTTCTTTTTCTCAAAAACTACCGCGTGTATTTCTTTCATTTTTTTTATATGGATTTACCATCCCTTTGCAACAAGCTTCTTTCTCTCAGGAATAATAATATATGTAATTGTTTAACTTCATTTATTTTATTGAGTGGCCTAGAGTTACATATACACAGGTTTCATAATTGAAATGTTTTTCTCATTTCATGACAAAAATAAACCCGTGTCAAATTCTTGACAATCCCCCGCCTCCTCTTCTTATTTTTATTTTAAACTAGATATAGGGTGGGGTTAGCGTACAGGGTTATTCATTATAAATTACCCACCCCTTATCAGCGTTATTATTGCCTATAGGAAAAAAAGTTTTAAATAAAAGTTGTGTGGTTATGACTGAATTTTGTTAAAATGCCATCAAAAGTACAGTGGCGTGCAGAAATCAGGGGATACAAAAAAATTATACATTTTTTTAAATGGGATACCCTGTATATTATTACATTTTTGGAATGATCCTTTTTTCCTTATTTCAAAAATATACCATATGTTACCCCTACCATATACCGTTTTTGAGTTATTAAACGTCGAATATCTTAGTTAAACTAGTTACTGTAAATATGGAAAAGTTATAGCTATTAACATATCTAGGAATGTTATGACTATCATAACTGCCGCCGATGTCGGTTTGAAATCCGAGCTCGTAGAGCGAGGATTTTAAGACATCTAAGGCTGTTATGATTCATAACATCCGTGATATGTTCAATAGTTTATCGGTTTCAGAAAATAAAGACATTATTAATAGATATTACCTTATTTGTTACCTTTTTTCATATTACATAAATGTTTACATTTTTAATGTCACAACGGCTACATAAAAATGGACCTTGGATTGCCTGAAAATACATTTCAGTTGGATTTCAGTACTTAATTATTATTGTTTGGAGTTTTCTGTCTGTTTGTATTAATAAATAGCCCTATAGTTTCATTATTTATTATTTCATCTGTTGACAGTTATTGACAGATCTGTATTTGTAATATTACCGTACAATTTTTAAATATAACTGTACAACTTTAGTTATGACTTGTTTACCAGCCTACTTTTGCATATGTAAACAAAGGATTAATATCCTGAAACCGATAAACATTATTAATGTGAGCTATGAAAATGACACTGTAAACCATTTTGATAATTTCATTAAAGAAATGTCATTTATCAAACATAACAGTTGTCATTTTCATAGCTCACTTTAACAATGTTAACTTTTCCATATTTACAGTAACTAGTTTAACTAAGATATTCGACATTTAATAACTCAAAAACGGTATATGGTAGGGGTAACATATGGTATATTTTTGAAATCAGGAAAAAAGGATCATTCCAAAAATGTAATAATATACAGGGTATCCCATTTAAAAAAATGTATAATTTTTTTGTATCCCCTGAAATCTGCACGCCACTGTACTTTTGATGGCATTTTAACAAAATTCAGTCATAACTACACAACTTTTATTTAAAACTTTTTTTTCTATAGGCAATAATAACGCTGATAAGGGGTGGGTAATTTATAATGAATAACCCTGTACTCACCTTAAGGAAATAAATAAATTGGGGTTCACTCTGTACATTGCTAGTTTGATTAAGAACTGATTTTTATTTGTAGATTCATGCAGGAAATGCTTTCCATTTATGACAGTTGATGCCAATTTTGAAGGTGCGTGTAAGGACTGGTTTAGAGCGGCCAGCCAGAGATTGAAGAAAACAGAGAAAATGAATTAATTATTTTATTGTACAATGGACAATAAATTGTTTTGAACATCTATTTGTCAATATTTTATCTTTTTCCTATATTTTAAAGGATTCCTCCAAATACACTAACAGTGAATATTAAGGATCAAGGATTAATTTCACCTAGATATAGAAAAGAGTTTGTCTTAAATGGATTTATGGTCTGTAAAGATGAGAGATTGAGAAAGTGAATTTTGTTAAATATTGCAAAAAGTGATTTTAAAGATGGGTCCTGAAAAAGTAACGAGCCCCACTACTGGCAAAATGTGACTGCTGTCTTCGGAAAAGAAAATTACTCGTCCAATAACAAACGAAGCCAGGTTTGCTATACGTGCATATATCCACCCCCAGCCCCCGATCGCTCACCTGCGCACTCGATTATTGAGTCTTTTTTGTTTTTAAATGTATTTAGTATAGCATTTTACAGTCGCTTCAAAAATATAACTGGCTCTATACTATCAGTACATGTCCATCTTTGCCGAACAAATTATTTATTCACTGTTATTCAACTCGCGAGAACCAAAAAAACACTTTTTGGTTTTCGAGTTATTCAACAGTGAATAGGTAATAAGTGGTTCGGCAAAGATGGACAGCATGTATTGATAGGGTCTGTCATATTTTTTAGCGTCTGTAAAATGCTGCTATATGCATTTAAAAAACAAAAAGACTCCAATGATCGGGAATGGGTAGGTGAGGGATCAGGGTGGGAGGTGGATTTGTGCACATATATCAAACCTGACTTTATTTGGACTATTTGCATAATAAGTATAAAACAAAAAAGAAACTGATTTGAAAGTAAATCGTAAAATTTATATTGCTTATGATAAGCAACTTTTCTGAAATTAATGAGCAACCTTAAGGTTTCTAATAACGTGCAACTGTTGTGTATCTGTACTTAAACTAAATTTGCATAACGGTTGCGAAGTATTTATATAAGTTTTGTATTTACAAATAACTTGGTGAATGAAACTGTAAAAGCCTAAATGTTTCAAGATATTTTCGGAGTTAGATTTTGGTAAAAACGAATTTATTACAAATGTAAATTGGCATTTGTTACGAATATTTTGTTTCGCAATTGTGTAAAGTAATAGTTGCAGTTTATTAACGATGCAATGTTGCGGACAAATAAGCAATTTGTCACCAAAAACACGCATTTTTGTGACTGAAACAAAAGTGTAACACGAAATATAAGTAGCGTTAATGTTCCTTAATAGTTTCGAAGCGGTGTTTGCTGGGCGGGTTCGAAGAAAAATGTATAGTTAAAATTAATATCGTTGTACTTCACATAGGAAGGGTTTGTAACAATTTATTAGGTATATCATGAGGCATTACTTAGTTTCACAGGATCCGATATGATTTGGTTGTCAATATTTAATTTTATTTTATTTTCAATATTTTTTTTATTAGGTTTAATAATATTCCATGCGGTCTTAGATTTATTTTCAGCAGTTCTTAAGAGCGAGCTATTATGCATCTTTTTGGCCTTGTAAATAAGTTGTCTGTAAATTATTTTGTATCTTTTGTAATATGATGCTAATTGAGTGTCATTTGTTGTTAATGTAAGTAAATATAAATCTTTTAACTGCTGTGGGGATATTCTTAAACCATTAGTTAACCAACTATTATCTTTTCCTTTATTTTTATTAACTTTGAATTTTTCTGGGAAAGCAACATTAAAATAATGTAAGAATACATCTACGAAATAATAGGAATGTTCACAAAAAAGTGAAATCTTGTTTAAACATCATAAAATTATTAAAACTAGTCTCATAATCACATCTTCAAAGTTTTACAAAAATCGATAAATCCATTCTATGGAAAAAACCCAAAAGAAATATCAATATTCGTTTAAATGCGCGAAACGCCATTTGACGTCACTATGCGGAATAGGTAAGCGCGCGAGAATGAGTAGTTAGGTTTCACGAGAATTAGTCTGCGTTTACGCCGTTTACCGACGTTTGCGCGTGACAAATTCTAAGAAATATAGTAATTTACACAATGGTAAATTAGATAACGTAAACAAATTATCTTTACACCAAATAATGATTGAATTTGTCAATAGCAAAGTGAAAAAAAACGGCAAACAGTTTTATGAATGAAGGAAAAATTCAGTGGTACCTTAGTTAACTAAATTATTGGAATAACAAAAAAATTTATAGTTTTGCGATGACTAACAGGTACATACATATTTTAATACAAGTGAATACAGTAACTGAAGTTTCGTATGATCATGCAAGAATTTAAGTACCGAATCTAATATTGAAAATCCATTTTTTTTAAACAATGTTTTTCCCTTGTTACATGAAAGCTGTAAATAATGGATAGGTTTACTTGTAATACATATTGTGAGAAATATGCTGACTCGGGGCTTGATGCCGGGTGAGGACGCGAAACACAAACGGAGAATGAAAACCAGGACCGAGGCTACGGACTGAGCGGGGACGGGAATTCATTACGAAACAAGCAGTCGCTGTCGCTCATTGATAATCAATTAGAAATATGAAATGTGGTGTTGCAGTTTCTAAAATATATTTCTGTGTTTTTTAAATCATTTGGTTATTATTTCTAACATCAGAAAGTGGGATGAACTTATGCGCTTTTTCTCGTGTGATTATTTGTTAACTAAATAAATCATCTTGAGGACAATGTCTCGCTCACATAACCAAGAGAGCCGTCCCGACGAATCCAGAGACCTGGCACGCCGTCGTCATCGAGACTCCTGGAGTTCGGAAGATCGAGGCGGAGCTGAGTTGAATGGTCGAAATAATATGCCGCGAAAAGGGAGACATTCCCGGAGGGCTGGAAACCATGGAAATCATGGAAATCTACACCATGGAGGGCGGACACGCTCCACGGATGAGAGCCGCAGTCGATCGGGAAGGAGAAGAACTTCTTCTGTTCCATCCGTAGACATTTTGGCAGAGAGCATTTCCCAAATTGGTGCAGCAATGGTATCAAAAATTGACAGGTTGGTCGATAAAAGGACGCCTGGCGTAAGTAATATTTCTATTATTCAAAATATTATTCCATTGTTTGATCCATTAGTGCACGACGTAAATGAGTGGTTAAATTCTGTTAACGAATTTGCTTTAATCCATGGATGGGATGATAAGACAACATCCCACTTAGCCTTATCAAAATTACGCGGACCAGCGGAAGTATGGTTTAGGGGACTTCCAACGCGTTTGTTTACATGGATCGAGTGGAGTACCATGCTGCAGGAAAATTTTCAGCCTAAACGCGACCTTCATAAATTATTACAGGATGTCATGTCTTGCAAACCTCAGCCAAAAGAGTCTTTATACGAATATACATTTCGCAAATTGGCGCTTTTGCATAAATTAAAAATACCTCTAAATAACGAAGATCGCGTTAATTTAATAATGGGCGGTATCGATAACGCACATATTAAATTTACTGTAGACGCCGCCCGCATTAATAATCCGCATGCCTTGGCAAATCATTTGCGACTTCTCGATGTGCACAAGAATTCAGGTACTAATCAGACAATGGCAGGTGCAGGGACATCCTCCACCTCTACAGCTAAATATTCTGACGGCCGCACTCGGTCTTTAATGTGTTATCGTTGCCAATCCATAGGTCACTTGCGCCGCGATTGCCCAAATAAAATCCCTTCAATGCCTCAAAGAAGTCAAAGGGGTCAACTTGCGTTAGAATATAAGAATGTAAATTTTGTTGGAAGTACCGCCCGTGCAAATCAAAAATATTTTAAAGATATTTTTATTGAGGGAAATATAATCAAGTGCTTTGTTGACTTTGGTAGTCAGTGCTCACTTATAACAAAACATATTGTAACAACCTTAAAGTTGCCTAGTGTGCCATTAGCAACTCCAGTTGTTTTGACTACGTTGGGCGATTCATACATCAAGCCCGAGGCGTCGGTACATGCTCACATTGAAATTGATGGTATCAGAAAAATAATAACTTTTTATGTTGTTGAAAAATGTGTCATGAATGTCGAAGTATTAATAGGACAAAACTTTACAGAAATTAATGATATACAGTATTTTAAAGTCGGCAATCTTTTGCAGTTCTCTCAGAGTTGCAATAAACAATCAGTCAACTTAATTGCTCGATCAGTCGTTAACATAGGAGTTACTGATCATAAAGCGGTGACATCACTCTTATCGCTCCTTAATGAATACGCTGCTTGTATTGCCACAAACTTGGCCGAAGTAGGCAAAGCTAAAAATGTAAGCATGTCACTTCGATTAACAACAACAGAGCCTATCACATGTAGGCCTCGCAGATTTGCGGAACCAGAACGTCTAGCTATAAGAGAAATAGTCACTGAACTATTGGAAAAGGGAGTGGTGCGAGAGTCTAAGTCACCTTATGCAAGCCCTGTTTTATTGGTCAACAAGAAGGATGGGGAAAAGCGACTGTGTGTCGACTATCGAGCTTTAAATAAGATAACTGTGAAAGATTCTTACCCACTTCCCTTAATAGAAGATCAGTTAAATAGATTAGCTGGTAGTAAATATTTTGTTAGCCTTGATTTGTTTGCTGGGTACCATCAGGTTCCAATGTCCGCAGAATCAATACCTTATACCGCTTTCATTACCCAAGACGGGTTATACGAATATTTGCGTATGCCCTTCGGTCTTTGTACGGCTCCTAGTATATTTCAAAGAACCATTAATGGTGCATTAGGACAGCTTCGCTTTAATAAAGTTTTGTGCTATTTAGACGATTTATTGATTCCCGCAAAAACGATAGAACAAGCTCTGACTACACTACGAGAAGTACTTGATTTATTACAAGACAATGGCTTTACACTAAAATTAAAAAAATGTTTTTTTTTAAAGACCGAAATAGAGTATCTAGGATATATTGTCTCCGAATCTAGCGTCCGGCCTTCTAACCATAAGTTGGAAGCAGTAAGCCATTTTCCTGTGCCTCAAAACGTTCACCAGGTGAGACAGTTTCTTGGTCTTACGGGGTACTTTCGGAAATTTATAAAGAATTACGCTGCCATGTCTAAGCCATTAACTAAATTGTTGCATAAAGGTATGCCATGGACATGGCAGGAAGAACAAGCTGGGGCTTTTGACTTTCTGAAACTGCAGTTAATAAAAAAACCAGTACTGGCATTATTTGATCCATTATTAGAGACACAGCTTTACACTGACGCGAGCGTCCTTGGGCTGGCAGGGATCTTAATTCAAATCAAAGACGGTAAACAGCACGTTGTTGCATATTATAGTAGGCATACAACTGCTGGAGAACAAAAGTTTCATTCTTTTCAACTTGAGACTTTGGCGGTAGTTTCATCGGTCAGAAAATTTCGCCAGTTCTTGCTGGGGCGGTCATTTACAATTTTCACGGATTGTGCCGCAGTTAAATATACTTTTGAAAAGAAAGAGCTAAATGCTAGAGTAGGACGATGGGTTCTTGAGCTTAGCCAGTTTGATTATGAAATTAAACATAAAAGTAATCATCAAATGCAGCATGCGGATGCTCTCAGTCGCAACCCATCTAATATTTCGTATCAAACTGTGGCCTTAATAGCGGAAGAAGATTGGTTGCTTGCCGCTCAACAGTCAGACAAAAAAATTCAAGATATAAAATTAATTTTACAAACAGGAGATAGCCACGGACACAAAGACATTTTTAACGACTATGCTCTAAAAGGGGGTAAGGTTTATCGCATTACGTTAAATGGCTTACGCTGGTGGGTGCCAAAGGTTGCAAAATATCAAATTCTTCGTATAGCCCATGACGACGTTGGTCATTTTGGAATAGATAAGACCTTCGAATTAATAAGTGGAAAATATTGGTTTCCGCACATGAGACGCTTTGTAATTAAATATGTGAAAAACTGTCTAAATTGTTTGTACTTCAAGTCTAGCTCGGGTAAGCGACCAGGATTTCTACATCCTATCCCCAAAATACCGAAACCATTTCATACAATACATATTGACCATTTGGGTCCTTTTCTCAAAACAAAAGCGGACAATTCATATATTTTTGTAATAATAGATGCATTCACAAAATTTATTTTATTATATCCTGTTAAAGATACTAGAACTGAACATGTCCTTAACGCATTTAAAGATATGTTTAAAACATTTGGGGTAGTTACTCGCATAATTAGTGACCAAGGGAAATCTTTTTCGTCAAAACAATTTCTAACATTTGTCAAAGAATACGGAATAAACCACCACTTCAACGCTGTAGCCCTTCCAAGAGGGAACGGACAGGTTGAAAGATATAATCACGTAATTACTGATTCATTGGCGGCAATGGGAAGCAATACTGATAATAAAGAATGGGACGAAAATATTCATAATTTACAATTAGGTTTAAATGGTACAGTTAATAAAGCTATAGGAGTTACACCCAGCGAGGCACTCATGGGCTTTCGTGTCACAAGTACGAAACTTTCAGATACAGGTGACTTTCGAGCAGTAGTCACGTGACTGCTATTCGCGAACAAATGCAGAAATTAGCTACAGATCATCAAGCTGAACAGAAACGTCGGTTCGATAAAGGGCGCATTTCTGGACCGCAATATAATGAAGGCGATCTGGTACTTTTGCGACTTACTACTTCACCAAACACCGGGACCAGCAGGAAATTGCTGCCGAAGTGGCGAGGTCCGTTCAGGATCAGCAAAGTGTTGGAGAACGATCGATATGAGGTACGAGATATACCTGGTGCCATTCGTTCGCGCATATCGTATAAGGGTATTGCTGGGTTAGAAAACATGAAACCCTGGATACGGTATGGAAAGGAACAAGAGTAAGCAGTATGTTTTAGCGTAAGTAGGCAGAACACTGCAGGACGTAAAAGTGCCTGGTACTTTGTTCTGGTACAGAGCATGGTATTTTTGCTCTGGGTCAGGAGGACTAACTGCAGGTGCAATTCCTGGTACTTTTAGTCTTACCTGGAAGCGCTTGGAGCTCCACCATTATATTTTATTAGTTGTTAAGTTTACTTTATTCTGTTTTATGTATGTGTGTTTATTTTATTTTTGTGCTAATTGTACGTTATTTTATGTTCCCCTGTGTATGCATACACCATTTTATCCGTTATCATTACAGGTCGGTGCGACGGAAGTCTAAGGATGCCGACCAGCACAATACTTATTTGACATTTATTATTATTTTTATTAAATTAATATTAGTTGTTTCTCGTCCGCAATATACTTGTTTAATAATTTTGGTTTAGGTAGCTGGTATCTGGTTTCAACCAAAACAAAGATAGTGAAGAGTGAGGACACTCTAAAGTCAGGAAAGGCCGTGTGAGAAATATGCTGACTCGGGGCTTGATGCCGGGTGAGGACGCGAAACACAAACGGAGAATGAAAACCAGGACCGAGGCTACGGACTGAGCGGGGACGGGAATTCATTACGAAACAAGCAGTCGCTGTCGCTCATTGATAATCAATTAGAAATATGAAATGTGGTGTTGCAGTTTCTAAAATATATTTCTGTGTTTTTTAAATCATTTGGTTATTATTTCTAACAATATGTACTTAAAATAAAAGCGTTAAAAAAATAACATTTACATTTACATCTATTTCTACTGGGTGGGGGGCCATTTGAAGGTCAACTTTGTTTTTTTTTAACATAAATCCCTATTTTTTACAGATTCATATTTTGCGCTGCTAAAAAATAAACAACTTTTATTTTACCATTTCTCAATTTGAACTCATTAAGCAATGAAAAATATAGGTTTATATTAAAAAAAAAACGGAGTTGACCTTCAAATGGCCTTGACGTCATCCACCATATTGTAGCGTGCATTTGGCCGCCACAGTTAAATATGTGATTTATATAAATTTAGAATAAGACACTTAAGGGTAGGCAATTCACATTACTTATAATATGTGTGATAAAAAAGGTTAGCGTTGGGTCATGCGTGGTCGATATTGAATTAAACACGCGTGGATATAAGAAAGTTTTGTCGCTGCTAGGTCGCCAAGTCGAACGGTAGTAATTTAAGTATTACCTACCAGATTTTTATTAATGGGCGGTAGGAAATTTCAATTCAATGAGATATTCTGGAAGTTTATTGTGTATAGTGCTTTGGGTTTTTGATGAGTTACTTCGAAATTAAAAATTCTTTTTTTACAGTCAGTAATTTAAAATTCTGTTTTTTATAGTCTTTGAGAGTCTAGTATGATACTGTAGGCGTCTCATATACCTCGCATTCTTTGGGAAAGCCCTTTACATTATTAAATACCTGCCGGACTTCGTAGGGAAAGTAAGTGAAAATATTTTATAATTTTCAAGATGTCGCCGAGACGCTTAAATCCGCCATTTTATACCGCCATTAACACGCTGTTTCCATGCTAGAAATTTTGGTTGCCTTTCTTATCATATGTATCATGGGTTTTGAAGTTTCCATATGGATTTTCTTTTTTACATTTCATATTTTATGATATGAACTTGAAGTTACCTTTTCATTGATGTAGTTGCAAGAATATTCAGTTTTCTTCTGGGGTGATGATGCAGGGATGCTATGAAATAGAAGTCTGAGTCTACCAGAATGGCCTTATCCGGAGATGTTAAGTTACACCGAAGCCGACAGCTAAGTGTCTAATATTAAGAATTAAAATTTTCCATTTTTTTTTAACTATTTAATAAAATTGCGTCACTTATAACCTTTTTATATCATGATAATACGTTGGTATGATACTATCTATTGTGTTTTATCGTTTTAACTAACAATATCTTGTAAAGAACAGTTTAACCATTGGTGTTTATAATATGTTATTACTTTTTCGGTAAAACCGCTTGAAATATGCGACTGATCTTATAGCTATAAAATCTACGTATAAAGGTGAAATTTTATTGTGTTTTAAGCGCTTTAAATATTTTAAATAATGTATTAACGTATACTTTTCAAATTTTCTTTGAATTTAGGTAATTTAACTTCATATCACAAATTTTTATATTATTCAAATATTTGTTGTCAATTGCATACTCGTAAGGAAACTGTATAGTTCTTGGTTCTTGTACATTTGTATATATATAACCTCAGTTTTATGGTTTATAATAAAACCATCTTCAGTTTTATGGTTTATAATAAAACCATGCCCAGTTTTATGATTTATAATAAAACCATGCCCAGTTTGATTGGCTTCTAATAAAACCAATTTTATATTTTATTTCTTGACTTTTAATGGCCCTTAGACATTACTTTGCTTACTACTGATTGGTTCTTATATTTTTTCTT
Organism: Rhagium mordax; assembly: GCA_963680705.1. Taxonomy (NCBI): domain Eukaryota; kingdom Metazoa; phylum Arthropoda; class Insecta; order Coleoptera; family Cerambycidae; genus Rhagium; species Rhagium mordax. The sequence continues at coordinate 24,089,079 of OY796659.1, read as the reverse complement.
AAATAATATCAAGGATTTAGATGAGATAATTTAACATTTAGAGTCTCACCGTAAACTTATCTATAAAATGTTTGGCGCCCTATTATTTTAGTAAATCCTATTAAAATACAAATGTTTTTGGTTCTGATTTTATTTTTTTCTCCATTTGTAACGACGCCCATGTCTGAAACATATTTCTCTAATCGCGATTGTCGACCTCAATGCCTCGCTCTGCATAAGTAAATCATTGCTCGTTGCTCGATTATTGGTTTTTGTAAATAAATTATTCTTGCACAAGCTATAAACATAATGTAATTAAGTTTTTGAACCAAGTCTAAACTAACAGATATGTATATGGGGACCTAAAATTTTTAAATCTCTAACACGTTTTATAACTCGACTTTAATGTGAATCAAAAATTTCAGAAATCTTTCGTTTTCTAGCTCATTTGACGCTACTTTGGCATTGGAATTGAAACCTCTTTAAGCCCTCATCTAGCCACCGCTTTTTTCTTTGCAATTTGGTACAATTATAAAAACCTTTTCTGGGTTATTTATTGATGTATTTATACACCCAGGAACAAACCACCACTTTTTTCTACTAATTTTCACACTGTTTGAGTCTCCCATCCCATCTTAACAAAAACACATAGGTACGTATATGATATAAATAAAAAGAAGAATCATAAAAGTTTCGCGGTCTGGTGGTCCGTTTGACGTTAGTCTCGCTGCAGGGATCGTTTGCTAGCCTCGTTAGTCTCCGCGATTTTATTTTTAGTTTATTTTCAAGAAAAAAAGTTCCTTAGACGTTTTAACGATTAGTACATGTTTTTATAGCTTTAGAACTATCATTTTTATTAAAATAAAAAAATAGTGAACATTCCTATTAAATTTTTCTTCGACGGTTATATTTTCGCTGAATACATTTTCCCATGTTTCCTCTATAAGCAATAAGCAGAAATAATTTATATTGTTTTTGTTCTTTAGACCCCTATACTTAATTTAATACGTAAAATAGCATCACCTCGCTTGCAACGATTGAGGATTACATTATTAAAATATGACATAAAATTTTAATTTTCGTCAGGCAAATATTTATACATTGCTGATCTTCTATCAAGATCATTTATAAAGGACCCAGTCAATGATGACCATGTAATGAATGACTTGGTACATTCTGTAGAAAAGTATCTCCATAAATGATAATAAAAAACAGGAATTTCAAAAGGAAACACAAAAAGATTCAGATTTGGTTAAAATGTCAAATTATATTCAGTACGGATGGCCAAAGAATTTTAAACAACTTCCGATCTCACTAAGACCATATTAGGCATATAAAAATGATATATCAGTGTCAAATAATTTGCTATTTTTAGATAAAAGAATCATTGTTCCTAGAACTTTAGTTAGAAGTATGCTGTATGTTGCACGAGAGTCATTTCGGCATAACGAAGACACAAGGTAGGGCAAAAAGTATAATGTTCTGGCCAAATATGTATAAGGATATTGAACAATACATAAAGTTGTGTCAAATATGCGAAAAATACCAAAAACAAAATTGCAAAGAACCTATAATTGCTCATGAAGTGCCAAATAAAGTTTTTAGTAAAATTAGCGAGTGATATTTTGTATTTCGGGGGTAAAGATTACATGGTAGTAATTGACTATTATTCAAGGTGGCTGGAAATAATTCCTTTGGTATCAAAAACGTCAGAATCTGTAATAAATGTTTTGAAAACTATATTTTCGACTCATGGTGTCTGTGATGAGTTGTCACCAGCACAGTTATTATTGAATAGGGCTCAAAAAGTAAACTACCTATTTCTACAAATAAACTTATAACATGTAAAAATAATGATATCGTTAAGGAAAAGATTGAAAATAAAAGGCATTTAGATATATTATGACGGAAATGCACGAGTGTAACGAAGTGATTTTTTCGTTACTAATTCCTGTTTAAAATGTATTATTCGATACACCTCGTATATAATTTAATAATTGTTTTCCGCATTGTTATATTATTTTCACCTGTAACCAGTATTTATTTTGATTTATAATATAACCTGTCCTGTTATTAATAAATCCGTCATTAATATAAAGCACAAGTAAATAATATTCCGCGCCGATATCTGTCCCCGGCAATACCTAGCAAGTGAACATTGAGTCCACCCACGCCGAAATCAGTACCCAGTCGCGAGTCAACGCGGATGGATGTGTGAAGGTGGAGCGCTACAGTAAGTTCGACGCATACTACGTCCCAACGCCAAGACGCCAGCGACAGCGTACTGTGACGTAGCGCTACCCCACCACGCATCACGAATCAAATATACAGCCTCGCCGCAGAGAGAACGCAGTACACCGTTGACCGCGCTGGAGATCAGACGTACATCACCGAAAGTAAGTAACATTAGGGCCCGAATTTCGGCAAAGTCCAGCCGTGACGTATTCGATTCACTGCGCTGCTCAGTTAGCGTCATCCCTACTACTCTGGATTTTTCAGAATAATTATAATACCGTTTGCCGATTTAAAAGCAGTCAGTAGCTGTTCACCACCATTCCTGTGAAGACGTGCCGAGTAAGCATAAGTAAGTAAGGTAACTAGGTAGAAGGTGTAAGTTGCAAACTTGGCTATTGTAAGGTATTAATCTCCGTTTCTTTTTAGTTTTGTACCAGTCCAGCGTCCGTGCCAGTCATCATTTTATTTTCTGCCCGCAGCTAGGCTAGCTATACATCTGGGCTGAGTAGGGACGTGACACAGATCCTCCCTAGACAGTGTAGATGTGCATAGCGTAACCTGTGTTATTAATTATAAATTTCTTTCAGTCCACCGCTGTTCCACTTCCGTTCCTGTAATAAATATTTTCTTTCAGTAGTTAGGCTAGCTATCTATCTGGGCTGAATAGGGACGTGATGCAGATCCTCCCTAGACAGTGTAGATGCGCATAGCGGAACCTGTGTTATAAATTATAAATTTCTTTCAGTCCACCGCTGTTCCACTTCCGTTCCTGTAATAAATATTTTCTTTCAGTAGTTAGGCTAGCTATCTATCTGGGCTGAATAGGGACGTGATGCAGATCCTCCCTAGACAGTGTAGATGCGCATAGCGGAACCTGTGTTAATAATTATTAATTTCTTTCAGTCCACCGCTGTTGCAGCCTCGATTCCTGTAATCTTTCTTTTCTTGCAGCTAAGACAGGCCAGCTATCCATCTGGGCTGAACAGGGATGTGACACAGATCCTCCCTAGCCAGTGTAGTTGTTGGAAATGTTAAATATATTTTAAATAATTTTGTGCTTAAAGAAAAACTAGTTAGTAAATTTCATTGTGACAATAATGGAATGTCAATAAATTTATGAAAGTAAATAACTGTTTAATTGTCAGAAAATTAAAAATAAGCCTTTTTTTATAATTATTCTCCAAAAACAACAATTGGCGACCGTGACAGGACAGAAATGGAGAATTTAAGCCATGTGAAAAAAGAAAGGGCGCAGTTAAGGCGAGTTTTTACGAAGACATGTAGGGAGTTAGACAACATCTTTAAAGAAGATTCTGTGAACAAGGAAGATTTGAGGACTCGTTTAAGACAGTTGGAAGACAAAGGTGCCAGGCTATTTATTTCAGATGAAAAAATTCTACAGTTATTGCACGCATCGAATGTAGAAGAGGAAGAAATCGTTCAAGAATGGTTGAGTTATATAGAGAAGAAATGATAATTTACAAGTCGAAGTGTGATCATTATCTAAGTGATGTAATAAGTAGACAAGAAGAGGCAACAAGTTTTTCCAACGCAGAAAGTTTAAACAACAGAAGAAAGGGTAAATGTTGAGATAACGGAATCTCCGATTTTTGGGATTTTTTTTGCTTTTAACATACGTAGTTTTGTCTCCTGAACAATAAATTCTAAAAAAAAATCGCCGCTCGTCAACAGTTTTCGAGATATTTGGCCCCAAAGTCTCCGAAAGTCGTATTTCTCCACTGCCATAATCACTTATTTTCACCAAATTTTTCATTTTATGCTTATGAACACCTCTAATACAGACTTATTTAAACACTTTTAAATAGTTTCAACACATTTATTCCAATCAATAACTATTTTTTTAACCTTCTTATAAAAGCCATGAAAACATAACCTAAAATTTCAAACATTACGATAGTGGCGCGGGATCTATGTTATGCATAAACTAATGTTCCTTCTTTAACATAAAAAGATACTGCACCCGCCCGCCCCCGGGCAGGCGGTGCAAGATATTTTTATCGTTTTATCTCAAAGAAGGAACATATTAGTTTTATGCGTATTCTAGATTTCAAACATAACAAGTTCCGCGAATAAAACGAATATGTTCCTTCTTTGATATAAAAATATACTGCACCCGCCCGCCCCCGGGCGGGCGGGTGCAGTATATTTTTATATCAAAGAAGGAACATAATATTCGTTTTATACCGTACCCTAGATCTTACGGCACTATCATAACCTCGAATGATCTTAGTGTTGTTTGAAATTTTAGGTTATGTTTTCATGGCTTTTATAAGAAGGTTAAAAAAATAGTTATTGATTGGAATAAATGTGTTGAAACTATTTAAAAGTGTTTAAATAAGTCTGTATTAGAGGTGTTCATAAGCATAAAATGAAAAATTTGGTGAAAATAAGTGATTATGGCAGTGGAGAAATACGACTTTCAGAGACTTTGGGGCCAAATATCTCGAAAACTGTTGACGAGCGGCGATTTTTTTTTAGAATTTATTGTTCAGGAGACAAAACTACGTATGTTAAAAGCAAAAAAATTCCGAAAATCGGAGATTCCGTTATCTCAACATTTACCGAAGAAAGTTCCGGTTACCGAAATTGGAGCTGAAAAGATTTGATGGCGATGTTAGAAACTGGATAGGATTCTGGGGACAATTCAAGAAAATACATGAAGATAATGATATTGATGTTGAGGATAAGTTTCAGTACCTACTTCAATCAATGGAAATGGGATCAGCTGCTAGAGAATTAGTGGAGAGTTTTCCTCCATCAGGGAAAAACTATGAAAAGGTCATCAGTCAACTAAAAACCAGGTTTGCTATGGATGAATTCCTAATTGAGGTATATGTCAGAGAATTGCTTAATTTAGTATTAAATCAGGCTATGAAAAATAAGTCAGGTATGACACTTTCTACTTTATTTGACAAACTAGAAACTCAGTTAAGGGCTCTAGAATCACTAGGTGTCACTAGTGACAAATATGCTGCCATGCTTTATCCTTTGGCAGAATCCGCACTGCCAGAGGATCTTTTAAAGGTTTGGGAGAGGCATCGTAGTACGAATAAAAATTTAGATAGCAAAGTCGACTCATCCAATCATTTACAAATGTTATTAGATTTTTTGAGAGCAGAAGTGGAAAGTGAGGAACGTATCAAGTTGGCTCGAACGAGTTTTGTACCTGCAAAGGAAAAAGGATGGAATACTAGAATCAAGCAGCAGCAGAATGAACCTGAACTACATACTGCAGCAACAATCTTTTCGGCACGTGTAAAGGATGGTAAGAAAACCAATTTTGATAGTTGTTTATTTTGCGAAAATAAATCGCACTCAAGTCAGGACTGCATTAAAGCACAAAAACTAACTTATGATGAAAAAAAGGGTTTAATTATGAAGAAAAGATGTTGTTTTGCTTGTTTAAGACCGAATCACAATGTAAGGATGTGTAAAGCATATATTAAATGTTTGATATGTGGCAAGAAACATTTTGCAATAATGTGTCCAGACTTGAATGTTAAAAATAAGGAAACTGAAAGAGAAAGAGAAGATTTAGAAAACAAAAGAGTTGAAAGTACACTTACAAACAACAATCATACAGAAACATTGTTACAAACAATAATTGTGCGACTTGTAAGTGACAAGAAAAGAAAAGTTGTGAGAGCGTTGTTAGATTCGGGATCACAGAGATCATATATTTTATCCGGATGTGCCGTTGAGATGAAATTTAGGAAAATTGGGGAAGAAAGTATTATACAGGGAGTTTTTGGAGGATTAGAGTCTGCTGCATATATACATAATCTATATGACGTTAGTATTGAAAATTTGAACAAATCTTTTAAATTCAATTGGGCACTATTAGACCAACAAAATATATGTAATTTTGTACCGAGACTGAATAATTCAGCATGTATTACTAAGTTAAAAACTAAAAATATAGATATAACAGACGTTGGCTCTAATGTTACCGAAATTTCCTTATTATTGGGAGCGGATATTATAGGACAATTGTTTACTGGGTGCATAGAGAAAATTGATGATAGTCTTGTTGCTATGGAAACACGTTTAGGATGGACTGTGATGGGGCAGTACAATGGGTCAAGTAACTTAGTCCACATAACTTGCTTTAACAATATATCCTTAACAGATTTGTGGGAGTTAGATGTATTAGGAATTAAAGATCCTACTGACATTAAAACAAAAGACGATTTAGAAGCTGATGCATTGAGACATTTTAAGGAAACAGTTAAGATTAATGGAGAAAGTAGATACGAAGTGTGCCTTCCATGGATAGAAGGTTATCCGAAAATTTTAAGCAATATAGAAGTATCAGAGAGTAGGTTGCATAATACTACTAAGAAGCTATTAAGTATGAACAAATTTTCAGATTATGATGAAGCTTTAGGTGAGTGGCAGAAATTAGGAATTATTGAAGAAGTTCCAGAGGCAGAGAAGAAAAATATAGCACATTATTTACCCCATCATGCTGTAATTAAAGAGTCCAGTGCAACTACAAAAATAAGACCTGTTTTTGATGCATCTGCAAAAGACAAAAGAGGAAATTCTTTAAACGACGGTTTAGAAAAAGGACCAAACTTAATAGAACTGATTCCTTCTCTTCTATTGAAGTTCAGATTACGTTCGATTGGAGTAACAGCTGATATTAAAAAAGCTTTTTTGCAAATTAGTATCACACCACAAGATAGAGATTTCTTAAGGTTTCTTTGGTGGGAAGATTACCAAAGTAAAAAAATGAAAATTTATAGACATTGTAGAGTTGTTTTTGGCGTTTCGCCAAGTCCATTTTTGTTAGCAGCCACTATAGATCATCATTTAGAAAAGGCACCACAATATTTAAAAGAAACAGCAGAAAAATTAAGGAAATCCTTTTATGTTGATAATTGCATTACTAGTGTAGATAACAAAAAAGAATTGAACAAATTTATAAATGAATCAAAATATTTAATGGAAAAGGCTCAATTCGATCTCAGAGGTTGGGAGTATAACGAACCAAAGGAAGAAAGTGAAGATTTTAAAATATTAAGTAATCCTTCTGAAGACGTTGTTTCTGTGTTAGGTTTACAATGGAATTTTAAGCATGACACACTGTTTTGTGATATTCAGGCATTAATTCAAATAGATACTACAAAAGTGACTAAAAGGGGATTACTATCAGCTGCGCAAAGAATATTTGATCCAATAGGATTTACTACACCAGTAACACTCTTACCAAAACTTTTATTGCAAGAAACATGGAAATTAAAATGTGGATGGGATAAACCTTTACCAGAAGATATTGTAAAGAGATTCTTAACATGGCTGAAATATATTTCATTTGTAAAATTCTGCATGTTACCTAGAACCGTAAATAAATTTTCTTGGACCAATTGTGAAGATTTTACCATACACGTGTTTTGTGATGCTAGTAAACTAGCGTATGCCACTTGTATTTTTCTTAGAGCTGAAGTAGCAGGAATAGTTTCAGTGCAATTAATACAGTCTAAATCACGGATAACTCCTATGAAACCGACTACATTACCAAGATTAGAATTGTTGGCTGCTGTTATAGGATGCAGACTATGTAAAAATATAAAAGAAGTTAAGGAACTTAGCTGTTTGAAAACATATTATTGGAGTGATTCTATGGTTGTTTTGACGTGGATAAAAACGAAGGCAGATTGGAACACTTTTGTAGGTAATCGCGTAAAGGAAATACGTTTATATTCAAAAACTACAGATTGGCACCATGTTCCCGGAAAATTAAATGCTGCCGATTTGCCATCTCGTGGCTGTAATGGTAAAACTTTATTGGAATCAAAATGGTGGGAAGGACCAGAATGGCTAAGAGAAAAACTAGAAGTTTGGCCCCATTCTGAAATCATTTGTTCAGAAGAAGAAGTTAACGCTGAGAAAAGAAAACATATTATATCGACACTAATTAATCAAGAAAAAGACAAGACGAGTGATGGACTTAATTATTTCTCTCAGTATTTTAAAATAAAAAGATTAGTTGCGTGGATGTTGAGATTCATATACAATTCACGAAATCGTGATAAAATTGTAGACGAACTTTCTTATAATGAGTTAGAAAAAGCCGAAGTTTATCTATTAAAATTAATTCAATTTGAAAGTTTTGGGAAAAACAATGAAACCATTCAGAATTTGCACTTTTATAAAGACAATAAGGGACTAATGAGAATAAAAACAAAATTAATTTTGGGAGAAGATGCAGATGACTTTAAATGCCCTATATTATTACCATCAAACCATGAAATTGTTCATAAATTGATTAACGAACAACATCGTATTTCAAGTCACGCAGGAGTGCAGACCTTACTCTGTATTTTGAGAGAGAAATTTTGGATTTTGAAAGGCAGAAAGACAGTGTCACAAGTAGTATCAAAATGTGTAACATGTAAAAGGTACACTACAAAGCCTGCAGAAACACCTTTTGCACCTCTTCCAACAAATCGGATAAAGAATGCTGCTGCTTTTGAGGTTACTGGGATTGATCTGGCGGGTCCACTGTACTTAAAAGGAAAAGAAAAAGCTTGGATTGTGTTATTTACATGTGCAGTATATAGAGCCGTACATTTTGAGCTGATTACTTCACTTTCAACAGATGCTGTCATTTTGGCCCTACGAAGATTTGTAGCAAGGAGAGGAAGGATATCAGTAATCTATACAGATAACGGCACAAACTTTGTGGGTGCAAATAATAATTTGAAAAAACTAGACTGGAACGAAATTCTTACATACTCCTCAGTAAGAAGAATTAAATGGAATTTTAATCCCCCAACGGCTGCTTGGTGGGGAGGATGGTGGGAGCGCATTGTAAGAATGATAAAAGAACTTTTACGTCGTAATTTAGGAAAAGCTTCAATTTATTACGAAGAATTGATGACGGTATTATGTGATTGTGAAGCAATAATCAATTCACGTCCATTGACCTATGTTTCTAATGAGGCCAATGATTTAATTCCATTAACTCCATCTATTTTTTTGCAAAGCATTACGTGTTGTGAATTACCTGATTTTGATGCAATCGATAGAACACATTTGATAAAAAGACATAAATACCTTCAAAAACTTAGAGACAACTTGCGTGAAAGATTTAGAAAGGAATACCTAGCTGACCTGGTTCATTGTGGTAAGAGAAGAGTGACAAAAATTCAAGTGGGTGATGTCGTTCTTGTAGAATCTGACCACTCTAAACGCATAAACTGGCCTTTAGCTAAGGTCATTGAAATATACCCTGGAAGAGATAACGTGCCAAGAGTGGCTCGAGTTAAATTAGCTGGTGGAGAGTTGGTTCGTCCATTTCAGCGATTATACCCGTTAGAAGTTTCCGGAGGTGACTGTAAAGTGTTTGAACGAGAGTCAAAGAGTAAAACCGATTTAAGATCTTCTCAAGAGAATGGTGAAATATGCCTAGAAAAGAAGATTTTTGAAGATAGCGTAGATACCAAATGCAAAACTACTACAAGAAGTGGACGAGTAGTTAAGACACCGAATCGTCTAGGAATTTAAAACAAATATTTTTAATGTTCCGTCTTTGAATTTTAATATATTATTTAATTTTGTTTACAATTTTGTATAGTTTACAAATTGCAAAGGTGGGAGATTGTTGGAAATGTTAAATATATTTTAAATAATTTTGTGCTTAAAGAAAAACTAGTTAGTAAATTTCATTGTGACAATAATGGAATGTCAATAAATTTATGAAAGTAAATAACTGTTTAATTGTCAGAAAATTAAAAATAAGCCTTTTTTTCATAATTATTCTCCAAAAACAACAGTAGTCGCGCATAGCGTAACCTGTACTCGTACTAATCATACCTTGTTTTCAGGACCAGGAATCCCGAAGCTTAACGGAGAGCTGCCTGACTATCACACTAATCTATGATATTTTTTTGTTTAGCCCATGCTGCGCAATAAGCCAAGTCTGTACACTGCACATAACCTGTATTGATATTTGTATGCTTTTGGTGTTTGCTTCTGCTAATCCTGGTATCCGTACGTCGCTTTGCTGTTAGTCCGTAACCGTTAGTTAACCGCCTGCCCACCTTGCTAGATACTTGCACTGTCGATCCGTAGTCTGTGCTTTGGAATAGGGTCCTTGTACATTTTTTTTTATATGGTAAAAATGACCCTTTATATCTAAATATCACCTCCGCAAAGTATTTTTTTAAAGCGTTTACTTATAATAATTTTATAAGCAATCGTTGAAATTAAATCGGGCGCGCCAAAACGAGGCGTGGCCATCTCAATGTAGTGTGACGTCACGTGGCTCGTTCCGCTGACGTCATATAATCTAAACTGGACGGATTTTGGGTAGCCAGCAGCGCAAGCCTTGCCAGCAGCGTAATTCAACAAGTGTTTGACACTTGGCAGTCGAATTTGACAGTTCAATGTTTTGAGGTTATTAATACTTTTATTAATCTTTTTTGAAAGCAAAAAGTGATTAATTGTTAAATTTCAAACGTTATGCACTGAAAACTTCATTATTAAATATTTAAATCGAAAATACCACCCTATACATGTAGATTTCAATTCAGGTTATCCTTTAAAATAAACGAATATTTAGCCAAGATGTGATGATGCACAATAACGAGCGCGGAGGCCTTGCGTGTTTTATTGTTTTATTTTCTTAATTTTCTTGAATGCAATTGAGATGTGTAATCCTCATAGAGCGTCATATATTGAAAGACAATGGTTTATAGATATTGCACGGTACCCGATTGTAAAAGTACAACGATTTCCACACCAGCAAAAACATTTTAAAGTGCCATTAGACGGGAAGCATCGAAAAACGTATATGGTGACCTGCTTCGTGACATCACCACCAATGACAAGGCGTTTTCATGTGACGTCAATTTAAAGATGTTTGTTTGAATTTTAAATGGAAAATTAGGCTGGAATTTTTATTTTTTTTTTCAAAAATATATACGAAGAGGCTCTTAAATTTACTAAAAGATGTGGTTTATTAGCTTTTGGAAGTAAAATAAATTATATGCAAGGTCCCTATTAGTCCAATCAAATGGTGGTTTTCCCGTAACAAAATTGCGGAAGTTTTTTTCTCAACGGTTCTATATGTTTTTTGGGGTGCTGAATCCAAATTTCAGATTTGCTGCCTTGTAGGAGGTCGGCTTCACAACGAAAAACGCAAAAAACCTCAAAATGTTCGCACTTTTTTCAGTTTTTTACTTATATCTCGAAAATTAGGCAGTTTTCGAAGGCGATAATTCTATACAAAATTAAAGTGGACAAAATTTCCTACAAAATGCACTAGTCAACTTTGATTTTCTCATGAGCGGTATCGGCGCTAGAGCGCGCTGAACAACAGCAATTTTTTGGCTCCGCTGCGAAAACATCAAAAACGCCCACTCCCACGCCCTAGAACTCGAAAAATATACATGTTATCAACTAAACCCTTATACCGCGTGATAGTACATTTAATTTTCTACAAGAGACGTCTCTAGCATTCAAATTTTCATAAGGGGGGGGGGGGGGGGCAAAGCGAAAATTACGAAAAATGCCTTCTGCACCTTACAGCCAAAACGACCCCTCCTCTCATTGGCGCTATACTTTCCATGTATTACGCATAAAAGAAGTTGTTTTGAATAAATTGGTGGCAAAGCATGTTTGATGAAAACATTCACAAATTATATTTACAACATATTAGGTACACTACACTGAATATAAAGCTGTTATGTACACAGTTATTTTAGTTGCCTCTGTTGGGTTGTTGGTGGCCCAGGCAATGTTTCTTAGGCACTAGAAGGTCCAGGTGCAGGGTCTTGGGCAACAGAAGGTCCAGGCAAAGGGTCAGTTGCTATGGACCCTTACTGAATAATGAGTTGTTGCTGTTCTTCAACTGAAAAAATTGTAATACAAGGATTAATGTTTTGTATCCAAATTGTCGTCGATGTTGGAGCACGACCCTTCACATTGCTGGCACAGTTTCGTGCAGAATAGTCCTGTTCGCCTACACCCACACCGACCTTGGCAATCTGTCTTGTATTTATAAGATATAAGCTGAAGAAGCTTCTGAGGAGCCGGGAATATCAGTGTGGTAATGGAAACCAATCTATTTTTTGTCAACTTCCACCCCCACTGCTCTGAATCCAAATAGTTTCCGATCCACTGTTGCACCTGATGGTAAACTCTAAAGGCGTGTTGTTGAGCTGCAGCAGTGGGAGGCATGGAAGCCGTGTTTGATGATGCCCTGTAGGCTGATGTCACGTATTGCTTATACCTCAGCTTGTTGAGTGTTGTTGGGTGGTTACCACCATAAAGGGCGATCAAAAATTTCTCACAAGCAGCTATTATTTCCTTTGGATGGGGTGAAGGAGCAGCGAATTTAGAAATGAATGATTCAAGATCGGGATGTTTGGAGAGGGTCTTGAGAAATTTAATCTTGCCTTGGTTGAATAACGCAGACGTTGAGTCGCAACCACTCATTGCGTGGAGAAAGAGCATGTAGTTGGCAACACTCTTGTCCACTGCACTCTCCGGATGGTAGAGGATACAAAAGAGGAAGACGACCTGGACGAGATCCTTGCAGTACCACTGTCTGAAGCAGCTAAGGTGACAGAAGGTATTAATTCGTGTAATATTTTGCAGCGTTATGCATCTTTACTAATCAGTTTTTCTCATCAGTTTCATCATAACATTAATCATTGTATTACAATTTTTTCAGTTGAAGAACAGCAACAACTCACTATTCAGCCTGGACCTTCCATAACCCCTGACCCTTTGCCTGGACCTTCTATTTCCCAAGACCCTTCACCTGGACCTTCTACTGCCTAAGAAACATTGCCTAGACCACCAACAACCCAACAGAGGCGACTAAAATAACTGTGTACATAACAGCTTTATATTCAGTGTAATGTACCTAATATGTTGTAAATATAATTTGTTAATAATGTTTTCATCAAACATGCTTTGCCATCAATTTATTTAAAACAACTTCTTTTATGCGTAATACATGGAAAGTATAGCGCTAATGTGAGCTAGACAGGTGGGAGGGGTCGTTTTGGCTGAAAGGTGCAGAAGGCATTTTTCGTAATTTTCGCTTTGCTCCCTCCCCCCTTATGAGAAATTTGAATGTTAGAGACGTCTCTTGAAGAAAATTAAATATACTTTAACACGGTATAAGGATTTTGTTGCTAACATGTATATTTTTCGAGTTGTAGGGGGTGGGAGTGGGCGTGTTTGATGTTTTCGCAGCAGAGCCAAAAAATTGCTGTTGTTCAGCGCGCTCTACCGCCGATACCGCTCATGAGAAAATCAAAGTTGACTAGTGCATTTTGTAGGAAATTTTGTCTACTTTAATTTTGTATGAGTGGTCACCTTCGAAAACCGCATAGTTTTCGAGATATAAGCAAAAAACTGAAAAAAGTGCGAACATTTTGAGGTTTTTTGCGTTTTTCGATGTGAAGCCGACCTCCTACAAGGCAGCAAACCTGAAATTTGGAATCAGCACCCCAAAAAACATATAGAACCGTTTAGAAAAAAACTTCCGCAATTTTGTTACGAAAACGGTAGTTTTGAACACCAATTGACTGGATTATATTGTGCTTTGAAGTAGATGTACATAGTGTAAATAGCTTTTATCGGTTTTAGGATATTAATCCTTTGTTTACATATGCAAAAGTAGGCTGGTAAACAAGTCATAACTAAAGTTGTACAGTTATATTTAAAACTTGTACGGTAATATTACAAATACAGATCTGTCAATAACTGTCAACAGATGAAATAATAAATAATGAAACTATAGGGCTATTTATTAATACAGACAGAAAACTCCAAACAATAATAATTAAGTACTGAAATCCAACTGAAATGTATTTTCAATTCAAGGTCCATTTTTATGTAGCCGTTGTGACATTAAAAATGTAAACATTTATGTAATATGAAAAAAGGTAACAAATAAAAACAAACAAAATATAACTGTAACCATGGCGACAAATCAACCGAGAAATCAACCCATACAGCCTTGACAAACTAATGAAATGAAAACGTTATTAATAAGAGAATATCAAAAAGTAATATCTATTAATAATGTCTTTATTTTCTGAAACCGATAAACTATTGAACATATCACGGATGTTATGAATCATAACAGCCGTGATCCGAGCTCGTAGAGCGATTATCTGCGGCAATTATGATAGTCATAACATTCCTAGATATGTTAATAGCTATTAAGCCCTGGTAACTGTAACTGTATTTAGAATAGAAAGCTTGTAGCCTAGTAACCATATTTTATTCCTGTTAAATATCCTGAACAAATCTCATTGTGATATCAAACTGTGGTTTTTAATCCGAAACAAAGTCTAATTTTCCCAACGACCAACTGGAATATTCCGTTTCTTCACTGTAGCTGCCTGAGTAGTGGTGTTTCTGCACTATAAACAGAAACTGGCGCCCGAGTAAAAGCACCGCCGTCGACTCGAGTACCATAGTGACACTTCGGCCATTTTGCCTACAAACCGAAGTACGTCACAAAAATGGCGCCCGAGCAGGGACCCTGGGAAAATTAGTGAAGATTTAGGATTGTTTGCATTCGGCAGGAACCGAAAGCAACTGATTTTGGACCAAGTGACACCAGTAGGCAAGTGAGGTGTCATTTTCGACATAACCGACTACGAGAAACCGATTGCGACCAGTACCGAACCGCTACGATCATTCCCGAAGGAGTTATAATAACCCAGGGAAGGATTTTCAACGAGAAAAGAGTTCCAAGCGAGCTGCCAAGCAGACCAGACGTCCGTTCATCCAAGAAGACCGACCTGTACCCGAAGATACCCGAGACTACCCGAAGTTGCCCGTACAACGAAAAATCGAATAGGGTATCCTTTTCGAGTAAACCAGATCCAAGGATTCGATTGCCAGCATTCAGGACACTCACCGCCTAGCCGTTTCACAGAGAGGTTCACTGTTCCGTCCGTCGAAGCCAGAACCAAGTGAAACAGATAGAAGAAGTGTCCCGCTGCACGAAGCACCGCCGAGACCGAGTTTTGTCACCGGTCCGGGACCGTCCCCAGAATTTCAATCGACAAAATCGACCAGGCTTGTGACCCCTCGTTTTATAGTAAATCGAGGGTGGAGAATCGAATTTTTGGAATTTTTGGACCAGCCGTTTTGGATATAACACTTCTACGCCGATATTAAGCATCAGAACGAGACCAGGAGTGACACGAACAATTACCAGCACCGCCTGATCCTGAATCGTGAGAACTCGTGCCATTCCGCTCCAGCTCGTCCGAAACAGAAGAAAAACAGACCTGACGTGTGACCCCTCCTTTTCGAGTAACTCGAGGGCGCAGAATCAAAATCTGTCATTACCAGCCTGCTTAGAAGAACCACTTGGGAGATAGCAAGTGGCAGTCAGTCTCGAGACCTCAACCAGAGTAGTTGGTCCCGGACCTCGAAGGGTAGTCAGTCTTGAGACCGCAACCAGAGCCCCCGGACCTCAAAGAAGAGTGAATTTCCAGACCGCCACCAGAGCAGCTGACACCTGAAACTCGAGTTGGCAGTTAGTCTCCAAACCGCGACCAGAGCAGTTGACCCCCCGGACCTCGAAGAAGAGTGAGTGTCCAGACCGCCACCAGAACAGCTGACACCTGAAACTCGAGTTGGCAGTTAGTCTCCAAACCGCGACCAGAGCAGTTGACCCCCCGGACCTCGAAGAAGAGTGAGTGTCCAGACCGCCACCAGAACAGCTGACACCTGAAATTCGAAGAACAGTTAGTCTCGAGACCGCAACGAGAACAGTGGACAGCTAGAGCACAAGAGGAGTTAGTCTCGAGACCGCAATGAGAACAGTGGACAGCTAGAGCACAAGAGGAGTTAGTCTTGAGACCGCAACTAGAGCAGTTGACCCCGGACATCGAAGAATAGTCACTCGCCAGACCACGAAGAGAACAGTTGACAGCTCGACCGCCAGAGTCAGTCTCCAGACCGCCACCAGAGCAGCTGACAACTAGACCTCGAAGAAAAGTAAGTCTTCAGACCGCAACTAGGGCAGTTGGTCGCCAGACTTCGAAGAGAGCAGTTGATAGCCAGACCGAGACCAGAGCAGTAAAATCCAATATGCCTGAAATAGACGACAAAGAGAACCAAGCCAGTGGCTCAAAAGATGAGACCATAGGCCCCTACTCAAGAAGGAGAAGATCGACGAAGAACTTGGAAAATTTGGTCTCTCGCTAGCCGGAACCGTAGACGAGAAGAAGAGACGGCTGGTGAAATTCCTAAAAGAAGGATGTGCCTCACCGAGAATAAGGAACGACCTACCTGTCTTTCCGCTGCCGCCGCCACCAGTAGTCGTTTCCGAACCGTCACCTGTCAACAATCCTCGCCTAATACCGCCTGAAGAACCAGTCCGGATGACAATCAGCGCTGTGTGTGAGAAAGTAAGGAAATGGAATCTCCACTTCAACGGCAAAACAGATGCACCAGACCTATTACCAGCCCTGTATGAGATTTTTCAAGGTAACGCCTTGGCCTGGTACCGCAACAACCGAGATTTATGGACCAATTGGAAGGACTTTCTAACCGACTTCAAACAGTTCTACCTACTCGCCAGTTACCAGTTCTTTTTGGAAGACCAGATACACAGTCGACGACAACTACCAGCTGAAGCAGGACGCGACTACGTGGTAGCCCTTTAAACTTTGCTACGACGTCATGGAGGGTATACACCTGAACAGGCCCTGTACCGACTCTACGGGAATTTGCGACCAGAATACCGGCAATACATACGTCAGAGCGATGTAAAAACTCCACGAGACCTCGTCTGCAGAATTGACGAGTATGAATCCCTCTGCCTGGAATTAGAAGAGCAACAGCCGATCCGCCCCTCTGCCACACAGACCGCAAGTCGCAGAAAATACGACAACTCAGCGATCAGCAACCATGCATCCGAGAGATCTCCGTCTCCAACGCCGCCTGCTGTTACCGAACCGACGAGGAACACTTCCGTACCTAACAGGGCAAGGGAAAGCCAAGATAGTCCACGCACGCAACCGACCAATCACCGCAGCGACCGCACGCCAACCACGACGACCACCTTCGACAGAAGCAATATCTGTTGGCGTTGTGGAAAAAGTGGCCACTTCAGGACCCAGTGCAGATCAGCACCCCGACTATTCTGCTCAAGATGTAGAAAACAAGGCATTATGACCCGAGACTGTCAATGCCCTAGGACGGAAAACTAGATGAGAACTGCACCAAACCGAGGCCAGTACAGTTCCGTAGTTTTGAAGCCTCGGAAACCGCTGCAACATCCAATTATGACAACCGACCGCACGTACACGTTCGCATCCACACCAGGACTTTCACCGCACTCATTGACACTGGAGCAGTCCGCTCCTATGTGGGTAACCAAGTCACCAGATACTGCGACCAGATAGGCATCCCGCACCAGACCATCAACACACCGCCCGCTCAGTTAGCCAATGGCAGTGTAGCTATCATTTCTAAAAGCTGCCAGTTGAAGTTCACCATCGGCCAGAACCAGTTCGGCGAATGCCTATTGTACCTTGACAACCTATCCTCCGACATAGTACTAGGAATGGACATACTGAGCAAGTATAACTTCCTGATAAACCCGAAAACCGCCACCGTCTACCTGAATGAGGAAGTGATATCCCCGCCTCCAACGATACCAGCGAGTCCGCTAGGAGGGATATCATTGACCTTAACGCCCAGCGAAGAGAACCGAGAGCTTTCTGGACACCGAACTACCAGGTTTTCAAGACATACATGGCACCACCGGATTAATACTGCACCACATCCGCCTGTCCCAACCGGATCCAATCAAGCAAAGGTACCGACCTCAAAATCCAAAGATGCAGGGAATAATCAATCAGGAGGTAAACGAAATGCTGCAAAATGGAATCATCGAACCATCTAATAGCCCATGGAGTTCACCAGTGGTAATAGTCCGTAAAAAGGATGGTAAACCCAGATTTTGCATTGATTTCCGCAAAGTCAATGACGTAACCGAGAAGGACGCCTACCCGTTGCCATACATCAATGCCATACTGGACAAACTCCGAAAAGCTCGCTACATATCCAGTATCGACTTGAAACAAGGATACTGGCAGATACCGCTCTCCGATGACAGCAAACCCATCACCGCTTTCACGGTACCCGGTAGAGGCCTGTTCCAGTTCCGAGTCATGCCTTTTGGACTACATTCAGCACCAGCAACATTCCAAAGATTGCTTGACCGAATCATAGGTCCAGACATGGACCCATATGCCTTTGCCTACCTGAATGACATCATCGTACTGGGAGAAACCTTCGAGGAACACTTAGAAAATCTGCGAGAAGTATTCCGCCGGCTCCGAATGGCCAACCTACAGCTAAACCCTGAGAAGTGTCAGTTTTGCAGAAAATCCCTCAAATACTTAGGACATGTCGTCACCGCCGAGGGAATCAAAACCGACCCTGACAAAGTAGAGGCCATCCAGAACTTCCCAACACCAAGGAACATCCGAGAGGTACGCCGATTTTTGGGAGTCGCCTCATGGTACAGACGATTTGTGCCCACTTTCTCCCAGATTGTGACCCCATTAACCCGGCTACTCAGGAAGAATCACCGCTTTAGATGGACCACCGAACAAGAGGAAGCTTTCACAAAGTTAAAAACCTGTCTCACCGAAGCCCCAGTATTAACCTGTCCAGACTTTGAGAAACCGTTCACGCTGCAGACCGACGCATCTGATCAAGGACTCGGAGTAGCACTGACCCAGAACATCGATGGACATGACCGAGTCATTGCATACGCGAGTCGAACCCTGAATCCTGCTGAGAGGAACTACTCTGTCACCGAACGAGAATGCCTGGCTATCGTGTGGGGAGTGGAGAAAATGCGACCATATTTGGCAGGATATCATTTTACTGTCATAACCGACCACCAGTCCCTCCGTTGGTTGCACTCCATTAAAAGTCCTGCAGGACGACTAGCCAGATGGAGTATTTTCCTACAACAATATGACTTCGAGATCAAGTACCGGAAAGGGGTACTAAACCGAGTGGCCGATGCCTTATCTAGACAACCACTGACAGGACCATCTTCCGCCCTGGAAGATACAGAAGAACTTTGCATTGTTACTGAACCGCCGAACTGTTCTTGGTATCAACGGAAAAAGATGGAAGTCGAGAGAAACCCTGAAGCTTTTCCGGATTACTGTATACGTAATGACCGGCTATTCCGACACTTCTGGGATTCCAGTGACTTGACCGAACCTGACATGGCTGACCCCTGGAAATTGTGCATTCCTGCACCACAACGACCGATGGTACTGCAAGAAAACCACAATGCTCCATCCGCAGGACATATGGGGATTGCAAAAACCATTGCTCGGGTGGCCCGCCGTTATTACTGGCCCGGAATGTTCCGTGACATAGCGAAATATGTCAGAAGTTGTATGCAATGTCAGCGATACAAGCCTTCGCAGCAACAAATCCCTGGGAAAATGCAACCGTCCGTCAACCGCAAACCCTGGGAAACTGTGAGCACTGATCTTGTGGGACCACTACCTCGATCCAGTAAAGGAAATAACTACATAGTAGTATTTCAAGATCGTTTTACCAAATGGATCCAGTGCCGAGCTATACGAAGTGCCACCGCCCGGAACGTAAGCCAAGCCTTATACGAGGAAATCATCACACGATTTGGATGTCCCAGAACCGTAATCAGCGATAATGGGACGCAATATGACAGTCGAGTGTTCCGCACCTTGCTACAAGACTTTGGCATCCAGCACCGTTTTACCCCACCGTACACTCCGCAAGCCAACCCAGTAGAACGAGCAAACCGTACCATCAAAACCATGATAGCCCAGTACTGCGAACAGGACCATAGAAAATGGGATCTCCACCTGCACGACTTTCAACTGGCCATCAACAGCTCCAGACACGATTCTACTGGTTTCTCACCAGCATACCTGAATTTTGGAAGAGAACTGGACCTACCAAACACCCTCTACCAGACCGCAACCAGAAGCCCCGCGGAAGAACCGACATACCAGAACAACATCCCAGAGACGCATACCGCCCGCCTGGAAAAACTGCAGGAAGTTTTTCAACTCGTCCGAGTCAACCTAGCACAAGCCTTCACGTCTCAAAGCCATGTCGGGGACCGGGTCATGAAGCGCGAAAATCCGCTGTCATCCGCCGCCAAGGGTTTCGCCGCCAAGCTGGCCCCGAAATACTCCGGACCATACACCGTAACTCACGTGATTTCACCGGTGGTATATAATTTAAAATCGGATACCGGGAAGAAGCTATCTCACATCCATATCAAAGATCTAAAGTCTTGTTTTCAGTCTAGTGACAACTAGAACCCCGCCCGCATCCCCACGCCGCAACTATTGAGAAGCCACCACTATGTCCGTGGATCCGATTTTTCATTTCTTTCTGAATAAGGAATAATTACCGATTTAATTTCTTTATTTTTCCGAAAATTGTTTTATTTCCGAAATGTATAAAGTAAGAAGAAAAAAAAAGAATCTTGTAATTTTCTTTTTTTTTATCCGAAGTAAGAGGGGGGTGTAACGAAGTGATTTTTTCGTTACTAATTCCTGTTTAAAATTTATTATTCGATACACCTCGTATAGAATTTAATAATTGTTTTCCGCATTGTTATATTATTTTCACCTGTAACCAGTATTTATTTTGATTTATAATATAACCTGTCCTGTTATTAATAAATCCGTCATTAATATAAAGCACAAGTAAATAATATTCCGCGTCGATATCTGTCCCCGGCAATACCTAGCAAGTGAACATTGAGTCCACCCAGGCCGAAATTAGGGATGGGTAATCCAAGAATTTTTACGGATCAGTTCCAACCTGATCCAGTTCCAAACACATACCTGTTCCATGGATCAGTTCCGAGTACGAGTACTTTGCATTTGCGCATTACAATATTCGATGTTAGTACTAGAGCGTTTCCGATTCCTCACCAGTCCGAGTCCAGTCTCGAGACTCTCGAGTCCAGTCCCAGTCAGTGACACGGTGGTATAAGTACAAGCGAGTTGAGATACCAGAGTCGGTACGCGGTACGAGGTGAGGAAGCACGAGCTGACGTTAGCAGCGGCCTGAATAAGTAAAAAAAAAAACATACATACATAAGTAGGTACATATATTTTATGGAATAAATAATGATGTTGCTTTTTATAAATTTATTATTTGTAAAAAAAGGTTATTCCGAATAGTTATATATAGGTACCTACTTGGAATTTTAAGCCGTCCCTGCCTGCCATCCACGTCCAACCAAACAGAGGCTGCGATAAAATATGATTCCTAATCGGTTCTAACCTAACTTCTAACTTACATTTTACAAAGTACTCAAAGTAGTACGAGTCCTAGCTAGACACGGTTATACCGAAAGCTACAATCGGTTCCACAGTATCAAGTAAGTAGGTATCTCGAGCGCGAACGATCAACGCTGGCGCGGCCTCTTCCCTTGCTTGCGACTGATGGCTGAAGTGACTGGACTCGTACGCGTACTCGTTCTGATTTGCGCGTAGATCAGTTCCACTGATCCCAGCCGCAATACCTGTTCCAAAGTATCAGTTCCAGTATTGGGTTCCCATCCCTAGCCGAAATCAGTACCCAGTCGCGAGTCAACGCGGATGGATGTGTGAAGGTGGAGCGCTACAGTAAGTTCGACGCATACTACGTCCCAACGCCAAGACGCCAGCGACAGCGTACTGTGACGTAGCGCTACCCCACCACGCATCACGAATCAAATATACAGCCTCGCCGCAGAGAGAACGCAGTACACCGTTGACCGCGCTGGAGATCAGACGTACATCACCGAAAGTAAGTAACATTAGGGCCCGAATTTCGGCAAAGTCCAGCCGTGACGTATTCGATTCACTGCGCTGCTCAGTTAGCGTCATCCCTACTACTCTGGATTTTTCAGAATAATTATAATACCGTTTGCCGATTTAAAAGCAGTCAGTAGCTGTTCACCACCATTCCTGTGAAGACGTGCCGAGTAAGCATAAGTAAGTAAGGTAACTAGGTAGAAGGTGTAAGTTGCAAACTTGGCTATTGTAAGGTATTAATCTCCGTTTCTTTTTAGTTTTGTACCAGTCCAGCGTCCGTGCCAGTCATCATTTTATTTTCTGCCCGCAGCTAGGCTAGCTATACATCTGGGCTGGGTAGGGACGTGACACAGATCCTCCCTAGACAGTGTAGATGTGCATAGCGTAACCTGTGTTATTAATTCTTAATTTCTTTCAGTCCACCGCTGTTCCACTTCCGTTCCTGTAATAAATATTTTCTTTCAGTAGTTAGGCTAGCTATCTATCTGGGCTGAATAGGGACGTGATGCAGATCCTCCCTAGACAGTGTAGATGCGCATAGCGGAACCTGTGTTATAAATTATAAATTTCTTTCAGTCCACCGCTGTTCCACTTCCGTTCCTGTAATAAATATTTTCTTTCAGTAGTTAGACTAGCTATCTATCTGGGCTGAATAGGGACGTGATGCAGATCCTCCCTAGACAGTGTAGATGCGCATAGCGGAACCTGTGTTATTAATTCTTAATTTCTTTCAGTCCACCGCTGTTCCACTTCCGTTCCTGTAATAAATATTTTCTTTCAGTAGTTAGGCTAGCTATCTATCTGGGCTGAATAGGGACGTGATGCAGATCCTCCCTAGACAGTGTAGATGCGCATAGCGGAACCTGTGTTATAAATTATAAATTTCTTTCAGTCCACCGCTGTTCCACTTCCGTTCCTGTAATAAATATTTTCTTTCAGTAGTTAGGCTAGCTATCTATCTGGGCTGAATAGGGACGTGATGCAGATCCTCCCTAGACAGTGTAGATGCGCATAGCGGAACCTGTGTTAATAATTATTAATTTCTTTCAGTCCACCGCTGTTGCAGCCTCGATTCCTGTAATCTTTCTTTTCTTGCAGCTAAGACAGGCCAGCTATCCATCTGGGCTGTATAGGGATGTGACACAGATCCTCCCTAGCCAGTGTAGTCGCGCATAGCGTAACCTGTACTCGTACTAATCATACCTTGTTTTCAGGACCAGGAATCCCGAAGCTTAACGGAGAGCCGCCTGACTATCACACTAATCTATGATATTTTTTTGTTTAGCCCATGCTGCGCAATAAGCCAAGTCTGTACACTACACATAACCTGTTTTGATATTTGTATGCTTTTGGTGTTTGCTTCTGCTAATCCTGGTATCCGTACGTCGCTTTGCTGTTAGTCCGTAACCGTTAGTTAACCGCCTGCCCACCTTGCTAGATACTTGCATCCGTAGTCTGTGCTTTGGAATTGTGCTTTGAAGTAGATGTACATAGTGTAAATAGCTTTTAAGCCCTGGTAACTGTAACTGTATTTAGAATAGAAGGCTTGTAGCCTAGTAACCATATTTTATTCCTGTTAAATATCCTGAATAAATCTCATTGTGATATCAAACTGTGCTTTTTAATCCGAAACAAAGTCTAATTTTCCCAACAACCCACTGGAATATTCCGTTTCTTCACTGTAGCTGCCTGAGTAGTGGTGTTTCTGCACTATAAACAGAAACTGGCGCCCGAGTAAAAGCACCGCCGTCGACTCGAGTACCATAGTGACACTTCGGCCATTTTGCCTACAAACCGAAGTACGTCACACGAGAAAGGAATGACTTCAAAGAAGGGGATAATGTGGTAATGTTGGAAAAAAATGGGCATTGGGCACCAGCGGTGTGCTAAATCAGAGTGCTACGATTCCAAGTACGAGTATTGCAGATTTAGTTCCCGGTTCAAGTGTTACTGATCTGAAATATGCATTAACTCCAAAGGTAGTGAATAACAGAGATCATCTTGCGCGTTCAAGGCGCTTGCCGTTATATTTGCGTGATTATGAAATGTAACATTGTTGTAGCATTTTAAGTAAATGTTTTGTTAAGTTGCAATGTTTAAGTTTATAGGGGAGAAATGTTATAATATGGAATATACTCCTTTAAGGAAGTTGGTATTACTGTTAGGGAGGCCTTTCTACATATTCCAAAACGAGTTTTGAAATAACTTTCTAAAAAAACGTCCAATTTCAATGCGGCTAGCACCAATTTTCTTGGAAAAAAATCTAGTTTCTCGGAAAGTTAAAATCATATTTTTGGTCACAAAAAAATATAGGTATCTAGAGTTTTAAAAGTTAACGAGAAAAATTAACAACTTTTCTGGATACAACAAATTATTTTATGAATTTTCATATGTTTTTTGTTTTAAAATATTGTAATAGAAAGGTAGCATTTGAAAACTAGAAAGTGCATTTTAAAGCATCCGTACAGTATCGCCATCTGTCCAGATTTCTCCGACTAGGCTGCGTTGCATCCATAGAGATAGAATATAAGGAGATGCTATACGATATAAATGGTAAGGAAATAACGGTACTACTGGGCGGAGCTTATTGTAGTAGCAATATGGCGGCTTTAACAGAGTTGGATTAAGCGCGTTCTCACGATTCGATTTTAGTCGGTCAACTTTCAACTTTCGTAATCAACTAAATTCGGTGCAGTTTTTGGTTCTTTTTAGACAAGATATTTAATCTAGTAGAACTAGTTTTATGGGGCTTATAGGTCCCTTTGAAAGAAAACTGCACTATTAGTTCAATAGTACCAATTCCTACAGCTTCTTAATAGGGTGTGTGGATGATGGTGAATATGGAAAGTAAAACAATAGGCAAATAAGTAAATTTATCTTTAATTTATATACCCATGTTATACATTGTTTCAGAATACATAAATATACACAGTACCCCAAGAAAAATTATAGCCAAATTGGAAACAAAGACGGGATGATCGCGCGTAAAGCGTAAATAGAGAAAACGATCAGTGAATGTGTAACGCCCACATTCCTTCGAAGTGGTACGTACCAATCAGAAGATTTTCTCCAGGGCTATATTGAATAACTGAGCGCATCTTCCTGTCGCAGTCCTTTGTGTATTTCGAACGGTTCCTATATTATGTCGTTCTGAAGTTTAGCTGTGGACGTGGTATCAACCATGATCATTTTAATCAGACAAGTTAGCTTCATTGGTACTCCGAGTTCGTTCATACCATCGTGCAACATCGACCTAAGAATGTTATCATACGCTGCTTTAAAGTAGATGACAAGTGATGCATACCAGTGTTATACCAATGTCAAATTCTCTGGATTTTTCTCGGATTTGATGCAAAGTGAACATTTGGTTGGTAGGTCTGAATCCTGACTGATATTCTCCGAGGTGGGCTTCAGAGAATGGTTTCAGTGTTTCATTTGGGTTGGTCCTCCGGCCAGCAGCTCTTGAAAATGTTCTGTCCATCCAAATAGAATATATTTTTTATTGCTTATTAAGTTTCCTCCTTTGACTCTGATTCTACAGATATTAGTTCTTAGTTTAAAAACCTTTCTTGTCGCATTTCTCTTCCCTTCTAAGATGCTTGTATTTGTCTACCGCCGCCCTTTGTCCTACACTGTAGCATGTATAAAGTATACTACCAATAATAGCATTTATATACCATAATTTTGTAGGTACGGTTCTGTTTATTGTTTATACTAACTTATGAAATGTTATTCCCGACATCTTTTTATCCACGCCGTCTCTGCTACAGCAGCTACGCACAGCACAAGACAAACTAACAAAAAATACTTAGACAGTTCTCAAAACACAAATGAAATGCTAAATATTGCTCAACATAAACTGCCAACAAATGACACTACAGTTTGACATTTTTGTCAACAAAGTAGTAGCAATATGGCGGACATGAAACCACTTTTGCCATGTGATGCCGTCTCCCTATTATATTCTATCTCTATGGTTGCATCGGACCTATCAGGTGCGCCGTGCGGAATGCTATAAAAGGGATTAAGTACTATAATATTTTATAATAACTATAAACATAGGCCTCGGTCTTCTGCGTTTGACAATTAATAATTGCGAAACTACGACATCGAATTAAATTAATTAAAAATCAATCGATGGATTATTTAAACGTCAGTAACTCCTATAAGTTTTAAAATCATGGGGTTTTAAGTTTCTTTGAACTGAGAATAATATGAAAAAAGTCAAGGATTTTCGATGCAATTTGCATAGATATAGACAGTTGTTATCTGATACTATTTTTTGTTATTTGAAATTTTCATTGAATGCAGAGTTATTTAAAAAAGTGGACCGATGTCCTTTTTCCCTATTGTAAATTTCGTAATAGTTTTAAGAATGACAAGAAGTACCTACTATTTGTTTGACTAATAAATAGAAATATTATGTAAGTATCTATAAAATTACAAAATGTTTGCCCCACTCGAAACAACGTCCAATTTCGATGCGGTTTTCACTAGTTTTCTTAGAAAAAAATGATTTTAGTAAAACATTGTTAAGAAGTTAAGTGACACATACTCTGTATATATATATATTATATTTGACGCACTCCTTAGTGACGTATAATTATTATTTAATAATGATTGTACCTGTGATTGGAAATAAACTTTGATTTGATTTGAATTATTAAATAAAAATTTAAGGACATAAAGCGTTACTCGTAGTTTTTGTCTAAGCCTTACAAGTTGTACTTTACCCAGTAGATATCTTTCAATTTCAAATTTGAAACCATTTTTGACCAATTATTAGTAATTTATTAAACATTTAATATCAAATTAGGTAATGTTTTTCAGAAACATTGGTTTCGGGACAGTTTTCATTGATACTAATTTAGGAGATAACACACAATATAGATTTACTTATATTAAATATGAAAATGAAATTTAATAAAATTTCTGTATTTTATAGTGGAGTAAAATTCGTCTGAGATTATGCACTTATAGTGACGCTTGGCGTCGTAGAACCAGATGAAACTTGTGATATGATCTATAACTTTTTTTAGTAGAGCAATTTTTAAAAAATGGCCTTACAATGCATTATCTGCACAATTCACAAACAAGTGTTTTTTGGTACATACATCGTCATTAAAAAAAAAACAGTTAGACTTGCCGTCCTGAAATTTTAATCACTTGTACACAAAGCCTGAGCGCTTCGAATGGTATAAACCTTTTTTTGGTAGTATACCTACCTACGAGTATATACATATTACCAAAAAAATTACGTAAAGTTATAACTTCTAAAATTACACATGCAAAACTTCGATATGCGGTTAGCTATGTGAAATATTCAAAATTTATATATACATGCAGTAAATGAAATTTAGCCTTGATATCTTTAAAAGTTTTCGAATTATCGAATTTTTAAAAAGCGCTCACAGTTACGGCGCGCTCAGGCTTATGACGCGCTCAGGCTTATGGTGCGCTCAGCTTATGGCGCGATTAGGATTATGACGCGAATACTGGCGCCTCTATACATGTGTAAACTTGCAGCAACATTAATCGGTGTGTTCTTTTCGTCTGTAATGTCACTATTTCGGACCAATAGGAGAACTGCAGATTTGGAAATGACCAATTGCAGCAAATTTTCAGCTTCATCCAAAGTGAAGTGTAGACGAAAAGAACGAACCTATTATTTTGATAATTGAATGACAACTATTATTGTGAAGTTGGATATTTTTGAGAAAATTGCGTTTATAAGTGTATTCTGTGATTGTTACTGTATGTACAGGGTAAGTATTATAAATGATAACCCCCTTTTATTTTCGTTATTTCTGGGCGAATTGGTTCGTTCAAAAAATTATTTCGAATAATTTTTAACGAAGTTTCCGAATCTGCTAACGTTTTTCAAAAATTTTTAAAAATGTACGAGGTGGAACAATAAGTATGATTTTTTTAAATAGAACACCCCGTATTTTTTTACATATTATAATTTGTAGATTTTTTCTGATTACAAAAATATATAGTTATAGCATATTTGGATAAGTAGTTTTTAAGTTATGTTGAAATATGTAAAACGACAAATCAGTTTACGTATTACTCAATAATATACGAAGTAGCCTTTGGAAATAAAAATTTAACTTTGTATAAACGTCAAAAAGGTTAAGATTTATTAGTGCTTTTTCCATTAGGAATCTTTATTGTGTGCAAAAAAGCGATCATGCCTTATCATAGTTTAGAGAATAGGCGTAGAATTTTAGAAATATTCTTATATTGTAATAAAAACATGACTGCTTCACAAAGGGAGTTTAGAAGACTGTATCCGAATGAGACTGTGCCTGGCAAAGGAACATTCAAGAAAATTTACAATAAATTTTGTGACACAAATTCATTAAAGAATGCAAATAGAAGAAAAACGAGGAATATTATTGGTAAGGAAATACAAATGAATATTCTATTATCGGTTATAGAAGAGCCAAGTCGGTCTACTTATTTTGTAGCTAAAGATTTAAATGTAAGCCAAATGGGCGTTATGCAACTTTTAAAAAGAAATAAGTATAAACCTTTTCTTCTTCTTCTTCTTCTAAATTTTCTTGAATGTTCCTTTGCCAGGCACAGTCTCATTCGGATACAATCTTCTAAACTCCCTTTGTGAAGCAGTCATGTTTTTATTACAATATAAGAATATTTCTAAAATTCTACGCCTATTCGCTAAACTATGATAAGGCATGATCGGTTTTTTGCACACAATAAAGATTCCTAATAGAAAAAGCACTAATAAATCTTAACCTTTTTGACGTTTATACAAAGTTAAATTTTTGTTTCCAAAGGCTACTTCGTATATTATTGAGTAATACGTAAACAGATTTGTCGTTTTACATATTTCATCATAACTTAAAAACTACTTACCAAATATGCTATAACTATATATTTTTGTAATCAGAAAAAATCTACAAATTATAATATGTAAAAAAATACAGGGTGTTCCATTTAAAAAAATCATATTTTTTGTTCCACCTCGTACATTTTTAAAAATTTTTGAAAAACGTTAGCAGATTCGGAAACTTCGTTAAAAATTATTCGAAATAAGTTTTTGAACGAACCAATTCGCCCAGAAATAATGAAAATAAAAGGGGGTTATCATTTATAATACTTACCCTGTACTTACTGTGTTCTTTAGAATATTACTTCCTCGCCAAAGTGAAGAAGGTATGTATTTTGATAATTTTTATTGTATTTCTGGACGAATCTCGACGAATTATGACGACACACAAAATTTCGGAAAAAAATTTCTGTCTGTGTGTCTGTCTGTATGTATCGCGATAGCAGCTACAGTTTTTGAGATAAAGCTCTCAAATTTGGCACACACGTTCTAGAGGCCAAGAAAAAGATTGAGTTTATTGATGAGCAAAATCAGTCATAACTAGAACGGGGTCACCAGGTCCCAACATTTCTATTTCTAACTTTACAAAAAAATTTATTCGTTATGAAATATTATAAAAATCCCAACTATTTGAAATATTCTAAACCTTTCAATATTACATATCTAATGGAATAAATTTAGCATTTCTTAAAATATCAAACGACAAAAATTATTTTTATTACAAACTCCACCACATGTCGAGTTTTACTACGGTGAGGAAGTTCTGACCCCATAAATGACAGCGATTTTTGTATTAATATTATTGCGTTATAGTGTATGACATTTTTAGCGTTTGACAGCGAATTGGTAAAAAACCAATGAGCCTGTGTGTGGCTATGTTAATAGTATATTGTATACCTAGTAGCAGAGATTATAAAGACTCTAAATAGTTACCGTCAATGTATTTACTGGACACGGCAAAAATGGATGCAGAACTCAAGTAATTTGGAAGCAGGCCACCGAACCTTAGATTGGCGCAGATAATGTTCGTTCATAATGTTCGTAACACATTATGAATGAATATCATCGGCACCAGTCTAAGTTTCAGTGGCCTGCTTTCAAATTACTTGAGCTCTGCATCCATTTTTACCGCGTCCAGTAAATACATTGACGGTAACTATCTAGAGTATTCATAATCTCTGCTAGTAGGAAAAGCCTAACATTCCTGGACGAGCGTTATAGGATTGCTTATTGAGGCACAAGCCGAGACAAGCAACACGGAGTCCGGGAATGTTAGAATTTTCCTACTAGGTACACAATGTACTATTTCGTACTGGAAGGAAATGTTGTTGCCAGGTAATTGTTCATTTTTGTACTGCCAGGAAATATTATTTGTAAATAAAATTAATCATGCTTTTTCAAAATTAAAAAAGAATTTAATTTTTGTATTTTAATAGTGTGTATAACTCGTAGAAAAAGCCACATTCCCGGACTCCGCGTTGCTTGTCTCGGCTTGTGCCTCAATAAGCAATCCTAACGGTCGTCCGAGAATGTAAGGCTTTTCCTCCTTGGTACGTACGAATATACAATAGTGTATTACGATACACAGTCGGTAAGTGCTTTTTACCGATCGAGAAAATATATCTTCAAATTTTTGAGATCGGTGAGCACTTACTGAGAAGTATCGTATACTATTTTTTGCACAACCTTTTAATCTTTATGAATAAAATAAATATAAAAACAACATAACCACAAATTCACTTACTGCGCTAGTGCGGTAAGTTGCACTTACAGGCTTAGATACGGGAAAATAATAATCGTTCAGTAAAGTCAACTTCTTGTTTCTCTCAACAATGACAAAAAAACGCGATTGTGCAAAAATATTAATAACATAACCACACACATAATCAATAGTTATTTTACCAAACGCTATTAATGTCGTGCATTATAACGCAATGATATTAATAAAAAATATATTAACGAACGCAGGAAGTACAGTAACAATCACACTTACAAACGCAATTTTCTCAAAAAATATCCAAATTCACAATTATAGTTGTCATTCAATCATTAAAATAATATCGACTAATGTTGTTGCATGTCTACACATGTATTGAGTAGAGGTACCAGTATTCGCGCCATAAGCCTGAGCGCGCCGTAACCGCGAGCGCTTTTTAAAAATTCGCTAATTCGAAAACTGTCAAAGATATCAACTCAAACTTTTTCAATATCTAGGCTACATTTTAATTACTGCATGTATATAAATTTTGAATATTTCACATATACCTAGCCTCGTAAAATACCTAGCTAACCGCATATCGAAATTTTGCATATCTAATTCTAGAAGTTTTAACTTTACGTAATTTTTTTGGTAATATGTAGATGTACTACCAAAAAAGGTTTATACCATTCGAGGCGCTCAGATTTTGTGCACAAGTGGATAAAATTTCAGGACGGTAAGTCTAGCCGTTTTTTTTTAAAAATTTAAATGGCGATGTATGTACGAAAACACACATGTTTTCGAATTATGCAGATAACGCAAGAAGATTTGAAAAAAATCGCCCTACTAAAAAAAGTTATAGATCACACCCCACATATGCCCCATAACATGCTCTACAAAATGGTATACGTTTCGTTTTTTTCATTTTTTTCTCCGCCAAGAATCACTACTAGAAAGGAACGAGTTAGACCGGCAATTTTAATCCATTATTAGTAGCGTTTTTTCTGGTTATAAATAAAGTTTTCTAAATTAATTTTCCATCTCTAACCATAAAGAAAATCCCACTGTATTTCTTGTCCTGAACGGTCTATCTAATTAATGAACAGGATTTAAATTACATATTTATAAATCACATAAAACATTTTTTTATTAAATTTTCTTTTCTTGTTTTCAGAAACAGGTTGTGACATTTAAAATTTTATTTCTATTACAACAAAAGCTTTAAAGAAATTTATTCGTGACATATATTGTTTGGCAATATCTTCATTTTTAATGCGTGCTAATTATATTTAATGAGAAAATACAATCTTTATATTTAATATTTGATGATAATAATAATAAGTAATAATAATAACACCACATGTAATTATGATCGCCCTCGTATGCTATGATTTCGCCGAAATTTTATATTATCGGGATAGCTCAGTATTGATTTTACCCGTCCATCAAAAAGAAATCTTTTGAATTATTAATTTCTCAGGAAAACCATCTGTATACTCCTCAGCTTCTTCTTATTAATTATTATATCTAATCACAAGAAATATTAGTAAATTTCAGATTATTCATAATATAATACACATATAATTTATAAAAATAATAAAAAAACTATTCTTAACAGTATTTTTAAATATTTCACCAAAGTTAAAACTGCGGGCCGGACGGGTGCCTATGGAATATTGCCGGCATGACGTTGAATTTTAGTACAACGCTTACACACGACACCAATAGCGGGTTGAGACAAGGGAGTTGACTAGAATGGAAGACTTAACGTATGTCGTGACTGCCACATTGCTCGGTGTATGCATTTGGAGACGCGCGGGGTGTGGAAGGGATAGCTGTGGACTTGACTTGCAGCTAGAAAGCCGTCTTAAGTGACAGTGTGGGCAACAACTGTCAATAACAATAATGTTTTATGAAATAAAACAAGCATTAGTGCTCAGTTTAAATGTAGTGTTTAATCAATAAATATCTTGACTACCTCACCATGAAACAATGTGTTCAAAGTTCAATTAGGTACCTTTAAGATATGCACTGCGATGTTTTCAGGAGTGACACTCGCAGAATTGAGCGAATAGAATGCATATCCTGTTTTCACCCACTTATCCTATGAGGTGACATTTCACGAGCCCCTTTTGACTTATTCGCATTTTTTGTGATTATCTTGTGATTTCTGAAGTGTACCCTTTGTGTTATAAATTTTTGTAATAAGGGTATTTGTTAGAAACTATTTAGAGAGACTGTTACTGTTGTGTAGCAATGGCTAATAACTCAAACGTTCAAAGAGGCATATTTTCAAGCAAATGAAAACGCACGACGAACAAACCGGCGCTACATAGATTTGTTCCCAAATCCCAAATGAAAATTGTAAACGAAGAGCACAGGCCTGCATAGCAAATTTGGGTCACCAATTCGAACAGTTACTGTGGACAATTTTCACCGAGACGCTGCATGAAATACACATTATGCAAGTACTTACCACTTTGTAAAATGATTCATTTTGACGTATGTTTTATTTTGTAAGATATATTTAAACCAAATTATTTTATTTCAATACTTTTTTGTTGTTGTACTTAAAGGGTAATAAAAATCTATTATTTGTATGAACACCGGCAACTTTGCCTCGATTACCATTTGTTTACTTTACTTGCGCATTTCCGTGAGTTCACAACGTTCATGTTTACAGTAATCCAGTGACTACACAAATAATGTTTGTGCTGTCGTTCTTCTCGCCTTTTAGTGTTGAAAATTGATAAAAAGGTATGTGGATGACGCTACGAATTTTTTTTGTTGAAGGGCGCCAGTAACGTCGATTGATTTTAAAAGGCAATCTGTACGATCTAGTTGTCGAGAGGAAGTCTTCTCAGGGTCGATTTTGATTTTTGTCACCGGCTCGTTGTTTCTTGCACTGGACCTAC
The DNA here is from genome assembly GCA_963680705.1 of Rhagium mordax. Taxonomy (NCBI): domain Eukaryota; kingdom Metazoa; phylum Arthropoda; class Insecta; order Coleoptera; family Cerambycidae; genus Rhagium; species Rhagium mordax. Next base: position 24,055,542 of record OY796659.1, on the reverse strand, counting down.
CTCGTTGCTGTAGAATCCCTGTTGTTTACCTCGGACTGCTTTGGAAAATCGTGCGTGGTACGAATTATTTCGCAATTGCAAGCTTGTATGAATTTTTTTTTTGTTTTAATGCCGGAGCATTAATTTATTTTTAATGTCTTTGGAAATTCTCACTGATTAGAGAATTTAATTATTTGTAAAATTTGAGCAATGTTTATTTTTCTACTGATTAAGAAAAATATTTTTAAAAGTTAATGATTTGTTGGTCTATTTGTAGCCTCGACTACAGTAAAACACACAAGTTCGAAATATTTGATATATTCACAAACATTTAGTAAAATTTGAACACAGTTTACAATAATTCATAAATGATTATAAATCTCCTCGAAAGTTCTCAAATTCGCGTGAAGTTAATTTTAAATTGCAGTGCCGATCTGTCTATTTAACTCGCGAACAATATTGTTTGAATGATGAATTATCGCAGTCAATCTATTCTTCTTTTCGTAGAAAATGTCGATGTTTGAATTATTTCTGATTGGAATCTGAAAAGATCCGTTTGTTGGAAGTTGATGTCCACGAGCGTAACTGACTTGTGACGATGTGACTTAAAACAGACTAAGTTGTTAAGTGACTTTGAGTGGAAAATTGTCATGAGCTTCTACAATTTAGGTCGGACCGCAGACTGAATGCATCAAAAAGGCCCCCGGCTCGTTCGTAGCTTGGTAATCTGGCCTGCGCAGAGTGAATGCGCGTTCGGTACCTTCGTGTGAATGTACAATTTGGAATGTTGCTGCAGCGAAGTTGGAAAATTGGAATAGATTGACTGTTTCGATGCGTAGAATTTAAAATTTCGATGATAGACAGACTGGCATGGCTTGGTTGTGACATAATTGTAAAAATTAATTCTAATTTTAATTTTAGAGGAATACGACAGTGCCTCAGAGGCGAAATAATTATTCGCAAATAAGATTTATTTTATTAAAAAAAAAATCAGCGTCAATCAATTCTACTAGGCGGGATATGTTAGGGTTAAAATATATCTACGCATTTAAAACTCACCCTGTATAGCTGTCATTACACAAAAACTCATAAAATACTACAAAACAAAATGTAAGAATCTTTCTAAAATACTTGTCTTAACTAAGCCCTTTCTCATTAACACATCCACAGACCACAATCCACATAACACACAAATATATATTACCTCATAGGAGCATCACGAATTTGTACATCATGTTCTATGTCTTCCTCGTACCAGAACAAATCATATAAATTTTGACCAACAATATTTTTGAATGAAGTTGGTAGTTGACAACTTTCAACGATAAACTGGCCATCATTTTCCTAGAAAGAACATAGTTAGTTAATAAAATAGTTAAATTAAAATATAATACGAAAAGTGTATAATAATAGGCTCATTTAGTGATATTTACTTTTTAATTTATTTTTGTATTTAACCCTTCAAGTACGTAGTAAAAAAATTAGGCCGCTAGTGTTAATATTAACCATAATATTTGATTTCGAATTTGTAACATATTTGAAACGGCTGACGGCGCAAAGCGAGCAACTGTGACGCCACACCACTCGACTCTACTGGTTCTATGCTATGAGTTATACGGGTTCACTGTGCGGATGTAGTGTTATTTTACGTTATTTAACTAATTTGACTGTTATTTTTATACACAAAAATATGTAAACTTACTCTAGAAAATGGATACGTGAAGGCTGATTTCAACATTTTGCCATGTGTAGACATTTAAATATAGCTAATGACGATATTCCAACAAGAACCTTATAGCATTGTTTATAATTTATAAACAATGGTCGTAGTGATGGGCACACATCATCCAACACGCCATCTACCAATGATCCACTGGTACTAACAAGAGGTTGAATAACTATATTGTTATACTTTATAAACAATGCTTATATTGCTTATAGGTATCTCGATTCGGGCAGCAAGTCTCAGGCTAAAGGTTGATTCTCACTTACGCTACAATCACTCTTTGCTAACAGCGCGTAGTGTCGCGTCGCTGTCGGTCGCTGTAATGAGAATATCCCCCAGCGTCACGACACTTTGCAGCGCGGCGTCGTGTCGCGTCGCCGAGCTCAGTGTAACGTAAGTGAGAATCAACCTTTAGACGGCAATTTAGCGACAGAGAATAAATATATGAAAAATAAATTGTGTCAATTCAATATAATCGCTAACTATGATTAGGTAATAGATATTATAAAAAAGTAAATTGTTCAAAAACCGCAAAAGATAAATATAAAAATATATATTTTTGAAAAGCTATTTTCATGCTCTTTCATATTCAGCAATTTTTTTCATGCTCTTTCATATTCAGCAATAACATACAGCGTGTTACCATACAAAACACTCAAGTTTATATCATAACTTTTTTTAGCGATACTCAATTGTTTTTCTGATAGGTATCGTATTTAAAATCTGCTCAAAAATAACAAAATCTTTGTGTTTACATTTTTTTCTTTTTGCCAAAAATAACAAATTTTATAAACGATCACCCTGTACTTTTACAGTCTGGAACTATATAGTAAGTAGGTCTAATTTATGTGGTGTGTTTTATGTTTATGTTATGTAAGTAAGTTTATTGGTGTTTTTACCAAATAGTTTACACAAGTCAATAAGATGAGAAAACAATTTGTAGGTGCATTAGATTATATGACATAAATAACACATTACAATACATTATACATTTACAAAGTTTACACACTTAAATCATTAAAATTATTATTAAATAAGCATCAATTGAATAAAAACATTTATCAATTAAAAAGTTTTTATCACATAATTTTAATTTTGCAACTGGTAAAGCCGGGCTCAGACGACTGGTGTACTTGGCCAATATTTGTTAATGGCTTATACTTGCCATGTCGTCTGAGCGATTTACTTGTACAATTATTTGTCATTGGTCAGTATTGGTCAGTTTTCCATCGTCTGTCGGTAAAAATGGCACAAGTCAAAGGGATCACAATTATTGGTACACTTGACAAGTGCATACTTGTCTATACTTGTGGTTGCGCTCACACGAGTTGTACATCTAATTGTACCTTGCTTCGCTACTATTCATTTTGTATAAGCGGATGGAAGAGGTTCCTTGTTTTAAAAATGCTTTGCTGATTATTATTTAAATACCAAAATCAAAATGAACCAGTCATATGGTGAAATATAAAAACCGTAATTCAATTAACTATGGCTTGGAAGAGAATCGAAGAAAATATTAGTATTCTGTGTTCCATAAAAGAACTTAAAAAGAAAAAGGAATCTTTGATTCCATTTCATCATCTGATGAGTAAAGTAGTAAAATGAAGTAGTTACCACAAAAGCGGCGCACGCGACGACATTTTCAAGACGACCGATATCCATGATGGTCAACAATCTTCTTTCATTCCACCAACATTGTACCAATTTGCTGGTGTATTTAAAAAAAAATGTACACGTCGTGTGAGCGCCGTTGCTTGTTAATGGCCTAAATGAGCTGGTACACTTGTCAAGTATACCAATATTGGTGTATTTGTCAAGTACACCAGTCGTCTGAGTCCGGCTTAACACCTTCACGATAGGAGGTAAGAAATTGTACATTAATAGAGCCGTAATAGTTTAGTTCAAATTTTGTTTTTGTTAGTCCCTGATGTCGACATATACAGGGTGATTCGTGAGGAGAGGGTCGTACTTTACCAACAGATAGGTAACATTGAGGTGATCTTAAATCCCCATATAGTAATGGCTATAGCGGCTTCGTTTCCGAAATACAGGGTGTTTTATATTTTTTGGAAGAATTTTCTTTTCGCCATATATCTGTAATGCGTAAACGGAATTCAATGAAATTTTGTATTTTTGTTACAGTAGTCATTCACCATCAAATGCGTGGGATATTAATAAAATATCAGGGCCGGACCCAGAATAAAATTATTTTAAAATTATTCCTAGAAAATAACACTCTGTATACTGTTTATGAAATTTTTGATATTGAAATATTAATTTATATCTGGAAAGATACAAGATCCCATAAAAAAATATTGAGGCACCATTTCATTGTTTAAGTAAAAAAATTAAATTGTTGAGGAATCAATTTTTTTTTGAAAAATTGAGAGAAAATAGTCACTTCAGATATCAGTAACATATATTTTTTTTCTTCTCTGTTTGCACTATCTTTTATTCGTATCACATGGTACCTAGTAAAATAATAAAAATATTTTGTAATGATTGTGTAATTAATTAATAATCTTAAAAAAATAACACATAATAAAAATTAACAATTTAACAGTCAAATTTACTAATTACAATTAAATTTTCTGAATCACAGTCTGTTTTCAAAGTGACCACCGCCAAATTCGATACATTTTCTTGATAGAGTTGTCATTTCATTTATACTTTTTCTAACAATTTCTAAATTGTTATTAATTTCATTGCAAAAGTGCTCAATTCTTGCAATCAGCTGTTCTCTGGTGTTTATTTCTTCTTTGTATACCTCAGTTTTAAATAACCCCACAAAAAATAGTCAAGGGGTGTGATATCTGGTGATCTCGGGGGCCATGCAACAGGACTGAAGTGACTATTTTTTCTCAATTTAAAAAAAAAATTCATTCCTCAACAATTTAATTTTTTTACTTAAACAATGAAATGGTGCCAAAATATTTTTTTATGGGATCTTGTATCTTTCTAGATGTAAATTAATATTTCAATATCAAGAATTTCATAAACAGTATACAGAGTGTTATTTTCTAGGAATAATTTAAAAATAATTTTATTCTGGGTCCGGCCCTGATATTTTATTAATATCTCACGCATTTGATGGTGAATGACTAATGTAACAAAAATACAAAATTTCATTGAATTCCGTTTACGCATTACAGATATATGGCGAAAAGAATATTCTTCCAAAAAATATAAAACACCCTGTATTTCGGAAACGAAGCCGCTATAGCCATTACTATATGGGGATTTAAGGTCACCTCAATGTTCCCTATCTGTTGGTAAAGTACGACCCTCTCCTCACGAATCACCCTGTATATTTGTTCTATTACGTGTTTCTTAATTATGTATATCGATATGAGAAATATAGTCGGATAAGTTGTTTTTTACATGCAGAAGTCATTGTAAAATATATATGAATGGGACTGTGAGAATGCGCTTCTGAATATAACTGGCCATGCAATCATTCTGATAGTTTAGGACATTTATTATCCTGACCGCTTTTCGTTGAAGTGCAAAAATTCTACTATAATATTTATATAACCACTTTTTTTTATCCATGTTAATAACAAAATTCAGAATACAGAACACTTAAAAGATATAACGAAATTACCACGACCGCAAGGATTGCTGTGACGTCACAACATTATGCCTCTGCGTATTCCGGCGCTCCATTTTATTATTTATTTTGAGGGAGAAGCAAGAAGAATGTAATATTTCGCACATTTACTAAATACAAGGTGTACTTTCGAAAGATGAATTTAAAAAAAATTTAAATGAGCTCATTCACTATCATGAATGTATAACCCCGTATAACCACGGCCGACTCTATACAGGCCATGCACTAGGAGATCCGGCACCATATCATGGTTGTCCACTATCTGCAACGCATGTGTTTGTTTGATTATGCTAAAGCGCTGGCAGCTAAAGAAATTGCAGTGACTTTAGTGATATTTATTTGTAGCTATTCATTGAAAAGTTAATCGACAATTTCATCTTCGGATAAAGTGCCAGAAGTGCCCTGTTACGGGCGTCTCCACTAAAATTTAGTGGACATAAAAAATCATTTTGATTTTACGTTAGACAATCTTGTGTATTTTCTTAGTTGTTTGATTTGCCGTCATTTCTATATAAAATACGAAAAGTTATTTTAAAAAATAGTGTGTGCTTCTCTAGATTAAATTAGGTATTAGGTAGCATTAGCATTTATTTATTTTGTTGTAAACGGTGTAACTTGAAAAAGGTAAGTTTTTAAACATTTAATAAAATGCCAAAAACCAGTCGTGTCCCTGGATACAAATCCAATTAGAATAACACTTTAAGAGCTGGAGGATCTATAGTATCAACTTTTGGTTTCCCAAAAGATGCTATTCTAAAAGTAAATAGCTGAAATCTATTGCCCGAAATAACTTGTCTCCTTCTCAATATTCTGTTATCTGTAGTAAGTATGCATTTTCCAGAAAATAATTTTGTTAGGGAGGATATTTTTTTATTACCAGACGGAAGTGTGAGCAAAATTCCGACAAAAACTAAACTTAAATTTGATTCAGTTCCTTCCATTTTTCCAAATCTACCAAAATATTTATCTAAAAATGCATATGTTCTAAGAAAGAGTTCAGAAGAGAGACAATGAAAACCTAGCTCGTCATAATGAATTGAACAAATTATTTGAAAAATCATACTTAACTGAGAGTTTAATTTTAAATTATCTTAGAATAAATACACTTCGCACATAAATTATGGAATAGGTAAAAAAATGAGTCAAGTTTATACATTCATATTTTTGTTAATATTAAAGCAATTTCAATCATTTTTTTATTGCGGATAGGTCATTTCTTCTGCAGTTTAATACCGTATGTTCGATTTAACTACGAGTTTTGTTATACAGGGAAACGCGAAAAGTATGACGGCATGTAAATTCCATAAAATTTCAATTTGATCTGTGACAATTAGGAGCCTATGAAAATTTATTTTTATAAGTGTTTCAGTTACGGCCTATCCTATTGTACTTACTGCGCCAAGCAATTTGCCATACGGTTCTTGGTAAATAAAAAATTGGCAATTCTTTGAAAATTGTTCTTTTGCCAATAACTGTTAAAAAACAATAATTTTAGTGGATTTTTTTTCATTCTTCTCTCATTGAAGAGTTATGAAACCAATATCGAAGTTAAAAATACAAGTTGGAATAGAAATAACTTAATAAATTTATTTAACAGGAAAAATAACGATAACAATAACAAAAAAACTACGCAATAATGCAAACTAATAACGGGTATTACCTCCCCTGGCATTTACTACAGTTTGGCATCGATTGGACATATTTAAAATTAAATCTCGAATGAACATTTGATCGACATTTTGCCAGGCTTTCAACAAAATTAGTCTTAACAGGCAACAGACAAATTTTAAAAAATTGTCAATTTTTTATTTACCAAGAACCGTATGGCAAATTGCTTGGCGCAGTGAGTACAATAGGATAGGCCGTAACTGAAACACTTATAAAAATAAATTTTCATAGGCTCCTAATTGCCACAGATCAAATTGAAATTTTATGGAATTTACATGCCGTCATACTTTTCGCGTTTCCCTGTATAACAAAACTCGTAGTTAAATCGAACATACGGTATTAAACTGCAGAAGAAATGACCTATCCGCAATAAAAAAATGATTGAAATTGCTTTAATATTAACAAAAATATGAATGTATAAAGTTGACTAATTTTTTTACCTATTCCATAATTTATGTGCGAAGTGTATTTCTAAATCTTGGACTATAAATTAATATAATAAAAGTAATAAAAGATAATAAAATTTCGAGTAGAATTTATCTTTATATTCTAAATTTAACAGAGGACATGATTAGCATTGTTAATTAAATTTCAGTTGATGCAAATATGGTTGTTAGGGTATTTACAAATAATACAGAATTGACGATAAAAGATCTAATAGACTATCAGCTACCGGCTACAATTAGGGTAAATGGTGCCATTTGAGCGATAAAGTGCTCAGATATACCGGGTGACACAAGAAGTATTTACCCCCCTATTTTTTTTTGGCATTTTCATAGATGAAAATTTCAAAATTTTATGGTGAAATAAATACACAGATTCTCATATTTTGACATAAATCATGTGTTAAAACCACTTCCGGTTTAGCCGGAAGTGGTATCAACTTTCTTATTTTAAATGAGAACACCCAATTTTTTTTCAATATTTGAAATCTACATAAAATTCCCTTTCTAATGATGTATAACACATTGACATTTGCTTTCAAGATGGCGGCGAAATATTATTTTTATACTAAATTTAAGTTGGCCATTGATTAGCCGCCAGAAAACAAAACGTGGTTGGAAGGCTGTGGAAACAAAAAAATTATTTATTGTTGCTTTGCTGATAGCATTATTTGCAAACATTTGACATGCATAATGTCTACTAGGATTATTTTCTTTTTTTCGTGTATTTGAAAACAAAAGCTGAATGTTTCACATTTTTTTTAAATAGGAACCTATGTTTTTTATGTGATGTGTGAATTCTACATCAAATTATCTTCATGATTATATACGACATGTTCCCTTTTATTTATTCATTAGCAGCCAAATTCATCTTTGTCTTAATAGAATTGAAACTAAAATTCACAATTCTAATAAGACAAATATGAATTTGGCTGCTAATGAATAAATAAAAGGGAACATGTCGTATATCATCATGAAGATAATTTGATGTAGAATTCACACATCAGATAAAATACATAGGTTCCTATTTAAAAAAAATGTGAAACATTCAGCTTTTGTTTTCAAATACACGAAAAAAAGAAAATGATCCTAGTAGACATTATGCATGTCAAATGTTTGCAAATAATGCTATCAGCAAGCAATAAATCATTTTTTTGTTTCCACAGCCTTCCAACCACGTTTTGTTTTCTGGCGGCGAATCAATGGCCAACTTAAATTTAGTAAAAAAATAATATTTCGCCGCCATCTTGAAAGCAAATGTCAATGTGTTATACATCATTAGAAAGGGAATTTTATGTAGATTTCAAATACTGAAAAAAAATTGGGTGTTCTCATTTAAAATAAGAAAGTTGATACCACTTCCGGTTAAACCGGAAGTGGTTTTAACACATGATTTATGTCAGAATATGAGAATCTGTGTATTTATTTCACCATAAAATTTTGAAATTTTCATCTATGAAAATGCCAACAAAAATGGGGGGGGTAACTACTTCTTGTGTCACCCGGTATAAAAAAATCGAAAAAAAAACGTAGATTACGAAAATCTGAATGCGGACATCGAAATCGGTAGCTTTCACCCCTAAACAGGCCATAAACACCCCCTATTTAAGAAAATAATAGCCGACATATTTTGATGATGGTAATAAGTTACATATACCTATCTAATAATCATACAAATTCTATTCGCTATGTGCGCGATATCAGCGCCGCGTAGCGTTCACAACTTTGTAGGCTATATGATTTGTCTGTCAAAACAGTGAGATAAAATTGGAAAATTAAAATTGCATGTAAATTACATTTAATTTCATTGCGCTGCATCAATTTGTTCGGCCAAAGATCCGTAACAAGCGTTTTCTTTCAGTAAAATGAAAAAAAAGCATGTAAAATTCACTTAAAATGTATATTTTGGTTAAGCCGTATTAGGTTATATTTACTTATAATTTTGGTATAAAACAAGAAAAATAAAGCTATATAAATGCTTTTAATAAAGTCTGACAAACATTTGCTGTACCACTAATAATAAATAACATTTTCTTATATCACTTTTTAGACCATAATGAGCATAGTTATAAAAACCTGATTCGAGAGTGTAACTCACAACATTATTTTTAACCTAAAACTCGATTGAAAGGATTTTCTATTTTTGAAAATTACAAACTTGACATTCCTGATCACTATTTAAAGTATTAGGACGAGTTGCTTTATTCCCCGGTTGATCCATCAGATGTGTTCTATCTCATTCTAACCTCGGACATACAATGAGATAAAACACATCTGATGGAGCGACGGTGAATAAAGCAACTTGCCCCTTATTATTTGACTTGTTTCTTCATTTGGTGTTGTAGATGGATGGATGCTTGGTTGGTTGGATGTTATGGTTTTGAATGGTTCTTCCTGAACTTTCTTTCCTCTCTGTTTCATAAAACGTATGTACCAAGATATAAAAGCAGATTCATTGTATTTTTTTGAATGGTAGATGGAGGAAAGAGTCGTCGTTTTGTACCTGAAACTGGCTTTTTCGTCGGATTTGTTGCCTGATGCTTGCTTTTTTCTTTCCACTGCAGTTACTCATTTGTTGAGTTGTTTTAATTTCCGAGCCCCGCCGTAAGGAATCGATGAAATTTGCATTTAAATTCCTTCCAATATACAACACGGCAACTATAGCGGCCCATTTTTAAATTTGTTTACAAAATGAGTTTTATAATGACATTGTGACCACTACTACTGACAGCCTACTTTATTGCAATTTTGGTCCACTGCGAGCACTGCCATCGATTTCATTACCCCCACCCTGTACTCTGCACATAGCGAATAGGGAGTACACAAAAGTGTAAATACGAGTATAAATATATAAGATCCATCATGTTAAGGGATGAAATATTCCTCCGAAGTCAAGAAATGCGTCAAGATATTCATCTGTAAAATTGAAGGAAGCTTAGTAATATATTAATTTTATAAATATTATGATACATATTATTTGTACATATAATAATAGTATATCTAATGGTTTTTACCAATGCCATAAAATAATAATAATAATAATAATAATAATAATAAAAATAATAGTACACATTTATTTACAAACATGAACCTTATGCAAAAGTACTTCCAATTGAAGGAAGGTTATTTGTGAATATTATCTTAATGAGAATAGAAAGCAGTGTCAAAATATAAACGAGAAGTTAATTAATCACTTTCTTCATCCGAAAGCCCATATTCATCCTCTACTAAAGTTACATCACTTTCCTCTACGTCTTTACATTTACATGAACACACATGTCTGTGTAATGTAGTTTCATGCTAAAACAAACACAATCTGAGCCGGAACAATTCTTGCATTTGAAGCAGGAAACTAAATTCAGAACTTCCGCAGGTGCAGGATCGGTAGCTAACCACTGAATTGTAATGTTGCCTTGATCATCAAGGGACCAGCCATGATCTATTGAGGAAGGAACATTCATGAATTTATGGAGAGATATTCTCCAAATAGCCGCTCGATAATTTGCTCTCAAAATATGCAATTTAAGTGTTGAACTGCAAGGGGGTAGTTGCTCAGGATCAACTGTTCCTCCACGAGGGCTATAGTATCGCAATGCGTCAACGCTCGGCAAATGCTTTCCGTAAATGTCACAGACGTACTTTTCAATGTCATCAAACAGAGCATTATCCAATTCCCAAGCCTCGCCAAGTTTAAGGAATGCAGATATATGGGTGGAATTTGTCTTCAGTTTTGTGAAAGGAACACTCTTTCCATTCCTGAAGAAGACCGACATAGTGTCACAACCCGTGAAAGAGTGAAAACCAATGAGAGCTCCAAGAAAATCATTTGCGGTGCCATTGTCAGGAAGGTGTTTCGTGATGGTATCTGCAATATTATTCAATGAGATTATTCTACATTTATTCTGATGCCAAGTCTCATAAAAAGTTTGGTTGGAATTTCTGACAAATGTGCCAATAATATAACACATATATCGGTATCCTCAGTGTGTATGACGGTAGAGGGAATCCCGTGTTTGCCTACATGAGCAGCATGAAGAGCAAGCCTCGTATCAGCCTCCTCGTGGTCGCAGAAAAGGGCAGGTTCCTCGGTGACTTCGTTACAAGATATCCTTATGCATGTGGTATCAAATGCTACGTAAATGACTTTAGACGTCAGTCTGTCACGAAACTTTGAAGATTTTCAGGATTCCACAATGAATTTAATTATGCCAGTTTTATTTTCATCAACAGATAGAAAGAAATGCCAACACTTTATTTCAGAACCTCGAATATTACTATACCGAGGCTCTTCAGTTTGAGTATCTCTATGCAATAGTCTTTCAATATCTTTGATGGAGTTTTGTTTGTAAACATCAAAGACCACATCCAATCTGTTTCCCGGGGAATTTAATAAAAAATTGAATGGAGCTGTTACGCAGTCAAATATTTCGCCGTTTCGAACTTTAAGTGAGCGCAAGATATGCATACCATCGAATAAGCACGCACAATTGACAGGATAACCTGTTTCTGTAGGGACGTTCTGTTCTAAAATATGCAGTAATTGCGCTTTTGCAGTTTTTCTGGGAAAACCAAAGCCGTCTGACAATGACCAGGGCACAGGTCCTAAAGGGTAGCACATAACTAGTCGAAGATCAATGTTCCGGTGTTGAGCAATAATTGCCAAACGAGCAAAAAGGGATGCATCACATTTTACAGCATTTTGCTTACCTTTAGCTCCTGATTTTATAATTTTTTTCAGATGTGAAGTTTTGAGGCGAAGTTTTTTTAGCGGATCAAAGAATTCTTTTGCTGGCTTTTCAAGACAACGCTCTTTGATGAAGCAACTGGTCTCCTTGTTTACCTCCGTTGCCAACCAACCATCACTCGATCTCCAGCTAACTATCAATAACTTACAATACAGAAGGAACCACGTTGCTCACTATTTAATTAAGTAGGGGGTGTTTTTTGTTCTTTTAGGGGTGAAAACTACCTCTTTCGATGTCCGCATAGGGTTTTTCGTATTCTACTAATTTTTTCTGATTTTTTGACATATCTGTCGCATTTATCGCTTAATTGGCACCACCTGACCTCCAACCTGATAGTTGTAACGAAATTAAATTCATTTCGTCACAGCTTTGTTTCGACTTATATATTTAATAGTGAGACACTCTGTATATCGCGGTCAGATTCCGTTAGGTTCACGAATCAGATAAAAACACGCATATCCCCACTTTTTCAGCGGTGGACATCGCTTGACTAGGTGTGTAAATCGGAAACTAGCACTTTACTTTTGGCGTACTTGGTGAGTAGTTGGGTGTCTATCTAAGATTTTTAGACATTTTGTCTATCAAGTAAATTGTTATCTTAATTATTTTGTTGAATTTATAGTTTATTAATATTCATAATTGGGGAATTACTAAACGAATTATCGTACTACTTATCAGTAGTTTAGTTTATTTTTGGTTGTTCAAAAGATTCCAAAATTTTTTGGTAATTGTGAACAAATAGCTAGATAACATTCTAGAGGGCGAGTCCCTACAGAAGTTAAATCTTTTGTTTTGTCGAACGATATTGTGCGTTTGAATTTGTTTTTCAGTTTATCGTGGTCCATGTGCAACCACGTGTGAAGCAGGAATTTCATCCGGAAGTTCAAGGTTCTTAATCAGGAATTCCATCCGAGTGGCTCGTGTAGCTGGTTTTTTGCCCAATATAACCCGGATTGGATTGCTAAGAAGGAGGCCAGTGTGTTGAGGAGTATAGTCAAGGTATGTGAAATTTTTTTTTGATCTTATTCATTAATTTGTAAACTCTTCACATACCTGGGCTATGCGAGGCCTCGCCTTCTTAAATTTGAGAACTTTGTGCTCCAGAGGGTGACACCTGTTCAAATAGGGATTTTTAGTTTTTTGTTAATATCTAGCAATCGTTTAGTAATTAGTAAACTCAATTTTATTAATTCATATAGTGCAGACACACCCACACCCACTACGCAAAAGGGAAAGTCAAATCAGAGTAAATTTAATTTTTTTAAATTTTAATTGTTTTTTCATACCGACCAATTCAAATTTTCTTGATCAATATTTTTGTTTCTTGTAGTCATTAAATTAATTAGGTAACTTTCTTCCTAGTTAACATTTATGTACAACTGGAATTTTGTATTTATTGCATAATATATTTTGGTAATAAACTCTGGTCATTATTGTAACCTTTATTATTAGTTAACATTGTTGTCCTCATTCGCTTGTATTTTTTTAAATTTTTTATACACGACACTGGCTATACACTATTGTACCAACATCGAGGGCAACTACTAAAGGAATCTTTCAACATCCTGTGATCCTGTGAACCAGAACCGTCATAAGGACTCTCTCTGCAACGCCTGGAATTTCAGGAGGCTCAGTAGTAAAGAGTCACTGAACTGCATCCACGAGTATTCGAGGGATTTGGCCACAAGATTCTGCATCCTTGGGTTCCACAGTCCAATCAGCGACGACTTGAGTAAGATTATTCCTCAAATTGAGTTTGCCTCTTGGTCAGAAGAAAATTTACGTGTCAGTGTCCATTTTTTTTTATCATTATAATTTTACCATTAATTTGTCCATTTTTCTACAGTAATTTTTTATATCCATTATTATTAGTCAATTGTAAACTTAACTGTTAACTTGGTAATTTATTTTAAAATTATTTTTAATAAATTGTTAAAATTTATCTTCCGTATTTAATTCTTCTTCCTTAAGTTAGTGTGCAGGAATATACTTTGGGTTTTTGTGTTGATAATTGACTTTTGAGCATTTAATTTTTTTCGTATTTTTTTGTATTAAAACAAAATATTGTATTTAAATGTAAAATGTGTATTAAAACAAAATGATTAAACATCAATGAACAGGAACTTAATAAAATTTTGAGGCATTATACTTTAAAGTTTATTATTATTTAGGTGAGGAACATTTAAACAAACCTTTTAGAAACTATCTGTCAGAAATTTTAATTGTTGTATTCAAAGCCTACTTATCAGAATTTAAAATTTTTAAAATAATGTGTAAATCTGTTGGTTTTAATTGAATGGTTGAATAATTTTCAGAACTTACGTTGTATGAATGGTTTCTTATTGAATATGAAAGTTTTTATTAATTCACAGTCTATTATAGAGAAAAAACGCTATTTTGTATGAGATAGTCGGTTTTTAGTTTTGTAAAATTTCCTTTTATCAAAGAAAATAAATAGAAAAAAGAGGCGGGCAATTTGAAAATGTACTTTATTTGCCTTATTTTTCTACGCTCTTTCCGAATCTTTAAACATATTTTTAAAACTTTCGATACAGGGTGTTGTTTTTGAGATTTAACAATTCGGCTATTTTTCTGTCCAGTCCTGTATTTTGATTTTGCTAAATTGAGAAATCGATATGGCTGATTGAGTAAAACATACATACCAAATTTTACTTTATTATACCTAGTGGTTCTAAAGTTATGGTCCAAGACAAAAATACGCAAAATCAATAAAACACCATGTATCTTGGTAATTAAGGATTATTGACCCACTAACCATAGGTGATATGGAATCGCCTACATATGCAGGTAAAGTATGTACACTTACCAATGAATCACCCTGTATAAAAATAAGAAAACAAACATTTTTTTAAAAGTAATCTACGGCCCATCCGATTGAGCTACTGGAGCTACAGTTGATCATTCTTTGTTATATCTCCAACTGTATAATAAAGGTGGTTATACAAAATTGGCGACCAACGTAAGGGGCCTTCGAAAGTTGGATTAGAAAATTAAAATTTTGATTAAAATCAACAATTTTTGCACAGAAACAAGGTTGAATAATTAAAAATATCTGACCAGGAAAATTTGAATATTTCTGTATCTATTCTCTATTGAAATTTACGTTATCAATTGGTATTTTATCTCTGAATTTTTTGTGTACCTATTTATATTAGTTGAAAGAATTTATTGCGGATTTCGAATAAATACCTAGCTATATATTTAAAGTTGCGGAAATATTTACTATCGTTCAACTATATTTTATTTAGTTTTTTCTAGTTCATAGTTTTAGTACGTTGTGTTTACTTGAGAATTATTATTGGAATTTTTTTGCGGATAGACATTGAGGAAAGGAGATAGGACATTTTTATATCTTTTATCTTTGTGTAATTTAAGGTAATAACTTTTCAAATTCAATATGGAACCGAATCACTTAAAGGCCAAAGAACTAACATATGAGTTGAGAGTAAGGGGTTGTGATTTTTCGGGCAACGTTGATAAAAAAAGAAATAATGGAAAAACTAGACAAATGTATTAAGTGTATAAAATTTAATCAAAATCAGTGCCAAGTACTTTCGACATCATGTCATCATCAAGGGCCACTCTAAAAACAAATAAGTAACAATATTAATAACAACTATTATATAAGTTGTTAAACTAATATGATATTAATTTGGAAAAATATTATTTATAATTTACTTACACAAAACAATTTTTATATATATATATTATATATATGTTTAGAATTATGCAAACAATTGAATTTATTTTAAATATGAAGAAAAATTTATTAAAACCTTTTTAAAAAATCTTTAAAAAACTGTTACTTACTCATCAAGAGAGTTTTATAAAAGATTATCCACAAATTTCATTGTTCCAAGAACACATGGGCAAAACATCAACATAATAAGATACAAACTTTTTGATTAACAAACAAAACAAACATAATTATTAACAATTTAAAACATTGCTCATAAAAGCAAAACCACGAGGACGGCCATTTCGCACGTGGAAGCGGAAACACCTAGTTATAATTTGTAAGACAGAGAAAGTACCAACAATGACCAAGATAACAAAACAAAGTAACTAAAGAAACAGCGAATAATCCAATCCAATTCAGAAACGAAGGAATATCGACAAGGACACACTCTTCTCTCCCAGGGGCCTATCAGGGATTTTTTTCATATCTAACATCACAATGGCGGGCCACGGTAAGGGGGATATATTACAAAGGGAAAAAAACGAATAAGGATTACGACACTAACTTAATTATGAACAGAATTGTTTATAATAGTAGATTTGCAGTATTTAAAAAATTCACTAGTACGCGATATATGTCAATAGTTTAACAACTTATATAATAGTTGTTATTAATATTGTTACTTATTTGTTTTTAGAGTGGCCCCTGATGATGACATGATGTCGAAAGTACTTGGCACTGATTTTGATTAAATTTTATACACTTAATACATTTGTCTAGTTTTTCCATTATTGTATCGAGTGTATACAACCTGTTTTCCCTTTGAAAAAAAGAAATATCTTACGCATCAAGAAGATGCAAACCGAAGTTTTAGTAGTAATCCTAGTAATCCTTTTGACCATGAAACTGACGTCACGGAAGTTACCGAAACATTGACCGAATTGACAGAGTTAATCGGCAACTTTTCGGGGAATTCCGCTGAACCGGAATACAAAAGAATTTCCTCTCGTTTAAATCACATATCAGGTCGCATTCAAAGGTTGCAAACCAAAGATGAGGCCGAGGAAAAAACAAAAAAAGACCTATATTTACAATTATTGAATTTGGAAGGTGATCTCCTCTTCGCAATGCTGCTCCGGTTACGTCAGTTACTGTTGGGCCTTCTGCCAAATTAATGGCACCATATAAATATGGAATGGAATGGAACGTTTATTTTTCGGGTACAGAAAAAGAGTCTGTCCACTGTTTTCTTGAGAAAGTTGAGACATTGAGAGAGGCACGTAATGTATCAAAGGCCGATCTATTCAGATCTGCCTGTGATTTATTCAAGGACAACGCTTGGGTTTGGTTCTTGAATAATAAAAGTAAATTTACCGATTGGGATGAGTTGGTGAAAAAGGTAAAAGAGGATTTTCTACCTTATTTTTATGAGGAGGACTTATGGAGAGAAATCCATAGCCGTACTCAGGGACCTCGCGAAAAGGTCATTATATTCATAGCGTCTATGCAAAACCTCTTTAACCGTTTACCAACAAAACCTGATGAGGTAACGATGGTCAATAAGATTCGCAGAAATTTACTGCCTTACTATATCACAAAATTAGCATTACAAAGTCCTCAAACAATATCTGAACTTTCTGATTTATGTAAAAAATTAGAGGAAGCCCAAATTTGGACAGAAAGATATAAGCCGCCTCCGTCTAATAATTCTAGTCTATTAGAACCCGATTTGAGTTTTTCGTTTTATTCTTCTTCACAAAATAATAGTTCTCAAGTATCCAAACGAATAATGTCGCCGCAGTTTCGTCGGTAAGGTGTTGGAATTGCAATATAGTAGGTCATGCATTTAGTAATTGTAGTAAACCAAGAATAGTATTTTGTTTTGGGTGTGGGTTCAAAGGTGTGAGTAAACCTCATTGCTCCCGCTGCCAGTCAAAAAACGCTTCAGAGAGTGGCGTAATCCTGGACGCCGCCACCGTCTCTACCAGTCCAGAAACGGCGCCGTCGTCGTCAAGCCGACCAGCCGCTGGCCTAAAGAAAGGCAAAGGCAAACAAAAAAAATCACACCAATAAAGCGTTCTTCGAATGAATGGCGTGAGTGGTTGGACAAAATTAAATACTTTTACCGGACCAGTACAATGACTGCCGGCGTCAACCCTATTTTTGTTAAAAAACCTAATGATTCACGCCCACATCTTTATGTAAAAATATGAAATTGTTCTGTTCTTGCTTTACTCGATAGTGGTAGTAACGCCTCAATATTTGGTTCATCCGGTGTAAAATTGTTGCAAAATTTAAATGTTCCTATACAGTCTGATAGAAATTTAAATGTCACAACAGCTGATGGGACAAATCAGGAAGTATTTGGTTATGTGAATATATCTGTTTCTTTAAATAATGTCTCCAAGATTTTGAAAATCTTAATAATTCCTTCCTTAACACATAGCCTCATTTTAGGGGTAGATTTTTTGAAATGTTTTAAAATTGAAATGAATTTTAATGAGTCTACGTACATCTCTCAAGTTTCTGATTTGTGTGCAATTAATAGTATTAAATCTTTCTCTGAACTTTTACCTGATCAACAGACAGAACTTAAAAATGTTATCGCTATGTTTGAAAAAATTGCACCAGCTGATCAGCTTGGACTTACCCAGTTGATCACCCATACTATCGATACAGGGGACAGTAAGCCTATAAAACAACGTCAATACCCCTTGTCTCCTGCTATGCAAACACATTTGAGTAAAGAAATTGACGAAATGTTGAAACTTAAAATCATTCAACCCTCTCAGTCTCCATGGTGTAGCCCGCTGTGGCTAGTACCAAAAAAGGAGCCAGGAGAGTATCGATGAGTCATCTCGCCCTAAAACAGCTTTTGCCGTTTACGGTCGCGGATTATTTGGGTATCGTGTAATGCCTTTTGGGTTGTCTAATAGCCCAAAAACCATGGTTCGATTGATGGACCAAGTGATGGATCACACTGGAACCTTTTGTATTCGTATATCTTGATGACATTATTATTTCTACACCGGATTTTGTTACACATATTGAGGTATTAAAAAAGGTTTTTGAGCGTCTTCAGTCTGCCAACCTGACCATTAATTTAAAGAAAAGTGAATTTTGCCGTCCTTCACTTAAGTATTTAGGTTTTGTTGTTGATGGGGAAGGTTTGCGGACAGATCCCGCAAAGGTAGACGCTATACTTAAATATCCAATTCCAAAAAACACCACGGAAATTAAGCGATTAGTAGGATTGGTTGGTTGGTATCGTAGGTTTATAAAGGATTTTTCATCACTTTGTTCACCTATAACTGATTTATTACATGGTAGAAAAAAGGGTCAGGCAATTTCCTGGACACCTGAGGCCGATAAGGCATTTAATGAGATTAAGATTCGGTTGACTTCTGCACCAGTATTAGCTAGTCCAGATTTTACCAGACCATTTGTCATACAGTGTGATGCATCAGACACGGGTCTGAGTTTTATTTTATATCAGGAGATTGACGGTATCGAACATCCTATTGCTTACGGAAGTAAAACATTGAATAAATGTCAAAGGAACTACTCTACCAGCGAGAGAGAGTTGTTGGCATGTATAGAGGGTGTCGAAGCGTACCGGAAATACGTTGAAGGGACTCACTTTAAAGTAGAGACGGACCATGCCTCGTTAATTTGGTTACATAATTTGTCCAACCCTTCAGGACGTCTTGCTCGGTGGGCAGTTCCTCAATATAGTTTCGATATCGTTCATCGTAAAGGTTCGTTAAACGTCGTGGCCGATGCCTTATCATGTGCTACCCCTGATGTGGCAGTAATTAACGTTTCAAATTTTAAGCATGACAAATGGTACGATAAAATGGTAAAAAAGGTCCAGGAAACTCCCGAGTCCTATCCTGCGTTTCGTGTTGAGAATGAAATCCTTTATAAACATGTTTTTCATTATAATCCAACCTTAACAAATTTATCTAATTGGAAAATTGTCATACCTACTGCTAATCGTTCGGAAGTTCTTAAATTGTATCACGATGCTGAAACTGCAGGACGTTTTGGTGTCTCGAAAACGCTATCACGAATCTTAGAATTATATTACTGGCCTAGAATTCGCCAGGATGTTTATCGTTATGTTAGGAAATGCTCAGTTTGCGCTGCAAATAAAAGTCCGACTTTACCGAGACCTGGATTAATGGGTACTTATAAAAATATAAATTTCCCTTTTCAAATGCTATCTGCCGATTTATTAGGACCATATCCACGTTCTAAAAATGGAAACCAGTATTTGTTAGTTGTAGTAGACTGGTTTACTAAGTTTGTTTTAGTCCACCCTATGTCAAAAGCCACGTCTAAAGGTATTATAAAATTTTTAGAAAATCAGGTATTTCTTATTTATGGCTGCCCACAAATTTTTTCGTGTGATAATGGCACTCAGTTTACTAGTAAAGAATTTATCAATTTTATGGAAAGTTATAAGGTTCAAAAGGTGTGGTTTAATGCCAAATACCACCCCCAAATAAACCATTCTGAGAGAGTGAATCGCATTATTATTACCGCTATACGTTCTTATATTCATGAAAATCACAAAACATGGGATACGTCAGTTCACAAGGTTGCCCAGGCTATCCGATTGGCGAAACACGATGTAACCGGCTATTCGCCGGCATTTTTAGCATTTGGTAGGAATGTTCCTTTAACAGGGGATTATTACGGCCAAATTGCTGATAATGCAAATAACATCATTTCTATTTCCGAAAAAAATCAGTTAATCGAGGACTTGCAAGAGTTACCTAATTTACATGTAATAATCCGGAAAAAATTACGCGAAGCTTATAATCGAAATGCCAATCAGTATAACTTGCGCAAGCGTGATCTTCGTTTCCATTTAGGTGATAGAGTGTGGAAAGAAAATTATACCTTATCTAGTAAACCGAATGACTACTCCGCCAAATTAGCGGCTAAATATATACCATGTGTGGTAGCCAAAGGTCTTTCCCCGTTAGTGTATAAACTCAAAGACGTCAATGGCATTGATGTAGTAGGCGAGCAAATTCTACTTCGAAATGCGCATATTTTTCAAACTAGTGGCCATTTCCGTACCACAAGCTAAAATTCCTTTTAATAGATTGACATATGCTTGTATTATAACCCTGCAAAAAATACCCGACATACCCAAAGGGGAAGTACCAAAATGGCGGCTTTGAAGAGGTTGCGCCAGTGCACTACTTGTCTCATATTTAACGCTTTCTTTGTCTGAATTAATGTATGACGCAATATTCCGATGCGGAGTCAGTAGTAGGCGGCAGCAGTGGCAACAGCTCGTCAGCAAGTCTGTTCGTTACTCAACTCGGCCTCAGTAAAACTGCACATTTCGTCAGGTTTAGACGTGCCTCGTTGTACTTCCCTGTGTGCTTAATGTTTTAGAGTTTATTTGTTTAGTAGTTTCGTAAGGTTATTGTTTTGACTGAGTTCGCTTGCGCCTCTGCTTCAAAAATACAGAAAAATTGGAAGATCTTCTAGTGTGATTTATGCTTTTTGGGATGATTTTCGGCAGGCGATACAAATAATGCTAAATTTTATTAGGGCTGATAGAGAGGGTGACTGGAACCTGCACGTTTCAACTCAAACTGCTATGCTTCCATATTATTTTGCTTGCAGTAAACAGAATTATGCTCGCTGGGCAACTCTATGTATTAGAAATGATAGATGGACTTCCCCCCAACGTGACTTCTGAATTTCTTTCAGGTCAGTTTGCCGTTAAGTTTTCTCCTGGGCCGTTTAGAGGACTTTGGTCAGACATGGGTGTTGAAATGTCAGTCATTCGAGATAGCAGAAGCTCTAGCGGAATTGTTGGTCTTACGTGAAAAGATTCTGCAGTCCTCAGGTGGACAGTGACAAGGCATATTATGGGGAACTATTCACATAATTTTCTTATTCGAAGTGGTCTTGACAGTGATATTGCTTTGGAAGATGAGGGAAACTCCCATGAGCAGTCATCACAATCGTTATTGCGTCGCGCCGAAAACCATTTTCAAGAAATGCTGAAATATGTAAAGAATACTATGTCAGATCCATTTGACCTGGAAGGAGCAGGGCAAGATGTTGTAATGCACATTGGCACAGGCCAATTAGCAAACAGGGAGACAAGCGATTCACTTCTGCAGGTTCGTAGTAATGGAGTGGAGATGCTGGATGAGTTTGTGTCTAACCGTTTGTCCACACACGCAACTAAAAGGAAAAGCTTCTATGAAGCCATCACAAAGTCTAAACTTAAGACCTTTGCAAATTTGAGAAAGCCCACGTCGTTGACAATAGGAGGTAAACGTGTCCAAAAGAAAGTGTCTGCTGAAGTCGTTTATTAGAGAGTATTGGCTATTTCCAAGTCACGAGCTCAGGTCAACATATCTTCTGTGTTGAGTTATCCTATGACTTCGGTTCCATCTGCTTTATTTAAAGACGACGGCAGCAGGCGTTCAACTGCGAAATCGGAGATTTTGCACAAATTGGAACACTGCGTGTCAGTTGTAACAGAGAAGCCAGAGTGCACTGTACATATTGTCGACGCCATGGCTGATTTGCACCAAATTAAAGTGAAAAATCTGAAAACATTTGGTGACTTAGGTAGCGTGGTCTTGAAAGGAGTGATAAATCGCCTTGTAGATTGCAATGAAGTGCATTTAGCATTCGACCGATACGACAATAAATATCACCCCAAAAATCAAGAGAGGGACAAACGGTACACTTCGGGCTGTCGTGTATATGATATCAGAGCAAACAGGACGATTCCCGACTGGTCAAAAATTATGGGTAGCGATGAAAATAAAGCTCGCTTGACGCACTTTCTTTGTAAATTTATTGAAGATAATGCATTGAATCATCCTGTTATAAAAAGTAATAGAAATAAGGCTATAATACTTGCGGGTGGATAGGACAATGCTTTAATATCTAAAGTTATAACATCTTCTGGTTCTACTGATGTTCAGTCCTTAGTTTCCAATCACTTCGAGGCAGATACTCGAATAGTTTATCATGCTGTCGTAAAGGGATCTGCTGTTGACAATATTGTTGTGGAATCTCCCGATATCGATGTTCTGGTGGTTTTAATAGGAAACTATGCACACATGAGAAAAAGTCCTAATGTATGGTTTTACACAGGTAAAGTTACAGATTTAAGCGATCAACGGCGGTACATACCAGTTCACAGTTTAGTACAGACTCTGGGTAATGCATTTTCTCTTGCTTTACCAGTAATACATGCGCTGACAAGGTGTGATACTATTTCGTCTTTTCACCTTGTAGGGAAAAAGACTGTTTTCGATAATGCCTGCCTATTGTCAAGAGAAGAATTAGAAGGCCTTCAGAATATCCCAGAAATTCTTAGTGATGACAGTGTTTTAGAAAAAGCTTCTCGTTTTATTTCAAGATTATATGACCCAAAACTAAAATATTTGGACGAACACAGTTCCCTAAATAAATTGAGAGTTTCGTTAGTTCTAGATAAAGGACTTCCAATTCACAGGCTGCCACCATCAGAGTCGGCATTACTTGAACACATTAAAGGTGCTGCTTGGCAGAGTTATCTCTGGGTTAAATCTAATGTGGGATTGGTTGACCCACTGCCAGTTCAAGATTACGGATGGATCATCGATGAGACCAATTTACACTACTTATATTTCAAAGGCCCTACGAGTTTAGAAATATTACAGCAATATTTCTGCAACTGTCGATCTAAACAACCGTGTCAAAATAAAATCTGTCCTTGTGTGAAAAGCACATTAGAATGCTGTGAAGTATGCCAGTGTTCAGGAAAGTGCACCAATTCAAGTATTGTAGACGATGATGTTGACGATGAACTCTCAGAATAATAAAGTTAGTTATGAAAACCACACGCTTTTGACTTATTTTTCCCCCTAAACCTCTCACACTATTAAAAAATACGGTAGAGACACGCACATATTACATTACTATGCAACTAAACACTTCGAAAAGTACAGGTCGTGACCGTCATTTTGAAGCCGCCATTTTGGTACTTTCCCGTCGGATATTTTCGGGTATTTTTTCGCAGCGACGTACTTAGTCAACAACTAAACGATTGCAAAAAACCGCAGCTTGTGGTACCCATTTGGTCACCTCGTCGAATTTTTTCCCCAAAATTCCTCGCCTATAGGGAATTGGCATGTTAAAGACCTTAAACCAGATCACGGTAGTTTGGATTCTGATGACGAATCTGGTCCAGCTAGTTCATGAGATTCGGACGATTCCAATGTTTGAGTTATCTGTTATTTGTCGCACCGTATACATTGTTTCGTTATCATTTCTAATTTCTTGAAATAAACTGATAATCATTACAGATTCTCCTCAGTATTTTTTTTTGTATTTCCGTTAATGTAAAGTCATTGACCTTACCTTTACCTACTATACTGGGCGAAATCATGTCGCGTACCTTACCGTTGGTATATATTTTTTGACTTTATCAATTGTCGACGCTATCAACATTATTATCTTACCTTATCTTATCGTCTCTTATATTATTATGTTTTGTATTTTGTTAAATCGTCGCCTCTTGATGATTTCAAGAATTAATATTTTACCTTAAAAGTATAATTATCAGTTTCTTTCAACTTCTTATTATCGCGTATTATGTCATTTTTTTGTGTTTGCTATTTCTGGCTGAATCTGGTCTCAGATTCAAGGGTTGTAGGGAGGGCCACATTTCGCTTGTTCCGCATATGCTAGCATTTGTATTAACGCTACGCAGGTGTGCAACCCCAGTAAACACACATGTATATGATATGTAGCATAGGAAGCTCAACGATATTTTGTTCGTTATGTAACCATTTTATGTAATTTATCCATAACATACCTGTTTATTTCAAATATAACATTTATGTATCGTGGATATGTATCAGAGACATACTCCATGTCTCTGATAATATAGAATGTATTATATACTTGCCACAGATAGATATGATATATTATAAATACATGTTCATGCCCACTAATAGACATATATTTTATGTAAATCGCAGATAAATATTAGTTCAAACTAAAATGACGAAGGTACGCGAATCGTGCTGTTATTTTACATTGATTTAATCTAAATCTTAAAATATTCAATACAAATTGTTGGCGCAATTTGAAGTGTTCAGTATGCAGTGCGCGATTTTTGGTGTGCTGCGTCCGTTTTGATGAAAAATGAAAAAAACAGCATAAAATTGACATAACCTCTAAGGGATGCCTAAGTAGCTACGTTTTGACAAGCAAGTTTTTCCAAATGTGACAGAGACGATTGGATGTTTGAAATTAACAAACAATCAGGGAAACCGTCTGTTCAACATGTAAGTATAATACCACCGTAATTCCAATTTTCCAAAGAAATTTTCGTGGTAAAATCTTAACCCTTATTACGTTTTATCAACGTTCTTCTTTTTAAAATAGACCTTTTACGACAAAACATTTCGCTTAAGTTAGTGATATTTCAAGTAAAATATTTTCAACTCGATTTAAATAATTTCTAGTATAATAAATAAGTTTATATAAAATTGTATAAGACTGATTTTTGGTTTTATTCTTTTCAGATGTTATTATATCTTCTACCCAAATATAAAAGAAAATACATTTGAAACAACGCTAGTGAATGGTTCCATTTAGCTAAACTTTGACTAGACAGAAACATGAAGTGAAATGAATAAAGTATATCTTTTGTAATTATTATATCTATACTATATTATATCCTATATAAATATATTTATTTTTTTGTTCTCTAATTATGCGTCTTTTTAAATATATATATATATAGAAACATTTCTAAATAATATGCTGTTGATTTTATTCTTGCACTCTTCTTTTGCACTCTTAGCATAAAAAATTAAAATGAAGGAAGTGGTCCTATGAAAGTAGAGAAAATAGAATACTTGACTTGATCCTGATCTTTCTGAGTATATCTTGTAAGTATTATACTTATATGAGGCTTTTTCCACTTACATACTATACACAAAAACTGCAGGGCATAGGTATAGTACACATATATGCATGAGGTGAGTGACGATAACACTTTAATTGGTTTTTGTTTATTTGCAGACATAAAATCGAAAAAGAAAGTATAATTAATGAATCTACATATTTTCAGAACAAATTGTAAATAAATAAATAAAATAACTGACAGAAAAACTGATTAATTCAACAATTTCTTATGTAATTTTAAAGCCTTAATTTTTTTCAGTAAAATCTATTTTCGTTCAATACGTTCTTTGGCTCAATTGCATTTTCAGAATCATAATTTAAATGTAAATAAATAAAAGCTGATAAAAAACAAGAGTTATAAGTCATCCTGCATGCAGTATGTATTTATAATATATCATATTGTATATTGTATATCATAATTATTTATTTGTGGCCGTTATTCTCTTGACTTGACTTCTTTGGATATTAGCCACTGTTTCTATAAAATATTAAAATTATTAATAAATAAACTTTTACGCCAAAGGGACACAGTCAGAAGTTGTTCTTGATTAAAATCTATTTTCTCCTGATAGGCAACAAAATTGATTTTACTCAATAACAATTTCCGACTGTGTCTTTTTGGCGCAGAAGTTCATTTATTAATTATTTTAATATTTTATAAAAATAGTGGCATAAAATACCCAAATAAATCCAGGAGAATAGTACATACATATTACATAATATATCATATTATAATATGTATATGTTATGTATTATATATGTAGCATGTTACATGTTAAATGTATCTGATACATTACATGAGATGTATGAACTACATAGTCATAATATATATAAGTTACGACCATACGTATTATATACATAAATGATACATGTCGATGTTGCTGACATGTATCATTTATGTATATATATATATATATATATATATATATATATATATATATATATATATATATATATATATATATATATATATATATATATATATATATATATATATATATATATATATATATATATATATATATATATATATATATATATATATATATATATATATATATATATATATATATATATATATATATATATATATATATATATATATATATATATATATATATATATATATATATATATATATATATATATATATATATATATATATATATATATATATATATATATATTGATAAAGGGTATGTTGTGGCCTCCAAAGTAGATACCAAAGATACGTTGTCACCTCATATATAACGTTATGGCCTCCGATTTCGGAGGCGACAACGTTTCTCCTATTTTTCATCGGTTTTGGAAAGAAGGTGACATCTAGAGTTCAAAAACGAAAATTTGTCCGGAGGCGACAAAGTACCTTCCATACTCACAAATAAATATTTTAGTTCCTATATATAACGCTGGCGCTGATGTCGCAATCAGTATTCAATGAGAGCACGTTGTCACCTCCTGATATATAAAGCTGAATTTTTTGTCACAAGCGTAGCGTTCCCGCCTCCTTAAAAAGGCAACGTCGCAGGACATTTCAGCATATTATGGGCGAGTTGCTTTATTCACGGGTTGATCCACCAGATGTGTTTTATCTCGTTCTAACCTCGGACATAGAACGAGATAAAACACATCTGATGGATCCACCGGTGAATAAAGCAACTCGCCCTATGAGATTGGATAGTGATAATTTAAATATGTCATCAATTATGTCATTTGAACATCCTAAATTATAGTTATTGTTTTATTTACGTGGCATACTGAAAATTTTTGCAGAAAACCGGAATGATACAATATATCAGCTTTGAAATTTTTCATAATTCAAGAAGCTATATTTCAAGATATGATTGGAATAGATATTAAGTATAATCATTGAGTATATAAAATATTAAAGAGGCGCAACTGTCAAGGTTTCGAGATTTTAGAATTGTATTTTTTTGCCAATAACTTCATGAGTGTCATCAATTTTTAGTGCTACGGGAAGGTATTTGTAATGTGGCTGTGTAGCCCTTAAAATTGAAGAAAATCATGAAGCTATTAGTAAAAAAATACAACACTAAAATCTCGAAACCTTGACAGTTGCATCTCTTTATCATTTTTTACTCAATGGTATAATATATTATATATTTTTGGAGAAATAAAACAATATAACTTACTTTTAGCTTAAGACGTATAATTTCATGCACATCTGGAGATTCTTTGTAAAATGTAATGTAAGACTAAAAAGTGGGTGAGAACGAGTCAGACTGTACAGGCCAGTACAGGGATATTATCGAAAGATTAACCCCTTATGACATTTTTATTCTTCTAAGAAAATAATGGTAAATACAAAAGTTGTGCGAAATTTTCCCGCGATCTCACCGTACTTATCGAAATTACAATTATACAGGGCGTTCTGGAGATACAAACCTAACTTGTTTTTCTAAATGGAATACCCTGTATGTTTTTATATTTTTGAAATCTACACATTATCCCGATTCCGACGATATACCAGGTGACCACGAAATGACGCTCGTCTCTATATCTTCTTGGTTTTACAAGATATGAATTTCAAAGTTGGGCACGTCAAATAACAGTTAAATATGCATTATTTTGACCGCTTTTTTACTTTCAGTCGCTTTGAGTTTCACCGGAAATGACACTAACTTTGATTTTTTAAATGGAACACCCTATAGATTTTTACATTTTTGGATTCAGGAGGTCATTTTGGATATATGTAGTTATGGCATATTGAGATAAAAATATTAATACTGACATTTTTATGAGCAAATTAAATTTTTTACTAGGCGGCCGTAATCCCAAAAAAATATTTTATTTCATCCCGTCCGGAAAGTACAACAGTACAGTATTCATATGAGGCCGGAAAATGAGACATTACGGTATCAGAGCCGGCAAAGTACCGGAAACCACCGGAAACTTATTACGAACCAATCACAAACTGTTATTATACCTTTTGACAGTTGTTTGACATATAAAAATCAACCGTAAATTAAAAAATAGTGTCAAATGTCAAATGACATAAGAAAATAACCAAGTGTCAAATTATACAAAAATGCTAATATACAAGAAATGACGGGATGAAATAAAATATCATTCGACACACGTCCGTAAGGTGTTATTCCAGCCTCGTTTAGATATTCTAGACTCGGCTCCTGCCGTCGCCTCGTCCATAATATCTACTCGACTGTAACAAGTCACCTTCCGGACTTGTGACGAAAATTACTATTGTTATGCTTCAGTAATTAATAAAAAATACAATTATGACGTTATGCCATATGGCATTTGTGTTAAAAAATCTTAAACATTTCGGAAATCATTTCTCCAAATTAACTATCCTTTTTTAATGGCACCATGGTGGTACACTACGTTATTTCAATAAAGCATTTTATTACCGATTACTTGGTACCAAGGACTTCACTATATCTTTATATTGTAATACATTAATATACATAAGAATAACATTCAACTAGAAATGAAAAAAAGTCAATATTTAACAGTGGATCTTTATCAAGTAGATGCCTTTGATCTCTTGAATCTAAAGATGTAAAAATATATGCAGGGTGTTCCATTTAAAATTCCAAAGTTAGCATTATTTCCGGTGAAACCAGAAGCGACAAAAAATGTTAAATCTGTTGAATTAATGCATATTTAGCCGTTATTTGAGGTGCCCACATTAGAAATTTATATCTTGTAAAACCAAGAAGAGATAGAGGCAAGTGACATCTTGTTGTCATATTCTTGGTTTTAAAAGATATGAATTTCAAATTTGGACACGTCAAATAACGGCTGAATAATATTTATTAATTCGACCAATTTATCATTTTCCGTTGCTTCCTGTTTCACCGGAAATTATGCTAACATTGGATTTTTAAATGGAACGCCCTGTATATTTTCACATTTTTTATTCAGCAGGTCAGATGCTAGAGATCCACAAATATGAGTTTTTTTTTTCATTTATATCTTTTTGAATGTTATATTATTCTTATGTATTTTTATGTATTATAATATGAACAAATCCATCATGGTGCCATTAAAAAAAAATAGTTCTCCTGAAAAAATTATTTTCAAAATATTTCAGATCTTATAACACAAATTTCATATGATATAATACCATAATTGCATTTTTTGATTAATTATTGAAGCAAAATAAAACATATTTTTGAGATCACGGCCGCCTGGATGAAAAATTAAGTTTGCTCATAAAAATGTCTGCCAGTAATATTTTTATCTCAATATGCCATAACTGTATCCAAAATGACCTCCTGAATATAAAAATGTAAAAATATATAGGGTGTTCCATTTAAAAAACCAAAGTTAGTCACATTTCCGGTAAAACCGGATGTGACAGAAAATGAAAAATCAGTCGACATAATGCATATTTAACCGTTATTTGACGTGCCCTAATTTGAAATTCATATCTTGTCAAAACAAGAAGATATAGGGACGAGCGTCATTTCGTGGTCACCCGGTACATGTATTGTATGTTTGCTCAACTTTTTCTAATATAAATTTTTGCAAAATATGTAGAAAAACAGGGTTGCCTTGAAAATTATATTGGTTAGAAATACCATTCTGCATTTTATTTTGTTATTTTATACTAGGTAAATCATGTTTTTACAAAAAAAACATATTTTATGAAACACATGCCACATAACAATCAATAATGCCATTTTTTTATTCGATTGCACAAGAACCATTTTGACTTAAAAATGTAGCCACCAAAACTAGGGCTAGTAAGAGAAATATCAAACTAAAATAGTAATGCTTTTGTTTCTGACCAAACTGATTTGACGCCTCCTATATTTTCACATAATTAATTGGATCGCGGAGAAAACCGCATGTTTTTGATGTTGAACTGATCATCTGTGCAACGTAACATGTTTCAAAAATTCCCATTTAATTAATAAAATAAAGTAGAAAAATATAAAATTTTCGTGGCAAAATTGATTCTTTTTATTTTGCAGACATTGATATTTGATGTCTATTGGGCAATTAGGCCAAGCGGCAAGTATTTTTTCGCCACAAATTGATAATAGCATCTTGTTTCACAGACATAAAAAATATGTCAAAAGTGTGATTACCTCCGAGGTCGGAGACTACCCTTAATTTTGCAATTTAGGTACAATAATCCGGTTTTCTAGCAATAACTGGTATCCTATTCATCCTACGTGAGAAATGGTGGTATACAAAATTGAAGATATTAAAATTCTCTATAAAAGATGCCCTACGCATATTTTTGCTCAGACCAACGGTTTTTTAATACTAACCGCACAAAATTGAAAAATTCGTGACGGTCACAGCGAGCGAAAACCTTTGGTCTGAGCAAAAATATGTAAAGTTTATAGAGAATTTTAATGTCTTCAATTTTGTATACCACTATTTCTCTCGTAGGATGAATAGGAAGCACCTTATCGTTAAAAAACCAGATTTTAATACATAAATCGCACAATTAAGGGTAGTCGCCGACATCGGGGGTAATCACACTTTTGATATGTTTTTTATGTCTCTGAAACAAGATCATTAAGAAAAAAAAATGTATTATCAATTTGTATTTTTTTGTGGGTTTTTTCGACCTGCCGCCGTATGGACTAAAAAGGTTGGATCAAATATACAATACATATACAGGGTGAATCAGTTTTAATGGGATAAACGCAAACGAATAATAATAATAAAATTTTGTTATATAAACATATCCTCAAAATTGCTTAGTTTGTGAGATACCAAGTGTTTTTATTTTTTATCTTTGAAACGGGAAAAGATATTTCAGTCAAATTTGGTATATGATAGTTTTGGACAAAACCACATTCATTCTTGTGCTCCTTAACATTAACACAAGATCCAGTGGCATACAAATCGGGGCCATCTGATCCACTTTTTTAAAAAAGTGGACGCGCCTGGGTTTTTTTAAAGATTTATAATAATTTTTATGATCGTTTGTCAATTCTAAGTAAATTAGGTCTCTACAAGTGTTAACCATAATGTATTTGATTTTGAGTTATTTCCCTATTTGTTATTAGAAATGTATAAAAACTTGAAACCTGGCAAGATGTTGTTTAATGGAAAATTGAATTAAATTGACGACTTATTTTAATTATAAATATAAATGTCTGTTTAGTTTAATCTTTTGACAATAAACTCTTACACCTTAATTGAATTAAAGGTTTTTAATAGATTTACGTCAAAGTTGAATACATATTAAATATAATAATGCAATAAATTCCAATAATATAGCATTCTTACAGTTGCTTTAAATATTAATAAGTTGTATCAATTTCAAAAGTCTCGCCAGTTTTCCATTAATGACGTCAAAAACGGACGGTCTCGTTATTGGTTAAAGTCCAAATAAATTCGTTCGTGCACGTGACGTCACAATACTAACCTCAAAAATATGTAATTTTTACGATTTTCAAATATGCTGCTTTTATCAAAATTTCTGCTCCTGTACTATGAACTAAAATCTTGTTCAGTGCATTATTAATGAAGTTTTAATTGCCTTAATCTAATAAAATAAGATTGTTTTTGTTGGTTGGAAATCCAATCTATAATTAGCTGCCTATTTTTAATAATCTACAAAATTAAAACTGCAGGGTGTCCCGAAATAACGTGAAAACCTCTTAAGGGTATTTCCTCATCAAGAAATAAATATAATCTCTTATGTACAGTAAAGTCGAGAACGGCCTCCTTGAGCCGCTAGATCTCCTCAAAAGGGGGCACCAAAAAGTGATTTGAGTTTTTTTTTTTTTCGAAAGTGACTATAGCTGGCGGAATGAAATTTGGGCACGACTTTGTACTTATGGAAGGTCTTCTTAATAGGTAAAAGTTAACAGGAGTGAAATTATTATGCATATACAGGGTGTCCCGAAATTAGTGGTCATCATTTTACCAGCTTGTTCAAAAATAAGGCAAGAAGTTCCTACAAATATAGCCACAGAAAGGCTTCCTAAGGGAGCTACAACCCTTTAAAAGTGCTTCCTTGATGATGGTTTTTAGTTAATATTTCCGAAACCGGTGAAATTAAAAACATGAAATTTTGGTCAATTACTAATCATTTTATGACCAATAAGGTAGTGTAAAAATGAATCAAAAATTTCATTCAGGGGTGGGTCAAACAGGGAGGGGGTGGAGTAAGATGCCCCACAACTTTTTCGCATGTAAGTTTTTCCAAATTTTGGTAGCAAATTATGGAATACCAGAGTTTTTTTCTGCAATAAAGGTATTCTAGTTGTACTTTGATATGGCGCACCGTTTTCGAGTTATTTGAGTTTCTGGAAAACAATAATCACAAAAAAGTCACAACGGAACTAGTAGGATGCACAGTTCTCTAGGTACTTAGTATCTAATTAATAATAGAATTATGCTGAAATGATCGCTTCCAGGGCGCTACTGCAAAAAATAATAATAGGACAATTTTATTAGTAATTACTAATTAAATGTAAAGTTTATGTTAATAGGCCTATGACTTTGCTAGAATTAAAACAAAAAATATGAGAAGAAATTAATAGAATTCCACCTGAGATGTGTTTAGCAGTTTTTAATCACATGGAGAAGGTATTGCAGGAGTGTTTTGACCGAAATGGAAGGCGCTTCGACAATATAATTTTTAAAACATAAAATCCGCCTATATTGTGTGTATTTTTGCAGTAATAAATTTATTTTAAAACTTCAAGCAAATTTATTATTAGCCTTTAAAAAGGGAATTCCATTCCTGGACACCATGTATAAACCACAATAGTTGAAATGTTTTATTGTGTATTTTAAGTCCCTAAAGGAGTAGTTTGTTATTTTCCTTATGTTTTATATCTTAATTCCTCTGGTTCTTATCACCCCCAATCATGATTAGGTACCACGTATCTTGGGCAATGGGAGTCAAAACAACTTCTTTTTAAGAAAATTAACCAGAATTAATCAGAACGGTATAAAACTAGTCAAAAAAATATATTTTTTAACCTTAGTTATTACATTTTCGAAAGCAAATACGTTTCTTAAGCTGTAAAACTTATTAGCAATTTAATAAAAAATAAAATGTAATATATTATATTTTATTAGTAATATATTAAAGTAATATATTAAAGTAATTTATTAAAGTGATATATTAAAATGTAATATTTTACATTTTATTTTTTATTAAATTGCTAATAAGTTAGTTTTATAGCTTAAGAAACGTATTTGCTTTCGAAAATGTAATAACTAAGGTTAAAAAAATATATTTTTTTGACTAGTTTTGTACCGTTCTGATTATCTCTTCTTGGGTAATGCGAGTCAAAACAACTTACTTTTAAATTAAGAAAATTATATTTCTTTGTCATGTTTTTAATAAATTTTATAACTAAACAAACGTAGTTATAAACAAATATATTTTGTTGAATCAGATTTTTACAGTTCTCCTTAACTGACCACAATTTCCTTGTCCTTCCCTACCTTACAAAAGTCATGTTCCTCATTTATCCATTCTGAAACTGAATTTATATTCATATTAAAAACACGCCCTTATAATGCACGGATACAGAGGTGTCTTTGTGACCTCCGATAATGTGACAACACTGTCGGAGCCGACAACGTTATTAACGTGAGCGCTTATATATAGATTTCGGAGGTCACATAGTACTTTATGTGGTTTCCATATATGACCTCCTTAAAAGTCAAATTTCTCTTCCCCTCTTTTGAAATACAGATTCGTGACCCTCTCCTCACCCCATATATGAATTTTTTTTTTCTCTAGTTGAACGGGGAGACCCGGAGGCGAGGTCGCCTCTTCCATGTAGTGGAGGTGACAACATACCGCGTATAGATATATATATATATATATATATATATATATATATATATATATATATATATATATATATATATATATATATATATATATATATATATATATATATATATATATATATATATAGATGAAAATTTTAATTAAAATTGGTGTAGCAGTCTAAGGCAAGAAGTAAAGAAAACTCTTTATTTCAGTTCTAGCTTTCGAGGCTTTATTGTCTCTTCATCAGGAACGCTACAATTTTTTTAATAAATTAATAGGCTATATAAAAATCTACGAAAAATTGAGGTTAAACTGAAGTAGCACATGTGAAACAGCAAAATACAAAAATATGCACCAAAATCATGGTTAAACACAAGTCTATTATTAAAACTATATTAAAATTGTCATGATTATTTAAAATGATAAAACTAAACACAGATTAAAAAACATGTTGAATGTAAAATATAAGGAAGCTAAGTGAAAGACATTTTGTTAAAATTTACAGCAAAAAACTCTACAATTCTATTCACTGATAAGAGGAACTTGACAAGTAACAACCTTGCAAAATGAAAAATGAAAGTAACTGTTGGGACAATTTTGATTGAAATATACAGTGTGTTCTTTTCAAATGGGGAACATGACAGAGAACCGAACGGAGTGCCAGCCCTGAAATCTTAGATCACTGTGTTATCAGTGAGGTAAAAGGCTCCATGGCTGACCACCCATGCACCTCTCCTACCTATTCCACCACTGAAAAGACTTCACCAGCATTACTGATATTATGGTTTCTATTATTATCTAAGTGAAGTAAATAAGTATAAATGATACTTAGCCCTTCTATGTCCGTTTTCGCGTTCAGAGTGTTATTTGTTTGGTATATATTAATCATTTCTAAGAAATTTCGTTTATGCCAGTTTTTTTCAGTACCTAAGATTTTTACGTTTTCATAATCAATGCTATGGTTATGTGTCGTAGCATGTCTAGCGAGCATACACGATTGTTTATTATTTCTGATATCACTTTTATGACTTACGATTCTATCTTTTAAGCGTCTGCTTGTTTGACCAATGTATTGTTGGTTGCATTGTGTACACGGGATGTTATACACAACATTAGACATTTCCATCAACGTATCTCTATCTTTTAATTTTGAGAAAAGGTTCTTAATTGTTACTTGATTTCTAAATGTTAGTTTAATATCTACATAATTACTAAAAATTTTTTTAAATTTAACAACTAATGAATCCATATATGGTAGCGAGAAGTATGCCACAGGTGACTCAACAGGGGTAGTGTTTGCGTTGTTGTCATTACTATTATCAATAGAATTTCTACAGAAAAGAAGTTTATTAATTAAATTTATGGGATAACCACTATTTTTGAACAATGTAAAAAGTTTTTTTAAATTTTGCAATCGCAGAGTCATACAAACCAGTCATACCTCTCTGCGATTGCAAAATTTAAAAAAACTTTTTACATTGTTCAAAAATAGTGGTTATCCCATAAATTTAATTAATAAACTTCTTTTCTGTAGAAATTCTATTGATAATAGTAATGACAACAACGCAAACACTACCCCTGTTGAGTCACCTGTGGCATACTTCTCGCTACCATATATGGATTCATTAGTTGTTAAATTTAAAAATTTTTTTAGTAATTATGTAGATATTAAACTAGCATTTAGAAATCAAGTAACAATTAAGAACCTTTTCTCAAAATTAAAAGATAGAGATACGTTGATGGAAATGTCTAATGTTGTGTATAACATCCCGTGTACACAATGCAACCAACAATACATTGGTCAAACAAGCAGACGCTTAAAAGATAGAATCGCAAGTCATAAAAGTGATATCAGAAATAATAAACAATCGTGTATGCTCGCTAGACATGCTACGACACATAACCATAGCATTGATTATGAAAACGTAAAAATCTTAGGTACTGAAAAAAACTGGCATAAACGAAATTTCTTAGAAATGATTAATTCTCCAGCTCCAGTTTATTTTACCTTCCAAATTACGGGTCGAAACGGCACTTAATACACCACTCCGTCGAGGGTTGCATAACGTTCAGGATACAAAATCACATTATCGGGTAAACAGAAAAGGTTAAACTTAACTATACTTCAGTCAAATTTACGGCGCAAGCTCACAAACGCAGGGGGATCCGAAGTTTATTCGGAATTCTATTTTTCTTAGAAGCGAAATATTTTGGGACCGTTACACTCTCCCTCTCCTCAAATAGGAGGGATACTTAACCCGACTAAAATAAAACTGTTGAGTATCAAATCATTACTTGATCAAAAAACGAAAAACAAATCTAACGGTTTAAGTCCAATAGCTAGTCCTAATTATATAACTATATTACCATATTAAGATCAGACAAAAAATAAAAAAATCAGAACCATATTAGAGAATACTCTTCCCATAAAGGTATAAGATAAGAAATTCCTCAAATCATCAAATTTGATTAGATTCAGAGGACATATCCTCAAAATCACAAGAATTTGCCTTCAAATCCTTTATATGCCAACGTCCCAAGGGTTGGTTATCCAAACTCTCTAATTCATAAATGATAGGTGATACCACCTTAGTTATCCGACAAGCAGTATACTTTGGTGCCAATTTCTTAGAAAAGAATTTATCGGCATCAGACAGGAAATGGTTTTTTTTCCAGACAATATCGTTAAGAGCAAAACGCAACGGACGCTTTCGCAAATTATAGTGCTTGGCGTTAGTGTCGTAAGCTTTATGTAACCTTTCCTTAACCTCATCATAAAGTTCGGGTAACATACTCATTTCCTTGGCCCAAAATAAATTATTTTTAACTACTAAATTATTAGAATCAACAGAAGAAGAATAAAAGTCACCAGAAATAGAAACATGTCGACTGATGGTCGATGTATGACTGATGGTCGAGATGGTAGAGTACCTGCCTCTCACCCAAAAGTCCCGGGTTCGAATCCCGGTCGTGGCAATGGAAAATACTGTGAGAGGGATTTTTCCATTATACACGGATATTGGATGTGTGTCCCTTGTCTTTAAATGTGTAGCCCCCTCCCGCACAAGGCTCAGCCTTCTGGGATAAAGGGGGTCGTAATTACATGTGGTGTATTTATTTATTTAAAAACAAGATAATAAGGAGGCATTTGAGTAACCTCATGCCTGGCTAAACGTAAAGCCTGTGCAATTTCAGCTAAATTTTCATCCCAAACCCGATGATTATCTTTAATATAGGACGAGATAGCCGTTACTAATACTCGGTTCACACGCTCAGTGGGGTTCACTTGGGGGTGATATTTAGCGTTAAACCAGATTTTCTTTATTTTTAGGGATTCGAGGTAATTTTGAAACTCCTTAGAACGGAATTGGACACCATTATCGAACATTACAATTTCGGGAACCCCAAAAATGAGAAAGACTTGTTCTCTTAAAAATTTAACTATTGGGGCAGTAGTAGCACGGCGAAGAGGTTGAACGAAGACAAATTTAGTAAAATAGTCGGTGACGACCAGTACATATTGGTTACCCTTTTTACTCTTAGGAAGTGGGCCCAGCAAATCCATAGACACACACTGAAAAGGATAACTTATATTTTTCTCTTGGCCCATAAAGCCAGGACGGGCTCGACTGTCTATTTTCTGAGAGGCACAAATTTGACAATTCTTTATATAGCAACTAACAGAAAATTTTAATAGCGGCCAATAATAAAATTCCGTAATGCGAGCGATAGTCTTCGAGATACCTAAGTGAGCTGACGTAGGGTCGTCAAGCATCTGGGAAATTATTTCATTTCTATTATCCGTAGGTACTACCAATTTCCAATCAGGCACATTAGATACAGTCGGTAAAGGGGACGGAAGATGTTTATATAAAAACTGACCTTCTACTCGGAAATCTGGATAACTATCAGGAGTTTTGGAAACTTTAACTAACATGTCGGAGTACCATTCGTCGGGTTGCCAAGACCTAACGTCGACAGCATTAACACTACGAGACAGTGCATCCGCTACCACATTTTGAGTTCCAGGACGATGTTGTACGTCATAAGTAAATTGAGAAAGACGTAAGCACCAACGGGATAAACGACCGGAAGGTTCTCTTAAGCGATGCAACCAAGTTAGAGAAGCACAATCAGTAATAACCGTAAACAAAGTTCCTTCGACATAACCTCTAAATTTTTCGATACCAAAAATGACTCCTAATAATTCCCGTTCAGTTGCGGAATATTTACGTTCAGCGGTAGTTAGAGATCTACTGGCAAAAGCGATGGGGTGGTCGACCCCTTCAAAATTTTGGAATAGTACGGCCCCAAGACCAACATCCGAAGCATCCGTTTGTATATAAAAGCGTTCTTCATAGTTAGGCGAGGCCAACACAGGGGCAGAGGTAATCAAGGATTTTATTAGCTCGAAAGCAGTTTCGGCTTCAGGGGTCCAGATAATGGATTGACCCTTTTTACGTCCATGCAATAATAATAATAATAATAATAATAATAATTTTTTATTGCCCAACAGAAAAAATCCAATAACAGGACAACTTACAAGAGTATAAAGTATAATATTATCATACAGAGATATAACAGAAGTAAAAAAAAAAAGAAATATAAATTATTAAATAAAGTTACAAATTATTATTTGCAACGCTCAATAAATTATTCAATGAACAGTTGTTAATATCACAAAGATCAGCTATTTTGTTGAAGTACGGCATTAATAGGGGCAGCCACAGTTGAAAAGTCTTTTATGAAACGACGATAATAAGAAATGATACCTATCAATCTTTTAATTTCGGTAGTTGTAGACGGGGTTTTAAAATCTACAATAGCAGAAACCTTATCAGGACATGTCCTCAGACCTTCATTATCCACCACAAAACCAAGGAACGTTAGGGACGATCGACATAATTCGCATTTATCCAGATTAATAGTGAAACCTGCCTCACCTAATTTATTACATACTAATTTTAGAGTTTCGAGATGACTCTCGAAGGTGGGGGAAGCAATAATTATATCATCAAGATAAACGAAAACGGAACCATTTAGTAGTTCGGGACCTAACACTGTTTCCATGGTACGCTGTAAAGTTTGCGGACTATTCGATAAACCAAATGGCATTACCGTAAATTCATATAAACCCATGCCGGGTACACAAAACGCAGTCTTCTCGCGGGATGAAACTTCCAAAGGTATTTGCCAAAAAGCCTTACGTAAATCTATAGACGATAAATAATTAGCATCCCGTAAGCGATTTAGGATCGAATCAATTTGGGGTAATGGATATGCATCCCTTACCGTAACAGAATTGAGTTTACGTCCATCAAAACAGGCACGAAGTTCTCCATTTTTCTTGGTGACTAATAAAATAGGGGATGACCAAGCCGACTTAGAAGGTTGAATGACGTTTAAATTGAGCATTTCTCTAATTTCCTTATGTAAATGCTGCTGCATTGCAGGCGATAACAAATACTGTCTTTGCTTAAAAGGACGAGTATCACCAGTATCAATAAAATGTTCGGCTTTTGTAGTGCGTCCCAAAGTATCAGATACTAAATCAGTATAATATTCGATAGTTTTATCTAACAGAAATTGTTGGGTCTCAGACAAAGAGTCTCTAGGTTGAATAGAATTAACAGATGAAACACGTACTTCGGAATTAAAAAACCAAGAGTTAGATGAAAAATCAAAACAAATCTTAAAATAACTCCCAAAATCTACTCCAAGAATAAAAGATTCAGTGATGGAAGGAACCACTAAACATTCAATTACATTAGTTGCACTCTGTACACTAAACGAAAGTTGAATAGTTCCTAACGCATTTTGATTCGTCCCATCAGCTGTAACAACGCGGAAAGGCTTATTTTGAATCTCAAAAGGAATATTATTATTCCGTAAAAATTGTAAACCAGATTGACCAACTACAGTTCTGGAGGCCCCACTATCAAATAAGCAAATAATAGGGATAGATGAAATTGATACTTCCAAATGAGGACGGTAATCAGAAAAGGCAGAATTATATATGGGGGAGACCTTGAACGAATGATAAAAATTATGAACAGTTTGTAACCAAGTATTCCATTCGTAGGAAGAGGGAGAGAACGAAGTATTATCCTCAAGTATGTCGGACCTAACAACCGTACTAACAGAATCTATCTATCTATCTATCTATCTATCTATCTATCTATCATTTCTTAACACCAGCCTTGATCACATGATTACGTAACGATAACAAAGAAGCATTCAGAGACTCATACGTAGGTTTATCATAAGAAGATTGTTTGGTTACCAAGTAATAAATAAAGCGAAACTCAAATTGTAATATCGCTAAACCACCTATTTTCTGTCTTTGCTCCAACAAAGCTTCCACACAGCGGAATTTATCTCTAAAATTTCGGGCTATGCCAGCACTCACATGCATATCTGCAGCTACACAGTGAGCCAAAGAAACATCTTCAGATAAAGAAAACAAATCACACTCTCTTTCATAGAGTTTTAACATATTCGGATTATTAGGGGAATCAACGGACGAAACATTAGTCAAAGAAATCCTAGAGGGGGGGCATCTTATGTATTCTTTTTCTGGGATTGGCTCGGGGATACAAATTTGGATACTCTCTGAGCCGCAATTACAGGGTTGGAGCTTTGTGTTTGATTTCTGGGGGTAGTTACTTGAGGTGTCATACCCAAGGGCTGAGTTGGAGACTCGTGGAGGGGAAGTGGTGTGACACCTTCTGTCGAGTTTTTTTGATTACAATTCTGACAAGAAGGCTTGTACACCCCTTTTTTACCACAACGATAACAGAAAACCTTCCTCTCGGCCTGACACTCACGGTGAATATGACCGGACGCTCCACAATTCCAGCAAGAAACCGAACCAGTCGACGGGGGACTTAACACATGAACCTTAATAGATTTCTGAGACGGAACTGTATCCAAAGACAGGCAAGCTAAATCTGGTTCAAGGAGACCTAAATTTTTAGATGGGGGAGGCTGGTAACGCTCGTTACGCGTCTTAAGCTCCTGGATATTTCGACATTTCCCTTTTAATTCACTTAACGTAAGGGTTTTTTTCCATGACTAATTTTTCCGAAAAATATGGATTCAAATTTTTTCGAATACGTTTGATAACCTCCTCCGGAGGTGGAGGCGTAGGTAATCGATTTAATAGGGCTTCCATTGAGATAATATAAAATAAGACATTCTCATTTGGGCCTTGTGTCCTTGCGTGAATTTCTTTCAAGAGGTCATCCTCATAATCCACGGGGAGAAAATCCCGTTTAAGGCACCTTACCACATTAGACCAAGACTTAATTTCTGACTTAATATTTCTAAACCATAATAACGCGGGGCCCTTAAACAAATCGCTAGCTGACGCAAATAACTCATTCTCTGAGACATGTCGGCTTTCACATAATTCTTGAACTCTTTCTAGAAATGACATTAAGCTTTCATCTTGAGATTGACCAGAAAAGGAACAGTCCCACTTATAAACCGGAACATTTCTTTCAGGCCTCGTATTAACGGTCATACCCGAATGGACAGTAGAATTTAAGGTAGAGGACGCTACCGAATCTAAAGTCATATTATCTTGTCGTTCAAGTAATAAACCGGTTAAAATTAAAATAGATGATTCGAAAGAATTAACCCTTTCTCTCTCTTGATCAGATTTCGCAACTAAGAAAGCACAGCGCCGTTCTAAGTGCTTCAAACGAGACGACGCACGTCGTATTTCATTATCTAACAGCGTATGATGTTCAACCGAGAACATCTCTATTAATTCCTTAATAGTTACCTCAATTTCATTGGCTTCTGTATCAAAAGGAAAAGGATCAATCGAAGGAGAAACTTTACCTTCTCGTTCTCTAGCTAAAATTCCGCGTAATTGTGCTCTACGCAACATCTGATTAGATTTTGGCTCTATGCCACGGGAACGTAATTCAAAACATAACTCGTTTGACTTAAGGTCATTAGGCTCCATTATTACCAATGATTTAACACAAAAACAGTCCTAAAAACAGTCAAATATTGATACTAATAAAGAGAATAAAAAAACTTACTTAAAATCGTTTCAACTTACTATAACACGTAATATCCCGTACTATAAAATAATTTATTACAATAGTTTTGTTCCAATAATTGTTCGGTGTCCCCCGAAACTCAACTTCGGTTCACCCTGTAAGCAATATCTCCAATATATAGGTTCACCACAAATTTAACGGAAATATTCAACATATACTAATAATACTGTTATACAATAAAGGTACCTGAAAGAAATATCTAACCCTCATACCACATGCCGAAACTACGTAAGGAAACACTATTTCCATAAAAGAAAACCATAAAATCTTACTTACTAAAACACACAAAAATACCCAATGTTTTCTTTTATTTGCCTTTGTTCATATTAAACGATCGCGATAGGACTAAAATCAATTTGTCGTTTTAATATTTCGCCCCACGTTGGGCGCCAATTTGTAACAGTTTCTTTTACAAAAGTAGTCTAATTAAATTCACCCAAGCAACGAAATATACCTACCGCGGCTGCTAGAAATTTTCAAGTCGAGTTGGGGGTGGGGAACTCCAGCAAATAAAGGAAACATTAGCCTAATTACATTTAATCAAGAAACTTTCTGTTAGGGTACAAAAAAATGCGGTAAATATGTAAATATCGGTAGATATTTAATACATAAAAACTAATCCAACGTAAGAGGTAGACAAAATTGGTTCCTCAATACATAAATAGTTGGACGCCACTGACTCTATAAGATTTATACTAACTGAGTCAGAAGTTAGTTAATTTAAGTTAAGAGTTAGTAATTAACAAAGTTTCCTAAAGTCTACTTCCAAAATGAACAAATCTCTAAACATAATCGAAAGGTGGTCCGGCATGACCACCCTGAACTTATAAACTGAATAATATTCGTATGATCTTCGAAGAACTATTATTATGTTGACCACAACAAAGTCCATTTAACCAAGTAGTCACAATAACTATAAAATTATAGAATTAACGTCTTTTGCGTTGTTAACCGAGACCGCGAATTTGTAATTACTTCACGTGAGTCTCCCTTTTTTTTACAGGCCTGTTTACGATACTTTATTTATCCGCTAAACCAGCAATCACCATTCTATAGAAACTGGATTTGTACATACCAGAAACTTCTTGTACTCTTATGATCATAGCTTACTGCAGGATGAGAAGTCTTCAATAAAAACTTGAACTGAACACTTTCGCACTTAACCTTTATTCCCTATTTTCTTTAGCTCCTTGTTGCTGCTCTCTCTGCTATCTGCTTTCATCTGTCCCTTTATCCTCCCAGACCTAGCTCACATTCCAG
The DNA here is from genome assembly GCA_963680705.1 of Rhagium mordax. NCBI lineage: Eukaryota > Metazoa > Arthropoda > Insecta > Coleoptera > Cerambycidae > Rhagium > Rhagium mordax. Next base: position 24,011,630 of record OY796659.1, on the reverse strand, counting down.
TCTCTGCTACTACCTATCTCAACAAAACAATTCTTCTCCAGTTCCAGTTTATTTTACCTTCCAAATTACGGGTCGAAACGGCACTTAATACACCACTCCGTCGAGGGTTGTATAACGTTCAGGATACAAAATCACATTATCGGGTAAACAGAAAAGGTTAAACTTAACTATACTTCAGTCAAATTTACGGCGCAAGCTCACAAACGCAGGGGATCCGAAGTTTATTCGGAATTCTATTTTTCTTAGAAGCGAAATATTTTGGGACCGTTACATGCTTGAAGGGCAGGACCAAAAAATTCACGTATCATAGCGGCATACCTGTCAGAATTAACCGTTACTGTTTGTCCGTTGTTTTCAAAAAAGTATGGGCCTATTATAGACTCCATTAGTTGTGACGTCACGACCCCCACTTCTACTGGTATAAATGTTTACGGCCGAAACTGTAACACGGGAATCTGACCCGTATTGCGTTGTCCATAAGGACTATAATACATAGTACTAAAACATGGTCGGGAATTTTATAGTATTTCTGTATGTTGAAAGACTATTTAAGGACTTCCAATACCTATTTCACATTTAAGAAATATGTTAAAATATATGTATCCACGTATGATTTATAAAAACTTCATTTTAGTTTTATAAATTAATATGTAAAGCGGCGGAAGCTTCCTCCAATAGGAATGAAGAATGCAAAAATTCAAATTATGAGTTTGCAGCGCTAACTTCAAAATTAATTCATGTTCGTTCATTTTGACAATGAACTTGACCTTTAACTTAAGTTTTCTCTCAGTTTCAAATCTATTCTACTATTTTTTCTAATAAACAATAAACTCGTTTTTGTGCTTAATTTCAAATGTGGGTTTGTGCTTTGCACCTGAGTGTGACCATATAAATAAAACTGGATGTAAAATGTTTAGTTTCCCAAAGGATTCCAAATTAAAATAAAAGAGGTAAAGCTATAATGTGTATGTTAGTTTGATTATCGTTTCTTAAATATGGGGATAATTGTAAAGAGAAAATAATGCTTAAATACCTACCTGTGCTTTCTCTAATATCCTATATTTTTTTAAATAGGTTTAATTGAGTTTTATTGTATTATTGACACCAAGATAAGAGGTTATAAAGTTTGCGTCAGCGACACTGACACTACCGACAGCAGCAGTGTAAACATTTATTTTAATATTGATTTATTATATTAATAATAAAGTTTTCGTAATACTTTATACTTCTGTATATTTTCCAAAATCTTGTGCACGATAAATGATAACTGAAAGTTCTTATATTATATTTCTTCCACAGGAGAAATAAAATAAAACTCCAGGCCATGTTTTTATACCAAAAAATGTCGCCTTATGCACATATAGTGCATTCTGTGAGTCGGAAAAAACCTTGAAAAATACAAATATTTGGGGAGTCAACCAAACTACTTCCCCCACCCGTTTTCGGCGATGCTGAACACGATAGTGTTAATTTTTCTGCTCCCTGAGTTGACCCTACCCCCCAAACGGCCAAAAAACCACCCCCGAAAACGGCTAACAGAAAACGCACGTTGTTGGACATCAAACCGTTCCATTTTCACATTTGTCAATTGTGACATTAAATTTCCAAGGCTTGCTTTATCCATTGCAAACAATCAATTGCAATTTCATATCAACAGGCTTTAAAGCTATAAATAAAATAAAAGTGCAAAACTCTCTGAGACACAACAGCTGCTTTCGTTCGTGTATGAAAAGTAAATCACTGTTCACGTGAACATAATCTATGTTTTCTTAATTATGGATTACGACAGTGTCAACAATCGAACGCGTCCCTACATAAAAGTTATGTTCACGATCCAAATACAAAACAAAAACATAACCACAATCATCATGGTGCATGATACAAGACACAGAAAATCTCTATTTTATGGCATTCTGTTAAGAACACATTAAATTTAGTACCATTAGTAGGATGTACAAGCTCTACTTCTTGTCTGGAATCATTCATTTTTACTTTACCGGCTTTGACTGATAAATGACAAATAATTTCAAGGTTATAAGTAGATGAAAACATGATTACTTAAAAATGAACACGAAAAATCCATGATTCGAAGGGGCAAGGGGAATGCTGAACATGATTCTAAAAATAAGAGAGGGAGAAAACAAATCAGAACAAACGAACATGTAAATATGAATCATGATTACTTTGTTCACGTATGATTAGCACGAACGAAAGCAGCTCCTTTATTAGAGCTTCATTATGTCAACTTCAATTTATTTATAGTTTATGTCATCATTTTTTTTCACAAAACTCCTACGATTTTAGTAATCGAGCTAAAATCTTAAATATACTAAAAATCATTTAAATAAAATTAACAAAATGTAGAGAAGCAGCAACAAATAACATTATAAAACACAGGGTGTTCTATTTAAAATAAGCGAGTTATTGGACTTTGATTTGGACACAGTTAACCGGACTTTTTTCAACGCCCTATATAACTTTCACCAAATTTCGCATATTGCAGATATTGGATTACATTTTATATTACTTGTCTAAAATTTGAGCCCTCCAGATTAAAAACTAGCGGAGACAGAACCGATTAAGTTTAAGCATGTTTTTCCCAAAACTTTTGAAAAAGTCGAGATATCTCGTTAAGGATAGGGTATGCTTATAAGCCTTATAAATTTATAAGACCCTAAATTTCGATGTAGGATCCAAAAATGAAATAAAAAGTAGAACATTCCATTTGGAATAAGCGAGTTGATGGTTCTACCGGAAGTCCCATGTCAAAGAAAATATTTCAATCGATGGAACATTATGAGGAACCACTGTACAAATTTTCAGAATTCCAGTGTGCGAAGTTCTCTAGAAACGGCTAATAGAAGGTCTTCGTGATACACCTTGTATATTGTTAATATGTAAATATATTTTCTACAAGTCCAGGAGTCGGGATTTTGGCTAAAAAAGCCGACACAATTCTGCAGCAATGAAACCTACTCCTCCCCCCGTTTTCGAGGATGCTGAAGACGAAAAATATACTGGATTTAAGTTTTTAGCGACCGCAACCCCCTCAAATGGTAAAAAACTACCACTTTTTCGCGTTTCCCGTTGTAAGGCTAGTAAAACTCGTGTTTGGAGGAGATTAGCTGGTAAAGTCATTAGGGTTTAATAAAAATGGAAAGCTAACGAGGAAAGAAGGCTTTTAACTACGCTTAGGGGTTGTTGCAACCCTTCCGGAGGGTTGAAAAATGAATTTTCTTTTCTTTTTTCTGTAATTCTATTCCTCATTTTTGATAATGCTGAACAAGAACAAATTAGTTTCATTAGCTTCTGACCCTTCCTACCCCCTCAAACGGGTAAAAACACAGGGTTAGCTGGCCACATAATTGGAATTGGATGACAAGTGAAAAGTAATGGGATGGGAAAAGCCTGTCACTCCCTGTGGGGGTTGTTACAACTGTTCAGAAGGGTTGAAATATGATTTTCCTTTTTTATTTTATTTTTTAACCTCTATACTCGTATTCCCGTTTTTAAAGAAGACGAGATTGGTCAATGTGATGTGCATTTTAAGGAATAAGAAGCATATAATCCTATTTGTAAGAGCCCTTGATTGTATTGATTGCCTACTTTTATTATTTAAAATATTCATTGTTTTGCATTGCAAGAAAAAAATAAGTATTTCATATACGTTATTTATTAAAGAAAAAATATAATCAGAAGTGATTATTTTTACTAGCGAAAGCTTGGGAGGGTGGTTTTGACCGTTTGAGGGAGTAGGAAGGGTCAGACGCTGATGAAACTAATTTTTCTTGTTAAGCATCCTCAAAAACAGGGGCATAGAGATTATAGGGGAAAAAATCCATTTTTCAACCCTGCGGAAGGGTTATCGCAATCCCTAGGGGTAGCTAAAGGCCCTCTCCTACCATTATCCTTCCCATTTTATCAAACCCCAATAATTTTTCCAGCTAATCTCCCTCCAAACACGAGTTTTACTAGCCTTACCGAACGGAAAAACGAGAAGAAGAGGTATTTTTTGGCTATTTGAGGGGGTTGCGGTCGCTAAAAACTTCATCCATTATGTTATTCGTTTTCAGCAGTTTCGTTGCTGTAAAATTTTGTCGCCTACTTTTCCGACTCCTTGACTTCATATACGTAGCTATTACCGATCTAAGTTGTATTCTATTTCATTTTCACATCACCACGATTTTATAGAAAATAATCACTGTTTGATGAAAAGATATAAATAGACTCCGTCTCAAAAATTCCCGCTAAATTTGAATGGAATTTCTCTGTTGGTCGTATTTATAGAACCTGAATTACAAAGCAACCGCTAGATTTGGCTGACAAAGGCCGACTCTACAAAGTACTCGCGAACGCGTTAAACTTTTACTTACATCTTTTGCAACAGGCAATCAGCTTATGTTACGATTATTGAGAAACGCATAAACGCTAAACGTATTAAAAACGCGAATAAATAGGGAGCCCGCCTAACTGTCAACTGTCATATTCGTTTTTGTGATGATAGCTGCTTCCCTTTTACACAAAATATCAGATTATTCTCACATTTTATGTCAGTTGTCAGTTACCGGTACGTTTCTTTTATTTTTCACATGTGAGTTTAAAGTGAGATTATTCACCCCCACTACCATGCCAACTGCACTAGCTCGGGAGTAAGATCACTTTACTCACTTCAGGTCGTAGTTAAACATTGAGGTTAATGTTTGGCAATTTGTTTATTAAGTGTTAGCCAGATTAGAGAACAATTATAAAAATAAGGCATTATATTAGTTATTAACTATTCTGCAGTTATTACGTTATTAGAGCAAAGTTAATTTCCTATATTACATTTTTCTCATTTTCTACTCACTTTGATCGTTTCTTTTATACAAGTGACGTAGTCAACTGAGATGAGTATCCTCACATCACAGTTTTCTCACTCAGTTGTGTGCAAAAGGGAAGCGCCTATTATTTCTCAATTTGTGTCATCTGTTATGTTAATAAATTCGTTATAAAGATATCTTACTTTGTGTATAAGAATTAACCTTATATGTTTTGTGTATTAATATAAGTAATAAGATAATACACTGACGATCAATTGAAGTGACCCAAGAAAAATTTGCATCAACTTCCAACTCATACATCTTTTGATACAAGAATTGCAGAGCCATAAATCTTTTTAGGTATTATAGATATACGCCTCAAGAATATGTGACACATTTTACTTGTCCTTGTCTCGTTTATTTTTGGAGATACGGTGATGAACGTTGAGCTATGTTTTTCTGCCAAAGTTTGAGGTCGTGCATGGAGTGTCCCAAACCGTTTTCGGATATCACAATATCGTCATTTTGTACCCTTATTCATTGCGTTCATTTTCATTTTTTATTGATTGTGCTAACTTAATTGTTGTTGATTTTTTGAGGATTTCTATACAACAGTACATTTTTTTACTTTTTGACAGGGGGGGAGAACTGAATTGATAGTTTTCGCAAATGAAACTGTGAATGCGCGGGATAGGTACCTCCATCAAATTTTGCGGCCTATTGTATTGCCTTTTGCGAATCAAAGATACCCTGAATTTCTGTATATGCAAGACCACATCGTGCTCGAGTAGTAAACAATTTTTTCGAAGAAAGTATCACAAGAATGGTATGGCCTTCCTGCTCGCCGAATCTTAAACCCTATCGAGCATGTCTGGGGCATACTTGGAAGACGCTTTCGCAAACAAATGGTACCAGCTATCAATTTGGAAGAACATGCTGTTGTGGTTTCAGAGGAATGGCCTCTTGTGGATCAGCAAATTATAGATAATTGCATTGCCAGTATGCCCAGACGGTATCAAGCTGTTATAGAAGCAAGAGGTGGACCAACTCGTTATTGACATTTAAGGTTAAGAATTTTTATTTGTGTATTATGTACGTGTAAGATTTAATTGTAAACATTAAAAACAAAGTAAGCATTTAAAGTCAAAAAATGTCTTGTTGTATATAAATTCTCAAAAAATCAACAACAATTAAGTTAGCACAATCAATAAAAAATGAAAATGAACGCAATGAATGAGGGTACAAAATGACTATATTGTGATATCCGAAAACGGTTTGGGACACTCCATGCACGACCTCAAACTTTGGCAGAAAAACATAGCTCAACGTTCATCACCGTATCTCCAAAAATAAACGAGATAAAGACAAGCAAAATGTGTCACATATTCTTGAGGCGTATATCTATAATACCTAAAAAGATTTATGTCTCTGCGATTCTTGCATCAAAAGATATATGAGTTGGAAGTTGATGCAAATTTTTCTTGGGTCACTTCAATTGATCGTCAGTGTATATAACGCAAATAAACGAAATCATCATATTGATTAAATGTTAAAACGCTTTTTGTTAAGATTAGGTTTTCATCGAAATCTGATGGCTATCACAGCTTTCATTAATTTCATTGAGTAAAATTGACTATTGAGCATACCGTTCTGCGCAAATATAAAATTAATGAGGAGGAGTCTATTTATATCTGTTGGTCAGAAAGAGTATAGTTAAAGATCTTTGTATATCCACAAAATTTAAGTCTTAAAAATATTTATTACAAAATTAATAACTACATTACTTTAAAATAATGGCCATGCTTGGATCTAATACTTACGATACATCTATTGATTCGAATAAAGCTGTTCCTAGGCCTGCTAAGGAATAATCTTTGATTTGTTTCATTCTGTAAATAAAATTATTAATAAAATTAATGTTAAAGAATTTTTGTTTTTTTAATATTATTTTTGTTGGGTTAATAATAATAATAATAATAATTTATTTCCATAAAGACTTTTACAAGTATTCGGATAATGTCAGAAATGTTATAAAAGAAATGAAATAAAAGTTTTAGATCTATCTTATAATAGACACACGAGCACGTTACATGAAATAAAATAAAATATTAACAATATATAAACTTACACAAACAATATATGGAATCAACAAATAAACAAATATAGCTGAGTGACCCTACTATACAAAAAGAAGTACATTTTTATTAACTTTTATCTGTAATTAAAATATTCGCCTAAAGAGTAAAAGGACTGGTCAATTAGAAAGTTTTTTACTATGACTTTAAATTGACTGAAGCTGGTTATTGTCTGAAATTTACTCGGAAGGTGGTTATAAATTTTTATGGCAGTAATTTTCTGATTTTACTAAAATACTACAATTAATGCTAGTTGCAATAGCAAGAGATTTGTTTTAGAACTATTTAACACTAAACCGTTTGCTTGACACCATGATGACATACTTTGAACACAGGATTTGGCGATTGAGCTTAGTGTTGAGACTTTATCAGATGCTATGATTGCGAATGTGTCATCAGCAAATAAAGTAAGAAAGCAAGACTCCATAGAGGAGACTATATCGTTAATGAAAATGATTAAATAAAAAGGTTCTAAAACACTTCCCTGTGGAACTCCATTGCTAATTATTGATTTTTTTTGAATAACAAACATTATTTTCATTAAATACTCGAACGAACTGGTACCGTCCAGTCAGATAAGACGCTATCCACTTCAATGTAAGCCCTCGGCCGCCGTAAGAGTATAGTTTCTGCAACAGAAGCTGATGATTAATGGTATCAAATGCTCGTGAGAGATAGTAAAAAATTCCACTTGAAAGAAATTTTTTGTCAAATTTGTTAAGTAGTTTATCACAGAAGGATAAAATTGCATCTTGTGTCGACCGGTTTTTCGTGAAACCGTATTGCCTATCAGATAGAAGATTACAATTAGCAAAAAAGGATGAGAGCCTGACATAATACGCTTTTTCTAAGATTTTAGAAAAAATTGACAAGAGAGCCACAGGTCTATAATTTTGTAGGTCAAACAAATCTCCTTTTTCTGAAATCGCTCAGGAATGTCTACTTTCTCGGCGCAATTTCAGACCCCAAAATAGCGTATTCTAGTATTTTAGTCCATTGCTAAGCAACCACCAAAAACAAGTCCTGGAAAGTACTTTCCCGGCCTAGGCCGGGAAAGTAAGTTTCCCGGACTCGATTTTTATCTACATCTTAGACAGTAAATAAATATACGCAGACAAATTTAATTATTGACACAGTTCATCACGGCGACATCGGCCACACCAAATATTAAGGCAACCTAAAAAGTAAAACTAAGTACATAAACATCTAGATAATTTTAAAATTCTCACATTTTAAAAGTATACCTTATTCATTAAGTACATATGATCGGGTGCTTGAGTAATAAATATTTCAAGTTGTTCATTTGACAGAACTTTCGGATTCTTTATAGCTGTCACCTTGACGTTTCAGGAAAACGCGTAATTTCGAATATTTTGATATATCAATGTCTTCCTTTGTACTAAGTGTTGATCTCAACATGGGAGTAATTTGACTATAACGTAGAGATGCCTTCAACTGAAGATAAATTAGAAATCATGACATTTTCAGATCGGGAGGTCATGTCTTTTTCGTGGCAATAATCCATGGAAATTTATATTAAGTCACATTATTTGCAGCTGTTACTCTCTGGTGGTGTCCCGGACACCTGTATGTCATCAAACTCATCATTGTCCATTTTAATTTGTAGCACGTATTGAAACGAAATAAGCACTCACATCAATAAATAAATAGTAATTGCAAAGGAAACGATTTAATAAGCAATTAGATTGCAATGAAAAAATATTATGTATTAATAAAAATTTCTTAATTATAATAATAGTAATTGCGATTTCAGAAAAAATAGTATGTGTATCTCGTAGGAAAAGCACATTCCCGGACTCCGTATTGCTTGTCTCGGCTGCGCCTCGACAATCAATCTTCACAGTCGTCCGGGAATGTTAGGCTTTTCCTACTAGGTACACAATGTACTATTTTTGTAAATAGGAACAACCATAGCAATTTTTAGTTCTTCTGGAAAGTAACCGTTTTCAAATGATGCATTTGTGAGATACGTTAAAGGCTCTACAATGTATTCGGCAATTTCTTTTAACAGGTAGTAGGAAATTTCATCAGGACCACTAGATTTCTTGTCTCCACATGATATTATTAAATTGTATACCTCGTTAGTGGTTACCGGAATCAAGAAAATAGAGCGTGTATTAAATTGAACATTAGAAATAGTCCGTTGCGCATCGGCCTTATTAGATGTGACAAAAGATACAATCAATAAAATAATCATTAAATGAATCAGCAGCATTCACTCTGTTAATTATTTTTTTATCTTGCCTCAGAACTGCAGGTAAAGACTCTTTGGTGCGGATATTTGAATTTTTCTCAATAATTTTCCAAGCTGCCCTTGTTTTATTGTCAGCTATTTGTATGAAATTATCATTATAAGTTTTTTTAGAAGTACTTATGTTGGCTTCATGTTTCTTTTTTAAAATTTTGTATCTAACATACTCGTATAAGTCAGAATCATCAGAATTTTTACACAGGTAATGAATTTGTTTTAGAAGACGACCTTCTTCCATAAGTTCAGGAGTAATCCAGGGATTAGATTTATATTTATTTCTTTGCCGTATTGTATTCATAGGAAAAGCCAAGTTAAATTTTGACATGAAAGTAGTAAGAAAAAGTGAAAATTTTTCTTTTACACCAAGTGTCTCATAAACATCTGACCATCGTTCATTTATTAGCAAACTTTTAAAACAGTTAATATTTTCAACATTGTCGTTACATTGTATATCAGCATCATCTATAGACAAAGTTGTGAATATATTGTCCAGCAGGGTTTTGGAGGTACCTCGACTATTCACTTGAATACGTGAATGTTCACATTGTCGTTTGATATTTGAGATGAATTAGGCATAATACCATTTTGTGGCTGCAATGAATCTGAAGATTCTGAAGAGACCACAATGACAGATAATACATTTATTTGAGACAGATTTCTTTGCTGCATTGAATTTAAGAAATATACTTAATCAGGTAATTTCAATACCTTCCGCTATTGTCTGTTTTGTGCAAATATTATTCATCAAACTTATGACCCCTGGGACAACTCGCAGTTGACCATTGTAGCAGGACTGAGATATCTTTTCGCCGGAAAAGTCCACTCGCTCCAGTCGCTCCCAGTAACGATCGCTTTCATTAATAAAAATATTTGCAAACTGCATTTTTGCCTCTTTATTAACATCTGTCAGTCGGGGCTTTTTAGCACTGGCACAGTTAAATAGACCTTCCTCTCGCAACCGTTTTCTTGCTGTCCTAACAGACGCTGGGAAGTTGGTTTGCTCTTTGGCTTCAATAGACTTAGAAAATGGGTTTAAATTTACATAGTTAACCAGGGTATTGTCGTTTTCTAGAGAACTCTTTCTAGAACCCACACACATTAATTTCACTTGCTATGTGTTGTTGAGACCACCCTTCTCCAAGTTTGGCGATGATGTAGCCTTTTTCATCTTCACTCAAAACATGATAAGGCATGATGAAGTAATAAAAAATTTATTTTTGCTTAATATGACAATGACGTTGACACTAATAAAAAAAATATTAAGGCTTTTCGGGTGACAAATTGGTTATAACCAAATAGGACCAAATTATAATTTGTTATAACCAGTAGAATTCGAGTGCAATCCAAGGTACTTACTTGATTTCAAAAAAAAGTAGTACACTTGATTTCAAAAAAAAAGTAGTACAGCTCTTAGATAAGGAAATGGGAAATGGCCTATTTCTAGTTGTCTAAATTGTTCTTTTGACAGTAAATTATTGAAATTAACTTAATAATGAAAATATAGATGGCAGTCACTTGTAATTACGTAAGTTTATACTGGTAAATAAATAAATAATCCTATTTTTAGTAGAAATATATTTTAAATATAACATTTTGAATAAAAATTTAAAACACAAATAAACAAATTACAACATAAATAACAATAATTAATATTTAGTCACTGCTCCATCCCCATCTAAAATTGCTTGTAGCCTCCTAGGCATTGATAAAATTAAATCTTCTGCAATTTGGGTATTACATAAACTTTCCCATTCATCTTCAATTAGGGCACGAAGTTGTTCCGCATTTTGATGACGATAGATAATAAGATAATAGTTATATATCCAATATTACACGACTGGAAAACTTTTGCGTCAGAAAATATAACTTTTGACCAAAAGTCTTCATTGTTCAACAATAATATTATGGTTGAGTGCAAAAATGATCAGTCCTTGTTTTCTCCCTCCGTTAATTTGTATTTTCTAGCAGCACACTTCAGAATGCTATTTTTAATTCTTCTACAGGCAGTAGATCTTGATGCGGGAAAATTTGTTTCCAAAATTCTATTCACTAATTTATAAGGGTTTCATCTTGTTGCTCATTACTTCGTTTAGGCCTACCAGATCCATGCTTGGGGGATATAGTTTCTTTCATTTTCCCATATTTTTTTAACTTTCATCAGAGTGGATTTATTTATGTTATATTCGGAAGCAATTCCGCACCACATATTTTCCAATTTGGAAACAATACCTAATCTTCTGAATTTCTGTTGGTTGTAAATATTTAAAATTTTCAAGAGTGGTTCCCTAATCAAACTTGAATATTAATAAACTTCAACTTGAAAAAAAATGTGATAGTTGACTTTTAGATGACTTATAAATATTGTTGCAAAAGTCATGTTTACATTGCTAAAATAAAGTGTACTACTTTTTTTTGAAATCAAGTGTACAACTCTTAGATAAGGAAATGGGAAATGGCCTATTTCTAGTTGTCTAAATTGTTCTTTTGACAGTAAATTATTGAAATTAACTTAATAATGAAAATATAAAGGTCAGTCAGTTGTAATTACGTAAGTTTATACCTACTGATAAATAAATAAATATTCCTATTTTTAATAGAAATATATTTTAAATATAACATTTTGTATAAAAATTTAAAACACAAATAAACAAATTACAACATAAATAACAGTAATTAATATTTAGTCACTGCTCCATCCCCATCCAAAATTGCTTGTAGCCTCCTAGGCATTGATAAAACTAAATTTTCTGCAATTTGGGTTTTACATTAACTTTCCCATTCATCTTTAATTATGGCACGATGTTGTTCCGCATTTTGATGACGATAGATAAATAAGATAATAGTTATATGTCCATCATTACACGACTGGAAAACTTTTGCGTCAGAAAATATGACTTTTGACCAAAAGTCTTCATTGTTCAACAATATTATGGTTAAGTGCAAAAATGATCAGTCCTTGTTTTTTTCCTCCGTTGATTTGTATTTTCTAGCAGCACACTTCAGAATGCTATTTTCAATTCTTCTACAGGCAGTAGATCTTGATGCAGGAAAATTAGTTTCCAAAACTGCATTCACTAATTTATAAGGGTTTCATCTTGTTGCTCATTACTTCGTTTAGGCCTACCAGATCCATGCTTGCGGGGGATACAGTTTCTTTCATTTTCCCATATTTAACTTTCATCAGAGTAGATTTATTTATGTTATATTCAGAAGCAATTCCGCACCATCCATTTTCCAATTTGGAAGCAATATCTAATCTTCTGAATTTCTGTTAGTTGTCTAACCCGAGGTCTAACCATTATTAAAAATTGACAAATATTTAAAATTTTCAAGAATGGTTCCCTAGTAATCAAACTTGAATATTAATAAACTTCAACTTGAAAAAAAATGTGACAGTTGACTTTTAGATGACTCATAAATATTTTTGCAAAAGTCATGTTTACATTGCTAAAATAAAGTGTACTACTTTTTTTTGAAATCAAGTGCACATACTACCTGGTATTAGTTGGTTTTAACCCAAGTCTCTGCTTGGGTTAATACCAGCGGTTATAAATGTGACTGCTATGAAATGTCAAAATTGTAAACAAAACTGGAGTAAACATCGTGGATGACGTCGATAAACGTTAATTATAATTATTACAATGTATAGAAAGAAAAATGTTATTAAAATTTAAGATTAACAACGTTATTTTTGAATGCCCATGAGGAAGATGAAGAAATACCTACCTGAAAAACTTATAAATATAAATATCATAAAGTTGTTATAATATATACACTATACAGTTTGAGGAATTTTCTTAGGGTAGGTACAGTTGCTTTCTAAATTAGAAGAGGGGTGGTCCCCATAAAGAAGGGTTGCTACTCATTATGGACTAGATAAGAGCACTGTTCTACGAGTAAATAGGTGAGAACAAGAAGGGATCGTGACTAGAAGGCCGTGTTCTGAAAGTAACAAAATTTCAAACGCGGAGCAGGATGAGGCATTATTGGATAATTTAAGGGAAACCCCTTTCAATACGGCCAGACAAGAGGTTTTTGAGACCAACTTTTCAGGATCGTGGGTGACAGCGTGCCGTTGTGTTAAAAATTCAGAAATTATAAATTTCTCAAGTGTAAAGAAAAATATATTAACAGAAGAAAATAAGCAGTCAAGGATAATATTTTGCCTGAATTATATATACCAACCTTTAAATTTTTGGAACACTGTAATATTTTCTGACGATAAAAGTATTTAAATCGTGCAATGATGGTATCGTTTACAGATGTATCGACGGGTAAATTCAAGATTTTCTAAATATGTTTCACCACGAAACAAGTCTGGACGATTCTCTATCAACGTTTAGGCTTGGATAAGTATTCTCCACGATACACTAGTATTCTCGGTCCAGGAGTAGCCTGGCGCATTGATGGTCGATTTAATGCAGTAGCTTACTTTGACATCTTGCAAAATGTTATGCTTCCTTTTGTGGAACAATTATATCCTAATGATTTCATATTTCAACAGGATAATTGCCCTATCCACACCGCTCGAATAATAACACCTGGCCGTCCTGTAGTTCTAATCTAATATGAAAACCCCATAGAAAATGGTTGGGGTGTAATTGTCAAGAAAATTTATAAAAGGAACTTTAGACCTGCAAATGCTGAGGAACTGAGGGAAGTTATTCAAAATGCGTGAGAAGAGTTGAGCGAAGACCAAAATTATTGACAAAACCTTATAGAATCTATGCCCAAGAGATTGGATGCAGTGCTAGAGGCTAATGGGGCCGTGACAAAATATTAAAACCTGTTTTTAATATATTTGTATTTATTTGTATGTTCATTTCAATAAAATTTAAATTAAATGTCAATGTCATCTTTAACCTAATCTCAAAATTATTCGTTCTTGTTACTTAATTTTGAATGTGTACGCGAAAGTTTTGAAAGCAACGGTACATTGGGTTTATTCTGCGCGATAAATAGAACAATGCAATAGTATATAGAGCTTTTGTGCATTTCGGATATTAGGTATAATCAAAAAATAAGGTAGGTCCTGCCACGTCATCATAATGTAACGTTTTCACCTAGCCAGTCGGATGACATATCTCAGGGTAGGTTCTTTCGAGTCCAGAGACTCGTGCCAAGTTGTACTGCTTAAGATGAGACCCTAAATAAGTTGTTATAATCAGTATATCTAGTTTATGAAAAATTATATTAATACATTACCGATAAATAGGTAGGACACTCGTAGAGAAATAAAAGAGAACAATCAAGTCGACATTATTATTTAATAAAGCATTTAAAAAAGGAAATATTTATATAATAAATATTTGTTTGATTAAAAAAAAAATGTTCAATCATATAAGATATTATTATAGCGCTTCGAGCTCTTAAAATAAATGAAATATAACAGGCATATTTGTAAAGGTACCCATTGCAATTGCATTAAGCTTACACATCCTTAATTACTAAATTAATTTTATATATTAATTTTATATATAGCCGTATTTATTAAAACATTATTTACTTAAATTACTATTCAATGGGAAAATTTATTTAATCAAAATATTAAAAAAAGAAAGATTAATTTAACCGATTACCAAAACCAATTTTTGTGCATATACAAGATCTATCGGTCATAAACAATATATTTTACTTATGAAGTAACACTTATCTGATCATCCAAATGTATAGGTAATTTGGCAACGCTCGTACCCATATCCAAAGCAAAACCAGTCCTCGTACAAGGAGTCAAAGGTACATGAAGGTGTGACGAGGGAACGCCTTACTTTAGGGAAAGACTAAGACGTCACCAGTATCATAAAGGAAGCGGTGAGATGTTCACAATCCTATTCTCCATAGAACGAAGAACCTTTCTGCTGCTAAACTAGATGATCACGACAAACTGCCTACATTACTTCAGAATCAGGAATAATAATCCAATATTCGAAAAAGAAAATACCCATCCAGAAAAACCTATAATTTATAATATAACCTTATAATCTATGCTTATCAAAAATGTGAAACATAATAAGAACCAATAACTTACCCTCTTGGGGTTTGGGGAACAAGTTAAGTTGATTAACCACGTGTGGAGTCAATCCAGCATTTCGCTGTATAAAAATACTATAACAGCATTTAATAAAATCCTTTAAAGAATCAATCTTCCATAATACAAATCTTCGATGATTTCACTTTATCGTGATACAAGCGGAAATAACTACAACATTCTTCAGGATACCACACTAGAGGTTAAGTTGCCCTAGGTCAAAAACAACCTTGTCTTGTCACGGCTCTCGAACAAAAGGGGCGAGAAGAATATTTACAAAAGGAATCTGCGCACTTCTACTAAGCGCATTCAATTCACCTCGGAACTACTCCGAACGGTTAAGTGCATTTGATTCACAAAAGAACCGATAACTACTAACTCTAAAAGAGAGTAATCTATCTAAAGAAGATCGTTAAAATATGCTACCAATTCGCTAAGCCTGTCATGTGGTGGATCTCAGATGAAAGGTAATCACACCAAGTACTAAAGTGCGCTATCTTGATTTGCAGAAGAAGCCTCTGCATTAATACCTGCAAAATTAAGCCCATGATGACAATAGACAACTAGCAAGCGTTACCACTTTTCGAGACAGATTACTAAGAAGAAGAAGAAAATTTAACTAAAACTAATATTACCTAATTTTATGTGGCTTGGAACACCTAGTGAACAGTATACCCTAAACTGTCACACTTGTGAAAGGATTTAATCCACAAAGAAAAATTCAAAACAAAGGCTTAAAATGCTTGGAAGTGATTAGCCTCCAGATCACCCCACTTGCAACAATATTTCGAGTGGAGATACTCCTCGACAAAACATATTTAAATACTATCGATACATGTCATAATTGAAACGAAAATCTATCACAAGACTTAATCGGGTTTATTTAAGAAGTGTGTGTTCGGAGCAAGTAAGTTCGAACGTATCAGCTAAATGTTTCATGGCGTTAAGTTGGCAACAACACTATGGAATTTACTAACATCTGATTTCTGTTTTCGCAGAATTGTTAATTATGCTATGGATAAACAAATATAAAAATAATACTTAATAACTTATATGAAAGCCAGTTGTTCTCTAGCTTAACTAGGATTTATGTGGTAAGTATTCTAATCAAGTTATTTTAGTTAAAATATAGTATTAATTGTTAGGTTAAAAGCAGTTATTTATTTCCGGCAACAAAAGTTAATTACTGTTTTATATTTCAGATACTTGGAGAATTGATATGGCTTATACTTGTTTAAAGGCATTACAATTACAAAGTACAACTGTCTGTAAAATAAGAAAACAAGATGTGAAAATTAAGAAATGTTTCTAGTATACTCGTACAGCAATAATTATGCCTACCGAATACCTGTGTCACCTTTTACAGTAACCAAGCAACAACCTATTATGATATTCAAATTCCATATGCCTTCTTTGTGACACCCAAGTCTACTCGTAGATAAATCGAAACAATTACAATTATTCTGTCATTTTATTTTCTTTTTTACTTAACGTTCAACATCATAATTACTTTATGGAACTAAGCTGATAACCTTGTATTAGTGCAATAAGTAAACTAATGAGAAGATATAATCTAAGGAACTATTATTAAATAGAAGTTAAATAATGATTCAATTTCTGAGATGCATCGATATGTATACAGTGTGATGTGTAAGTTTTATCAAATTTAATATAAGCTATATTTTACTGAAATGTGAGATATTTCTGAATAAATAGGTTATAAATTTCAACAGATTGTTTTATTTTAATGTACTAGAGTTATATTTTAAATTTTGACAGTTCCAACCGTAACAGATACTCCCCTTCCGTAGTGAAAAAAAAAAATCGAAGATTTTTTTTTCTTTTTTTTTTGTGTATCAAACCCCTTGAAAAAAAAAAAATATGATTTACCAGCCGAAAAATAAAATGATAAGCAAAGTTTGCTTGCAGTTTAACAACCGAGTGTTCGCTACAAAATGTACTGTAACCCCAACTTAAAAAGAATTATCCGGAATTTTCTCCAGATTAAACAACAATTCGTGTTAGAGATTAGCCTAACTCACTGTCCTAACTTAATCCTATATGAAGCTAAAAAGCATAATAGCCCGCCTCCAGCTATTATTACGCCTATAAAAAAAAAACTGGACTAAAAACGCATGAGTAGTCAGTCCTACGACTACCCATATAGCGACGACGACGACGGTGGGAGTGCTCCCCAAATTGGCCACGACGACGACCCGTCCGACGACAACCAGCAAGAAACCACAGCAGAACATTGGACCGGGACACGCAACAGTGTTAATCAGGCCTCGACCTGACTAACCAAACCGGTGACCCGCTACGAGCCTGATCCAATCCGACGTTCCAGGCACTCTCCCCCAGTTACACATTTAAGTGAGTCGCCGAAATGCCGCCGCCCCTGGTCTACCTAGAGTCCCTCTTTGTCTACAAGTGGCCATACTGAGGACTCCTACCTCACACAGGTGAATGCCGCGGTGACAGTATTCACAAAACCCCTATCACAGGGCTCGTAGTTCAATACATAGCCAACCTAAACTTTTATGACCACATACTCTGAATAAAAAAAATTCTCAAACAATAACGACTAAAATAGGAAAATGTCAAATAGATTATGGAAATACTAGAACTGGTTTTATACTTATTAATCATTAATCGTCTTATCCAATTTCAAATCTTTCACATGCCAACATCCTTTTGAAATACCGTTTTCATCTTCTAGTTCATAAACGTTAATACCAAGTTTCTTTTTAATTTTGTAAGGACCAGTATACTTTTTGCCAAGCTTAGCTGCATAATTTTTAGCAGCACTAGACTGACTGTATTCCTTTTTCCAGACAAAATCTCCTTCTTTTAATTGAACAGGTCTATGTCGTAAGTTATAGTTATGTTTTGTTTTCTCATGAGCTATTTTCAATTTTTCTTTAACAAATTTTCTTAAATTAGCAAGTTTGTTTTGATGTACATTTTCGTCAAGATCATTATTATTACTATTATCGCCTACATTAACACAAACGGTTTTATTTCTTATTTGTTCATATTCAGTACCATCTACTATCATTTCAGACCCAAAATTTATAAAATAAGGAGATTTTTCCGTGACTTCACTCTTAGCAGTTCTATATGCACACGCAAGCTGCGACAAACACATATCCCACTTTTTGTGATTTAATCCCACATAACTAGAAATCATAGTTTTAATAACTCTATTGGCTCTTTCTGTAAAGTTTGGTTCAGGGTGATACAAAGGATTAAGTAATAATTTAACATTATATGTCTTAAGTAATGTATTGAATTCTTTGCTTTTAAACTGTACTCCATTATCACATTTCAAATATTCTGGTACACCGAATAGAAGAAAAACTTGTTCTTCCATGATTTTAATAATTGAACTTGCAGTTGCTTTACGTAAGGGAAAAAGTAATGTAAATTTACTAAAATAATCACAAATAACTAGAATATATTGATAGCCTTTTGTGCTACGTGGTAGAGGACCAATTAAGTCTGTTGCAATATATTGCCAGCATCTTTCTACGTTTGGTTTATTTCCCATTAGACCAGCTTTAAGTTTTTGTTCTGGTTTTTGTTCCGAACAGATTTTACATTTATTTACATATTTAGAAATATCTGTTTTCATTCCTGGCCAAAAATATTTTGATAGAATCCTATGGTAAGTTTTAAATATACCTAAGTGACCACCTGTAGTAGGTTCATCATGATATTTTTTTAAAATGTCATTCCGTTTAGATTTTGGTAGAACAAGTTTCCATCCATCTGTGTCTGAATAATCTTTACCTAAATGTTTATACAATTCGTCACTATCAGATACTCTAAAATTAGGATATTTGAGAGGATTTGAGCGAATTTTTAATATCATATTTTTATACCATGGTTCGTAATCATGAGTTTGTAAATTAATGGTTGATATTTCTGGTACTGCACGACTTAAAAAATCTGGTATAATATTGAATTTTCCAGGACGGTGAATGATTTGAAAATTATACTGTTGTAAGCGAAGTGCCCAACGTCCTAAACGTCCTTGAGGGTTTCTAAGGTTATTTAGCCATATTAAACTATGGTGATCAGTAATAACTGTGAAAAATGTGCCCTCAATATAACAACGTAGTTTTTCTACACTCCATAGTACACTTAAGCATTCTAATTCAGTTACGGTGTATTTTTGTTCACATTTAGTTAGCGTTCTTGATAAATAGCATATTACATGTTCTCTACCGTCATAAAATTGAGTTAATACTGAGCCAAGGGCTTTAGAACTAGCATCACATTGCAAAATAAAACTATGGTTAAAATTTGGACAAGAAAGTATAGGAGCTGTAACTAATAAATTTTTAATTTCCGAAAAAGATTGTTCACACTCTGGAGTCCATTTAAATTTTACTTTTTTACGTGTTAAATTTGTAAGAGGTTCAACTATGTTAGATAAATTTGGAATAAATTTTCTGTACCAGGATATTGTACCAATAAGTCTGCGCACTTCCTTTGGCGTTTTTGGTCTAGGAAAATTTACAATTGCACTTACTTTTTCAGGATCGACATGTAGTCCATTCCTATTTACAACGTACCCTAAAAATTTAAGTTCGCTTCTACAAAATTTACATTTTTCTTTATTTAAAGTCAAATTTGCTTCCTTTAGTTTAGAAAAAACTTCATCTAATATTCTTACATGTGTGTCAAAATCGTTAGTAACTATTACAATGTCATCCAGATATTTTAGAACGTAGGGTTGTAGTTCAGGACCAAATAATTTGTCTACTAAATTTTGAAAAGTAGCGGGTGCATTAGTTAAACCGAAAGGCATTCTTGTAAATTGAAACAAGCCTCTACCTGGAATAGTGAAAGCTGTGTACTTTTTACTGTTTTCGTCCATTTCAATTTGCCAATATGCGCTTTGTATATCTAAAGTTGTTAAATATCTACTATTACCCAATTTGTCTAAAATACTACTCATAACTGGTAATGGATAAGCCCATTTTTCTGTGACAGCATTTAATTTTCGAAAATCGACACAAAAACGGTATGAATTATCTTTCTTTGGGACCATTAATATCGGTGAACTCCAACCACTAGTACTTTTTTCGATAACGCCTAATTCTAACATTTTTGTGATTTCATCATCAATTTTATTTTGCATATATGGACTTACTGGATAGTATCTTTGTTTAATTGGTGGACTGTTAGTGATAATACTATGTTTTACAACTGAAGTGCAACCTAATTTAATGTCTTTAATGGAATCAAAATAATCATTTACTGTTTTATTTAATTGCTCTCTTTGTCCTAATGTCAGATCATCCGCAGTTTGAATAAAGTTAATTTGTGAATTTTCATTAATATTTTCATCACCAAAAATCCATTCTCCTTTTCTAAGGTCAGGTATGAAGTTCATTTTAATCCAAAATATAGTACCTAGTACTAGATCATGGCGTAATTGAGGAATTATATAAGCATTAAACATTTTAATTTTATTTTTTAATTTGATTGGAATTTCCATGTATCCAACAATATCTAAATTTTGGTTATTTGCTACAGTACAAGACATATTACTTAAATTGTAAATTTTAACCCCTAGGTTTTGTAGACATAATGAATTTTTTTCATTTATAAAAATACCATTAGCACCGGAATCCAACAGTCCTTTAATTTCCCTACCATAGATAGATACAGTAACATAAGGATTTTCTCCTTCATCAACATTTTCGATTAAATAATTTAAAATTGGTTTAGCTGTTTTATTAAAATTTTCTACTTCTAAGTCTGTACACATAAAATTAATTGGCCCCACGTTGGGCGCCAATTATGCCACGTCATCATAATGTAACGTTTTCACCTAGCCAGTCGGATGACATATCTCAGGGTAGGTTCTTTCGAGTCCAGAGACTCGTGCCAAGTTGTACTGCTTAAGATGAGACCCTAAATAAGTTGTTATAATCAGTATATCTAGTTTATGAAAAATTATATTAATACATTACCGATAAATAGGTAGGACACTCGTAGAGAAATAAAAGAGAACAATCAAGTCGACATTATTATTTAATAAAGCATTTAAAAAAGGAAATATTTATATAATAAATATTTGTTTGATTAAAAAAAAAATGTTCAATCATATAAGATATTATTATAGCGCTTCGAGCTCTTAAAATAAATGAAATATAACAGGCATATTTGTAAAGGTACCCATTGCAATTGCATTAAGCTTACACATCCTTAATTACTAAATTAATTTTATATATTAATTTTATATATAGCCGTATTTATTAAAACATTATTTACTTAAATTACTATTCAATGGGAAAATTTATTTAATCAAAATATTAAAAAAAGAAAGATTAATTTAACCGATTACCAAAACCAATTTTTGTGCATATACAAGATCTATCGGTCATAAACAATATATTTTACTTATGAAGTAACACTTATCTGATCATCCAAATGTATAGGTAATTTGGCAACGCTCGTACCCATATCCAAAGCAAAACCAGTCCTCGTACAAGGAGTCAAAGGTACATGAAGGTGTGACGAGGGAACGCCTTACTTTAGGGAAAGACTAAGACGTCACCAGTATCATAAAGGAAGCGGTGAGATGTTCACAATCCTATTCTCCATAGAACGAAGAACCTTTCTGCTGCTAAACTAGATGATCACGACAAACTGCCTACATTACTTCAGAATCAGGAATAATAATCCAATATTCGAAAAAGAAAATACCCATCCAGAAAAACCTATAATTTATAATATAACCTTATAATCTATGCTTATCAAAAATGTGAAACATAATAAGAACCAATAACTTACCCTCTTGGGGTTTGGGGAACAAGTTAAGTTGATTAACCACGTGTGGAGTCAATCCAGCATTTCGCTGTATAAAAATACTATAACAGCATTTAATAAAATCCTTTAAAGAATCAATCTTCCATAATACAAATCTTCGATGATTTCACTTTATCGTGATACAAGCGGAAATAACTACAACATTCTTCAGGATACCACACTAGAGGTTAAGTTGCCCTAGGTCAAAAACAACCTTGTCTTGTCACGGCTCTCGAACAAAAGGGGCGAGAAGAATATTTACAAAAGGAATCTGCGCACTTCTACTAAGCGCATTCAATTCACCTCGGAACTACTCCGAACGGTTAAGTGCATTTGATTCACAAAAGAACCGATAACTACTAACTCTAAAAGAGAGTAATCTATCTAAAGAAGATCGTTAAAATATGCTACCAATTCGCTAAGCCTGTCATGTGGTGGATCTCAGATGAAAGGTAATCACACCAAGTACTAAAGTGCGCTATCTTGATTTGCAGAAGAAGCCTCTGCATTAATACCTGCAAAATTAAGCCCATGATGACAATAGACAACTAGCAAGCGTTACCACTTTTCGAGACAGATTACTAAGAAGAAGAAGAAAATTTAACTAAAACTAATATTACCTAATTTTATGTGGCTTGGAACACCTAGTGAACAGTATACCCTAAACTGTCACACTTGTGAAAGGATTTAATCCACAAAGAAAAATTCAAAACAAAGGCTTAAAATGCTTGGAAGTGATTAGCCTCCAGATCACCCCACTTGCAACAATATTTCGAGTGGAGATACTCCTCGACAAAACATATTTAAATACTATCGATACATGTCATAATTGAAACGAAAATCTATCACAAGACTTAATCGGGTTTATTTAAGAAGTGTGTGTTCGGAGCAAGTAAGTTCGAACGTATCAGCTAAATGTTTCATGGCGTTAAGTTGGCAACAACACTATGGAATTTACTAACATCTGATTTCTGTTTTCGCAGAATTGTTAATTATGCTATGGATAAACAAATATAAAAATAATACTTAATAACTTATATGAAAGCCAGTTGTTCTCTAGCTTAACTAGGATTTATGTGGTAAGTATTCTAATCAAGTTATTTTAGTTAAAATATAGTATTAATTGTTAGGTTAAAAGCAGTTATTTATTTCCGGCAACAAAAGTTAATTACTGTTTTATATTTCAGATACTTGGAGAATTGATATGGCTTATACTTGTTTAAAGGCATTACAATTACAAAGTACAACTGTCTGTAAAATAAGAAAACAAGATGTGAAAATTAAGAAATGTTTCTAGTATACTCGTACAGCAATAATTATGCCTACCGAATACCTGTGTCACCTTTTACAGTAACCAAGCAACAACCTATTATGATATTCAAATTCCATATGCCTTCTTTGTGACACCCAAGTCTACTCGTAGATAAATCGAAACAATTACAATTATTCTGTCATTTTATTTTCTTTTTTACTTAACGTTCAACATCATAATTACTTTATGGAACTAAGCTGATAACCTTGTATTAGTGCAATAAGTAAACTAATGAGAAGATATAATCTAAGGAACTATTATTAAATAGAAGTTAAATAATGATTCAATTTCTGAGATGCATCGATATGTATACAGTGTGATGTGTAAGTTTTATCAAATTTAATATAAGCTATATTTTACTGAAATGTGAGATATTTCTGAATAAATAGGTTATAAATTTCAACAGATTGTTTTATTTTAATGTACTAGAGTTATATTTTAAATTTTGACAGTTCCAACCGTAACAGTCCATATAGGTATTTCAAAAAAGATAAAATAATGATGTAATTATTTTTTTCTACGCCTATTATGTAATATGAGCATTATGATGTCGATTTTAAATAAGGAATGACCTATATTCCAGTGAGTGATATGTAATATTCATTACATGCCTAAAATGTATAACAAGAGTATGTAACAAGCATGGGTTGCGCCATCTAGAAGTAGTAATACTGTTTGCGTTTCTGCTGACAGTTGACGTTTCTATTGACAGTTAACCTTAAAGGGCCGTTGCACAAAACAAGTTAAATGTAAGTAGATTAATAATTAATTATAAATTATAGGCGTAGAAAAAGTATAGTCTGTAATTCGTTTGGAATGGCATATTCTGCGCTCGCGGACCGTCCCCCTCGCTTTCGCTCGGGTGACAAATTTCCGCTCGCGCAGAATATGCTTCATTCCAAACTCATTACAGAATATACTATTTTCTACGCCTATTATGTAATATGAGCATTATAATGTCGATTTTAAATAAGGAATGACCTATATTCCAGTGAGTGATATGTAATATTCATTATATGCCTAAAATGTATAGCAAGAGTATGTAACAAGCATGGGTTGCGCCATCTAAAAGTAGTAATACTGTTTGCGTTTCTGCTGACAGTTGACGTTTCTATTGACAGTTAACCTTAAAGGGCCGTTGCACAAAACAAGTTAAATGTAAGTAGATTAATAATTAATTAAATTATAGGCATAGAAAAAGTACCTATAGTCTGTAATTCGTTTGGAATGGCATATTCTGCGCTCGCGGACCGTCCCCCTCGCTTTCGCTCGGGTGACAAACTTCCGCTCGCGCAGAATATGCTTCATTCCAAACTCATTACAGAATATACTATTAAATATTAATAATGTAGCAAAATAAACACTTTAACTTAAAATATAGTTGAATCGTTCCCTGCTTGAGCCGGCGATTAACATGCATTATATGCATTCAATTTACGAGGCTGCCTCGCGCGGCGGATTCTCGGCCTCGCGAGGCTGCCTGCTCGAGAGTTTTTATCTCGGAATGTCTGGACAACCGCGCCAAATTCACGAGGCAGAGTGATCCGATGCGAGCAGGTTTCATTGCGAGGTAATATGCCACATTCGTTGTATTAAATTAATTTAATACGCTTGTCAGTCTTCTTGCATTAAAACTGTTATTGTAAGTTCAAAACATCCCGCCATTAATGCAGTAGCACCATCTGTTAGTAGCTAATAAATATAACTATGATAAGTTCACATTCTGTTTTACCAGGAAGACTAATATAATCAGTCTGTGCTGAAAACTCAACCAGTAAGCGTGTGTCTCTTTTACCTCCCGTTTTTTTTCAGGTTATGGGCCCAGGCCCACGTGTGTGAGTTTTTAGAATAATCACAAGAATGGCTGCGAGTTGTTTGGCAAGTGTTCCAAAACTAAAGGGACGCGAAAACTACGATGAATGGGCGTTTGCGGCAGAAAATTTTTTAATCCTGGGGGGTCTGTCAAAATGCATACAGGAAGCCAGTGAAGAGTCAACGGATGAAAATGCGGAAGCCAAGCTAGTAGAGAATGATCAAAAAGCGAAAGCTAAGTTAGTGTTGACCATCGATGTATCTTTATATGTACTATCGCGGCCGAAAAAAAGTAATCGACTGATTTTCCCGTTGTAACTATGGTTCTATGCAGTGTCGCATCAATCCCAATATTTTTTTTATTAGTGTCAACGTCATTGTCATATTAAGCAAACATAAATTTTTTATTACTTAATCATGCCTTATCATGTTTTGAGTGAAGAAGAAAAAGGCACATCATCGCCAAACTTGGAGAAGGGTGGTCTCAACAACGCATAACAAGTGAAATTAATTGCAGCAAAAGCACGATTCAAAAACTAAACAAAAAGTGGATAGAAACTCATGATCTGAGCAGGGCAGTGGGTTCTGGGCGGCCAAGAAAGAGTACCTACTCTAGAAAAAGACAATACCCTGGTTGACTATGTGAATTTAAACCCATTTTCTAATTATATTGAAGCCAAAGAGCAAACCAACTTCCCAGCGTCTGATAGACAGCAAGAAAACGGTGGCGAGAGCAAGGTCCATTTAACTGTGCCAGTGCTAAAAAGTCCCGACCAACAGATGTTAATTGCAGTTTGCAAATACTTTTATTAATGAAAACGATCATTACTGGGAGCGAGTGGTCTTTTCCGACGAAAAGATATTTCAGTCCTGCTACAATGGTCAACTGCGAGTTTACCGTCCCAGGGGTCATAAGTTTGCTGAAGAATATTTGTACAAAACAGATAATAGCGGAAGGTATTCTATCTTTTTGTTTAGTTTTTGAATTGTGCCTTTGCTCATTGAGTAAAATATTATTTTTTACTCAATGCTTTGCTGCAATTAATTTCACTTGCTATACCGCGCTATGCGTTGTTAAAACCACCCTTCCTCAAGTTTGGCGATGATGTAGCCTTTTTCTGCTTCTCTCAAAACCATGCTAATTCATTATTTTCTTATAATTAAAAAATATGAACAACTTATTTCTTATTAGTTTTTTTTAATAAATACGACCCCACCAATGATTTCTTGTCAAAATAATTTAATTGACATAACTGATGTAAAAACTCCCATTTACAAAGAAAAATTTTTCGAAAAAACATACCACTTGATAAAAAATCGATTACTTTTTTTCGGCCGCGATAGTACATATTAAAGAAGCGAAAACTGCTCGAGAATTATGGACGAAGCTAAAGTCGATGTTTGATGATTCAGGTTTTACAAGAAAAATCAGCCTACTTCGAACTCTGATTTCAACGCGTTTAGAGGATTGCAGTTCTATGGTCTCGTATGTCAGTCAAATAGTTGAAACAGGGCAGAGATTGCGAGGCACTGGTTTTCGAATTGATGACGAATGGATTGGTTCATTATTGTTGGCGGGATTGCCAGAAAAATATATGCCTATGATTATGGCGATTGAGCACTCAGGAATGGCGATTACGGTGGATGCCATAAAAACGAAGCTCCTAGACATGGAAATGGACAACAATGTCGGTAAAGCAGGAAGCGCGTTTTATACCAAGAAATCAAATCGTCATGTTGGCAATACTAGGAGGTCACAGCCGTCAAGTTCCGTGGCAAGCACAAGAATGTCAAATGACAGCAAAAAGGAAATCAAATGTTACAGATGCAAACAAGTAGGACATTTCAAGAATAAGTGCCCGTTGAATGAGAAAAACATAGAAAAAACTGGTCACGCTTTTAGTGCAGTGTTTATAAATGGCAATTTTTTAAAGTCTGACTGGTATATAGACTCGGGCGCCAGTGCACATTTGACACCAAACAGAAATTCTATGGAGAATGTAACAAATGAAACAGAGATTTCTGAAATTATGGCAGCAGACAAAACTGTTCTTCCCGTATCCTGTACTGGTGATGTTTTCATAACAACAGTTGTTGATGACCAGAGTTACAACATCAAAGTCCAGAAAGTTTTGTGTGTTCCAGGGTTGACAACAAATCTATTATCAGTTAGTCGATTAATACAAAAAAAGAGATTGTTGTAACATCTATGATAAACAAAAGGAGTTAATTGCTGTAGCTGACTTGGTTGATGGGGTCTACAAGTTAAACGTTGATTTGTCAAATAAATGTTTATTAGCAGCATCGGCTAATGTCACAGCCAATACCTGGCATCGTAGATTTGGACATCTCAACAATTCTTACCTGAATAAAATGAAAAATGGATCAGTAGAAGGCCTATTATGTAATGAAAAATTAGAAAATGCAAACAATTGCGTTATTTGCTGTGAAGGCAAGCAAACAAGGCTACCTTTTAAACACAAGGGGACTAGAGTTGACAAACCTTTAGAGGTAATTCATGGAGACGTCTGCGGTCCGATGGAAGTTAGCTCAATTGGCGGTTCAAGATATTTTTTAGCTCTTGAAGGCGACTATACTCGTATGACTTTCGTCTATTTTTTGAAAACAAAAAATGGAGTATTTGACTATTTCAAAAAATTTAAAAACCAAGTTGAAAATCAGATGAATACAAAAATCAAGGTATTTAGATCAGATAACGGAGGAGAGTTTACTAGTCGAGAGTTTGAAAATTATTTAGAGTCAAATGGAATTATCCATCAAACAACAAACTCCTATACACCAGAGCAAAATGGTATGTCTGAACGATTAAACCGAACGTTAGTTGAAAAAGCCAAATGTTTACTTTTCGACTCACAACTCGAAAAAGAATTTTGGGCAGAAGCCATACATACAGCGGCATATCTAAGGAACAGATCAGTAGCAGCTGGGCTAGAAAATAGAACACCTTACGAATTATGGACTGGTAAAAAGCTTGAAGTAAGTCACCTAAGAATTTTTGGGAGTATAGCTATGGTGCATGTACCCAAAGAAAAGAGGTTAAAGTGGGACAATGCAGAAAATACTAAGGGCTACAGAGTATATGATCCGGAAAGTAAGAGCGTTTCAACAAGCAGAGATGTAATAGTAATGGAAAATGTGGAAAGAAACAAAGATGTAACAGTTTCAGTGGGGGACACAGTAGAAATTCCTGTCCAAATGAGTTTTAATGAAAATTATGAAGAGGAAGAAGTGTCAAATCAATCACAGAAGACCCGAAAATTGAGGAACTAATTTCATCTGATACCGAAGAGTTTGATGACCGCAATGATAGTGACTATATTCCTCAAACAGTCGAAGAAGTTTCAGATACCGTGAGAAGATCCACTAGGCAGCCGAAATCAAAAAAATTTAGTGATTATGTGTCATACATGTGCACCGAAATGAGTGATTTAGGCAATGATCCAGTAACAGTTACGCAAGCTTTATCCAGACCAGATAAACAACGGTGGAAACAAGCCATGACTGAGGAAATGCAATCATTTGAAGACAATGATGCCTGGAAGCTAGTGGATGTCCCAGAAAGCGGAAGTGTGATAGAATGCAAATGGGTTTTTAAACGAAAAAGTGACAGTGAAAATAATGTTAGATTTAGAGCAAGATTAGTGGCAAAAGGTTTTACCCAAAAGTACGGAGTTGATTTCGATGAAACGTTCTCTCCAGTTGTTAGACACTCAACTTATAGATTATTAATTGCATTGTCTGTAAAATTGAGTTTTTGCACCTAGATGTAGTCACAGCTTTTCTGAATGGTCATTTAGACGAAAATGTGTATATGAAGCAGCCCGAGGGCTTCATAGTTTCAGGTCAAGAGAATAAAGTTTTAAAATTAAATCGGGCAATATACGGATTAAAACAATCTTCACGGGTTTGGTACAAAAAGGTTGAGCAAGTTTTAGTAAGCTTAGGCTATAAAAAATCTGAACATGAGCCGTGTGTTTTTCTTAAATGTAAAAATGATTCGATAACAATAATCGCGTTATATGTCGATGATTTTTTCATTTTTTCAAACAATGAAAAGGAAACGGATTATTTAAAACAGCAATTAAGCACGAAGTTTAAAATTAAAGATTTAGGCCAAGCAAAACAATGTCTAGGGATGAAAATAAATATTGATAATGACAAGGGTGTATAACTTTGGATCAAGAGCAATATATAAACCACTTATTAGAAAGATTTGATATGGTAAATTGTAAAGCTGTGGCTACACCAATGGAAAGTAATGTAAATCTTACTAAAAGTGAAAATTGTGATACTCGATTCCCATATCAACAGCTGATAGGAAGTCTCATGTACCTTGCTGTACTAATGAGACCTGATATTTCATATAGTGTTAGTTTTCTCAGTCAATATAATAATTGTTATGACGAAAAACATTGGAAATGTGCCAAAAGAATCTTAAGATATTTACAGGGCACAAAAAGCTATTGTTTGCAGTTTAAGAAGGATAGTACAGAGTTGGAAGGTTTTGTTGATGCCGATTGGGCGAGTAATTTATTTGACAGGAGATCCTATACGGGTTTTTGTTTCAAACTCTCCGGCTCTGTAGTATCGTGGGAAAGTACGAAGCAAAAAACGGTTGCAATGTCAAGTACAGAGGCCGAATATATAGGAATTGCCGAAGCTTGTAAAGAGGCTATCTATTTAAAAAGATTGTTAGTTGAACTATCTGGGTTTTCAAATTGTATAATGGTAAGTCCCCACGGGCGGAAAACGCGGAAAAGCGGAAGTCCGTGATTTTTAGCGGAACGTTCCAATGGTGAGGCATTTTTGCGGAAACTGCGTAATACCACCTAACCTAAAAGTTATACGAGTTATATTATACAGAGAAAAATGGAAATTATAAAAAGCGATTCGGTTTTATTAGCTATAGGTGCACTCGTTGTCAAACACAAGAGAACTTCTAAAATCCTTCAGAATCCTTCTAAAATCCTTCAGGTGTACCATAACCTTATTCCACAATCACGGAATCCGCAAAAAGTTAAACTAAATTCAACTTTTTGCGGATAACCGGCGGAACATCAGGGGAATTGACAATTACTAATATGGCCGACTGTTGGCCAATCACATGTCTAGAATAGTTCCGCCTTTTCCGCCATTTCCGCACGTGGGGACTTACCATAACACTTTATAATGACAGTCAAAGTGCCCAGAAGTTATCGACAAATCCTATGTATCATAAAAGGTCCAAGCACATAGACGTGCGACATCACTTTATAAGAGACGTCGTCTCAAATGAGCTGGTTAAACTTAAATATTTGCCAATAACCGAAATGCCAGCTGACATTCTGACAAAGGGGGATGGGTACAGTTCAACATTATAAATTAATGACTAGTTTAGGTGTTGTAAAATATTGATAATATTTATATTTTGTTATGTTTTTGAAATAGTGGGGGTGTTATTGTAAGTTCAAAACATCCCGCCATTAATGCAGTAGCTGTTAGTAGCTAATAAATATAACTATGATAAGTTCACATTCTGTTTTACCAGGAAGACTAATAAAATCAGTCTGTGCTGAAAACTCAACCAGTAAGCGTGTGTTTCTTTTACCTCCCGTTTTTCTTCAAAAACACGGCCAGAAAGAGGTCAATTCCTCCATTTTGAGTAAAAACAGCACCATTATATATACATCTTCGTATACATCATATATCACCCACCATATTAGTGTTGTTAGTCAGTAATATCAAATTAGAAAATGTTTTGGTTAAAAATTAAAACTAGGTAGTTGAAAACTCGAACACCTAATAAACAATGACAAACAAGACGTCATGTCACTATCAGTCAGATTTTATCTTTTCTGGTACCATTCATTTCGGGTGTACGAATCTTTCGGTTAATACTCATGGTATAAGAAAACATGGTATGCTCATTAGACGGACCTAAAAATGAAATCGCCGCGCATGACGTCAGCTGGCAGACACTTGACACTGACACAGTCGCAGTGCTTTGCTTTGGTTTGAATTTGTTGATCTGTAGAATATTATGTTCTCCAAGTTTTCTTATAATTTCAATGCTATTTTCTTAATAAAACGTGTTTTGTAATAGTATAGTGATATAAACATGTTATAATATGTAAACGTGTAAATCGTCTAACGTTGTGATTTACGGCTAAAATGTTGAATTGTGCTGTGGCAAAATGTAAAAATTATACCCGAGTGACCAAAGGGAGTAATATAAAGTATTTTCGGTTTCCAAAGGATGCTAATTTAATAAAACAGTGGGTTATTGCTTGTAGTCGCCAGGACAAAATCAATGTAAAGAATATTAAGTTAAGTAAATTTTAATCTGTTTCTTAAGTTATTTTTCTGTATGAAACCTATGTAGAAAAAGTAAAACGTTTAAATTTTGCATGTCTTAAATTTAAATAAGTAAAGCTACATATTTTTATAATTTGTTGTTTTTCTTACTTCATAAAAATTTATTTAAAAAATAATAAAAACTTGTGGTGCTATTCTGTAACCCATTTTACAGCGCTGGCTGTAAGGGATGTAAGCTTTTGACCTTGGCTTTTTACATCCAATATAAAATAGTGTCTATTTTATACCATAAAATGCAACTGTAAATTTATAACGGAGATGTAAAGTGTTATAGAAAAACCTAACCCTAGACTTAGTGAATAAAATTTTTATTTGTAGTTTGCATTTAAATAAACTGCTGAATATTATAGAAAATAGAAAGTAATAAGATAGGCTGTCTTAATAAGTAATAATAAAAAGTAAAGTTGCCATTTACATCCTGCTATAATTTTATAGAGTTGTATATGTTTATAGCGCTATAAGAGAAAGTTATAGAATAGATCATTGATAAATATATATTATGTGTTTATTAAATTTAATCATATAGCAACAACTTGATAGAAATGATAACAAAACTAAGAAAAATGCCCTAAAAGCAGCGACAATAATATTTATCACAATTCTCCATACCTATTACATCACGAATTTCGAATTTTGTAATCCAGCTGACGTCATATTGTGCGAGAGAGATAGCTTTAGGATGCGCAAGAACATACCGCGTAAGCTTATGTGTATCGTGGTTAATACCGAAATGTTAGAGTTATAACCGTTTAGTACTGTGCGGTATTAACCGCTCTTGTCACCCGAAAAGCCCTATCGAGATTGATGAGACACTGAATAGAACCATTGTTACAACGGGAAAATCAGTCGATTACTTTTTTTCGGCCGCGATAGTACATATTGTTAATAGCTTTTTCTTAAACCCTGCTAACATTTATTTATAATAAATGCTGCTAACTATCGTAAATCCTGTATGTAAAATAGCTTTTAAGTCCTGGTAACTGTAATTAGAATAGAGAGCTTTTAGAATAAAACCGTAGCCTGTTCAAATATCCTGAATAAATCTAATTGTGATATCAAACTGTGCCTTTTAATCCGAAATAAAGTCTAATTTTCCCAACGACCCACTGGAATATTCCGTTTCTTCACTGTAGCTGCCTGAGTAGTGGTGTTTCTGCACTATAAACGGAAACTGGCGCCCGAGTAAAGCACCGCCGACGCCTCGAGTGCCATAGTGACACTTCGGCCATTTTGCCTACAAACCGAAGTACGTCACAAAAATGGCGCCCGAGCAGGGACCCTGGGAAGATTAGTGAAGATTTAAGATTGTTTGCATTCGGCAGGAACCGAAAGCAACTGATTTTGGACCAAGTGACACCAGTAGCAAGTGAGGTGTCATTTTCAACATAACCGACTACGAGAAACCGATTGCGACCAGTACCGAACCGCTACGATCATTCTCGAAGGAGTTATAATAACCCAGGGAAGGATTTTCAACAAGAAGGGAGTTCCAAGCGAGCTGCCAAGCAGACCAGACGTCCGTTCATCCAAGAAGACCGACCTGTACCCGAAGATACCCGAGGCTACCCGAAGTTGCCCGTACCACGAAAAATCAAGTAGGGTATCCTTTTCGAGCAAACCAGACCCAAGGATTCGATTGCAAGTATTCCGGACACTCACCGACAAAGCCGTTTCACAGAGAGGTTCACTGTTCCGTCCGTCGAAGCCAGGACCAAGTGAAACAGATAGAAGAAGTGTCCCGCATCACGAAGCACCGCCGAGACCGAGTTTTGTCACCGGTCCGGGACCGTCCAGCTTCAGACGTCTTTGTGCTATTCTGAAAGACCCTGGGAATAATGTTCCTTCTCGAGATTTGACAGCGGTTTTGAAAGGATTCTGATGGATAAATTCGACCAGAGCATTGCCTTCATTCTCATTGGACACCTTCCCTACACCTTGCCTTACCTATAGACATAGCCCTCTACAGTTACAAGCCATGAAGTAACAATGGCAACATCGCATTTCCTGTCAATGGTAGTCCTGTTTGTAATTCAGCCATCTCTTACTTTCATGCACTGATTTAAGGATTTTGTTTAGGAAATAAAGTATAAAGATCCCAAAACTTGTGCTATAAATTTATTTCGCCAAAATGAATAATTTACAAATATATAATTCTAGAATATAATATAATTCTACATATACACATAGGGTAAAATCCACTCTAAATTGCTTGATGGCAATTCATGACTATTTACAAAAACCCTAACATTAAAACTTTGATTTACGCTAATACTTGAAACTACTTTTACTTCGCTACTAGCAGTATCAGATTCTTCACTGTCGTAGTCAATATTTAAAATGTAAAAATACAAGACATTGTTCACACACTTGTAATTCCACTTAATAATAATAATAATAATAATAATAATAATAATAATAACTTTATTCACAAGTATATGTACATACAAGCAAAAAGGTACAAATTCGGCACAGATTGCCGGTCTTCCATTTGCCCTGAAAATCCCCTTAAAAAAGAACCCCTAAAAATTAAATAGTAAATACTAAATACTAAATACTAAAAATAAAACCAAGAACCAGGTATATAAGCACATTTACATGAATTCACTAAAAAGCATGTACGAAATACCCAGCTCGAGTAGGATAGGTTGCCTCGCAGTAAACATAGGAAATATAAGAGATCTAGGTGGTGTGGTCAGTATGATTTATTCATTTTGTTTAATAATTAACATTGTTTTTATGGCATTTCTGAATTTATTATAAGACAAGTGCTTGATCTCATTGCCAAGGTTATTCCATAACGAAGCAGCTATAAAACTAAATGATTCTGAAAAATTGAAGTTCTATGTGGGTTTATTACAAAATTATCAATATATCTAGTGTTATGGAGATGGGCTTGGGTAACCAACTTTTGACGTAAATAATTTGGTTCACTTGTGCTTAATATTCTCCAGATAAAAATATACATATGTTGCAATCTACGATATTCCATATTTAATATTTTATATTCATTTAGATATGGTGATATGTGGTTACGATATGGAATATTATAAGTGAAGCGCATACAAGAGTTCTGGACTTTCTGAATTGTATTTCTCATTAGAATTGACATAGTATTTCCATATACAACATCACCGTAATCAAATAAGGACAATATTAAAGCATTACAAAATTTTAGTTTAATATCTGAGGTTAAAATGTTCTTTAGATTATATAATTTTCTCAATCGAAAATTTGAAATCTTAACTTTATTGGCAATGTGTTTTACGAATTTCAGTGCGGAATCTATGCAAATTCCCAGATTTTTAGCGTCATTAACAATAGGAATACTTTGGTTATTAATTACAAAATTAAAATTAATTGAATTCATTTTCTTTCTCATTAAAGGGGTACCTATTAAAATTGATTGGGATTTTGTGGCATTTAATTTTAAGTTGTGATTGCATGCATATGTATATATGCTGTGTAAATCCTGATTTATCATCATTTCCGCTGTTTTAAATTCTGATAGATGAAAAGAATAATAAACCTGTGAGTCATCTGCATATTGGTGTAGTGAACAATTTTTTAAATTTTTTGACATATCGGAGACATATATGGAGAATAATAATGGACCCAAAATAGACCCTTGAGGAACACCACTGTTTAATGTTTTAAACTGTGAGGAATTTTTATTAATAGTTACACATTGTTTTCTTTCTGTGATATAACTGGACATAAGCTGTGTTGCATTATATGAAAAACCAAAATAATGTAGTTTAGCTAACAACATTTGATGATCTAGCATATCTTAATGAAGCATCATTTTTGTGGCACAGCCTGCACAAAATATTCAAAGCTTGATAGGATGTCATCGGCAAGAAACTGGTCAATATCATTATTTTGCCTTTAGCAACTTGTCTTCTTTCTTCAGGATTACGTCGAGACGAGACACTGGCTTAGTTGTAGAAAGATACTTCGGTTGATTGGAAAATATGTGAAGAACTGCATCCTCATTTAAACGAGGATATGTTATTTCTCTGTTATTGCCACATTCGCTTGAGATATGTTAGTTAGCCTCGTGCGCATTACCTATCTTTATAAAGCTCCATGGTTATAACTTCTCTGCCTTCAAAGTGCAAACTGCAAATAGCTGAATTTTTACTAATGCAGTAAGTCCTCCGTGTGTATAGCTCTAAGCCAATTTATTGCAACACTGGCTCCTTTGGGAAAGGATAAGTACTATTTGAGGATTCAGTTTTTAAAGTACTTGCATAGTATACAGCAATGTCGAGGCATCTACAATATAAAAAATAAACGCATATTTAGTGCGCGTCATGAGTCATATGTAATGTCAAAGAATTGGATGCAAACATGTGTAATTTTGTAACATTTGTCAAATAAACTGTATTCATTTATAAATAACAATTTGCAAGGTGTACAATACTATTTTATTTTTGTTTTATAAGTTATTTATTATATTATGTTGTATTTATAACAGGTTATAAAATACTGGTAAGTCAATCATATATACATACCTTTTTAGTGCTTAAATATTTTTATTTAATTAAATTATTATCACTTTTCCTAACTTTAAACATTGTTTGCATCTGTCAGATGACGTTTTCACTAAATGACCGTATATAATGCTTTCTTACCTTTTTCCAGTTTAAAAGCTTCAAATAAGCGAAGTTAATAAATTATTAATAATAATTCTTAATAACACAGTACTAAAGTACAAACAGTACAAAGTCTAAAAAGTAATTACTAAGCTGTGTTTGGTGACCCAGTTCAGAACGTCCTGGACTAAAGCATTGAGTAAAAAATAATAAAGAGGTGCAACTGTCAAGGTTTCGAGATTTTAGTATTGTATTTCTTTGCCAATAACTTCATGATTACCATCAATTTTTAGTACTACGAGAAGGTATTTGTAATGTGGCTGTATAGCCCTTAAAATTGAAGACAATCATGGAGCTATTGGTAAAAAAATACAACACTAAAATCTCGAAACCTTGACAGTTGCGCATCTTTATTATTTTTTAATCAATGACTAAAGTCAGCGAATTGCGTTGCCAGATTTCAAACTTCATGGCTTGAAACTGTAGAGGGGTCTTTGCAGTCTTTGTTCTTCTTGCCAGCGCTTTTTTTTATATAAAATATACAACTTTTACTAACATTTAAATCAGCAGCCACTTCACTCAAAGACTTATTATCTTCCAATTTAGCTATAATAGCCCTCGCTTTTTGCGCTTCAGTTAAATACCTTTGCATAATTATCTTTGCTATTATTTTTGACAAATTATGACAAATAAATTTGACAACTATGGTCAAATTTTACGGCGACTCTG